>JAWHQI010000013.1:13927500-15166875 GCA_033032865.1 Dactylorhiza incarnata
CGCATACAAAGTCACATATTCCACAAAACTTATTACTCCAATGGGAATATTTAGTAATTACTTTTGACCTTTCATTTTTACACTTTCTTTGTTCATGATGTTGTTGCAGTTGTTCTATTTTATTGTCTAACTTCAGACTTTGTAGAATGAGAAATTTATGACAACAATATACGAATGAATTCTTTTCACATTTTCAATTCCTATGCAGGTTTATGCCCCAACTGCTGTTGTCAAATCGAATATTGCGATGATATCTGTGATGGACAAAAAATTCAAAAGATTAAGGGGGGTGTTCCCAGCTTAACCAGATTTAATTTTTCATTGTTTTTTGTAGTACATTGCATACGTAGATCTATGAGTATTTATAGACTTATGCTCATGATACAAAAGTCCACAAAGTATATCTTATATTTTGCAAGCCTTAACTTTAGTTGTTGGGAATATTGCCCTCAATGTTCCCTTGATTTGAAGAGGGATCACTCACAATGCTAAGTACATATTGTATTTGATAAAATCTATTTTGCCTCAAGGTTTGTACAGGGAGATGATATTCCATACAATGGAATAGGTTCAAAGGTCTGCTGATTAATCAGCTGAGAAAGTGTCCCTGTCTCAGCTGAACCGCTGAGATGAGGATAGGTGCCGCTGAGAAGCAGCATATCCCTACTGAGCTGCAGATAGACAGAATCCGCTGAGAAGAGAAACTGTCTCAGCGGATCCAATGGGACGACAGCTGCTCAACCGCTAAGACTGAAAGTTGTCTCAGCCCAACTGCTGAGACAGATTCAAATATTGAAGAAAACAAGTGGTGCGACACGCCTTTGGCGCAAACAGCTGTAAAGGGAGATTAGAGCAAACCATCTGTTTCCAAGGTGTTAGAGCTTTCCCTTGAGTGTCGTTGAAGATGTGCAAAGTATAAAAGAAGGAGTTAGGGCACTTTTGAAGGAGGCTGGTCGAGTGCTAAACAAATTGCTACTGTTCCATTGACGACCCTGAACTTCTCATTCTCCTCCTGCTCACTGAACAAGGAAGAAGAGACTGAGAGATAATGATTGCTCTTCTACAAGAAGGAGCAAGGTGATCCTTCATCCTTCAACTGAAGAGGAAGATCAGATAGTAGCTGGCTCACAAATCATCATACATTCAAGCTACTAGAAAGCACAAGCAGTGCAGGAACTACAGAAGACACCTTCTCTGTGTTGTCTGTTGTAGTAAGCATAATAACTCTTTTAATGTAGGGCTATTTGGCCTGAGTTGTAGGGTTGTTAGGCCTGAGATTGTAGGGCTATTTGGCCTGAGTTTATAGGGCAATTAGGCCTGAGGTTGTGGGGCTATTAAGCCTGAGTTGTAAGGTTGACTGGACTGAGGTAGGGCTTGGAGCAAGCCTGAGAGATCTTCAAGTAACTGAACTGTAAGCTCTTGTAGCTGAGATTGGAGAAGTTGGTCTTGTCTAACACACTGTTAGAAAGGGGAAGGGGGAAAGTGGACTACCCATAGACACACTGTCTTAGGGAACCACTATAAACACTTGAGTGTTTTCTGGGTTTGCTGGATTACTAGCTTGGAATAGTTTCAACTATCTATATCATTTAAGTGAAACTCAAAATACCTATTCACCCTCCCCCCCCCCCTCTAGGTGAATTAGATCACATACCTATATTCTATCAAGTGGTATCAGAGGGAGGTTGGTCATAAAGGGCTTAACTGTCTGACCAGATCCTACATAGGTATTGTTATTTCTGAATCCAATGGCTTCTAATGGAGTTCAGAAGGAAATGGGTTCCATGAAGCTCCCTATATTCAAAAAGGAAACCTTTGGCATTTGGAAACAAAGGGTTAGGTTGTACATGGAAGCTTCAGACCCTAGGATCTATATCACTATTCAGGAAGGCCCCTTCCTTATCACAAAGCCCTCCACCATTGATCCTACTAGGCAGGTAGGCAAGTCTTACACTGAAATGACAAGGGATGAGATAGCATTGGCTATAATGGATAAAAGGGCTCAAAATATTATAGTCAAAGCTATTGATGATTCAACATTCCAAAACTTGGTGCACTATGAGACTGCAAAGGATATGTGGGATACATTGATTGTGTACATGAAAGGGACTGAAGAAGTGAGGAATGATAGGAAATCCCTCCTCAATCAAAAGTATGAAGCTTTTAGGCAACAAAACCAGGAATGCTTAGTTGACTACTATGAAAGATTATTCAGAATAGTAAATGAATTGAGGACCTATGAAAGGACCTTCACTCACTATGAGTTAAATGATAAATTCCTAAGATCTCTAACTAGAGACTGGGATACCAAAATCTGTGACATCAGGGAAGTGGCAAAGCTGAGTGAAACTCCTCCTCACATTCTATTTGGAAAGTTGCTCTCATATGAGATGCAACTATATGCTAGAAAGGAGGAGGACACCTCCTCCAGGTCTCATTCTAGGGATAAGTCTGTGGCCCTCAAGGCTGAAGGGTCCAAGAAGAGCAAGACAAGAATTCCTACCCCTCCAAGAAAGGCTGCTGAATCAGAAAACTCTGAACACTGCTCTTCTAATGAGGAATTTGCTGCCTTCTCAAGGCAATTCAAAAAGATGATGAGAATGAAGCAGTGGAAGAATAAGCCTTCCTCCTCCTCACATCCTAGGAAGGATTCAAACAGGGTAGACAAGCAGCACCGAAAAGGGGAAAGGTATGATTCTAAACATGTTAAACATGGTTTAGCTAATGTGATTTATTATAGCTGCAGTAAGCCTGGACATGTCATTGCTGACTGTCCAGTCAAAAGAAAGGATAAGGGTGACAAGAAGCCTTATCACCAGAAGGGAAGAAAGGGTGAGAAATCCTTCCTAGCTAAGAAGGGCAGGAGTCGGAGAGAATCTGAGTCATCATCCTCAGATTTAGATGATGAAGAAGAGGCCTATATTGGGTTGTTTGCAGCTGAGGAAGATGAGGACTTTCCTGCTGCAAAGGTGGTCATCAGGGCTCCTCTATCACATTCAGACAGTGATATGGAGGTGGATGAAGATGTTAAAGAATATCTTGGCCTAATGGCCATAACATTAGATGATGAAGATTGTTAGGACACACCTGACTAGGTACCTACTCTTCCCTCCTCTTCTAAGGATGAATCAATTCGAGAATCTGATGCACACTCATCAAATGATGATTATGATTCCGAATCTAAAGTGGGTGTCAATCAATTGATTGACAAATATGATGCTTTAGTTAATGCTCTAAAAAAGAGCAAGAAGCTTGCCAAAAAACAAGCCCTAGATATTGACTCACTTAAAATGGCTGAAAGAAACTATTCTGAGTCTCCTACCTTGGTGGCTCAGATGAGTAGAGAAATAAGCAAACTCAAGGGGATAACAATTGTCCAATTAAGCTCTATTTCTCTAAAGAATAAGATCATCAAGGATCTTGAGGAAAAGCTTCTCAAAGAGAAGAGCTTAGTGGCTCAATTCTCAAAGCCCAATTCAGTGCTTCCAATTATTGATACCTTTTCCTTTCAAACCAATAAGAGAGGACTTGGGTTCAATAAATGGGAAGTGGGTGAGGGAAGTAGAGAAAATAGAAGGAAAATATTAAGCCTCATACCACCGTTCAAAAGTGTTTCTTCCCTCCAACAAGTTTGACCATGATCTCATGTATGGTCACTGGAAGAATGGGTGCTCATATAGGAAGGAAAACATTCCTTCACATAGTAGAAAAAAGGGCATGGGGATGAGTGCTATGAAATCTCCCCATGAAGAAATTCAAATGGCCCATCAAGGACCATTTATTTTTGGTACCTCAGCTCCCTCACTCATATGTAAGGAAACTAGATCTTCAAAATTCTCTCCAGCGAAAACATTGTCTACTGTCAAACCTGTAGATAAGCCTTACTGCCTTGTGTCCAATGCCATCAAATCTTGCCTAACTTCTAAGTCAAAGCAAGGTGATGTCATTATGACAAAGGCTGCTAGGCCTGTCCACAAGATGACCTTCAGCCAAATCATTGCTTAAATGAACAAAATGAAGACTGATGTCTCCACTCCTGAACACAAGCATGTTGAGGCTCATGTCACCACAAGAAATGTTCAGAAGAGGATATATAACATTCATGAGTGTTGGTACTGTGGTAAGGTGGGACACTTTGCCATAGATTGTTGGCACAATCCCAAAGTGCCAACTGCAAGGATGAGCTTTCATGCAAAAGTTGGAGCAGGTGTGAAGTCTTTTCATACTAACAAGAACCTAGGACCCAAAATCACTTGGGCTCCTAAGGGTAATTAAATTCCATCATGCAGTTAGTTCAAATATATTGGAACAACCCTATTTTTGATTTGGGCTAGGATCACTATATGTTGACTAAGGACAAAGTTGACCCCAATGTATAGTTTATGGGTCAAGAGTCTAGGCTGTTAGAACTAGAGAATTCATTCAGATTCTGCATTCGACGAACTCCACACTGCGTTCGACGAATGGAAAGCTCTCTGTGTTTGACGAACAGCAAGCTCTTTGCGTTCGAAGAAGGGCAAGCACTCTGCGTTCGAAGAACGGCAAGCACTCTACGTTAGAAGAACGGCAAGCACTCTGTATTCGACGAACGGCTTATATTCTGCTTTCGACGAACAGCTCAAATCTCTGCGGTCGAAGAATTTGTCTAAGTGCAGCGCTCGACTAAATACATTCTGCGTTCGACGAACGGCTTGCTTCAAGCTCATCTCAGCGGTAGACGATCTCGTCTCAGCGTTCAACGATCCCGTCTCAGCGCTTCAGAGGTTGACGAACAGATTGGTTCAGCGGTCGACGAACAGAACCCGTCTCAGCGGTCTACGATCTTACTCAAGCTCAGCAGTCGACGAATTTATCCAGGCTCAGCGGTCGATGAATCCTTCCGTTTGACGAACTCAAGTCTGCGATCGACGAATATTCAGTAGAAGTTTAGAACATTGAATTTAATGATCAGGTCGACGAATCAAATGATGAGCTCGACGAACTTGAACCTCAGCTTGATAAAATATCTTCAGTATTATATTTCTTATTCTAATATGCTGTCAGACTTTATTAAAGCAATATTTATTATTTCTATTTATATATTTCTATATATATATTGTTGATCTAACCTTACAGCCGAGCAAGTATTAAATGTTCTAGCCGTTGGCAGAAATAATAAATGTTGTAGCCATTGCAGCAAGCCAAAGACGGCAAGATTTGTCTGCTCGAGGAATCAGAATTAAAGAGATATTATTTCTTTCCTATTCCGTCAGCAAGGATTCAAATTAGCCAGGAAAGAGGACAACAACTCTTTTACACGACAGCAGGAGACATCTTTATATACAGCAGATTATTTATACAGGAGATCATTATATAGCATATTATATACTGCTGTCTCTCTGGACATATCACATATATATCAATATTGCTGCACATATAAGATAGACAGATTTACATAGACAGAATACATATTACATTTTCTGTACAGGAAAAAGAGAAAAAGAAAGAGGAAGAGAAACAAAGGTGCAAAAAGAAGAATAGATCAGAATATATTATCTTCTTTTTGCTAACCCTTTCTTTGTAGATCATATACAACCTGAGACACCAAATCAATATCATTTGCTCGGGAATCAAAACTGCAAGAAGAAGAAGAAGAGTTATTTATAATCAAGAGAAGGAGCTCCATCCACAAGACAAACTAAATCAGACAGGGGGAGCTCTCTTTAACATCTTCATCAAGTGTCCTCTCAGCAAAGAGAAGAACAGCATAACCTTTTTCTGTTTTCTTTTATTCCTCCCATCTTGTAAAGGGTTAAAACTCCCTTCAAATGTTTACTCCCGGTGACAGGCCACCTTAGCAAAAACCTGCATCTTGGTTTATAAGCACCTGATCAAAAGCTTATAGGTGATTTGGGCACCTGATCAAACCTCCAATGGTGTGTGGACACCTAAACAAAAACACCTTGGTGTGAGGGAACCTGATCAACAACCTTCAGTGGATTCCTACCAGTGGGTAGAAAAGTATATGTAACCAGTTGAGGGGAACTAATATATATTCTTATGTCATCTGGATGTGCCTTGTTGTTTATGTTTTTATTTCTTATTTGTTGTGCTGTGATTTTTATATGCTTACTAGGTGTTTGATTTTATTACTCATATAGCACTCATCAGCACACTCATATATTTTATATATATCATTTACTTTGAAAGTAAAACTTAATCAAGATCTTTTAATAATATATAAGAACTAAACTCTACTTTCAAAATACCAGCCTTGGGAAGATTTGGTATTTGGACAGTGGGTGCTCAAGACATATGACAGGCACCAAAGGTCTTGTGCAGGAATACAAAGCTGTGAAGAATGGACCCAAAGTCATTTTTGGAGGGTCGGAAAAGGGAGTCACCAGAGGTTATGGTATGATCTCAAATGGCATAGTCTCCATCACTAAAGTGGCTTATGTTGAAGGGGTACAACACAACCTTGTTAGCATAAGCCAACTGTGTGACTAAGGCTATGTCATTGAATTCCACAATGATAAGTGCCTGATCAAAAAGTCTAAGGACTTAGAGACCATAGTCTCTGGCACTAGGAGTGGAAATGTTTACTACTTAGATTTTATATGCAAATCATCTTCCTCTCCTTTGTGTCTTGTGGCAAATGAAAGTGAGTCTCTATGTGTTCAATGGCACAAGATACTTGCCCACATCAACTACAAGACAATGCATAGACTATTCTCTAAGAACTTGGTTAGAAATAGTCCTAACTTAAAATGTGTTAAAAGTGGCACATGTCATGCTTGTCAAATGGGCAAGCAAACAAGGGACACTTTTAAAAGTATTGGGTCCAAGGACACTAACAGATGCCTAAATTTATTGCACATGGATTTGTTTGGTCCTATGCCAATTCAGAGCTTAGGAGGGAAGCCGTATACTTTAGTGATTGTTGATGATCACTCAAGATATACTTGGGTATTCTTCCTTAAAAAGAAATCAGATACACTAAATGTCTTTATAAACCATGTCAAGGCAATTCAGAATGATTTCCAATGTTCTGTGGCCAAAACTAGGACTGATCATGGCACAGAGTTTCAATCTGAAACCATGACAAGGTTTTGTCAAGAACTAGGTATCATCCAAGAGTTCTCCTCCCCAAGGACCCCACAACAAAATGGTCTGGCTGAGAGGAGGAATAGAACCTTGATAGAAGCTGGGAGAACATTGCTTAGTGACTCTTCACTCCCATAATACTTCTAGGCTGAAGTAGTCAATACTGCATGTTATGTTCTCAATAGAGCTTCCATCAATAAAGTTCATGGAATTACCCCCTATGAAATTCTGAAAGGCAAACAACCAACCATTTCGTACTTTAGAATCTTTGGTTCTAAATGCTACATTTTAAACAATGGAAAATCTCAATTAACCAAGTTTGCTAAAAAAAATGCTACATGGGGGTTCTTATTGGCTATAGCTCATATAGTAGAGCCAATAGAGTCTATAACAAGAAAACCCATGTTGTTGAAGAGTCCATGCATGTGGTGTTTGATGAGACCAGCCTAATCTATAAGGGCTGGTCCAGTTCTTCTATTTTGATAAGAAGTGAAAGGGCCATGGAAGAATCATCTATACAACAGCCATCCAGCAGTAGCAGAGCCTATACAGATGTTGCAATTCTAGAAGAAGTAGAGGTGCAGGATGCTGAAGATGTTGCTGATCCAGTAGAAGGAATTCAGCAAGTAGAGGACAGATTGCCTGCAGCTACGAGACATCTAAGGGATCATCCCTTGGAGCAGATTATTGGGAATGTTCAATTAGGTGTGACAACTAGGAGCAGGGCTCACAATGAGGCCTTGTTCCTCTGTTTCCTGTCACAGGTAGAGCCCAAGTAGTTTGAAGAGGCCAACATGGATCCATTCTGGATTCAGGCAATGCAGGAAGAACTCTTGCAATTCAAGAGATGCAAAGTATGGAAGTTGGTGTCAAGACCATAAGGACACAATATCATTGGCACCAAGTGGATCTTCAGGAACAAGATGGATGAAAATGGGATAGTCACCAAGAACAAGGCAAGGCTTGTTGCAAAGGGGTATAGGCAAGAGGAGGGAATAGACTTTGACCAAACCTTTGCCCCAGTTGCAAGGTTGGAGGCCATAAGGTTATTCCTTGCCTATGCAGCCCATAAAGACTTCAAAGTGTACCAGATGGATGTCAAATCAGCATTCCTAAATGGAAATCTGAAAGAGGAAGTATATGTAGAGCAGCCATCAGGTTTTGTCAATCCTACTCTTACATCTCATGTTTATTTACTTAGGAAAGCTCTATATGGTCTTAAACAAGCCCCTAGGGTTTGGTATGAGACATTTTCTAGCTTTATCATCAAGAACAAATTCTTGAGTGGAAAGATAAATAGTACATTATTTCTTAGGGAAACAAATGGCAAGTGTATTCTAGTCTAGATTTATGTTGATGACATCATCTTTGGGTCTACAGATACCAACCTTTGCAAAAGATTTGCCAATCTAATGCAGAGGGAGTTTGAGATGAGCAGCATGGGAGAATTAAAGTACTTCTTAGGCCTCCAAGTGAGACAGTCTGATGATGGGATTTTTATCTCTCAGACCAAGTACACTAGGGAGCTAATTAAGAAGTTTGGAATGGAGTCAGCCTCCACCATGAAAACTCCAATGGGATCCAACAACTCCCTGGACAAGGATGAGAAGGGCAAGACCTTTGATGCATCCATGTATAGGTGTATTATTGGTTCCTTGTTGTATCTTATTGCTAGTAGACCAGACATTATGTATGCTACCTGTGTCTGTGCTAGGTACCAAGCCTTCCCTAAGGAATATCATTACTCAGCTGCAAAGAGAATTCTAAGATACCTTGTTGGAACAACCCTATTTCTGATTTGGGCTAGGATCACTATATGTTGACTAGGATCAAAGTTGACCCCAATGTATAGTTTATGGGTCAAGAGTTTTGGCTGTTAGATCTAAAGATTTCATTCAGATTCTGCATTCGACGAACTCCACATTGCGTTCGACGAACGGCTTTCTGCGTTCGACGAACGGCAAGCTCTCTGCGTTCGACGAACGGCAAGCACTCTGTGTTCGACGAATGGCAAGCTCTCTGCGTTCGACGAACGGCAAGCACTCTGCGTTCGACGAACGGCTTATATTCTGCGTTAGACGAACAGCTCAGCTCTCAGCGGTTGAAGAATTTTTCTAAGTGCAGCGCTTGACTAATTACATTCTGCGTTCGACGAATGGCTTGCTTTAAGCCCGTCTCAGCGGTCGACGATCTCATCTCAGCGGTCGACGATCCTGTCTAAGCGGTTCAGAGGTCGACGAACAGATTGGTCCAGCGGTCGACAAACAAAACCCAACTCAGCGGTCGATGATTTTACTCAAGCTCAGCGGTCGATGAATTTATCCAGGCTCAGCTGCGTTCGACGAATGGCTTATATTCTGTGTTCGATGAATAGCTCAGCTCTCAGCGGTCGAAGAATTTGTCTAAGTGCAGCGCTCGACTAATTACATTCTGCGTTCGACGAACGGCTTGCTTCAAGCCCGTCTCAGCGGTCGGCGATCTCGTCTCAGCGGTCGACGATCGCGTCTCAGCGGTTCAGAGGTCGACGAACACAATGGTTCAGCTGTCGACGAACAGAACCCGGCTCAGCGGTCGACGATTTTACTCAAACTCAGCGGTCGACGAATTTATCCAAGCTCAGCGGTCGACGAATACTTCTGTTCGACGAACTCAAGTCTGCGTTCAACGAACACCTTCAGATCGACGAAAGTTCTCACAGATCAACAAAATTAATTATTCTAGCAAGATTCTTTTGAGGTCGACAAAGTAAATGATGTGCTCGACGAAAATCTGGAGGTCGCGAATCTGCGTTCGATGAATTTTATTCAGATCGAAGAACTCTTATTCAAGTTCAGAAAGCTTCAACAGGATTATACGTATTTCATTCTCTGATCTCAGATCGACGACAGCAACGGCTCTTTCTATCAGATCAAGTAAGGAAAATATATTTACTTTATTATTCCAAGTTTATAGCCGTTGACATTTCCTCAGAAAAGGACATATTCATGGAAAAGGAAAGAATTATACGGCGCAGCAGATTTATGTTTCCAAAACTTCTTTCAGAATAATTTATTCCTTAATATAAGTGATTTGCATTTAATTCTGCCAGAGATTTTTTCAAAAGAAAAGGAAAATAAGGAAAGAAGATATAGCAGATTAATATACAACTTTCACGACAGCATCAATACAGATCATATACAGAACATATTTTTCAAATTGTTGTACAGAATACACAGAGAAAAAAGAAAGGAAGAAAAGGAGACAGGAAGAACAAGAAGGATAACAGCTAAACAGATCTTCATCTTCTTCCTCCTCCAGCAGCACAAATTTTTTGAGAACATCTTCAACATCACCTCTCAGTGTTTCTGCTGCAAGAATCAGAAAAGAAAGAATCATTAGCTGCAAGCACAGATCTTCAAAAGAGCAACAACAAACTGAAGCATTCTTGTCTCTCAGTTTAATGAGCTAACAGGAAGATCATTTTTCTTCAAGAAAAGGCTCCAGTAAAATCAACTGTCAAACATCTCATATCAGACAGAGGAGTTCTTTTCTACATCAACATCCACTAGAGTCTTCTCTAAGCATCTTGACAGAGAAGAACATCTAAACCCCTCTCTATCCCATTTTGTATAGGGTTAAAACTCCCTTCAAAAGTTTACCCCATTGGTGGCAAGACACCTGATCAAAAAATTTAGTTGGTTTTTGGGCACCTTATCAAAAGCTCATTTGTGTGAGGGCACCTGATCATAAATCCTAGTGGATTCCTACCAAGGGTGGTAGAAGAGTAGATGTACCCAAGTTTAGTGGGGAACTACTATAGCTCCTTGTGTCTTCTGTGTTTGATTTCTTTTCTGTATTGTGTTGTGTGCCGTTTTCATTATTCATTTTATTTCAGTTTTTATTTATCACTCACTCTATACACATATACTTATATCAGTATTTTCAATTCCGCTATAAAACTAAGAGAAAAGTTTTAAACTCTATTCACCCCCCCCCCCCCCCCTCAAGAGTTAATTTAAGATCTAACCTCCACTTTCAATTGGTATCAAAGGTAGGTTAATTACTTTCTACTTCTTGCCACTGATACTCAATTGAACACTTTCAATTGGTATCAGAGGAGATTGATTACTTTCAATTTATTGCAACTGATACTCAATTGAACACTTTCAATTGGTATCAGAGGAAGTTGATTCTTTTCAGGCTAACACTTGAATCACAAAGATCAATTAGATCTTAAATTCTTTTAGAGTTTTTATTTCATTTATTTTTGTTTAAAAACTCATGGCACAAAACAAAGAGTATTCAAGCACAAGACCTCCTATGTGCAATCTTAGTAAGTTTGCACTGTGGAAAGCAAGGATTAGATTATATATGAACTCAATTGATGAAGAAATTTTTAATGTGATTTTGACAGGGCCTCCAACACCTACAGCAGCAGCAAGTACTGGAACAACAACTACCAATAATGCTATCCCACCTCCTGAATGGACTGAAGCTCAGAAAAAGCAAAGGAGTGCTGATGCAAAAGCCATGAACATTCTAGCTCAAACAATGTCTGATGACATTTATCAAAGAGTTGATGACTGCACTTCAGCAAGAAGCATCTGGAACTCCCTAACAAGAATGGTAGATGAACCTTTTTCCACCTTCTGTATTTATGATACAGAACCAATATCTAGTCAATGTGAAGAAGAAGAAGAAAAAGAACTAAAAGATATAGCATTCTGCATGATGGCCATATATGAGTCAAACAACAACTCAAATGCAGAATGTGAATCTGATGAAAATAACAGTTCAGCAGAAGAGTCAAAGTCATCATCAAGTTCATCTGAAGATGAAAATAATGCAAACGACAAAGATCAGTGCTTGATGGCCATATATGACTCATACAATGATTCAGATCATGCATCTTCATCCAGTTTCAGTGATGATGAGGATGATGAAGAAGAGAAGAACTTCTGCATGATGGCAATCAATGCCTCGGCCAACAATTCTGATGAAGAAGAATCAGAATCAGAAGCAGAATTTGATGCAGATCAGGTAATATCTAACTTTGATTTTACTTCAGTTGAATTCAAAGATGAATTCAAGGTTCTTTGCTTAGACTTACTAAAATCTGAGAAAGAAATAATCTCACTCAGACATAAGCTAGTTGAAATGAATCAAATAAGTGAAGAAAATGTAAATCTTAAGAAAGATTTGGATGCCTCCAGGGAACATATTGTTCTCATTGAGAGCAAGTTGTCTGAAGCCAAGAAGTTTGAAGAATCCCTAAATGGGAGAAGCATCAAACTGATGGACATTACAAGCACAGTAAATGCTAGACTTAATAGCAAACTAGGCTTGGGTGCTTCATCAAGTGAGCCACCTCTAATTAAGAAGAACATTCTCTCTACACCTATAAAATTCATCTCTGCTAAGAGCAAAGAGGTTGTAGGAGTAAAATAAAAACATTTCAAGTAAGACTGTCGAGAATAGCAGAATTCGTTGAACGGAGCTCGACGAAATGTATCCACTTCGTCGAACAGAGCTCGACGAACTCTGAAGATAGATTTTCTATATAGTAATTATATGAACGGCGCTCGATGAAATCTCAGTCATTCGTCGAACGGAGCTCGACGAACTTAGCCCAGTTCGTCGAACAGAAACTATACAGCAAATCTGAACAATTATTATTCTTCACATTCTAGGAATCCTTTCACTGAATGGATAATACCTCCAAGGAGATATCATCCACAAGGTTATAAGGACCAACCTGAAATGTCTTTTATTTAGATTTTTGTGGAAATACAAAAAGACCCAAGGTAATCTGGGACAAGAACAAATAGATTGTTTTTTTTGTTTTTGCAGGTACACAGCTGTCCAAGAATAAATGAAAATGGTATTTGGATAGTGGCTGCTCAAAGCATATGACAGAAATCAGATTTTGATGATTTTAATTGGTATCAGAAATCAAATTCTCAATTGGTAAAAGAAATTTTCAATTTGGTAATACTTTAACAGATAAGGCCAATATATTTAACTATAAGGCAATGCTTAAACCTATTGAAAATATTTTTAACTCCAATTGTAATCAACAAAAAGTTATAGGATTCAATAGAATTTTCTATCTTAAAAACAAAGTCAGATAACTTCATGTTCCTACAGACTTTCTCAGGATCATCAAGATTTGAGTATTCTACTCTAGTTGCATTGATCAGAAATGATCATAGCACTGAGTTTTTGAATCTCTTCTGATAAGAGAATTCTGTAAGAAGGAAGGTATCAGGCAATGTATTTTTGAGAAGATAAAAATTCCTTAGAATCCATTAACAGCTATAGCAATTCAAATCTATAAAAATTTTCTATCATAAAATAAGAATTCTTTAGAATCCATTAAAAGCTGTAGCAATTCATCATATTAATAGAATCCTATTGAAACAAAATCTAGGAAAATTAAAAGAAGAAGAGAAATTAAAAGAAGAAGAAATTTAGTAATTTATGATTAAATGCTTTCAAAAGAACAACTTAATCTTACTATCTGCTCATTCTATATATCTGTTCATTCTATATATTTTTTCCTTCTAATAAAGCATAAAGGGTTTATAACAAATCCTCTCTTAAAATAGAAGAGTCTATTCATTGTTGGAACTAACCTATTAAATGAGGAGAGGAACACAACCTCTACCAGAAACATTTTGAAGGTACCAAAGGTCACTTTCAATTGGTATCAATTGGCTTTCAATTGGTATTAGACTATCAGAGACCTCAACTGGTAATAGAGGACTTTCAATTGGGATCAAACTATCAGTTGCAGAAATAAAAGAAAGGGCTTACACTCTCAAGATAGAGAATGCAAATGAAATTGCAAGTTCAATATCAGAAAACCAGAACTTTCTATTGGTATCAAAATCAAAGCTTACCTTTCAATTGGTATCAGAATCAATCTCCTAGTAGCAGTAATAAAGGAATGGAAACAATGGCAATATACAGAATTGTTTCTCTTTCTAGTTCCCTTTGCACTTGATCTCTATTTTATTGTGCAGGAACAATATCAATGACAATCTTGCATCCTTCCCTACCTCCATCAAATGTCCCTTCTTCAAGGGGCCTAGCATCAGCCTTCCTGAAACTAGGCAGGGGGAGAAGTTTTTATGAACAAGCTCCATTTGATGTAGTGTTTTGCTCAGGGGGAGTTGATCTATAAACTAGGCAAGGAGAGAAAGCTGAAGAACCTCCAGTCTCAGGAGGAGACACTCTCAGGGGGAGTTGCTATATGAAGAAGCTTGATAAAGCTCACAGCAGTTTGCTGTTTGCAATTTCTGTTTCAGAAAAATTCAGATAAAGTTCACAATCAAGTTCAGATGCAGATACAACTCAGAAGAAGAATTTTGATATAGCAAATTCAATATCAGTTATTGCTACAAGCTCATCTAATTAGAATTCAGAAATCAGATAAAGATTCAGATCAGAATTCAGAACAATACAGTTCAGACAATATCAAATTTCAGAATTCAGATGTCATATTTCAGAGAAAGAAAAGGTTCTTTTTATTAGTCTTCATTAAAATGTAATTTCAAAACTCAGAGTACTATTCATTTTATATCTGATAAAATATTTATGATATATCAGATATATTCATGCTCTATTGTTTTTGTTGTATTAGTATTTGTTTATTTTCAATTTTTATCAAATAGTGTCCTAACCCAAATAGGGGGAGATTGTTGGAACAACCCTATTTCTGATTTGGGCTAGGATCACTATATGTTGACTAGGATCAAAGTTGACCCCAATGCATAGTTTATGGGTCAAGAGTTTTGGCTGTTAGATCTAAGGATTTCATTCAGATTCTGCGTTCGACAAACTCCACACTGCGTTCGACGAACGGCTAGCTGCGTTCGACGAACAACAAGCTCTCTGTGTTCGACGAACGACAAACTCTCTGCGTTCGACGAACGGCAAGCTCTCTATGTTTGACGAACGGCAAGCACTCTGCGTTCGATGAATGGCTTATATTCTGTGTTCGATGAATAGCTCAGCTCTCAGCAGTCGAAGAATTTGTCTAAGTGCAGCGCTCGACTAATTACATTCTGCGTTCGACGAACGGCTTGCTTCAAGCCCGTCTCAGCGGTCGGCGATCTCGTCTCAGCGGTCGACGATTGCGTCTCAGCGGTTCAGAGGTCAACGAACACAATGGTTCAGCTGTCGACGAACAGAACCCGGCTCAGCGGTCGACGATTTTACTCAAGCTCAGCGGTCGACGAATTTATCCAAGCTCAGCGGTCGACGAATACTTCTGTTCGACGAACTCAAGTCTGCGTTCAACGAACACCTTCAGATCGACGAAAGTTCTCACAGATCAACAAAATTAATTATTCTAGCAAGATTCTTTTGAGGTCGACAAAGTAAATGATGTGCTCGACGAAAATCTGGAGGTCGACGAATCTGCGTTCGATGAATTTTATTCAGATCGAAGAACTCTTATTCAAGTTCAGAAAGCTTCAACAGGATTATACTTATTTCATTCTCTGATCTCAGATCGACGACAGCAACGGCTCTTTCTATCAGATCAAGTAAGGAAAATATATTTACTTTATTATTCCAAGTTTATAGCCGTTGACATTTCCTCGGAAAAGGACATATTCATGGAAAAGGAAAGAATTAAACGACACAGCAGATTTATGTTTCCAAAATTTCTTTCAGAATAATTTATTCCTTAATATAAGGGATTTGCATTTAATTCTGTCGGAGATTTTTTCAAAAGAAAAGGAAAATAAGGAAAGAAGATATAGCAGATTAATATACAGCTTTCACGACAGCATCAATACAGATCATATACAGAACATATTTTTCAAATTGCTGTACAGAATACACAGAGAAAAAAGAAAGGAAGAAAAGGAGACAGGAAGAACAAGAAGGATAACAGCTAAACAGATCTTCATCTTCTTCCTCCTCCAGCAGCACATATTTTCTGAGAACATCTTCAACATCACCTCTCAGTATTTCTGCTGCAAGAATCAGAAAAGAAAGAATCATTAGCTGCAAGCACAGATCTTCAAAAGAGCAACAACAAACTGAAGCATTCTTGTCTCTCAGTTTAATCAGCTAACAGGAAGATCATTTCTTCAAGAAAAGGCTCCAGCAAAATCAACTGTCAAACATCTCATATCAGACAGAGGAGTTCTTTTCTACATCAACATCCACTAGAGTCTTCTCTAAGCATCTTAACAGAGAAGAACATCTAAACCCCTCTCTATCCCATTCTGTACAAGGTTAAAACTCCCTTCAAAAGTTTACCCCATTGGTGGCAAGACACCTGATCAAAAAATCTAGTTGGTTTTTGGGCACCTTATCAAAAGATCATTGGTGTGAGGGAACCTGATCAAAAATCCTAGTGGATTCCTACCAAGGGTGGTAGAAGAGTAGACGTACCCAAGTTTAGTGGGGAACTACTATAGCTCCTTGTGTCTTCTGTGTTTGATTTCTTTTCTGTGTTGTGTTGTGTGCTGTTTTCATTATTCATTTTATTTTAGTTTTTATTTATCACTAACTCCATACACATATACTTATATCAGTATTTTCAATTCCGCTATAAGACTAAGGGAAAAGTTTTCAACTCTATTCACCCCCCCCCCCCTGGAGTTAATTTATGATCTAACCTCCACTTTCATACCTTAAGGGCAGCCAACATCTTGGCCTTTGGTACCCTAAGAACAATGATTTTGAACTAACTGAATACTCAGATGCAGATTTTGCAAGTTGCAAGGAAGATAGGAAGAGCACAAGTAGGACTTGTCAATTCCTAGGAAGAAGGTTGATCTTTTGGAGCAGCAAGAAACAGACCAGTGTGGCAATATCCACAGCTGAATATGAATACATAGCTACAGGAAGCTGTTGTGCTCAATTACTGTGGGTGCAACATCAATTAGAGGATTATAACCTCAAGATAAGTAATTATCCACTATACTGTGATTCATCTAGTGTCATCTCTATAGCTAAAAATCTTGTTTCACATAGCAGGACTAAGCATATAGAAATAAGGTATCATTTCATTAGAGAACATGTAGAGTGTAATGATGTATGCCTTGAATTTGTCCCCACTGACAAACAAGTTGCTGACATCTTCACTAAGCCTTTAGATGAAGTAAAATTTAATGCTTTTAAAATTGAACTTGGAATGTTGAACTTAGAATAAATCTGATTCTGCAAACTTATATGTTTTGCTCATGGTGTCACTCTCTAGTTCAATATAGCAAGAGTCACATGTATAACAAGCTTTGAATTGTCAAAATTTGTTGTGTACAAGATTATTACCAAGTATAGGTCATGTGCCAAACCACTCTAACAGATCATGAAATCAGCTGAAATGATTTGGGTGATCTCATCTAAAATGCTGAGACGAATAAACCTATCTCAGCGGTTGGCAATCACTGTCCCAGCGGATAATTATCAGCTGTACCGCTGAGACAGTTTGCTTAACTATCAAACAGGTCAAACTTGATTCATCAAGAATGAAATCTCTAATAAATTGATTAAGTCCTATCAACTCATTCAATTAGAGCAAACCTAAAACCTAATACAAGCCTCTATAAATATCTAAATGATTGATTAAAATATCACACTTTCCTTCAACCTAGCCGGCGAGACAAACCCTTCTCCCCTCCGACTCAGCGACCTGTAACTCAAAAGAAATGGCGCCAAAGATGGCAAAAGAGCTGCAAGAAGGCTATGAAATAGTTAGGAATGGATTCTTGCATGCTCCGGAAGAAATTAAAGCTGTGATTGATCTTTTATTTGCCCAAGGTCTTGAATATACCCTATTTGAGCCCTCAACGATTCTCAAAACAGAAGTCCTGGAATTATTCTCCAGTGCTAAGTTGTCCTCCTCAAAGTCAACAATTAAGGGAAAGATAGGAAGTAGGAGGATAAAGATATCCCATAAGAAAATTGAAAAGGCTCTTCAACTGCCCTCCTGCAGTAAAGAAGAAGAGGATGATGTCTCTGAGGAAGACAAAGTCAATGCCTTATAGTGGTATGCCTACTCTGATGCCAAACTTGGCTCTCTTAAGAGGAAGTTCTTCAACCAAAGAGGCAAATTGCTCTCTGACATAGTTGGGAAGGCCATACGGTGCAAACCAGGCTCTCATGACACAATCTCCAAACACATGTTTGAATTGATGTCAAGAGTTATCCTATAGAAGAAGACTTCCTGGGAAAAGGTACTGTTTCAAAGAACTATAGAATGTCTGCAAGCCCCCGACTTAGGAAGAATCCTATCTATCTATCTATCTTCTAAACACCTACCCCAGACTACTTTAACAAATCCAAAGGACTCAACCTCCATTATCTAAAAAGAATGGACATAAAAACTATAGACAAATTTACTAGGGTTCTTCCAATGAGCCAACCTTCTCCATTGAAGTAAAAGAAAAGGGGAGTTCTGGTGAAGGAGATGAGGAGAAGAAGAATGATATACTCTGACTCAGAATAAGAGCCAGAAGAAGATATACAAGTTCTGGATAATCAAGTTCCAGCAAGCAGTCCTACACGGGATAACCAAGGAAATAATCATAACACTAAAGGTCATGCAGGCATTAATCCAAAACCAGAAATACATGATGATGCTGAGATAGTGCGTCAAGAGGATAAAGAAGACAGTGGCACAACTAATAGAAATATCATAATCTCACACTCCTCCCCTGAAGACAATGAAGACAATGACCTTATTTGTAAGACCCCCCCCCCCCCCCCTCCCGGAACACAAAACACGGCCGAGGGGAGTCTTATGCCCAGGACAGCCGCCTTGCGGAAGCGCCAGCACACGAGCTAGCCTCCCCCACAAGACACCTATCCTGCCGGCCGAACCAACTAAACAGCGCCAACCCATCAATAAAAGAAAGCCTTAAATGCCATAGATTCAGAATAAGTAATAATGTCCAAACAGTAAGTACAAGAAAGACAGAAAGCTACACAAGCTCCTGCAAATCATCAGAGTATCAAGCTAAATGACCCAAGGGCTATATCTCAAAACACCCACTCGCCTCTGTCACTGACGGTAGCCAAAGTATCATGGTCTCCGGCCCTGTCATCCTGACCTGACTATCCTCCTCCAGCACCGTGCACTGCTGCTCTAAGGTACACTCAGAAAAAGTGGGATGTAGCAACCGTTAGTCATAAATACTAAGTGGCTTCACATCCACTCCCCGGTGACTCCAAGGCACCGGGTGGAAGGAAAGGAAGAAAAGCTGCAATATAAGCAATAATATATACAAGCAGGTGACAGGAATTGTTGTTCATATATGTCGGTTGTTTAAGTACCCAAGTACTTGCAATGGCACTAACTAAGCTGTTCATAAGTATATAAGTAGCAATGGTTATAAATGCAAGTACTAGTATCAGGTATAAGAAGCACAACTAACAAGTGATATAGCAATGACAGAATGTAAGCAGTTCATATCGTACCTTAACTTTTATGAATGCCCATACAAACTTATAAGTTAAGGTTTCCATGCTGGAACCCATCATATAAAAGAGCACATACTAATTTATATGATGGACTCGATGCAGTGCAATGCTATGATTATGGATGATGAATTCAATGCAATGATTATGATATGATGAACTCACCCATGCATTTTGCTATGTCGACATAGACCTTTAGTTCTCGCTTTTTGAGTGGTAGCTAACCGCTCAGGCATCTCCCGTCGTGGCCAGAAGGAGACAGTGGAACGAGCTCCTCCACTACTAGGAGGGTATGAACACAACCAGTCCTAGGTCTCTGTATGCCTCGACGCTAAGAACACATAGCGGAGACCCTGCATATTGCTCGACGCTAAGAACACACAGCGGAGCCTTCGAGGACACAGAAGGGGACTTGGGTAGGTGAGCACCAAGAGTCCAATCCAACCGGTCTAGAGTCTAACTGCCGGCTCCTGTCGGTATCACGACTAGCAAGACCGTAGAGCCGCCACAAGTAATCCTCCCCAGTGGGGTCTATTTGTATCCGTGTATCAACATACACCAGGACTTCTAATCCAAGTCCTTTTATACAATCTGTGTATCTACGTACACTAGGACTTCTAATCCAAGTCCTTATATACAATCTGTGTATCTACGTACACCAGGACTTCTAACCCAAGTCCTTCTATACAATTTGTGTATCTATGTACACCAGGACTTCTAATCCAAGTCCTTCTATACCATCCGTGTATCTACATACACCAAGACTTCTAATCCAAGTCCTTCTATACAAGTCATCTGATGATAACTAGCATCCAAGGCCCCCAACAACCGGGTCATTAACATTTCACCATAAGATATAACTATATCTTATAATCCACACCGATCCATCAATGCTACCCATACCAAGCTATCATGACTCTATGCAGTAGCGTGTGTATATCATGGAAATTACTCTACAAGATCCTGTAGGACTACTTGTGTGTACGGTGTCATATTCATATTTTACTAAATATGTAAGCCCCAAACATATCACCAATATTCAATCGTCTTAAGTACCAATCACAACGTGTTTCGACACGAATAAAGCTATCAACCATAGGGGGAGGTTATCACCAATCTACATCATCCAATAGATTATCAAGTGATATGAATGTTAATATATATAAGCATACCCTCCAAGATCTTATTCAATTACTCATCACCATTATTCATTCTTCAACTAATTTATAACAGAACATTTAATCAAGGCTTATTTCAAACCAATTTTTTTAGCCTCATTTATATTTACCAAAGCTATTTACGACACCATAAATTTATAAGAAGGGACTAGCCATATTACCATAAATATATATCCAAAAATTCTGAAACTAAACAGGAGTGATCACAATATCATCAGTTTCATCTCTACCAAAATTTCGTAAACATCCGATGAGTATTTTATGAGAAAACCAGTAAAACATCAAAATTTGTACAAAACCAGCAATGTTCACTAAAACAGGATTTCTGGGAGCTACAGAAGTCCAAACATTATGATCCACCCCAATTTGGAAAGCTAACATCAAGGGCTACAACATTCCTGTTGAGTCCTAAACCCATATCTAAGAGGGTCCTACCAAAAATCTGCAATGAAGTCAACTGCAAAAATCTGGACAGCAAAAATAGCATGCACTAATCCCAATCCAGCTTTCTGGACAGCCCACTTGACTGGACCTTTAGGGAGCTACAGGTCACTTCAGAAAATAGGTAACCTATCGTTGGAAAGATATTTCCGAGGGCTACAACTTCCATGTTGAGCCCGAGGTCTAAATCCAGTGGGATCAAGCCTAAAAATTGGCTTGACCCCAGATGCGCACAGATTTCCTTAATAACCAAGTGCAAAATTATAAATTGAAGACTTCTTTAGCAAGGGGGCTATCATCACATTTATCACACAAATATTTAATTAAAAACCCTAATAAACAGAGGGCTATTCATCATCTTTCCCAAACAAGGGTTAGGTTAAATCCCTAAATGTCATTCCCCTCAATCTCCCTCAACGACCTTGGGGTTTGCACCAAATCAAATCATATCTCTTCTTCTTGAAGAGAAGAAATGATTCCTAAAACCTCGCGGCGAACGATGCCCTAAATTTGAGGTTTCGGCTTGGTCTTCCTAAGGAAACTCCATTAAAGCTCACACGAGAAGCTCTCTTGAGCCTTCATCTCTCCTATTGTGATCTAGGACGCTAGCACCAAGGGAGAGGGGGTGGAAGTCACCTTATTTTATGGCCACGCTCGCGGTTGCCTCCTCGGCGGCATGGCGGCAGTTGGCCAAGGTCAAATTATTCTCCAAGCTTTGCTCCTTCAGAGCTCCATGGATAAAACCCTTAAGTTAAAACCATCAGGTGGGAGGGAAGGAGATGAAGAAGAAGAAGAAGATCCATCGGGTAATCTGACCTGCAGCTTTTTTTTTGTTAAGAGGGAAGAGAGAGAGAGAGAGAACATTAAAGAGCATTTTATGCAATCTCCAAGTTCCAAGACTTGTGCCAGCCATCTATTGACTTTTTCATTCCCACTTCTAGCCTAAAATATAAGCATTCAGGCTTTATCGGGTGACGGAAAGAAGACGCGCAGAATTTAACAAATACAGTTCGACGTTCGACAAATTTAAGCAAATTCGTCGAACGACGAACAGCTACAGGTTCGTCGACCGCTGGCTAAATTAATTTCGTCGAGCGCATCACTTTAGTCGAACGGCGGCAAGCTTTCTGCGGCTAAATTCCTGCGATCAACGAAATGTAGAACTTTCGTCGATCGCAGCTTAAACATATTTCGTCGAAAGGGAACGGGAAACAGAAATTTGTCAAACGAAGGCTAAATCAATTTCGTCGAACGTCGTTCGAAGATATTTCATCGAACGACACTTCAACATATTTCGTCGACCGCTGAATAAATATATTTTGTCGAACGTCGTTCGATGATATTTCGTCGAACGGCGCTGCTACACTTCGCCTAACGTTTCTCCCCTTCGACTTTTGTCGAACGGAACTGCCCTTCGATGTTCGTCGAACGAAGTTGTCCTTCGACGTTCGTCGAACGAAGCTGTCCTTCGATGTTCGTCGAACGGAATCCTAAAAAAATAACATTGTTATTACAGCAATATTGTTATTCCATTCCCATATTTCCTACAGTAATATTGTTATTCCTCTCCAACAATTAATCCAAATCCGAGCACGCACTGGAAAGCCCAAAGCCGGGTAGTCAAAACATCTCAGAGTGGTCTAGCGCGAAATGGGATGTTACAAATTTAATAAACGAAGAAACAATTTTGTCCCCGAAATTTAAGTTGAGGTTAGGGGGTTTTAGATCCACATGATTATCCAACATGTAATCAGCCAACATTACCCAAACTAAAATGATAATAGGAACTAGGAACACTGCTAGCACACCCCAAAATAATACTATAACAGCAGCCCCTCCACTGAACCATATGAAGCAACAACAATTACAATTCGGATAGGTCTAGGATCAAAATTAAGCATCCTGGGATCGGGAATAACAGGAATGAAGTTATCCAAATTTCTAATGTGATCCATTTTCCATGTACATAAGCTTAACAGCATATATGGCAGTGAATAGGAATAAAGATAAGAATAGGAACTCATGTATGATAGCAGCACCAAAACAAGAAAAGGAGAAACATATATATATATATATATATATATATATATATATATATAGCAGCCCCACAATTAGAATGTATATAACAGCAACCCCAAATAAAATCCCAACTGGATTATTTATATAGCAGCCACCATAACCCAACATGATGAGATTTTTAATGAAAGAAATTTCCTGGAGCTTAACCCAAACAACCAATAATGAATAATGAGATTGCCAATAAACAAAATTTCCAAACAGCCACTGCAACAGCCACTATAAGGAGATTGCCATGAATAAATTTCCTGGAGCATAACCCAAACAGCTACTATGAGGAGGATGAAATTTCCTGAATAGATTTTCCTAGAGCATACCCAAACAGCCAATATATAAGGAGGATACTATAAATAAATTTCTTGGAGCTTAAGCTTACCCAAATAGCCAAAATAAGAAGGAGAATGCAATATTTCATAATCGAGAGTGTAATTTAGGAAGAAACAAGGGGGATTCACAAAGCTGCTAATATACAACCAAGGAAGCTCACCAAACTCTCACTAAATCAATAACTGTTAACACAAACCAAGGAAGTGATTTCCGAGAATGAGTAAGGTGTTATAAACAAAATTTCTGAAGTTTAACCCCCAACAGCTAGCATAAACAGCTGCTAAAATAAGAGAAAAAAAAATAATTGCTAACAAACAAGGAAGTTCCAAAATAACAAATTTTCTGGAGCAACAAGCCCAACAGCCACCAATGGGAAAAAGAAATTTCCTGAAATGTAACCCAAATGGAAGGGAGAGGAGGAAGAGGGGGAAGGAGAAGGGTTTCTTTACTTTAATAAGCCAACTTTCATTACAACTTTGATCTAAAGCCCTTAAGATCGGTGACCCCGATACACATGAGGTTACTACTCATGCCTCCAGACAAAACTTAGAATCCTCCGCCAAAGGAGTCATGTGCTTTAGATTTGCAAAACAATGAATTAATTCCTCCAACCCCAAGCATCGTTATACAAATAACGTGTAGCACTTTCAATATCATCACTTATGTGCATCCAAAAAAAATTTTTTGCGTTAAACGAGGACGGCCTCAAAGTAAGGTGAATCCATGACTCTACACCTAGTGTGGGTTATAATCACATCATCCACTTCTAAAACACATGACCTTGAGTCAATTGTTACTTTTGTCTACTCCCGGTTCTACTTAGATTTGCTTCGGATTCAAAAATTTGTGCTACTTTTATCTCGTGATTTAATTCATTTCATTTAAGGACTCCTAAACCGTGAACATAAATCTTATCCAACTGTTGGGTTTCGGTACAGAGCCTTTAGAGGACTTCCTTGTCGAGGCAATACAATTACACGTACACCTACTTGTATGTATGGAGACATATTCATATCTTCTTAAATAAGCAAATGCAACTTATCCTCAATATTCAATTCACGTGTTCAATTCACGGCGTGTCTCAACACCCTTGATGCTCTCACCCGTATTGAAAGATTATCATGAATCCAATCATCATCGTTCACGTACTATTCAAACAAACATGATCTATGGGAAAATGAAGTCGGCACGTAAATAGGCCAATAAACAAAGGGACAAGCCCCAGTACATTTTTGGACTAAATTTCTTCCACCGCCTATACGGTACATTCATCTCACATATAAGCACAACCTTAGGGGCATATCTTCCTCAACTTAGAGTTCTTACCCTATAGATCCCCAAATCGACGACTTATATATCAGCCGTGATGTAGAAATTTAAATTTTACGGCGACGACCAAGCTGCATCTCATTATAATAAGAGCATGCACCAATAACATCCAATCACCCGGTACATTTATATATGTTTAAACTTAACATGAACCAAGGTGCAAGGCTCGAGATGATTTTCCTTCGACACGAGTTATGCAGACTACCAAAAGTAGGGCATACTTCACAATGTGATAAACTAAATCAAGTCCATTCCAAGCGCCCTACCATCCCTGCCAACGATCATCCATGGCATGCATGTTAATTTTATAAAACCTTTTAGAAATTTTAGAACATCAATCAAGTCGTATTAATCTTGTTGACTCCACCGCATAACTCTTATTAATTTCCCAATGTCAAGTAATTACAACACTAAGGGAATGTTCACCAAGAATTTCCAAACTCAGGGGTAGTGTATCATCATACCCGCAATGCATGCACAAAATTTCATTAACTTCCCATCTATAATGTTATTACAACATAGCTGCATATCCCCAAAGTGTAGATTTACTACTCTCCTCGTTACTTATCCACATAATCTTAGAACAATATAAAGAAAATGATCATCTTCAAAAATGCTTTTCCTCTCTTATTCTGCTAGTAAAATTCCTATCAACCCAAACATGGCCTTAGCAGTCTGCTTCGCATAAGGTGAATTAACTCTCAAGGATCAAAACTACCAATGTCAAAAATTACAAAGATTCCGACTCCTCAAGGGATCCAAGTCGGTACATAACTAGCCCAATAAACGAAGAGATAAGCCCCCATATCTCTTCGACTGAGTTTCTTCTGCCACCAATATAACACATTCGTCCCAAATTGAGCCTTCTCTGAATCTAAATTCTTATCGTAACTTCTCCATATGAAACCTTCTACATAAATAGAAGTGAGAGGTATCTACATACAGTATAAAGACATGCTTGGTGGCCTCTTACTAAGCTGATGTTAGATTTCAGCCACCAATCTCATTGAGATTGCCCTCATATTTTGGGTAAGGTGATAATATTACTCCATATCTAGGATAGAAATCTCAGGGTGTGAGTCTCTAGTATTTACACTCGCGTTAAACTCTTCCCTTAGTCAATCAAGGTCACTTATTGCTTGGTCCAATCATCCCCAAAATCAGTATAAGGTTAGGGTATGTCACGACATATCCTGCTAAGTCGACCAAAAATGGTATCCTAGTTAGGTTGGCATCAATCTTATGCCAAACCAACTCTAATGGTTGGAATGGAAATACCAATTACTGTCTCGGAGTGAGCCAGCATTTGTATGTAAGGGTACGAGTTTGGCTTAGGTTGGCACTCTCTATAGGAAAAAGCGGACATACTTAAAGTGAATCACACATGGGCACACCACCGCTTCCGCTGCATCAGTTTGTCCTCAAACTGATTTAGCTAGCAGGGGTGGCCTAGTGGTTTAATGGACTTCTTTATCTCAGGATCGTTGCAAGCTGATACCATTTGTAAGACCCCCCCTCCCGGAACACAAAACACGGCCGAGGGGAGTCTTATGCCCAGGACAGCCGCCTTGCGGAAGCGTCAGCACATGAGCTAGCCTCCCCCACAAGGCGCCTATCCTGCTGACCAAACCAACTAAACAACGCCAACCCATCAATAAAAGAAAGCCTTAAAATCCATAGATTCACAATAAGTAATAATGTCCAAACAGTAAGTACAAGAAAGACAGAAAGCTACACAAGCTCCTGCAAATCATCATAGTATCAAGCTAAATGCCCCAAGGGCTACATCTCAAAACACCCACTCTCCTATGTCACTGACGGTAGCCAAGGTATCATGGTCTCCGGCCATATCATCCTGGCCTGACTATCCTCCTCCAGCACCGTGCACTGCTTCTCTAAGGTACACTCCTAAAAAGTGGGACGTAGCATCCGTTAGTCATAAAGACTAAGTGGCTTCACATCCACTCCCCCAGCGACTCCAAGGCACCGGGTGGAAGGAAAGGAATAAAAGCTGCAATATAAGCAATAAAATATACAAGCAGGTGATAGGAATGGTTGTTCATATATGTCGGTTGTTTAAGTACCCAAGTACTTGCAATGGCACTAACTAAGTTGTTCATAAGTATATAAGTAGCAATGGTTATAAATGCAAGTACTAGTATCAGGTATAAGAAGCACAACTAACGAGTGATACAGCAATGACAGAATGTAAGCAGTTCATATCGTACCTTAACTTATATGAATGCCCATACAAACTTATAAGTTAAGGTTTCCATGCTGGAACCCATCATATAAAAGAGCCCATACAAATTTATATGATGGACTCGATGCGGTGCAATGCGATAATTATGGATGATGAATGCAATGCAATGATTATGATATGATGAACTCACCCATGCATTTTGCTATGTCGACATAGACCTTTAGTTCTCGCTTTTTGAGTGGTAGCAAACCGCTCAGGCATCTCCCATCGTGGCCAGACGGAGACAGTGGAACGAGCTCCTCCACTACTAGGAGGGTATGAACATTACCAGTCCTAGGCCTATGTACGCCTCGACGCTAAGAACACACAGCGGAGACCCTGCGTACTGCTCGACACTAAGAACACACAGCGGAGCCTTCAAGAACACAGAATGGGATTTGGGTAGGTGAGCACCAAGAGTCCAAGCCAACCGGTGTAGAGTCTAACTGCCAGCTCCTGTCGGTGTCACGACTAGCAAGCCCGTAGACCCGCCACAAGTAATCCTCCTCAGTGGGGTCCATTTGTATCAGTGTATCAATATACACCAGGACTTCTAATCCAAGTCCTTCTATACAATCCGTGTATCTACGTACACCAGGACTTCTAATCCAAGTCCTTCTATACAATCCGTGTATCTACATACACCAGGACTTCTAACCCAAGTCCTTCTATACAATCCGTGTATCTACGTACACCAGGACTTCTAATCCAAGTCCTTCTATACCATCCGTGTATCTACAAACTCTAGGACTTCTAATCCAAGTCCTTCTATACAAGTCAACTGATGCTAACTAGCATCCAAGGCCCCCAACAACCGGGTCCTTAACATTTCACCATAAGATATAACTATATCTTATAATCCACACCAATCCATCAATGCTACCCATACTGAGTTATCATGACTCTATGTAGTAGCGTGTGTATATCATGGAAATTACTCTACAAGATCCTGTAGGACTACTTGTGTGTACGGTGTCATATTCATATTTTACTAAATATGTAAGCCCCAAACATATCACCAATATTCAATCGTCTTAAGTACCAATCACAACGTGTTTCGACACGAATAAAGCTATCAACCATCTGGGGAGGTTATCACCAATCTACATCATCCAATAGATTATCAAGTGATATGAATGTTAATATATATAAGCATACCCTCCAAAATCTTAATCAATTACTCATCACCATGATTCATTCTTCAACTAATTTATAACAGAACATTTAATCAAGGCTTATTTCAAACCAATTTTTTTAGCCTCATTTATATTTACCAAAGCTATTTACGTCACCATAAATTTATAAGAAGGGACAAGTCATATTACCATAAATATATATCCAAAAATTCTGAAACTAAATAGGAGTGATCACAATATCATCAGTTTCATCTCTACCAAAATTTCGTAAACATCCGATGAGTATTTTATGAGAAAACCAGTAAAACATCAAAATTCGTACAAAACCAACAATGTTCACAAAAACAGGATTTCTGGGAGCTACAGATGTCCAAACATTATGATCCACCCCAATTTGGAAAGCTAACATCAAGGGCTACAAAATTCCTGTTGAGTCCTAAACCCATATCTAAGAGGGTCCTGCCAAAAATCTGCAATGAAGTCAACTGCAGAAATCTGGACAGCAAAAACAGCATGCACTAAACCCAATCCAGCTTTCTGGACGACTGGACCTTTAGGGAGCTATAAGTCACTTCAGAAAATAGGTAACCTATCGTTGTAAAGCTCTTTTCGAGGGCTACAACTTCGATGTTGAGCCCGAGGTATAAATCCAGTGGGATCAAGCCTAAAAATTGGCTTGACCCCAGCTGCGCACAGATTTCCTTAATAACCAAGTGCAAAATTATATATTGAAGACTTCTTTAGCAAGGGGGCTATCATCGCATTTATCACACAAATATTTAATTAACAACCCTAATAAACAGAGGGCTATTCATCATCTTTCCCAAACAAGGGTTAGGTTAAATCCCTAAATGTCATTCCCCTCACTCTCCCTCAACGACCTTGGGGTTTGCACCAAATTAAATCCCATCTCTTCTTCTTGAAGAGAAGAAATGATTCCTAAAACCTCGCGGCGAACGATGCCCTAAATTTGAGGTTCCGGCTTGGTCTTCCTAAGGAAACTCCATTAAAGCTCACACGAGAAGCTCTCTTGAGCCTTCATCTCTCATATTGTAATCTAGGAAACTAGCACCAAGGGAGAGGGGGCGGAAGTCACCTTATTTTACGGCCACGCTCGCGGTTGCCTCCTCGGCGGCATGGCGGCAGTTGGCCAAGCTCAAATTCTTCTCCAAGCTTTGCTCCTTCAGAGCTCCATGGATAAAACCCTTAAGTTAAAACCATCAGGTGAGAGGGAAGGAGATGAAGAAGAAGAAGAAGAAGAAGAAGATCCATCGGGTAATCTGACCTGCAGCTTTTTTTTTGTTAAGAGAGAAGAGAGAGAGAGAGAGAGAACATTAAAGAGCATTTAATGCAATCTCCAAGTTCCAAGACTTGTGCCAGCCATCTATGACTTTTTAATTCCCACTTCTAGCCTAAAATATAAGCATTCAGGCTTTATCCGGCGACGGACAGAAATAGCGCGGAATTTAACAAATGCAGATCGACGTTCGACAAATTTAAGCAAATTCGTCGAACGATGAACAGCTACAGGTTCGTCGACCGCTGGCTAAATTAATTTCGTCGAGCGCATCACCTTAGTCAAACGACAGCAAGCTTTCTGCGGCTAAATTCCTGCGATCGACGAAATGTAGAACTTTCGTCGATCGCAGCTTAAACATATTTCGTCGAACGGAATATTTCGTCGATCGCAGCTAAATTTCTGCGATCGACAAACGGCGACAATTTTGTCGAACGGCGAACGGGAAACAGAAATTCGTCGAACGAAGGCTAAATCAATTTCGTCGAACGTCGTTCGATGATATTTCGTCGAACGGCACTTCAACATATTTCGTCGACCGCTGAATAAATATATTTCGTCGAACGCCGTTCGACGATATTTCGTCGAACGGTGCTGCTACACTTCGCCTAACGCTGCTCCCCTTCGACTTTCGTCGAACGGAACTGCCCTTCGACGTTCTTCGAACGAAGCTGTCCTTCGACGTTCGTCGAACGGAATCCTAAAAAAATAATATTGTTATTACAGCAATATTGTTATTCCATTCCCATATTTCCTACAGTAATATTGTTATTCCTCTCCCCCAATTAATCCAAATCCGAGCACGCATTGGAAAGTCCAAAACCGGGTAGTCAAAACATCTCAGAGTGGTCTAGCGCGAAATGGGATGTTACAAATCCAATAAACGAAGAAACAATTTTGTCCTCAAAATTTAAGTTGAGGTTAGGGGGGTTTTAGATCCACATGATTATCCAACATGTAATCAGCCTACATTACCCAAACTAAAATGATAATAGGAACTAGGAACACTGCTAGCACACCCCAAAATAATACTATAACAGCAGCCCCTCCACTGAACCATATGAAGCAGCCACAATTACAATTCTGATAGGTCTAGGATCATAAATTAAGCAGCCTGGGATCGGGAATAACAGGAATGAAGTTATCCAAATTTCTAATGTATTCCATTTTCCATGTACATAAGCTTAACAGCATATATGGCAGTGAATAGGAATAAAGATAAGAATAGGAACTCATGTATGATAGCAGCACCAAAACATGAAAAGGAGAAACATATATATATAGCAGCCCCCAATTAGAATGTATATAACAGCAACCCCAAATAAAATCCCAACTGGATTATTTATATAGCAGCCACCATAACCCAACATGATGAGATTTTTAATGAAAGAAATTTCCTGGAGCTCAACCCAAACAACCAATAATGAATAATGAGATTGCCAATAAACAAAATTTCCAAACAGCAACTATAAGGAGATTGCCATGAATAAATTTCCTGGAGCATAACCCAAACAGCTACTATGAGGAGGATGAAATTTCCTGAATAGATTTTCCTAGAGCATACCCAAATAGTCAATATATAAGGAGGATACTATAAATAAATTTCTTGGAGCTTAAGCTTACCCAAATAGCCAAAATAAGATGGAGAATGCAATATTTCATAATCGAGAGTTTAATTTAGGAAGAAATGAGGGGGATTCACATAGCTGCTAATATACAACCAAGGAAGCTCACCAAACTCTCACTAAATCAATAACTGTTAACACAAACCAAGGAAGAGATTTCCGAGAATGAGTAAGGTGTTATAAACAAAATTTCTGAAGTTTAACCCCCAACAGCTAGCATAAACAGCTGCTAAAATAAGAGAAAAAAAAATAATTGCTAACAAACAAGGAAGTTCCAAAATAACAAATTTCCTGGAGCAACAAGCCCAACAGCCACCAATGGGAAAAAGAAATTTCCTAAAATGTAACCCAAATGGAAGGGAGAGGAGGAAGAGGGGGAAGGAGAAGGGTTTCTTTACTTTAATAAGCCAACTTTCATTGCACCTTTGATCTAAAGCCCTTAAGATCGGTGACCCCGATACACATGAGGTTACTACTCATGCCTCCAGACAAAATTTAGAATCCTCCGCCGAAGGAGTCATGTGCTTTAGATTTGCAAAACAATGAATTAATTCCTCCAACCCCAAGCATCGTTATACAAATAACGTGTAGCACTTTCAATATCATCACTTATGTGCATCCAAAAAAAATTTTTTGCGTTAAACGAGGACGGCCTCAAAGTAAGGTGAATCCATGACTCTACACCTAGTGTGGGTTATAATCACATCATCCACTTCTAATAACACATGACCTTGAGTCAATTGTTACTTTTGTCTACTCCCGGTTCTACTTAGATTTGCTTCGGATTCAAAAATTTGTGCTACTTTTATCTCGTGATTTAATTTATTTCATTTAAGGACTCCTAAACTGTGAACATAAATCTTATCCAACTGTTGGGTTTTGGTACAGAGCCTTTAGAGGACTGCCTTGTCGAGGCAATACAATTACACGTACACCTACTTGTATGTATGGAGACATATTCATATCTTCTTAAATAAGCAAATGCAACTTATCCTCAATATTCAATTCACGTGTTCAATTCACGGCGTGTCTCAACACCCTTGACGCTCTCACCCGTATTGAGAGGTTATCACGAATCCAATCATCATCATTCACGTACTATTCAAACAAACATGATCTATGGGAAAATGAAGTCGGCACGTAAATAGGCCAATAAATGAAGGGACAATCCCCCGTACGTTTTTGGACTAAATTTCTTCCACCGCCCATACGGTACATTCATCTCACATATAAGCACAACCTTAGGGGCATATCTTCCTCCACTTAGAGTTCTTACCCTATAGATCCCCGAATCGATGCACTTATATATCAGCCGTGATGTAGAAATTTAAATTTTACGGCGACGACCAAGCTACATCTCATTTTAATGAGAGCATGCACCAATAACATCCAATCACCCGGTACATTTATATATGTTTAAACTTAACATGAACCAAGGTGCAAGGCTCGAGATGATTTTCCTTCGACACGAGTTATGCAGACTACCAAAAGTAGGGCATACTTCACAATGTGATAAACTAAATCAAGTCCATTCCAAGCGCCCTACCATCCCTGCCAACGATCATCCATGGCATGCATGTTAATTTTATAAAACCTTTTAGAAATTTTAGAACATCAATCAAGTCGTATTAATCTTGTTGACTCCACCGCATAACTCTTATTAATTTCCCAATGTCAAGTAATTACAACACTAAGGGAATGTTCACCAAGAATTTCCAAAATCAGGGGTAGTGTATCATCATACCCGCAATGCATGCACAAAATTTCATTAACTTCCCAGCTATAACGTTATTACAACATAGCTGCATATCCCCAAAGTGTAGATTTACTACTCTCCTCGTTACTTATCCACATAAAGAAAATGATTATCTTCAAATATGCTTTTCGTCTCTTATTTCGCTAGTAAAATTCCAATCAACCCAAACACGGCCTTAGCAGTCTGCTTCGCTTAAGGTGAATTAACTCTCAATGATCAAAACTTCCAATGTCAAAAATTATAAATATTTCGACTCCTCAAGGGATCCAAGACGGTACATAACTAGCCCAAAAAACGAAGAGATAAGCCCCCATATCTCTTCGACTGAGTTTCTTCTGCCACCAATATAACACATTCGTCCCAAAATGAGCCTTCTCTGGATCCGAATTCTTATCGTAACTTCTCCATATGAAACCTTCTACATAAATAGAAGTGAGAGGTATCCACATACAGTATAAAGACATGCTTGGTGGCCTCTTACTAAGCTGATGATAGATTTCAGCCACAAATCTCATTGAGATTGCCCTAATATTTTGGGTAAGATGATAATATTACTCCATATCTAGGATAGAAATCTCAGGGTGTGAGTCTCTAGTATCTACACTCACGTTAAACTCTTCACTTAGTCAATCATGGTCACTTATTGCTTGGTCCAATCATCCCCAAGATCAGTATAAGGTTAGGGTATGTCACGACATATTCTGCTAAGTCGACCAAAAATGGTATCCTAGTTAGGCTGGCATCAATCTTATGCCAAACCAACTCTAATGGTTGGAATGGGAATACCAATTACTGTCTCGGAGTGAGCCAGCATTTGTATGTAAGGGTATGAGTTTGGCTTAGGTTGGCACTCTCTATAGGAAAAAGCAGACATACTTAATGTGAATCACACATGGGCACACCACCTCTACCATTGCATCAGTTTGTCCTCAAACTGATTTAGCTAGCAGGGGTGGCCTAGTGGTTTAATGGACTTCTTCATCTCAGGATCGTTGCAAGCTGATACCATTTGTAAGACCCCCCCCCCCCCCCCCTCCCCTCCCGGAACACAAAACACAGCAGAGGGGAGTCTTATGCCCAGGACAGCCGCCTTGCGGAAGCGCCAGCACACGAGCTAGCCTCCCCCACAAGACGCCTATCCTGCCGATCAAACCAACTAAACAGCGCCAACCCATCAACAAAAGAAAGCCTTAAAATCCATAGATTCACAATAAGTAATAATGTCCAAATAGTAAGTACAAGAATGACAGAAAGCTACACAAGCTCCTGCAAATCATCAGAGTATCAAGCTAAATGCCCCAAGGGCTACATCTCAAAACACCCACTCGCCTCTATCACTGACGGTAGCCAAGGTATCATGGTCTCCGGCCCTATCATCCTGACCTGACTATCCTCCTCCAGCACCGTGCACTGCTGCTCTAAGGTACACTCCTAAAAAGTGGGACGTAGCAACCGTTAGTCATAAAGACTAAGTGGCTTCACATCCGCTCCCTCGGCGACTCCAAGGCACCGGCTGGAAGGAAAGGAAGAAAAGCTACAATATAAGCAATAATATATACAAGCAGGTGACAGGAATGGTTGTTCATATATGTCGGTTGTTTAAGTTCCCAAGTACTTGCAATGGCACTAACTAAGCTGTTCATAAGTATATAAGTAGCAATGGTTATAAATGCAAGTACTAGAATCAGGTATAAGAAGCACAACTAACAAGTGATATAGCAATGACAGATGTAAGCAGTTCATATCGTACCTTAACTTATATGAATGCCCATTCAAACTTATAAGTTAAGGTTTCCATGCTGGAACCCATCATATAAAAGAGCCCAAACTAATTTATATGATGGACTCGATGCGGTGCAATGCTATGATTATGGATGATGAATGCAATGCAATGATTATGATATGATGAACTCACCCATGCATTTTGCTATGTCGACATAGACCTTTAGTTCTCGCTTTTTGAGTGGTAGTAAACCGCTCAGGCATCTCCCGTCGTGGCCAGATGGAGACAGTGGAGCATGCTCCTCCACTACTAGGAGGGTATGAACACTACCAGTCCTAGGCCTCTGTACGCATCGACGTTAAGAACACACAGCGGAGACCCTGCGTACAGCTCGACGCTAAGAACACACATCGGAGCCTTCAAGGACACAGAAGGGGACTTGGGTAGGTGAGCACCAAGAGTCCAAGCCAACCGGTCTAGAGTCTAACTGCCGGCTCCTGTCGGTGTCAAGACTAGCAAGCCCGTAGACCCGCCACAAGTAATCCTCCCCAGCGGGGTCCATTTGTATCAGTGTATCAACATACACCAGGACTTCTAATCCAAGTCCTTCTATACAATTCGTGTATCTATGTACACCAGGACTTCTAATCCAAGTCCTTCTAAACAATTCGTGTATCTACGTACACCAGGACTTCTAACCCAAGTCCTTCTATACAATCCGTGTATCTACGTACACCAAGACTTCTAATCCAAGTCCTTCTATACCATCCGTGTACCTACAAACACCAGGACTTCTAATCTAAGTCCTTCTATACAAGTCAACTGATGCTAACTAGCATCCAAGGCCCCCAACAACCGGGTCCTTAACAGTTCACCATAAGATATAACCATATCTTATAATCCACACCAATCCATCAATGCTACCCATACCGAGTTATCATGACTCTATGCAGTAGCGTGTGTATATCATGGAAATTACTCTACAAGATCCTGTAGGACTACTTGTGTGTACGGTGTCATATTCATATTTTACTAAATATGTAAGCCCCAAACATATCACCAATATTCAATCGTCTTAAGTACCAATCACAACGTGTTTTGATACGAATAAAGCTATCAACCATCTGGGGAAGTTATCACCAATCTACATCATCCAATAGATTATCAAGTGATATGAATGTTAATATATATAAGCATACCCTCCAAAATCTTATTCAATTACTCATCACCATGATTCATTCTTCAACTAATTTATAACAGAACATTTAATCAAGGCTTATTTCAAACCAATTTTTGTTAGACTCGTTTATATTTACCAAAGCTATTTATGCCACCATAAATTTATAAGAAGGGACTAGCCATATTACCATAAATATATATCCAAAAATTCTGAAACTAAATAGGAGTGATCACAATATCATTAGTTTCATTTATTCCTGCTGCTATGCATTGTTCTGTAGAGGTGTTAACTGCTTTGGGCTTCTATACTCCACCAGAAGGGGTTTTCTGCTTTGTTTGGGCTGTTATGTATAATTCCAGGCTGGATTTATTTCTTTTGAGGTTGCTGTTGCTATCGTTTAATTTAGAGGCTGCCCTTTGTTTCTGTCTTAAGGGGGGCTGCTGCTTGCCTTGTTGAATTGGGGGCTGAAACCTGCTGCTGTTTTGATTTTCTTTTGTTGGGGGCTGCCCCTGAATTTCTCTCTTAGGGGCTGCTTATATATATTTCTTTTTTTGTTGAAGTGGGGATGTTGTTATGCTTTTGTTTGGGGGCTCCTTTCCTTGTTGATTAGGGGGCTGCTGTAGTATGCTCTATATGGGGCTGGTGTCGTTTGTTTGTTGGGGACTGCTTCTATCTTCTCCTTGTCCAATTAAGGTTGTTGCTGCTATTATTCAATTTGGGGGCTTCCCTTTTGTTTCTCTTCATTGTTTCACTTGGGGGCTGTTTGTTCGGGCTGCCCTTTGTTGTATTGTTGGGGCTGTTGGTTGTGGCTGCCCTTTGTTTGTTTTCCCTGGGGCTGTTGGTTGTGGCTGCCCTTTGCTTGCTTTACCTGGGGCTGTTGGTTGTGGCTGCCCTTTGCTTGTGTTACCTGGGGGGGCTGTTATGTTGGGGGCTGTTTATTGTGGCTGTTTTGCTAGCTGGGGCTGTTTTGCTTGAGCTGCTCTTTACCTTGATTGCTGGGGTTGTTTTGCCTTGGGCTGCTTTTACCTTGTCGAATAGGGGGCTGCCCCTTGGGATTTTCTTTTTATTTCTTGACCCGAACGGTGGATGCGTGCTTAATTCTGCATATTCCTTATTGTTATTTCTTGGCTAAGCGGCGGCGGATTTGTTTGAAATGAAAGGATGGGTACAGGGAACACTGGGTTCCCCCATCACAGTTCTTTTAATAGTGGTTGGTAGGATGATCAGACCACCACCACGGCGCCTATTTATTATTTGGGGTGAATACCCCCTTTATGTGTGTGGGTAGTGACATTGTTTGGGTCCGCCACCACTGGTCTGTTTTGCACCGTATTCCAAGAAAGTTTATTTGCGCCTTGTCCATCGGATCAAGTATATGCGGAATCTCCTTAATCAATATTTACTGAAATCCTTATATAAGCATATATATATAGTTATGTATACGAGTATATGTGTGTATATATATGTACAATATACTCCTTTCAGACTGTTTACGCTACTTGTTACCTTGCCCTTTTCTTTTCTTATACCCATGCTGTTTTCTTGCACCCTTTGGGCTGAGGCATTCTTTTCTTATGGATGCCTCAGGTTCAGGTTTGTAGCTGTTGTCGGAGTGTTAGCGGGGTCGTACTGTTCGTCATCGAGGCATTCCCTCTCCAGTGGGTAAGGATTCAGCTCCTTTTGTTGTAGCTTGTCTTTTGATAGTTGACTTGTTCGCCTGCGGGTTCGTGTCAGATGTTGACGCCCGTACGGCTTTTTGTTTGGTTTACTTGCTGCTACTACTACTAGTTTCTTTTTCTGCTACTTGGTTATTTTATATATGTACACTCTGGGAAAAGCCTATTTTTGCTGAACGTTAATGCAGTTCTTTTAGCATTATAAAAAAATTTGTTCTTATAACTGTTTGTCACATTACTATTAAGTACCACATACTTGCGAAACGTAAACCAAAGTAAAATGATACTTATTTATTATGTACTAAATTTAGACCGGCAATCGCTCTGGAGACATCTCTGGTCTTCAGCGCCGTTAGGAATAAAGTGAACCTATTTTCCTTCCGCTGTGTACGTATGTCTTTTATAAAGTGCGGCTTGGTAAACCGCAGGGCCGAGGGACATGGTCTCCTAACCCAAATGAAATGAATCTCAAAAGATAATCCTTTTACTTAATTCATACCTTTTTGTAAAAGAAAATGTTCGTTTGAGTGCTCGCCTGAACGTCTGTAGTTGTCCCCTACAGGACGTGGCATCATGACGCGTGTTTTCCCATTCGCTCTGATAATATAATTTATTTCGGGAAAATACGGGTTGTGACAGTTGTTATCAGAGCCAGGTTAGCCGGGTTGCTGGAAATGGTCTGGTTGGCCCGGTTAACCGTCCAGTAAGAATCGTTAACCATTGCATACACTCACCGATGGGTCATCGGTAGATCTCAGCTGAAGCACAAACACTACACTCATAAGCATGACAGAAGTATACGGGGCATATTATGTAGTATGGGATGCATAATATGTGTCTGTATATGGATCCTCATAGGTGACAACATGCGACTGTTATGTAGTATGGGATGCATAACGTATGTCGCATGCGTGTCCATTAGATTTTCTTTTTCGTTGCATGCGATAATATGTAGTATGGGATGCATAAGATCGCATGTGTACGCCGCTCATAGCATGCATTAAGGCCTTTTCTTAGTTTGCATAGCACTGCATGCATTGCATAACATTGCATAAGCACACGTGCCAAGCCAGAGATCTACACGATGACACATGTACACCCATAATTTCAAAGGTAAGATTTTTAAAGTTTATATGCATACGGGAGAGATGCACGAGAGGTAAGGGATGGTATACCATCCGGAGTATAACGTGATAATATGTATTTTCTTTTCCCAGAGAAAAAGCAGTAGCAAAAGCAAGTATTTGTATATCTTCCCTTCCTAGAGGTTTGAGTCCAGTCTTAGCAGGATGTTTGTATCAGGTTCTTCCTCGTTCTCGTTGTATTCCAATCTTTCTGTGGTAATTTAGTCACTATAGCAGCGTTCTATCTTTGTTATGTCATGTGTCTATACTGCTTTGTTAGGCGAGTTTAAGGCTCGAGACTATTGGGCGCACGTTCTGTTTGACTCGGGTGCCACACACTCTTTTGTGGCCAAGAGGTTTGTTGATCGGCATCGCTGGGCCCTGGAGCGAGTTGATGATCCATTTCGTGTCAAGTACCCGTCCGGTGATTCAGTGGTGTCAGATCTGTGGGTGAGGCAGTGTCCGATCGTATTGGATGGATTTGTGGGCTATGCAGATCTGATGGTGATCTTCTTGGAGGACTTCGACGTGATCTTGGGGATGGATTGGCTAGCCCGTTATGACGCCGTGATCCAGTGCAGGGACAAGCGTCTAGATTTCTTGATGGATGATGGCCAGCCCAGGAGCGTGTTCGGCTTCCCGCGTCAGACTTCCTCAGTTATGTCGGTAGTCTGTGCCCAGGCTTTGGCGGAGTTGGATGGCCGGGTCTGTGTTGTTTCTGTGTTGCTTGCAGCTTGTGCTTCGATGCCCTGTGTGGATGACATTCCTGTGGTGCGGGAGTTCCCGGACGTCTTTCCCGATGACCTCCCTGGTCTCCCTCCTGAGCGAGAGATTGAGTTTGCGATAGATTTGGAGCCCGGTACCTGCCCTATTGCGAAGGCACCCTACCGTATGGCACCGCGGGAGTTGGAGGAGCTCCGCACTCAGTTGGATGAGCTACTGCAGCTTGGATTTATTAGGCCGAGTTTGTCGCCTTGGGGTGCGTCGGTTCTGTTCGTAAAGAAGAAGGATGGGACGATGAGGCTATGTATCGATTGCAGAGAGTTGAACAAGGTCACGATCAAAAACAGGTACCCATTGTCGTGGATTGACGATTTGTTCGACCAGTTGCAGGGTAGCAGTGTGTTCTCGAAGATTGACCTTCGGTCCGGTTACCATCAGTTGAGGATTCGCGACTCAGACATTCCGCGAACTGCTTTCCGGTCGCGTTACGGACATTTTGAGTTCCTGGTGATGTCTTTTGGGCTGACGAATGCGCCCTCTACTTTTATGGATCTGATGAACAGGGTATTCCGGGACTTTCTGGACCAGTTCGTGGTGTTTTTTATTGATGACGTGCTGCTCTATTCTTCGAGTGAGGAGGAGCATGCTCGGCATCTGCGCTTGGTGATGTATGCCTTGAGGGCACACAAGCTGTATGCCAAGCTGAGCAAATGCGAGCCCTGGCTTTCGCAAGTCTCCTTTTTTGGGTCACGTGGTGAGCAAGGGTGGCATCTCTGTGGACCCAGTGAAGGTCGCTACTGTTTTGGACTGGAAGAGGCCGGCATCGCCTAAGGAGATCCGAAGTTTCTTGGGATTAGCAGGCTATTATCGGAGGTATGTAGAAGGTTTCTCGGGCATTTCCGCGCCTCTGACTAGGTTGACGCGGAAGGAAGCGGCTTTCGATTGGAGCGAGCAGTGCGAGGAGGCCTTTCAGGAGTTGAAGAGAATGTTGTGTTCCGCTCCGGTTTTGGCTCTCCCGGTTGAGGGAGTGGAGTTTCAGGTCTACGTAGACGCTTCGTTAATAGGCCTTGGTTGCGTCCTCATGCAGGAGGGCAAGATCATTGCGTATGGGTCGAGACAGCTAAAGATTCATGAGCGGAACTACCCGACGCACGATTTAGAGTTTGCTGCGGTGATTTATGCCTTGAAGCTGTGGAGGCATCTCTTGTATGGAGTGGTGTGCAAGATCTACTCAGATAACAAGAGCCTGATTTACGTGTTCTCTCAGCGAGAGCTGAACCTGCGCCAGCGTCGGTGGATGGAGTATGTGGCTGATTATGATATGGAGATCCTCTATCACCCTGGCAAGGCAAACGTAGAGGCGGATGCCCTGAGCAGGAAGTCAGCTTCTATTTTCGGACTCTCCGTGCAGTCCCTGGTGGAGGAGTTCCTTTTTATGAGCATCGCAGTGAAGCCCAGGGGTGGTCCGTCTTGTAAGGAGGTTGAAGAGCCATCCTGGATTGCTTTGACGAAGTTGCACCAGAAGGATGATCCGGATCTGCAGCATCTCCGAGGTAGAGCGGAGAGTGGTGAGTTGCCGGATTTCTCGATTGATGTTGATGGTACCTTGAGATACCGGGGTAGGCTTTGCATACCCGCTGTAGAGGAGATTCGAGCGAAGATTTGTGAGGAGGCTCACGACTCCAGCCTATCTTATCATCCTGGCTCTACGAAGATTTATCGCGATATGAAGTAGATCGTGTGGTGGCCAGGCATGAAGGGCGATATTGCAAGATTCGTAGCGCAGTGTTACACTTGTCAGCACGTCAAGGCGGATCATAGGAGACCCGGGGGCAAGTTGACGTCGTTGTATATTCCCTTGTGGAAGTGGGAGAGCATCTTCATGGACTTCATTACTGGATTGCCGAGATCTCCGCGGGGGCATGATGCAGTGTGGGTCATTGTTGACAGGTTGACCAAATGTGCTCACTTCGTGCCGTACAAGACTGGTTATTCGATGGAAAATATTGTGTCTCTGTATGTGCAGGAGGTCATTAGACTGCATGGTTTCCCGCGAGCATAATGTCTGATCGTGATTCCAGATACACTTCCCGTTTTTAGCAGAGTATGCAAGGGGATTTGGGCACCGATCTCTGGTACTCTACGGCTTATCACCTGCAGACGAATGGGCAGACAGAGAGGGTTAACCAGATGGTGGAGGATATGATCCGGTGTTACATTCTACTGCACGGAGGAGCTTGGGATGAACGCCTTGGGCTCATGGAGTTCGCGTACAATAACAGTTATCAGGAGAGCTTGCAGATGGCTCCTTTTTAGGCTCTGTATGGGAGGCGATGTCGGACTCCCCTGTTTTGGGTTGAAGTGGGCGAGAAGCCTATTCTGGGTCCTGAGGCCTTGGAGGAGGTGAGCGTTGCTGTAACGCAGATCCGAGAGAAGCTGCGGATTGCTTAGGAGCGCTACGAGAAGTACGCCAACCGGCGTAGGAGTGATCTGGAGTTTGCAGTGGGGGACATGGTGTTCCTTAAGGTGTCCCCGATGGCAGGCGTTAAGAGATTTGGGAAGAGCCACAAGCTGGACCCCAGGTATGTAGGCCCATTCGAGATCGTCGAACGCATCGGGGCTTCTGCTTACAGATTGGTGTTACCTGCCTCCTTCCCCGGTGTGCACGACGTTTTCCATGTGAGCCAGTTGCGGGAGTGCATCCGCAGCGATCACCATGTCCTAGATTCCGTGCCAGTGCTGCAGCCCAATCTGTCGTTTGTGGAGCAGCCTGTCCGCATATTGAAAAGGCAGGATCGGGTGTTGCGAAGGAAGACCATCCCTATGGTGAAGGTCCTCTGGAACAATCAGGATGTTCGGGGTGCGACCTGGGAGCTAGGGTTAGCAGTGAAGGAGTCTTATCCTCACCTTTTCAGCTAATTTCCCCGGTAAGTTTCCGTCTTCGGTGTTTTTCCTCGTTTTAAATTGTTGTTGCAAAGTTTCGGGGCGAAACTTTTTGTTAGGAGGGGTGGTTGTAACGCCCCAGGTTTTCTTATAGCCTTTTTAAGCGGGGAATGCTAGATGTTAATGCCGTAAATATGAAATTATGGTTGCGTAGTGTAAATGCGAGAGGGCGTCACCTTTTTTTGAAAGCGTCGTCGTTCGTCGAGTTTCGTAAGTCATATATTTGTTCATTTATAGGTGGTGCAGTAGGTCTCAGCTCATGCCAATATATATATATATATATGAATGTATAAGGCATATGAATTCTGGTGGCCAGCTGGTTCCCACCCTCCTCTTTCAGCAGCTTCTGGATATAGGCCTAAAAAGTTTATAAAGTTTTTATTATTATTATTATTATTATTATTATTATTATTATTATTATTATTACCCTTAAAACTTTGTTATAACCCATGCTGGCATCCATTATTTCCCCTGCTCTTCCCTTTCCCCGATATCCCTTCCCTGATTCTCTACTGTGGAGTGTCGCGCCTAGGGTTCGTCGGTCGCTGCCGATTTCGTCGTCGGTGCTGTCGGAGGAGGTCGGGTCGCCGGAGCTAGGGTCCCGGGCGGCTCTCTCCTTGCGTAGTTACGGTCCGGCGAGTCGCCGTGTGTAAGCAAGGCAAGAAAACTTCTTCATCTCCCCCTTCTCCCTCTTCTACTGCTTTCCTAACTCAGCTTTTATTCATCTGGTTCTTATATGGATGTTGTGCTTGGGCTAGATTTTCAAATCTTGGGGTTTTTGGGTTATCCTTGCTGCCATATAAGTATTGTTATACATGTGGATTTAGATAAATATTGGGATTTTGTTTTACCCCTGCTGCCATACTTGTGCTTGGGCTCGACTTACTAATTCATTGGGGTTTTGTTTCTCTCTATTCCTGCTGCTATGCATTGTTCTGTAGAGGTGTTAACTGCTTTGGGCTGCTATACTCCACCAGAAGGGGTTTTCTGCTTTGTTTGGGCTGTTATGTATAATTCCAAGCTGGATTTATTTCTTTTGAGGTTGCTGCTGCTATCGTTTAATTTAGGGGCTGCCCTTTGTTTCTGTCTTAAGGGGGGATGCTGCTTGCCTTGTTGAATTGGGGGCTGAGTCCAGTGCGTGCTTATTTGCAGGCTGCCTTATCTTTCTCTGCATGTGCATATCTTGTTTGTCTTGGTGGCTGTTGTTGACCTTTCAAAAGTTCTTCCACAAGCTGATGTTGCCTTCCCAGATTATCTTCCACAACCTGATGTCGCCTTCACTGATTATCTTCCAATAACCCTCATAATCAGGGGAGGTGACGATCTTAATCTTTTGCCTTAACTGAACGAATCGTTCTCGCGGTAGGGCTTTTGTGAAGCCGTCGGCTAATTGCACTTCTGGCCGACAATATTCCAATTTTATCTGCAAACATGTTGTATCTAGCAAACATGTTGGATCTTTGTGTTTTTTCCATGTAACAAATTTTATATTTGAAATCCTCAAATTATATATACTTAGTTTGCTTGTTGCCTATCATATATCTGCTTGTGGAGTAAAAAGAACTTACATGCACTAGATTAAGCAGCATTTCAGAGATGGCTTTTTGCACAAGGAATTTAAGATTGTATACGTGGCTCCAATGAAGGTGTAGATTTGTTTTATGTATATATATATGGGTTTGCTGTAAATATGCGTGAAGTGTATATTGTTTATATACGCGCCTTTTTGAAATACGGTTTACACGTGCAATTTCATGAAAAGTGTTCAACATAAAAGTTGTAGATCTCGTCGATATCTACAACTTTCATGTTGAACACTTTTCCTAAAAGTGCACGTACGAAGCGTATTTTGGGACCGAGAAAAACCTGGGCGGAACAATTGTGAATACGCATTATTCCGCCCAGGTTTTCTCGGGCCCAAAATATGCCTCGTGCGTGCATTTTTAGGAAAAGTGTTAACATGAAAGTTGTAGATATTGACGATGTTTGCCCAGAAAGCCCGCGACCTCCTCTCATTGTTCAATTTTACCGGTCTCAGCGGTCTCAAATTAGGTGATCGCCCAGATCGACAGGTGCCTCCTCAACCGAGATTTTCTAAGTACCAAGCGGTCAAGATAGTGTGAGATCGCCGGCTCAAGCGGTCTGGTCGTTTTTCTTATTTTTGTTATTTGTACCCCATTTCCCTGCCCCGGCTCTCCTGTACCCCGGGCAGCCCGTAGTTTTCAGTTCTGCCCGTTTGGGCAGCCCCCTCGTCTATAAATAGAGGGGTAGGGGTACCAGAAAAGCACTTTTGGCTCCGAGGCTCCAGCTTACAACCTGTGTAAGCGGACTCATTTCTTCGTGATCGCCATTTCGTGATCGTTTTCCCTTTGTTCCAGCATCTTCTGTCTTAGTAACCTGCACTTCGCAGTTTCTCCCATCCCCTTTAGTGTGAATTTTGGAGGTACCATTTTTGGCACCAATAGAACGAACACGCGACCTTCAGATTTCGAAGTGTCAGGTGAAATCCATAGACTTTCAAGATGGCTGATCGCCGTAGAGGTCGTCCCTTGCGATCTCCCAGCGTTCCCCCTTCCGATCACAATCCGTTAGAAGCGCTTGAACGCCGCTTCGAGCTTCGTGTTGAACAAGCTCTCCGTGAGGCCGCCCGAGCTAGGCAGGACGCCACCTCTGTTCAGCAGGAGATCATGCGGTCTCAGCAAGAGGCCGCTAGAGATCGGCAAGAAGTCGTCCGGGCTCAGCAGGAGTCTGCGAAGCAGATTGAGGCTATGAACCAGGTTCTAGCCGCGATCTCCCAGAAGATCCTTCCGCAAACCTCTCAGGTCGCTACTCCTGACCGTACTGCAGGCGGTCACCCGAGCGGTCACCCCGTCTTCCAGCCCGCAGCTCCTCAGCGATCTCAGCATGAGGAGTTCGCCGCCCGTCGTAATTCTTTTCGAGCAGCAGCCCAGGGGCCTCCGGCCCAAACCCTGAATTTTGAAGAAGGATTTGCTTACCCTCAAGATCCTCCTGCATCTTTTCTTCCTCCTCCAGGACCTTCTATTTTTGGGGAGCCTTCCCCCTTTACCGATGAGATTCGTCGGGATCCGATTCCTCATGGATTCAGAGAACCTCGCCTTCCAGTGTATACAGGAGAAACCGACCCAATGTGCCATCTTCAAGCCTTCGAGTCTGCTGTGGCTCTCAGGAACATTTCAGATGGTGTGAGGTGCAAGCTGATGGTCACCTCCTTCGATGGGTCAGCCATGGAATGGTTCTATAAGCTGCCTTGTCAATCTATCCCAAGCTTTGCTGCCCTGAGGCAAGAGCTCCTCCTGAGGTTCGCCACCGCAAAGAAGAGGAAGAGTGGTCCTGCGACCCTCTTCAAGATCAGGCAAGGGGACAATGAAACTGCAGCGCATTTCGTTGACCATTTTCAGAAAGAGATCTTAGGGGTCAGAGACATGGATCCCGAGCTCTATATGGTGGCTTTGATCAGTGGCCTGCAGGAGGGTCCTCTGAAGTTCAAAGTCACAACCAAGGAGCCTAGCTCCTATCAGGAGCTGATCAGCATTGCCAATCGCTACATAGAAGGGGAGATCAACAACCCCACCTATGTGAGCAATCTGACAAACAAGGCCACTCAGAAAGGCTCCGCGGGATTTTATCCGGCTCTGTCTTCCTCTAAGCCCCGACAAGAGCTCCCACCTCCGGCTCCGAGAGGTAAGAATTACCGCAACAACCGCTTCAACCGAGGTAATCAATCCTTCCCACTTCAAAATTCATTTCTTCAAACTCCCGCTACTCCTGCTCCGCAAGTCACCCCCATCCAACAGATCCAGTATGCTCAACCTCCTCTTCTACCCATTCCTTCACTTTACAATGAATCCCAAGAGTCCTTCACGGACTTTGGCGTTTCTATGAGTGAAGTGCTTCAAGTCCTTCAGAAGCAGCCCTTTTTCAAGAGGCCAGCTCCGCTAAATTCTGACCCAAAAACCAGAAACCCAACTCTCTATTGTGAATATCACAGAGATAGGGGTCATTTGACAGAGGATTGTAGAGCTCTCCGCCTATTTTTAGAGAAATTATTAAAGGAGGGAAAGCTCCGCGACCTCATTCAAAAGAATGATTCTGCCAAAGCTTCAACCTCCAAGGCTAAGGAAGTAGCGGAAGTCCGTTGGGAATGCGAAGAAGTGGACGATATTGGCCATCTCGGCAATATCGGCTTTCCCAATGAATGCGTGGATGCTAATGACGAAGGCGCCTTGGGCAATCTCTTCTGCATCCACGGAGGTGCAGGTCCGGAATCTTCAAGGAAGGCGAGTCTGAAAAGGGTTTATCAATCAGAGGTTGCTGCCACCTGTTCAGCCCCGGTCCGGGGAACGGTCACTTTCGGTGATGAAGACCTTCCTCAGACCGCGAATCCTTTTGACGACGCGGTCGTCATCAAAGCTGTAATTGAAAATTATACAGTAGAGAAGATTCTGATTGACACGGGAAGTTCAGTCAATGTGCTCTTCAAACCCGCCTTCGAGGCGTTGAAGACAGGTAAAATCCTCCTTTCAACTGAAGGCCCCCTTTATGGTTTTTCAGGAGAGAAGAAAGAGGTAGAAGGGCTCGTCACTCTTTCTGTGATTCTGGGGGGGATAGTGAAGCTGGTCAAATTTATAGTCGTTGATGCTCCCAGTAGCTACAACGCCATCTTTGGAAGACCCTTCTTGAATGCCTATCAAGCCATCGTCTCCACCTACCATCAAGCGGTGAAGTTCGCCTTGAACGGCAAACAACACTGAATCAGGAGCGACCCAAGGAAAGCCAGGGAATGCTATGTAAAGACGGTCAACATGATCATATCCTCTCTTCCCCAAGAAATCATGATGGCTGAATCAATCGAAGCTCCTGAACAAGTCCAAGCTGCAGAGGAAATTGAGGAAGATGTAAGAGATGGAGTTCGCTTGGAACCTGCCCAAGCAACTCAAGAGGTCCGGATCAGCGAGGAAGATGAGAGCAAGAGCCTCTCCATCAACGCTGATTTATCCGAAGCTGACAAGGGTCGGCTCATCTCTTGTCTTCTACAAAATCTAGATATCTTCGCTTGGTCGGCAGATGATATGCCCGGAGTGGACCCGGATGTTGCTTGCCACCATCTCAATCTTGACCCAAACTTCATCCCGATCCAGCAGAAGAAGAGGTCTGTTGCAACTACTCTAGCACAGCCTATCCGTGAAGAGGTAGAGAAGCTCCTGAAGGCAAAGTTCATCCAACCAATTCAATACCCGGAATGGGTGTCAAACATTGTAATGGTAAAGAAGTCGGGTGGAAAGTGGAGGATGTGTGTCGACTTTACTAAACTCAATAAAGATTGCCCCAAGGATTGCTACCCCTTGCCTCGGATAGATTCTTTAGTAGATTCTGCGGTAGGTTATTCTTTTATGAGTTTTTTAGATGCTTTTTCAGGTTACCATCAAATCAGAATGCATAAACTAGATATACCCCATACTTCATTTATCACAAATGATGGTTGCTTCTGTTATCTCGTAATGCCTTTCAGGCTAAAGAATGATGGACATAGTGTTCAGAAGTCAAAAAGGAAGAAACCTCGAGGTATATGTTGATGACCTCTTGGTAAAAAGTAAACTGTTCTCTTCTCATCTTAGAGACCTCTCGGAAACTTTTGCAACCCTTCGAACTTTTAATATGAGGTTGAATCCGTTGAAGTGTGTTTTCGGGGCAAGTAAAGGAAAATTCCTGGGTCACCTCCTTACTCTAGAAGGGTTGGAACCCAATCCTGACAAAGTGAAAGCTATTCTGTAAATGCCACCTCCCAAGTCCCCAAAAGAAATTCAGCAGCTGGGAGGGAGGATGGCAGGCTTAAGTCGCTTTATCTCCCGTTCAGGAGATAAGAGTGCACCTTTCTTTAAAACCCTCCGGGGAGGGAGTAGGTTCGAGTGGACAAAGGAATGTGATGATGCTTTCACTCAGCTGAAGAAGCAATTGACATCAACTCCTTTGCTCCAAAGCCCACGAGAGGGAGAAAATCTTTTCCTATATATGGGAGTCGGAGCTGATGCCATAAGCTCTGTTTTGGTCCGAGAGGAGAAAAAGAAGCAATTCCCAGTCTATTACGTAAGTCGAATCCTGAAGAATGCAGAGACTCGTTATCCTATCCTCGAAAAGTTAGCTTTAATGCTTATAACTTCAGCAAGAAGATTAAGACCATATTTCCAAGCTCACTCGATTCTAGTCGTCACTGATCTTCCATTAAAGAGTGTCTTGGAGAAGCCAGAGCATTCAGGCAGGTTGGCAAAGTGGGCAATAGAGCTCGGTGAGTTTGACATATCCTATGTTCCAAGAATGGCAATCAAAGCTCAAGTCTTAGCAGACTTCATGGTGGATGCCAAAGAAGTTGAGTCGCAGAAGGGGGTCGGAGTGCCCCTTGCCTGGAAAATCTTCGTGGATGGAGCTTCAGGGAAAAATTCTTCCGGAGCAGGAGTTATCTTAATCAACCCAAACGGAGTAAGACTGGATCAAGCGCTGAAGTTCTATTTCCAAGTAACAAACAATCAGGCGGAATATGAGGCTTTGCTAGCCGGTCTCAAGTTTTCTAGGGAGCTGGGGATTGATGATGTCGAAGTTTTCACAGATTCTTTGGTGATGGCTTCTCAAGTAAATGGGACTTTTGAAACTAGAGATAGTATTTTAAAGCAGTATCTAACTCTGGTAAAAATTGAGGTGGGGAAGTTCAAAAGCTTTGCTATCAATCATATTCCAAGAGGTGAGAACGTGGAAGCAGATGAGTTGGCAAAATTTGGACTTCTCTCGGGGGGAACAACTTCGGAATTGTTTCGCCCAGCAATTGAAGAAGGAGAGGTCATGGAGATTGATCAACATCCGTCTTGGATGGATCCGTTTGTTCTATATCTCTCAACTGGAGAGCTCCATTCATCAATAAAGGATAGGAAAAGGTTTAAACGGAAAACGGCTAACTATTATCTTATTGCAGGAGTACTTTATAGAAGAACTTTCCTTTCACCATTAGCACGGTGTGTTTCGGAGGAGGAGATTCCAGCGGTCCTTCAGGAGGTCCATTCTGGAGAATGTGGAAGTCACTCTGGAGCCAGTACTTTGGAAAAAAGAATTCTAAGGCAAGGCTATTTTTGGCCTCAAATGAGGAAGGATGCGGAAAAATTTGCCAAGAAATGTGTGAAGTGCCAGAAGTTTGCCCCTCTCCAAAATCAGCCGGCTCAACAACTCAAGTCGATAGCAACTCCATGGCCGTTTGCAGTTTGGGGAATGGATTTGATTGGGCCTTTTCCTATGGCAAGTGGGCAACGTCGATATATTATAGTCATGATTGACTACTTCAGCAAATGGATAGAAGCAAAGGCACTGGACAAAATTACGACTCAAGCCGTGAAAAATTTTATTTGGGGAGAGATAATATGTCGGCACGGAATCCCAATGGCAATCATCACGGATAACGGTTCCCAGTTCAACAATTCAATTCTTATTAATTTCTGTAAGCAAATTGGCGTTGAGCTACGTTTCGCTTCCGTACATCATCCAAGAAGCAATGGGCAGGTAGAGGCCGCCAACAAACTCATCATAAATCTCTTGAAAAAGAAGGTAGAAAATGTCAGGGGCAACTGGGCAGAACAACTACCTTCCGTCTTGTGGGCCTTGAGGACAACTCCAAGTTCTGCTACTGGAGAAACTCCATTCAAATTATCACACGGTTCCGAAGCCCTTATTCCGGTGGAATTTGAAGTAAAAAGCCCAAGAGTGTTATTGGCGCAACAGAGTCAAATTGACTGGATGGAAGGAAATGATGAGGAGCTAAAATGCAGCCTTGATTTAATTGAGGAGTTGAGAGATACGGCAATCATCAGGAAAGAAGAGGTGAAGAGAAGAATGGCGAGGCTATTCAACAAAAATGTAAGAACCAAAGAGTTCACTGTTGGGGATCTAGTCCTGAAGAAAATAGATTCAGCAGCAAGAGCTGGTTCAGTTGGAAAGCTTAACCCAAATTGGGCGGGGTCGTTTGTGATAAAGAGCGTTCTTAAAAGTGGTGTCTATCATCTCCAAACTTATGAAGGAAAAGAATTGTCTCATTCATGGAGCGGAGATGATCTCAAACTCTTCTTTTCTTAAATGTTCGTATCTGATTCACTCATTCTTTTTCTCACTTTTTCCCTCTCAAATGTAATGCAGGTATTATCAAAGCATTCGCAATATGAGTGATGGGTGACAAGTTTTAAGAATGTTGTTTTTTGAAAAGCTAAAAACCTGTCAAGTGAGACATCGACGGATCCTACTATCTTCCCCCTCAACTTGTTAGCTCGACGTGTAATTCTGCCGGGACCACAGATGTCGGGGAGATTTCGAATCTGCGTAGCAGTAGCTCGCCAAGCTTGAGCGGTGGAAGTTTAGGATACCGGGTCCTTGCTGACATCTGGCACACCTCAGCATTTCAAGGGGGTCTAGGTGGCTGGCTCAGCTCTGTCATGCATTAAGAAGGACATTGTTACGATCTTAATGATCTTTCAGGGAAAGCAATGTCGGTATAGCCTCCGCGGCATGACCACACCTGCCCTACCGATCATTTTGGTCTGTAACTCTCGAATACTCGTTGAAGCGTGGTTAGGTAAGGGGCGGTCAGAAACATCCATGACCGTCGCCTGAACCTTAGATTGGCATGTTTGCAGTAAACTCGGTAATCCTCTTTAAAAAAAAGAGAGGCAATGTCGGTATAGCCTCAGCGGCATGACCACACCATCCTTTTGGATCATTCTTTGAGATCCCATTTTCATATCTTCTTACTTCAAAAAGAAAATCTTATTCATCCCTTTGTGCTGGGATCGGGCGGTCAGCAATTTATGAGACCGCATGTTTTTCTTTCCAACTTTCTCCAAAAGAGCGATTTGAGTCATTTACGATCGCCGGATATAACTTTTTCAGGATAATTGAGGTCGCTATTCAGAAAGCTCTTATGCCGACTTGACAGAGCTCGACCCGGTCTCAATAAGATCGAGATTCTGGTATTCCCCGTTATTCGAAGTTACATGGAATAATCATGATGCTCTGTTTCCCATCAAGTGAGTTGGGTTTTTTCTTCAAAAGGGCGGTCTGAATATAATGAGATCGCTAAACTGGAGATTCATGAAGAGTTATTGTTTTTCTTTTCAAGTAATAGTTTTGGTTATCAAAGGGGTCGTCAGACGGATTTCCAGTCATTTGGGCGCCGAACACCCAAAAGTTTAATGAGTTCAAATCATCTTCAAATTGTAGTTTCCTTATGTTGCGATTTGTATAATGTGAGACCGCATGACTATTGCAAATAAGTTGGTTATTTTCTGATCACAGTTAAGTTGCTGAATGTCTTTCAATGATCTGATTATCTCGAGATCGCAGAGTGATTTTGTTTATACAAAGTATGTCTTTCCTTCAAGGTCTTGTGTTTTTTCCAAGAGATCGCCACCTAAAATCCTTTAATGTTGATATAAAATTGTAACAAGCCTAAGGCATTGAGATCGAATGCCGAGTTTAAACTCAGAAAAACAAATATATGCATCAAAAACAAACTCATCCACAGACAACATAACAGAATCTAATTTTTATATATATTCTGAATTTTCAATTACAACGAGACCGCTCGGTCTCCGAAAGGGAAAAAGGGAAGTTCGTACAATTCACTCTCTCTTTGATCTCTTAGAAGACCGCTCGCTTGAAGAGGAAGAATCAGTTTCTGCGGAAGATTCTTCTAAGCTGTTCCCTGGAATTCTAGATCCAGAGCTTGAGCTCGAACTGGAATCCAGACCCAGGGTATAGCGGCTTCCGCTTTCTTCGTCTTCGATCACAACATCTTCGTCTTGACCAGCGGTCTCATCAGCAACATCCGCGGTCTCTTCAGCAGTTGCAGATTGCTCTTCAATCCTCTGTGCCGCGTCAGGGAAGAGATCGGCAAACGTAACATCCTTATATTCTTCAGTAAATCCACCTCGGCCTCGAACCTCGTTCAGCACCTGGTCGGCGGTCTCTTTAATGTGATGCATCATAGCCCTCTAAAAAGCTGGATTTTCAGGGTCATAAGCTGCTTTTTCAGATTGCTGCAAAAAAGAGATATATGTTAGACCGCGCGATCATAGGTAACGTGTTCGTAAGATATAAGTAAAAATTCTCACTTTTCTTTCTTCTTGCAAGGCAGTTATTTCATCCAGAGCGCTGCGAAGAGACCGCCCCATATGGTGATTTAAGATTGTACTTCTAGCGGTCACTTGGGCACAGAGGTCGGGGAGCGCATCGGTCTCTATATTCAGTATTTCATTTGTATTCTTTCTCCCATACAGAGCCGAAGTGACCGCATATGCGTGACGGGTCACCTTTCCGCTCCACAGGGGCAGATCAGTGGACACCTTCACAGACTTTCCTTTGGCCGCCCATTTGAGGAGGGGTTTTCCTTTGATATCCTTCATTCTTCTTTTGAAACCGATCAAAGGGAAATCTCGCTCGACGGTCTCAGAGGTAGTGCCGAACACGTCGGCCTCACGCTTCAGCCTCCTCTCCCTCTGAGTGAGAACTTCTGCTGCTGGGGAGATGGGATCTTGAGCAGGGACCGCGAAAGTCGCTGAAAGTAAAAAAAAAAAGTTAGAAAAAACATTCAAGACATAAAAGGAAATTGTTCGAGACCGCGAGAGAAATTTTTTACTTTCAGCCGGGACGATCTCGGCGATCTCGGGCCAGATCGCTAGATAGTGAACAAGATCGATCCTCTTGCCCGCCAAGAAAGCCAAAATTTTCAGCTCCTCTTCTGAGACCGCTTTTATCTTCTTAAAAATGATGTCATGCCGCGGAGAGGGTAAGCTTCTGAGACCGCCAAGGTCACCTTCGAAAATAAGAAATCTCTCTGTCCAGAAAGAGATTTTATTGGAAAGATTCAAGATCTTGATCCCTTCAGCTGAAAAGTACATCAACCCTTTAAACTCTTCTTTCTTCTTGCCTTCCTTTAGAACTTTTGCAGTAAAGGTTGCGCGGAACAGGTTCATCGTAAATGTCACCTTTTCCGATCTCAAATAATTAATGAAGACATTAATCAGACCGATCGAGTTTGGAGGAAACTGAGCGAGCACAAAGCCATAATACTCCAAGATCTCTAGCCATTCCCAAGGGAGGGGAATTCTCAACCCTTGGTCGAAGTGATCGACAGGGATGACAAACTTTCTCTCCTCCCCGAAGTTCAGCCTTTCATGATCAGCTGGCGGTCTTACAACTATTTGTGTCTGAATCATGTGCTTCTTAATGAAATCAATATACTCGTCCTTTGATAAGTGGCTTTTCTTGTGATCGGCGTTCAGGAAAATGTTAGCAGAAGAGGCACGAGCGGACACCATTGTTAGCGATCGCCGAGATCGGTGCTTAGAGCGCATTCAAGAAAGCGTAAAACAAGGGTCATGAAGATAGCTATTTATAGAAGACGAAGGGTCATTTCGTAATCATTACATCTTGAAGACCGCCCAGCCAAAACATGTTCAGACCGCTCGACCTATGCAAAGTTATATGAAAGCATACTATGGTTGGCGATCTCAATCAATAAAAACACAGCAGCAATACAAGCAACCCAGGCATAAAGAGATCAAAACTTAACAAATCAAGACCGCGCAAAACATTAAAATTAAAACAGCCACACAAATATATGGAAAAATAACAGTAAAATTTTACAAAACATATTGTTTAAATCCAGAGACCGCTCGGTCTCAAGTTAAATGTTCATCTCCTAGGAGGCCTGTTTCTCCCTACATGAGCTGCGACATCTTGCATGTCGTTCACTCCGGCCATGACCGACACCAGGCTGTGATTGGCCAGCATTGCAGACCGGTGGATTTTCGACATTTCCTTGTCCACCTGCTCCATGGGGATCAGTACAAATTCAGGTTGCGGTCTCTCCGCTGGATGATCGCTGGATGATCGCTGGAGGTACCCGGTCGCATCAGCATCTTTCCGTGACCGCTCCTCAGCCTCTCATTCTCCGCGGACAGCGCCGTAGCCTTCCCCCTATAGTATTCAGCCTCTTTTTCAGCCTTCTTAAGAGCTCGTGCGATCTCGGCAACCCTCAGATCGCATTCTTCACGAATCCTCTTCTCATTGGAACGCAATCTTTCTTCAAGATCACGGATCTGATCGTTCTGAGTCCGCTCCCTCATCAGCATAGAACGAACATCTTCAAACATGGGGTTAAGGATGTTGGTTAGCTGAGGGGAGATCTCGATGTGCTGAGGAAGTTCTCCCTCCTCGATCTCAGCATTTTTGTTATCTGCGGTCATAGGAGATGGGTTATTTCAATCATGAGCATACGATCAGATAAGCTCTTTAAATAAACAGAAAGAGTACTTGGAAAGAAGTCGAGACCGCAGTCACGTAAAGCTCTTCTGATATCTTTAGTGACCGCGGGATCTGCTGTCAGAGAAAGACGATCTGATCCCCTTAAGCGCTCAAGATCCATTCTTTCCAAATCTCTTTTCTGCGTTTTTTCTCCCTCTCTTCTTCTCCTTTTTAATTCTTCGTTACTTAAGAGGATATCGTCGGTCTCAATAAAAACGATCTCGTGTTTTCTTTCAGGAGAAGCAAAACGAACTGTAGGTAATGGAAGGAACTCAGCTGACTGAAGAATCATTTTATTCTTACCAGCTCGCGAAATCGAGACCGCCGCCGCACGATCTGATGCAGCCTTGTTCGAATGATCTCCCTGAAGAGAATCATCCAGGAGACCGCTAGAAAGTGCAGCTTTCTCCTTAGCGATCTGCAGCTTCTCCGCGATCTCCTCACCGTTTTTGTCCGAAGTCTGCAAGACCTCAACCTTTTTCCTCTCTCCAGCGATCAGGGCCGCCTTTTCCTCAGCGACCCTGGCCGCTTCTTTCTTCCTCTCCTCAGCGATCAGAGCCGCTCTCTCCTCAGCAACTCTGACCGCCTCTTTCTTCTTCTCTTCCTCGACGGCCTTAGCCGCCTCTCTCCTCTTCTCCTCTTCCTCTCTTTCCTTTTTCTCTTTCTTCTCCTTGTCTTTCTTCTTCTCCTCGTCCTCCCTCTTTTTCTTCTCCTTCTTCTCCCTCTTTTCTTTCTTATCTTTTTCTTCTTTCTCCTTTTCTTTCTCCTCTTTTTCCCTCTGTTCCTCTACCTCTTTTTCTTTCCTCCTCTTCACCATCTCTTCCATTTCCATCTTTTTCCTTTCTTCCTCCTTTGCCTTGATCGCTGCGTCGGCGATCTCCTTCTCCTTGTCCGCGATCTCCTCATCAACGGTGGCATTTCTGAGAGCTGAAGCCTCTAAGGGATCCAACACCTGCAATGATGAAAAAGATGAATTATTAGAAGAAACCTCATCAAGGTAGGCGATTAATCCAGAATCATCCTCTTTTGGTAAGGTTGAGACCGCGGGAAGGAAGGGGAGATCGCCCTTAACATTCACCTTCTGAAACTCAGCGGAGTCTTCCAGGTCGATGGATTCAGAAAATCTGGTCGCCTCCATGGCGGTCACATCTTTTCCTTCCTCATTTCTTCTACTCCTCTTATAAGTCAAACTAGATGGACTTGTATTTTTTCTCTTCTTGCCCTTTGCAGCGATCTCCTGGTCAGCGATCTTCTGCCTCAAGGATTCGGCCTCAGCTCCCTTCTGACGCAGCCCAGCCAGAATGACCTCGGTGGAGACGGTCTCAGGAAGCTTGGAAGATGTTTGATCCAGTGCCTCCAGGGATTTCTGACAATTAAAAGAAATGGAAAAGTCAGGCAATTTCCATACAGGATCTGAAGAAGTATTAGACGGATCAGAAGCAACAGAGACCGGCACAATCGAGCCCTCAGGAAGCTCAGTTTTCTTTAACGGAGATCGGGCGGTCTCCTTTGAAGTGCTCACTTTTGTTAAGATCTTCGGTGCCTTCTTTCCTTTCTTTGAGCTGACACTTTCCTTTTTTCCAGGAGAGTTCGCTTTCGATGGGAGAGCTTTTAAGAGATCGAGCATAGTCATCTTTGCAAGAAGGTCGCACCTGCCCAATTATCAAAGACCGCTCAAATAGTGGAGTTCCTCAATGTCTTGCAAAATGAAGTTTTCAGCCGGTATTTATAGACCAAGCCGCATTAATGATGGTCGCGGTCTCAGCGGTCAAAGCTTACATTTTCGAAGTTCCAGGTGCAACTTAAAAATGTGCGGGGATTATGTTTGCCCAGAAAGCCCGCGACCTCCTCTCATTGTTCAATTTTCCCAGTCTCTGCGGTCTCAAATTAGGTGATCGCCCAGATCGACAGGTGCCTCCTCAACCGAGATTTTCTAAGTACCAAGCGGTCAAGATAGTGCGAGATCGCCGGCTCAAGCGGTCTGGTCGTTTTTCTTATTTTTGTTATTTGTACCCCATTTCCCTGCCCCGGCTCTCCTGTACCCCGGACAGCCCGTAGTTTTCAGTTCTGCCCGTTTGGGCAGCCCCCTCGTCTATAAATAGAGGGGTAGGGGTACCAGAAAAGCACTTTTGGCTCCGATGCTCCAGCTTACAACCTGTGTAAGCGGTCTCATTTTTTCGTGATCGCCATTTCGTGATCGTTTTCCCTTTGTTCCAGCATCTTCTGTCTTAGTAACCTGCACTTCGCAGTTTCTCCCACCCCCTTTAGTGTGAATTTTGGAGGTACCATTTTTGGCACCAACAGACGAGATCTACAACTTTCATGTTGAACACTTTTCATGAAATTGCACGTATAATCCGTATTTCAAAAAGGCGAGTATATACTTATATACGCGTTAAGTGTATATACATTAATCCGTATATATATCTAACACTACTATAAAGATGTAGTTTGGACCACAGAATTAAATCGGGTCATTTAATGTAGGGCATTGTTAAAGGCACACCAGAAATGGCTATTGGCAAACCAATTTCTATGAGTTATTACACGGCTTTTGAAAATACGCTTTGTACATGCATTTTTAGGAAAAGTGTTCAACACGAAAGTTGTAGATCTCGTCGAGATCTACAACTTTCGTGTTGAACACGTTTCCTAAAAATGCACGCACAAGGCCCTAAAATCGCCCTGATCGTTACTATAGTGAATTTTTGAAAATAACAAGAAAATACGTCTTGTACATGCATTTTTAGGAAAAGTGTTCAACACGAAAGTTGTAGATCTCGACGAGATCAACAATTTTCGTGTTGAACACTTTTCCTAAAAATGCATGTACAAAGCGTACTTTCAAAAGCCGCGTAATAACTCATAGAAATTGGTTTGCCAATAGCCATTTCTGGTGTGTCTTTAACACTCCCTTAATATATGCTGAGTTTTCCATCACAGCCATCCAAAATATGCCCAGCTTAAATAGTGATAGAGAATATTAATAGGTCTCCTATCCCTACATGAGAGAGGATGAGAGAGAGTAGAGAGAGAGGAGCTTCAGAATTTTATGGGGTGAGTAGGAGAGAGGACCGAAGAGAGAGAAGAGAGCAGGGAGAGAGGCGGGAATGGGTGAAGAGACTAGAGAGAGGAGAGAGAGGAGCTTTGGCGTTTTCTGCGGTGAGTAGGAAAGAGGGGGAGGGAAGAGAACGGAGAGAGAGAGGCGGGAATGAGGAAGAGAGTGAGGAGCTTTGCCTTTTCTGCCGTGAGTAGGAGAGAGGGGGGAAGAGAGAGAAGAGAGAGAAGAGAGAGTGGCGGGAATGAGGAAGAGAGCTGATTGAGAGTGGAAAAATAGAGGAGAGAGAAGGGAACATTGGTGAGTAGGAGAGAGGGGGAAGAGAGAGAAGAGGGAGGGATAGAGAGAGAGAGAGAGAGTAAGATAAATTAATATTTTTAGGTTAAAATTGTTTTTTTCTTACAAAAATAAAATTGTAATATTAATTTATATTTTTTTGCGGTCATTTTGAGTACTAATATGTATATATTGTGGGCGCAGCCCGCCTTCATGTGGGCGCACCCCGCAACGATGCATTATGTCTACCGTGGGCGGCATACTGTCACGATTGGTCATAGGGGTGGAGCCTTGAGGCAACTCGGAGCATCGAGCACGGATGCACCCGACAAATGTCCCCCCCACGACAAATGTCGCCGCCCACGACAGATGCGGGCGCAGCCCGCCCGAATGCGAGCGCAACCCGCCCGAATGCGAGCGCAGCCCGCCCGAAGGCGAGTGCAGCCCGCTAAGAGTCAGCGAGCACAGGTTGCGCTCTTCACAGCGACAGTACAAATGTCGTTGCGGGCGAAGCCCGCATTGATGCGGCCAAAGGCCGCCCGAGAGCATCGAGCACGGGCGTAGCCCGTGCGAAGATGCTCGTGTGTGTGTGTATGTATATATATATACCATATATAAAGAAATATCAAACTCATGAATTTTAAAGCCGTTAAAATGATTACGGCCGTCGAATCAGGCATGATATTTCATCAGCCGTCGGATCAAACCGCTCCCTCTCTCTCCACTTTTTCATAGGTCTCCTAAACCTACTAGGGGGTGACCTAAAACATTGAAGTGTTGAGTACCCTACAACATGAAATTATGATTTTACCGCTAAATTTATTGAAAAGGAGTGTCATATGACCCAATTTATTATCTCACAAAAATTGTCAATGGTGAGATTTGAACCCAAGTTTCCACTATGTCAAGCAAAGATGACAACCATCATACCATATGGTTTTTGTTGAACAAAATTGAATTAAATTTTATATATACGTATATAAATATAGATCGCCCCCGCCGAAAGTCACCACCCCTGCCGAAATCGCCCTCGCCGAATGTCGCCGCCCCTTCCGAATGTCGCCCACGTCGAATGTCGTCGCCCTTGCCGAATGTCGCCGCCCGCACGGGGCCCCCTGTGCCCTGTCACTTATATATAAGCAGACGTGCATGGGGGACCCCGTGCAGGGCGGCGACATTCGGCGTGGGCGACGACATTCGTCGTGGGCAACAACATTTGTCGTGGGGGCGACATTGGTCGTGGGCGGCAACATTGATCATGGGCGGCGACATTCGGCGGAGGCGGCGACATTCGGCGGGGGAGGCAACATTCGGTGAGGGCGGCGACATTTGGCGGGGGCCGCAACATTCGTCGTGGGCGGCGATATTGTTCGTGGGGTGGGGGGGGGAGGACATTGGTCGTGGCGGTGACACTGATCGTGAGGGGACTACATTCAGCGGGGGGCGACATTCATCAGGGGTAGCGACATTGCTGAAAGAAAACACAAATTTTAATAGATTTTTCTATAATGAGCCAAACACACAAATATGTTAGATCTCAAATGAGCCAAAAACACACATTTTAATCTATTAATGAATGAGATAATATCAGGACTATAAAATGAGCCAAAACACAAATATGCTACATTAGCAAAGAAAGCATAATATATGACTGTTAATGGAGATAATATCACGACTATAGAATGAACCAAAACATTATCAAAGATTATCTCCATCAACATGCTGCAGAATTAGCCAAAGCATCTATTGTGACAATCTTTGATAATTTAGCATATTCTAATATTATCAATAAATCTGTTATCAAGATTAGCACATTTTGTAAATTACAATTTTAATCTATAATGAGCATATCACAAATATGCAACTTATTTATGAGTTCTACGGTTTGACATCGTTCATGTCCTCACAAACAAACACAACAAATGAAACTCAAAAAAGGGCATACCACAAAAAAATGCACAACAAATTATATAGAAATGCAATAGACAACCACAGCTAAACAAAATGTAATAGTTTACCGGAAAAATGAAAAATTATGAAAAGTAATTACATGATTATATTTAGGCAGCTTTTATGTATTGACAGGTTTATCTTCACTCTCCTTGCTGGAAAAAAACGAATTAAATGCATTATGGGTTGTAAAAGGAGTTCGTGAGGTACATATGTGTGTATAAAAGCAAAGAGAGAGCTTCATATCACAAACAAAAAAATTATTACAACTATCAATTACGAAGCAACTCCAATAAAACAGTTGGTTTAAACTCCAATAAAACTAAAAGATCAATGTAAAAGAAGCATACAAACAACAAATCTCCTTGCATCAACTGTTTGATGTTAGATGCCAAAGTAATGGCGGTAGGAATCGATCAAACACTTAAAAGAAATAGACAAAAGCTGTTAAAGAGAATATAAAGTATTTATCAAGCAGGAGGATACCTGAATCAAAAGATGATCAAAGGAATTACATCAACCCAAACAAAAATCTGCAATGGAGAGAAAGGGAGAGACATGGAGAGTGTGTAATTTAAATGTTCAGATATATCTTCTCCATCCCAGATGGTTTTAACCCCAATAGATGACAGATTTAAACAAATCAAATAAATATTAGATTCAGAAAATGTATATATGTGAGGATGGAGAAGATGATGAAGTGTGCATACCTTTACCAGTGCTCTCTGCGAACGGAAACATTTTGGATGGAGGATTAGGAGGGCTCCAAGCAGCGATCAGAGAGCATCCCTCTTCGAACGCCGATGGTTTTATTCGCGGAAATAGGGCATGGTGATGAAGAGCGGTTTGCGTTGGGGAGAATTTATGTTGCGCCGAACGAAGATCCCAAATTTCGCCGAAATAGGGCAGCGTGAGAAAGACGGGTTTGCGAGGGGGAGATTTTATGCCCGAAGAAAGCTTTTTTGGTTTATTATCGAGGGCTCGGGAGATGAAACGAACAGGCGCATCGAAGGTGGAGGCTCGTCGACAGCGGCACATACACACATACACAGCATCAACCTCTGGGTCATCAAGTAGATCGAGATTCATAGCTCCCGTGCGCCCCGCGTGTTCTCTGACATGCCATTATCGTCGATGAACCGACGAGCTTTCTCGACGGATCTGCTTCCAACAACCACGATGGCGGCGTTTGGAGAGAGCTATTGATCGCTCGAGAGACCTTCCGTGCTATTCTCGCACATCCTAAGAGGCCAAATGGAATAGGTTGCGCCATCTCAGTTTTCTCCCCGCCTCCACTCGCTGCTTTCGGCGGGTGGCAGTCGACGAGAGGTGTCGTGTCAGGGAAGGTGAAATGATGAAAGCATGGGAAGGCAGCCGTTGTTATGGGGGGAAGAGAAATTTCTGCCCGGGTGAAAGGTGAAATGATTTACGCACGGGGGCTCAAAAGCTGGCGGGTGAAATGCCCCAAAACCAAGATTTTGTAATAGTAGATGACCAAGCCCGTGCGGAACTGCTCGTGTGTGTGTATATATAAATCAATATTATAATTATTATTTTCAAAAATATTTATATTTTAACAAAAAATTATTTTAAAGTAAGCGATTATATTTCGAAACTAGTTTTTGAAGGTCCAATGATAACCTATCATAGTAGGTCTAGGAGGTCTACAAAAAAGTTTATAGATTTTATGAATTTCAATCGTTATTTTTATTATAGGGATATTATGTAATTACACAAATAGCTATTAAATTTTATGAATTCCCATTTTTTATAATATATATTAAGTCATTTGAGAAAGAATGGGGTTATATTTGACAATTTTGAATGTTGCGTCAAAAGCAACTTCTTTTATATAGTAGTTAAATATATATATATATATACTATTATATAAAGTAGTATTTTGTCTTTCATCTATGACGTTAAATAAAGTCTAAGAGTCTACATTTTTAATTTCCACCATCAATTATTTTCTGAATAAAAAAAATAAAAAACCTAGACCTCCTAAAGCTAGAGGCTATGAGAGAGAGAAAGAGAGGGAGAGAGAAAAAGTGGGAAGAGAGGGAGAAAGAGGGCTGAGGAGAGAGAGAAAGAGAAAGTTAAGAGAGAGGGGCGGTGAGAGAGAGGCGGTTAGAGAGAGAGGGAGATATATATATATATATAATATTATTATATATATATCGATATATTATATTTATATATCGATCAGCGTGATTTTTGTACTATAAAGGATGCATAAACTTATTCCAAAACAAATATATAGTCTTGTATTTTTAGCAAATAATTTTAGCAAATATTTAAAAACAAATGTATGATATTTTGTATTATAAAGGTGCGGCGTTTTTGGTCCGTTGAGTTTGGGCAAAACACCATCGTCATAGAAGGCGTGGTCGCATGACAACGGTTATGACCGTCATCAAAATAGAGAATTAGTTTTGAGCATAAAAGTGGATGAAGTTCATTTGGTGAGGTCCGGTGTTCACAAACGAAAGTTCATAACCACCGTATTCATGACCCCCACCGCCATGCCAAACAGAGGCTAATGCTCGTTTTGTCGGGACAATGGCGAGCAGCGCATTAACAACGGAACTGAAAACACCGCCTGGAGCGACGACATTGAAAACACCGCCTGAAATAGCTGACGCCAGCTTAAGCAGGTTTAGAGGGTTGTCGTTCGGCCTCTGTCAACACCAAAGCGGAGCTCCACCGCCCACACAAATAAGTCTTAAGGCTCTGTTTGGCACGCCAGCAATTAGGAACGCGGTGGTTATAAACCCTCTTTCATGTATGTCAAAACTATTTTTTTTCTTAAGGGCTGTCGTAACCATTGTCATACCAAACATGCATTTTTTTTGGCAGCGCTTTTGTTCAAATTCACCGGAGCAAAAATGCGGCGCCAAACCGAGCCTAATACCATCCCACTTTAGGTTTAGCTGTTGCATGCCCCGAACTCAACAGCAGGTCGCAGCATCTCTCTTGTTTTTCTTACGGGGAGGCTCAAGCAAAGGCTCCGTTTGGGGGGACTTATTTTTACAGGTCAAGCGGTTACGACTGTATGAACCGGACCTTAATTAAGGTCCGTTTCATGCGGTCGTAACCGCTTGACCGGTGAAAATAAGTCCCTTCAAACGAAGCCAAAGCGCATTAGCAGAGCGGTGGGCAGCGCCGATGGGGAAGCGCCTGTTTAGAAATCCGAGCCAAACGGGGCCGAAGTGCTGGGAACAAAATCCTGTGGCAGGGCGTGGGGGAGCGAGTGCGGGGTTTTGGGGCAACGTAAGCGGATATCGCACTTTTGAAGTTCAAAGATCTCATCCACCGCAGCATGGAGATTCGCCTGCACCTTCTGCCCCCGCTAGCAACCACCCCGTACGCTGCAACTTTTCTCATAAGATTGGGATTTTCTTTTCTCAATCTATTTTTAATGATGATCAAATTTCGAGTTAGGCCTCATTTTTAATAATTCTTATAATAGTATAATTATTAAAAAAATTAACCTAATAAAATATGACAGGTCATCATATACATATATTTATCTGTGTATTATATTATAGTTTTAAGATTAGATTTTTCATTAAATCATTGGCGGTTGAATTTATTTTTAAATCAAATGTTTTTTAAAAATAAATTATTTATTTAAACATTATTTCCATAAAAGATAAAAGTATCAAATACATATTTTAACATAAATAACAAATGCGAGAAAGACGAAGCTTAAACCTCAGATCAAAAGATTTTCACCAACATTATTTACCACGACTAAATAATTTTTATGAGAAAATATATTATAAATTTATATATTTATATATAAGTGATAGTGCACGAGCCTCCATACAACCCTTGATCGATTGTTTTTTCTGCAGGCAACGTGAGCGACAGTACCGTTGCCAAACACTACGTAATGAAGATATCAAATGAAGTTCTAGCATCGTCTTCACTTCATACTGCCTACAAGAGGCGCAACAATCAGTGGTACTGTAGTCGCGTCACATGAGAATGTCCATCACAACAAATCTTTGGTTCCATGTATAAAGTATACAATCAGGTTTCTGAAGCATGTTCCCTCCTACGGGGAACATTCGGTGAGCGGCAACATTCGTCTGTGTTCGATCGAGTTGCGCCCGCAAAACATATACATATGAGTACTCAAAATGATCGTAAAAAATATACATCAATATTACCATTTTTATTTTCTAAAACCAATTAAGATTGAATCATAAACATATTAATTCCCCTCCCCCCCCCCCCCCTCTCTCTCTCTCTCCCTTCCCTCCTTCTCTCTCACCGCCCCTCTCTCCCCCTCTCTTTAAATATAATATATCTATATACAGAATAATAATATTATATATATCTAATCGCCTCTCTCTCTAACTTTCTCTTTCTTTCACTCTCCGCAGCCCTCCCTCTCTCTCTCTCCCTTCCCTCTTTCTCTCTCACCGCCCCTCTCTCCCACTCTCTTTAAGGGTCTGTTTGCGATAGCTCTGGCGGATTGAAAAGTTGCTGTCCGGATAGAGCTGTTTTAAAAGAGCTCTCTGGGGAACAGTTTTGAAAAGCTGCAGAGTGTTTGGGTGTTCTGTGCAGAAGTGCGCTTTGAAGAGCGATTTTCTAATTTAGCTGTTTGGAGAAACAGCTTTTGGAAGCTGTTTTTTTAGAACTTAAAAATACATCAGTTTTTAACATGAAAAATAATAAAAGATAACCGATAACAATAGTCTTTTACATAATTCTTTGGTAATGCTTGTACAACCCCGATGTTCGCCAGGAAGAGTCAGATGGTTCACACCCAAGAAGGCGAACCATGGTGGACGAACCCCGGTGAGGCGAGCCAGGACAGGCGAGCTCGCCTAGGTTAAGTGCGGATAGCAATTCTGGGGCTCGCCGAGACCATACAGGCGAGCTCGCCTAGGTTAAGTGCGGATAGCAATTCTGGGGCTCGCCGAGACCAGACAGGCGAGCCCGCCTAGAGTAAGTGCGGATAGCAATTCTGGGGCTCGCCGAGACCAGATAGGCGAGCCCGCCTAGAGTAAGTGCGGATAGCAATTCTGGGGCTCGCCGAGACCATACAGGCGAGCCCGCCTAGAGTGAGTTCAGATAGCAATTCTGGGGCTCGCCGAAGCCAGACAGGCGAGCGAGCCAGGTAATGTGCCAATAGTAATTCTGGGGCTCGCCAACCCAGAGGCTCGCGAGCTCCACTCGCAAGGGAGGTCGCAAAGCGGGCTGGCTCGCCCAGTAAATGTCCAGGAAGGGATTTTTACCAGGAGGCCCCCGGTGGTCTGCGGTTAGCCTCTCCAAACAGCGGAGTTTGGCTGTTAGCAGACCCACCCGGTGTGCGGGTAGTAAGAATAGAGAGCGGGATTTGTCTATTGACAGACCACAAAACTAAAATCTATAAATAGACCTCAAAGGGCACCTTGGAAGCAGACCGGTTCAGAATCTTTGAGCCTTCTTCTCTCCTTAGGTCGCTTTGGTTTGGGCTCTCTAGCTCTCCAAGGTGCCCGAGTCTTAGCTTTGGCTTGGGAGGGGAAGCGCTCAACGATCTTCCGGGTTAGTGGAGGGACCTCCTCGCTAAGACTAGGGTCTTTGTTCTTTGTCCGAGTTATTTGCCTACCTCTTCCGAGGGATCAGTAAGGGCTAGCTGCCCCTTGATTCGTTGAGGGCCCCGAGCTCCACAAGAGACCGAGAAACCGGTTTCAACATTTTGGTGCGGTGAGCGTGGCTGGTTCAAAAAAGTTCCAGAGAAGGGTTATGGCGGGAGATGAAGAGCAAGGCGAGGAGTTCGGCGAGACACCCCAGGAGGCGATGGCCAGGATGCTCGCAGATATCAGAAGGGAGGTGCTCGACACCTTGGGGTTTACGGTCACAGCTCTGTGAAGCGAGTTCACGACCCCAAGACCTCAGGTGACCCCTCCCCCTACAACGGTCAGCGAGAATGCCCCAGGGGGAAGGGCTGGAAAGGAAGTTGCCGTTGGGTCAGGCCAGGACAAGGAAGGGCGAGTGTTATTCGCCAGTCCGGCAAGCTCCATGCCGGCGAGCTCCATCCCAGCGAGCGTGGCGCAGGTGAGTGCGCGCCAAGAGGATGCGGCGACAGTCGGTGTGGTTCAGGCGAGCACCGCCCTCGCAAGTGCCGTCTCGACGAGTTCAAGTTTGGCGAGAGAGCTTGGGGGATGAGTGGAGCCAGAAAGAGTGACAGGAGGGGGAAGCCCCTTTTGCGAGCTGGTGCTTTCCGCACCCGTCCCAGGGGGGTTTGGAGAGTGGGACCGGGTGTACTACAACGGTAGGAATGACCCTGTCCAGCACCTGCAGAGTTTCGAAGACTCGGTCTCCATCAGGCCGATGTCAGATGCCTTCAAGTGTCGGCTCTTTGCCGTCACCCTCAAGGAGAAGGCCAGGGACTGGTTCCATCAACTCCCTGCCGGATCAATCTACGCGTTCGAGGATTTGTGCCGAAGTTTTTTGCTAAGGTTCTCGACCTCAAAGAAGAGGAAGAAGGACGCTGATTCGCTCTTCGCAGTGAAGCAGGGGCCCAGGGAGTCGCTGGCTCAATATGCCGATCGTTTCCAGGAGGAAATGCAGCTCACTCAGGAGATGCCTGGGTTTGCACTCCAACTCGCCTTCACGGTCGGGTTGAAAGAGAGCTTCTTCAAGATGGCGTTGAAGAGAAAAGCCCCCGTCTCCTATGAAGAATTGATGGAGAGGGTGTCGGAGGAAGTCGCGAGTGAAGAAGCCAACCCGGAGCTCACCAAGAGGCTAGCAAAGCTCAGTGAGCCAGAGGTGAGGCAGCAGGAGGTCAGGAGAAGGGAAGAGCCCCAGGCCCCGGAGGGGGAATGGAGGCCGCAAGGTGGAGGAATGCAAGGGCAGGGAAGGGGTTACGGCCCAGGAAGGGGGAACCATTTCGGAGGTCAATGGAGACCCCCCAGTTAGGGTGGAGGCAGGGTCCGATGCAGATGCCTCCCCCACCTCAATAGGCCATGGCAATTGGACGGGGAAGAGGAAGAGGAAGAGGAAGGAGAGGTGAGCTGGAGACGGCAGCCGCTAGGAGGAGAAGGAATAGGGTGGCGGAGGCCGATGCAGGGGAGGTGACGTTGCCATATTGTATCTTCCATGATGAGGAAGGTCACTCAACGGACACCTGCCCGGAGTTCCTGGAAGTGAAGAGGGGCAGAGCGCCCGCGCCACAGCAGCTGCAGCCAGTGAGGATCGTGGAGGTCGAACCTCGAGAGGAGGATGAGGAAAGGTGTGAGGATAGAAACGATGTGGGGAATAGGGGAGGGATCGGGGTGATCCATGGGGGGGGGGGGGGGGGGGGGTAGGGGTGGAGGCGACCCGCAAGGCTAGCCTCCACACCATCTACCGCCGGAGCGTGGTTTCCACCTCCACCGCTCCGCCCCCGGTCGAAAAAATCATTTTCACCCAGAAGGACATGTCAGGCTATGAGGACCCATTCTACGACGCACTGGTCATTCAGACGGCGATCGAGAACTTCACCATCTCCAGAATCCTAGTGGACAACGGGAGTTCAGTCAACGTCATCTTCAAGAAGGCGTTTGACAGGATGGAGGTGGAGCGCAGAAGGGTGTTGGCCTCGGATGGCCCTCTGTTTGGATTCTCGGGGGAGAGGAAAGAAGTAGAAGGAGGAGTAGGACTTCATGTGACCCTGGGTGGGCAGTCAAGGAACTACCTTTTTGTCATAGTGGACGCTCCAAGTAGCTACAACGCCATCTTCGGATGGCCATGTGAAAATTTTTCTAAGGACCTTGTGAGAGCAAGCAGGAATCGATTATGCAACTTAGAGATACAAGCCAAACAACCAGAAACAAACTTTAGGCAAGCAATTGATCTTTATTGATAGCATAAACTTCATTACAGGGCAAGACATGCTTGGCGAGACATGATTTCGCCAGCACAGATACCAAACAGAAATACAAGAAGATGAGGATAACTTGAGATCGCTCCAGACCGCGCGACCTCCCTGCGACTTCAACACACTGCCAGACCGCAGCGCCTTGCCGATCACAGCACACCACCAAACCGCTGCACAGACCGCTCCCTTCTTCCGATTTCCTGATTCTCCCGAACTCCAGCACCACAACTCCAAGCCGCAGACCGCCCGAACACTTTCAGAGGAAGAGGTGATCGCTGCCGCCCACACTATCCGCAGAAGCTGCACAAGAGGAATTCAATCAGCAGACCGCACGGTCAGAATAAACCAGACCGCAGGAAACAAGCGAACTCAGCTTACACTTGGTGTGTTCTATTTGCTGCTACAGTGGCCTCCTAATTATAGGCGCGGGACCTGATCCAGTCACCACCCTATGAGATAGGATCACCACCCTCCAGATCGCGTGACCTGATCGGTCAACCCGCGCGATCAGCAACATAACTCCTGCTTCATTTTGGTGAACCCGCCAGCTTCAATTCTCCACCATGAGAGACCGCCACTCTCACAGCAGACCGCGACTCTCCAAAGAGATCGCCAGACCGCCCGAAGCTATTCACCACCTATGTTCGCTCGAGACCGCGAACACAGCCAGTCCGCCATCAACCCGCGAACTCCTGTCCGTATGCCTATCTCCTCCTGAGACCGCGAACAGCAACCAGCTCGCATACCAGTCTCCTCCTGAGACCGCGAACTGAGACCGCGCGACTAAGAGCCTTAGTCCGCGACAACTAACAGAGAACCTGGAACACCCTGTGCGGTCACACCTGACCCCCACAGCCTTGAAGAAGACAACCCGCCGCACGTTTATAGACAACCCGCGTGACCTTGGACCAGATACCAGCGGTCACTCCAGGAGACCACAGTTAGGCTACTACCAGCCAGACCGCAGAGGCAGACCGCCAGGCCGTGCGGTCATGCCAGACCGCCCGACCTCCTCCCAGACCGCCCAGGTCCAAAAGCCTCCTTCACTTCCACTTCAACAATTTCAACACTCCCCCTTGAAGTGGGAAGTGGAAACCAACCCAAGTAGTTCCCTTAGCCGTGTGAACGGCCCCTTTGCCAGCACCTTAGTGAAGATGTCTGCGACATTGTCCGCACTCCGCACATGCTCGACCGAAAGAGACCCCTCCAGCACCTTCTCCCGTATGAAGTGATGCTCGATCTCGATATGCTTGGTCCTCGCGTGACAAATTGGATTGGTTACCAGTTTGAGAGCACTCTCGTTGTCACCGCGTAGCAGAGTCGGCTCCCGAACCTCTTTGTGGACGTCTCCCACCAATCTCCTAAGCCAGATGGCTTCCTGAGCTGCCAAGGCCGAAGCCTTGTATTCCGCTTCTGTGGTGGAGACCGATACGGAGTCCTGCTTCTTGCTGCACCATGATATAGCCGTAGAGCCCGCCATGAAGACGAATCCAGATGTCGACTTCCGATCATCCGAATCTCCCCCGTAATCAGCATCCATGTATCCATGCACTTCGAAACCCGCATCCCTCCTGTATAGGAGACCCATGTCCGAGGTCGCCTTGACATACTTCAGAATATTCTTGGCCGCTAGCAGATGAGGTATCCGAGGCTCCGCCATATACCGACTCACCCTGCCTACTGCATATGCAATATCTGGCCTCGTGATCGTCAGATAGATCAAGCTCCCAACCAGAGCTCAGAACACCAAAGGATCTTGCATAATCCTCCCCTCATCCTTCCGAAGCTTCATAGCCTTCTCCAGAGGTGTAGAGATGTACTTCCCTTCCTTCATGCCGAATCGCTCCACGATTCGCTCCGCATATCCAGCCTGGGAAACCAGCACTCCACTTTCCTTCCTCTGCACCTCGAGTCCAAGGAAATGGTGAAGCTCACCTAAGTCCTTCATCTCGAACCTGATGGCCAGCTCAGCCCGAAGCTGAGCTACTTCCTCCTTCGAGTTCCCCGTCACGATCATATCATCGACGTAAAGCAGCACGATGACTTGAAGCTCCCCGCTCTTCTTGACAAACAAGCTTGAGTCTGAGTCTGAAGCACAAAATCCACAGAATAGGAGATATTCTGCGATCTTTCCATACCACGCCCTTGGTGCTTGCTTCAACCCATACAAGGCCTTCTTCAGCTTGCAAACATGCTCCGGAAAATCTTCAGACACAAAGCCTGGTGGCTGAACCATAAAGATGTCCTTGTCAATCTCGCCGTACAAGAAGGCGTTCTTGACGTCGAGCTGCCAAATCTCCCATCCACTGAACGCCGCCAAGGCAATGATGAACCGAAATGAAGTCATTTTGGCCACCGGACTAAAAGTCTCTTCATAGTCTTCACCGTATTGCTGCGAGAACCCCCGAGCTACAAGACGAGCCTTGTAACGCTCGATACGGCCGTCAGCTTTCTTCTTCAGTTTGTAGACCCATTTGCATGTCACAGGAGTGATGCCCTTGGGCTTGGGCACAAGAGACCAGGTCTCGTTCTTCTCAAGAGTTGCCATCTCTTCTTGCATCGCAACGTCCCACTCCTTCACGCCTTGGGCCTTCTCAAAGCTGGACGGCTCCCTCTCATCCAAGGGACCAGCGAAGAAATATGAGACAAAGCTCACTGCGTTTCCTCCTGTATAGCGATCAGGGGCAACGATTGCTCGCTTCGACCTCCTCAGCTCCTTCCCCTGAACTGCATTATCTCCAGCTGCTTCTTCCCTATCTCCTCTTCCAGACGTGCTAGGAGCATTGCTCCCCCTGCTCCCTGAACCAGAAGCCCCCGTCTCGGAACTAGAAGGAGATGGACCACCTGGTGACACAGGTAGCTCCACCTGAAGATCTTCCACTGCTTGCTCTGGCACCTCCACCCTGCTCTCTGGTAGCTCCACTCCAGAAGACCCCTTATAAGATGTCACCTCATCAAAAACAACGTCGCGAGATACAACAAATCTCCGCGTCTCCGGGTCCATGCATTTCCACCCTTTCTTCCGCTCATCGTATCCTACAAAGACTAGCTTCCTTGCTTTCGCATCTAGCTTCGTCCGAAGAGCATCTGGGACATGCACATAGCAAGTGGAACCAAACACCCTAAGGTGTGCCACGCTTGGCTTCTCCTTGAACATCATCTCATGCGGGGTCAACATGTTGATGGGGCTCAGAGGCATCCTGTTGATGACGTAGGCAGCACAAGACATTCCCTCCGCCCAGAAGGACTTTGGAATACTCTTGGCATGCAGCCAACACTTGCAGGTCTCCGTCAGATGACGGATCTTCCGCTCTGCAACTCCGTTCTGCTGTGGAGTATGTGCACAAGTAAGCTCCCTCCGGATGCCTGCCTTCCTGCAAAAAGTAGAGAATTCACTGGAGGTGAATTCCCCTCCGTTGTCAGTCCTCAGCTTCTTTACCCGCAGTCTCAGCCGACCTTCCACGAGCTACTTGAACTCCACAAACTTGGCAAACGCCTCCGCCTTCTCCTTCAGGAAATATACCCAGACATATCTGGTGTAATCATCGATCAACACCAGCATATACCTGCTGCCTCCGAGGCTTGGGGTAGCAGTTGGTCCCATCAAGTCACCGTGGATGCACTCCAACGGCACACTACTCCTTGTCTGCGACTTGTCAAACGGTAGTCGATGAGACTTGCCGAACTGACATCCTGCGCAAACATGACCTTCTCCGTAGGAAGATAGACTTGGCAGGCCCTTGACCAGGCCTCTCACCGCCATTGCTTTCAGCTTATCCATTCCTACATGCCCCAACCTCTCATGCCATATAACGGCACCATCATTCGTCTTCATCTTGTCGACGTAGGAACTTGTCGATAAAACGAACAAGTCCTTTGCCCGTCTCCCGATATGAACGACCTTGGCCTTCACGGCCTCTACATTACGTAGAAATTTCACTTCTGTTGGGCCGAACAGAACGTGATACCCAGCGTCAACAGCGTTGGTCACGGAGAAGAGGTTTTTCTTCATTCCGGGCACATGATAGACACTCTTCAAAGTAAGTGGCCCTCTATCACTGCCCAAAGAAACAACCCCCACCTTCTCTATTGGATGCACGGTATTATCAGCAGTAATGATTGCATTGTTACCTGTGTAGGGCTGTGCAGAAGAAAGCTTGGTCCCGTCTCCGGTGAGGTGATGACCACACCCCGAGTCCACGATCCAGTCCTCTAAATAGTTGATGGGAGCCGAAGCTCCAATAGAAGCCGAGAAGGCTCCTCCCCATCCTCCATCTATATGTCTGGCCTCAGCTTCCTCCTTCTCTGCAGCATGCCCTGCTTGAGTGACCACTCTGCAATCCTTCTTGAAGTGCCCAACCTTCCCGCATTTGTAGCATTTGAGACCTTCCTTCTTCTTCTTCTCCTCAGCCTTAGGAGGATAACCCCTCTCCTGCTGTCCAGAAGTTGAAGGCCCATAGCCTCCAGTGGTCTTCTTCTTCTTATCCCACTTCTTCTTCTTCCCTGAGAAGAGAACTTCGCCATCTCTCCCAGTCACTGACAACCCCGCCATCTGTCTTGCCAAGCTTTCTTGCGAAGAAAGCAAGTTCTCCAGCTCCAATAGAGACGGCTGATTTGCCCATCCCTGCACCGACGTCACAAAGGCCACATATTCCTTCCGCAAGCCGCGGATGATGTGCCTCTTCAGCTTCGCCTCAGAAATTGGCTCATCAGGATCCAGTGCTGATATCTCAGCGCAGAGGTTTTTCATCTTCAGAAAGAAGGTGGAGATAGAAAGATCGCCCTGAGCCGACCTCGCCAGCTCATTCTCCAAGAACTGCAGCCTCGCTACATTCTTCTTATTAAACAGCCCATCCAGGGCTCTCCAGATCTCGGCAGCTGATCCACACCCTAAGATGTGATCAAATAGATCAGGTGAAATGGCACGCTTCAAAGTGAACTCGGCCTTGGCATTGGTCTTTCTCCACGCCCTTACGGCCGGACCATTGTCACCAGCTTCCGTTGCCTTCACCTCTTCCGTCTCATTTCCTCCAACAACTTCCCATAGATCCTCACCCAGAAGATAGCTCTGCATACATGACTTCCACTTCTTGAAGTTAGTCGATGTAAGCATCTCAATACCAAGACCTCTTGCAAATCCACCTTCCATTGGTTTTCCTCTGGTTCCTTCTTCACAAAGGCGATGGCTACTCTAAGTTGCAACCTGCTCTATCCACTCCAACCTCGCTCTGATACCATGTGAAAATTTTTCTAAGGACCTTGTGAGAGCAAGCAGGAATCGATTATGCAACTTAGAGATACAAGCCAAACAACCAGAAACAAACTTTAGGCAAGCAATTGATCTTTATTGATAGCATAAACTTCATTACAGGGCAAGACATGCTTGGCGAGACATGATTTCGCCAGCACAGATACCAAACAGAAATACAAGAAGATGAGGATAACTTGAGATCGCTCCAGACCGCGCGACCTCCCTGCGACTTCAACACACTGCCAGACCGCAGCGCCTTGCCGATCACAGCACACCACCAAACCGCTGCACAGACCGCTCCCTTCTTCCGATTTCCTGATTCTCCCGAACTCCAGCACCACAACTCCAAGCCGCAGACCGCCCGAACACTTTCAGAGGAAGAGGTGATCGCTGCCGCCCACACTATCCGCAGAAGCTGCACAAGAGGAATTCAATCAGCAGACCGCACGGTCAGAATAAACCAGACCGCAGGAAACAAGCGAACTCAGCTTACACTTGGTGTGTTCTATTTGCTGCTACAGTGGCCTCCTATTTATAGGCGCGGGACCTGATCCAGTCACCACCCTATGAGATAGGATCACCACCCTCCAGATCGCGTGACCTGATCGGTCAACCCACGCGATCAGCAACATAACTCCTGCTTCATTTTGGTGAACCCGCCAGCTTCAATTCTCCACCATGAGAGACCGCCACTCTCACAGCAGACCGCGACTCTCCAAAGAGATCGCCAGACCGCCCGAAGCTATTCACCACCTATGTTCGCTCGAGACTGCGAACACAGCCAGTCCGCCATCAACCCGCGAACTCCTGTCCGTATGCCGATCTCCTCCTGAGACCGCGAACAGCAACCAGCTCGCATACCAGTCTCCTCCTGAGACCGCGAACTGAGACCGCGCGACTAAGAGCCTTAGTCCGCGACAACTTGATGCGCGTCGGCAAGTGCACCGGTCGCTGTCAAGTAATAATTGTGGAGAATAAATTCCCCGGATGTCGGTCTCTTGAGGAATGCAGGATGGGTGAACGAATCGCGCAGTGATTATTGTTACACAAGCGTTTCACAAACACAAAGAGGGGTTTTTGGTTGGTTTTCCTAATTTTAACAACAACAACAGAGATGCGGGTCGAGAACACCGCTTCGCAAAGTGAGGTGGATGCAACGGCTGCGATGCCGTGCTTCGTGAGGCGGATGAAGTGAACTCAAGTGCGAAAGGGTGAGGGTCGCAAACACCTCTTCACAACCGTCGTTAGCTCTTGCTAACACGGAGCAAACACCTTGCGTGCGTGTGCGAGTGAGTGAGTGAGAACGGAATGAATCATGAGCAAACCATGGAGAAAAACAAAGAAATATTCATTTCCATCAAAGTAAATATTACAATATTCATCTAGTACATGGTTCAAAGAGTGCAATGAAGGGAAAGAAGGAAGAAATAACCGGCGGTGAAGACTAGCGGCCGTTCACGGCCGGAATGGTAGGTTGTCGGGCTACCTCCGGACTCGGACGGGCAATGCTTCCGGCGTAGAGAGCTGTCACAATCTCCCTACGTGCTCCGTCGTCTTCGACTCAAGGTTTCTTCTTCTTCTCACCGGGCGGAAAGCGAAAATGGGTGCTTGGAGGCTTGCGGACGATGGAGAACACTCACGGACGATGGAGGAAGGCTTGGAATGGATGGAGGAGGCTTCCCCTTGCGTGGAAGATGAAGTAGGGGCGTTCCAGGGCGGTGGTCGGCGGCGTACGGAACAGGAACCTCGCTCCCGGAAGATCGATCCGCCCTAAAATCGCAACAGGTGTTTAAATAGGCGCTGGATTGAATACTGCGCACGATCATTGGCGCACGACCAGTGGTCGTGCGCACTGGAATTCTGCGATCGTGCGCACTGCCTGGACAGAACCTGCAAGAGACGAAATTATAAAATACAATGTTCGCACGACCAGTGGCGCACGACCGGTGGTCGTGCGCACTGGAGACGATGGTCGTGCGCACTGCAGCAAACAGAACTCAGAAATTTAATGGTCAATGCGCACGAGCAGTGGCGCACGACCGATGGTCGTGCGCACTGGAGTCGATGGTCGTGCGCACTGCACCAGACAGAACTCGTGAAAAAGGGTTAAGTGCGCACGATTAGTGGCGCACGACCGGTGGTCGTGCGCACTAGAACAAGTGATCGTGCGCAGTGTTCCTGTGCAGAATTGCACCGGAAACACTTGCACGCTTCCTATTCCAGCACAAACACAGATCTAGCCACCGAAAGTGGCACTTAACAACATATGAATACTACTAAAGATAATGCACACGAAAACACACCAAAGTGGGCCTAAATGTGCACCTAGCATGGGTTATCAAATATAGACTATAATAAGGCTAAAGTGCGTGATATTGACAAAATAACGGCCCGGATGAGTCCATAAATGTATATATGATCAGGACTCATCACACCCCCAGACTTAACTGTTTGCGCGTCCCGAGCAAACGAATCCGGTGGAGCGCGAAAACGATAGTTAACATAGAGAATTACACAAGGGAGTACGGTGCGAAGTAACATACGCATGCGAGTAGAAATTCTAGTAGAAAGAGATTCTAACTATGCTAACTAATTTACGTAAGTATTAAAGCGTAAGTAGAGATTTAATTATACTCAGTTGGTGAATTATGACGAATTTGGCGATCATGCCCGGTATGAAAGCGACGAGACACTGAGGCGGGTGTTGCAAAAGATCGGGGCTTAGGAATAACTCCGCTGAAATCCATCAACGTCGTGAACCATACGCTCGCCCGGTCACACTCTCTCCACGGCACTAGCAAACTCGCAAATCAAATCAGTAGGACTTATAGGATTAAAACGAGGCTTAGGTTACGGTATGATATTCAAAGTTAAACACGATGGCTGCGCAACCCAAGTGAGCTATCGGAACGCTGCACCATACAAGACCAACGAACAATGCTCGTGTGACACACCCCCAGACTTATCATGAAAACCAGGTGTGCACACGGCCTACTTCACAAATACCAACAGATTTTCTGTTTTTAGCTCGGGAGGATTTTTTTTTCAAAATACTCTTTTTTTTCTTTTACATATTTTACTTCTTTTATGTAACCCCCAGTTGGTTCAAAATCAGCAGACAGAATTTATTTTTCCTTCATAACACAAGGATTCCACACTCCACACAAGTTTAGAATCATGAGCGCAGTTAAAAACATTTTGGTTGCGGGAGTAGGATAGGCTTCAGGCTTTGGTGGATGAAGAGGAGCTGAACAAAGGATTGGTAGGCACAAAATTGGCTTGCAAAGGTGAATGAAATGGACATGGAATAATCAAAGCTCAAACTAGCCAAAGGGTGGCCTACATCATGTTTGACTCAACGAGTAGCTCTCACCCATGCTTCGAGAGTCGCTAGGGGCAAGTTCTTAGCCCACGAGAAAGATAAACCTTCCTCCCGACTCGAGCAACACACGACTAGCAATCGCACACACACAACACCGGGTTATCGTCAATTCCATACAAATTCACCACTTGAGTATATTAAATCTAAATTTACGCAGAAATACTAAACATAAATTAGATGCATAAAGAAAATCTTGTTCTACACAAATTCTACCATAGCATGCGAAGTGACTAGAACACTACATGAGTCAACATCGCACTCCAAATAATAATTCCTACGTTAACAACCTATTTCATACTCCAACCAAAATAGTTTACAACCAAACAACAACAAAAAGATAAGCGCGCACTCAAGTGGGTGAAAGGGTGTGTGAAACATGGAAAACAACGATAATGATAAGATAAATAAGAATCAACCTTCTAGTATGCGGTGCACTCGTGCACAGTGGATAACAACAACCGCTCCCCCAGACTTAAGCTAAACAATATCTCTAGAAATTTGAAGCAACAAGAGGGGAGGAAGTGTTACCCAATGCTCAGAAATGAGCATACCAGACGATTGGCGTAAATAATCAAGAATAGTCCGCAGCATCCGCTCCATCGAACACAAAATCTGCAAGCACAAACTCAAAGCAACAAAAGCAGATACAAAAGCTGAACTAAAAGAAGTTAGATAAAAAGAAATACGAAAACAGGAAATCTGGGTTGTCTCCCAGTAGCGCTTTCATTTAACGTCCTTAAGCTGGACCAAATACCTGTATTAACAGTGTTTATAAAGAGTGCAGGAATTAAAAAGAAATACTCAAAAATAGTTCATCACAGCAAATAAAACACACATCAACTAAAAGCGCTCTTATGGTGCGCTTCTCCCGTAGCACGTAGGCGGGAGGTGAAGGCTTCAGGGCCAGCACTGGTATTACCCAATGCTCCCCTAACCTCCGCCACCTTGCCACGGAGAGCAGCAGCACGAGCGTCACGCAGAAGTTTTTCCTTTTTAAGTTTGGTGACAGTTGGAGACTGCCACCGCTGAGAGTTCTCAGATTTTTCTGCCTTAGAATCAGGTGGCGTCACTTCCGGCATCGTGGTGACTACCGGATCGGCCCACGAGATGGAGCGCTTACATAGTTTATTACATGATTCATCACACGGAGATAAATAAATATCATCCCTAACTATATTCAAGTCAACGTTTCCCGAACTGTCGTCTTCCTCCATCTCAGAGTCGAACTCTTTCCGGAAGTCGACCTCCTCTTCCTCATCCGATTGGAACTCTTCCATTCCTCCTTCACCTGTTTTTTGAACATGTATCTTTCCTGCACCGCTTAGAAATTCATCAGAAATAACGAGAGGGGGCGGAGTGAATATTTCAGTTGTGGCTTCAGGGCAAGTAGGTTGCTGCACCACATTGGTTAGGGAAATGCACCCCGTAGCAAAATCGAGGGTAGCACCGCTCTCTTTCAAGAACGGCACCCCCAAGATAGGAATGGACTGGTTTTCTTGCGGGCCTAGAACCTGAAAATCAGCTACTACAGTTGTCCCCTCAACCGTTACCTCCACATTCTTTACTTCCCCCTCAGATTGGACAATCGTGCCATTAGCGAGAATCAGCGATTTCCTTTCCTCCGTGTTCATCTCCAGCTGTAACTTCGCAACATCTTGCAGTGCAATAACGTTGCGGGAGGAACCGGAATCGCATAAAGCCTTGGTTTCAACCTTATTGATGGAGCACGAGATTACCAGCTCACTCGGTTTGGCATCTACCGCATCTCCCAGACTTTTCCCTTGATCAATAGGGTTCTTTTCCGTGTTGCTGGGAAGGGTTCCCTGCGAACGCTCGGTTAGCGCTTGAGCCAATTGGCCCAATTGCGTCTCCAAGTTTCGCATAGATGCGGTTTGATTTACCATGTTTGAATTAGCTGCAAGCAGGAATTTCTCCATCATCTCTTCTAAATTACTTTTCTTTTGGGTGGGGGGTGCTTGGTTATAATCCGGGTGCGGCGGCCTCGGTTGGCTCCCGGAGGCGTAAGCATCATTTTGATGCTGCCCCGGTGACCATCGTTGGCCGGGCGTGTTGGGATTCCAAGAGAAGTTCGGATGACTTCTCGCTCCCGGATTATAGGCGTTATTGTAAGGCGCCCCCTTGGGTTGATTTCCTACATAGTTCACAGATTCATTTAAGGTCAAATGTGCGAAATCACCTGCCATGTGGTTCCCCGAACATTCATAAGCATGATGGCCTCCGCCTCCACATCCTTCACAAGTAATGACAGCAGCAGGCGCAGATGGAGTGGGGAGTGAGTCGACCATGAAAAGACCTCGGCCACTTCTTGGAGCATTTCTCCCTGCAGTCCAGAATGTACTGTGGGAGGCAGTGTCGCGCAGAATTCGAAGGGCTTCTTCAGGAGTGTGGTTCATCAAGGTGCCACCCGCCGCAGCATCGATCATTGCCCTGTAGTTGGGCTCGATCGCGAAGTAGAACAATTCAACCACATTCCATGGTTGGAGCTCGTGGCCAGGGCAACGGCGAAGGAGATCGTTGAGGCGCTCCCATGCTTCAGCAAGGGTCTCTTGGTCAAGTTGGCGAAATGTGGCGATCTCCCGCCGCAAGCTTACAATCTTATCCACAGGGTGGAATTTAGCAAGGAACTTGGATGCGAGGGCATCCCAAGTTGCAGCAGTCCCGGGCGGAATGGAGTGGAGCCACACCTTTGCTTTGTCGCGGAGTGAAAAGGGAAACAGTCTAAGCTTAACCGTGTCGTCAGCAATCCCTGCGTAGCAGAAGGTTCCGCAAATATCAGAAAACTCCGCCAGATGCAGATGCGGATCTTCGCTGGCCAACCCCGAGAACTGAGCGTTGTTCCGAATGATGTTTAAGATCGCTGGCTTGATCTCAAACTGATTATTCATAATGTTTGGCCCGAACCCCGGATACACACTCCCAGCAGTTGGAGTGGTGTAGTCCCTCATCGTGCGGGGTCGAGGCCTGACTGCCTCCTGCTCAATCCCAGGCTGATGTTCCCCCACGCCGGGCATTCTCAGATCAACATCATTTGGGTCTACCTGATCACCCATGGCCGCTTGTACAGCCGCAGCGCGCCTTCGCGCGCCTTCGCGCGCGAGCAGTTCGTTCGATTTCTGGATCAAAAGGTGCGAGTTCACCTGCGACCTGCCTCTGCATGAACTGTCAAAAACAAAAAGAAAAACAGAGAAAATAAAAAACAACTGCTCGTATAACGAAAGTCACAACACAAGACGAAACACGCCTGCATTCCCCGGCAATGGCGCCAAAAACTTGATGCGCGTCAGCAAGTGCACCGGTCGCTGTCAAGTAATAATTGTGGAGAATAAATTCCCCGGATGTTGGTCTCTTGAGGAATGCAGGATGGGTGAACGAATCGCGCAGTGATTATTGTTACACAAGCGTTTCACAAACACAAAGAGGGGTTTTTGGTTGGTTTTCCTAATTTTAACAACAACAACAACAGAGATGCGGGTCGAGAACACCGCTTCGCAAAGTAAGGTGGATGCAACGGCTGCGATGCCGTGCTTCGTGAGGCGGATGAAGTGAACTCAAGTGCGAAAGGGTGAGGGTCGCAAACACCTCTTCACAACCGTCGTTAGCTCTTGCTAACACGGAGCAAACACCTTGCGTGCGTGTGCGAGTGAGTGAGTGAGAACGGAATGAATCATGAGCAAACCATGGAGAAAAACAAAGAAATATTCATTTCCATCAAAGTAAATATTACAATATTCATCTAGTACATGGTTCAAAGAGTGCAATGAAGGGAAATAAGGAAGAAATAACCGGCGGTGAAGACTAGCGGCCGTTCACGGCCGGAATGGTAGGTTGTCGGGCTACCTCCGGACTCGGACGGGCAATGCTTCCGGCGTAGAGAGCTGTCACAATCTCCCTACGTGCTCCGTCGTCTTCGACTCAAGGTTTCTTCTTCTTCTCACCGGGCGGAAAGCGAAAATGGGTGCTTGGAGGCTTGCGGACGATGGAGAACACTCACGGACGATGGAGGAAGGCTTGGAATGGATGGAGGAGGCTTCCCCTTGCGTGGAAGATGAAGTAGGGGCGTTCCAGGGCGGTGGTCGGCGGCGTACGGAACAGGAACCTCGCTCCCGGAAGATCGATCCGCCCTAAAATCGCAACAGGTGTTTAAATAGGCGCTGGATTGAATACTGCGCATGATCATTGGCGCACGACCAGTGGTCGTGCGCACTGGAATTCTGCGATCGTGCGCACTGCCTGGACAGAACCTGCAAGAGACGAAATTATAAAATATAATGTTCGCACGACCAGTGGCGCACGACCGGTGGTCGTGCGCACTGGAGACGATGGTCGTGCGCACTGCAGCAAACAGAACTCAGAAATTTAATGGTCAATGCGCACGAGCAGTGGCGCACAACCGATGGTCGTGCGCACTGGAGTCGATGGTCGTGCGCACTGCACCAGACAGAACTCGTGAAAAAGGGTTAAGTGCGCACGATTAGTGGCGCACGACCGGTGGTCGTGCGCACTAGAACAAGTGATCATGCGCAGTGTTCCTGTGCAGAATTGCACCGGAAACACTTGCACGCTTCCTATTCCAGCACAAACACAGATCTAGCCACCGAAAGTGGCACTTAACAACATATGAATACTACTAAAGATAATACACACGAAAACACACCAAAGTGGGCCTAAATGTGCACCTAGCATGGGTTATCAAATATAGACTATAATAAGGCTAAAGTGCGTGATATTGACAAAATAACGGCCCGGATGAGTCCATAAATGTATATATGATCAGGACTCATCACAACTAACAGAGAACCTGGAACACCCTGTGCGGTCACACCTGACCCCCACAGCCTTGAAGAAGACAACCCGCCGCACGGTTATAGACAACCCGCGTGACCTTGGACCAGATACCAGCGGTCACTCCAGGAGACCACAGTTAGGCTACTACCAGCCAGACCGCAGAGGCAGACCGCCAGGCCGTGCGGTCATGCCAGACCGCCCGACCTCCTCCCAGACCGCCCAGGTCCAAAAGCCTCCTTCACTTCCACTTCAACAATTTCAACAGGCCACTCATCAGCGCGTTCCGCTGTGTCCCGTCCACCTTTCATCAATGCCTTAAGTTCAACGACGGAGGGGTCCAGGTGCGGATCAGGGGGGATCCCAAGGTGGCAAGGCAGTGCTACGTGACGGCTGTCAACACCATCTCTTGGATGGGAGAAGCGGAGGAGTGGGATAAGATGATGGAGGAGGCGGCCGAAGCCGGAGGTAAGGAGGTAGCCGAGGAGAAGTTGGAGGGAGATGAAGTCCATGCCCAGGAAGGGGTAGCTGAGGGACCCCGGGCGGAAAGAGAGGAAGAAGAAGAGAAGGCCCAGGAGGGAGGGGAGGAGGAGCTGATGGTGGTAGAGAAGGAGGTCGAGGAGGGAACCCAGGCTCTCACTTGTGCCGAGGAGGAGAGGGCTTGGGGAGAGCAGTCCCGGCTGGAGGCTATGGACGAGGTCGTGGAGCTCGAGGTCACCACCCGGCTAGGGGTGGTAGAGAGGGTCCGGGTCAGCGGAGGACTCAACCCGGAAGATCAAGCGGAGATCCTGGCGTGCGTGCAGAAGAACATAGACGTCTTCGCTTGGAGCGCCGCGGAAATGCCCGGGATCGACACGGATGTGGCTTGCCATCGCCTCAACCTCGACCCCAGCACCCGCCCCATCCGCCAGAAGAGAAGGGCCACCGCCGACAAGATGGAAGGGCCCATCCGCGAGGAGGTGAGCAAGCTCCTACAGACAGGCTTTGTAACGGATATCCAGTATCCAGGCTGGGTCTCCAACGTCGTTATGGTAAAGAAGGGAGGAGGTAAATGGAGGATGTGTATCGACTTTTCTCTACTTAATAAATCATGCCCTAAGGATTGTTACCCCCTGCCTAGGATCGACGCGCTGGTTGACTCAGCCGTCGGTTTTCTTGTGATGTCTTTCTTAGATGCTTTTTCAGGTTACCATCAAATCCGCATGCACCCCCCGGACATCAAGGATGTCTCCTTCATCACGGGGGGATGGATGATACTGTTATAAGATGATGCCGTTCGGGCTCAAGAATGCAGGTGCCACATACCAAAGGATGATGGACAGGGTTTTTCGCGAGCAGAAGGGAAGGAACTTGGAGGTTTATGTTGACGACCTCATGGTAAAGAGTCGAGACCTTGGGTCTCACCTCCGGGACCTTGAGGAGACGTTCGGGAGCCTGCGGCGCTACAAGATGAAACTCAATCCTTTCAAATGCGTCTTCGGGGCAAGCCGAGGAAAGTTCCTAGGCCACTTACTCACCCCCGCAGGAGTGGATTCTAACCCGGACAAGGTTAAGGCGGTAATGGAGTTGGGATCGCCAAGGAATCCGAAGGAAGTTTAGAGCCTTACAGGGAAGTTGGCTGGGCTCAGCAGGTTCCTCTCCAAGGCCGGGGAAAAGTGTGCACCTTTCTTCAAGGTGCTACGGGGCAACAAGAAGTTCGAATGGACCCGGGAGTGCGAGGAGGCCTTCCAGGCTCTGAAGGAACAGCTCACCCAAACCCCTCTGCTCCAGGGGCCGAGGCCAGGGGAAGACCTATCCCTGTACCTAGGGGTAGGGTCCGAAGCAGTAAGTTCCGTGTTGATCCGGGAGGAGAGGAAGAAACAGTTCCCTATCTACTACGTCAGCCGAGTGCTGAAGAAGGCAGAGCTCCGGTACCCGATCCTGGAAAAGCTAGCCTTCGCATTGGTGGTGTCAGCCCGGAGGCTCCGACCTTACTTCCAAGCCCATTCAATCAAGGTAGTGACGGACCACCCGCTCCGTAAAATCATGGAGGGGGTGGAACACTCGGGAAGGTTGGCAAAGTGGTCCGTGGAGTTAAGTGAATTCAATATCACGTTCGTACCCAGGACGTCCATAAGGGCTCAGGCAGTGGCAGACTTCATGGCCGACTATGCGGCCGAGGTGGGGGAGCACGAACCACCTCCCCCGGAGGCATGGAAAATGTTGGTGGACGGAGCATCAGGAAAGTACTCCTATGGAGGGGGGATAGTCCTGGTGAGTCCTCAGGGGACTCGGATTGAGCAAGTCTTAAACATCCATTTCCCAATTACCAACAATCAAGCTGAGTACGAGGCAGTGATAGCGGGCCTTCGGCTGGCCCGGGAACTAGGGGTGCAAGACGTTGAGGTCTCCACAGACTCCATGGTGGTAGCATGCCAAATCAAGGGAGAGTTTGAAGCGAAGGACCCGATCCTCCTGCTATACCTGGAGAAGGCTAAGGGGGTCATCGGGCAATTCCGCACCTTCTCCATCAAGCACATGCCGAGGGAGGAGAACACCCAGGCAGACCTCTTAGCCAAGTTCGGTCCCCGGGCGGGAGGGACGGCTTCGGAACTCTTCCGGCCCTCCATCGAGGAAGGAGAGTTGATGGAGGTGGAACGACGAGTCTCGTGGATGGATCTGTTCATCATCTTCCTATCCTCCGGGCAGTTCCCAGGAGAGGACGTGGACAAGAGACGCTTCAGGTATAAGTCCGCCTATTACTCCTTGCATGCAGGAGGGCTATATAGGAAGACTCTCTCGGGACTCCTGGCCCGTTGTGTTTCCGAGGAGGAGGTTCCGAGAGTCCTGGATGAAATCCACTCCGGGGAGTGCGGCAACCACTCCGGGAGTCGGACCCTGGAAGGGAGGGTGTTGAGGCAAGGATACTTCTGGCCCACCCTCAGCAAGGATGCGACAGAGTTCGCGAGGAAGTGTCCGAATTGCCAGCTCTATGCTCCACTCCAACTCCTCCCAGCCCAAAGGCTCCGGACCATCACGGCTCCCTGGCCCTTCGCCATATGGGGATTGGATCTGGTCGGTCCCTTCCCCCAAGCCAGTGGCCAGAGGAAGTTCCTGCTGGTCATGATCGACTACTTCTCCAAGTGGGTAGAAGTGAAAGCACTCGCTAAGGTAACCTCTCAGGTGGTAAGGAATTTTGTGTGGGGAGAGATAGTTTGCAGGCACGGGCTACGTCTAGCTATAGTGACGGACAATGGGCCGCAGTTTGCTAGTGAAGAGTTTGCTAGCTTCTGCACTCATCTCGGCATTGACCTCAGGTTCGCGTCGGTCCACCACCCGAGGAGCAATGGGCAGGTGGAGGCAGCGAACAAAATAATCGTTAACCTATTAAAAAAGAAAGTAGAAAACCTTCGGGGGAACTGGGTAGAACAACTACCCTCCGTCCACTGGGCCATGAGGACTACTCCGAATACCGCCACCGGGGAGACTCTGTTCAAGCTCTCTCATGGGTTTGAGGCCGTTCTCCCCATAGAATTTGAGGTAAAGACCCCCCGGGTGATCGCTGTAAGCGAGGGGGATGAAGAGTGGCTAGAAGATAACATTGCAGAGCAGAGGCTATCTTTGGACCTGGTGGAAGAACTCCGGGACTTGGCCACCATCAGGCAGGAAGAGGTCAAACGACGGATGGCTCGATATTTTGACAAACATATCCGGATCAAGCACTTTCAGAAAGGAGACCTAGTCCTGAAGAAGGTCGATGCTGCCGGCAGAGGGGTCGCGGTGGGTAAGCTTAGCCCCAACTGGGAGGGACCATATATTGTAAGTGAGGTGCTCAAGTCGGGGGGGGGGGGTTATCACCTCCAGGATGTGGAAGGGGTGCCCCTCGACCGAGCCCGGAGTGGGGATGATTTGAAAAGGTTTTACCCTTGAAAGCTTTATTATGTTATTTAATGAATGTCCTCTTTTTTGTGGTGCTTATGACTACTGCCGTGACGGGGTGACAAAGGTTGGATATGTGAGTGCCGGAATGCCCCAGATCGATTCCGCTCCCGGGCTCTCACCTAGACGAGGGGTTCAGGTTGATCTCTGGAGAGGCTGGCAAGGTTGGATATGTTGGTGCTGGAATGCCCCAGATCGATTCCGCTCCCGAGCTCTCACCTAGACGGGGGGTTCAGGTTGATCTATGGAGAGGCTGGCAAGGTTGGATATGTGAGTGCTGGAATGCCCCAGATCGATTCTGCTCCCGGGCTCTCACCTAGAAGGGGGGTTCAGGTTGATCTCTGGAGAGGCTGGCAAGGTTGGATATGTGAGTGCTGGAATGCCCCAGATCGATTCCGCTCCCGGGCTCTCACCTAGACGGGGGGTTCAGGTTGATCTCTGGAGAGGCTGGCAAGGTTGGATATGTGAGTGCTGGAATGCCCCAGATCGATTTCGCTCCCGGGCTCTCACCTAGACGGGGGGTTTAGGTTGATCTCTGGAGAAGCTGGCAAGGTTGGATATGTGAGTGCCGGAATGCCCCAGATCGATTCCGCTCCCGGGCTCTCACCTAGACGGGGGGTTCAGGTTGATCTCTGGAGAGGCTGGCAAGGTTGGATATGTTGGTGCTGGAATGCCCCAGATCGATTCCGCTCCCGGGCTCTCACCTAGACGGGGGGTTCAGGTTGATCTCTGGAGAGGCTGGCAAGGTTGGATATGATGGTGCTGGAATGCCCCAGATCGATTCCGCTCCCGGGATCTCACCTAGACGGGGGGTTCAGGTTGATCTCGGGAGAGGCTGGCAATAGGGGTCACGGTCTGGAGGTAACAGGTTGAGGTGTTAGAGCCAGAAGGGCTTGGTTCGCAAAATTGAAAGGGTTGAGGCTGGTAGGGCCTGATGAGTCCCATTTATATACATATTTATGGACTCATCTGGGCCGATTATTTAGTCTTTGCCCTACATTTTAAGCATGTTTTCATTCATATTTGATATTCCATGTTATGTGCACTTTTAGGCCCGTTTTGGTGTATTTTTATGATTATCTTGCTCATGCTTTATGTTGCAATTTAATTTCTACATTTGAGAATGTGTGGAATGCCCATTTGCGTGGCCCGACGATCTTTCATGTTGATATGGGGGTTGTGCGAGTGTTCCGGTGCGCAAAAACTACATAGGAACACTGCGCACGAGCACTGGACATAGTGCGCACGACCACTGGTCGTGCGCCACTGACCGTGCATTAATTCTCACTTAAAATGGGCCTGTCCGGCACTTCGCACGACCACTGGATATAGTGCGCACGACCACTGGTCGTGCGCCACTTATCGTGCACCATTTTGCAGTCCGGGACTATCCTACAGTTTCTTCGCGCACTATCACAGGCATTCCTTCACGCACGATCACTGGTCGTGCGCCACTGACCGTGCGCGCTCAAAATTCTGCTTTCTATAAATACGCGTTTTCACAAATCCTTTCGCCCGAATCCGTATTTTAGTTCTATTTCAGCGCCGTTTCCTGCTCTAGAGCGCCCATCTCGCCTCTCCATCACCGCCCACCTTCGGGAGGAGCTCCGGCCGCCATTCTCTTGCAAATCTCAAGCCGGAGCATCCTCTAGGCCTCCTCCATTGATCGTGCATCTCCAAAGCTCCATTTCAAGGGATTTCCTGCTGCATATATGAAGTTCTCCGGTGAGATCGTGGCCAGAGAAGATTGACGGAGAAGACGGGTATAATAGAAGAAGGTGACAGCTCTTCCGGACCCCGGACGGCAGTTGGAACCCGAGCCCGGACAAGGATTGACAACCCTAGATTCCGGCCGTGAACCTCCGATGAGTCTCCGTGCTTTGGTTGTAATCTAAACCCCCTTTATACTGTAGTATCGTTTTCCTTTATAGTTTGGGTGTATGAACAATGTTTGATTAAACCTTATCATGTTATTTTTGTATTTCATGTTAATGTAAAATTGATATGAGTGGTTTATGCAAGTGAGGAGCGCCCCATTCCATCCTCCATCCCGCCGTCACGTTCGTGTGCCGCACTAGCAATTGCTAGTGGCGTGCTTGTCGACGAGGTGCTTGCGACCCTCATCCGTATGCCTACTCTTCCATCCGCCTAGCGAAGCGTGGCATAGCGGCCCGTGTAATCCATTCCGACTCCGCCGGTGCGAACCATTCCATCCGCTTGCCTACTCTTACATCCGCCTAGCGAAGCGTGGCATAGCGGCCCGTGTAATCCATTCGCCCAACGAAGCAGTGCGCTCAAGGCCTGCACAATTCAACTCCGCTTGCCTACTCGTCCATCCGCCCTTGCGACGCAGCGTGCTCAAGGGCTGCCTAGTCTCCATCCCGCCAAGTGAAGCATTGCATAGCCGCATTGCATAGGAGTAGTTGTAGTTGTTTTCTTTTATTTTCCAAAAGCCAAACCAACTCTCCCGCATTCCATCCGACCTTTAGGACTTCGATCTCAAGTCCTTCCTTGAAAGTTAACTCCACCTTACTGTGTTCCTTTGAGATCGATACTTGGGGATTCATTCCCATTTTATATTACTTGAACGATCGGTACACTGCCGTTTCGTGTCCCAGTCTTACTACCGCCTTTAGCGGTGTGCTAAGATTTGCGCATCAAGTTTTTGGCGCCGTTGCCGGGGAACACAGACGTGTGAGTTTTCTTGAGAGGGAGAGCCGAGAGATAGTAGTTCTTCCAGTGTTTATAGCCGCCTTATTATTTTTGTTTGCTTTTTAAATTTATATTGTTTGTTATTATTTCTTCTCTCCTATTTTAAAGTTTTAAGCAAGTTTAATCCAAGGAGTTTTATTAGTTTGTGTAGATTTCCTTGCAAAGAATTTTAGTTTCGTTTTATCTGCTTTTATTGTTGAAAATGTCTTCATGGGATATTTCTCCTGGCACTTACGACATGATGGTCTATTATATAGACCAAATGAATGAGTTAAATGCTAGGCAGTGTAGGAACGTTGTTTGCTTGTTGTGTCGAGGAGAGGGTCATGAATTGAAGGACTGTCCTAGTCTTTTCAATCCTGACCGCCGCTCCTCCACTCATGACAACATTGTCCCTATCACTCATTCTTTACCCATGGAGGCAATCGTGCCCTCTACCCCCGATCTTATTTCGTGAATGGACTCCTCACTCCCTGTGTATGGCTTCACTCCTAGTGATGATGATCACTCATTCGTTGGCCAACAAGGAGAGGAATGAGAGCTCCTAGATCCACCTGAGTGGGATGAGGAAAGTATTCTTTCCATCGGGGAGGCATTAACAGATCTTTTTGCGGAGGAACCTGATATTTTACTTTCTGATTCTGATATTCCTCCAGTTTCTTTGCATGATTTTTCTACACACATTTTTTATGATCCTATCGAAGTAAAGGAGTGGGGTAATGCTTCTAACTTGGAGGGTGCTCCAAAGTGGGATGAGGATGTCATTTTCCCTGAAGGGGAGAATGAATACTTTGAACACGATGGTGCACCTCGGTGGGATGAGGAGGATACTCTCTCTGATGAGGAGGTTTGCACTTCTTCATGGGACGAGGAGGTCCAAACCACCACTAAGGCCCCTGAGTTCTCAAGTTCCCCTTGCTATGATATTTACGATGATGATAGTGATCTATCCTTGGATCCTGCTGGGAGTGAAACTGGGATCACTCCTATAATTACAGATTATTTATGTCTTTCTTCTATTTTGTTTCCTGACCATCCTTCTTTACTTGAACACGTGCAGGGGGATTCAGCAGTGGTAAATCTTTGGGAAGCTGAACCTGAATTGCCCTCCACTGCTGATCCGCCTCTATCTCCTCTTCCTGATATTTTTAATGCTTATTCTTTTCCATCCATGCAGGATTTTGAGTATGTTGACCCATTTTTGGGTAATGATGAAAACCAATACTTGCAGGGGAAATACAGTGTTGTGATGGTGTTTCCCTTGAAGGATTGGCTGCAGGGAGGCAAAAGATATTCATATCCTGAACTAATGTCGGAAGAGAAGAAGAAGGCGAAAAAGAAAGAGATTTGGGGATGGAGGATAAATCCGTCCTTCTGCTCCTACTGCTGGGTCTTCGGATCATTTCTTTCATTTCTAGTTATCACTTTAAATCAACATATAGTTGATTTCTCTGCTAGTTGTGTAATAATAAGTAGTAGACTTTATTAACTTTTGCTTTTATGATTAGACAATCTTTTAAACTGCATAATATAGGTATTAGTCCAGCTTAAGGACGGTAAACAAAAGCGCTGCTGGGAGACAACCCAAGTTTTTGTTGCTTTTATTTATCCCTAATATGCTCATAGTTTAGTTTTATATATTTTTGCGTGGAGTCTTTTGCCTGCAGGTGCGCGGCATTTTCCTTGGTGGTAGACTCTTGGAGCTAAATTTTCAGAGTTTAACGCCAATCTTGTGGTATGCTCATTTACTGAGCATTGGGTAACCTCTTCCCCTCTTCTTGCTTTAGATTGTAATGTTATATTATTTGCACGCATAGTATGTCATAAGTCTGGGGGAGAGTGTAACGAACTTTATTACCCACATGCCCGTGCACCACTTCATCTGCATACCAAAAGCAAATTTCGTTTTAACTTTTCAAAATTCAATAATTTTCAGCTTTTTCCATGCACATCACTACACCCACTTGAGCGCGTACTCACTTGTTTTGAGCGTCTTGGGTCAAACCCAATTTTTCATGTTCGGTTGGAAAGTTTTTTTTGTGCTGGCATAGGATTGAGTTGTGAAGTAACATGTCGACTCTTGTAGTGCTCCTAGTCGAGTGCTCGTGTTACGTGTAGAATTCGTGCAGAATTAGCTTTTTCTCGTGCATTTAGTTTTATAATTTTCTAATTGCGTGACTACTGTTTATTCTACTCGTAATTTGTGAATCCAGTAGAATCCGATGGTAGTGTAGGTGAGTGTGTATGCGATCACTAGTGATGTATTGCTCGAGTCGGGAGGAAGGATATTCTTTCTCGGTGGCTAAGAACTTGCCCCTAGCGACTCTTGAAGCATGGGTATAGGTTAGTTCATTTGTGCAAGTGTGATATAGGCCATTCGTTGGCCCGGTTGTGCCTTTGCACCATTCCTACACGCTCTATCCTTGCTTAGCCATTTTGTTCCTAACCGCCACCTCTTGATTCAGCTCCACCTTCAATTCACCAAAGCCAAAATGACTATCTTAATCGCACACCAAATTATGAGGTCAAGCAATTTTTGCATTTAAAAAAGGGTTGGGTGTTGATGCGGTGTATATTTGTGATTGTGGTGGAAATGCGTTATTGAAGATATAGCTGATTTTGTTATTAATTGTGCAAAGTTATAAAGTTGAAAAGAAAAAATGTGAAAAGAAATGAAAGTAAAAAAAAAATGTGCAAAGAGATGTAAATAGGCGGTGTACACCCCCCATAAGTTCATGTTTAAGTCTGGGGGTGTGGTGTACACATTTTTATTATTGCTGGGATAGTGTTTTTATTGCGAGCTCGTTTGGGTTATGTGTGCTAAGCCCCCACATTTATCATTGTTTACCACACCATAGCCTAAGCCTAAATCATAACCTAAAGTCCTATTGATTTGCACTTTGAACGTAACCAGTGTCGTGGAGAGAGTGTGAACGGGCAAGCTTATGGCCATCGTCATTGATGGATTTCTTTGGAGGTTGTCCTGATCTTCGATCTTTAGTAATATTCCACTTAGTGATCAAGCTACTTTCCACCTATGCGTGACCAAAGGATTCACCGCGATTCAAATTACGAGTAATAATAATAAGTAGATACGCAATTTAGAAAATGTTAATCTACTTTGCATGTTTAAAAGATTTTTCTACTAAAATTTCTACAAGTGCGAGTAAGCGACTTCGCATGGTACTATGCATATTCAATTACTACGCCAGCTTATGATTTTTCTAGTCCACATGGGAAATATTTTGCTCGGGATGCGCAAACAGGTAAGTCTGGGGGTGTGATGAGTCCCATTTATATACATATTTATGGACTCATCTGGGCCGATTATTTAGTCTTTGCACTACATTTTAGGCATGTTTTCATTCATATTTGATATTCCATGTTATGTGCACTTTTAGGCCCGTTTCGGTGTATTTTTATGATTATCTTGCTCATGCTTTATGTTGCAATTTAATTTTTATATTTGAGAATGTGTGGAATGCCCATTTGCGTGGCACGACGATCTTTCATGTTGATATGGGGGTTGTGCGAGTGTTCCGGTGTGCAAAAACTACATAGGAACACTGCGCACGAGCACTGGACATAGTGCGCACGACCACTGGTCGTGCGCCACTGACCGTGCATTAATTCTCACTTAAAATGGGCCTGTCCGGCACTTCGCACGACCACTGGATATAGTGCGCACGACCACTGGTCGTGCGCCACTTATCGTGCGCCATTTTGCAGTCCGGGACTATCCTACAGTTTCTTCGCGCACTATCGCAGGCATTCCTTCACGCACGGTCACTGGTCGTGCGCCACTAATCGTGCGCGCTCAAAATTCTGCTTTCTATAAATACGCATTTTCACGAATCCTTTCGCCCGAATCCGTATTTTAGGTCTATTTCAGCGCCATTTCCTGCTCCAGAGCGCCCATCTCGCCTCTCCATCACCGCCCACCTTCGGGAGGAGCTCCGACCGCCATTCTCTTGCAAATCTCAAGCCGGAGCATCCTCTAGGCCTCCTCCATTGATCGTGCATCTCCAAAGCTCTATTTCAAGGGATTTCCTGCTGCATATATGAAGTTCTCCGGTGAGATCGTGGCCAGAGAAGATTGACGGAGAAGACGGGTATAATAGAAGAAGGTGACAGCTCTTCCGGACCCCGGACGGCAGTTGGAGCCCAAGCCCGGACAAGGATTGACAACCCTAGATTCCGGCCATGAACCTCCGATGAGTCTCCGTGCTTTGGTTGTAATCTAAACCCCCTTTATACTGTAGTATCGTTTTCCTTTATAGTTTGGGTGTATGAACAATGTTTGCTTAAACCTTATCATGTTATTTTTGTATTTCATGTTAATGTAAAATTGATATGAGTGGTTTATGCAAGTGAGGAGCGCCCCATTCCATCCTCCATCCCGCCGTCACGTTCGTGTGCCGCACTAGCAATTGCTAGTGGCGTGCTTGTCGACGAGGTGCTTGCGACCCTCATCCGTATGCCTACTCTTCCATCCGCCTAGCGAAGCGTGGCATAGCGGCCCGTGTAATCCATTCCGACTCCGCCGGTGCGAACCATTCCATCAGCTTGCCTACTCTTCCATCCGCCTAGCGAAGCGTGGCATAGCGCCCCGTGTAATCCATTCGCCCAACGAAGCAGTGCGCTCAAGGCCTGCACAGTTCGACTCCGCTTGCCTACTCATCCATCCGCCCTTGCGACGCAGTGCGCTCAAGGCCTGCCTAGTCTCCATCCCGCCAAGCGAAGCATTGCATAGCGACATTGCATAGGAGTAGTTGTAGTTGTTTTCTTTTATTTTCCAAAAGCCAAACCAACTCTCCCGCATTCCATCCGACCTTTAGGACTTCGATCTCAAGTCCTTCCTTGAAAGTTAACTCCACCTTACTGTGTTCCTTTGAGATCGATACTTGGGGATTCATTCCCATTTTATATTACTTGAACGATCGGTACACTGCCGTTTCGTGCTGCAGTCTTACTACCGCCTTTAGCGGTGTGCTAAGATTTGCGCATCAGGGCCTAAGGTAACAGGTTGAGGTGTTAGAGCCAGAAGGGCTGGGTTCGCAAAATTGAAAGGGTTGAGGCTGGTAAGGCCTAAGGTAGTGGGTTGAGATACTAAAGTCAGGGAGGTTTAGTTCACAGGATGCCTATGTCTGAGTTCGCCAAGGTTGGGTTCGCCGGGCAGTATCCGCGAGCGACGACTGCCCGGGTCCGCGAAATCCATAAGAGGAGAATCTTGGCGAGGCGAGCCCAGACACACGCATTCGCGAGCCCCCCGGAAGCACTGCCGCATAACAACTAGTCTTGAGTTCAAAAGAAAGTGATCAAGTGCGAGAGGAAACAGAAACGCGAGCATGCGCATAAATATTGACGAAAAAATCATAACTATCATTCCCAAGATTTTTTATGTTCGGTGGCGATCTCGCCAGCCCAAAAAGAATAATATACATTCGAAGGAAAGAGGGAGAAGGGAAGCTAATGGGGTTCATTCTGGGGGGCCCTCGCCATTCTTGCGAGCCCCCAACCATGGCGCCAAGTCGAAGAGGTCCGGGCAGACGTCTTCGGCTATAAAGTCCATCGCGTCTTCGGCTAGTAGACTCGCGTTCTTAAGGGTCGTGAAGACGAGGTTAGCGACCTCCTGTTCATCTCGCCGCCTCCGTTCCTCGCTTTCGGCAACCCTCTGTTGAGACCCGGCTCGCCCAGGAGAAGGAGGTAGCACGCTGCGAACCAGCTCGTCCACCCGAGCCTTCAGCATGGTATTTGTAACGCCCTGGGTTTTTCTTATAATTATTTTAATAAAACATATGGAATTAATAATAATTTATCTAACGCGAAATATTAATTCAGGGCGTGGAGGCGAAAGGGCGTTACCGTTTCGGGATCGTCGTCGTCGTCCGGCGAGTTATTTCTAGTTGGGGGCGTAAATGCGGTAATATGTATGTAATTGTGTATATATATACGTATATATGTATACATATAGAATTATTGGCTTGCATGAGTATTTACTTATTAGCGTGCTACTAAATGTATTCGAATACAGATGTTCATGTGTTTGCGTGCTTGGAGTTTTATAGGGGGGTTGCTTAAAAGTATATGTATATATACGCATACATTAATTGTTAAGGTGTAAAGATCACATACTTTGAAATTCGTAGAAAAATCCTTTCTTACTATACTAAACCTAGATATGTGCATATCATTTCTGGAAATGTTTATTTTCTTGCTCATGTAGGCTAAAAGAAACAAACCTATTTTTCCGCTGCGTATTTATAGTTTTCTACTTGTGGACTAGATGATCCACCAGACCGAGGGACGCGGTCTTAAGCTAAAAATGAAAATTTCTCTTTTAATCCGAACACATATATGTCTTTTATAAAATTACCGTAAAAAGTGTTGGCCTGAGCGTCTGTAGTCGTCTCCTGCAGGCGTGGCATCACGACGCGTATTTTTCCCTTGCTCTGATATTACGTATTATATTTTTGGGAAAATGCGGGTTGTGACAGTATTCTCCAACTCCAGCTCGCCGTTGCGAGCGAGAAGACTGGTTGCTACGTCGACATCCTGAGTTAACATCAAATGAGTTAAACAAAGGTCGAGGGTCGCGAACAGCAAAGAAAGGAGGCCCAGGGCCGCTTACCATCTTGCCCTGCATCCCGGCGAGAAGGCTTTCCGACGCCTCCTCTCTCTCCTTAAGACCTTTGATCTCCTTGCGAGCTCTCTTAAGCTGCTCCCTATATGCGCGGAGATCCCTATCCGCCTGCAGATAACGGCGCCCCGCCATGTGTGCGAGCTCCGGCGAGCGGAACTGGGCTCGCATTTCTTCATAGACCAGTTGTCGTGGCCCCATCTCTTTATAGGCGGCGGCGTCCTCGCGGCCGTATAAGCCGAAGGAGATAGAGAATGCCTCCTCCCCGCCTTACCAAGCTCCACACAGGAGGGGTGAAGGGTGTAGCAGGAAATTCGGTTGGCGTCAGGATCCCAAGCGAGCAGGGGCTCGCCGAGGATATCAGAAACCTTCTCACCTAGACCGAAGTTCTTGTGGCCCTTGGGTTGGGGGGTTGCGGAAGTGCTCCCAGCGCCCTGGCTCGCCAAAGGGTCCGGCTGTTTCGCAGGGGAAGGGGGCGAGCCATCGGTCTCGCTCAGATCAACGACCGCGCTCTTGTCTTTGACAACGAAAGTTTTCCCCTTTGACTTCTTGGAAGAGGGTTGCGAACCAGGCTGACTCGCAGACGGAGGCCGCTTCTTGCCAGACCCAGGGGTAGGAAGATCGCGGCAAGCCTATGCTGCCGCTGTCGCGAGTGTGTCTGCCGTAAGCGTGGTGCCTTGCGCGTGCGGAGGATTAACGGGGATCTCGCGCTCGCCTGCAGAATAAGAGCGTTACACAGCGAAGAAAAGAAAAGGGGGGGGGGGGGGGGGGGGGCGTATGGCGAGAGCGAGCCGTACCTTCCCCTTGAGGAACCGGGAGTAGCGAGTCGACGTTGAGCCTCATATGGGCGACTTCGAAGTTTTTCCCGGAAAGGTAGTGGAGGAGTTTGGCGTCAGCGCCGCTCAACGAGCTTGGAGGGCGGTAAGTGGCATCATCCCGTTGAAGAGGAGTGAAGTGGAGGTTACCGAAGGGTCCCTTCACCAAGATGAACTTCTGAGTCCAGTAGTGACTCTTGTTCACCGCCTCGCAGACGGTGACGTGCTGACTCGTGAAATAAGTGGTCCCGTCCCGGAAGGCGCGGAAAGAGAACACTTTGTGGAAGACGAGGAGGCTGAACTCGATCCTCTCCTCCCGCAGATAACTAGCGAACGCGACAACATACGCGATCGCATTCGGGGTCAGCTGGCTCGGCAGCACCCCATAGTACCGTAGCACCTGCGAGGAACAGAGGGTAAAAAAGTTGCGATAGCGAACAGGGAGCGGCGAGAGGGCTAAGCAAAGTACCTGACAAATTTCAGGCCATAAGGGGAGTCGCAACCCATTAGCGAAGTGAGCAATGGGGATCGCGAGCTCGCTGTCCTCGGTCTTGTTCAGCGTAGCTCTCTCGCTTGGACAGCGAGCCGAATAGCCCTCCGGGAGATAGCGATCCACGACATGTTTGTATTCCTCGGCCGTGAGGTTCGCACAGTAAAATTCGTGAGCTTGAAACGCTGAGGCGCACCTTGATCGCCCCTCGCTCTCGCCGTCTGCTCCCATTGAAGGACTTGTCCACAGCGATCCAGGAAGAAGCAACCTGCAAATAGTGAAAGCGAGCACAAGCTTGCGAGAACGGAAAGGAACGTAGAGGCGAGAGGACTGGGGAAATAAATGCGGCGGATTGAAAAGTGAATCCGAACTATTTATAGGAAAATAGGATGGGCACGGAAATCGAAGCGTCGGGAGTGCGGATAGTGGAAATAAAGCAGATTTCTACTCGATAAGACTACAACCTTGCGAGCCCGGGCTCGCCACTACGCAGTAACTGAGCCCCGCCGGAGGCCGGCCCGTGAGGGAAGGGGATTTGGGTGCAACGTCGCCCAGAAGTTCGCGAGCACTCCACGAGGGCAATCATATCAAACAGGACGAACGAGCGGAATAGGCCACAGGCGCACCACAGAAATAAAAGGCAAAACAAGAAATAATAAAAGGCGAGTCACGATGGACTCGCAAGTATTATCACACCACAGATATCGTTCAACAGAAGCATCATGAAAGAAATGAAAGCAAGGGGACAGTAAAAATAAATCCACGGCAGGCTCAGGGGTAAGGAAGCCATTTCCAGCGACCCCGGCCTCGCTTCCCCGCGCGCGGCGGCACTCTCGGATAGTGGTATTCGCGATGTACTTTGAGGTCGCGCAGGATCAGGTGTGCTTGGTCCTCGCCCCGCAAGATGTGCACGCCGGGCGAGGTAACGTCTGCGCGAGTCACCGGCCCCGCCTCGGCGAGCAAGCGCGCATTCGCGTCCTCCATCGCGACGAATCTCTCATTGAAGGAAGCTCGGTCCGCGTCATACCGCTCCTCCAGCTTGCGCAGCATCATACCGTGCTTCTGAAGCACCTCTGACACCCGTCTCTTCATTCGCGCGGGGTCGCCCGGGTCGCCCAAGTTGTCTTCCATCTGGCTCGGCGAGGGCGGCGGTGACATATCCACCCTCCCATGCTCGGACTCAGGCGCGGCTTCCGAAATTTCTGCGAAAGTAGGTTCAGGGGACGAGCGAGAAAGTGAGCCCGCACAAATGTACTAACATTGTGAGAAGGGGGACTCGCGACGTTGTTTGCGAGAGGACTCCGGTCGACCCTGGAAGTTTTCGCAGAACCCTTGGACGTGGGGTTTCCCCAGACCAGGGGGATACACCACCCTCTCCGCGACCTGGGCGCCGTCGAGAAGCGAGCCGCCTGGGCTTCGCCTGCCCACAATACCGAAGCCCGGGGTCTCCACGTTAACCTTAGGCGGAATCGGCGAGTGCACCGGTGTGGAGCCTCTCTTCTCGGGGCTCGGTGGTGGGGTATCTGCATAGGCCATAAACGCATGGACATCGCACAGACTTAATCGGAAATAAAGGAAGGTACTTATGACTTACGGGGTTGCAAGAGAAGCGCCTGTTGGGTCGAGGTCCCGTCCCCAGCACCTAGCGATCCCAACCTCGATGGGGATGGAGCATGAGAAGGGGTCAGCGTAAGGCCCGCCATGCATTCCTCAAGTGGAGGATTCTGCGATGGGAGGAGGAATGAGTAGGGAGTCGATATAAAAAATCTAGGCAAAGAATACCTGTTGCGCGAGCCCGGTATTCGGCGGCGGGGGCGAGGCAGGAGGTGACGACACGTCCTCCCCCTGCGACCTCCAAACCGTCTTGGCTTTCTTAGACCGGAAGAAAGGGGATGTGGCGGGGTTGAACATCCAGGCGTTGCTCTCCACGGCCTGGGCCTTCGCCATCTCTCTGGAAGCCCTCAGTCGATCCGGCGCGCTCGGCTTGGAAGAAATTCTGGAGAAAGGTTGTTTTCAGCGAGGAAGAAGGGGAATGAAAAGCTTGATCACTAGCCATGGCGGGCGGTATTTATAGTTTTGGGCATGGGACCCACCAAAAGATTCCCACCACGTCAGCCGAACCGGCGAACACCAGGGGTTGGATGTTTCTTCGCGAGCTTAAGACAACCTCGCGAAGAGCGGGGATTATGTACAACCCCGATGTTCGCCAGGAAGAGTCAGATGGTTCACACCCAAGAAGGCGAACCAAGGTGGGCGAACCCCGGTGAGGCGAGCCAGGACAGGCGAGCTCGCCTAGGTTAAGTGCGGATAACAATTCTGGGGCTCGCCGAGACCATACAGGCGAGCTCACCTAGGTTAAGTGCGGATAGCAATTCTGGGGCTCGCCGAGACCAGACAGGCGAGCCCGCCTAGAGTAAGTGCGGATAGCAATTCTGGGGCTCGCCGAGACCAGACAGGCGAGCCCGCCTAGAGTAAGTGCGGATAGCAATTCTGGGGCTCGCCGAGACCATACAGGCGAGCCCGCCTAGAGTGAGTGCGGATAGCAATTCTGGGGATCGCCGAAGCCAGACAGGCGAGCGAGCCAGGTAATGTGCCAATAGTAATTCTGGGGCTCGCCAACCCAGAGGCTCGCGAGCTCCACTCGCAAGGGAGGTCGCAAAGCGGGCTGGCTCGCCCAGTAAAAGTCTAGGAAGGGATTTTTACTAGGAGGCCCCCGGTGGTCTGCGGTTAGCCTCTCCAAACAGCGGAGTTTGGCTGTTAGCAGACCCACCCGGTGTGCGGGTAGTAAGAATAGAGATCGGGATTTGGCTATTGACAGACCACAAAACTAAAATCTATAAATATACCTCAAAGGGCACCTTGGAAGCAGACCGGTTCAGAATCTTTGAGCCTTCTTCTCTCCTTAGGTCGCTTTGGTTTGGGCTCTCTAGCTCTCCAAGGTGCCCGAGTCTTAGCTTTGGCTTGGGAGGGGAAGCGCTCAACGATCTTTCGGGTTAGTGGAGGGACCTCCTCGCTAAGACTAGGGCCTTTGTTCTTTGTCCGAGTTATTTGCCTACCTCTTAGGAGGGATCAGTAAGGGCTAGCTGCCCCTTGATTCGTTGAGGGCCCCGAGCTCCACAAGAGACCGAGAAATCGGTTTCAATAATGCTATCCACGCGCCCCATATATTTCTTCGGCAATGCTATCTCGTACTGTAGACATCTGTTCAGCTCCAGCAGCATCACCCATATCGCTGTTGGAACATGGTCTTCCGCATCTCCTAGGTTTGAGAATAATAAATCATACGTGTATTATATCTTGTGTGTTCAAGTGTGCAGGTTTACTAGGTCCACATGACTCAAGGAGTACACATGGTGACTGCCCCCAAAATTGAGGCCAAAATTCGAACAAGCTCACTATCGCCGGCGGTAGCAATAGCGCCTGGCGATAGCGTTGATTAGCGCGTTTTCGACATTATTTTTAGAAAGAGCTAGCGCCAGGCGGTAGCGGATAGCGCTGGCGGTAGCATGGCACATATGAGGCATAGAGCAAAATGTTGCCTCGGATTGAAGATCCTCCCGCGCAAATTGTTTCTTAATCCGGGCTAGCGCCAGTGGTAGCGCTAGCGCCGGCGGTAGCGCTAAGGCTATAAAGTGGATGCTTTTGCTCCGAATTCTTCATCCTCCTCCAATCCCAAACTCCAAAGCTTCGTGCCACAGCAGAGAGAGGAAGATTCAGAGCGATACTCCCACAATTCCATAAAGCCTTAAGGAGATCCGTGGAGAAGATTTCAACACGCGTCATCATCATGATGAAAGGCCGCATCGACTACGATCATACTCTGCGGGCCTTCGTCCACTTCTCCAAGAGATCCACATAGAGGGAGTTTTTATATTATTGTCTTTTCATTTCATATCTTTTCTGTAAACGGTAGTGAAATCGCCTCGTGTTGGCGACTAGGTCTGGGGTAGGACTTAGGGTTGAAATTCGCCTCGTGTTGGCGACTAGATCTAGGTTAGGTCTAGGGGGTGCTTGAGGCCTTTCTGGGGATAGATCGGCTAGAGCGGCTTAAGGCCGTATCTGGGGAGAGATCGGCTAAAGCCAACCGGTTCGTGGGGATCAAGTCGGTATAGAAAACGAAAAAGAATTTTTATTAGTCGCCTCCGATTTCTAGCGTCAAAGAAATCAAGTTTTGTAAAACATTATTTAATATCAATAAAGCATATCTCTTTATTATTGTTTTACTTGATGTCTCTTTATTAATCTTGCAATATTCCGAAGTTTTTCTAAATATAATCTAAAGTTTTTGAAAACCCTTATTCACCCCCCTCCCCTCTAAGGGCGCCGACCGATCCAACAAGTGGTATCAGAGCTAGGTTATTCCAAATGGGCTTAACAACCGGGAATAATGGCGTCTCATGATCTCGCTTCTACTAGTGGGGTAAATTTTTATGAAGAAGAAAAATTTCCTAAACCACCTTTATTCGAAGGGAAAAATTATAAAGGGTGGAAGTTATTAATGGAAAAATTTATTAAAACTTTAGACATCGAAGTATGGAACTTAGCAATTATAAGGCGTGCGGATGAATCGAATAACAAAGAACGTCAGCTAAATGCCAAAGCCAAACACTATTTATTTTGTGCACTATCTAATGAAATCTTCAAATTCATATATTGCTTTTCTAGTGCATACAAAATATGGCGCTTTCTTGAAGAAATGTATGATCTTCCTCTCGCAGATGTGGAACAAACACAGGAGGAAAAGAACGTACAAGCATCCATAATCATTCAAGAAGATCTCTCTCGGAGCGAAGCCATGGAGAATATTGAAATAGAAAAGGAGAACAATACATCAAGAGAAAAAGAAGATGAAAACCCATCCATAATGGAGGCAGAACTAAAAGATGACGAAGGAATTGCATGTTCACAATCTGCCTCCTCCAATAGCGCTGTAAGGAAAACTAAATCTTCTTCTTGTGTGATAACTTCTATTTCTAGTTTCAATATACTAAAAACTGCTAAACGTAAGATCAAGAAACTGAAAATCACTATTAAAAATTTACATTTAGAAAATAAGAGATTAAAAGCTAATGTGAATTTAGAATCAAATTGTCATGTAGTTTCAACATCTTGTCTTTTACTTGAAAACACAAAACCTTGTTTTGATTGTAATAACTTTAAGGAAAAACTTAAGGAACTTGAAAAAGAAATTATTTTTATAAAAGAACAAAATGAAAAATTATGTTTAGAAATTTCATCTTTGATAAATGATTGTGCTAAGTGTAAAGAATATAAAATTGAAATTAAAGAGATGGATGAAACATTTGATGAATATAGAAACAACTATCAAGATCATATTGATTCAATTGTTTCCACTCTTAAAAATAGCACAATCAATTATAATAAAGCTAGACATAATTTGAAACTTAAAAACAATGAATTAGAAACTAAAATTAACTTGCTTAAGGAAATCATAAAGAAAAATTCTCAAGAACAAGCAAACTCTAAGAGCAAGTTGAATTTGATTTCACAAAATATGAGGATTGAAAATAAAGTTTCAAAATACAATCATTATTATCATGTACAACATCAAACTTCTCCAAACATAACACTTCACAAATTTCCTATGAAAAATGCTTTCTATAATTATAATCCTAAAGATAAAAATTATCACAATGGAAATTTGACTCATAAGAATAATATTAAACCACAGTTTGAATGGAGACCCAAAGTTAAAGATGAAACACAAATTCAAATCAAAAGGGCCCATTCAATCTTATCTCCCCAAAAGAAAACACGATGTATTTGGGTACCCAAAGGAACCGTCACTCCCGGTCCTCTTTGGATACCTAAACCACTTATTCATTAGGTATCATCAAATGCGTGAAGTAGAAACTTTTCAAAATAAGGTATACAAATTTCTACTTCATGACATGCTTTAATGTCTTTTCTATATTTTCTTTTTGTTTTCTTTTGAACTATCATGTCGTGGTCATCCTATACAATATTGAAAATATGATTTTATCTCTTAAAAGATTAATATGTTTATAAAATCAAATTGATCAAAATTCAAAATCATATTTTATTTTGATGACCTATCTTTTATTCTTATATCCATTATTATAAATATCTTATATTATCCATATGAATCAAACTCTAAATTTGCTATAAGATATTTCAATTATATCCGGTTATTAGGCTATTAAGATACTTAGCCTTCACCAACAAGTGGTTTAGTGAAATAACTTAATCTAAAAGAAAATTCAAGATTTAAATAAAAGCTCAACTCTCAATATGGGTGTCATTGTTCACAACAAAAAGGTATATTGTGTTCTCTCCTTGATGTCAAACATGATCTAAACCATCACTATTGTTCACCTATCAAAAAATCACATATATATTCAAAATTCTTAATTAAAGGAAAATCACTAAAATGTGGTGAAAGAAGTTATCTTCATAATGAATATTGAATTCACAAACACCACCATGATCTAGTAATATCTTTTGCTAAACATCTCTAAAATCATAATTCATATCAAGAATCATCTATCACATTTTATATAATGACAATTGGTATTATATTGCTTACTATGGTTGGTATAGTATGTGTGTATTGTGATTTATTTCTAGTTTAGACCTTTGAATCATTTTGATATCAAATCAAATAGAATTGTCACTCCATTCTAGGTCTCTAAGTTGAAACACAATCAAAACTTGGTATAACATTAATCTCAAATTTATCATTCTAACATTGCCACCCAAAGAATATTTGTGTCTATGTTAGGCTTTATTTGTTTACCAAGATATACGGGCTGGGTATTCTCATCTAGGGCTTATCCATAGTATGATTGTGCATGAACATTATTGTTAATCTCTAAAATCATGCATATTTGATTTGTTCAAACATGATAACTTGGGTTTTCATTTCCTATTTTTTTCAAGTTATAAGCACAAGTCTTTAGAAAAGTCAAAATGAAAACATAAGTAAATATATCTCATGCAATGATTATTTTGTCAAAGTATATAAGAAATCGCTAACATTTCATGCAATTTGGACCATCCAAAACATCTCCTAAAAATCTGCAACTTCAGCATGGAACTACTATTGGGACATCTAATCAAGTTCAAGCATCAAAATTTTCAAAACACTAAAAAATCACTTACTGTTTCCCGCGCTAGCGCTAGCGCCGGCGCTAGCGTCGAGGTCCAGTTTTCTGTAATTTTAAAATTTTGAAAAATTCTTAAAAATATATTAATCTATGTGTACTATTCATTTTTGCACTTCTGTTTTTGTTACATTTTTGAAAAATCAAATACAAAAATACAAAAGCCAAATTACAAAATATTATATATTTTGCCTTTGTGTTTTGTCATTTGTTTAAATTCTATTTCTAAAAGCAAAAATCAAATACAAAAATATAAAACAAAAATTTATCAAAAATTGTTATGTTTGAACTTAACGTTTTACTTGTATCTTGCGAAATGGTGATTTGGGCTATCATCCCATCATATCACCTAGTACCGGGCGAACCTCTCACAAGGTAGTCCTCGGGAAGTCCAAGATCAATTTTATAAGTTCAAACTTTAAATAAAGATTATTTTTCAAAAAATATCAAAAATTACCGTATGGACTTTATTGTAAAAATCAAGCATGATTTAATATATTATTTAGTACTTCTATAATGTTGCGATTTATCATTTCAAAACTACTTTGAACATTGTTTTCATCATGCTTAGATATATCTATTAATATGTGCATCAACTATATGTTAAAGGTTGTGTAGGATCAAGCTTAGCATGCCTCTAAGTATGAGAAATGTTTTATGTTTGATAATGATAGATATTCACTCACTTTTTGGCATTGTCTACATAGGGTTTAATTTAAGAATGCTTGTGTATGTTTATGTATTAGTACAATGAATTAAAATTGCACAAGTATCTTACCTACACTCCTTTATTTGCACTTTTACAAATTAAGAAAAGTGGTTATCTTTCTTATAAATTATATTGGTTTGCAAAACAAGTGTATTCGGAGAACTTTGCACAAAACAAAAAATCATGAAATAATTTAACAAAGTTATCTCCACCAAGCACTAATTGAACCTCCTGATAAGTCTTAATAAGCGTTGTGAGGTTGAGCACCTTGGAAAGAATAGTAAAGTATCTTGTGCAAACCATTACTTTCTTTCAAAATAAAAACCACTTATTCTTAAGTACACCGGATCACAATAAAAAAAACAAGAATAAAATTATGTGATCCCCCAAGCACTACTTTGCACCCTGATAAGTCTTAATGAGCATTGTGTGTGCAAAGCACCTTGGTAGTTGTACATTTTTTGTGCATTGAAGTGAGTGGAATTAAAATTATTTGTGTTTCACTGTGCTTTCACTTTACATATTACTTGTATTTTTGATTAAAACATGTGTTTACTCTACTCAAAAATATACTTATGTGCACATCATTATCTTCCATAACACTTCTTCTCATGAGTATTGGATCCTAATGCTAATTCTATATCACTCTTTGCTTATGAAATGCACTAGATAACCTAGCATGATTTCTACAATGTTTGGTATGACTTGAAATTGTGAATTGAAATAACATTGTAGTAATCTCTTTGTGATAGTATTATTTCATGCTTGGTTATTCTTGTCAACCATAAAAGATTTTCATTGAAACATGATTTACATAAACATCTTCTTTTTGAAATTAACTCATATATCTTTTTATGGATTATCCTTGATTAAAATAAGATGTTTCATGTATTTCTACAAGTCTTCCGCATCATCACCATATAATTTTTACCTTGTGCTTTAATGCTTATATCAAGTCTAAAATCTCAATTTTTCTTAAAAACAAGTAGTAGACTTGCTTGGTAAAATTTATATTAGCTATTCTAACACGCATATCATTTTTATGCTAAAAACTCTGATTTATCTCTATATAAACTTTTATGCTAAACACTCCTCCAACAAGTGAAATATTGCTTATAAAACATCCTCTTATTATTGAATTTCAAATCAAACTTTACTTCTGTGTTTCTAATTGCTAAAAGGATGTTGTTTCTTTCTTCCAAAAATGCTTTAACTCTTATCCTTAAAAAGCTTGAAACTCAAAACACATCTACTTTTTGAACTCTTATTATGATGTTTCTTTTTCGAAATCTTTCGCAATACTCAAACTCCGATTCATTCATGAATTTCAATATAGCTATGTGAGTTTTATTTCAAAAAATCAAATAAAAATATAAACCCATATGCTATGATATTAGATTTAAATGCTTAATGTTTCCAATAATTATTATCCATGACTTCATTTCTCACCATAGCGGGGGCGTAGGGTTGCAGACATTAGATAACCTTATCTCTAGTCATGTCTTGTCCTTAACCGGGGATGGTTCCAGTGGGGCCTTGCGAGGCACTGGGGTGAAAGAGTGATAGGTTAAGTTTTGTCTAGTGTTTGCATATGGGACTAACACCCCAACCTACGGCATGTTTGCAGCTCCTCATGCCCATCCGTCACTTAGTACGGGGCTAGGGTGTAGACATATTGTCTGGGTAGATTGGTTATTTGGAAATCCTTATTTTTAGGCTTAAAACTCTTATTTAAAGGGGAAATCATTATTTTTTGCTAAACTCTGATTTATAAAAGGGGGATAACTACAAACAAAAGGGATAAAATAATTCATAACTCTGATCCTTTTCAATGAAAAACAATTCTAAAACTCCTTATCATTTACTTTAAAAGCTCGATCATGCCTTATCTTCTATTTACAAATTCTTTGGTGCTTTGTTTCCCTACCCGCTTTTGCTAATAACAAAGGGGGAGAACTAACATGATAAAATGCAAAAGAGGGAGAACTAACATGATAAATATAATTCTCTATCAAAATAAAAACCCAACATGATTGATTAAGTTGATAGCATACATATTAGCAGAGCATTCATATAGGGGGAGCATATATTTAGGGGGAGCAATTCTAAATGCTAAAATCAATAATGATCCTAAAGCCATCACTCTCACACACACACAAGTAGAGTTTCATCATGCTTATTTATTAATGCTTTGTTTTATCATTAATGGATTTGTTATTATCAAAAGGGGGAGTTTGTTGGAACATGGTCTTCCGCATCTCCTAGGTTTGAGAATAAAAAATCCTACGTGTATTTAATCTTGTGTGTTCAAGTGTGCAGGTTTACTAGGTCCACATGACTCAAGGAGTACACATGGTGACTGCCCCCAAAATTGAGGCCAAAATTCGAACAAGCTCACTATCACCGGCGGTAGCAATAGCGCCCGGCGATAGCGTTGATTAGCGCATTTCCGGCATTGTTTTTAGAAAGAGCTAGCGCCAGCGGTAGCGGATAGCGCTGGTGGTAGCATGGCACATATGAGGCATAGAGCAAAATGTTGCCTCAGATTGAAGATCCTCCCGCGCAAATTGTTTCTTAATCCGGGCTAGCGCCAGCGGTAGCGCTAGCGCCGGCGGTAGCGCTAAGGCTATAAATTGGATGCTTTGGCTCCGAATTCTTCATCCTCCTCCAATCCCAAACTCCAGAGCTTCGTGCCACAACAGAGAGAGGAAGATTCAGAGCGATACTCCCACAATTCCATAAAGACTTAAGGAGATCCGTGGAGAAGATTTAAACACGCGTCATCATCGTGATGAAAGGCCGCATCGACTACGATCATACTCTACGGGCCTTCGTCCACTTCTCCAAGAGATCCACATAGAGGGAGTTTTTATATTATTGTCTTTTCATTTCATATCTTTTCTGTAAACGGTAGTGAAATCGCCTCGTGTTGGCGACTAGGTCTGGGGTAGGACTTAGGGCTGAAATTCGCCTCGTGTTGGCGACTAGATCTAGGTTAGGTCTAGGGGGTGCTTGAGGCCTTTCTGGGGATAGATCGGCTAGAGCGGCTTAAGGCCGTATCTGGGGAGAGATCGGCTAAAGCCAACCGGTTCGTGGGGATACGAGTCGGTATAGAAAACGAAAAAGAATTTTTATTAGTCGCCTCCGATTTCTAGCGTCAAAGAAATCAAGTTTTGTAAAACATTATTTAATATCAATAAAGCATATCTCTTTATTATTGTTTTACTTGCTGTCTCTTTATTAATCTTGCAATATTCCAAAGTTTTTCTAAATATAATCTAAAGTTTTTGAAAACCTTTATTCACCCCCCCTCTAAGGGCGCCGACCGATCCAACAATCGCTTCCAATATCATCTTCCGCCGCAGGGTCTTCATCCTCTGAGGGAGCGAAAGAAGACTCATCAGCATCACAAACATTAAACTCAGGGTCCCAGCGAGAAGGATGTCTACGAATGAAGTTATGTAAAGCCATTGTGGCCAACACTATGGACCTCTGTTTCTTGACCCTAAACATACATACACACCCAAACATACACACCTAAACACATACATAAACACACACACACACACACACACAAACACACACACAAACATACACACACACACACATCCACATATACATACACACATACAAACTAATAAACACACACACAAAACAACCTCCACACAAACACACACACAAACACACACACACACATACACATCACACACAAAAAAATAAAATCCATCCACACACACAAACACTCATCCAAACACACATCCATCCACACACAAACACACACACACACACACACACACACACACACACACACACACACACACACACACACACACACACACACACACACACACACACACACACACACACACACACACACACACACACACACACACACACACACACACACACACACACACACACACACACACACACACACACACACACACACACACACACACACACACACACACATATATATATACACACACACACACATATATACACATACGAAAATTCCAGAAAAAATCCAGAAAAAAACTAAAAATTCCAGAAAACACCTAAAAAATCAGAAAAAATCCAAATGAAACCCTAACAAACTCAATACTTACAGTGAGGAGGAGAAGAAGAAGATTTGGGGAGCGATTCGGGATCGCCGGAGCGAGATCTAGGCGGGATCGGGCTCGCCGGTGGGAGGGAGGAGAAAATTGGGAGATCCAGGCGGGAGCGGGCTTGCCGGTGGGAGGGAGGAGAAGATCCGGAGATCCGGGCGTGAGCGGGCTCGCCGGAGATCAGGCTCGCCGGAGGTAGAAGGAGGGGGCGACCTCGCCGGAGGAGGAAGGAGCAGTGGATTTTTGACGGAGGAGGATGGAACGTCGGAAATGGCGGAATCGCGAGCGGAGCAGAATCGCGAGCGGAGGGGATCGGGATCGCGAGAGCGCTCTGGAGAAATCTCTTTTGAGAGAGCCGAAAAGCTGCCCTCGGGTAGATTTTTGAAGAGCCAAAAAATAGCTCTTTGAAGAGCAGCTTTCTGCAGAGCGCTCTCTCCCAAACAGTTTATTAACAGCTCTGGCGGCTGGGAAAGAGCTTCTCCAGCCGCCAGAGCTCTCCCAAACAGAGCCATAGTCTGCGGCGGAACTAAAATTCGACTCAGTCCCGGCATCAAGTACAAAAATAAAATTTCGGTGTTTGATTATAATATTCACATGAGTAAGTAGAGAGACTTGTCGTCTCCCAAGAATCAAATACACAGATTATATAAAAAGAAAGGTCAATAATATTGTGAAAATATATATACATCTGAATAGTTGATATGTACCCAGGAAGTTATAAGGTGCTCCGATGGGTACGATTAGTGAAATCCCCGCCATGAGAAAATGGAGACAAGCCAAAGCCCATGACAATGAGATTAGAGAATGAACCGCCACAACCATCGCTCGTCGGAGCCCGCTTATGTGACAGCAAAGATGCACCCCGACATCGTCGGCCGAGACCGCACTCCGCATAGTGGGGTGCGGACGAAACCACACCCCACTTAGTGGCGTGTGGTTCTAGACGCACCCCACCGCACCCCACCGCACCCCCCTTGGAGGTGCAGCCGGCGCCCCACCTCCATGGGGGGTGCATCCGGTGCCGCACCCTCTTTGGGGGGGGGACCCCCTTGGGGGTGCGGTCGGTGTCCCACCTCCCATGGGGTGCGGCCGGAGCCGTGCCCCTCTCCGGGGGCGACCAGAATGCAAGCATCCCTCCTTTTCAGGAGGTTGCGCCTTCCCGTCTTGAGAGGTGTGGGCTCAAGCAGGTGCGCACAATTTCATCATTGGCTTTCCACCTGCGAAATAGACTAAGTACTCCAACATTCATCGCGCGCTCAGAAAGCCCTCATGTTCGTTGCCCGCTCAGAATGCCTCCACGTTCGCGACATGCATGACAGTTAACCTTTCCCAATTTCCTAGATTGTAGGTTTAGTTCACTTCGCTCAACGTCGTCAACGATGTTGCCCAAGCTGACCGAATAGCCCTGGGATTAAGACAGGAATATCCAAAAAGTGGCGATCTGTGTGCTCCAAATCGACTAGCGTGATTCGCCTGTTAGGTTGTTACGATGGAAAAATTACCATGCTACCCATGCCCACGGATATAAAAGGAGCTAAGTGCCTTCATTTCGGGTGATCTTGTCTTCTATGCCTAAGAGAGCTCCTTTAAAGATTTTCTTGGAATTCTCCTTCGGCGCTTGAAGATCTCCTTCGAGCCTTCGAAGGTCTCCTTCGCGCCTTTGAGGATATTCCTTTGCTTCGGAAGATAGTTTTTAAGCGAGTTGAGAATCCATCAAGCTACGAAAGGCGACTCGAGAATCTCACTTTCATTCCCAGGAAAATACTTAGTCTCTCGAGAGGTGGTCTGTCACCCTCGAGGTCTTCTTTCTCTACCATTGTAACGAGCAGCGACCTGTCGCGCTCTAGTTCTCAGCTTTCAATTGTAACGAACCAGAAGATAGTGGAATTTGGCCGGCACAGCTCCGACCGCGTGGTTTTTCACCCTTTTCCAAGTTTTCCTCGATAAAAAGTCTTCTTGTCATTTAGTAACTCTCTCATTGACTGTTTGCGCACTCGGCTCGCTCGTAAGCTAAGGTGGTTCAATTCGACCGGTCTACCAGAGCGTCGAGTTACCCACAACAGTTTGGTGTCGTCTGTGGGAACAGTGTTCCCAAAACTCTTCAAAGGTCTTCAGAGATTTCCTCAAGAAAGCATCTCACAATGACCAAAAGGAGTGTTCACAACACTAAAGGATCAATCATAGAGGGGCACGTTGATCCAGCTCCCTCACATTCACTCATAAACATGCCTCCCGTGGAATAAGCGGGAAATTTCCCATAATAACGCTGGAAGGGTGCATGCGTCAAATGGAGGAGTATCAAACTGAGATGCTAACCATACTGAGAAATCTTGAGGTTCCTCGAGCTCACTCTCCACCTCCAATGTCAAATGTTCCGCTTCCTCAGCCCCAAATCATGCTCTGATCGAGGCAGCAGTTTGGGAGGATGATGTCTCAGAAAAACTGTCAGATAAAGCAAGCTCCGCTCATCCCGCTCGTCCGGCAAGGGGACCAGAAGGCGACCATCATCACCAATGCCAAGGAAGAATCATCCATGGGAAAGTAGTGGGGAGGACCACTCGAGAAGAAATACGCGATGTAATTGCGGAGGTGTTGGGTTTTCTATTTACCATTCAAAATGATAATAGCATATCAAATAGGCGCAGCGGAAGAAACAAAAACAAGAACAACCCAAAAGAGTTTCAGATCTTGCGATTTCATGAATCAAGAAATATGAAAAGCAACACATTGCAATACCTGAAGGGGATTAAGTCAATACTCAACCGAGGTGCTCCACAACTAAAATATGGAGAACAGTCGTTGAGTCCCAAGCGCCGAAATGGATCGGTGCCTCTATGAGAGTCCACACGAGCAAAAGGAGAATCCTAGCTTCTTGTCGCATAAGAACTAGGTCGGAGAAGAATAGCCTTGTACGTCTCCCACGAACTGCTAGGTCCCATGCCAGGGAGAGGCGGCAGCGGCGTCGGGGTGCGGGGACGGCCGATCAGAACTCTTCCGTCACACTCTGATTCACAAAAGGAGATCGATTTCTAGGGTATAGAATCGTGTTCTATTTATACCCAGGCGAAAGAGAGGCTATCCGCACACCCACGACTTATATTGGAGTAAACACAGAATTCGTCGAGTGAACCTTTCATTGAAGAAATTTGTCGAGTAATGAAATGAATTCGTCGAGTTAAACATAATTCGTCGAGTGAACCTTTCACTGAAGAAATTCGTCGAGTAAAACTCAGTTCATCGAGTGAACCTTTCACTTCTCGTCGAGTACAACTCAATTCGTCTAGTGAACTTTTCACTTCTCGTCGAGTACAAATCAATTCGTCGAGTACATGAGTTTGTCGGATTCGTCGAGTCAATCATGGATTCGTCGAGTCAACATGGATTCATACATTAGTTGAATTGATGTAAGAGTCATCGAGACATTCTCGACGACTCGTCTCGAAGACTTACCAACACGCTCCATACAATATTCACAATACCTGTGGAGCATTCAGTTGACACGACCCAACTCCACTAAGCCATAGGATTGGTCCTTCACTCATATCAATATGAGTAAGGCCAACACAATTCTTCCTCCAACTTCTCCAAACACTCTTGTGTGTGACCCCATAGGCTCATATCACGTTGGCAGTGAGACTACATGCTTGATCACTTCCAGATCACCTTGGAAACACCAACAGTCTCCCACTTGATCTTGAACGTGTCAAACAAAAGTCTCACAAATAATGAGCCGTGTCTTGACCAATGATAAGAGTTCATAACTAGAGGCATGGAACTCAACAAGCCTGTCTTGACCAAGTGATAAGAGTTCATAACTCAACAAGCCTGTCTTGACCAATGTACCAGTGCTGTCATGTCCCTTTGTCCCTTACATCCGGATAGAACTAGAGGCATGGACCGTGTCACCCTCATAATTGTTCAATCATAGTTTCCTGATCTAGAATAGACCTTAAGAAAGTGGTAAGCTCAATATGACATATTGGCTCAACCCATCATGGCCATGCATTTCTCGGTCTCATTCCATAAAGGGGACCATGGATGTAACTCCTGTCATAAAGGAGGACAAATCTCATATCTGTCCCACACAAACACCCAAATGAATCGTAACATACCCAATAACCACCCTTATCATTAACCTTTCTCAAGGAAGACTTTATATGGCATCAAAGTACGCTCTTCCTCACTTGATGTGACTTCAGGTCAAAGAACTACAAACACCATTGTCAATTGAGACCTACTTGTGACACGTTCATATAACAATCCACAAAGTAGTCTCAAGGTGGGTCTGTCCAGTACAACTTATTCACTAACAAGTTCCCATGTGATGACTTGATATCATAATATCATGACCTGTGAGAAGCGGTCACCAGTCAATGCACATGCTAGACTTAACGTACCATCATTGCCCTTCAACTTCTAAGATGATACTCCGACTAGGAACCATTTAAGAATGAATCTTCTTATAAACATAGGCCCTCACATTCAAGTCACGTACTTGAATTCCTATAGAAGCAAACATTCTAAGGGCATTTATTATGTGAATTAATCTATAAAATAGAAACGATTGACATAACAGTAAGAACTTGCCATAAATGTAAAATGAAAAACATAGTACATATCACAATTCATCAAATGAATAAACAACAAACAAACATACAATCCGCAAGGCTCCTACTAAAGACGATCATTCAGGTATCTAATTCCCATTGATCTAACATGACAATCATGCTTCTTTTGCGCAAGAGGCTTTGTCAGTGGATCCGCTATGTTTTCTTCAGTCGGTACTCTAAAAATGTTCACATCTCCTCGATCGATAATCTCTCGAATAAGATGGAACTGCCGAAGTATGTGCTTGGAGTGCTGATGAGATCTAGGTTCCTTAGCTTGGCTATTGCACAATTGTTGTCACAGTAGAGAACTACGAGACCAACAATGCTAGGAACTACACCAAGCTCGCTGATGAATTTCCTAATCCACACAGCCTCCTTCGCCGCATTTATATCAGCGATATACTCGGCCTCAGTCGTAGAATCGGAAAATGTCTCTTGCTTGGAACTCTTCCAGCTTCTCCATTAAGGCAAAATACAAAACCTGATTGGGACTTTGAATCATCCCTATCAGTCTGGAAGCTAGCATCCATGTAACCATTTACAACGAGCTCTTCCTCTCCACCATACACTAAGAATATATCCTTAGTCCTTCTCAAGTACTTTAGGATATTCTTTACAGCAATCCAGTGACCATCACCGACATCAGACTGATACCTGCTCGTCATGCTTAAATCAAAAGAGACATCGGGTCGTGTACATAACATTGCATACATGATTGATCCAATTGCCGAAGCATATGGAATCAACTTCATGCGATTCTTATCTTCCAAAGATCTAGGACACTGGTCCTTAGAGAGACTCACACCATGTGACATGGGTAAGAATCCCTTCTTGGACTCAAGCTTGCTGAACCGCTTCAGCATCTTCTCAATGTATGTACTATGGGTCAAACCCAGCAACTTCTTCGATCTATCTCTATAGATCTTAATACCAAGTATGTTAGTCGCTTCGCCCAAATCTTTCATAGAAAAGCAGCTCCCTATGTTGTTCTTAACAACTTGTAGGGTTGGATTGTTGATGCACAAATCTCGCACACCGCTATAGGCGGTAGCTAGACTGCGGCACGAAACGATAGTGTACGGATCATTCAAGTAATATAAAATGTGGGAGTGAATCCCCAAGTATCAAATATCAAAGGAACACAGTAAGGTGGAGCTATCTATCGAGGAAGGACTTGAGATTGAAGTCCTTTAGGTCGGATGGATTGCAGAAACGGGGGATTTGGTTTGTGGAAAATAAAGAGAAAAAAATTACAACTACTACTATGCAATGCCGCTATGCAATGCTTCGCTTGGCGGGATGGAGACTACGTAGGCCTTGAGCGCGCTACTTCGGAAGGGAGGATGGACGAGTAGGCAAACATAATGAGGGTCGCAAGCACCTCTTCAACAAGCACGCCACTAGCAATTGCTAGTGCGGCACACGAACGTGACGGCGGGATGGAGGATGGAATGGGGCGCACCTCAAACAACTTAAACACCAAAGCATTTCACATAGACATGAAATATATAGAAATACAAACTAGTTTAAGTGCCACTTCATCATCATAATAAAGATCTACAAAATATACACATCAATAAGAGAAGAACAAGGCAAGAAATCTACCGAATCCGAAGGCTCGTTGTAGATTCACGGTTGGAATCGCCGGGTTTTCAATCCACGTCCAAGCTCGGTCCACAACTACGTCCAGGGTAGAGAGAGCTGTCACGACTCTCCAATGAGCTCGTCTTCTTCGTCTCACGATCCGGTAAAGGTTGCAAACTTCCCCTTGCTTGATGGTAATGGCGGCCAGATCTCCCTTGAAGCTCTAGGATGAAGGAGGAGGCCAAAGGGACAAAACCCTAGTGGAGATGGCGAAATCGGCGCTGTTGTACAGTGTGTACGGAACTCTCCCGATTTAGGTTAAAGCTGCAGCTTTTATAGGAAAACATCAGAAATTTGGTCACGCACGGTCGAACGCACGACCGTGCGTGGACCGTGCGATACTTAAGCGCAACATGTTTGCAGGAGAAGAAGGAATGCGCCCGTGCGTTTTACTCACGCACGGGCTAACCCGCCCGTGCATCAAAACGCACGAGTAAACTCCGAGGCTCCATTTTGCTGGGCATCATGAACGCACGACCGCAATTGACCGTGCGCCAAGAAAACGCACGATCGTGCGAAACATACAGAAATGAATTCTAGCACAATGGGGATCAACCCTCATTTACAGCTTAAGCACAAACTGGGGAAATACTTCCAGCAGCACAGAAATACAGAAAATACGATGGGGAGCATGAAGTGCTTACCCCCAACAACAAAATGCGCAATTGCACACAAAAACAGGCATAGACAGGTACTTCAAATAAAAGCATGAATGGAAGAAATATTGACGAGACTAAAGTACAAATGCAGGAAAACTAGCCTAAATGAGTCCGAAAATATGTATATAATAGGGACTCATCACACCTCCAGACTTACCTGTTTGCGCGTCCCGAGCAAACAAATCCGGCAGAGTATGAAAAAGGTAGCTATATTAGAAAATTGCAAAGACAGAGTAAGATGCGAAGTATCATACATATGCACATAAAAATTCTGTAAAAGAAGATTCTAACTATACTAACAAATTTACAAAAGTAAAAATGCATAAATAGAGATTTATTTGTACTCAGATGGTGATTCGTGAAGAATTTATGCGGCCGTGCCCGGTTTGAAAGTAAACAAGCCACTCAGGAGGGTGTTGCGAAAGACCAGAATTAGGGAATAACTCCGCTGAAATCCATCAACGACGAGAACCATAAGCTTGCCCGGTTACACTCTCTCCACGGCGCTAGCAAACTCACAAGTTAAATCAATAGGGCTTTACGGTTATAATGGGGCTTAGGTTACGGTATGATATTCAATGATAAACGAGACGGCTACGCAACCCAATTGAGTCTAAGGATAACGCTGAACCCAAAACAAGACCACAAGCGATGCTAGTGTGACACACCCCCAGACTTAGCTTGAAAACTGGGTGTGCACACAGCCTACTCCAGCAAATACCAACTGAATTTTCTATTACGCTCAAGGGGATTTCTTTTCATTCTAAATATTTTTTTTGATTTTTTCTTTTAACTTCATTATTTTTTTCTTTCTTTTATCCCCGGTTGGTTTACACAAAGAAGTTCAGCAAATAATATAGATCATTCTTTCACATCGCAAAGGTTCCAAGCATCACATCCAAATATGAAATGTAATTTCAGTTAACACATTTTTGGTTGCGATAATTGGATAAGCTTCAGGCTTTGGTGATTGAAAGAGGAGCTGAAACAAAGGAGGGGTAGGCACAAACTTGGCTTGCAAAGGTAAGCACATGGGTCATGGAAAACAAGGCTCAAACTAGCCAAAACAAAGGCCTACATCATATTTAACAAGATGAGTTGCTCTCACCCATGCTTCAAGAGTCGCTTGGTGCAAGTTCTTAGCCCACGAGAAAGGTAAACCTTCCTTCCGACTCGAGCAACACACAACTAGCGTTCGCTTACACACAACACCGTGATACCGTAAATTTCAGTCACATTCACCAAATGAGTAAAGTAAATCAAAGATTATGCAAGAATACTAATTGTAAATTAAAAGCATAGAGATAATCTAATTTTACTCAAGTTTCAATGGAAGCATGCGGATGCGACTAAAGCACTACAAGAGTCAACATTATACTCCGAATTGCAATTCCTAAGCTAACATCCTATTTCACATTCCAACCAAAATAAGTATGAACGGAAATACACATACAAGTTAGTTTGCTCTCAAGTGGGTGCTTTGTGTGCAGACAAAATGAACAAAAATATTTGAAATAAGACTTCTAGCATGCTGAATAAATGTGCACGCGAGTGGGTACACAAAAATATCTCCCCCAGACTTAAACTATGCATTAAGATATTCTAAAACAAATTTAGGGGAAGAGGGTACCCAATGCTCAGCAAGTAAGCATTCCGGAAGCCTGTAGTGAAGCTCTATGAAGAATCACGACCACCGCCTTCACAAATAGAAAATACATGCAAAGGGTGGTCTCCGCACAAGAAAACTAAAATAACACCTAACCAACTCATTAGAGTGGGCGATAAAATAAAGGACAAGAAAAAGTAAGATAACTACTGGGGTTATTGTCATCCCAACACGACTTATTTAAAAACATAACAGTTCTAGCTAATGGGCGTATGAAAGAGAAAATGAACAGGTAACTATTCTAATATGCGTGTCAGTAGCGGGTACCGATACGGAGACAGAACAGTTACCCCTCTACCTAAATAATAATACCTGCTTAACACAGGTAGAGGAAATAGGAAGTAAGAAGAGGAGGAAGGCTGGTCCTCACACGTCTCACCACAAAATAAATCCTTGCCCAGCAAGGTGTCGTCTTCAAGGATGCGGCAGGAGGAGAAGGCAATGAGTGGAGCTTCCTCTACGGAGGGGGGATCAACCTACTCACATAAGAGGATGCTCTCATTATTGAATTGAGAATAATGCTCCAAGTCCTCCTGAAGTACCTGTGAAGATGGTGATTAATTTACTATCAACCTGATGAGGCAAGTGTACCTATCAAATTGTAGTACCAAGGTCGTATTTAAAACACGGGGCTGTCAAGTATTACTACTCACGCTTTCTACTATTATCCCACCGTACGAGTGTTGGGTGATTTTGAGAATTTTTAAGACAATAATAAAGACGATATTAAAATGATAAAATCAGATTAAGAAAATAGCGTTTGATCAAAGATTCACCATGAAAAGAGACAAGAGAGTAGTAAAATTTAGTTCTACGATTGCAAAATAATTCTTGACCGTGGCGGTTCCGAAAATGAGAGATAGTCTCGCTAGAGTACTAAATCTCCTAACTTATAGACGGTTTGTTCCGAATCTCTTCGTAAAACAAACAGGTTTAAAGCCGCATTATCGAAGTGAACCGCACTATTGGATTTGACTCCAATCCGGAGGATTTACGTCATCCTATCTCTAGGGGTGCGTGCAACTCCTTCCTTCTTTGAGTGATCTTTCAAATCAATGAGTCTCTCGACTATTATGAAATGAGATCAAAGGTCTACTACCGTATACCGGAAATACGGAGTCGACGCAAAAATAAATCAAAGAAGGATCGAGAATAATTTAAACAAAAGCAAAACTAAGATATAAAAAGAAATCTCATCTCATTTCATGGATCCTCTTGATCAAACGCTAACGGAAAATTAGCTACGCATAATGGAAATAGAAACGACGATATTGGAGAAAGAAAACATTTTCATTGATAGATAGAAGAGAAGTACAATAAGAGAATTACAAGAACAATAATATTATACTAAAAAGGATTACAATAATCTAAGAACAAGAACAACAAAAAGAACTTTCAAAAGCTTACACAATATCACTACTAGCACTATAATTCCTCTCCACTTCCAACCTCTCCAATGCTTTGGCCAAGGGGTCTTTTTATAGATGAGAGGGAAGGTTCTAGAAATGAAAAGAGAAGAGAGGAGAGCAAGGGGATTTCGGCCACATGCTTGGGAGATGGGAGATGAATGTATTAATTTTGGAGAGAGAGAAGAAGAAAGAGAGGGGGCCACCTACAATGCATTCCTTTTTATTAAGAGAGAAAGAAAAAAGGGGAATGTATGAGAAATGAAAGAGGGGAGAGAGAGAGGTAAGAGGGAATGGATGTGAGTTAAGAGATGAGAGAGAGAAGAATAAAATAATAAAAAAGCGAGAGAGTGGTGTGAAGGTGCCCGGCCATGTGAAATGGGTGAGAGAGAATGAGATTCAAATAAAATAAAGAAGAGAGAGGAGAGAGGGGAGTTCGGCCAAGAGCATTGATGGGAACTATGCATGGAAATATCCATGCAAAGGTGGCGGTTTGGGGGGGGGGGGATTGGAGAGCTGCTCGGTTAGGACTTGTAGAGGGGCTGCACCAAGAGCTTGGGCTGCACCATAGGGGCTCGGTTTTGTGCTTGGGAGCTGCTCCAATAGCTTGGGCTGCACCATAGGGGCTCAGTTTTGTGCTTGGGAGCTGCTCTAATTGAGGGGCTGCACCAAATGGAGGTCGGCTTGGACTTGTAGACAGCTAGGGAGCTTGGCTTGGAGTTGCTAAATGAAGGGGGCTGCTCCAACCTACAATAAACACAAAACAAATTAGTTAATACAATATAATATAACAAAACATAAGAACATATTTTTATATAAAAACACTTAACAAAATAAAAATAACAACATACACATAAAATAACCACATAAAATAACAACATAACATAAAATCATAAAACAACATACAATAACAATATTAAAGCATAACAACCATAAAATGCAAAGAAAACATAATTAAAACTAAGGAAATTTAAACTAAACTAACCTAAAAACGATGACTAGAAACTAGTCATCAAACTCCCCCATGCTTAAGAGTTTGCTTGCCCCCAAGCAAATGGAAATCGAAATAGAGGGGAAACAAAAAGAAAAATAATTTTAAGATGCAAAATTAAGAAAACCAAAATGGAAAATTAAACTATCCTAATTTCTATGCTAGCAACTAGTGAGGTGAGATATCCAAAATAGAAAACTTGAAAGAGGAGACCTAAAAATATTATTGAAACATAAAGAAGGATTACACAATTCTAAATCCCTAAAATAAGACATCCAAAAAGTTTTGGAACATAAGAACACCAAAAATATAGAGTTTCAAAATAAACGGCGTATTAGACGAATTACTAGGTTGCTAAAATGGCGACTACCCCTAAATCACCTCAAAATAACCTCCAAAGAAATCCATCAATGATGGTGGCCATAGGCTTGTCCGTTTACACTCTCTCCACTACGCAAATTTGAAACACGTTCTAAAGATCACTAGGACTTAATAGGCGTAGTACTTTGGTTTAGGTAAATGATTGGGAATTGGAATTCAAGGATAAAAATGATGGCTAACACACTAAACCAAGGGTGAGCTTTAAATAAGCATAAAATTACAAGGATGAGAAATGACAAGTATGTCATTTTCTCCAATTCAAACTAAAGGAAAACAAACACAAGGCCATAAAATTTTTCTTTTCATACTTGGCCAAAAATAACTTTTTTTTTTGGATTTCATTTTCATTTTTTTTTCTTTGATAATCATTTTTTCCATTACACAAAACAGAGCTCCAAATGCGAACTAAAGATTTCCTTTCCATTTTTCAAAAATACTTCCCATCACAATAATGATATTTAAATAAAGCTCAAAGTCTAGTGTGAAATAGGAAGGGCCTTTTGGCTTTGGTGCAAATTGGAAGGTGGAGCTAAACAAAGAAAAAGGAAAAAGGCCCAAAATTATTTTAGCAAGGGTAAAATTTTTGGTGGGCAAAAAGGCTCAAACGGGTCAAAAGGATGGCCTAGATCATTTCTAAAGTTCGTGAAAATCAAAACTACGCACATGCTTCGAGAGTAGCTAGGGACAAGTTCTAGACACCAAGAAAGAATTATCCCTAAATGAAATGTGATAACGCTATTTAGCAACCGTTCCTAGGTAATAACGCCGAATAAAATGAAAAACTACAATTTGCTAACTAGTAGTCCTTAAAAGACTGATGTCTATATTTAGAGATTGGAAAAATGTAAAACTAAAATATGTTAAACTAATAAGTTTAGAAAACCTATTCAAGCAAATTCTACCTAGGACAAAAGAACCGCTCGGGCATACATATCACTAGAAGACGCAAAAAAATAAAGATAGAAAATAATTTTAGACTTTCATTTTCAAATAGATTTTATATATTTATTTGGATTTTGTATTTCTAGTTTTTTTTGGATTTTTTATAAACCTTAAAGAAAAAGTAGAAAAACTAAAATTTGTTTTGGATTTTTTTGTTTTTTAGAAAAGAGAAAAAGAGAAAAACAATGAAACCCTAAACCCTAAACAATGAAACCCTCCCCCATGCTTAAGCTTTTCATTGCCCTCAATGAAAAAGAAAACGAGAAAGAGGAGGAGATAGGGAAAGACAAGAAATGCAGTAAATAATAACTAGGAGAAAAAAAAAGGACTTCCCCGGGTTTGTGAGGCCGAATGTGGATTCGCTCCATGCTTGCACTTTAGTGACTTGATCATCAGCAGGTATGATTTGATCCTTCTTGAAATCAGCAACGTTGGAGCGGCAATCACGAACTTTGAAGTGCTTGGGCCACCAGGAGGAAGAACATAATACAAAAATAAATGCAGAAAAAGAACTTGGGCGAGATCCCAAGATTGTTCTTATTTAAATAATACATAATGTTTGAATAAAAAGTTCGATAAAAATAAGTCCATAATAAAAGTTCCACTTTAAAAACAAAGTTCCACAACAAGATAAAAATTACGAAATGAATAAAACCTGCTCCTTTTCAGGAGACACCAAATCATTAGAGAAATATAGTTTCAGTCGATGACCATTCACTTTAAATTCACCCTTATCTGGGTGCGAAATTAAAACAGTTCCGTACAGAGAGACCTCTTTGACCGTAAACGGTCCAGACCATCGAGATTTAAGTTTGCCAGGAAAAAGACGTAAACGTGAATTAAAGAGAAGAACTTGATCGCCTGGTTTAAACGTTTTAGGGTGGCGCAGGTTCTTATCGTGATAAAATTTCGTACGTTTCTTATAAAGTTTGTTATTTTCATAAGCAAACGCTCGCCACTCGTCGAGTTCATTCAATTGATTTTTTCTATGCTCGCCGACTGAGTGCGGATCAAAATTAAAAAATTTGAGTGCCCAATACGCGCGGTGTTCTACTTCAACCGGGAGATGACACGATTTTCCACAGACCAATCGGAAGGGAGTACAACCGATAGCGGTCTTGTACGCCGTCCGATAAGCCCAGAGAGCATCGTCTAATTTTAAAGACCAATCTTTGCGAGAAGTAGAAACAGTTTTTTCTAAAATTCTTTTGAGTTCCCGATTGACAACCTCGACCTGACCGTTAGTTTGGGGGTGGTAAGCGGTGGAAAGTTTATGCGTAACGCCATATTTGATTAAAACTTTAGTGAGTTGGGCGTTGCAGAAATGACTTCCCCTATCACTAACGATCGCTCGAGGGAGACCAAAATGAGAAAACAATTTTTTTAAAAAAGAAATCACAACACGAGCATCATTACTTGGAAGAGCTTGGGCCTCTGCCCACCGAGAAACATAATCTACCGCGACTAAAATATATTTATTACCTAAACTTGAAGGAAACGGGCCGACAAAGTCGATGCCCCATAAATCAAAAATCTCACATTCAACGTAATAATTTTGTTCCATTTCATTTTTATTTGATATGTTTTCGGTCCGTTGGCATCGATCACATCCGCTCACAAAGATTTGAGCATCTTTGAGTATTCTTGGCCAATAAAAGCCAGCACTAAGTACTTTGTGGGCGGTGCGGTTTGCTTGATAATGCCCGCCAGTTGGACCTTCATGAACATGCCTTAAAATTTTAAAACCTTCTTCCCGGGAAACGCATCTTCTTACCACCTGATCCGCACAAATGCGAAATAGAAAGGGGTCCTCCCAAAAATAATACTTCAACTCAGAAAAGAATTTCTTCTTTTGCTGAGATGAGTACTCTTTTGGGAGGACGCGGGCCACAAGATAATTGGCCAGATCGGCAAACCAGGGAGTAGAAGAAGAAACATTTAAAAGTTGTTCATCCGGGAAAGAATCATTAAGAAAATTTTCATTTAACATACCTATCTCGGGGTTTTCTAATCGAGAAAGATGATCAGCCGCTAGATTTTCCGCTCCTCTCTTATCCCGGATCTCCAAGTCGAATTCTTGAAGTAAGAGGATCCAGCGAATAAGACGCGGCTTAGCGTCCGGTTTAGAGAGGAGGTACTTCAAGGCAGAATGATCCGTAAAAACTATAACTTTGGAAAGCGTAATATACGGCCGGAATTTATCAAAAGCGAAAATGATTGCTAAAAGTTCTTTTTCAGTTGTTGTGTAATTTTCTTGCGCCGAGTTAAGAGTCTTGCTAGCGTAATAGATTGGGTGGAAATTTTTATCAATCCGTTGTCCTAGCACCGCACCTACCGCATGGTTACTCGCATCGCACATTATTTCAAACGACAACTCCCAGACCGGAGCAATCATAATCGGAGCATTAATTAATTTAGATTTTATCAATTCAAAAGCAGCTAAACATGATTCGTCAAAATTAAAAGGGGTATCTTTTTCTAAGAGTTGGGTTAGAGGCTTTGTGATTTTTGAAAAGTCCTTGATAAAGCACCGATAAAACCCCGCGTGACCTAGAAAACTTCTAATTGCTTTAATGTTCGTAGGCGGCGGCAGTTTTTCGATTACCTCGACCTTAGCTTGATCGATCTCGATTCCCTTAGCAGAAATTTTGTGACCTAAGACTAACCCTTCTCTCACCATGAAATGGCATTTCTCCAAGTTTAAAACTAAGTTAGTTTCTTCACAGCGTTCTAAAACCTTAGCCAAATTTTCTAAACATAATGAAAATGAATCACCAAAAACAGAGAAGTCATCCATAAATATTTCCATTATATTTTCTACATATTTATCGAAGATGGCTAACATACACCTCTGAAAGGTAGCAGGTGCGTTGCAAAGGCCGAAAGGCATCCTATGGTAAGCGAAAGTTCCGAAAGGGCAAGTAAATGTTGTCTTCTCTTGGTCCTCAGGTGCGATAGGGATTTGGAAATACCCTGAGAGACCATCGAGAAAGCAATAAAAACTATGCCCAGATAATCGTTCTAAAATTTGGTCGATAAAAGGGAGGGGAAAGTGATCCTTATGAGTGGCGTCATTAAGCTTACGATAATCGATACACATTCTCCATCCCGTTACCGTCCTAGTCGGGATTAACTCGTTATTCTCGTTCGCCACTACCGTGATCCCACCCTTCTTAGGCACTACCTGGACTGGACTCACCCACTTACTATCTGAGATTGGATAAATTATTCCCGCATCTAACAACTTAAGCACCTCTCCCTTTACAACCTCTTTCATGTTTGGATTAAGACGACGTTGAGGTTGGATTACAGGTTTTGAATCATTTTCAACAAAGATTTTGTGGGTGCAAAACGAAGGGCTTATGCCCGAAATGTCTGAAATTTGCCACGCTATAGCTCGACGATGCTTTTGTAGCACTTCGATCAGTTGATCGTTCTCGGATTGAGAAAGAAATGCCAAGATTATAACGGGCAATTTAGAATTTTTTTCTAAAAAGGCGTACTTAAGATGATCGGGGAGTGGTTTGAGTTCAAGAGAAGGTGGTTCTTCATAAGAATTTTTTAAAACTTTTTCTTTTTCAAAAATAAGATTTTCAAATTTTTTTTGTCTAACAGTTGGTGGGTTTTCAAAATTTGTTTGCACGGACATAACCGTGTCTTCAAAAATATTTGGATAACTTTCAGAAAAGGAGGACGAAAAACCATTTGAAGAAACATTAGAAAGAAGAAGTGAAGAATTATCATTGAACTCATCAAGAAAGAAACATGAGTCGTCGTTTTTAAAGGGTTTTTCATTGAATCATTAATAGAAAATGCGACCTCATCATCCCCTACACGAAGAAGAAGCTTCCCGTTACTCACATCAATAACCGCTCGAGAGGTGGCTAAAAAGGGACGACCAAGGATAAGAGGGACATCGACGTCTTCCTCAATATCAAGAATGACAAAATCCACCGGGAAGATGAATTTGTCGACCTTCACTAACACGTCCTCAACGATACCTAATGGGTACTTGATCGACCGATCAGCTAATTGGATACTCATACGTGTAGGGCTTAGAGTGCCCAATCCTAACTTCTTAAACAAAGAAAAAGGCATCAAATTGATGCTCGCACCCAAATCTGCTAACGCGTTTTTCATGAAAAGATTACCAAAAACACATGGAATAGAAAAGCTACCCGGATCTTTTATCTTTTTAGGGAGATTAGTGTTTTTTATAACCGCCGAGCACTCTTCATTTAGCGTTACTTGAGATAGATTTTCCAGCTTCTTTTTGTTTGTTAGCAAATCTTTCAAATATTTGGCGTACTTAGGCATTTGACTAATCGCTTCATGAAATGGTAAATTTATATGGATTTCTTTAAACATTTCAAGAAAGCGATGATACTGATCGTCTAAATTATCTTGCCTAAGCTTAGCGGGGTAGGGTGGCGGAGGAAATTCTTTTAAAACCTCATTACCTTGAAGATTATCTTTTTCTTTTTCAAAAATATTTTTTTCTTTTTCGCTTCCTAAATCAGTTTCCTTAATGATTACTTGTTCCTTATCAGCATGAGAGGCAATAACCTCTGACTCTTCCCTTGGGGTGGGCTCGTGGACTACTTTGCCGCTCCGAAGGGTGATCGCTTTTGCGTGTTCCCTTGGGTTTGGCTCAGTATTTGAGGGAAGAGTCCCAGGTGGTCTCTCGTAGAAAACCTTAGCTAGTTGGCCGACTGTTGTTTCAAGATTTTTCATCGACCCAGTTAGATTTCTAATGGTTGCGTCGTTAGAATTCATATATTTGGAAAATACTTCCTCCAAAGATGGAGGTTTTGGAAAATTTTGATTTTGATTTTGTGGTGGCGGTGGAGTAAAATCGTGTGGTGGACGTGCGGCGTTTGCGGGATTACTCCATGAAAAATTTGGATGACTACGCCATCCGAGGTGATACGAATTAGACGCAACATTAAAACCAGGAGGAGCAGAAAAAGCAGAAAAATTAGAAAAATTGTTTTGAGCAGGCCTGGGTATGTTCCCCAGATAATCCACCTGCTCGGCAGCAGCAGAAATTGCATTTTCATGTACCTGACTAGCGGAGGCAGCAGTCATCTCCGTTACTTTCTTGTTCAGCATTTCCACTTGAAGCGCCAGTTGGGACACGGAGTCCACTTCATAGATACCTGCAGGTTTAATTGGGCGAGACCTAGGCGAATTCCACTGATAGGTGTTCATCGCCATATCCTCGATAAGCTCAAGAGCACCCTCCGGAGTTTTTCGGTTCAAAGAACCACCGGATGCGGCGTCTATCATTTGCTGGGTTGCTTGATTTAGCCCATTATAGAATGTCTGGACCTGTAACCATACAGGCAGAGCATGATGGGGGCAACGTCTTAAAAGTTCTTTGAACCTCTCCCAAGTGTCATAGAGGGTCTCAGAATTGATTTGACTACAAGAACAAATATCAGTTCGAAATTTAGCAGTTTTGGCGGGGGGAAAATACCTAGCAAGAAATTTTTCTGTTAAAATGTCCCAAGTAGTGATTGATCCCCTTGGGAGAGAACTCAACCACTGTTTGGCTTTGTTTCTTAAAGAGAAAGGGAAGAGTCTTAGCCTAATCGCATCGTCTGAGACACCATTGATTTTGAAGGTATCACAGATTTCAAGGAAACTAGCAATATGTAAGTTCGGATCTTCATCTGGTAATCCGTCGAACTGCGCATATTGCTTCACCATTTGTATAGTGCCGGGCTTAAGCTCAAAATTATTGTTCGCTATTGCAGGTCGAACAATACTAGATTCTGTACCCTCCAAGTTTGGCCGAGCATAATAGGACATGGTCCGTTGCTGGTCAACTTCTGGATTGGGATCACCCATAATTTCAGAATTAAAAACACAATCACCGTTAGAATCCTCAACCGTATCTTGAGAGGTGGAACCCCTGAATCGTAAATTTCTCCGCAAGGAGCGTTCGATTTCCGGGTCCAAATCAACAAGTAACGATGAATTCGTGCGGGTCATACACTAGCAGAAAGAAAAGGGGAAGAGGGGAAAATAAACGAAAGTGAAGGAATACCACAATTAAAAATGATGATGATGATTTTTTTTCTTTTTTTAGAAGGATAATATTAGGCGGATTATAATAGTCCTGGACTTCCCGAGATCTGCCCTGTGAAGGGTTTGCAACGGTACTAGAGGCTGTGATGGGAATTCAAGCCCAAAGCGTCCTTTCCAGGATTTTAGGTAGGATAGAAAAAAAAACGATGATATGGATTGATTATAATATATAATAATAATAATAATTTTTTTTTTTTTATTTTTGTAGAAGTAATAGCGACCGCGTTTTCTTAATATTGACAAAAATCCCCGGCAACGGCGCCAAAAACTTGGTGATTAATTTACTATCAACCCGATGAGGCAAGTGTACCTATCAAATTGTAGTACCAAGGTCGTATTTAAAACACGGGGCTGTCAAGTATTACTACTCACGCTTTCTACTATTATCCCACCGTACGAGTGTTGGGTGATTTTGAGAATTTTTAAGACAATAATAAAGACGATATTAAAATGATAAAATCAGATTAAGAAAATAGCGTTTGATCAAAGATTCACCATGAAAAGAGACAAGAGAGTAGTAAAATTTAGTTCTACGATTGCAAAATAATTCTTGACCGTGGCGGTTCCGAAAATGAGAGATAGTCTCGCTAGAGTACTAAATCTCCTAACTTATAGACGGTTTGTTCCGAATCTCTTCGTAAAACAAACAGGTTTAAAGCCGCATTATCGAAGTGAACCGCACTATTGGATTTGACTCCAATCCGGAGGATTTACGTCATCCTATCTCTAGGGGTGCGTGCAACTCCTTCCTTCTTTGAGTGATCTTTCAAATCAATGAGTCTCTCGACTATTATGAAATGAGATCAAGGGTCTACTACCGTATACCGGAAATACGGAGTCGACGCAAAAATAAATCAAAGAAGGATCGAGAATAATTTAAACAAAAGCAAAACTAAGATATAAAAAGAAATCTCATCTCATTTCATGGATCCTCTTGATCAAACGCTAACGGAAAATTAGCTACGCATAATGGAAATAGATACGACGATATTGGAGAAAGAAAACATTTTCATTTATAGATAGAAGAGAAGTACAATAAGAGAATTACAAGAACAATAATATTATACTAAAAAGGATTACAATAATCTAAGAACAAGAACAACAAAAAGAACTTTCAAAAGCTTACACAATATCACTACTAGCACTATAATTCCTCTCCACTTCCAACCTCTCCAATGCTTTGGCCAAGGGGTCTTTTTATAGATGAGAGGGAAGGTTCTAGAAATGAAAAGAGAAGAGGGGAGAGCAAGGGGATTTCGGCCACATGCTTGGGAGATGGGAGATGAATGTATTAATTTTGGAGAGAGAGAAGAAGAAAGAGAGGGGGCCACCTACAATGCATTCTTTTTTATTAAGAGAGAAAGAAAAAAGGGGAATGTATGAGAAATGAAAGAGGGGAGAGAGAGAGGTAAGAGGGAATGGATGTGAGTTAAGAGATGAGAGAGAGAAGAATAAAATAATAAAAAAGAGAGAGAGAGTGGAGTGAAGGTGGCCGGCCATGTGAAATGGGTGAGAGAGAATGAGATTCAAATAAAATAAAGAAGAGAGAGGAGAGAGGGGAGTTCGGCCAAGAGCATTGATGGGAACTATGCATGGAAATATCCATGCAAAGGTGGCGGTTTGGGGGGGGATTGGAGAGCTGCTCGGTTAGGACTTGTAGAGGGGCTGCACCAAGAGCTTGGGCTGCACCATAGGGGCTCGGTTTTGTGCTTGGGAGCTGCTCCAATAGCTTGGGCTGCACCATAGGGGCTCGGTTTTGTGCTTGGGAGCTGCTCCAATTGAGGGGCTGCACCAAATGGAGGTCGGCTTGGACTTGTAGACAGCTAGGGAGCTTGGCTTGGAGTTGCTAAATGAAGGGGGCTGCTCCAAACTACAATAAACACAAAACAAATTAGTTAATACAATATAATATAACAAAACATAAGAACATATTTTTATATAAAAACACTTAACAAAATAAAAATAACAACATACACATAAAATAACCACATAAAATAACAACATAACATAAAATCATAAAACAACATACAATAACAATATTAAAGCATAACAACCATAAAATGCAAAGAAAACATAATTAAAACTAAGGAAATTTAAACTAAACTAACCTAAAAACGATGACTAGAAACTAGTCATCAGAAGACTCAACATGCACAGGCTCAGATGAAGAAGGGGGATCAAGAAATAAATAAGAAGAATGACTTAAATAAAAATCAAGCGGGGGAGTGGTCCCAGTCTCACTCCCATCAGGTTGGGGAAGTAAAATAATGTCGGCATTGTTGACAATGTCGCAAGGTTCGGTGGGATCAATGGTGGCCTTCTCCAGGATTTGCACTTCCTCCACCAGTGTTGAGGAAAAATCCTCTTCACCTAGAAGGTTGTACTCCTCCATTGGAATAGGCACAACACAAAGATCGCCAGCCATCTGGTGACTGTGTCCACATCATACCCTTCAAAACTTGAAGGTGAAATGGGCACATAACCGGATGTTGAAGGTGTGCTGCCAGAAGTAGGAGTCAGGACGATCCGGATATCCGGCTCATCATCCTCGTCCAATTGGCGAAGGAATGCAGCACAATCCTTCAAGGCATGATCCGTGCTTTGACAAAATGAGCACTGCCTTGCGGGCTTCTTTGGCACAGCAGGAGCTGAAGCCGAAAAGAAGTGTGACGGTAAAGGCTCGGCAGAATAGCCATAGGACTTACGCGCACCATATGGAGTACCAGACAAAGTCGGTGCTCCATATGCTGGGCCTTGAGTGCTAGGGCTATTATCTCCCTTTGGACATCTATCACTAGCGTGAGAGATATCTCCACACCAACGACAACGAATATTAAATGAAGCCCACATAGTGTGAAGATAAAATGATTCAAAATAAAAACACTATTGTGCAAAATACCACACCTAACAAAAATTTATTAGAGCAACCTAATATAAATAGTAAAACTGAATAACAAGAAATAAAACAAAAGAATGCAATACACAAATGGAAGGGCTCAAATCTCAGATTCTCCCTCTCCAGAAAACTCACACGACTGTGTGCCCCCGATAACGGCGCCAAAAACTTGATGCGCAAATCTCGTACAACGCTATAGGCGGTAGCTAGACTGCGGCACGAAATGGCAGTGTACCGATCGTTCAAGTAATATAAAATGTGGGAGTGAATCCCCAAGTATCGAATCTCAAAGGAACACAGTAAGGTGGAGCTATCTATCGAGGAAGGACTTGAGATTGAAGTCCTTTAGGTCGGATGGATTGCGGAAACGGGGGATTTGGTTTGTGGAAAATAAAGAGAAAAAAATTAAAACTACTCCTATGCAATGCCGCTATGCAATGCTTCGTTTGGCGGGATAGAGACTACGTAGGCCTTGAGCGCGCTACTTCGGAAGGGCGGATGGACGAGTAGGCAAACGTAATGAGGGTTGCAAGCACCTCTTCAACAAGTATGCCACTAGCAATTGCTAGTGCGGCACACGAACGTGATGGCGGGATGGAGGATGGAATGGGGCGCACCTCAAACAACTTAAACACCAAAGCATTTCACATAGACATGAAATATATAGAAATACAAACTAGTTTAAGTGACACTTCATCATAATAATAAAGATCTACAACATATACACATAAATAAGAGAAGAACAAGTCAAGAAATCGACCGAATCTGAAGGCTCATTGTAGATTCATGGTTGGAATCGCCGGGTTGTCAATCCACGTCCAAGCTTGGTCCACAACTACGTCCGGGGTAGAGAGAGCTGTCATGACTCTCCAATGAGCCCGTCTTCTTCGTCTCACGATCTGGTAAAGGTTGCAAACTTCCCCTTGCTTGATGGTAATGGCGGCTAGATCTCCCTTGAAGCTCTAGGATGAAGGAGGAGGCCAAAGGGACGAAACCCTAGTGGAGATGGTGAAATCGGCGCTGTTGTACGGCGTGTACGGAACTCTCCCGATTTAGGTTGAAGCTGCAGCTTTTATAGGAAAACATCAGAAATTTGGTCACGCACGGTCGAACGCACGACCATGCGTGGACCGTGCGATACTTAAGCGCAGCAGGTGTGCAGGAGAAGAAGGAATGCGCCCGTGCATTTTACTCACGCACGGGCTAACCCGTCCGTGCGTCAAAATGCACGAGTAAACTCCGAGGTTCCATTTTGCTGGGCATCATGAACGCACGACCGCAATTGACCATGCGCCAAGAAAATGTACGATCGTGCGATACATACAGAAATGAATTCTAGCACAATGGGGATCAGCCCTCATTTACAGCTTAAGTACAAACTGGGGAAATACTTCCAGCAGCACAGAAATACATAAAATACGATGGGGAGCATGAAGTGCTTACCCCCAACAACAAAATGCGCAATTGCACACAAAAACAGGCATAAACATGTACTTCAAATAAAAGGATGAATGGAAGAAATATTGACGAGACTGAAGTACAAATGCAGGAAAACTAGCCTAAATGAGTCCGAAAATATGTATATACTAGGGACTCATCAATTGTCATTCCCAATCAACAGTATGTTATCCACATATAATATCAGGAAGACAACAATTCTCTCACTAATCCTCTTGTAAACATAAGGCTCATCCTTGTTCTTGATGAAACCAAACTATTTGATTTTCTCATAAAAACGAAGATTCCAACTTCGAGAAGTTTGTTTCAATCCATAAATAGATCGATTCAACTTGCATATTTTAGTGGCTTCACTTGGAGATACAAAACCTTTGGGTTGTGTCATATACACTTCCTCAAGGAGGTTTCCATTAAGGAAAGCCGTTTTGACATCCATTTGCCAGATCTCGTAGTCATAATACGCAGCAATAACAAGTAGAATTCTGATGGACTTGACCATGGCCATAGGGGAAAGGTCTCATCATAGTCAATACCATTATTTTCCTGAAACCTTTAGCAACCAGCCGACCTTTGAATGTCTGTACATTCCCATTCATGTTGGTCTTCTTCTTGAAGACCCACTTGCACCCTATGAGTCGTACCCCTTCAGGTGGTTCCACCAAGGTCCAAACTTGGTTTGTATACATGGAGTCCATTTCATATTTCATGGCCTCAAGCCACTTCTCAGAGTCTGGTCCATTCATAACATCTTGGTAGGTTGCAGGCTCATCATCATGATCCATAAGCAACACATTACCTATTTGAGACATGAGAAATCCATATCTCTTAGGCTCAAATCTTGGTCTACCAGATCTACATAAGACTTGTGTTTCTTGAGCACGCTCTCTAGCTATAACTTCTTGTAGTCCTTGCTCAGGTTCCAATTCCGGTTCGTTCTCAGTTTGTGGTTCTTGTACTTCTTCAAGTTTTACCTTTGCAGTCTTTCTAGATAAGAACTCTTTTTCCAAATAGACACCAGTCCTTGCGACAAACACTTTGTCCTCAGATGGCAGGTAGAAGTATTGCCCTTTGATCTCCCTAGGGTACCCCACTAGATAACATTTATCCGATTTGGATTCCATCTTGTCAGGCATTTGACGTCGTATGTATGCCTCACAACCCCAAATTTTTATAAACGACATACTAGGACGCTTCCTAGTCCATATCTCATATGGTGTTTTTTCAACCGTCTTTGTCGGAACTCGATTTAGTGTGAAAGAAGCAGTCTCTAGAGCAAAACCACAAAAAGAAACAGGCAGATCTGCATGACTCATCATCGATCGCACCATGTATAACAAGGTATGATTCCTCCTCTCAGAAACACAATTATGTTGTGGTGTTCCGGGAGGAGTGAGATGTGATACAATACCACACTCTTTCAGATGATCACGAAACTCATGACTCAGATATTCGCCACTTCGATCAGATCGGAGTGCTTTTATCCTTTTTCCTAGTTGGTTCTTTACTTCATTCTTATACATTTTGAACTTTTCAAAGGTTTCAGATTTGTTCTTCATAAGAAACACATATCCGTATCTACTGAAATCATCAGTAAATATAACGAAGTAGTAGAACCCAACTCTAGCCATAAAACTCATGGGTCCGCATACATCACTATGTATTATACCCACGAGATCATCAGCCCTCTCACTACAACTAATGAAAGGAGCTTTCGTCATCTTGCCTAATAAACATGACTCACATCTCTCAAATGATTCGTAATCAAATGAGACCAGTAATCCATCTCTATGGAGCTTGGATATTCGTTTCTCGTTTATATGGCCTAAAAGACAATGCCAAAGGTATGTATGATTCGAGTCATTTATTTTTAGTCTTTTAGTATTTTCTACATTGTAGATCAGATGATCTAAGTTCAAAACATATAAACCATTAAACAATTGGGCTACACCATAATAAACATCATTCATAAAGATCAAACAACGATTGTTCTTAATTACAAATGAAAAACCTTTCATGTCAAGACATGAAATGAATATAATGTTTCTAGTTATGGCTGAAACAAAATAACAATTATCTAGTTGTATTACAAGCCTAGTGGGCAAAGAAAAATGATAGACACAATGGCAACGACAACAACTCTTGCTCCATTTCCGACGCGCAGGTCTACCTCCCTTTTACCCAACATTCTTCTCCTTCTCAGTTCCTGCACATTTGTTCAAATGTGAGAACCGCATCCGGTATCCAATACCCAAGATGAAGGAGCAGAAAGGTTTATCTCTATAACGAAAATACCTGAAGTGAAAGTCACACTTCCCTTCTTCTTTTGCAGATCCTCAATATAGAGGGGACAGTTCTGCCTCCAATGCCCTACTTTACCGTAGTGGTGACACTTTCCTTCCTTTGCCAGACCTTTCCTTTTTAGTGCATAAGATTTGGGATCAAGATGAGACTTAGATCCTATCTTCGTCTTCTTGGATACCTTAGCCCTGCCCTTGCCTTTATGCACCATCAGAATGGGGCTAGCAGACTTGACCTTCTTCATATTATTTTTGGCAGTTCACAACATGTCTAGGAGCTTGGGCAATGTCTTGTCTATTTCATTAATGTTATAGTTCAAGACGAACTGCTCATAATTATCCAGCAATGATTGCAGGATCAGATCTGTGGCCAACTCTTTGCCCAAGGGAAAACCCAGTCTTTCAAGGTTCTCTATATACCCAATCATCTTGAGTACGTGAGTCCCTAATGAGTCTTGAGCTCCCATCATGCACTGAAATAATGCCTCGGATATATCAAACCTCTCTTGCCAATCTTGCCCCTCGAACATTTTCTTGAGGTTCTCGATTATCTCATAACCATACATGCTCTCGTGTTGCTTCTGAAGCTCAGAAGACATGGCAGCAAGCATGAGTCATTCCATATCCAAGGTATCATCCTGATACTTCTTGTAAGCATTTTTGTCTGCTCGCGGAGCATTCCCGGTCGTCTCTGTAGGGGCTTCCCCTTCCAAGACATAGAGCTTACGCTCTTTGCCTGAGAACAATTCTCAGGTTTCTGTACTAGTCAAGGAAGTTTGTCCTTCTCAAGGATGGCTCTCAGGGACAAGGTGGAGTGTGATGTACTTGTCATGGAAATTTTAGAAGGAATTTTGCAAAACTTTTAGTACTATATTTTAAAATACATTTCATTTAATAAGGACTTTTATTAAAAGCTCCCACTATTTTAATCAAATCGACAACCCTTAATTTTGATTCAGAGAGTTTATGCGAGCTACTCTCTTAGTGGACAAGATCCGTATTTCACCAACAAAACGAGTCCGCTTTGGCGTTCCTCTCATAATGCGGTTATTTAGGTAGACAACACTTGCCAATTGCATCACTATGCAACTCTTGTATGGTTGGTGAAGAACTCTTTATTCACATCCATCATATGGAGCATGCCAACCCTATGCCTCTAGGCACTCAACCTTTGAGGTCACCTAGTTATGTTGGACCCGATGTCGATAGTGGGATATCACAATTATCCTCTCGCACCCTTACCAAGATAGATTAATGCACCTTGCTTTGGCAAGCCCACACTTCATTGATCGAGGCAGGAAGAGTGTCATCCATCGGAAGGCATCCATATACTTAATATTGGATAAGGGGTTTTATTATTCAATCGATGAACATTTCATCGTGATTAACACTTAATCATAGTGCACATTCACAAAACAGAAATACAATAACATTCATAATCCAAATACATCCCAGTGCATAAAATAAAATAATCAACACTTTGATGAAAGGGCTAAATCTGAACATTCAGAACTCTTCTAAATATCCATATTTACATGCATTGGACCAATGAATAACAACTCCACTTATATAGTGACAAGCTCATATCTCAATGCCAGATTAAAAATCTAAGACATTTGGTTTCACAAACCACTTTGAGGGACGGTTACTGCAAAGGAGAAACAATTTCTGAAACAATGAAATCGCAACGCAATCACATGCGTTCCTGGTGGGGTTCCAATTTAGAATACTTCATTGGAATCCAAACACCCAAGAAGAAATCCAGACATTTAGAACACTTCTAAATTTCTAATTTACACGCATTAGATCGCGAACCTAGCTTTGATACCACTGCTGGGTTTCTATATATCATTCAAAATGATAATAGCGCAGCGGAAGAAACAAAAACAAAAACAACCCAAAAGAGTTCCGGATCTTGCAATTTCATGAATCAAGAAATAAGAAAAGTAACACATTGCAATACCTGAAGGAGATTGAGTCAATACTCAACTGAGGTGCTCCACAAATGAAATCTGGAGAACAGTCGTTGAGTCCCAAGCGCCGAAATGGATCGACGCCTCTATGGGAGTCCCCACGAGCGAAAGGAGAACCCTAGCTTCTTATCGCACAAGAACTAGGTCAGAGAAGAAGAGCCCTCTACGTCTCCCATGAACTACTAGGTCCGACGTCAGGGAGAGGCGGCAGCGGCGTCGGGGTGCGGGGACGGCCAATCGGAACTCTTCCGTCGCACTCTGATTCGCAAAAGGAGATCGCTTTCTAGGGTATATATAGAATCATGTTCTATTTATACCCAGGCGAAAGAGAGGTTATTCGCACACCCACGACTTATATTGGAGTAAACACAGAATTTGTCGAGTCAACCTTTCACTGAAGAAATTCGTCGAGTAACGAACTGAATTCATCGAGTAAAACATAATTCGTTGAATGAACCTTTCACTAAAGAAATTCGTCGAGTATAACTCAATTCGTCGAGTGAACCTTTCACTTCTCGTCGAGTACAACTCAATTCATCGAGTGAACCTTTCATTTCTCTTCGAGGACAACTCAATTCATCGAGTACATGAGTTTGTCGGATTCGTCGAGTCAATCATGGATTCGTCGAGTCAACATGGATTCATACATTCGATGAATTAAGGTAAAAGTTGTCGAGATATTCTCGACAACTCGTCTCGAAGACTTGCCAACACGCTCCATACAATATTCACAATACCTATGGAGCATTCAGTTGACACGACCCAATCCAATAAGCCATAGGATTGGTCCTTCACTCATATCCAATATGAGTAAGGCCAACACAATTCTTCCTCCAACTTCTCCAAACACTCTTATGTGTGACCACATAGGCTTATATCGCATGTAAGACCCCCTCCCGGAACACAAGACACGGCCGAGGGGAGTCTTATGCCCAGGACAGCCGCCTTGCGGAAGCGCCAGCACACGAGCTAGCCTCCCCCACAAGACGCCTATCCTGCCAGCCAAACCAACTGAACAACGCCAACCCATCAATAATGTAAAAGCAAGAAGCCATATAAAGATATTCACATAAGTAAAAGTCCAAATAAGCACAAAAGACAAGAAGCTCTGAGAGCTCCTGCAACAGTATCAGAGTATCAGAGCATCAAGCTAAATTCCCCAAGGGCTACATCTCAAACTGTGCTCACATCTGCCACAAACGGCAACCAAGGTACCATAGTCACCAACCCTGCACACCTTAACTGTCTGGCCTCCTCCAGCACCGTGCACTGCTGCTCTAAGGAAAACTCCTAAAAAGAGGGACGTTGCAACCGTTAGTCTTAAAGACTAAGTGGCTTCCCATCCGCTCCCCCGGCGACTCCAAGGCACCGGGTGGTATGAAAGGAAGAAAAGCTGCAATATAAGCAATAATATACAAAGCAGGTGATAGGAATGGTTGTTCATATATGTCGGTTGTATAAGTACCCAAGTACTTGCAATAATTCTAACTAACAACTTCATAAATAACAGTGGTTATATAAGCAAGTACTAGTAACAAGAAAGCATGAGCATAATATCAATAAACCGAATTGAACTTAACTTATAAGGATGCCCATACAAGCTTATAAGTTAAGGATCTGAACACGAAGGTAACTCATCATATAAAGGTGTCCATACAAGTTTATATGATGAGGATCCAATGTGGTGCAATGCAATGATTATGAAGGATGAATGTAATGCAATGATTATGATATGATGACTCACCCATGCAAAGTTGCTATGTCGACATAGACCTTTAGTTCTCGCTTTTTGAGTGGTAGCTAACCGCTCAGGCATCTCCCATCGTGGCCAGACGGAGACAATGGAATGAGCTCCTCCAAAACTCGGAGGGTATGAACACTACCAGTCCTAGGCCTCTGTACGCCTCGATGCTAAGAACATACAGCGGAGACCCTGCGTACTGCTCGACGCTAAGAACACACAGCGGAGCCTCCAAGGACACAAAAGGGGACTTGGGTAGGTGAGCACCAAGATTCCAACCCAACTGGTCTAGAGTCTACTGCCAGCTTCTGTCGGTGTCACGACTAGCAAGCCCGTAGACCCGCCACAATTAATCCTCCCTAGCGGGGTCCATTTGTATCCGTGTATCAACATACACCAGGACTTCTAATCCAAGTCCTTCTATACAATCCGTGTATCTACGTACACCAGGACTTCTAATCCAAGTCCTTCTATACAATCCGTGTATCTACGTACACCAGGACTTCTAATCCAAGTCCTTCTAAACAATCCGTGTATCTACGTACACCAGGACTTCTAATCCAAGTCCTTCTAAACAATCAGTGTATCTACGTACACCAGGACTTCTAATCCAAGTCCTTCTAAACAATTCGTGTATCGACGTACACCAGGACTTCTAATCCAAGTCCTTCTAAACAATTAGTGTATCTACGTACACCAGGACTTCTAATCCAAGTCCTTCTATACAATCCGTGTATCTACGTACACCAGGACTTCTAATCCAAGTCCTTCTAAACAATCCGTGTATCTACGTACACCAGGACTTCTAATCCAAGTCCTTCTATTTCAAGATAACACTTAGTTCTTCCAAGCCCAACTTGGTTATTCATTTCCAGTCTCTAATAGAGTTCAACATCATAATATTTTACGACAATATATTTAATTAAGAACCCATATCAAATCGAGCCTTGTTGAAACTTCTACCGTAGTTCCGCTAGCTTGTTATGGGCATTCTCACCAAATATTAGCCCCATCATCATTCCCAATTATTAATTACGGTGTAATGCGAGAACGAACTATGATTGGCAGAATCACAACAAGTATCCTGGAATTTTCGCAATTCATACTACAATGACGCTGATTAACTGAAATTCTGGGAGTTCTACTCCACCCCAAATTATGTGCCACCCCACTTTGGAAAGCTCTCACCAAGGGCTACAACATTCATGTTGAGTCCTAAACCCAGATCCTAGTGGCTCCTACCTAAAATCTGCTATGAAGTCAACTACAATAATCTGGACCGCAAAAACAGCACACACTTAACCACATTCCAGCTTTCTGGATAGTCCACTCGACTGGACCTTTAGGGAGCTACAGAGCACTTCAGAAAACGGGTGACCTATCGTCGGAAAGCTCTTTCCGAGGGCTACAACTTTCATGTTGAGCCCGAAGCCTAGTTCTAGCGGGATCAAACCTAAGAATTGGCTTGAACCCAGTTGCGCACCGATTCATCCCTTAATAACCAAGTGAAATGTTATAAATTGAAACTTCTTTAGCAAGGGGGGTTATCATCACATTTATCACACAAATATATAATTAACAACCCTAATTAACAGAGGTCTGTTCATCATCTTTCCCAACCAAGGGTTAGGTTAAATCCCTAAGTGTCATTCCCCTCACTCTCCCTCAACGACCATGGGTTTGCCCCAAATCAAATCCCATCTCTTCTTCTTGAAGAGAAGAAATGATTCCTAAAACCTCGCGGCGAACGATGCCCTAAATTTGAGGTTCCAGCTTGGTCTTCCTAAGGAAACTCCATTAAAGCTCACCCGAGAAGCTCTCTTGAGCCTTCATCTCTCCTATTGTGATCTAAGAGGCTAGCACCAAGGGACAGGGGAGGAAGTCACCTGATTTCCAGCCGACGTTTGCTTTTGTCTCCTCCGCGGCATGGCGACAGTTGGCCAAGACTGATTAAAGAGTCCTGATCCACAAAAATATCCAATATGTAATCAGTCAACAAAACTAACATTTGAACCAAAAATAAACAACTGACTTGATTTTTAACATGCCCAAATGAATAGCCCCAATAGCCACTCACACAAAACATCTATTACAAACATTATGCCTCTCCATATTTTGAACAGCCAACAACCCAAAAACAGAAAATAGAAGGCAAAGCCAGAACTCAACAGTAATAAATATAGTTAAGAGTGACTGGCCCAATTTAATAATACTAGCCGATCAATATAAGTAATGTCATATAGCTTCTAAGTGACATCAACCGACCAAAAATAACCCACGGTAGCCACCACCAATAAAACACAAAGCTGACCAATAAAAGTAAAGAAAAATAATTAGAATACTTAGCAAGGATCCAACCCAAAGCAGCATGGAGTGGATCCCGACAACACCACAAAAGCTTCCAATATTTACTTAGCTGGTCCAGCTTTGTTAACAAAATCAACATGCAGGAAAGAGCCGAACCATCACAAGAAAACCCCCATTTAAACCAAATCAAAACATGTATAGGGAAGCCCAAAACTAGAAAGTCACATTAAGAAGGAAAAAGAGTAGTAGCTGGCCGATAAGGTAGAATCCGCCAAAATCCCCTTTAAAAGTAGGCTGAATCAACCAATCAACATCTCAGGGTATCCAACTGAAGTTACCTCTTAAGGATTTTCTAACCAAGAAAGAAAACCCTAACATTCATCAATTTCCCCTTTATCTAAGGCCCTGGACGGCCAACATGGCCATTAAATCCAGAAAAAACAAACCCTATACCAGGAACAGATAAAGCCATACCACCACTAAAAATTAGTTTTTCAATAAGAAGAAACAAATAGGAAGGAGGGGCTCACAGTGCACATGTCTCGGTCAAAACCTGCTGGTCACAAACATAAAAACCGCATGATCACAGCAGCTAAAGCACAATCTCAAGGGTAGCGGAAAGTTCTCTAGCACCGGCGATAATATGAGAAGGAAGGATCGTCGACGAGGAAGAGGGGTCGCAGCCAGCCCTAGCTTCTAACCCTACAAAGGCTCCAAGCTGTGCAAAAATGAGATGAGTATGGGGAAAGAGTTGGGCTCGGGAATGTATATTGGCATCACCGCCTTTATAAATTCCACCGCCTTCCATAACTAGGACTTATCACTTACTAAGCTCCTCATTAACCGAAATAAAGGGGCTTGATTTTCTGTAATCCTTTCCCAGCAAATAAGGCTAATAAATATTTTCATACATAAATACATCTATATAATGTTCCAATATATATACCAGTATAAACATAGTGAAATTAACATCCCGCAAGACTAATCGAGTGCCACTAAACTTCAAAGAGCTCAAACACATACGTTCACAGCGACACCGAATTGACACTGATTCTTTTTAATTTCATAACAGGGGCCTAGCGCGCACTGGGATGTTACATCACATTGGTAGTGAGACTAGATGCTTGATCACTTCCAGATCACCTTGGAAACACCAACAAGAGGAGTATGGCCAGTTCGGGCGGCGTACTGCTTTCACTCGCCATCCCCTGCACAATGGCTCCCCGTTGGAGCCTCACATTCTAGCTCACCCAGTTCTTCATGGCTTCAAGATCCCCAACATAGAAACATTCAATGGGACAGGCTTCCCACTAGAGCATGTCAACCATTTCACTACCATCATGAGAATTTACAACACTCCATACCAGCTCCTCTGCCAGGTGTTTCCAGCAATATTGAAAGGCCAAGCGCGCACTTGGTTCCACTCTCTGTGAGATGGAGCCATAAATAGCTTTGTAGAAATGGCACGACAGTTCACCAACCAGTTCATCAGCAACTGCATGATTGTTCGAGACCCATCCCATCTTCCGGCGATCTGCCAGAACAACAAAGAAACTCTTAAGGATTTCTTCCGCCGCTTCACTACAGAGGTCAGGAAAATCCCAGGGGTCGATCCTCAGCTTCTGCTGGGCATTTTCCTCAGGGGTCTCCATCCAAGTGGCTTTTACTCAGCCCTGATGAGGGAAACGATGTCAAGTTATCCAAATCTCTTTCATCGGGTAGAAGCTCAGCTAACATCAGATGAAGCTATCGAGGCGCACTGACAACAGTTCGAAGGTAGCCAAAGAAGGAAATGGGGGTTGGAGCAAGCCCCCAAAAGATAGGAAGAGCGGCCTAATAAAGAACGCCGCATTCACGAACCCCGTCGCAAGCCTCGGAGAGATCCAGATCTGCGATCGCCCAGGGTTTACACCCTCATTGAACACCAGCAGAACCAACATAATCTACGCATCTAAAATAGCCTAGAACTTCATAGACCAAGGGTACCTCTCCCAAATTCGAGAAGCGACCAATCAAAGTACTGCGAGTTCCACCGAGGAACTGGACACACCACCGAGGAATGTTCTAGGCTTGTTGGGAAAATGATCTTCAATGTTCCCTTGATTTGAAGAGGCTTCACACTCAATGCTAAGTACAAGTTGTATTTGATAGACCCCACTCTATCTCTTGACTATTTAGGGTTAGATCATACCAGGGTATGAAGAAAGTTCAGTTGGTTTGTTGCCAAAACCGCTGAGATGAGCTCTCAATCTCAGCTGAACCGCTGAGACAAGGCCAGGTGCCGCTGAGAAGAAGTCTGGGCCAACTGAGCTGCGAATAAGGAAAATCCGCTGAGACAACTGTCTGTCTCAGCAGATCCGCTGATACGGAATAGATCCAGCAGCTGAGACAGAAGACTGTCTCAGCCCAACCGCTGAGATAGATTTAAAAGAACCGACGAGCTTATCTTTTGGCGCAACACCTGTAAAGCAAGAAGGGATGTTCCAATCTCTCCCATGATGTGTCAGGAGGACATATAATAGACGTTGAAAGGCAGGGGCAGTATAAATGAATCAATTAGGGCTTTGTAAAAAGAACTCTCTCTCATACACTCAAAAGTAAGAACATTACTGTTCCATTGACGACAACCAAGAAGCTTTCACTTCCTGTTTCCTGAAGCTGCAAGAAGAGAATAGATTGCTCCTCTTGATCAAATCAAGATAGAGGAAGTTGATCCTCACTCCTCTGAAGAATAGAATCAGAAGAATCAAGGCTGAGGACTTTGGACTCATCCAGATTCAAGACAGCTATTGCAGTTGTCCAGCAACAGAAGATAAAGTGTATTCCATCTTCTTTTGTTAATCATACATTCTTGTTCAGTAGGAACTTAACCGTTCTGAGTTGTAAGGCATCTTTGCCTGAGTGTGTAGGGCTGTCTAGCCTGAGAAGTAGAGCTGTGTGTTCAGCTTGAGTGTAGGATCATTGGCTGATCTGAGGTAGGGCTATTAAGCCTGAGGTAGGGATGTTGAGCCTGAGGTAGGGCTATTGAGACTAAGGTAGGGTTTGAGGAAATCTTAGAGATCCTGAGGGATCTGTGTTGTAAGCTTTTGGAGCTGAGTTTGGAGGTGTTGGCTTTGTCTAACTCATTGTTAGAAAGGTGAAGGGTGAAAGAGGACTACTCAAGATACCTTGTCTTGAGGAACCTCTATAAGTCTTTGTGTGTTTTCTGTGCTTGATACTTTACAAACCTAAAATCAGAAAATAGCTAGCCAAAATTAAAATAAACCTATTCACCCCCCTCTAGGTGACTAAGACTACATCCTAAATAAACTATCAAGTGGTATCAGAGGTAGGTTGGTCAAGAAGGACATAACTGTCTGACCAGATCCTATAAAGGAATAGTCTTATCTCAATCCAATGTCCTCCACTGGATTGCAGAAGGAGATGGGATCCATGAAGTTGCCCATATGCAACAAAGAAAACTTTGGCATATGGAAGCAAAGGGTTAGATTGTTTATGGAAGAATCTGACCCAAGGATTTACATCACATGAAAGCAAGGGCCTTTCACCTTTCAAATTGCCTCCATCATAGATCCAACAAGGAGAGTGGCCAAGGCCTTCAATGACTTGACCAAGGATGAACTTGCACTGTTCACTATGGATAAAAGAGCACAAAACATAATTGTTAATGCAATTGATGACTCCACATTTCAGAACTTGGTACACTACACAACTGCCAAGGAAATGTGGGATACATTAGTTGTATATATGGAAGGAACAACTGAGGTGAGGGATGATAGAAAGTCACTCCTTAATAAAGAATATGAAGCCTTCAGGCAGCTGAGCCAGGAGAGCATTTCCATGTGCTATGAAAGGTTCTTTAGGATAGTAAATGAACTAAGAACCTATGAAAGAGTGTTCACTGACTATGAGCTGAATGACAAGTTCCTAAGATCTTTAACTAGAGTCTGGGACACAAAAATATGTGCCATTAGGGAAGTGGCCAGACTTGGTGAAACACCTACTCATACATTGTTTAGGAAGCTGCTCTCCTATGAGATGCAGTTATCTGCAAGAAAGGAAGAGGACACCTCAACAAGGGATCATGCAAGGGAGAGATCTGTGGCTCTCAAGGCTGACAACTCCAAGAAAAGCAAGGGCAGGATGGTGTCTCCTCCAAGAAGGAGTGCTGAATCAGATAAGTCTGAGAACAACACTTCAGACAGCTCTTCCTCTGATGAAGAGTTTGCTGCCTTCTCAAGGCAGTTCAAGAAGATGATGAGGATAAAGAAGTGGAGCCATAAATAGCCCTCCTCCTCCTCACACTCCAAGAAAGACCACAACAAATCTGAAAGGCAGCACCCAAAGGGTGACAAGTATGATTCTAAATATAGTAAACATATTTCATATAACATCATTTGTTATTGTTGCAGTAAGCCTGGACATGTCATCGATGGCTGTCCAGTCAAAAGGAAGGAAAAGGGTGATAAGAAGCATCACCACCAAAAGGATAGGAAGGGTGAAAATTCCTTCCTTGCAAAGAAAGGAAAAAGCTGGAGTAAGTCTGAATCCTCATCCTCAGATTCAGATGCTGATGAAGAAGCATATATTGGGTTGTTTGCAGCAGAAAAGGAAGTTAATTATCCTGCTGCCAGAATTGGAATCAGGGTCCCTCTATCACAGCCAGACAGTGATTTAGAGGAGGATGAAGAGGACAATGTTTAGCTAGGCCTCATGGCCATCACTGATGAGGAGGACAGTCAGAACATCTCTAAAAATGAACAGGTATTAATTCACTCCATCTCCTCTTCTGATTATAAGACAGGCCCAGAATCTGGAGCACCTTCATCAATTGGTGGAAGTGATTCAGAAACTGAGGAAGATGTCAATCAATTGATTGACAGACATGGTGCTCTCTTGGAAGCTCTGAAAAGAGCAAAAAGCTGGCCAAGAGGCAAGTCCAAGAGATTGCTTCCCTTAAGATGAAAAAACAAGAGTGCACTGAATCATCTACCAAGATGGGTCAGATGTATAAAGAAATTAGCCATCTAAAGGGGATAACAATTATCCATTTGAGCACCATATCCCATAAGAGCAAGGTTATCAAGGACCTTGAGGTGAAGCTCATGAAAGAGAAGAGCCTGGTGGCTCAATTCTCCAAGCCCAAATATGTGCTCCCTATTATTGACACCTTCTCCTCTCAAACCAATAGGAGAGGACTAAGATACAACAAAGTGGAAGTAGGAGAAGGGAGTGGAGAAACGAGCAGGGGTAAGTCTAAGCCTCAAACCACCTTTCAAAAGGTGTTACTTCCCTCAAACAGTTATGACCATGAAAGCATGTATGGTCACTGGAAGAATGGAAGTTCATATAGAAAGGAAAATACTCCTTCCCATAGTGGAAGAAAGGGCATGGGCTTGAGTGCTATGAAGGATCCCCATGAGGAAATTCAAATGGCCCAACCAGGACCATTTGTAATTGGTACTTCAGCCCCATCATTCAAAAACATGGATGCCAGCTATTCCAAGTTCTGTCCAGCAAAGAACATGGCTGTTGTCAAACCTGTAAACAGGTCATATTGCTCAGTGTATAATGCCATCCAATCATGCCTGGCCCCCAAGACAAGGCAAGCTGATGTCATTAAGACAAAGTGCACCAAGACTGTACAAAGGTTAACCTTCAGCCAGATCATTGCTAAAAGGAACATGAAAAATGTTGATGTCTCCCCTCCTGAACATAAGCACAGTGTTGTACTCCCCTCAAGAAATGTTCAGAAGAGGAGATATAATATTCATGAATGTTGGTGCTGTGGTAAAGTGGGACACTTTGCCATAGACTGTTGGCACAATCCCAATATGCCATGTGCAAAGAAAAGTCATCCTGTAAAGGGTACAGCTAGTGTGAGGCTATTTCATCATGCTAACAAGGACCTAGGACCCAAAGTTATTTGGAATCCTAAGGGTAACTAAACTCCTTCTTGCAGGATAGTTCAAGTACCAGTCTCAACCAAATATGGTACTTGGACAGTGGGTGCTCAAGGCACATGACAGGAACCAGAAATCTTCTACAGGTCTATAAAACTGTGAAGAATGGACCTAAAGTTATCTTTGGTGGATCTGAAAAGGGAATCACCAAAGGATATGGTATGATCTCCAATGGCATAGTTACAATCACAAGGGTATCTTATGCTGAAGGGTTGCAACACAACCTAATAAGCATAAGTCAACTATGTGACTTAGGCGATGTCATTGAATTCCACAATGACAAGTGCTTGATCAAAAAAAGTCTAATGACTTAGAGACCATTCTCTTAGGCACTAGGAGTGGGAATGTTTATTACTTAGATTTTATATGCAGTAATTCTATTTCATCTGTGTGTCAAATGGATAATGAAAATGAGTCTCTTTGTGTTCAATGGCACAAGAGACTTGCCTACATTAATTACAAGATAATGTATAGACTATTCTATAACAACCTTGTTAGAAATAGTCCAAATTTAAAATGTGCATTAAAAGTGTTCCCTATTATGCTTGCCAAATGGGCAAGCAAACAAGGACCACCTTTAAAAGTATTGGCTCCAAAGACACTGAAAGATGTCTATATCTATTGCATAAGGACTTGTTTGGTCCTTTGCCAATTCAGAGCCTAGTTGGGAAGTTGTATACCTTGGTGATTGTTGATGATCATTTAAAATATACATGGGTATTCTTCCTTAAGAAGAAGTCAGATACCTTGAATGTCTTTATAAATCATGTCAAAGCAATTCAGAATGATTTTCAATGTGCCGTTGTCAGGACTAGGACTGACCATGACACAGAATTTCAATCTGAAGCCATGACATGATTTTGTCAAGAACTTGGTATCACCCAATAATTCTCCTCCCCGAGGACTCCACAACAAAATGGTGTGGCTGATAGGAGGAATAGGACCTTGATAGAAGCTCGGAGAACATTGCTTAGTGACTCCTCACTCCCAGAATACTTTTGGGCTAAGGCAGTCAATACTGCATGTTATGTTCTCAATAGAGCTTCCATCAATAAGGTTCATGGAATAACCCCCTATGAGATTTTGAAAGGCAAACAACCTACAATTTCATATTTTAGAATCTTTGGCTCCAAATGCTACATTTTAGACAATGGAAAATATCAATTAACAAAGTTTGCAGAGAAATGCAATGTTGGGGTTCTTATTGGCTGTAGATCACATAGTAGAGCTTATAGAGTGTATAACAAGAAAACTCATGTTGTAGAGGAGTCTATGCATGTAGTATTTGATGAGACCAGCCTAATCTATAAGGGCTAGTCTAGCTCTTCTATTTTGACAAGAAATGGGAAGGATATGGAAAAGATTCTGTGCAAGACACACCCCGCAGTAGCAACGCATACATAGATGCAGCAATCCCTGAAGAGGAAGAGGTCCAAGGTGCTGAAGACAATGCTGAACCAGCAGAAATTTTATAGCAAGCTGAGGATAGATTGCCTCCAGCTGTAAGGCACCTAAGAGATCATCCAAGAGAGCAAATTATTGGAGACCAGAACCAAGGTGTACTGACCAGAAGTATGGCTCATAATGGGCCCTATTCTTGAGCTTCTTATCACAAATGGAACCCAAGGAGTTTGAAGAAGTCAACCAAGACACCTTTTGGATTCAAGCAATACAAGAAGAACTTCTATAATTCAAGAGATGCAAGGTATGTAAGTTGGTGCCAAAACCTCAAGGACACAATGTTATTGGCACCAAATGGATTTACAGGAATAAGTTAGATGAAAATGGCGCAATCGTAAAGAACAAGGCAAGGTTGGTAGCCAAGGGCTATAGACAGGAAGAAGGGATAGACTTTTATCAAACCTTTGCCCCTGTTGCAAGGTTAGAAGCAATTAGGCTATTCCTTGCCTATGCTGCCCGCAAGGGGTTGAAAGTGTATCAAATGGATGTCAAATTAGCCTTTCTTAATGGTGACTTGAAGGAAGAGGTATATGTTGAACAACCATCAGTTTTTGTGCATCCAACCCTCTCTAATCATGCATATTTACTTATGAAAGCTCTTTATGGTTTAAAGCAAGCCCCCAGGGCTTGGTATGAGACATTGTCTAGCTTTCTCATCAAAAACAAGTTCTTGAGGGGAAAGATAGATAATACATTTTAGGCCTCCAAGTGAAATAGTCTGATGAGGGTATATTCATCACTCAGACCAAGTACACTAGGGAGCTTATCAAGAAGTTTGGGATGGATCAGCTTCCACCATGAAAACTCCCATGGGGTCCAACATTTCCCTAGACAAGGATGAGAAGGGCAAGGCCTTTGATTAATCCATGTGCAGGTGCATCATTGGATCCCTATTATATTTAACTGCTAGTAGACCAGATATTATGTATGCTATATGTGTGTGTGCTAGGTACCATGCATGTCCTAAGGAATCTCACTACTCAGCTGCAAAGAGGATTTTGAGATACCTTAAAGGCAGCCTACATCTTAGCCTTTGGTACCCTAAGAACAATGATTTTAAACTAACTGGATTTTCAGATGCAGATTTTGCAGACTACAAAGAAGACAGGAAAAGAACAAGTGGCATTGTCAATTCCTAGGAAGATGGTTGATATCTTGGAGCAGCAAAAAACAGACAAGTGTGTCAATATCCACTGCTGAGTCTGAATACATTGTTGGAAGTTGTTGTACACAACTATTGTGGATTCAACACTAGTTAGAGGACTACAACCTCAAGGTAAGTGAGTCTCCCCTTTATTGTGACTCATCCAGTGCTATCTCTATTGCTAAGAATCCTGTCTCTCATAGCAGGACTAAGCACATGGAGATAAGGTATCATTTCATAAGAGAACATGTTGAACGTAAAGACATCTGCCTTGAATTTGTCCCCACTGACAATCTAGTTGCTGATATCTTTACAAAGCCATTGGATGCGGGCAAATTTAATGCTTTCAAGATTGAACTAGGAATGTTGCATGTAGAATAAATGCCAAACATTTTCTTATCTCAATCATCTGTGATGCTATGTTGTTGTCACAATTATGCATTTAAAGTACTGTGTTTATGATTCATCATTTTGTCTCATCAACAAACCTACTGACATGACTAGGATATCATACAAGAAAATCATAATAGGTCTCATGCTTAGGTAGTTATCTCAGCTAAAACAAAAAGTCTATTTCAGCTGAACCGCTAAGATAGCTGGGAAACTTCTCAGCTGAACCGCTGAGACTGCTAGAACTGTCCTAGCGGTTGACTATGCCCTGCCCCAGCGGTCAAAGTAGTTCTCTCAGCGGTTCCGTTGAGACGAGCTGGTATCTTTAAAATTAGTCTAAATTGCATCCTAATCAACCTAATTCCCCTCTAAATTACAAGGTCACTTAATTCTAATTATAAGGGCAAATCATGAAACAGAATTAGGTTCTATAAATAGTCAATCTTATTTAGTGAAAGGTACACGATCCTTCTTTCCTAGCCGCCGAGATGAATCACCTTCTCTTCTGTCCCAGCGTATTCTACTGCCACTGCAATGGCTCCCAAACGCTCTAAAGATCTTCTTGAAGGCTATGAGATAGTCAGGGATGGGTTTGCTCATGCTCCAGAAGATATCAAGGGTGTGATTCAACTTCTTGCAGACCAAGGCCTGGAATTTCTCCTTTATGAACCTTGTATCATTCTCAGAACTGAGGTTCTGGAATGGTTTGGTCATGCTAAGTTATCACCTACCAAGTCATGCCTCAAGTCAAAGATAGGAGAAGACAGAATAAAGATAACCCCCACAAAACTACAGAAAGGTCTACATCTTCCATCCTGCAGTCCCAGTGAGGAGGATGAAATTACTGAGAAAGACAAGAGGAAAGCTCTGAAATGGACATAGTACAATGATACCAAAACTGGATCATTAAAAAGAAAATTCTTCAACCAAAAGGGAAAACTGTTATCTGATATTGTGGGAAAAGCTATCCTCTGCAAACAAGGGTCTCATGACACAATATCACAATACATGTTTGACCTCACGACAAGGATTATACTGAAAAGAAAAACCTCTTGGGAATAAGTCCTATTTCAAAGAATAAAAGAATGTCTGCAGGCACCCAACATGGGCAGAATGCTTTCCCTGTACCTACTCCAAACCCACCCTGGCAAGTTCAACAAATCCAAAGGAATAAACCTTCACTATCTTAAGAGAATAGACATTAGGACATTAGAAAGATTTACCAGGGTACTTCCTATGAGTCAGCCCTCTGAGACTAAAGGAAAAGAGAAAATAACTCCCAAATCCTCTAAGAAACCTAGACTGATTATGTCAAGTTCCGAGTCTAACACCTCAGATAAAGATGATGATGCTGGTGCTAACACTGAATCACACAGCAATATTGACAAGAATGCTCCATAGGATGACAGGCCAGTTGACATTCTCCATCCACAGGAGCTGGACAACAACATAACTCCTGGTAACAAATCTCTCAAACTTCAAACTACAACTTAAATTAATATATCATAACCAATCAATTTAGTAGTAAATTCTGACATTTGAATGATGTGGACAATAGCTCCTTAAGGACAAATGAGTGATCCAACTGAGGGGGATCATCAACAAGAACCAACCCCCTTGGATATTACAAACATCAATGATGCTGATATGGACAAAAGACATAAACCTATGGATTTACAAGGTCAGATTGACAAATTTATCTTCAATCTTGAAGAAAGAATTAGACTCAATCCTGATAATGAACCATCTCTCTGGTCCTTCCCTTCACCAGGAAAATCTAGTTCCCCATCTGAGGGGGAGAAGAAAAAAGAGCCAACTGCTCAGAAAGATGAAGTTCTTGGTAAGCCTAACAATCTTATCTTTAGAATTTCTAAGTATTTCATTCTAGCTCCAACTAATTGTCTCAGCCTTCCTGGACTCATCTGACAAGGATGCTCTCTCTGAGGGGGAGGAGCAAGATACTAATGATAATGATAATCTGGATGATAATCAAAATAATGGTAATGAAGATGGGATGGATGATGATCAAGTCCACCCTGATCACATTAATGATATAACATCATTTGCTGAGATGGTGGATCCTCCAGCTGTAGTAATGCCTGAACCTGCAGTGCAGATAATACTTAACATAGTACCTCCTCTAAGTCCAGCAAGGCCTCAAGCCCCAATGATCACTGCTCAGCAAGCCTCCACTTCCACCTCTTCAAATGAGAATATTCTGAATGCCATTCACATAATGCTGGAAAATCACCTTAACTCTATGAAGACTTATGTTGACCAATAAGTTACAACAGTCAAAGACTATATTGATCAGTCCATCATGAGTGTGAAGACTGCAGTCATGACTGAGGTCCATGAAATCAAGGAGAACACGAGAATGCTGAACAAACAGATGACCAAATGGTTTTATCTAGCAGAGAAGACTGTGATCTCTCAGAACACAATCCTCAGATCTATGGAAAAACAACTGCAGCTATCTGAATAGGTGATGAGTCCCATTTATATACACTTTTTCGGACTCATCTGGGCTAGTTTTCAGGCATTTTCACTTATCTTTTAGTTCATTATCGCTTAAACTTTGCTTGAACACATTTCTTCACAAAGTGCACTCTTTGGGCCCAATTTGGTGTGCAATTGTGCACTATATTTGTTGGGGGTAAGCACAGGGTGCTCCCCAACCCTTTTTATGCATTTGGATTGAGCTGGAAGAGTATTCCCAGCTGTGTGGGTGCTGTGCAGGTGGGTAGATCATCAATATTGCCCAGTTTTCATGTCTGCATGAATCGCACGGTCGTGCGTTTTACTCACGCACGGTCGGCTGCGATCGTGCGCGTTCATTTATGGCCCAAAACAGCTTTCAGATTCTGGTCGTGCGTTTAAATGCACGGTCGTGCGTTTGATCGTGCATGAACAAATTCTGCAACTTTTCTATTTAAACTTCGATTTTTAGGTTTTCTGGAAAGATTTCAGTTCCGCGATTTCTACCGCCGCAAGGGAGTTCCAGCTCCATTTTTCTCTCCTTCTTCCTCCACCTTTTGCCCAAGGCCACCTCGCATCATCTAAGTGTTTCAAGGAGAGGATTCTACACTCATCTTCATTACCAAGCTAGGAGTTCTTCGCAACGGACGTGGCCGGATTGTAGCTTACCGGAGAAGACAGGTCCATTGAGAGGAAGTGATAGCCCTCCTCTACCCCGGACGATAGCTGGGACCGAGCTAGGACGCGGATTGACAACCCTACGATTCCTACCGTGAATCTACAGCAAGCCTCCGGATTCGGTCGTATCTCTTGCATTTTTCTCTTCTTGGGTTATTGTTGCTTGCAGTGTAATCTTCTATTTTATGATGATGTTTGTACTCTGTACTTGCTTTAATTTGTAATTCATTGTTAAGCAATGATATCATTTGTGTATGAGTGCTTGAGGTGAGCTCTTGTGGTGATTATGGTGTGAGCGATTTGGGTTTGCTACACTAGCAATTGCTAGGTGTGAGCTTTGTGGCGAGGTGCTTGCGACCCTCATTCCGCCGGTGTGACCCACTCCATCCGTAAGCCTACTCTTCTATCCGCCAAGCGAATCGGTGCATAGCTGCCCGTGTAGTAATCCATCTGCCCGGTGAAGCAGTGCGCTCAAGGCATGCATAAGAGTAGTTGTAGCATTTTCTTTTATTTTCCATAACCAAATCAACACCCCTCCGCATTCCATCCGACCAAAGGACTTCGATCTCAAGTCCTTCCTCGAACGTTAACTCCACCTTACTGTGTTCCTTGAGAGATTCGATACTTGGGGATTTACTTCCTCATATTGGCTCTGTTTGGGAGAGCTCTGGCGGCTGGAGAAGCTCTTTCCCAGCCGCCAGAGCTGTTAATAAACTGTTTGGGAGAGAGCGCTCTGTAGAAAGCTGCTCTTCAAAGAGCTGTTTTTTGGCTCTTCAAAAATCTACCCGAGGGCAGCTTTTCGGCTCTCTCAAAAGAGATTTCGCCAGAGCGCTCTCGCGATCCCGATACCCTCCGCTCGCGATTCTGCTCCGCTCGCGATTCCGCCATTTTTGACGTTCCATCCTCCTCCGGCGAAAATCCACTGCTCCTTCCTCCTCCGGCGAGGTCGCCCCCTCCTTCTACCTCCGGCGAGCCCGCTCACGCCCGGATCTCCGGATCTTCTCCTCCCTCCCACCGGCGAGCCCGCTCCCGCCTGGATCTCCCGATTTTCTCTTCCCTCCCACCGGCGAGCCCGATCCCGCCCAGATCTCGCTCCGGCGATCCCGAATCGCTCCCCAAATCTTCTTCTTCTCCTCCTCACTGTAAGTATTGAGTTTGTTAGGGTTTCATTTGGATTTTTTCTGATTTTTAGGTGTTTTCTGGAATTTTTAGATGTTTTTTTCTGGATTTTTTCTGGAATTTTCGTATGTGTGTATATATGTGTGTGTGTGTATATATATGTGTGTGTGTATATATATATGTGTGTGTGTGTATATGTGTGTGTTTGTGTGTGGATGGATGTGTGTTTGGATGAGTGTTTGTGTGTGTGGATGGATGTTTATTTTTGTGTGTGTGTGTTTGTGTGTGTGTTTGTGTGGAGGTTGTTTTGTGTGTGTGTTTATTAGTTTGTATGTGTGGATGTGTGTGTGTGTGTGTATGTTTGTGTGTGTGTTTGTGTGTGTGTGTGTGTGTGTGTTTATGTATGTGTTTAGGTGTGTATGTTTGGGTGTGTATGTATGTTTAGGGTCAAGAAATAGAGGTCCATAGTGTTGGCCACAATGGCCTTACATAACTTCATTCGTAGACATCCTTCTCACTGGGACCCTGAGTTTAATGTTTATTATGCTGATGAGTCTTCTTTCGCTCCCTCAGAGGATGAAGACCCTACGGCGGAAGATGATATTGGAAGCGATATGGGTGATGCTGCTGGAGCTGAACAGATGTCTACAGTACGAGATAGCATTGCCGAAGAAATATATGGGGCGCGTGGATAACATTACCAAAGAATTATGTAAAAGACTATTGTAATCGGTTATCTTTTATTATTTTTCATGTTAAAAACTGATGTATTTTTAAGTTCTAAAAAAACAGCTTCCAAAAGCTGTTTCTCCAAACAGCTAAATTAGAAAATCGTTCTTCAAAGCGCACTTCTGCACAGAACACCCAAACACTCTGCAGCTTTTCAAAACTGCTCCCCAGAGAGCTCTTTTAAAACAGCTCTATCCGGACAACAGCTTTTCAATCTGCCAGAGCTGTCCCAAACAGACCCATTATTACTTGACAACGACCGTTTCACTGCCGTTTCGTGCCGCAGTCTTGATACCGCCTATAGCGGTGTGCTAAGATTTGCGCATCAAGTTTTTGGCGCCGTTGCCGGGGAACACAGTCGTGTGAGTTTTCTGGAGAGGGAGAGCTGTGAGATATAAGTTCTTTTCCATTTGTTTATCGCATTTGTTTTAATTTAGTATTTGTAAATTCCCTTTTTATCTGTTTTTAAGTATTTTAAAAATTAGGTTTCTGTTGATTTAATTTTTCCTTCGTGCATACTGAGTTATTTTTCAGCTTATATTATTTGTGAATCCATCTTTGCACCAATATGTATGCTTATCAACAATGTAGATGGTGTAAATCGTTTAGTCATTCTAGTGATGCTTGTCATTTAGGAAGCCATCATTATAATCCGTATAGTTCATCGTATGGAGAATCTAGATCTTCGTACAATGAACCTACATATTATAATTATGCGTCTCCATCGCGGGCATCGCCTTCACCGGGTGGTTTGTCCTCTCCATGGTCAAAACCTACTAGGAAGCGCTGCTTGTGTTGTCAGAGTTTTGATCACGCGCTGAAAGACTGTGAGCAATGGAAATTGCAGTTGGAAGAGGATGATGAGCCAACACTTATCTCCATTCCACTGCCTTCCTATGCCACCGTTCCTTCCATCGCTGATGACACATACATTAGGCCCCCGGATCATCTTGGGAGCACAACGAATACGTCGATCAGCGTCGTTGTTGATCACTACGACGACATTGTGGAGTTTCCTTCCTCTATGGTGCCATCCTTTCCTGTGGATTCTATATCTGAGGATATTTCTTCCCTCCTATCGGACTCTATCTTGAGCCCTATTTCTACTCAGATATTTTCTTGTATCAGTATGCATGTATCTTCTGCTCTTATTGCCAAATTTCTAGATGTGCAGGATGAACCAATGGAGCCCGAAGCTGCGCAGAGTTGCACTGAGGAGGATATTTTCCTTAGTGATGAGGTTTCTACCTCATCACCGGAGGAGAAGGTCTATCTCATCATCAAAGTTCCTAGCTGCTCATATTCTGCCTGCAGTGATTCTATTGCATCCGGCATTGAGTCTTTTGTGGAACCTGCTAGGAGTGAAACAAGGATCACTCCTCCTTCGTTTGATTCTTTTAGTTCTTCGTCTATTTTATTTCCTAATCCCCCTTCTTTTAATGCTGATCCTAATGAATTCATCCTTCCTGCTTCCCCTCCTGCTTTAATTTCTAATGTTTCATATATCCCCCTGCAGGTGCATGAATTTCTAGACCCATTTTTGGGTAATTCTAAGTGGCAGTCTTGGAAGGGAAAGCAGATGACAATGATGAAATCAATCGTCTATTCCACATCATCATCATTGCCTGCTTTTTCCTTGAAGGACTGGGTGCAAGGTGGTAAACGATACTTCATCCATGACCGCCGATTGGAGGAGAGGAAGAGGATGAAGAAAGATGAAATATGGAGATGGAAAGCTCCTGATCATCTGGACTGCTGCTGTTGGGTCTTCAGACCCATTTCTTTTATTTCTAGTTACTACTTTAAATCAACTTATAGTTGATCATTTTGTTGAGCATGTAATAATTAGGATTTATTAATTTCTGTTTTTGTGCTTAGACAATCTTCTTAAAAACTACATAATACAGGTATTAAGTCCAGCTTAAGGACGGTAAACAAAAGCGCTGCTGGGAGACAACCCAAGTTTTTGTTGCGTTTATTTTTTTCTCTAACATGCTAATAGCTTAGTTTTACATATATATTTTTGCGTGGAGTCTTTTGCCTGGAGGTGTGCGGCAATTTCCTTGGTGGCGGACTCTTGGAGCTAAATTTTCAGAATTTAACGCCAAATCTTCTGGTATGCTCATATCTGAGCATGGGGTAACCTCTCCTATTTTCATTCTCTTACACTCATGTTGATATTTCAACTTACCTTATTGCGTAGATTAAGTCTGGGGGAGAGCTGTTCGTTACCCACTGTGCACGCACATGCTGCATTGCATACTAGAAGTAATTTTATTTTATCCATATAGTAAATTTGTTCATGTGCATCACACACCGTTTCACCCACTTTAGCGCGCACTCGCTTGTTGTTATGCTCCTGTATATTCAATTCTTGGTTGTAATGTAGAAATTGTTGTATTAGCCCAAAAAATTACAAGATGGAGTGGCATGTTGACTCTTGTAGTGCTCTAGTTGAGTACTCGTGTCTTGTATAGGGATTTGAGTAGAATTAGTTCTTATTTATGCTCCTAATTTATAATTAGTTGATTTGCGTAGATTTTCGTTTATTTTACTCAAAATGGAGAATGTGGTTGAATCTAGCAGTAGCGTGGTATTGTGTGTAGGCGAACGTGAGGTTCGTGTTGCTTGAGTCGGGAGGAAGGATTACCTTTCTCGAGGGCTACGAACTTGCCCCAAGCGACTATCAAAGCATGGGTGCGAACGATTTTCAAGTTGAGCGTGACGTAGGCCATCTTTTTGGCAAGCTTGAGCTTTGTTTTACCTTTCCTATACGCTAACCGTTGTTAGCCCATTTTGTGCCTACACAACCTTTTGGTTCAGCTCCACCATACTTCACCAAGGCCTAAAAGCTAATCCTATTATCGCAACCAAAATTAAGCTAAAAGCATTTATGAATTGTAATTTTCCAATGCGGTGCGGTGATGCAAAACTTCAGTGTTGATGTGGAAGTTTTAAAAATGTCTATGTGCTGAAAATTGTGCTATTAGATCTGGGGATGAAAAGAAAAGAAAAAGAAAAGCAAAGAAAAAATTGATGTATAACCCCATCGTTTTAATTGAAACATCTAAATGGTATTGATTGTTGTAGGCCGTGTGCACACTCGATTTCAAAGTCATGTGAGGGGGTGTGTTACACGTGTATTATTGAGGCTGCTATGATTTAGCATTTTTGTGTGCTCAATTGGGTTGCGATTAGCCTTCACGTTTATCTTTGCATTCCAAACCGTAACCCAAGGCTCATGTAAACCTAAAGTCCTATCGATTCGTCTTGTGAGTTCACTAGCGCCGTGGTGAGAGTGTGACCGGGCGAGCTTATGGTTCTCGACGTTGATGGATTTCAACAGAGATAATTCCGAGTTCCGGTCTTGGGTAACATTCACCTTCGCGACTTGCTTACTTTCGTACTGCGCGTGACCTCGCGATTCACCAACATTCCATTTTTGAGTAAAAATAAATTTCTTTTTACGCATTTACACTTTTATAAATTAGCTATCATATGTAGAAACTTCTTCTAATGAACTTCTATGCACACAAGTATGCAACTTCGCATTCTATTCCATGTTTGCAATTTTTTGGCTAGCTATGCTTTTCCTACTCCGCCGGATTTGTTTGCTCGGGACGCGCAAACAGGTAAGTCTGGGGGTGTGATGAGTCCCATTTATATACACTTTTTCGGACTCATCTGGGCTAGTTTTCAGGCATTTGCACTTATCTTTTTTTGTTCCTTATCGCTTAAACTTCGCTTGAACACATTTCTTCACAAAGTGCACTCTTTGGGCCCAATTTGGTGTGCAATTGCGCACTATGTTTGTTGGGGGTAAGCACAGGGTGCTCCCCAACCCTTTTTATGCATTTGGATTAAGCTGGAAGTGTATTCCCAGATGTGTGGGTGCTGTTTGGTGCTGTGCAGGTGGGTAGATCATCAATATTGCCCAGTTTTCATGTCTGCATGAATCGCACGGTCGTGCGTTTTACTCACGCACGGTCGGCTGCGATCATGCGCGTTCATTTATGGCCCAAAACAGCTTTCAAATTCTGGTCATGCGTTTAAACGAACGGTCGTGCGTTTAAACGCACGGTCGTGCGTTTGATCGTGCATGAACAAATTCTGCAACTTTTCTATTTAAACTGCGATTTTTAGGTTTTCTGGAAAGATTTCAGTTCCGCGATTTCTTCCGCCGCAAGGGAGTTCTAGCTCCGTTTTTCTCTCCTTCTTCCTCCACCTTTTGCCCGAGGCCACCTCGCATCATCCAAGTGTTTCAAGGAGAGGATTCTACACTCATCTTCATCACCAAGCTAGGAGTTCTTCGCAACGGACGTGGCCGGATTGTAGCTTACCGGAGAAGACGGGTCCATTGGGAGGAAGTGACAGCCCTCCTCTACCCAGGACGATAGCTGGGACCGAGCTAGGATGCGGATTGACAACCCGACGATTCCTACCGTGAATCTACAGCAAACCTCCGAATTCGGTCGTATCTCTTGCATTTTTCTCTTCTTGGGTTATTGTTGCTTGCAGTGTAATCTTCTATTTTATGATGATGTTTGTACTCTGCACTTGCTTTAATTTGTATTTCATTGTTAAGCAATGATTTCATTTGTGTATGAGTGCTTGAGGTGAGCTCTTGTGGTGATTATGGTGTGAGCGATTTGGGTTTGCTACACTAGCAATTGCTAGGTGTGAGCTTTGTGATGAGTTGCTTGCGACCCTCATTCCGCTGGTGTGACCCACTCCATCCGTAAGCCTACTCTTCCATCCGCCAAGCGAATCGGTGCATAGCGGCCCGTGTAGTAATCCATCCGCCCGGTGAAGCAGTGCGCTCAAGGCCTGCATAGGAGTAGTTGTAGCATTTTCTTTTATTTTCCACAACCAAATCAACCCCCCTCCGCATTCCATCCGACCAAAGGACTTCGATCTCAAGTCCTTCCTCGAACGTTAACTCCACCATACTCTGTTCCTTGAGAGATTCGATACATGGGGATTTACTTCCTCATATTATTACTTGACAATGACCGGTTCACTGCCATTTCGTGCCGCAGTCTTGCTACCGCCTATAGCGGTGTGCTAAGATTTGCGCATCAATAGGACATAACATATGCCAAAAGGTATGTCAGTAAGACAGATGAGGTGATAGAAAATTCAACCAATCATCTCCAAGATTATGTATACTCCACTGTCATGCAGTTGAATGAAGAAGCTGACAGGAACAAGGAAGAACTCCAAGCAGACATTGCTAATATAGTCCAATCCCTTGCTGCAACAGTCACTACCACCCAACTGAATGAAGAGGTAGTCAACCTTAAAGGTACACTTCAAGCAGATTTTGAGAATGTGTTCCAAACCCTCTCTGGCACAATAACAACATCTAAGCAAGACCTCCATCAACAAATATATGAAGAAGCCAAAAAGGGGGAGGACACAAATGCTATCATAAATTCTGACCTTACCTTGAAAGTTCTACAAGGTACAAGGCTAGCTCTGAATCTTCCTATCTTAGATGTAAATAGAGCAGAAGATTGGGATGTCCCACATCAAGAGGCAATTGCCCAAGATAAGAGTCTGAAAAAGAGAAGGGAAAGGGAGAAAGTACTGCTGGCTGAGGAATTCATGGCCAAGCAAAGGGAGGTACATCACAGAGATCCATATTATGAGTATTGGAGTGATGACTCTAAAGAAATCATTTTGAATGTCTGGCTAAGCCATGGCCAAATTAGAAAAGACATTGATAAGCTCTATCCATCTGAAGAGTGCATAAAGCATTTAGAAAGTAATACAAAGAGAGACAGGGTTTTCAAAGCTAATCTAGTAAGAAAAAATAACCCAAGTAGAATGCCTTCCAGATACATTCCAAAGTCATTTCTGTATTTCCAAAGGCAAGAGAATAAAATGAGAATAGCTGAGATAAAAGCTACAAATGCTAAAGATAAGGATCTTCCAGCTCCAGAAGAAGAAGTAGTTGCTGAAAACTTGGATGCTGCTGCAGACCAATTAACCTCAGATAAAGGAAAAGCAGTTGCTGACATTTCTGAGGGGATTACTTCTTATAAGAAAATAAAACTCTAATTAAATGTAAAAATGTCTTATGAATGACTGGATGTAAATTGAATAACTTTATCTGAAATGATTTAGAAATGAACTATGATTCATTAACTTTTCTGAATTGCAGATGTATTGTTGATTAAATTAGTCACTTTATGTCCAAATCTAATCTAATCCTTAGCCTTATATTACCTTGTAATATTGGTTAAATATGTCTGTGCTGCATTGTCGTGTTTGTCTAATCACACTGTTGGATTGTAAAACTCTGTGACTATATGACATTCATAAACATTATCTGCTATAATAGTTCTGATGCAATAAGTATAATATGATGATCTCTATATAATGAAGCTAAATGTTATGAATTTATGGGTTATGTACCTTAGCATTGAGCATGTTCTGCCTTCTTCAAATAGGGGGAGATTGTTGGGAAAATGATCATCAATGTTCCCTTGATTTGAAGAGGCTTCACACTCAATGCTAAGTACAAGTTTAATTTGATAGACCCCACTCTATCTATTGACTATGCAAGGTTAGATCATACCAGGGTATGAAGAAAGTTCAGTTGGTTTGCTGCCAAAACCACTGGGATGAGCTATCAATCTCAGCTGAACCGCTGAGACAAGGCCAAGTGTCGCTGAGAAGAAGGGCCTATTTGGGACAGCTCCAGCGTTTGGAAAATCTATTTTCCAACCACTGGAGTTATTTTGTAACCGTTTGGGTGCATCAAATTCTGAAAAGTGCGGATCGTAAACATCGTTTTTTGGCTGCTCCAGGGAAGCTGATATGCTGCCGCATCCAGCGCCCTAAGAATCGCGTATTCTTTTTTCTCGTTCCCGATCAGCGTGAGCCCGAGCCCCTTCCCTGCGCGCACTCCTCTTCCCCTTCTCCGACGACTGGATCGATGACCTTCTCCACTTCTCCGGCGACATCAACAGTCTCTCCAGACTCCGGCGACATCTACGATCTCCTCCCGATCTCTGGCGAGCAGATCTTCTTCCCCTTCCGGCGCAGATCTCCCGTCTTGGCGACAGATCTTCTTCCCCTTCCGACGCAGATCTCCTTCCCCTTCCGGCGACAGCGACCACCTCCAGTCTTGGCGACAGCGGCGACCTCACTTCTCCAGATCTCCCAGCCTCTGATGACACCCTATTCCAGTTCATCTAAAGGTCCAATTTCTGCATTTTTTCTACCCGATTTCTGCAATTATTTTTTGTTTTGGATTTCTGCTATTATTTGTGTTTTGGATTTGTGGATTTCTGCTATTGATTTGTGGATGTGTGTGGGGGGGTGGATGTGTGTGTGTGGATGTGTGATGTGTGTGTGGATGTGTATGTTTATGTTGTGTTGTATGGTTATGTGATTTCTGCTATTGTTGTGTTGTATGGTTATGTGATTTGTGTGTGTGTGTGTGTGTATCTGTGTGTGTGTGTTTTGTGTGATTTGTGTTTGTGTGTATGGGTATGTGTTTTGTGTGTTTGTTTTTTGTGTGTTTGTATGTGATTTGTGTGTGTGTTGTATGTTATTTGTGTGTGTGGGTATGTGTTTTGTGTGTTTGTTTTTTGTGTGTTTGTGTGTATGAGATTTGTGTGTGTGTGTTTGTGTGTGTGTGTTGTATGTTTGTGTGTGTGGGTGTGTTTGTGTGTGTGTGTTTGTGAATTGTATGTTTTGTGTGTTTTATGTTTGTGTGTGTGTTTTATGTTTGTGTGTGTGTTTGTGAATTATGTGTGTTGTTGTATGTATATGTTTGTTTGTATGTATGTGTTTGTATGTTTGTTTGATTTGGGTATGTTTGTGTTTGTGTATATGTGTGTTTGTGTGTGTGTTTGTGTTTATGTGTCTGTTGTATGTTTGTGTTTGTGTATATGTGTGGTGTTGTATGTATATGTTTGTGTTTGTGTATATATGTGGTGTTGTATGTATATATGTGTTTGTGTTTATGGTTCATATGTATATGTGTGTTGTGTTTATGTGTGTGTTGTATGTTTGTGTTTGTGTATATGTGTGGTGTTGTATGTATATATGTGTATGTATATGGGTATGTATAGATGTGTATGTATATGTGTATGTATATGGGTATGTTTGTGTTTGTATATATGTGTATGTATATGTGTTGTATGTTTGTGATTTGTGTGTGTGTTGTATGTATGTATATGTGTATGTATATGTGTATGTGTGTGTGTATGTTAGTGTTTTAACAAGTGATGGATGAATTAAGAATTGTTATGTTCAATATGCTTGTTTGTTTGTTAGTATTTTAATTGTTATGTTTGGGTCTATAGTAAAATGGGGAAACCAAGGGATGGAGGAATTGTAGCTAGTTGGGAGTCAAATGAAGTCATGATTTTCTGTGATCTTTGCATTAAAGAAATTGGGCTTGGTAATCGACCTACCACCCACTTCAGCAAAGACGGCTGGAAAAATTTCATCTTGGCTTTTAAACAAGTCACCGGAAAAAGCTATGATCGAATGCAAATGAAAAATAAATGAGATCATCTCAAGAAAGACTAGAAGTTGTGGAGAGAACTAAAACATGGAGAGACCGGTTTGGGCTGGGATCAGGAAAAGAGAACAATTGCTGCATCTGATGAGTGGTGGGAGGAAAAGTTAAAGGTCATCTCAAAAACCTACTAGTTACAATTTCCTATATATCTGAAATTTGTTTCATTTAGTAACACTTTTATATATATTTTGTGCAGGTTGTCCATGATGCAAAAAAATTTAGATATGGTGGTATTTCCCCTGAGTTAGAGGAAAAATTAAATATTATGTTCAGTCAAGTAGTTGCAACTGGTGAAGATTCATGGGCACCATCCCAAGGCAGTGTGCCACCTGAAATGGAGAATAGAGTTGAAGAAGAAGATCATTTAGAAGATGAAGTGGATGTTCAGCGATGTGGAATTGAAGATCTAGGTGGAAATGCATCAACCAACATTGGAAATGGTTCTACCTCTTCAAGCAAAAAAAGAAGAATGGGAAAGAAAAAAGGAATGGCTATATCTTATATGAGTGAGTTGCGTGATTGTGCACTTGCAGCGATGCCACCGCCAGTTACCACAATCAAGGAGACGGTGGAGTTGATTTCCAGTATTCAAGAGATACGTTCTGACCTCGACTTATACTACTTTGCGGTGAACTATATCAGGGACAAGAACATCAGAGAGATTTTCATGAGCATTCCAGAAGATATACGAGTTTGGTGGATCAAAAATGCTTATGAGAATAGGACAGACTGATGTTTCTTGAGCGGAGGAGATACCCAAGTTTTGTTTCTATTTACTATTTCTGAATCTTGTAATGTTGTTTTGGAAACTTTTATATTTTTTAATCTTGTATTGTCATTTGGAGACATCTATTTTAACCTTTTTGAATTGTTCTGTGCTGATGCTACCTTGTTATTTATGTAAATGTTATTACTTTTTGCTATTCATAATTTTACTACCTTACTGTTTGTTGTTTAAGTAAATGTTATTTGGAGGCATCGGGTAATTGTTATTACTTTTAATTCTTTGACAACTAAGGTTGATGGAAGCACATGACTCTTCCAGTGAAAATTCAGGAGAAGATACCTCTCTTTCTCCAGAACGGGTACAATATATTGAATACTGCAATAGAGCTATCTCCGCAATTGATGAGATAAATAATTGCATACGGGAAAAGAGACCATGCATGACGTCTACTCAAACAGGTGAGAAATGGATGAAAGAATTGCTTGAAGGGCACCCAGATAGAATTCATGACGCATTTAGAATATCAAAGCGAATTTTTATTGCTTTACTTTGAAAGTTAGAAAACAATCATGAATTACAAGGATCACAATGCACAACCTCAAGAGAAATCCTAGGAATTACATTGTACATCCTAGCACATGGAGGCTCTATGAGATTAACAAAAGAGCGATTTCAACACTCAATTGAAACAATAAGTAGATATTATTCGAAAGGTCTTAAATCACTAATGCTACTGTCATTTGATGTTATAAAACCAATTGATCGCCATTTTAGAGAAATACCTATGGAAATAAGGTATGATGCCCGTTACATGCCATTCTTTAAGGATTGCATTGGTGCAATTGACGGTACACATGTAGATGCGAGGATACCATTTGATGATCAAGTTAGATATATTGGACGTCATGTACAACAACGCAAAATGTGATGGTTGTTTGCGACTTTAATATGTGCTTCACATTTGCACTGGGTGGGTGGGAAGGATCCGCTCATGATAGTCGTATCTTTGCGCGCGCATTGTCAGACGATAAACTATATTTTCCGCATCCTCCTCAAGGTAAAATGTTCAATAAATGATCGTATATGCTTTATTAATTCGCTATCATATTATTATATTTAACATATCAACTTATTATAGGTAAATATTATTTAGTGGATGCTGGATATCCACTAAAAATGGGCTATTTAAAACCATATCCAGAAACAAGATATCATTTGACAGATTTTGCACGCGGGAGTCGTCCCATCCATGGCAGACATGAGCATTTTAATAAGGCGCATTCATCTCTTCGAAGTGTGATTGAGAGGATGTTTGGGGTTTGGAAGAAAAAGTGGCACATTCTTAAAAAAATGCCTCAGTACAAATTCAAGAAACAACGTTCGATTGTGCTTGCGACCATGGCATTGCATAACTTCATTCGTAGACATCCATCTCGATGGGACCCGGAATTTAATGCATGTGATGCTGATGATTCATTCATACACCCAGAAGGTGTTGACGCAGAAGTTGGGGGTGAAATTGAGACATATACGTTTGATGCTGGGACTGTAGATCAAATGTCTGCAGTGTGAGATAGTATTGCCGAAGAAGTGTACAATGCTCGCAGGTATTAATTTGTTAATATCACATTTTAAATTTGAAAAAAATGTATTTCTTATTAATATCAAATGTATTTCTTACGCAGGTGAAGAAAGATTGAAGAAAATGAAGATGACGAGGAAGCATATTTTTGTTTATTGGGCAATGATCGTTTACTTTTTTTAATGAACATTTTGAAAACTTGTACTATTTTGGTTAAAACGTTAGAGAACAATTTGTATTTGTTGTGCTATGTTTACATATTTAAGTATTTTTATTTTTTATTTTTAAAAGTAAAAAAAACAGCTCCCAACAGCTGTTTTTCCATACAGCTCAATTGAAACAGCTCTGTTCAATCAGCAGTTATTCCCATACACCCCAAACAGTCTGCAGCTTTTCAAAACAGCTCCTCAAAGAGCTCTGTCTAAAGAGCTCTGTTCAATCAGCAGCTTTTCAATCCGCAGCAGCTCTCCCAAACAGACCCGATGTCTGCAGCTGAGCTACAGATAAGGAAAATCCGCTGAGACAACTGTCTATCTCAGCGGATCCGCTGAGATGGAACAGATCCAACAGCTGAGACAGGAGACTATCTCAGCCCAACCACTGAGACAGTTTTAAAAGAACTGACGAGCTTTACTTTTGGCGCAAAACCTGTAAAGCAAGAAAATATGTTCCAATCTCTCCCATGATGTGTTAGGAGGACATATAATAGCCGTTGAAAGGCAGAGGCAATATAAAAGAATCAATTAGGGCTTTGTAAAAAGAACTCTCTCTCACACACTCAAAAGTAAGAACATTACTGTTCCATTGATGACAGCCAAGAAGCTTTCACTTCCTGTTTCCTAAAGCTGCAAGAAGAGAATAGATTGCTCCTCTTGATCAAATCAAGATAGAGCAAGTTGATCCTCACTCCTTCTCTGAAGAATAAAATCAGAAGAATCAAGGCTGAGGACTTTGGACGCATCCAGATTCAAGACAGCTACTGCAGTTGTCCAGCAACAAAAGATAAAGAGTATTCCATCTCCTTTTGTTAATCATACATTCTTGTTTAGTAGGAACTTAATAATTCTGAGTTGTAGGGTATCTTTGCCCGAGTGTGTAGGGTTGTCTAGCCTGAGAAGTAGAGCTGTGTGTTCAGCTTGAGTGTAGGATCATTGGCTGATCTGAGATAGGGCTGCTAAGCCTGAGGTAGGGCTGTTGAGCCTGAGGTAGGGCTGTTGAGCCTAAGGTAGGGTTTGAGGAAACCTGAGAGATCCTGAGGGATCTGTGTTGTAAGCTCTTGGAGCTGAGTTTGGAGGTGTTCACCTTGTCTAACTCATTGTTAGAAAGGTGAAGGGGGAAAGAGGACTACTCAAGACACCCTGGCTTGAGGAACCTCAATAAGTCTTTGTGTGTTTTCTATGCTTGATACTTTACTAACCTAAAATCAGAAAATAGCTAGCCTAAATTAAAAGAAACCTATTCACCCCCACCCCTCTAGGTGACTAAGACTACATCCTAAACAAACTATCAAGGCTCAAGGATAAAATTGGGAGTCTCATTCGTCTGGGACTCCTCGGAAGATTCCTACTGGGCCAAGTACCCAACCATCCCCAGCCACCTAGAGAGGCAAGGGGGCAACTTCCCGCTCCCCAGGGGCAGCAGGAGGATGGACAATGGTTGAAGAGATTGAAACCATAGCCGGACCTCCAATGATTGCCACACGGTTCCTCTTAATCTCCAAACCCCAGAGATCACGAAGATAAGCAGTTCAGACAAGACATCACGATCACTTTCAAAGATGAGGATCTACAAGGGGTGTGGCTACCGCATCAAGATTCACTTGTGATCAGTACAGGGATCGGGGACCCTTTCCTCAACATCAAAAGAATATTGGTCGACAATGGAAGCTCAATCAACATTCTATTCATGTCCACTCCACAGAACATAAAGCTTATGAAGGAGCAGCTCAGCCCTGTAGCCAGACCTATTTATGATTTTGACAACCGACCTATTATAGTTCAGGGCATAATCACCCTCCCTCCCTGTCACGTTAGGCAAATTCCCAAGGCAATCAATGCACGATGTCTAGTTCATGGTTGTGGAATCCTCCTCCGCCTACAATGCCATTTTTGGAAAACCGCTTCAATTCACCTTTGGAGTCGTTCATTCCATTCCGCATCTATCCATGAAGTTTCCAACCGCTGCAGGAATAGGGGTTGTAAGAGGAAACCAAGAAGAAACGCGAATGTGTTATCTGAAACAAGCTCGACCGGTGGAGGCTACCACTCTTAACCTCGACAACTTTGACATACAGCACGAGGCCACTTTGCAATGCGGAGAACCTGTTGAAGGGCTCGTGGAAGTGTCGCTATCCCAGTAAGATCCAACCAGGATCCTTCAGGTAGGATCCCTCCTATCCAAGGAAGAGAGAGAGAAATACAATCTCTTCCTTCGCGCAAATGAGGATGTCTTCGCATGGAGTCCGGAAGAGATACCCAGTGTAGATCCATAGGTCATATTTCATTCTTTAAACCTTAAGCGTGCCTGCAGGTCAGTAATCCAAAAAAAGCAGAACTTCACTCCAGAATGGCTTAGGGAAATCGAAGAGGAGGTAGAGAAGCTCCTGGAAGCACGGTTCATCCGTGAAGCAAAGTGATATTGATAATTCGTGTTTGTGATTTTTGGAAAAGCAAAGCAAGGGGTTATGCGATGATATTCTCCAAACCTATATCCGATGAAGGAAAGTGCACATTATCATATATAGTATAGAATATTTTAAAAATACCAAGGCCGTAATCCTCAGGGCGCGTTGATTACTTCTACTTTGATGAGAAAATTATTATCTTATCATTAATTTTTTTTGAGTAGATTTAGTTAACTAAAAAGAGAGACAAATTGTAAATTAAAGTAAGGTTTAGATAATTATTAAAAGGATTAGTGCTCAATCTTGAATCACCTTGGCATGAGAATAATCAAAAAGTAGAAATAAATAAATCTAATTTCCTTTAAGTAGACTACTTGACCTTGGAGGTTCCGAAGCATGAACATGCCTCTCTCGAGGAAATGCCCAACTAAGTTTAGGTAAAATCGACTGAACTCTCGTTCTATAATTGAATGCCTAAAACTTGCTTTACAAAGTGAACCCCACTATTAGATTTAACTCCAATCTGGGAGATTTACGTCATCCTCTATCGAGGGGTGCGTACAACTCTCTTTACCCTTGAGTGATCGATTCATATTTTGAGCCACCCGGCTAACTAAGTATGAAAACCTAAGTGAAAATAATATATCGAAAATATGGTCACACTGATTTAAAAATCAAGGGTAAATCAAAAGTGTTTTCGTAAATGGAAAAAGAGAGCTAAAAGTTCATAACATGATTATCTCATCCTCGGATCATCTCGATCGAGCACTAATGAGAGTTTATTTAATCATGGTGGAGGGGAAAAAGAAAAACATGAAGTAAGATTGCATGAAAAATTACTAAAGTAGAAGGAGAAATGAAGAAAAGCAAAGGTAAAATTTTATTAAAAAGTAAAGTGATTACAAGCTTAAAGAAAGATTACAACATTTGCAAGAAGGGATTACAAGATCACTAGAAACTATTGCATGAAAAGCTAGAAGAAATTTACTTGAAAAGAAGAGAGAGAGAGAGAGAGAGAAAGAGAGAGAGAGAGAGAGAACATAAGGGGAAAAGCATGAAAATAGCAACTAACAGCACTAACAACACCTCCTCCTCTCCAAAATTCCGAACCCTGGACTCAAGGAGACTTATGGAATTTATAGGAAAAAATTTCAAGTTACATACCCTCGGTCACGCCGTGTACAAAGGCGTGTAATTACTGTTCTGCTCAACTCGGACGGCGGCGTGGGGCTTGCGTGATGATGCAGTAGAATTCAGAGATTACACACCCGTGACAAGTGGGTCACGACCGTGTACTTGTGCTGCTTCATTAAATGCAACATGGGTGTAATTAGCAGCGCGGAGGGAGTCAGAGATCTTGCGGGATGAGTCACGGGCGTGACTTTCAGGAACACGGGCATGACTTGGACAAATCTACATGGAATCTCCTCCTGGACACGGCAGCAGCTGGGAGTTATCTTTAAGTTGGCATGCCCTTGGTCATGGGCGTGATCGAGGGCGTGTAATTGAACATGGGTGTGACTTGGGGGAAATAAGCTCAAATCGCATGGCAGCAACACTAGACTTAAATTAAGATTACACGCCCTAGGTCACGGGCATGACCGAGGGCGTGACATGCATTTTGACCCAATTTGACCCAAAAGTTGCAAAAATTAGAAATATGCTACATTAGATTCAAATTGCATAAAAGAAATATTTATAAACTAAAGTTGCATAAATTAGAAAAATTCATATTGAAAAAAATACTATGATCTATACTAAAAATTCATATAAAAACTACTTATCAAATAACCTCATACTTGAGCTTTTGTTATTCCAGAGCAAAAGTATGAAACATATTTTATAAGATATTAATATAATTTTTAATTTAAACTAAAATTTTATTTAGACCAAAAGTATGTTAAGAATAAATTTTAGGAGCAGTTATGTCCTAAATTATGATGATAATTTAAAAGGAGGAAAAAATGTTTAGCTAAGGACCTCTCAAGATAACTAACCAGCTAACCAAATTGTACAAATTATAAAACTAAATTAGATTAGAATTATAAGAACTTTAACGTAATAGAAAACTTAAGGAAAAGGTAACCTACTAAATATTGCTCTCTCCATAACTTAAATTAGATCTAGATCAATGATATTGGTTAAGGGGGTTCACAAAATTTGGCAAAAGAAGAGATCTTAAAGTGGAGGTGATGGATTTTATCCTCTCACCTCACTCAATTTTTTTTTTCTAAATGTATATTGTTGAAGCCAGGTAAATCATTGCTCCAAATATTCAGATCTAGGTGTAGCCGAAGGTTATTGATTCTGTGCCTCAGAGACTTGGATCTGAAGACTCGCACGAAGAAGGAAAAGAGAGATCATAAACAGACCCCGGGGAGCTTCAACAGGGAGGTCTCATCACGTACCCAGAAGCTCAATGAGAACTCCCCCTCCGCAACCACATATTGTTGAGCTTGGTACTAGGAAGACACTAGCTTGATAAGAATCTCGCATATATGGGGGGATTGGGCTCTGATTTTTCAAGTGTCATTCCTGGTAACCCTGGGGTTCTATTTATAGACAAATTTTGAGGGAGGGTATGCAGGCGACGATGTCTAACCACCTGCGAGATAAGATAATTAAATCTAATGAACGGGTGACTAGGTAAGGATATCAACAAGTTTCAGCGAGTTGTAGCTGATAGTCGCCCATATGCGAGTAGGCCCGAGGGTCGATGATAGTCGCCCGCTTGTGCAAGTAACATCGAGACCTGCTTCTAGTCGCCAATTTGGGGCGAGTAACCTTTATACTTGCACCTGACATTATATGTATCTGGTGAGCTGCCTGCTGTCTTCAATTTGACCATTGACTTTGACTTTGACTTCTGCCTACATGTAATGGATGAGTCCTACCCTCGAAGAATATGGGTTGTACACATCCCCACTCTTTTTGAGCAATGAAGTGGCTTGGAAAGAAACATCCAACCCCTATTCGTCGAGGGTCTTCTGGCGAGTACATTGCCTACTCAGAAAGGGGGGGGGGGGGGGGGGTCCTGCGATATCTATAAATAGGGGGAAGGGGCCTTCCCTAGTACGCCACTTTTCAATCCATAGTGAGATGTTGACTCCTGAGGAGATAGCCGCGAAGACTCAAATGTTGATGAAGTTGCTGAACAAGTCGCAAGGCGTCGCTGCACGTAAGAGAAAAAGAGGCAATGTTAATCGCCCTACCAAAAGGACATCGTGTGAGGATATTCCGTTGGTTGATCCTGCGGCATCCGTGCCTGAGTCTAATCCAACCTAGCCGAGCGAGGGGGGTCTAGAGGATGACGGTGAGAAAAGGGTCACCGAGAACGAACCTTCAACCACTCCCCCTGATACGACCACAACAGGTAATCGTCGCTCTATTTGCCAAACTCTCAATATTGACGCCTTAGTGATGCCGACTTTCTTTCCTAGTGAACCTTCCTGCAGAGGCTACTTTGATTAAGCCAAATATGTCGGCACCTCTCACGGAAGAGCCTACGAGGGCCAAACATCTGCCACCTCCTTTGCCTATTCCTATCGGCATTGTCCCTCAGCGAGAAACTTCTCGCCAACAGCCCTCTTCGACAGAGCGCGGGGAGAGCGTTCCTGCGTGGGACTGATGACTTTGAAGAAGTTAAAGGTCACCATCTCGCATCCTGCTCCATCTTCCTCGACTAGAGTTCCTCACCCGCCGGTGACAACCACCTAGGGTCTTCCGACATCCGACGAAAGGGGAGGTGGACGGTCCTCTCATGTACATCCGCCACTGACGTCCGCGAGGACTCATGTATGCGGGAAGGTGCCCCTGGATCCGCCGTCTGCGCCTCCATCTCGCCATCCCGAGGTGATGCCACTGCACCACCATTCTACTAGCAGGGATGGCCGGGGCGGTCGATCAGGGGCTCGGCGTATTTCTCCTCATTGTATGTCATCGCCTCGCCACCTTTCTCTGCCTCATCATTCAGATAATCCTCGGCGAATGCCATCTCCTCGCCACCATCCGAGGATAGCACCTGTGCACACATGTACTTCTCACATTTGTAGCAATGTGCTGATCTATCTTCGTGGGTATCGTGCTAATTTTAATCTTTTCCAAGTCGCGCGACGTCTCCGGGGTCGGCCTTCTTCAACGCCATAGGCCTTCCCATGCGCGAGATCCAGACAAAGATGGTATCTGCCTACCTCGACCTTGAACTCAAGGTCGACAAGTTGATGGCATATGAGGTGCATCGATGCCTATCTCAGCTAGAGGATCGAGTGGTGAACATTAAGGGGTTCAAGCACCGCCTGGATACCTTGGAGGGAAAGTACTTCTCCATCAACGAACTGGAGCGGCAGATGGTGGATGTGGAGCATCAGCAGGAACTGCAGAAGGCCGATATTCATGGGATGAGGGCGAGTATGGGATCCCTCGAGACCCTTACTCGCATGGAAGAGCACATCCGTCTCAGCGAGAAGCTTATGACGAGGGCCAGTAGCATATGGGTTTCGAGCATCAACTAGGATTTACCGGGCGGCATGACCCTACCTCGGATAGACGCGGTGATCCTCCAGTGATATTGGCTCGAAGTCCGTAGGCGACTTTTTTATTTTTCCTATTTTTCATGGATATTAATTTAGCTGCCTGTAATAATTTCAACTTGATTATGATGAGATTTGTTCGCTAATCATGGGTGCTTTCAACGACATTTCTGATTTTCACGAGATCTTTATTTTGGCTTCTGTTTATTGCGGCGAGTTTCACTTGGTTGTCGCATTCTGCGGGCGATATACGACCTTGTCATCTTGGAAAGCCTTTTGCAAGGAAGCTATCTCGGTGGGCGGTTTGTGCGTGTTAGGTGTGAGTATTGCACATGGCGAACGACTCCTCCTGTGATGTCAATAAATAAGAGGGGGGGGGGGGGTCCGAAAACAATATGCTTTCTGAATCCTTCCGAGAACTCAGCTATACAAATGAGATTCTTCCTTTCTCGATGGTGCCTTCGGGTGATGCTTATGCTCGCCGATTGACTTACACCCAGAACTTCTCTGCGAAGAGACTTACGCCCAGAACTTCTCTGCGAAGAAGTTTATGAAGTCAATAACTCGCCCAGACAATTTAGAGAGTTTCGTTCATCGCTTCCTTCCTAGAGGCTTCCACGCGTGCTTGACGTCGAAGGAAGAAAGAATAAATTCGTTCGCGGATGGGAAGCTCGTCTTCCCCCTTACTCATTTTGAGGTGGGCTTGCGACTTCCCCTCTAGCCGTAGTTCTGCCAAGTCCTTCGATACTTCAGATTGGTCCCTGCGTAGATAAACTCGAATGGTGTTGCCATCATCATGGGCTTCCTGTGCTTCCTGCAATCAGAGATGATTACCTTCAATCTCTCCATATTTCGGAGGCTCTTCTATATAGTCGCGACCAAAGATGGGGTGATCTACTTCGATAGTCACCACTGCTCGCTGACGGGAACCTCAAACAAAGTTCATCGCTAAAACAAAAGATTCGTCTTTGTCTCAGACGACTTTTCAGGAATTCCTTCTCGCCCCCAACAACCACCAGTAGGGTTGTTCTGAACGATCAAGAGTAGGAAGTTTGACATCATCTTCTGGTGACAGAACGTCGATTAACTCACATATATCGAGTCTAGTGAAGGTAACATCGCTTTGGTGCGAGTAATGCTTGAGCAGAGTTATTCGTCCCCATGGATAACTCTTTTCTTTTAGGTACTCACAATGTTCCTGCGCCCACACTTCCCCCAGCGGACGAGTCTCCTCCCCCCGCGTCTTCTTCAGGGCGAGCGCAGCCCGAGGATGAGGAAGAAGCTGCCGAGGTGGAGTCCCCTCTTCTGGAAGGGCTTACTGGTCTCGGTGATCTGACTGAGATCCTCTGTGCTATGGGGGGATTGGAAGAAGGCGAGCCCTCTACAAAGAAGAGGAAGAGAAAAGAGCTCGCTCGAAAGTCAAAGGACGATCGGTAAAAGGAGAAGGAGGATAGCACCCCCAAGAGCCATCCAAACTTCAGGCAGGGTTCGCGGAACACCGACCTGGATGGTGAGCCTCTCCTCGCGTGGAGTAGGAAAAGGAATGTGGTTCACCTTAGTTCTTGCCTACCCTCCTGGAGCGAGGATGAAGTGTCGAACAATGATACTTTCTGTGTCACGTTCGGGATTTACAGACGTGACGATGTTAAGGTCCTAGAAGAGGCGTCTCCTCGATACCTCGCCGACCAGGGGTCGTAGGTGATGCTGCGAGTAGCAGAACATGCTCATCAGACCGCCCTTAACCTTCTCGCTGCCGAGGAGTAGGTCGAGGTCTTCCGGAAGCTCCTGCTGGAGGCGGAGATGCAAAAAAGCTGGGCTGAGGCTAGGGCCATCATGGCTGAGGACATGTCTTCCTCGAGCAAAGACTTTGAGTTGATCTTGGTAGTTCAATGTGGTTTTTGTGTAATTCGTTTGTCGCATGTTCTTTTCGCTTTTATAACCTGCTGCTTTTCCATTTTGTAGGTGGAGCAGCTTGTTGGATCGATAGGTGCCCTTAGAGGGGGGTGAATAAAGGAATAAAAATTCTTTTTATAAGTTTAGGCAAAATTACTAAATTGTTTTGAAATAAATGAGAGCGAAATAACAATTTAGCTAAAGAAAGAGAATATTGTAATTTGGAAATTTAGAATTTAGAAACAAGTGCTAAATTGTTTTATGATGAAAGAGATTAAAATGAACAATTTAGATAAATTTATTTAGTAACCAATATAGTAGAGATTATGCCAAAAGAGAGAAATCAAGTAAACACAAGTAGAGACATGCATGATTTATATATTTAAAAGTGTTTACAAATACTTGATTTCAATAATGCAAGAAATTGGAGGCGTACAAATGTAAATATCTTTTCCTTTTCTATACTGGCTTGTATCCCCACAAACTGATTGACTTTAGCCTATCCTTCCCCGGATATGGCCTCAAGCCGCTCTAGCCAATCCTTCCCTAGACATGGCCTCGAGCACCCCCTAGATCTAATCTCCTAGAACTAGTCTGCAACTCAAGCGACGGATTGCCCCCTAAGTCGCGCAAGGACTAGTCGCCAACACAAGGTGAATTCTCTATACGGTTACAAAATGGAATGAAATGAAAATAATGATAACAACAATAAAAACTCCCTATATGAGATCTTCGGAAGTTGGAGATGAAGGATCGCTGTAGTATGAGCGAGGTCGAAGCGATCGTCCTTCGGATGTAGCGTGACGTAGTCCTCCTCCAAAATTCTCTTTAAGCTTTTTGTGGGAGATCCATCTTCGGGAGCATAACAACAATGGAATTTTGGCACTTGTATTCTATCAGGGATGGATTCCCAAAATGAGAGAGAAAGCTCCATTTTATAGATCTTGGAGCTAGCGCCTGCGGTAGCTCCTAGCGCCTGCGGTAGCATTCGTGTAGAAGCAGTTATGAAACCATCGCGGTGTGGCATTATGGCACGAACTTGAGCTAGCGCCAGGCGTGAGCGCTAGCGCCTGCGGTAACCCGTAGCGCTGGCGGTAGTGCTTTTGTTCAGTTTTTTGGTTCCAAGCTGCTTTCTACCTGTGGAGTATTGCACCTATAGTTCCTGCACACTATAAACACACGACAAGCAAGATCAAATACAATATGTGATTTGTTATTCTCAAACAAAGGGATGTGACACACATGTCCAACAATCTCCCCTTTTTGACAACAAATCCTCTTAGCAAGAAATCAACAAAGGTGTTTATAGGATATGATAAGCGAGATAAAAGTGCAACTATAGTATTTGATAAGCTTGAGAATGTGCATACACTCCCTATCTTAATGCCCCCTACCTAAATGCAATTTATGTTTTATATTCCCCCTAAATTTTAGATTAAATTTGAATTATTTATTATCCCTTAAATCGTCAAGATTTTCCTCTAGATTACTTCAATTAATCTCCCCCTTTTGGTATTATCAAAAGAAGGTGGGGTTAGGGAAGTAAGGAGGCATTCTTTATAAATGATAAAGCATGATCGAGGTTTTGTAATATAGAAAAATAATAAAGAGTTTAAGCATAGTGTTGAAAAGATTTCAAAATAAAGATATAAGAGTTGTAAGCAAGCAGAAGATTATAAGAAACATCTTTTTGTAAGCAAGAAAAGCATAAGTATAAATCTTAGTTTAAGTTCAAAATGTAAAGATGTTTTAACCTTTTTGAAATCTCAGAATTTTACATAAAGTTACCAAGCATGAAATGAACATATTAAAAAGAGAATATACTACAATGTTACTTAATTTCAAGTGTAAGAGATACCAAAACATTGTAGAGATCATGCTAGGTTATCTAGTGCATTTCTTATATTAAGAGTAGTATAGATAAAGCATTAGAATCCAATACTCATGAGAAGAAGTGTTATAAAAGATAATGAAGCGCACATAAGTGTATTTTGAGCAAAGTTAACAAATGAATTAAATCACAAAATACAAGACAAATGTAGAGTTAAGTGCACAATAAAACAAAAGTATATTAACTTTCACACACTTTAATGCACATAATTTTTAACAAAGTGGTGTAATAACCAAGGTTTGCACAAGACACTTTACTATTCTTTCCAAATAGTACTTGGTGGAGTTATATTTGTCTAAATGTTTTTTTGTTCACTTTTGTGAGACAACATTCTCCGAATACAATTGTTTTGCAAACCCAACATACAAGTTTTAAAAACAACCACTTTTCTTCATTTCTTAAGTGCAATTCAAATGTAGTGTAGGTAATAAACTTATGCAAGTTTTAATTCATTGCACAACTACAATACACAAGCAAGCATTTTTAGATATAAACACACATGTAGATAACCAAAATAAGTGAGCGAAAGAGTATAATTATCAATCACAAAACATTTAGTCATACTTAGAGGCATGCTATGCTTGGTTCTACACATATTTTTTAATACAATTGATGCACTTAATTAGATATATCAAAGCATGATAAATAAAACAATGTTCATATAATTTGAAGAAATAAGTTTTAACATTGTAAATAATTCTAAATAATAGAATTCATACATGCTTGATATTAGCAATAAAGATCATACAATTTTTTTGTTGTTTTGAAAATTTTTGTAATGAAAGAAAAAAAGAAAACCACAAAAACATATTTTTGTATTTTTGAATTTTGAAGTTTTGTAGTTTATTTTTCATAATATAAATAAAATAAAAATAACAAATGTCAGAAGTACAAAAATAAAGTAGTACATATAAATAACAAATTTTTATTGATTTCTAGAAATTTTGAAAATAGAAAAATCAAACACCCACGCTAGCGCCAGCGCCAGTGCTAGCGCGGAAAATAGTAATTGATTTTGTGAGAATTTTAAATTTTCACTTTTTGATCTTGATTAAGAGTCCTTAGAGTAGTCTTATGCAGAAATTTTGTAATTTTTGGAGATGACTTGATTGCTCAAATTGCATAAAACTTTAGCATTTTTCAAATAACTCATCCTAAGATGTCTAAGACTCCTAATTCCAACCTTAACATTTGAAACCTTGCAAGATTTTTGGAGATCTCTGGGTGGATCAAATTTGCATGAAACTTTGGCTTTTTCAAATACTAGTATTTTACAAAATCATTTAAGCACAACAAGAAAAATTATGCAAACACAAGAGGACATTTTTGAGCAACCCAAAATATGCACGATTTAAGTGATAAGAAAATAAAATGTTCATGCAATGAGTAAAATAAGTATGTCTTAAGATTAAAAACTACCCAGACTAAATGTCTACACCCTAGCCCCGTACTAAGTGATAGATGGGCATGAGAAGCTCCACACATGTCATAGGTTGGGGTATTAATCCCATATGCACACACTAGAGAATGATCAACCTAGCATTCTTCCCCCTAGTGCCTCGCAAGGCCCCATTAGAACCCTCACCGGTTAAGGACAAGACATGACTTATATGTTAGGTCTCTAATGCATCCAATCCTATGCCCCCGCTATTGTGAGATATGAAGTCATATGTGAATAATCTTTGGACAACATATGCTCTTAAACTATGGGTTGATTTATAAACTATGGTTTTTATTTAATGTGAAGAATTATAGAAAAATATAAAGCCACATAATTTTTCTACTATTATGAGATGACGATATGAGATAACTAACACAATTACTAATAGTCAATAAGTGATAATGTTAGTTTGTTGAGTTTTGGGTTTAATGTTACTTCATAAGATTAACATTAATATTGCATGTATTCCAAAATAGAGTTTCAAATTATAGATCTAGAATAATGTGATGATTTAGTTTGATTTATTTTTATTACTGCAAAGTTGATTCTAGAGTCTATATATATGTGAGACACATGCAATCAATATCAAATCATATCAATACACCAAATAATATAAATAAAATATTATTCATATTTTTATCATAAGATTCGTAATTCCTAAGTGATAGACATTATTGATTTGAGATATTTCTTGATAGAACATGAATTATGATTTATGATTATAGATAATTTTGCATAAATTATATGTTATATCATCATGATGTATGTGAATTCTATTCCTTCTAGACTTATGGCAATATGATTTGGTGATTTTCTTTTTAATGAACAAGTTTGATTTATAAGTCTAGAAAATGATGACCATGCAATCGTATTAAAGACAAAGATCACATATATAAAGTTTTGAAATTTATAATAAAATTGCAATCAATAATTGATTTGATTGATCTTTAGTTTTGCATGATAATATATGATTCATGATACAATATTCATATATATTCTAATTATTAATCCTATAAACTATGTGTTTGTTGGAATTTTAGCATTCTATTATAATTTCAAATCACATAGTTATCAGAAAATTGAATAACATTGTAGATGTTATACCTTGCATATAAATTTAAGCATAAACTAAGAAGTGATGCTAGGATGATGAGTTTGAATGCAATGCTATTATATATGATTTAATGGAGATAATGTTGCATGTAATATGAGAATATTTCAAATTAATTTTCTTTAGACCTAGAAAGGGATAATTAAACTTTTGATTTGAACTTAATAATACAAGATGATTCTAAGGTCTAAATACATGCAAACAATGGTGGCACACATCACATAATACCTAAATCAATCTATAAAACAATTATACTAAGGGTAGTATGTGATGATAAATCCATTGACATAGAAATTCCCGAAATAGGAAAACTGAAATAACTTTTAAACAAAGTTGAATTTGGGCAATTTGTTAGCACCAAACGAACTAGAGTGGGCAAGCCTGGTTCGCCGTTGGATGGAGATTTTTGTGCACTTTCTGGAAACATATTAAACGCGAAAATTGGGCGTGTGGATCAAAAGATATGGTCGTTTGATGTTTTGATCGAAGACTCGCATTTTTGAAGGATTAAACATGCATTTTGTGAATTTTTTGTTTTTGATTTTACTTAATAATATTCTTCATTATCTGCAAACAAAATAGAAAATAATAAAAACATTGCGCATTTTAATATTTAGCCTAAGCCCTTTAATAAACCATTTAAATCCATTCTTTAAAATAATTTCATTTGTCTTGATAATAATTTCAATTTTCAGTTAAAAAAAATATGAGAGAAAGGTCACTTTTTAAAAACATATGACTTTTTATTCAATTTGATTTATATGTTATAAAGCTTTAGATGATAAAGTCATATTTGAAATATTTATAAGGTGACCAAGGCATGTTAGCTTAAACAAAGAAAATAAAATTAAGCATATTATGAAGTAGAGTAATGATATTTCATTTTTAATTGTTTCTACTTCATGCAAATGATTGGATACTAATGAATGAGAGATTTAGGTATCCAAAGTGGACCAAGTGGGATGATTCCTTTGGGTTCCCAAATACACCGTGTTGGCTTTTTGGGAGACAAGGATTAATGAGACCTTTCAATTAAAATTGATTTATAATTTTTCTTTATGGGTCTTAATTTATACCTTGGTTGTTTATCACTCAAATCCATATAATTATTATGTGACATATTTATATGATTATAATTGTTTGAAAAATAATTCATTTGGGATTTATGTTTGTTCAAATTATTTTTCAAAATAGATTGATGTTGATAATCATAATGAATTTTATTATATGGATTCATTGAAAGTTTATAAAAGTGATTGTCTTTCTTTATAAGTGATTGTTGATAGAGTGGGTTACAATATATGTTAAATGATTGGTTCTTATTTTGATGGTTTTCATTTCCACTCTTTCTTTTAGACATACTCTTATAATGTGAAGGAAAATATTTTATAGTTTGATCTTCATACAAAGGAGTTTTTAAATTTGAGTCATGATTGAAAATATATTGAGACTTATAATAGTGTCTCTTAAGAATTTTGTGAGGATCATAAATCCTTTTGTGAGTATCATAATTCCTTTTGATGTGCGAAAATGGTCCTTCTTAGAAATGATTTTATAAGTTAATTTAACTTTGTTATTCAAGATCTTATGATGAAAGTCATTACTAGAAATTATAACTTTTTGAACAAAAGATTTTAATTGTCTTAACTTACAAGTTAAAGCATCATTTTCAATTATCAAATTTTCATTTTGTTCTTTAGAATCTAAGAGCCCCTTTTCAATATCCTTGAATTTTTCTTTTAATAGATTGCAATCAAAACAAGGAGTAGGAATTTTAATCAAAGAGCATGAAAGAGAATTAAACACATCAATATTTGATTCTACTTTATCGTTTGCTTTTAAGGATTTATTTTCTAAATGTAACTTGGAATTAGAAATTTTCAGCTTTAAAATTTTACCTTTAGTAATTTTAAGCATACGAGATGTAGAAATAGAATTTGTTACAAAAAGAGATGTTTTTGAATTTCTTACATTGCTATGGGATGAGGCAAGATTTGAACCAAGGGTTCCTTTGACATCTTATTCCCATTACTCTTCCATTGTTGAATTTCTGTCTTCTCTTTTGTTTGATGTGTTGCCATCATTTGAGTCCAATATTGTGACATTGCATTCTTCTTTCTTAGATAGATCTTCCTCCAAGCATAAGTCCTCATCAGTTTCTCCTCTTGAATCCATAAGGAGTTGCTCTTGTTCATCATCTGTGGAAGGAAGACTATAAGAATTCTCAAGAAAGTTTCAAACTTCATAAACAGTAGGAAGTGTATAAATAAGTTTGAAAATATTTTGATCTAGTGCACAATATAGTCTTTTCATTGATTTGGCATTTAAAAACATTTCATTTTTATTTAAAATGCTTGGGGGTATTTTAATTGTAATATTCCAAACTTCAATATCCATAGATTTAAGAAATTTTTCCATAAGAGTTTTCCACCCATTATAATTTTTACCCAAAAATAATCGTGGACATAAGGATTTTTCATTTTCATAAAAACTTCCCCTTCTAGTGGATGCGAGATTATGAAGCACCATTATTGCCGGTTGTGAAGCTGTATTGGAATAACATAGCTCTGATACCACTTGTTGGATCGATAGGCGCCCTTAGAGGGGGGGGGGGGGGTGGTGGTGAATAAGGGAATAAAAATTCTTTTTATAAGTTTAGGAAAATTACTAAATTGTTTTGAAATAAACGAGAGCGAAATAACAATTTAGCTAAAGGAAGAGAATATTGTAATTTGCAATTTTAGAATTTAGAAATAAGTGCTAAATTGTTTTATGATGAAAGAGATTAAAATAAATAATTTAGATAAAGTTTTCGAATTGAAATCATAGTAACCAATATAGTAGAGATTATGCCAAAAGAGAGAAATCAAGTAAACACAAATAGAGACATGATTTATATATTTAAAAGTGTTTACAAATACTTGATTTCAATAACTCTAGAAATTAGAGGCGTACAAATGTAAATATCTTTTCCTTTTCTATACCGACTTGTATCCCCACAAATCGGTTGACTTTAGCCTATCCTTCCCCGGATATGGCCTCAAGACACTCTAGCCAATCCTTCCCCAGATATGGCCTCGAGAACCCCCTAGATCTAATCTCCTAGACCTAGTCGCCAACTCATGGGGCGAATTACCCCCTAAGCCGTGCAAGGACCTAGTCGCCAACACAAGGAGAATTCTCTATGCGGTTACAAAATGGAATGAAATGAAAATTATGATAACAATAATAAAAACTCCCTATATGAGATCTTCTAAAGTTGGAGAAGAAGGATCGCTTTAGTATGAGCAAGGTCGAAGCGATCGTCCTTCTGATGTAGCATGACGTAGTCTTCCTCCAGAATTCTCCTTAAGCTTTTGGTGGGAGATCCATCTTCGGTAGCATAAGAACAATGGAATTTTGGCACTGGTATTCTCTCAGGGATAGATTCCCAAAATAAGAGAGAAAGCTCCATTTTATAGATCTTGGAGTTAGCGCATGTGGTATCTCCTAACGCCTACGGTATCATTCGTGTAGAAGCAGTTATGAAACCATCGCGACATGGCGTTGTGGCATAAACTCGAGCTAGCACCAGGCGGTAGTGATAGCGCCTGTGGTAGCGCTAGCGGCTGCGGTAACCCCTAGCGCTGGCGGTAATGATTTAGTTTAGTTTTTTGGTTCCAAGCTGCTTTCTACTTGTGGAGTATTACACTTATAGTTCCTGCACACTATAAACACACGACAAGCAAGATCAAATACAATATGGGATTTGTTAATCTCAAACAAAGGGATGCGACACACATGTCCAACAATCTCCACCTTTTGATAATAACAAATCCTCTTAGCAAGAAATCAACAAATTAAAGGTGTTTATAGGATATGATAAGCGAGATAAAAGTGCAACTATAGTGTTTAATAAGCATGAGAATGTGCATTACCCCTACATAAATGCAATTTATGTTTTATATTGCAACTAAATGTTAGATTAAATTTGAATTATTTATTATCCCCTAAATCGTCTAGATTTTCCTCTAGATATCTTCAATTAATCTCCCCTTTCGGTATTATCAAAAGAAGGTGGGGTGAGGGAAGTAAGGAGGCATTCTTTATAAATGATAAACACGATCGAGCTTTTGTAATATAGAAAAATGATAAAGAGTCTAAGCATAGTGTTGAAAAGATTTCAAAATAAAGATAAAAGAGTTATAAGCAAGCGGAAGATTATAAGAAACATCTTTTTGTAAGCATGAAAAGCATAAGTATAAATCTTAGTTTAAGTTCAAATGTAAAGATGTTTTAACCTTTTTGAAATCTCATAATTTTACATAAAGTTACCAAGCATGAAATGAACATATTAAAAAGAGAATATACTACAATGTTACTTAATTTTAAGTGTAAGAGATACCAAAACATTGTAGAGATCATGCTAGGTTATCTAGTGCATTTCTTATATTAAAAGTAGTATAGATAAATCATTATAATCCAATACTCAGGAGAAGAAGTGTTATGAAAGATAATGAAGTGCACATAAGTGTATTTTGAGCAAAGTTAATAAATGATTTAAATCACAAAATACAAGACATATGTAGAGTTAAGTGCACAATAAAACACAAGTATATTAACTTTCACACACTTTAATGCACATAATTTTTAACAAAGTGGTGTAATAACCAAGGTTTGCACAAGACACTTTACTATTCTTTCCAAGTAGTACTAGGTGGAGTTATATTTGTCTAAAAAAAATTTTTGTTCACTTTTGTGAGACAACATTCTCCGAATACACTAGTTTTGCAAACCCAACATAATGTTTTTTAAAAACAACCACTTTTCTTCATTTCTTAAGTGCAATTCAAATGTAGTGTAGGTAATAAACTTATGCAAGTTTTAATTCATTGCACAATTACAATACACAAGCAAGCATTTTTAGATTTAAACACACATGTAGATAACCAAAATAAGTGAGTGAAAGAGTATCATTATCAATCACAAAATATTTACTCATACTTAGAGGCATGCTAAGCTTGGTTCTACACATATTGTTTTAACACAATTGATGCACTTAATTACATATATCAAAGCATGATAAACAAAACAATGTTCATAGTAATTTGAAGAAATAAGTTTTAACATTGTAAGTAATTCTAAATAATAGAATTCATACATGCTTGATATTACCAATAAAGATCATACAGTTTTTTTATTGTTTTGAAATTTTTTGTAATGAAAAAAAAAGAAAACCACAAATACATATTTTTGAATTTTGAAGTTTTGTAGTTGATTTTTCATAATATAAATAAAACAAAAAAAACAAATGTCAGAAGTACAAAAACAAAGTAGTACATATAAACTTACAAATTTTTATTGATTTTTAGAAATTTTGAAAACAGAAAAATCAAACACACACGCTAGCGCCGACGCCAGTGCTAGCGCAAAAAACAGTAATTGATTTTGTGAGAATTTTAAATTTTCACTTTTTGATCTTGATTAAGAGTCCTTAGAGTAGTCTTATGCAAAAATTTTGTAATTTTTGGAGATGTCTTGATTGCTCAAATTGCATAAAACTTTAGCGTTTTTCAAATAACTCATCCTAAGATGTCTAAGACTCCTAATTCCAACCTTAACATTTGAAACCTTGCAAGATTTTTGGAGATCTCTAGGTGGATCAAATTTGCATGAAACTTTGGCTTTTTCAAATACTAGTGTTTTACAAAATCATTTAAGCACAACAAGATAAATTATGCATACACAAGAGGACATTTTAGAGCAACCCAAAATATGCATGATTTAAGTGATAAGTAAATAAAATGTTCATGCAATGAGTAAAATAAGTATGTCTTAAGATTAAAAACTACCCGAACTAAATGTCTAGACCCTAGCCCCTTACTAAGTGACAGATGGACATGAGGAGATGCACACATGCTGTAGGTTGGGGTGTTAATCTCATATGCACACACTAGAGAATTCTCAACCTAGCACTCTTTCCCCCCAGTGCCTCACAAGGATCCACTAGAACCCTCCCCGGTTAAGGACAATACATGTGGTGATTTAAATTCGGATTGTCTTCTTTTTTATGGTTTGCGCAACCTTTATATAACGAGATTAGAATTAGGCGGGTGTTTTAGAAGAGTTTTGCAAGTACTCCTACTTTGAGAAACTAACCGTTATCCTATCGAAAGATAGAAGTAACGGTCTTTTTCTTCTTTCTAAGTATTGACGATTACACCCCGACTACAATGCCGAATTCTATTGATTTTTAAAATAGAAAAGGTGAGTTTTGCACTAAATTGGTTTGAAAAGCTTTTATTTAAATTTTAATCTAAACTAATTATTTGATAAAGGCAAGTATACCTTATCGTGAGTAATACAGGATATTTTGTTTTAGAAAATATCAGGGTTGTATATTTCCGTGGCTCGTGTTGATCATAGCTATTTTGAGGAATAGACTATTATTTTATCGGAATAAGTTTTTAGTGTGGTTTTTTAAAAGCGAATGATAATAAGCGTATAACTAGAGTTCTAAACGATGATAATAAATAGCGCCCGATGTCGAATTACATTGAAACGAAAATAGTCTTTTTTAGAAGTAAAAGTGATGACTTTTCAAAACATTAAAACGGCTTGGCCGTGGAGGTTCCATAATTATGAACGCTCCTCTGTCGAGGGTACGCCAACCTGAGATTATGAATATTCGACCGAACTCTCGTTCTATAATCGAATCTTCTTAATACTCGCTTTATGTTGTGAACCCCGCTATTGGGTTTTTACTTCCAATTCGGGAGACTTACCTCATCCTCTCTCGAGGGTAGAGCGCACTTCTCTTTACCCGTGAGCGATCAGTCCGTACGCACGAGCCTCTCGGCTAACTAGTGTACATAAATGGAAATGAAAACCACACATCGATTATGTGGATCCACTCAACGTTATTCTCGGGTAAACGTTAATCTCGTTTAATTATTTTTAGAAAGAGATGTTTTTATTTTTTTTAGAAAACTATTTATTTGTCCCAATGCTCTTCAACATCACGTGCTAAAGGAAATTAGCCACTCATTGGAATGGGGGCGACATTAATAATTAGAAAATACATGTTAATATTAGAAGCGGATTTAGGCGTGAAAGAAAGAAATAGAAGACTTATATAAAAGATGAAATAATATCCATCCCAACCGTCTTAAACAAGCGCTAAAAAGTTCTTAGCCTCTTATCCAGGACGAGGGTGGTATAGAAGTGAAATACTTATAAAAGTGAAGAAATAATATCCATCCCAACTGTCTTAAACAAGCGCTATAAGTTCTTAGCCTCGCATTTGAGATGGGGGTGGTATATAACAGTTATATAAAGACTTACAATTAAGCTATGTTACAAAAAAAAAGAAAAAGGAAAAACGAAAGAAAGTGTTTAAACGAAAGCGATAAATAAAGCGTTGAAAGAAAAGCAGTAAATAATTTTTATGAAAGCTTTTAACCTAAATTATGAAAGCAGTAAACCTAAGTTATGAAAGTAATAAACTATTCTCATACACACACAAACACACTAACATAAATTGAAAAAGAAGATGATCCAAATAAGAAAAATAAGATTTTATTTCTATAACAAGCATTACAACTAGACTAGGAAGGCGAAAATTACAAACAAACTTAAACTTAATTGCAAAAGCAAAACTCACATTCACTCAAAAGAACTCAAAAACCACTAACAAGAACTCAAAATTTGGATGAAAATTCCTTCAACTGAGTCCCTCTATTTATAGCCAAAATTTTATTTTTACACGCCCCTGGGTCACGGGCGTGTCTTGTGGTCACGGGCATGACCCTGGGGCGTGACATTTGCTCTGTCTTAACGGCCGCCTTCTCGAAGGATCTGCCGTCAAAATAAGGCTATACACGGGTGTGGTTTGGATTGTCATAGGCGTGACTTTGTTGGATCACGGGCGTGACTTTGCTGGATCATAGGCTTGACTTGATGAAAATCCATCGAGACGATGGGACGACGCACTTATCTATCGAGAAGAGCAGTTCACGGGCATGACCCATAATGTCACGGGCGTGACATGGTCGATTCGTCAGAATTTGGTCTAGATTAAGCCGGGACCGTCGAGATTGCACTTTAAAATTACACGCCCTTGGTCACGGGCGTGACTTGGGGGCGTGACATGAGAAAATTTTTCATAAATCTGAAAAAGAAAAATAAAGCTAAGTTAGTAACAAAAATAATAAAATAAGCAAATTATTTATTAATTTACATATAATATTTACAATATTAATTAAAACTATACTAATAATTATACTAAAAATACATATATTTTACTACTCATCAAATACCCCCATACTTAAGCTTTTGCTATTCCAGAGCAAAAGTAAGAGAGATCTATACGGGATTAACATAAGTTCTAATTTTTTAGATATCGTTTTATTTTAATCATAAGAGACTAAAAAATAAAAATTCGGAGTAATAAGAGTTAAGTCCTAAATTATGCAAATGATTTAAGTAGAAAGAAATGTCCTAGCCAAAAGACTTCTTAATTAACCAAATAGCAAACAAATTTGCAATCATTAGTAAACGAGATTAGATAAAAATTATAAGAACCTTTGTTTAAAGAAACGTGAAGGAAAAATATAAGTTACTAATTATGCCCTCAAGTAATTTTTTGAATTAAAACAATAAACAATAATTTGGTTAAGGGAAAAGGGATAAAAAGCCTTGGCAAAAAGAAGAGTTTTTGAATAAGGAGTAATGGTTTTATTCGTCTACCCCTTTTATTTTAGCTTTTTTGGTGTCCCTGTGGTTTACGAGGGAAAACTAATTCATTTGTTTTTATTAACCAAATGCCTATGTTTACGCAACGAAATCCTATTCCCATTGACATAAGATCTTTTAAAGTATTTATTAGGTGCCTATGTTTACGGAATGAATTCTTATTCCCATTGACATAAGATCTTTTTCTTCTTTTAATTTTTTATTTGTCATGCTAAATTGGTGTATACAAGGGGTTTTCAAGAGAAATTCTAGAATAATAAAAAAAAGGTTTGAGAGCAACCTTAGTAATTTGAATATTCCTAGATTCCTAAAGATATAAAGTAGGGATAATTGCAGTCTAAAGTTGTTTTGCCAACATAATAAACATGCCTCTATTTTAGCTAGTAGAAGTAGTGCTTGTAAACAAAGCCTCTATTTAAATTAAAAACACAAGATATTCTTTAAAACTTAACCCCGAAAGTTTAAATCTATCGATCTTAGATAAATAAACAAATAGTAAAACTAGCGATTATGAAAAACCACAAACAGATATTCTCGAAACTAAATGTTGTTAAGAATAAAAGTAAAGTAGGGTTTATAATTTTTTTGGATTTTTGCATTTTTATACTACGACAAAGTAAAAAAAGGAAAAACATGTTTGTGAAATTTTTTGTGGTTTTAAACATTTTTTGTTTGTTTGTTTGTTGTAGTTTTTACAGAAGTAGGCAAGATGAAATAAAACATTTATTTTTTTGTGAAAAAAATTTTGTTTGTTTAAATGAAAATTGTAAAACACCCCCATACTTAAAACCCAACATTGTCCCCAATGTTGTAATGTAAGTATGAAGAAGAGAAAATAAAAGTGCAGTATGGACAAAAGGAAAGAGGGAGCTAAGAGGCTTCCCTGAAGTAAAGCTAGTGAGGCCGTAAGAAACCCTGTAAAAAAAATAGAATAAAATATTATATAAATATGGGGTGCCTCCCACAAGCACTTTGTTTACCGTCGCGTAGCTTGATGAATTTGGGGTGGTGAGATTATAAATTAGGGAAGGTTAAGGATTCGATAGTATCGCCCACTAGATCGCCCACAATATAAGGTTGTAAATGATTCCCATTGACTTTAAATTTGCCTTTTTCGGGGTGAGAGATAAGAACGGTCCCATACGGTCAAACCTCTTTGACTTCAAAGCGGCCGGACCATCGGGATTTTAGCTTACCCAGAAAAAGACGAAGGCGGGAATTATAAAGATGGACAAGATCGCCCGGCGTAAAAGTTTTGGGAAATTTTATTTTGCGATCATGGTAGAACTTAGAACGCTCCTTATAAAATTTATTACTCTCACAAGCGTTCGCACGCCATTCATCGAGTTCATTTAGTTAGAATTTCCTAGTCTCGGAGGCTAAGTTCGAATCGAGATTCAAAAATTTTAAGGCCCAAAAGGTGCAGTGTTCTAACTCTACCCATTAATGGCACGCTTTGTCGTAGACTAATCGATAGGCCGTACAACCGATAGCGGTATTATATGTCATATGATACGCCCACAGTGCGTCATCGAGTTTTAAGGACCAATCTTTCCTATTTAAAGAAACAGTTTTCTCCAAAATGCGTTTAATCTCATGATTTACTACCTCTACTTGGCCGCTTGTTTGGGGGTGATAGGCGGTGGCGAGCTTGAGCGTGACGCCGTATTTAGATAAAATTTTTGTAAATTGGGCGTTGTAGAAATGCGTACCCCTATCAATAACTATTGCGCGGGGGGGGGGGGGGGGGGGTTGCCAATGCGAGAAAATAATTTTTTTAGAAAATGGACGACGACTCCCGCGTCATTGGTGGGCAGAGCTTGCGCTTCCGCCCACCTAGAGACGTAGTCGACCGCCACTAAAATATAACGATTATTAAAAGAAGAGGGCAGGGGGCCTACAAAATCTATGCCCCACAAATCAAAGATTTCGCATTCAAGAAAAAGGTTTTGGGGCATTTCTTCATGACGAGAGATGTTACCTGACCGCTGGCAGCTATCACATTTACTCACAAATGTGTGAGCATCCTTACAGAGAGTGGACCAATAAAATCCTGTCTCTAACGCTTTCCGCGCGGTCCGGTTGGCTTGATAATGCCCTCCAGTCAGCCCCTCATGGCAGTGTTGCAATATTTGCACACCCTCCTCACTTAAAACACATCTTCGTATCACTTGGTCCGCGCAGACGTAAAAGAGAAAGGGGTCCTCCCAAAAGTAGTTTTTTAAGTCAGAAAAGAATTTCTTCTTTTGCTGAGTCAAAAAATCTTTTGGATGGACCCGCGCGACTAAATAGTTCGCGTAATCTGCGAACCAAGGGGTGGAAGAAGTTTTTATATTATTTAAAATTAAGAGGCGCTCCTCAGGAAATCTATCATCTATTTCAGGTTCGAGGAGCTCTTCCGCGGCGGGGTGTTCTAAACGTGAGAGGTGGTCAACTGCCAAATTTTCAGCCCCTTTCTTATCTCGGATCTCTAAATCAAATTCCTGTAAAAGGAGGATCCATTGAAGCAGGCGTGGCTTGGCATCTATTTTGGTCAAAAGATATTTTAGGGCGGAGTGATCAGTGAAAATGATTACTTGTGAAAGTGTTACGTAGGGCCTGAACTTATCAAAGGCAAATATGACGGCAAGATGTTCCTTTTCCGTCGTTGTGTAGTTAGCCTGTGTGGCTGTGAGCGCGCGAGAAGTGTAATAGATTGGGTGAAAATATTTATTAATGTGTTGGCCTAATACGGCTCCTACCGCAATATCGCTTGCGTCGCACATGATTTTGAATGGAAGGGACCAATCTGGCGCCACCAGAATTGGAGAATTGATAAGTTGCTTTTTTATAAAACTAAATGACTCTTGATAGGCCGTATCAAAAATAAATTGGGAATACTTTTCCAGGAGGTGGGTTAGTGGTTTCGTCATTTTAGAAAAATCTTGTATAAACCGCCTGTAAAAACCCGCATGGCCAAGAAAACTTCGAATAAATTTTACGTTCGAAGGTATGGGAAGTTGTTCAATTATGGCAACTTTGGCCTTATCGACCTCCATCCCCTTGGAAGAAATTTTATGGCCGAGGACTAAACCCTCTCGGACCACAAAGTTGCATTTCTCCTAGTTTAAAACTAAGTTTGTCTCTTCACACCGCTGGAGAACTCTATCTAAATTTTTCAGACAGTTTTGAAAAGAGTTTCCAAAAACAGAGAAGTCATCCATAAAGACTTCCATTATATCTTCTACAAGCTCGCCGAATATCGCCAACATACATCTTTGGAATGTAGTTGGCGTGTTGTAGAGGCCAAATGGCATACATCTTCGCCAGCATACAGTTTTTTCTTGGTCTTTGGGGGAAATAGGGATTTGGAAAAATCCCGAGAGACCATCAAGAAAGCAATAAAAAGGATGACCCGAGAGACGCTCTAAGATTTGATCAATAAACGGTAATGGGAAGTGGTCTTTTCTGGTGGCATCATTTAGTTTTTGATAGTCGATGCACACCCTCCAACCCATAATAATACGAGTTGGGATCAATTCGTTCTTCTCGTTGGCCATGACCATTATTTCGCCCTTTTTAGGGATGACTTGTACGGGGCTTACCCACGTATTGTAGGATATAGGATAGATAATCCCCGCATCAAGGAGTTTTATAATTTCAGTCTTAACGACTTCCCACATATTGGGGTTAAGGCGTCGTTGAGTCTAAATCATTTTGCGGGGGGTATCTTCCAAAAATATTTTATGGGTGCAGAATGAGGGGTTTATTCCCCTGATATCTGAAATCTACCATGCAATTGCACAACGATGTTTGTTTAAAACTTCTACTAATTCGGATGTTTCCGAATCACTTAACGTAGCAGAGATGATAACAGGAAGTTTTAAATCTTTTTCAAGAAAAAAACATATTTTAGATTATCAGGGAGCTGTTTTAACTCGAGGAGTGGCAGTTCATCGCAACATGTTTTAACTTTTAAGGCTTCTGAATCGAGGGGTTCGAATGGTCAATCTGTCGGCATGTCATCGAGACAAGATAGATTCGCCAATATTGAATTATCCTGTGCTAAAGAGAGAAATTCAGTAAGTGAAGAACATTACTCTTCAAATGCGAGTTCCAAATTATAACTGGAATCATCGTTCGACAGGGAGTTCTGCATCGAGGGGTTAACAAATAAAGTAACTTCGTCATCTCTGACCCGAAGGAGGAGGCGACCGTTACTAACATCAATTAACGCATGTGAGGTTGCGAGGAAGGGGCGACCGAGAGTGATTGGCACTGGAAGATTATATAGGTATATGATCTAATTCACCTAGAGGGGGGGGGGGGTGAATAGATTTTTTGAGTTATACTTGTTTGATATAGATACTTAAAATTATTTTAAGCAAGAAATCAAGCACACACAGAAAACACAAAGTGTTTATAGTGGTTCCCCAAGACAGTGTGTCTATGGGTAGTCCACTTTCCCCCTTCACCTTTCTAACAGTATGTTAGACAGGGCCAACTCCTCCAAACTTTGCTCCAAGAGATTACAACACAGATCTCTCAGGATCTCTCAGGTTTTCCCAAACCCTACCTCAGGCACAGCAGCCCTACCTCAGAGGAAACTACCTCCTACAGCTCAGACCACCTCCTGGTCCTACCTCAGATCACACAGATCCCGCCTCAGATGAATCCACCTCCTACAGCTCAGACCACCTCCTTGTCCTACCTCAGATCACACAGATCCTACCTCAGAGGAATCCACCTCCTATAACTCAGACCACCTGCTGGTCCTACAACCTCAGGCAAAATGCCCCTACAAACTCAGAACCCAAAGGCTCCTACAGAAGATATAATGAGGGTTACAGAATGAAAGAAGAAAGATCAAGCCTGTTCTTCTTCTTCTTTTCAGCTGCTGTTGCAGACTTGAATTGGGGAGGAGTGGTACAGCTCCAATCTTGATTCTACTTGATCAGCACTTCAGAAGAAGGACTGGATCTTCTTGCTCTATCTTGAGATGAATCAAGATGAGATATCTCTTCCTTGTAGGCTTGTGTTAGCATAGTTCTTGGCTACCGACAATGGAACAGTACGCTTCCGCTTCTTTTTGTGCTCAAGAGAAAGATTGATAGCAGAAGTGCTTTCTCAACCCTAATTTATCCCTTTTATACTTCCCCAATCTTCAACGGCTCTCAGCCGTCCTTCTGACAGATATGGGAGTGACTGGTGGACCCCATAATGCTTTTATGTAGCTTGCACCAAGAGCAGAACCCACCATGTCTCGTTTGAACTATCTCAGCGGTTGGGCTGAGATGGCTTCCTCTTCTCAGCGGATTTCGTCGATCTGCAGAGAAGTTTCTGCATTCGACGAACAACATTCTGCATTTGACGAAATTCATTCTTCATTCGACGAACATACCAAGTCTTAGTGCTTACTTCTATCCCGTCTCTGCGTTAGACAAACTTCATTCTTCTTTCGACGATCATGCCAAGTCTCAGCGCTTGCTTCTATCCCATCTCTGTGTTCGATGAAATGAGTTCTCTGTTCGACGAACACGCCGAGTCTCAGCGCTTGCTTCTATCCCATCTCTGCATTCGACGAACTGAGTTCTGCGTTTGACGAACTTGATTCTTCGTTCGACGAACCCGCCAAGTCTCAGCATTCAACGAACTGCATTCTGCGTTCGACGAACTCGCCAAATCTCAGCAGATATTTGCTGCTTCTTTCCCATCTCAGCAGATTCGCTGAGACAGACAGCCGTCTCAGCGGTTTCTTCTATCTGCAGCTCATCTTGCCCAGATGCCTTCTCAGCAGCTCCTAACCTCATCTCAAAGGTTCAGCTGAGACAACTCTTCATCTCTTAGGAGATGATTTCTCCTGATCTAAGGGCATGATTTTCCCTTTCTCTTGAGTTACCTGAGCCTGTATATATTACAAAAATATGGCTTTATCAAATACATCTTGTACTTAGCATTGTGAGTGATGCCTCTTCAAATCAAAGGAATATTGAGGGCAATATTCCCAACAATTTCCCCCTATTTGAAGAAGGCAGAACATTCCCAATGCTAAGGTACATAGCCAACAAAAAACAATCATGAAAATGATCTATATAGCATTCATGATAACATTGCTTCTAGAAGATAAGATTGTTTAAGCATACTATTAAAACTCTTGATTGTTTATATTAAGCTTTGACTAACCGAGGACAATCCTTGTACTCAAAGCTGAATCTGAGTTGGTCTTAGCATTGGCCATCTCCCCCTTTCTGATTTCTTCAGCTCTTTTCCCACTAGGGATTGGGAGGCAGCAACTGCATACCCTGAGCGGGTTTAGAAAGCATTTTACAAAACCCCCTTTAGGTCATCCTTCATCTTCTCTGACTCTCTTAGCATTGGCCATCTCCCCCTCAACATGAGCAGGAACTTGCTCCCCCTCAAAGTGATAACTATTAGCTTTATTAGCTATTCTTGTTCATTTTGAATTACCCTTTCTAGCTCCCCCTCATTTGGAGCATTTCTATTGATCTTATGATTATAAGTGTAAATTAAGCTTATGTCATAATGCTGAGTTCGTCGAACTCAAAGTCGACATTCGTTGAACTCAGGAAAGAGTTCGTCGAACTCAGGAAAGAGTTCGTCGAACCCAGATTTTTCCCAGCTGAGCCCTTAGTCTACTTTAGTTTGTTTTGGATACTTATCCACTGAGATAGTTTGGATGTCTCAGCTGATCAGCTGAGATGGGTCTCACCCTGAATTCAAAGTATTTAACATTTTAGGGAGATTATCTACCCTATCATGTGGACTATGCCTACTGTAAAGTTGATCAATTCATATTTCAATTTATCATAACAGTACATATTGTGAGAATTGTACAGATGAGAACATAAGCATTTTAACAGTGGGTATAGATTCATAAGTGAACTCATTCGAAATTCAACAATCCTAAGTCAATTTTGAAAGAATTGAACTTGGCCTCATCCAGTGGCTTGGTGAAGATATCAGCTACTTGATTGTCTGTGGGGACATATTCAAGTTTGATATCTTCACACTCTACATGCTCTCTAATAAAATGGTACCTAATTTCTATGGGCTTGGTCCTACTATGGGAGACAGGATTTTTGGCAATAGAAATAGCACTGGACGAGTCACACAGCAGGGGAGATTGACTAACCTTGATGTTGTAATCCTCCAATTGATGTTGGATCCATAGAAGTTGAGCACAACAGTTGCCTGCAGCAATGTACTCTGACTCAGCTGTGGATATGGCCACACTGGTTTGCTTTTTGCAGCTCCAAGAGATTAGCCTCCTCCCTAGGAATTGATAAGTGCCACTTGTGCTTTTCCTGTCTTCTTTGCACCATGCAAAATCAGCATCTGAATAGCCTATCAGTTCAAAGTCATTGTTCCCAGGGTACCAAAGGCCGAGATTTAGGCTGCCCTTGAGGTATCTCAAGATCCCCTTGACAGAGGTGTAGTGAGATTCCTTAGGACAAGCTTGATATCTAGCACAAACACATGTAGAATACATAATGTCTGGCCTACTAGCAGTCAAATACAACAAGGATCCAATGATACACCTGTACATGGATTCATCAATGGCCTTCCCCTTTTCATCCTTGTCTAGTGAAAAATTAGATCCCATGGGTGTTCTCATGGTGGAGGCTGACTCCATCCCAAATTTCTTGATGAGCTCCTTGGTGTACTTAGTCTGGGAAATGAAAATTCCATCATCAGACTGTTTCACTTGGAGCCCAAGGAAATATTTAAGTTCACCCATACTACTCATCTCAAACTCCCCCTGCATTAGATTGGCAAATCTCTTCCAGAGGTTATCATCAGTAGACCCAAATATTATGTCATCAACATAGATTTGGACTAGGAGACACTTGCCCCTTGTTTCCCCCAGAAACAATGCGCTATCTATCTTTCCCCTCAAAAACTTGTTCTTGATGAGAAAGCTGGACAATGTCTCATACCAAGCCCTTGGGGCTTGCTTAAGACCATATAGAGCTTTCCTAAGTAGATAAACATGAGATGTAAGAGTAGGATGGACAAAACCTGATGCCTGATCTACATATACTTCCTCTTTCAGATTTCTATTTAGGAATGCTGATTTGACATCCATCTGGTACACTTTGAAGCCTTTATGGGCTGCATATGCAAGGAATAGCCCTATGGCCTCTAACCTTGCAACTGGGGCAAAGGTTTGGTCAAAGTCTATTCCTTCCTCTGCCTATACCCTTTTGCAACAAGCCTAGCCTTGTTCTTGATGATTGTCCCATTTTCATCCATCTTGTTTCTGAAGATCCATTTGGTGCCAATGATGTTGTGTCCCTGTGGTCTTGGCACCAACTTCCATACTTTGCATCTCTTGAATTGCAAAAGTTCTTCCTGCATTGCCTGAATCTAGAATGGATCCAAGTTGGCCTCTTCAAACTTTTTAGGCTCTACCTGTGATAGGAAACTGAGGAACAAGGCCTCATTGTGAGCCCTGCTCCTAGTTGTCACACCTTGTTGAACATTCCCTATAATCTGCTCCAAGGGATGATCCCTTAGATGTCTTGTAGCTGCAGGGAGTCTGTCCTCTACATGCTGAATTTCTTCCACTGGGTCAGCATCTTTTTCAGCATCCTGCACCTGTACTTCTTCTGGAATTGCTGCATCAGTATGTGCTTTAATGCTGCTGGATGGTTCTTGTATAGATAGTTCTTCCATGGCCCTTTCACTTCCTGTCAAAATAAAAGAACTGGACCAGCCCTTATAAATTAGGTTGGTCTCATCAAACACCACTTGTATGGACTCTTCAACAACATGGGTTTTCTTGTTATATACTCTATAGGCTCTACTATGTGAGCTATAACCAACAAGAACCCCCCAAGTAGCATTTTTCAGCAAACTTGGTTAATTCAGATTTTCCATTAGTTAAAATGTAGCAATTAGATCCAAAGATCCTAAAGTATGAAATTGTTGGTTGTTTGCCTTTCAGAATCTCATAGGGGGTAATTCCATGAACTTTATTGATGGAAGCTCTATTGAGAACATAACAGGCAGTATTGACTGCTTCAGCCCAGAAATATTCTGGGAGTGAAGAGTCACTAAGCAATGTTCTCCCAGCTTCTATCATGGTTCTATTCCTCCTCTCATCCACCCCATTTTGTTGTGGGGTCCTTGGGGAGGAAAACTCTTGGATGATACCTAGTTCTTGATAGAACCTTGTCATGGATTCAGATTGAAACTCTGTGCCATGGTCAGACCTAGTTCTGACCACAGAACATTGCAAATCATTCTGAATGGCCTTGACATGGCTTATAAAGACATTTAGAGTATCTGATTTTTATTGAAGGAAAAATACCCATGTATATCTTGTGTGATCATCAACAATCACTAAGGTATACAACTTCCCTCCTAAGCTTTAAATTGGCATTGGACCAAATAAGTCTATGTGCAATAAATAAAGGCATCTCTTAGTGTCTTTGGAGCTAATACTTTTAAAAGTGGCCCTTGTTTGCTTGCCCATTTGGCAAGCATGACATGGGCCATTTTTAACACATTTTAAATTAGGACTATTTCTAACCAAGTTCTTAGAGAATAGTCTATGCATTGCCTTGTAGTTGATGTGGGTAAGTCTCTTGTGCCATTGAACACATAGAGACTCACTCTCATTTGCCACAAGACACACATGAGAGGAAGATGATTTGCAAATAAAATCTAAACAATAAACATTTCCACTCCTAGTGCCTGAAAGTATGGTTTCCAAGTCATTAGACTTTTTGATTAAGCACTTATCATGGAATTCAATGACATAGCCAAGATCACACAGTTGGCTTATGCTAACAAGGTTGTGTTGCAACCCTTCCACATAAGACACTTTAGTGATGGAGACTATGCCATTTGTGATCATACCATAACCTCTGGTGAATCCCTTTTCTGAACCCCCAAAGATGACTTTGGGTCCATTCTTCACTGCTTTGTATTCCTGCAGTAAACCCTTGGTGCCTGTCATATGTCTTGAGCACCCACTGTCCAAATACCAAATCTGCCCAAGGCTGGTATTTGAACTAACCTGCATGATGGAATTTAATTACCCTTAGGAGCCCAAGTGATTTTGGGTCCTAAGTTATTGTTAGTCTGATAAGATAACCTCACACTAGCTGCACTCTTTGCAGGAAGACTCTTCTTTGCATTTGGTACATTGGGATTGTACCAACAATCTATGGCAAAGTGTCCCACTTTACCACAACACCAACATTCATGAATGTTGTATCTCCTCTTCTGAACATTTCTTGAGGAATTAGCATTAGTGTGCCTATGTTCAGGAGGGGAGACAGCTGCAGTATTCCTATTTCTCTCAGCAATGATTTGACTGAATGTCAATCTATGTGCTGTCTTGATGCTCTTTGTCCTGATGGCATCAACTTGCTTTGTCTTGGAAGCCATACAAGATATGCTGGCATCTAACACTGAGAAACAAGCCTTGTCATCAAATTTGACAGCTGTCATGTTCTTAGCTGAAATAAATTTAGAAGAGCTTGCACCCTGATTCTTGAATGAGGGGGCTGAGGTACCAAATACAAAAGGTCAAGGTTAGGCCATTTGAATTTCCTCATGGGGAGCCTTCATGGCACTCAATCCCATTCCCTTCTTCCACTATAGTAAGGATTGTCTTCCTTCCTATAGTTACTTCCATTTTTCCAGTGACCATACATGCTTTCATGGTCATACCTGTTGGAAGGAAGTATATAATACATTTTGAAAGGTGGTTTGAGGCTTAGCCTTACCCCTGCTCATTTCTTCACTCTCGTCTCCTGCTTCCATTTTATTGAATCCTAGTCCTCTTCTATTGGATTGAGAAGAGAAGGAGTCAAAAATAGGAAGCACAGATTTAGGCTTGGAGAATTGAGCCACTAGACTTCTTTCTTTCATAAGCTTCTCCTCAAGATCCTTGATGATCTAATTATTTAGAGAAATAGAGCTCAAATGGACAATTGTTATCCCCTTGAGTTTGCTTATTTCTCTACTCACCTGAGCCACCAAAGTAGGAGACTCAGAACAATTTCTTTTAGCCATTTTGAGTGAGTTAATCTCTAGGGCTTGGCTTTTGACAAGCTTCTTGCTCTCTTTCAGAGAAATAACTAGAGCATCATATTTGTCAATCAATTGATTGACAACCACTTCAGATTCTGAATCATAATCATCAATTGATGAGTGTGCATCAGATTCTGGAATTGATTCATACTTAGAGGAAGAGAGAGGAGTAGGTACCTGGTCAGGTGTGTACTGACAATCTTCATCGTCTGAAGTTATGGCCATTAGGCCAACATATTCTTCAACATTTTCATCCACCTCCATATCACTGTCTGAATGTGATAGAGGGGCCCTGATGCCCACCTTTGCTGCAGGAAGGTCCTCATCTTCCTCAGCAGCAAACAACCCAATATAGGACTCTTCTTCATCATCTGAATCTGATGATGATGAATCCGATTCACTCCAGCTTTTGCCATTCTTGGCTAGGAAGGATTTCTAACCTTTTCTTCCCTTCTTGTGATAAGGCTAATTATCAACCTTATCCTTTCTTTTGACTGGACAGTCAACAATGACATGTCCAGGCTTACTGCAGAAATAACAAATTACATTAGTTAAACCATGTTTAACATGTTTAGAGTCATACCTGTCCCCTTTGGGGTGCTGCCTATCTGCCCTGCTTGAATCCTTCCTAGGATGTGAGGAGGAAGGCTTATTCTTCCACTGCTTCCTTCTCATCATCATTTTGAATTGCCTTGAGAAGGCAGCAAATTCCTCATCAGAAGAGCTATTTTCAGATGAGCAGTGATCTGAATTGTATGAGTCAGCAGCCCTTCTTGGAGGGGTAGGAATTCTTATCATGCTCTTCTTGGACCCTTCAGCCTTGAGGGCCACAGACTTCTCCCTAGCATGAGGCCTGGAGGAGGTGTCCTCTTCCTTTCTAGCAGATAGTTGCATCTCATATGAGAGCAACTTTCCAAATAGAGTATGAGGAGGAGTTCCACTTAGCTTTGCCACTTCCCTGATGGCACAGATTTTGGTATCCCAATCTCTAGTTAGAGATCTAAGGAATTTATCATTTAACTCATAAAGAGTGAAGGTCCTTTCATAGGTCCTCAACTCATTTACTATTCTGAAAAATCTTTCATAGCAGTCAGCTATGCATTCCTGGTTTTGTTGCCTAAAGGCTTCCTACTCCTGATTGAGGAGGGATTTCCTATCATTCCTCAGTTCTTCAGTCCCTTTCGTGTACACAATCAATGTATCCCACATCTCCTTTGCAGTTTCACAGTGGACCAAGTTTTGGAAAGTTGAATCATCAATAGCATTGACAATAATATTTTTAGCCTTTTTATCCATTGTAGCCAATGATATCTCATCCCTTGTCTTTTCAGTGTAAGATTTGCCTACCTGCCTAGTAGGAACAATGGTGGAGGGCTTTGTAATGGTGGAGGGCTTTGTAATTATGAAGGTGACTTCCTGAATAGTGATATAGATTCTAGGGTCTGAAGCTTCCAAGAATAGACTAACCCTTTGTTTCCAGATTCCAAAGGTTTCCTTTTTGCATATAGGGAGCTTCATTGAACCCATTTCCTTCTGAACTCCACTTGAAGCCATTGGATTCACATTTAATAATACTTATGTAAGATCTCGTCAGGCAGTTAAGTGCTTTATGACCAAACTAGCTCTGATACCACTTGAAAGATTATATAGGTATATGATCTAATTCACCTAGAGGGAGGGGGGTGAATAGGTCTTTTGAGTTCTACTTGTTTGATATAGATATTTAAAATTATTCTAAGCAAGAAATCAAGCACACCCAGAAAAAACACAAGTGTTTATAGTGGTTCCCCAAGACAGTGTGTCTATGGGTAGTCCACATTCCCCCTTCACCCTTCTAACAGTGTGTTAGACAGGGCCAACTCCTCCAAACTCAGCTCCAAGAGCTTACAACACAGATCCCTCAGGATCTCTCAGGTTTTCCCAAACCCTACCTCAGGCACAGCAGCCCTACCTCAGAGGAAACCACCTCCTACAGCTCAGACCACCTCCTGGTCCTACCTCAAATCACACAGATCCTACCTCAGAGGAATCCACCTCCTACAGCTTAGACCACCTCCTGGTCCTACCTCAGATCACATAGATCCTACCTCAGAGAAATCCACCTCCTACAACTCAAACCACCTGCTGGTCCTATAAACTAAGGCCAAATGGCCCTACAAACTCAGAACCCAAAGGCTCCTACAGAAGATATAATGAGGTTTACATAATGAAAGAAGAAAAGATCAAGCCTGTTCTTCTTCTTCTTTTCAGCTGCTGTTGCAGACTTGAATCACGGGGGAGTGGTACAACTCCAATCTTGATTCTACTTGATCAGCACTTTAGATATAGTATTGGATCTACTTGCTCTATCTTGAAATGAATCAAGATGAGCTATCTCTTCCTTGCATCCTTGTGTTAGCACAGTTCTTGGATGCCGATAATGGAATAGTACGCTTTCGCTTCTTTGTGTGCTCTAGAGAAAGATTGATAGCAGAAGTGCTTTCTCAACCCTAGTTTATCCCTTTTATACATTTCTGATCTTCAACGGCTCTCAGCCGTCCTTCTGATAGATATGGGAGTGACTAGTGGACCCTATAATGCTTTTCTGCAGCTTGCGCCAAGGGCAGAACCTGCCATGCCTTATTTGAACTGTCTCAGCGGTTGGGCTGAGATGGCTTCCTCTTCTCAGCGGATTTCGTCGATCTGCAGAGAAGTTTCTGCATTCGATGAATAGCATTCTGCGATTGATGAACTTCATTCTTCGTTCGACAAACACGCCAAGTCTCAGTGCTTGCTTCTGTCCCGTCTCTGCGTTCGACAAACTTCATTCTTCGTTCGACGATCATGCCAAGTCTCGGTGTTTGCTTCTGTCCCGTCTCTGCATTCGACGAACTGAGTTCTATGTTCGACGAACACGCCGAGTCTCAGCGCTTGCTTCTGTATCGTCTCTGCGTTCGACAAACTGAGTTCTGCATTCGACGAACTTCATTCTTCGTTCAACGAACCCACCAAGTCTCAACGTTCGACAAAATGCATTCTGCATTCGACAAACTCGCCAAATCTCAGAGGATATTTGCTGCTTCTTTCCCATCTCAGCGGATCCGCTGAGACAGACAGCCGTCTCAACGGTTTCTTCTATCTGCAGCTCATCTTGCCCAGATGCCTTCTCAATGGCTCCTACCTCGTCTCAGCGGTTCAGCTGAGACAACTCTTCATCTCTTAGGAGATGATTTCTCTTGATCTAAGGGCATGATTGGCCCTTTCTCTTGAGTTACCTGAGCCTGTATATCTTACAAAAATATGGATTTATCAAATACATCTTGTACTTAGCATTGTGAGTGATGCCTTTTCAAATCAAAGGAATATTGACTGCAATATTCCCAATAGGTACCTCAGTGTCCTCCTCTATGTCCAGGATGACAAAATCTACCGGGAAGATAAACTTGTCGACCTTGACCAGGACATCCTCCACTACCCCTATCGGATACTTTACCGAGCGATCCGCGAGTTGGATGCTCATCTTTGTCGGGCTTGGGACGCCCAAATTGAGTCGTTTGAAAAGGGAGAAAGGCATCAAATTAATGCTAGCGTCCAAGTCCGCTAGAGCGTACTTAATTAACATATTGCCGAAGAGACATAGGATGGAGAATCGTCCCGGGTCATTCAGTTTTGGCGGCAATTTGTTAAGGAGAACAACCGAGCATTCCGCATTAAGGAAAACACGTGAAACATCTTCGAGTCGCTTTTTATTAGAAAGCAACTCTTTAAGATATTTCGCGTATTTCGGCATTTAGGAGAGTGCCTCGCAGAAAGGAACGTTTATGTGGATTTGTTTTAAAATTTGTAAAAAAATTTATAATGCTCGTCCTTCCGCTCGTTGTTTATTTTTGAGGGATAAGGAAGGGACGGGCTAAAAACGTTCAGCATAGTCGGAGTACTCGTTGTATTATCTATCAAGAGAGAGGGTGGAGGGGTGGTGTCGAAATATGTACCTTGGGCTCAACCCATTTTGGGGAGATTACCTCCTTGCCGTTGCGAAGGTTTATGGCATTGGCATTTTCTCTGGGGTTCGGCTCCGTGTTCCCTGGTAGAGCTCCATATGGCCGCTCGGAGACCATCATTGCCAGCTGTCCCACCTGATTTTCCAAGTTTGTAATCGATCCGGTAATATTCCATATATTTGACTCAGTGGATGTGACATATTTAGCAAAAATATCTTCGAGCGGAGAAGGTTTTGGAGGTGGAGGCTGGAATCGGTTCGGAAATCCTTGCGGATTCACAATTGGGGGCCTCTGGGTATTATTAGGATTGCTCCAGGAAAAATTTGGGTGGTTCCTCAACCCAGATTATAATTATTACTATATGGATTGTTATTAGGGTTGAAGGGAGGCCTAACTGGGTTGCCTAGTTAATCTACAGTTTCTTTGACAAAATTATTATTATTATTTTTAAGCCAAGCTGGAGTGGAGGAGGAAGCAGTCATCTTTGCCACTTGCTTACTTAACCTTTCGACTTGAGAGGCTAAGTGAGAAGTGGCATCCACTTCATATATCCCAGTTGGTGTAGTAGGGCATGATCTAGTAGCATTCCATTGATATGCGTTCATGGCCATTTCTTCGAACAGAGCTTGAGCGGCCTCCGGGGTTTTGTTGTTTAACATTCCCCCGGCGGCTGCATCGATCATTTGTCGCGTTGAGAAATTCAAACCATTATAAAATGTCTGGACCTGCAGCCAGGACGGCAGCGTGTGATGAGGACACCTACATAAGAACTCTTTAAAATGCTCCCAAGTCTCGTAAAGAGACTCATAATCGAATTGAATGAAGGAGGCGATATCTGTGCGTTTTTAGACGGGGGAAAATATTTTGTTAAAATAATTTCCGTCAATTGTGCCCACGTGGTTATGGATCCTCTAGGGAGAGAACTTAACCACGCTTTGGCCTTTGTTCGCAGTGAAAATGGAAATAAGCATAAATGAATTGCGTCGTCAGTAACGCCATTAATTTTAAAGGTATCACATATTTCCAAAAAACTAGAAAGGTGTAAATTCGGATCCTTATCTGGCAAACTGTCAAATTGGACAGACTATTGTACCATTTGAATGGTGCTAGATTTTATTTCAAAATTATTATTAGCCACTGTTGGGCGTGTAATACTCGATCCTGTATCTTCCAAATTGGCCTGGCATAATATGCCATGGTCCGTGGCGGGGCCGCATCTGGAATTTGATCGGCCATAGCTTCAGCATAAGTATCTCCGATAAACTCCTCGGGAAATTCGAGTCAGTTTTGATCACGAAGTCAGAGGCGCTCACGAAGGGTGCGCTCGATTTCAGGGTCAAAAGGGATATTCGAAACGTCCGAGGAGTTTCCTCGGGTCATATACTAATAATAAAAATTATTATATATTTTTGACTCTTTCTATTTTTTTTCTATTTTTATTTTTATATATATTTTAAATATATATGATAAAAGTAATAGTAATTCCTTTTTTCAAAAAAACAACACTACTGTCCCCGGCAACGACGCCAAACACTTGGTGATTTAAATTTGGATTGTCTTCTTTTTTATGGATTGCGCAACATTTATATGACGAGATTAGAATTAGGTGGGTGTTTTCGAAGAGTTTCACAAGTACTCCTACTTTGAGAAACTAACCGTTATCCTATCGAAAGATAGAAATAACGGTCTTTTTCTTCTTTCTAAGTATTGACGATTGCACCCCGACTACAACGCCGAATTCTATTGATTTTTAAAATAAAAAAGGAGAGTTTTGCACTAAATAGGTTTGAAAAGCTTTTGTTTAAATTTTAATCCAAACTAATCATTTGATAAAGACAAGCATACCTTATCATGAGTAATACAGGAAATTTAGTTTTAGAAAATATCGTGGTCGTATATTTCCGTGGATCGTGTTGATTATAACTACTTTGAGGAACGAACTATTATTTTATCAGAATAAGTTTTTAGTGTGGGTTTTTTAAAAGTGAACGATAATAAGCGTATAACTAGAGTTCTAAACGATGATAAAAAATAGCGCCCGATGTCGAATTATCTTGAGACGAAAATAGTCCTTTTTAGAAATAAAAGAGACGACATTTCAAAACATTAAAACGGCTTGGCCGTGGAGGTTCCATAATTATGAACGCTCATCTCTCGAGGGTACGCCCACCTGAGATTATGAATATTCGACCGAACTCTCATTCTTTAATCGAATCTTCTAAATACTCGCTTTATGTTGTGAACCCTGCTATTGGGTTTTTACTTCCAATTCGGGAGACTTACCTCATCCTCTCTCGAGGGTATAGCGAACTTCTCTTTACTCATGAGCGATCAGTCCGTACGCACGAGCCTCCTGGCTAACTAGTGTACGGAAACAGAAATGAAAACCACACATCGATTATGTGGCTCCACTCAACGTTATTCTCGGGTAAACCTTAAGCTCGTTTAATTATTTTAAGAAAGTGATGTTTTTATTTTTTTAGAAAACTATTTATTTGTCCCAATGCTCTCGACATCGTGTGCTAAAGGAAATTAACCACTCATCGGAATGGGGACGACATTAATAATTAGAAAATACATGTTAATATTATAAGCGGATTTAGGCGTGAAAGAAAGAAATAAAAGACTTATATAAAAGCTAAAATAATATCCATCCCAACCGTCTTAAACAAGCGCTAAAAATTTCTTAGCCTCTTATCCAGGACGGGGGTGGTATAGAAATGAAATACTTATAAAAGTGCAAAAATAATATCCATCCCAACCATCTTAAACAAGCGCTAAAACGTTCTTAGCCTCTCATTTGAGATGGGGGTGGTATATAACAGTTATATAAAGACTGAAAATTAAGCTATGTTACAAAAAAAAAGAAAAAGGAAAAACGAAAGAAAGTGTTTAAACGAAAGCGATAAATAAAGCATTGAAAGAAAAGCAATAAACTATTTTTATGAAAGCTTTTAACCTAAATTATGAAAGCAGTAAACCTAAGTTATGAAAGCAAGAAATTATTCTCATTCACACACACACACACTAACATAAATTGAAAAAGAAGATGATCCAAATGAGAAAAACAACATTTTATTTCTAAAACAAGCATTACAACTAGACTAGGAAGGCGAAAATTACAAACGAACTTAAACTTAATTGCATAAATAAAACTCACATTCACTCAAAAGAACTCAAAAACCACTAACAAGAACTCAAAATTTGGATGAAAATTCCTTCAGCCGAGCCCCTCTATTTATAGCCAAAATTTTATTTTTATACGCCCCTGGGTCACGGGCGTGTCTTGTGGTCATGAGCGTGACCCTGGGGCGTGATATTTGCTCCAGCTTAACGGCCGCCTTCTCGAAGGATCCGCCGTCAAAATAAGGTTGTACACGGGCATGTCTTGGATTGTCACGGGCGTGACTTTGCTGGATCACGGGCGTGACTTTGCTGGATCACGGGCGTGACTTTGCTGGATCACGGGCGTGACTTGATGAAAATCCATTGAGACGATGGGACGACACACTTATCCGTCGAGAAGAGCAGTTCACGGGCGTGACCCATAATATTACGGGCGTGACATGGTCGATTCGTCAGAATTTGGTCTGGATTTAGCCAGGACCGTCACTTTAAAATTACACGCCCTTGGTCACGGGCGTGACTTGGGGGCGTGGCATGAGAAAATTTGTCAAAAATCCGAAAAAGAAAAATAAAGCTAAGTTAATAACAAAAATAATAAAACAAGCAATTTATTTATTAATTTATAGAAAATTTACAATATAAATTAAAACTATACTAATAATTATACTAAAAATACACATATTTTACTACTCATCAACATGACTTAGAGGTTAGGTCTCTAATGCAACCAATCCTATGCCCCTGCTATTGTGAGATATGAAGTCATAGGTGAATAATCTTTGGACAACCTATGCTCTTAAACTATGGGTTGATTTATAAACTATGGTTTTTGTTTAATGTGAAGAATTATAGAAAAATATAAAGGCGCATAGTTTTTCTACTTCTATGAGATGACGATATGAGTCAACTAGCACAATTACTAATAGTCAATAAGTGATAATGCTAGTATGATGAGTTTTGGGTTTAATGTTACTTCATAAGATTAACATCAATATTGCATGTATTCCAAATAGAGTTTCAAATTATAGATCTAGAATAAAGTGACGATTTAGTTTGATTTATTTTTATTATTGCAATGTTGATTCTAGAGTCTATATATATGTGAGATACATGCAATAAATATCAAATCATATCAATACACCAAATAATATAAATAAAACATTGTTCATATTTTTATCATAAGATTCATAATTCCTAGGTGATAGACATTATTGATTTGAGATATTTTTTGATAGAACATGAATTATGATTTATGATTATAGAGAATTTTGCATAAATTATATGTTATATCATCATGATGTATGTGAATTCTATTCCTTCTAGACTTATGGCAATATGATTTGGTGATTTTCTTTTTAATGAGCAAGTTTGATTTGTAAGTCTAGAAAATGATGATCATGCAATCATATTAAAGACAAAGATCACATATATAAAGTTTTGAAATTTATAATAAAATTGCATTCAATAATTGAATTTATTGATCTTTGGTTTTGCATAATAATATATGATTCATGATACAATATTCATATATATTCTAATGATTAATCCGTAAACTATGTGTTTGTTGGAATTTTAGTATTCTATTATAATTTCAAATCACATAGTTATCAGAAATTTGAATTACATTGTAGATGTTATTGATAATGCTAAATCTAGTTAGTTTAATTAGGTTATTTTTAGGTTATTTACTCTTACTTTTTGCTTATTGTTGTTTACCTAAATGCAATTTTGGTTCATTTTCCTATTTTTAGTGCTAACTTAAGTTTTCTGAATTTTCAAGTCAAAAATGCAAAATTTCCTAAGTCACGCCCTAGGTCACGCCCGTGACCTAGGGCGTGTAAGTTGCTGTTTCCAGTTAAGCTGCTGCCACCATAATTCAGAAGTTCTGGTCAGACACGCCCAAAGTACACGGCCGTGACACAAAAGTCACGCCCGTGACACGCAAGTCACGCCCGTGACCAGCCCGTGAACAGCTCAGATTCGACCAGCTGACCACCGAATTGGTCACGCCACTGTTACACGGGCGTGCTTCCAGTCACGCCCGTGACTGCCACATCAGCCAGCCGCCAGCGCCCATGATCGTCGCAAGCGCCCATGACCGGACTAACCACCGAAATGGTCACGCCCTCAGTCACGGGCGTGACCTAGGGCGTGACCCATCAAATCGCGTCAGAATCGTGCGCCGAACCTGATCCAAGCCGCAGAATTGATTAAACAATGTCACGCCCCTAGTCACGGGCGTGACTGAGGGCGTAACCGAGGCAGAAAAATTTCTATAAATTGAAATGGCCTCCAAGCTTTCCCCATTCAGTTTTTGGCAGAGAGAACTGGTGCTACTACTCTATTTTCAGTGATTTTCGTGTTATTTTATTCACTTTCTCTCTCTCTCTCTCTCTCTCTCTCTTATTTCAATGCATTTCCTTTTCTAGTTTTCATATGAATGTTGTAATGCCTTTGTAATTTCCTTTCATAGTGTATTACTAATGCTTAGTAGGCTTTCCATGCAAATGCAATCTCAGTTGAACTTTTGTTTAATAAAAATTGCATGTTTTTGTTCTCTTAAAATCTTCATCATTTCTCTCTCCTACCCCTCCACCATGAGTAACTAAATCCTCATAGTACTCGATCTTGATGATCTGAGGATGAGTTGATCAAGTTATGATCCTTTAGTCTTCTTTCACTTTCTAAAGTTTTGGGCCTTAGATTTACTCTTAATTAAAATTAAGTGGAGCTATATTATCGATGTATAGTCCACACCTTTGCTTTCATTCTTGGCTAGCCGAGAGGCCGATAGTCTGAAGTGAGCACTTAAGAGTAAAGAGAGTTACACACATTTCTCGAGAGAGAATGATGTAAATCTCCTGGATTGGAGTCAAACCCAATAGCGGGGTTCACCACTTAAAATGAGTTTTAGGTATTCGAATATGGGACGAGAGTTCGGCCTGATTTTCCTAAACTCAGTTGGGCATATCTTCGAGAGAAGCATGTTCAAACTATAGGAACCCCCACGGTCAAGCTACCCTTACTTTATTAAGTTTTAAGTTTGCTTTTGAATTTTGATCAACTTAAGCCGAAGTAAGTCAAGATCGAGTGCTATTTCTTAATCATCGTTTAGCCGTACTTTTATCCAGCTTTTATTTCAACTTAGCAGACAAAACCTTCCAAAAAATTATTAAGATAAAATAATAGTAATTCGTTTGAGTATAAGTAATCAACGATTCTCGGATTTTAATACGACACTTGTGTTCCTATACTACAGTTCGATAGGTATACTTGCCTTCTCGGATTGCTAGTTCGGATTTTATTTCGTGCAAGCGGAATTTTAATCACCAAGTTTTTGGCGCCGTTGCCGGGGACTCGCATTTTGTTGATATTTTGAAAGAACGAATCTATTACTTTTATCACCTCTTTTTCTCTCCTCTTTCTTGAAAAACAAAATTAATTCAAAAAAAAAGAGAGACCTTTTCTTTTTCGAATTTCTCAATCTTATTTTCCCTTCTCTCTTTCTAGTTTATGACCCGAGCGAATCCGTCAGAACTTGTAGACTTGGACCAAGAACTTGAGCGTACTCTTCGGAGAAAATCGCAAGTTCAAGATCCTACATTCCAAGAACTGGCTGAGGATTCGGAGTCGGTTGTTAATATGGGCGAACCTAACCAAAATGAAGTCCCCAACATGGTTGCGGCCCCTGAATGGACTATGTCCCATTATGCAAGGCCTAACCTGGAAGGAACGGAAACTAGTATAGTCTGCCCTGCCATAAATAATAATAATTTCGAACTAAAGCCAAGCATAATTCACATGGTGCAGCAATACGTGCAGTTCGACGGATTACAAGATGAAGATCCGAATGCACATATTGCTAGCTTCCTTGAAATCTGTGACACCTTCAAAATAAATGGTGTTACGGATGATGCAATTAGGCTAAGACTCTTCCCATTTTCTTTAAGAACAAAGGCTAAGCAGTGGTTGTCAACTCTACCTAGAGGTTCTATCACCACTTGGGCCCAGTTAACTGAAAAATTTCTAACTAAGTATTTTCCACCTGCGAAAACTGCTAAGCTTAGAAATGATATTTCTTCTTTTTGCCAAATAGATTCTGAAACGCTATATGATACCTGGGAAAGGTATAAAGAATTCTTAAGACGTTGCCCTCATCACGCTCTGCCTGTATGGTTACAAGTGCAGACGTTTTATAACGGGCTAAATCAACATACTAAGCAAATGATAGACGCCGCTTCCGGTGGTACCTTAAATAACAAAACCCCAGAAGCCATTCTTGAACTATTTGAGGATATGGCCATGAACACCTATCAGTGGAATGTGCCAAGATCCTGCCCAAACAAACCTGCAGGTATGCACGAAGTGGATAACGTCTCCCAGCTGGCACTACAAGTGGAAATGCTTAGCAAAAAGATATCTGAAATGAATGCTCCTTCCGCACCTCAGGTTTGGGAATTCGCAAAAGCCACCTCCGAACACGCTGATTATGTAGGCAATAGAAATGCTTATAATAATTATTCTGCTTCTAATTTTCATGCAACTGGTTTTCAATTACCGAATAATTATAATCCTGCGCTGCGTAATCACCCGAACTTTTCTTGGAGTAATCCTGCAAACACAACTCGCCCGCCTCTACAAAATAAATTTACACCACCTCCACCCCCTGTTAACTTTCAAAAACCTCCATCTTTGGAGGAGATGTTTTCAAAATATATAAGTACGAACGAAGCAACCGTCCGGAACTTACCCGGACCCATTAAAAATCTAGAAAACCAAATCGGGCAGCTCGCCAAAATAATATCCGAGCGACCACCCGAGACTCTTCCCGCTAACACCGAGCCCAACCCGAGAGAGCAAGCGAAAGCTGTAACTCTTCGGAGTGGGAAGCAAGTATCCGGTCCGGTTAGCGAAGAGCCCGAGGCAAGATCCGCCCCTATTTTAAAAACACCACTCACTCAAACAGATTTTATCACTCCACCTCATATTTTCAAAAACAACCCCGCCCCGCCTTATCCTTCTCAACTCAACAAGGAAAAATTAGATGATCAATATCATCGCTTCCTGGAAATGTTTAAGCAAATACACGTCAATTTGCCCTTCCATGAAGCGATATCACAAATGCCCAAGTACGCTAAGTACCTGAAGGATCTTCTAACTAATAAGAAAAAGCTAGAAAATCTATCGCACGTAACTTTAAATGCTGAGTGTTCCGCCGTCCTAACAAATAATTTACCGAAGAAGGCTAACGATCCGGGTAGTTTTTCTATCCCGTGCCTCTTTGGTGATCTATTTGTAAAGAACGCGTTGTCCGACTTAGGAGCAAGCATCAACTTAATGCCATTCTCCTTGTTTAAGAAGTTAGGAGTGGGCACCCTTAGCCCCACACGTATGAGTATACAACTAGCAGATAGGATGATAAAATATCCTCTGGGAATTGTGGAGGACGTGCTCGTAAAGGTAGGCAAATTCATCTTCCCGGTGGATTTTGTCATTTTGGACATTGAAGAGGATGTCGAGGTTCCCCTAATCCTTGGCCGCCCCTTCCTTGCCACCTCCCGTGCTATCATTGATGTGAGTAATGGTAAGCTTTTCCTCCGAGTTGGAGATGATGAAGTAATCTTCTCCATAACACCCTCTATGAAAAATACCCTAGAAAATGATGATTCGTGTTTTTTCTTAGATGTGTTAAGTGAAGACCCTTCTTTTTGTATATTTCTGAAAATGGTTCTTCTTCTTTTTGTTCATCTTCAAACACCTCCACTGAAATATTACAAGAAATGAAAATGGCCATTGCTCCCGCCCCCTCAAATTTTCAAATTAAATCAAAATTTTTTGAAGAAATTACTTTTGAAAAAGAAAAGTCTTTCAAATCTTCATACGAGGAACCTCCCACATTAGAACTTAAAGAACTACCCAATCATTTAAAATATGAATTTTTAGAAAAAGACTCTAAGTTACCAGTAATAGTGTCGGCCCATTTAAGTGGATCTGAAAAATGCCAAATTGCTAAAAGTTTTACAAAAGCACCGCCAAGCAATTGCTTGGCAGATTTCTGATATTAAGGGCATAAGTCCATCTTTCTGCATGCACAAAATTCTAATGGAAGATAATTCACATAATTCTATTCAACCTCAACGCCGATTAAACCCAAACATGAAAGAAGTAGTAAAGGGTGAGGTCGTGAAATTATTAGACGCAGGAATTATCTATCCAATTTCAGATAGCAAATGGGTAAGCCCCGTTCAAGTAGTTCCTAAAAAGGGAGGTATCACGGTAGTGTTAAATGACAATAATGACTTAATCCCAACACGGACGGTGACTGGGTGGCGTATGTGTATTGATTATCGCAAATTGAACGACGCCACCCGCAAGGACCATTTCCCCTTGCCATTCATCGATCAAATCTTAGAACGATTATCCGGCCATAGCTTTTATTGTTTTCTCGATGGTCTCTCGGGCTACTTCCAAATTCCCATCTCGCCCGAGGACCAGGAGAAAACGACGTTTACTTGTCCTTTCGGCACCTTCGCCTACCGAAGAATGCCATTTGGCTTATGTAATGCGCCGACAACATTTCAACGGTGTATGTTGGCCATTTTCGACAAGTACGTAGAAAGTATTATGGAGGTATTTATGGACGACTTTTCCGTGTTTGGTGATTCCTTCGATTTTTGTTTAGAAAATTTAGAAAAAGTGTTAGAACGGTGTGAGGAGACCAATCTTGCCCTGAACTGGGAAAAATGCCATTTCATGGTATGGGAGGGATTGGTTTTAGGTCATAAGATATCAGCAAGAGGAATTGAGGTCGATGAAGCAAAAATAGAAGTGATCGAAAAACTGCCACCGCCAACCAACGTTAAGGCCATAAGAAGCTTTCTAGGACATGCCGGTTTTTACCGGCGATTTATAAAAGATTTTTCGAAAATTACCAAACCCCTCACTCATCTTTTAGAAAAAGACACTCCATTTATTTTTGATGATACCTGCTTATCTGCTTTTCAATTAATCAAAAATAAGCTAATAAATGCGCCAATTATGATAGCTCCAATCTGGGACCTTCCATTCGAAATCATGTGCGATGCAAGTAGCTTTGCGGTGGGAGCCGTTTTAGGACAACGTATATCTAAAAACTTCCACCCTATTTTCTACGCAAGTAAAACACTTACATCCGCGCAAGAGAACTATACCACAACGGAGAAAGAATTATTAGCAGTTATTTTTGCATTCGACAAATTTCGACCTTATATTACGCTTTCAAAAATTATTGTTTTTACGGACCACTCGGCCCTCAAATATTTACTTTCTAAACCGGATGCCAAACCACGCTTACTTCGCTGGGTCTTACTCCTCCAGGAGTTCGACTTGGAAATCTGAGATAAAAAGGGGGCTGAGAATTTGGCCGCGGACCATCTTTCACGATTAGATAACCCGTTTATTGAAGATTTAAATGAACAAAATTTTAATGATTATTTTCCCGACGAGAAGTTATTATCAATCAACATTACTCCTCCTTGGTTTGCAAACTTCGCCAACTACTTAGTAGCTCGAGTCCTCCCAAAAGAATTTTCCTATCAGCAAAAGAAGAAATTCTTCTCTGACCTGAAGAATTATTTTTGGGAGGACCCGTATCTATTTCGAGTTTGTGCAGACCAAGTAGTAAGGAGATGTGTTTCTTTCGAAGAAGGACAAAATATTTTCAAACACTTACACGAAGGACCGACTGGTGGGAACTATCAAGCCAATCGGACCGCTCACAAAGTGCTAAGTGCAGGCTTTTATTGGCCTAGCCTTTTTAAAGATGCCCAATCTTTTGTGAGACGATGCGATAGCTGCCAACGGGCCGGAAATATCTCAAATAAAAATGAAATGTTGCAAAATTATTTCCTCGAATGCGAAGTTTTTGACCTTTGGGGAATTGATTTTGTAGGTCCTCTTCCTTCTAGCCATGGTAATAAATACATTTTAGTTGCGGTAGACTACGTGTCTCGATGGGCAAAGGCCCAAGCTCTTCCTACCAATGACTCCCGAGTCGTTATTATTTTCTTAAAAAAATTATTTTCTTGACTCGGTACTCCTAGGGCCATTGTTAGCGATAGGGGTTCGCACTTTTGTAACGCATAATTTGCAAAAACACTTTTAAAATATGGCATTACACATAAGCTTTCAACTGCTTACCACCCCCAAACTAACGGCCAGGTCGAGGTAGTGAATAGAGAAATCAAACGTATTTTAGAAAAAACTGTTTCCACCTCACGTAAGGACTGGTCACATAAATTAGACAATGCTCTATGGGCTTACCGAATAGCGTACAAGACCGCCATCGGTTGTACACCGTATCGGTTAGTATGTGAGAAATCGTGCCATTTACCGGTCGAATTAGAACATCGTGCTTTCTGGGCCCTTAAATTTTTAAATTTTGATCCCCACTCCACCGTCGATCTTCGAAAATTCCAACTCAACGAACTCGATGAGTGGCGCTCCAATGCGTATGAAAATAATAAATTATATAAGGAACGAACGAAATGCTTTCACGATAAAAATTTAAGGCACCCGAAAACATTTAAACCGGGCGACCCAGTATTACTTTATAATTCTCGTCTACGTTTATTTCCTGGAAAGTTAAAATCTAGATGGTCAGGTCCTTTTAATGTAAAGGAAGCTTATCCGTATGGATCTGTTTTGATATCACACCCAGATAATGGTGATTTCAAGGTTAATGGGCAGCATCTAAAACTTTATTTTTCTGGTGACAATGTTGACATGGACAGTGAAAAACTTCTTTTGTCTGGACTGTAATAATTTGGATTAACTTTTGAACTATATTCTTTTAGTCGAGCTCAAACAACATTAAACAGAGGGCGCTCTTGGGAGGCAACCCAAGGTTTTTAAAATTTGTTGTTTTAATTTTTCTTTGGCCCTGGGCGGCTCCGATACTCTCAACTTTGGCGATCGCCTGCTTCAACATTGCTGGTTTCAAGAAAAATTCAAGATGATATTTCATGAAGATTCAAAGCGCCAACAAGGGGGAGCAGCATCACACATCCTTTCAAGCCCATAAATCCAGGGAAGTGCCTGTTTCAGTTTTTCAGATTAATTTCTGTTCTTAGTTACCCCTTCCTTCACTCTCCTTTTCCATTGAGGACAATGTCTATCGTAAGCTTGGGGGAGAATGTCTTCTTTTCTTTTCTTTTGTTTTAGTAGTCTAAATTAGATTTTGGTAAAATTAATAGTACCCCTTGCTTTAAGTTTTGTTTTTCCCAAAATATTTTATATAGCCTTAGTTGATTTCAAAATTTCTAATCCTACTTTTAATTATGTTTCACAAGTAAATTGTTGACTCATGTAGTGTTCTAATTCTAGGTAGCATGTTAATCTGAAAAGTTTTTTCTAAAATCTTGTACTTTCCTTATCGTTTTCTCTTTTATCTTCTTTACTTTCGTAAAAATTCTTCATCCACTAATTTCCTCTTCATTTTTAGATATATTTTGCAAGGTTAACTTTTGATTTGTGTAGTAAATGTGAATAATCCTAGACGCTTATTATTCTTATTTTCAGGATAAGTTCATTAGTCTTTATTTAATATCTAGGGCTTACTTTTTGAAATCCTTCAAAACTCATGCTTTAAATAAATTTAGAGAGCAATGAAAATGATTTAGGCCATTTTTTTTAAAGTTTGAGCTTTCATGCCAACCCTTAAAAAGAAACCCTTTGTTAGCCTCTTTTGAGCCTTTTCCCATGTTTTATTGTCACCTCCACTTATCAAATTTTTCACCAAAGCCAAAATTTCCAAACCTATTTGAATCACACTAACACTTTGAGTTTTATTTAAATTTCTAAAAGAGTGTGATTGGTTTATTGCATGGAGAGCTTCAAAGAAAATAATTTGCTCAAAAAGAAGATATTTTAAGCATATTTGTATTAGTTATCTTTGCCAAAATTTCAAAATAAATAAAAAAAATGGCTATGAAAGAGAAAGAAAGAAAATATGCTATATGCTTATAATGACGGATTGCCTCTTATCATTCATATCGAAAATTTTATAAAACTCATGTTTATGGTTTAGTGTGATTATAGCAATCACTTTTATCTTCGATTTCCATTCCAAATCATATGCCTAAACCAAACATTTCGGTCCTAATAAAGTCGTCTTGATTCAAGCTCCTAAATTTGCTTTAGCTAAGTAAAGAAGAAAAGTAGAATAGTTAAGTCTTGGGTATGAATTTAGATCCTTGTTCTTAGAATGATATAATTATAATTTGTCTTTTAGGGTTTAGTAACAATTCAATGCACTATCTCACTTGTTACTTTGCTCAATTTTATTTTAAAACTTTTTAGTTAAAATTTTGGATGATTAATTTTTGTTAGTAAAGGGTATAAAAATTAAGCTTAAATAAAGTACTTATTTTAGGTTTCCTTTTCACTATTCTCTCTACTTGGAATTTCGCAAGGTACTCGTGTTTAGCATAATTAAATCTTTTTGATTAGTCATTTTGTTTTATTAGCTAAGCATATTTCTTTGCTTGGGGACAAGCAAAGTGTAAGCTTGGGTTAATTTGCTAATGCTAAATCTAGTTAGTTTAATTAGGTTATTTACTCTTACCTTTTGCTTATTGTTGTTTACCTAAATGCAATTTTGGTTCATTTTCCTATTTTTAGTGCTAACTTAAGTTTTCTGACTTTTCAGGTCAAAAATGCAAAATTTCCTAAGTCACGCCCTAGGTCACGCCCGTGACCTAGGGCGTGTAAGTTGCTGTTTCCAGTTAAGCTGCTGCCACCATAATTCAAAAGTTCTGGTCAGACACGCCCAAAGTACATGGCAGTGACACAAAAGTCACGCCCGTGACACGCAAGTCACGCCCGTGACCATCCCGTGAACAGCTCAGATTCGACCAGCTGACCACCGAATTGGTCACGCCACTGTTACACGGGCGTGCTTCCAGTCACGCCCGTGACTGCCACGTCAGCCAGCCGCCAGCGCCCATGATCACCGCCAGCGCCCATGACCAGACTAACCACCGAAATGGTTATGCCCTCTGTCACGGGCGTGACCTAGGGCGTGACCCATCAAATCGCGTCAGAATCATGCGCCGAACCTGATCCAAGCTGCAGAATTGATTAAACAATGTCACGCCCCTAGTCACGGGCGTGACTGAGGGCGTGACCGAGGCAGAAAAATTTCTATAAATTGAAATGGCCTCCAAGCTTTCCCCATTCAGTTTTTGGCAGAGAGAACTGGTGCTACTACTCTATTTTCAGTGATTTTCGTGTTATTTTATTCTCTTTCTCTCTCTCTCTTATTTCAATGCATTTCCTTTTCTAGTTTTCATATGAATGTTGTAATGCCTTTGTAATTTCCTTTTATAGTGTATTACTAATGCTTAGTAGGCTTTCCATGCAAATGCAATCTCAGTTGAACTTTTGTTTAATAAAAATTGCATGTTTTTGTTCTCTTAAAATCTTCATCATTTCTCTCTCCTACCCCTCCACCATGAGTAACTAAATCCTCATAGTAATCGATCTTGATGATCTGAGGATGAGTTGATCAAGTTATGATCCTTTAGTCTTCTTTCACTTTCTAAAGTTTTGGGCCTTAAATTTACTCTTAATTAAAATTAAGTGGAGCTATATTATCGATGTATAGTCCACACCTTTGCTTTCATTCTTGGCTAGCCGAGAGGCCGATAGTCTGAAGTGAGCACTTAAGAGTAAAGAGAGTTACACACATTTCTCGAGAGAGAATGACGTAAATCTCCTGGATTGGAGTCAAACCCAATAGCGGGGTTCACCACTTAAAGCGAGTTTTAGGTATTCAAATACGGGACGAGAGTTCGGCCTGATTTTCCTAAACTCAGTTGGGCATATCTTCGAGAGAAGCATGTTCAAACTATAGGAACCCCCACGGTCAAGCTACCCTTACTTTATTAAGTTTTAAGTTTGCTTTTGAATTTTGATCAACTGAAGCCGAAGTAAGTCAAGATCGAGTGCTATTTCTTAATCATCGTTTAGCCGTACTTTTATCCAGCTTTTATTTCAACTTAGCAGACAAAACCTTCCAAAAAATTATTAAGATAAAATAATAGTAATTCGTTTGAGTATAAGTAATCAACGGTTCTCGGATTTTAATACGACACTTGTGTTCCTATACTACAGTTCGATAGGTATACTTGCCTTCTCGGATTGCTAGTTCGGATTTTATTTCGTGCAAGCGGAATTTTAATCACCAGTTATACTTAGCATATAAATTTAAGCATAAACTAAGAAGTGATGCTAGAATGATGAGATTGAATGCAATGTTATTATATATGATTTAATGGAGATAATGTTGCATGTAATATGAGAAGATTTCAAATTAATTTTCGTTATACCTAGAAAGGAATGATTAAACTATTGATTTGAACTTAATGATACAAGATGATTCTAAGGTCTAAATACATACAAACAATGGTGACACACATCACCTAATACCTAAATCAATATATGAAATAATTATACTAAGGATAATATGTGATGAAAAATCCATATACACAGAAATTGCCGAAATAAGAAAACTGAAATAACTTTTAAACGAAGTTGAATTTGGGCAATTTGTTAGCACCAAACGAACTCGAGCGGGCAAACCTAGTTCGCCGTTGGAAGGAGATTTTTGTGCTCTTTCCGAAAACATATTAAACATGAAAATCGGACGAGTGGATCAAAAGATATGGTCGTTTTAAGTTTTGATCGAAGACTCGCATTTTTGAAGGATTAAACATGTGTTTTGTGAATTTTTGTTTTCGATTTTACTTGATAATATTCTTCATTATAAGGGCTATCATACGCAAGAAATAAAATAAAAAATAATCAAAACGTTGTGCATTTTAATTTTTAGCCTAAGCCCTTTAATAAACCATTTAAATCCATTCTTTAAAATAATTTCATTTGTCTTAATAATAACTTCAATATTCATGTTATAATGATAATTCAAGACATTTATTGGTAATGGATTTAAAAGGATAAAACAAAAAAACATGAGAGTAAAGTCACTTTTTAAAAACATATGACTTTTTATTCCATTTGATTTATACGTTATAAAGCTTTAGATAATAAAGTCATATTTGAAATATTTATAAGGTGACCAAGGCATGTTAGCTTAAATAAAGAAAAAGAAATTAAGCATATCATTAAGTAAAGTAATGATATTTCATTTTTAATTGTTTATACTTCATGCAAATGATTGGATACTAATGAATGAGAGATTTTGGTATCCAAAGTGGACCAAGTGGGATGGTTCCTTTGGGTACCCAAATACATCATGTTGGCTTTTGGGGAGACAAGGATGAATGAGACCTTTCAATTAAAATTGGTTTGTCATTTTTCTTTATGGGTCTCCATTTATACCTTGGTTGTTTATCACTCAAATCCATATAATGATTATGTGACATCTTTATATGATTATAGTTGTTTGAAAAATAATTCATTTGGGATTATGTTTGTTGAAATTATTTTTCAAAATAGATTGATGTTGATAATCATAATGATTTTTATTATATGGATTCATTGAAAATTTATAAAAGTGATTGTCTTTCTTTATAAGTGATTGTTGATAGAGTGGGTTACAATATATGTTAAATGATTGGTTCTTATTTTGATGATTTTCATTTCCACTCTTTCTTTTAGACATACTCTTATAATGTGAAGGAAATTATTTTATAGTTTGATCTTCATGCAAAGGAGTTTTTAAATTTGAGTCATGATTGAAAATATATTGAGACTTATAATAGTGACTCTAAAAAATTTTGTGAGGATCATAATTCCTTTTGAAACTAAACTCCTTTTGATTTGATGTGCGGAAATGGTCCTTTTTAGAAATGATTTTATAAGTTCATTTATCTTTGTTATTCAAGATCTTATGATGAAAGTCATTACTAGAAATTAGAATTTTTTAAACAAAAGATTTTAATTATCTTATCTTACAAGTTAAAGCATCATTTTCAATTATCAAATTTTCATTATATTCTTTAGAAACTAAGAGCCCCTTTTCAATATCCTTGAATTTTTCTTTTAATAGATTTCAATCAAAACAAGGAGTAGGAATTTTAATCAAAGAGAATGAAAGAGAATTTAACACATAAATATTTGATTCTACTTTATCGTTTGCTTTTAAAGATTTATTTTCTAAACGTAACTTGGAATTAGAAATTTTCAACTTTAAAATATTATGTTTAGCACTTTTAAGCATACAAGATGTAGAAATAAAATTTGTTACAAAAAGCGAAGTTTTTGAATTTCTTACATTGCTATGGGATGAGGCAAGATTGAACCAAGGGTTCCTTTGACATCTTCTTTGCATTCCTCTTCCATAGTTGAATTTCCGTCTTCTCTTTCGCTTGATGTGTTGCCATCATTTGAGTCCAATATTGTGACGTTGCATTCTTCTTTCTTAGATAGATCTTCCTCCAAGCATAAGTCCTCACCGGTTTCTCCTCTTGGATACATAAGTAATTGCTCTTGTTCATCATCTGTGGAAGGAAGACTATAAATAAGTTTGAAAATATTTTGATCTAGTGCACAATATAGACTATTCATTGATTTGGCATTTAAAAACATTTTTTTTTTATAAAATACTTGGGGGCATTTTAATTGTAATATTCCAAACTTTAATATCCAAAGATTTAAGATATTTTTCTATAAAAGTTTTCCACCTATTATAATTTTTACCCATAAATAATGGTGGACATAAGGATTTTTCATTTTCATAAAAACTTCCCCTTCTAGTGGATGCGAGATCATGAAGCGCCATTATTCCCGGTTGTGAAGTCGTATTGGAATAACCTCGCTCTGATACCACTTGTTGGATCGATAGGCGCCCTTATAAGGGAATAAAAAATCTTTGTAGCTTAGGCAAATTACTAAATTGTTTTGAAATAAATGAGAGCGAAATTACAATTTATCTAAAGGAAGTGAATATTGTAATTTTCAATTTTTGAATTTAGAAACTAGTGTTAAATTGTTTTATGATGAAAGAGATTAAAAGAAACAATTTAGATAAAGTTATTCGAATTGAAAGCTTAGTAACCAATATAATAGAGATTATGCCAAAAGAGAGAAATCAAGTAAACACTAATAGAGACATGATTTATATATTTCAAAGTCTTTACAAATAATTGATTTCAATAACGCTAGAAATCAGATGCGTACAAATGTAAATATCTTTTCCTTTTCTATACCGACTTGTATCCCCAAAAACCGGTTGGCTTTAGCCTATCCTTCCCCGGATATGGCCTCAAGCCACTCTAGCCAATCCTTCCACAGATATGGCCTCGAGCACCCCCTAGATCTAATCTCCTAGACCTAGTCACCAACTCACGCGGCGAATTACCTTCTAAACTGCGCAAGGACCTAGTCGCCAACACAAGGCAAATTCTCTATACTGTTACAAAATGGAATGAAATGAAAATAATGATAATGACAATAAAAACTCCCTATATGAGATCTTCTGAAGTTGGAGATGAAGGATCGCTGTAGTATGAGTGAGGTCGAAGCGATCGTCCTTCAGATGTAGCGTGACATAGTCCTCCTCCAGAATTGTCCTTCAGCTTTTTGTGGGAGATCCATCTTCGGTAGCATAACCACAATGAAATTTTGGTACTTATATTCTCTCAGGTATGGATTCCCAAAACGAGAGAGAAAGTTCCATTTTATAGATCTTGTAGATAGCGCCTGCGGTACCTCCTAGTGCCTGCGGTAGCGTTTGTGTAGAAGCGATTACGAAACCATCGCGGATGGCATTGTGGCACGAACTCGAGCTAGTGCCAGGCGGTAGTGCTAGCGCCTATGGTAACCCATAGCGCTAGCGGTAGTTCTTTAGTTCAGTTTTTTGGTTCCAAGCTGCTTTCTACCTGTGGATTATTGCACTTATAGTTCCTGCACACTATAAACACATGACAAGCAAGATCAAATACAATATGGGATTTGTTATTTTCAAACTAAGGGATGTGACACACATGTCCAACACAGCTCGTAGCGGTCGAGGCTATTTGCAAGCTCGAGAGTGACATGCGAGCTAGCCAAAGCTCGCTGGAGGCGGCATAGGTCTGTATTGGGGAGCTAGAGTTGAGGACTGTCACACAACCTTCCTCGGAGGCCGGACCTTCTCACCGAGCGGAGGGAATCTCCATGTCCTCGTAGGAATGGTCCGTCCTTCATCGAGAGATAGCGATCATCGCTGGCGATTTGGTTTTCTCCAAGCTTCAGGTCAGAGGTTTTTTGACGACGGAAGGCCTACTCTCCGACATTCTCAATGCGAGCGAGGATGATGGGCAGGATGACGAGGAGGACAACGGGTTGTCGAATTCCTCAGACTATGCTCCCTCGCTGAACTAATCCTTCTGTGTTTGAACGATCTTGGTAGCTCTTGTGAGAGCGTTTTGTAATCTTTTGATTGATATAGTAATACATTTTTTGTGATGCTACCACCTGCTTGCCTCGCTTATATTGCTGCACCGATACTCACTAGGCTCATAGGCTTGCCCGCACTTGAGTGCTCTCTAGGCTCATAGGATCTCCCGCGCTTGAGTGCTTGCTAGACTCATAGTCTCGGTCGCGCTTGAGTGCTCGCTAGGATCATAGGATCAGCCACACTTAAGTGCTCGCTAGGCTCATAGGCTCGCCCGTGCTCGCATAGATATACTCTCTCAAATCGATTCACACCATTTGTACTCGCCTTTCCCAGTAGGAAGTCAGCCATTGGCACTCAGGTGTCCCTCAAGATGCACACTCTCGAGCCTTTTACTTCATAATCTTGAGGCTGTCATCCTACTTGGATGTTGGGTGCAATCAGGCAGGGAATGACGATCGGGGAGGTCCAAGGGGACACTCCATCTCGAGGCCTTCATCCTACTGCTTCGCTAGATGTCAGTCAGGGAGGTCCGAGGGGATGCACCATCCTGAAGCATCTACACTACTTGAATGTCGGATCTCGATGAGTACAGAATGGAAATCAGGGAGGTTTGAGGGGACACATCATCTTGAGGCCTTCATCCTACTGCTGTAAGACTTTGAGAGAGCTGTTGAGTAGGGAATTGTCGTTAGGGGATCCAAGGGGATGCAGAACCATGAGGCCTCCATCCTACTTAGAGTATTCAACCCCTGAAGTGTCATTATCCTGTTACTCAATAATCAGTGGGGGTTGATTGTATTACTTTATATAATAGGAAAAGATGACTGTCTGGATTTGATTTTGAAGTGAGCGTTTAGATCTTTGAATGACGCCTTTATAAAAGGGTCCCTTTGCCAGTGAAATTGACTATCTCTTTGTCGAGTTTAGGGGATCGACATCCAAACACTTTTCTGGTAATCTCTCCAGTCAAATGAGAAGTGCGAATATGGGGTCATTCGGTCAATGTGCAAGGGGGGAGCTGATCTCGGCAGTCAATGCAAAGGCTTAGCCTTAAGAAAACTTGTTATTCCGATGCACCATCCCATCATCTGTACTAGATCTTATGAGAGTCAGGTCGGAGGCTCGATTCCCAAACCATCATGGAGATTGATTTCACCTACTTTTTTTCACTTTTGTTGTAGATACTTGATGAGAGAGAAAGACTCTCACCATCCCATGTTTCAGGGTTTGGAGAATTCATGCAAACAAAATAAACATATTGAGAGAAAAAGGAGGGGGAACCATTCTGTTAGGAATAAAACCTTTTCAGGTTATCACCGCTCCATGTATTCCCAAGCGGCTCTCCTTCGTGTTTCTGCCGGCAGTATCCTCCGGTGCTCAGCGACTCATGTATAATGTAAGACCCTTCATAGTTTGGGTTGAACTTTCCGATAACGTCTGCTCTCCCTGCTGCATCTACTTTCTTGAGGACGAGATCGCCCGCTTGGAATTGTTTGATGCGGACTTGTTTGTCAAAATGCTTGCTCATCCTCCTTTTAATATCCTCCTGCCTAGCCGTGGCAAGATCTCGAAGTTCTTCGATATAGTATAGGAAAATCCTTTGAGTTTCTTCATTCTCGATCCGCCATTCTTTATCTCCTTCTTCCGCCACCACCACCCTAGGGCTCCTGACCTCGAACTCTACGGGGATAAGGGCTTAAGATCCGTGAGATAACTTGAAGGGGGTCTCTCCTGTGGCCGAGTTAGTAGTGATACTCAGAGCCCAAAGGACAGAGCGGAACTGGTCCGCCCAATTCCCCTTTAGGTTCTCGACTTTTTTCTTCAAAAGATTGATGATCAGTTTGTTGGCAACCTCTACTTGGCCATTGCTCCGAGGATGATACAATGAAGCGAATGGAAATTAGTCCCAGGTTGACGATAGAAGTCGGTCAGCTCCAGGCTGGCGAACTGCGGACCATTGTCCATGATGATGGCGAGAGGAATCCCGAACCTACAAGCGATCTCTCCCTAGATGAAGGTCTTCACGACTTGAGATGTGGTTTTGGCCAGAGACCTAGCCTCAATCCACTTGGAGAAGTAGTCGATCTTGATGAGAACAAACTTCCTCTGGCCACTATCTTGGGGGAAGGGGACTATCAAATCCATTCCCTAGATGGAGAATGACCAAGAGGCCGTGATCGAATGAAGCTACTGGGCCGTCTGCAATTGGAGAGGAGCGAAGAGTTGACACTTCTGACACTTTTTCGAGAAATCTTTGGCATCCTTTCGGATGGTTGGCCAAAAGTAACTTTGCCTTAGAATTCTTTGCTCCAGAGTGCGAGTTCTTGAATGGCTCCCACATTCTCCAGAATGGATCTCTTCCAATACTCGTGTCACTTCAGCCTCTGAGACGCATCTGGCCAAAGGGCCCGAGATGGTCTTATGATACAGCTCCCCATTGTGCCGCAAGTAGTAGGCAGCTTTGTATCTAAACTTCCTTTGATCTTCGTCGTCCGTCGGGAGTTGACCAATGGCTAGGAATGTTATGAACGGGTCCATCCAGGAAGGGCGTTGCTCGATCTCCATCATCTCTCCTTCTTTGATGGATGGATGAAATAGTTTGGTTATTGTTCCCCCGGCTCTCAGACCATACTTGGCCAAATGGTTCGCCGCCAAGTTCTCCTCTCTTAGCACGTGCTCGACGAAAAAAGACTGGAAGCCTCCAATCATTCCTTTCACCTTGACCAGGTATCTCTGCAGGGTGGCATAATACACCTCGAACTCTCCTCGAATTTGCGAAGCGACCACCATTAAATTTGTAAAAGCTAGAATGTCCAGGATTCCCAACTACTTGGCTAGACGCAATCCCGCCACTATGGCCAAGTACTCTGCTTGATTATTTGTGACGGGGAAGAGGATCTCGACCGCCTGCTCGATCCTAGTTCCTTGCGAGCTGATAAGCACGATGCCTACTCCTACAAAGCATTTGCCCGAGGCTCCGTCCACGAACACCTTCCAAGAAACCAGATTTAAGGGACCTTCACTTTTATCTGTCTCCTCCGAGAGGTCAGCTAGAAAGTCCGCCACTGCTTGTGCTTTTATCGCCACTCAGGGTTAGAAGGAAATGTTGAACTCACTGAGTTTCACCGACCATTTCGCCAGCCTTCCCGAGTGCTCCACTCCTTCTAGGATACTTCAAAGGGGATGATTAGTGACGAACCAGATAGAGTGGGCTTGAAAATATGGTTGGAGCTTCCACGCCAATACCACCAAGGCGAAAGCTAACATTTCGAGGATGAGATACCGCATCTCTGCTTTCTTTAGCACGTGGATTACATAGTAGATGGGTACTTGTTCTTCCCTTCCTCTCCGACAAGCACAGAAATCACAGCCTCCACCCCTACTCCTAGGTAGAGGAGTAGGTGTTCGCCTTCTCTCGAGATTTAAAGGAGAGGTGTCTGGGTTAGCCGCCGCTTCAGCTTTTTGAAGGCGCTCTTGCACTCTTCGGTCCACTCGAATTGCTGATTGTTTCGGAGCATTTTGAACAATGGAGAGCACTTCTCTCCTACCTTTGATAAGAGCAACTAAGGTCGCCCAGCCTTTTGGTCAGCCTCTGGACTTCCTTGATGCTCTTCAGCAATGTCATCTCGATGATGGCTTTGACCTTATTAGGGTAAGATCCACTCCTTCAGCGGAGAGGAGATGCCCCAAGAGCATCTCCCTTCCTGCACCGAACACACACTTCGCAGGATTGAGCCTCATCTTGAACCTTCGGAGAGTTGTGAAGGTCTCTTCCAGATCTGTGATATGCTCTTAGGTGCTTTTTTTACCAAGAGATCATCCACATATACCTCCAGGTTCCTCCTCTTTTGCTTTTGAAAACTCGGTCCATCATCCGCTGGTATGTGGCCCTCACATTCTTCAACCAGAAAGGCATCATCTTGTAGTTGTAGTAGCCATCACCTGTGGTAAAGGAGTCATTGCGACAATTGAGGGAATGCATCAGGATCTGGTGGTATGCAGAAAAGGCATCAAGGAAGCTCATCACAGAATAACTGACGGCTGAATCAACTAGTGCATCGATTCGAGGCAGGGAATAATAATACTTCAGGCAAGCTTTATTTAGCAAAGAAAAATCAACACACAACCTCTAGCCCCCAACGGCCTTCTTCACCATTACAACTTTTGAGACCCAACCTGGATACTGGATCTCGGACACAAACTCTGCCTCAAGTAATTTTTCACTTCCTTGTGGATGGGCTCAGCCAACGAGATAGCACTCACTCTCTTCTTCTGTCGGATGGGATTGACCTCAGGGTCTGGATTAGGCGGTGGCATGCGTCTTCAACATCAAATACTATCATCTTCGCGGCACTCCATGCAAAGACATCCACATTCTCTTGCAGACATGCCACCATCTTTATCGTTTCCTCTGCCTTCGGAACCCCTCCAATCTTCAGCGGTCTAGGCTTTCCACCTTTCAAGGATACTTCTATCTCCTATACCTCCTCCGCAGCCACAAGCCTATCCATTCTTTCCAGTACTCGGTCAGCTTCCTCCGCCTCCTCCATCCAGCTGATAGTGCTTACTGCATTCAGATAGCACTCTCGGGCGGCCTTATGATCGCTCCGGATACTTATCTTGAAGTCCCCTAGCTGTTTTCTGAGTTAGTATTAGTAATAAATCAAGCACACAGAAAACACACAAGCATTTATAGAGGTTCCTCAAGACAGGGTGTCTTGAGTAGTCCTCTTTCCCCCCTTCACCTTTCTAACAATGAGTTAGACAAGGCCAACTTCGCCAAACTCAGCTCCAAGAGCCTACAACACAGATCTCACAGGATCTCTCAGGTTTTCCCAAACCCTACCTCAGGCACAGCAGCCCTACCTTAGAGGAATCCTCCTCCTACAACTCAGACCACCTCCTGGTCCTGCCTCAGAGGAATCCACCTCCTACAATTCAGGCTAATCAACCTTACACCCTTAGGCAATAAATCCCTACAGTCTCAAAACCTAAAGGCTCCTACAGATGATATAATGAGGTTTACAGAATAAAAGAAGAAAAGATCAATCCTGTTCTTCTTCTTCTTTTCAGCAGCTGTTGCAGACTTGAATCAGGGAGGAGAAGTTCATCTCCAACTTGATTCTTCTTGATCAGCCCTTCAGATGATGGACTGGATCTTCTTGCTCTATCTTGAGATGAATCAAGATGAGCTATCTCTTTTCTCCTTGCAGCCTTGTGTTAGCTCAGTTCTTGGCTGCCAATAATGGAACAGTGCGCTTCCGCTTCTTTTCGTGTTCGAGAGAAAGATTGATAGCAGAAGTTATTTTCTCAACCCTAACTTATTTCTTTTATACTCCTTTGATCTTCAACGGCTCTTAGCTGTCCTCCTAATAGGTATGGGAGTGATTGGTGGTCCCTAATACACATTTATGCAGCTTGCGCCAAAAGCAGAACCCGCCAGATCACGTTTGAACTATCTCAGCGGTTGGGCTGAGATGGTCAGCCTTCTCAGTGGTTGCTTTTGTACCATCTCAGCGGATCCGCTGAGACAGATAGTTGTCTCAGCGGTTTCTTCTATCTACAGCTCAGCTTGCCCAGATGCCTTCTCAGCAGCTCCTGGTCTTGTCTCAGCGGTTTAGCCGATACAGATAGCTTGTCTTAGCTGATCATACATTACACCATGGTGTCCCCTTGTCCTGCATACTTATGAGATAGATATAAGGTTTATCAAATACAACTTGTACTTAGCATTGAGTGTGAGGACTCTTGAAATTAAGGGAACATTGAGGGTCATTTTCCCAACAATCTCCCCCTATTTGAAGAAGGAAGAACACCCTCAAATGCTAGAGTACATTACTCATAAATTCTTGATATGTGTTATTGCAATAATGAATTCATCATATCATGCTCATTGCATCAAGGATTTTATAATAGATAATGTTTATGAAAGCCATATTACCACAAAGTTTAATCAATCCAACAGTGATATTTGATAAACATGAGAATGCAACATAGATTGAATTAACCAATCAAAATAGGGTAAGGTTTAGTTATAACTCAGATTTGCAACTTAGATAGGGTGGTAATTGAAAGCTCAGTTTGCAATCACATATTCATAAAGCATTTCAAACAAATTATAGTTCAATTATCATCCAGCCATTCATAAGATATTTATGCATTCATTTATAATTTTCTTTTCTTAGAAGATTTATTTTGAATACTTTATCTCCCCCTTTCTTAGAAGATTTATGCATAAGATATTCATGCATTCATTTAGAAAAATCTTTTCTTAGAAGATTTGTTTCAGTGTGACTGCATTTGTATCCTCCCCCTTTCTGGCTTTTTCATAGATCTGTTGATGGAGGTCTTGTTGAATGTTGATAACAGCAGCTGGGGCATCATCCTGCTCATCTTCAGTGTCAGCATCTTGATGATCACTCTGATTGCATCACCAGCATGATCATCCTACTCCCCCTCAGAGAGAGAATTCTTTTCTGTAGAGTCCAGGAATGCTATAACCTGATCTTTATCAGCTGATGGCTCTTGTGGCTGCTCCCCCTCAGATGGAGCACATATCAGTGCTGAGGATCAGAAGTTATGACTTTGTCCATCTACAGTGGATGGATAGGTTCAGTTGGCAGGTCCTTTGGTGTACCCTCTTTGTTAGGAAAGATGTATGACCTAATGTTAGCACCATCATCTTCATCTTTGTCTGAATGATCACACTTACAACTTGACATGATATTGCTAAGTTCGTCAAACTCAGAGCTGAGTTCGTCGAACTGAATCTGAGTTCGTCGAACTCAAACTGGAGTTCATCGAACACAAGGCTTAGTTCATCTGAACTACATCATAGAGCTGAGTTCGTCGAACTCAGAGCTGAGTTCGTCGAACTCAAACTTAAGTTCATATTAACTACATCAGAAGGCTAAGTTTGTTGAATACAGAACTAAGTTTGTCGAACTCAGAGCTGAGTTCGTCGAACTCAAACTGAGTTCGTTGTACTCAAGGCTGAGTTCATCTAAACCACATCATAGAGATGAGTTCGTCGAACTCAGAGCTGAGTTTGTTGAACTCAAACTGAGTTCGTTGAACTTAAGGCTGAGTTCATCTAAAACTACAACATAAGGTTGAGTTCGTCGAACTCAAACTGAGTTCGTCGAACACTAACTGAGTTTATCTAAAACTACACCATAAGGCTGAGTTTGTCGAACTCAGAGCTGAGTTTGTCAAACTCAAACTAAGTTCGTCTGAACTACATCATACAGTCGAATTCGTTGAACTCAAAGTCGACGTTCTTCGAACTCAGGAAAGAGTTTGTCGAACTCAGGTAAGAGTTCGTCGAACCCAGATTTTTCCTAGCTGAGGCCTTAGTCTGCTTTAGTCTATTTTGGAGGAGACATATCCACTGAGACAGTTTGGGTGTCTCAGCTGATCAGCTGATATGGGTCTCACCCTAAATTAAAAGTATTTAACATTTTAGGGCGGTTATCTACCCTATCATGTGGACTATGCCTACTGTAAAGTTGATCAATTCAGATTTCAATTTATCATAACAGTACATATTGTGAGAATTGTACAGATGAGAACATAAGCAGTTTAACAGTGGGTATTGATTCATAAGTGAACTCATTCTAAATTCAACATTCCTAAGTCAATTTTGAAAGAATTGAACTTGGCCTCATCCAGTGGATTGGTGAAGATATCAGCTACTTGATTGTCTGTGGGAACATATTCAAGTTTGATATCTTCACACTCTACATGCTCTGTAATAAAATGGTACCTAATTTCTATGTGCTTGGTCCTGCTATGAGAGACAGGATTTTTGGCAATAGAAATAGCACTGGATGAGTCACACAGCAGGGGAGATTTACTAACCTTGATGTTGTAATCCTCCAATTGATGTTGGATTCATAGAAGTTGAGCACAACAGCTGCCTGCAACACTGTACTCTGACTCAGCTATGGATATGGCCACACTGGTTTTCTTTTTGCTTCTCCAAGAGATCAACCTCCTCCCTAGGAATTGACAAGCGCCACTTGTGCTTTTCCTGTCTTCTTTGCACCCTGCAAAATCTGCATCTGAATAGCCTATCAGTTCAAAGTCATTATTCCTAGGGTACCAAAGGCCAAGATTTAGGCTGCCCTTGAAGTATCTCAAGATCCTCTTTACAGAGGTGTAGTGAGATTCCTTAGGACAAGCCTGATACCTAGCACAAACACATGTAGAATACATAATGTCTGGCCTACTAGCAGTCAAGTACAACAAGGATCCAATGATATACCTGTACATGGATTCATCAAAGGCCTTCCCCTTTTCATCCTTGTCTAGTGATACATTAGATCCCATGGGTGTTCTCATGGTGGAGGCTGACTCCATCCCAAAATTCTTGATGAGCTCCTTGGTGTACTTAGTCTAGGAAATGAAAATTCCATCATCAGACTGTTTCACTTGGAGCTCAAGGAAATATTTAAGTTCACCCATACTGCCCATCTCAAACCCCCCCTGCATTAGATTGGCAAATCTCTTGCATAGGTTTTCATCAGTAGACCCAAAAATTATGTTATCAACATAGATTTGGACTAGGAGACACTTGCCCCTTATTTCCCTAAGAAATAATATGCTATCTATCTTTCCTCTCAAGAATATGTTCTTGATAAGAAAGCTAGACAAGGTCTCATACCAAGCTCTTGGAGCTTGTTTGAGACCATAAAGGGCTTTCCTAAGGAAGTAAACATGAGATGTGAGAGTTGGATGAACAAAACTTGATGGTTGCTTTACATATACCTCCTCTTTCAGATTTCTATTTAGGAAAGCTGATTTGACATCCATCTGGTACACTTTGAAGCCTTTGTGGGCTGCAAAGGCAAGGAATAACCATATGGCCTCCAACCTTGCAACTGGGGCAAAGGTTTGGTCAAAGTCTATTCCCTCTTCTTGCATATACCCCTTTGCAACAAGTCTTGCCTTGTTCTTGATGATTATTACATTTTCATCCATCTTGTTTCTGAAGATCCATTTGGTGCCTATTATATTGTGTCCTTGTGGTCTTGGCACCAACTTCCATACTTTGCACCTCTTGAACTGCAAGAGTTCTTCTTGCATATCTTGAATCCAAAAGGTGTCTTGGTTGGCTTCTTCAAACTTCTTGGGCTCCATATGTGATAGCAAGCTCAAGAATAGAGCTTCATTATGAGCCCTGCTTCTGGTTAATACACCTTGATTCTGATATCCAATTATTTGTTCTCTTGGATGATCCCTTAGATGTCTTGTAGCTATAGGCAGTCTGTTCTCAGCTTGCTGTGCTGTTTCTGCTGGTTCAGAAGTGTCTTCATCAACCTTGACTTATTCCTCTTCAGGGATGGCAGCATCAGAATAAGCTTTGCTGCTGCTGGGTGTGTCTTGTATAGACATCCTTTCCAAATCTTGTTCATTTCCTATTAAGATAGAAGATCTAGACCAACCCTTATATATTAGGCCGGTCTCATCAAATACTACATGCATAGATTCCTCTACAACATGAGTTTTCTTGTTATACACTCTATAAGCTCTACTATGTGAGTTATAGCCAACAAGAACACCCACATTGCATTTCTCTGCAAACTTTATTAATTGAGATTTTTCCATTGTTTAGAATGTAGCATTTGGAGCCAAAGATTCTAAAGTATGAAATTGTAGGTTGTTTGCCGTTCAGAATCTCATAGGGAGTTATTCCATGAACCTTATTGATGGAAGCTCTATTGAGAACATGACATGCAGTATTGACTGCCTCAGCCCAGAAGTATTCTGGGAGTGAGGAGTCACTAAGCAGTGTTCTCCCAGCTTCTATCAAGGTCCTATTCCTCCTCTCAGCCGCACCATTTTGTTGCGGAGTCCTTGGGGAGGAAAACTCTTGGGTGATACCATATTCTTGACAAAACCTTGACATAGCTTCAGATTGAAATTCTGTGCCATGGTCAGTTCTAGTCCTGACCACAACACATTGCAAGTCATTCTGAATTACTTTGACATGAGTTATAAAGATATTTAGAGTATTAGACTTCTTCTTTAGGAAGAATACCCATGTATATTTTGAGTGATCATCAACAATCACCAAAGTATACAACTTCCCACCTAGGCTCTGAATTGGCAAGGGACCAAACAAGTCCATTTGCAAGAGATAAAGACATCTTTCAGTGTCTTTGGAGCCAATACTTTTAAAGGTGGCCCTTGTTTGCTTGCCCATTTGGCAAGCATGACAGGGACCACTTTTAATACATTTTATATTAGGACTATTCTTAACAAGGTTTTTAGAGAATAATCTATACATTATCTTGTAGTTAATGTGAGCAAGTCTATTATGCCATTGAACACAAAGGGACTCATTCTCATTTGCTACAAGACAAACAGATGTAAGAGATTTACTACAAATAAAGTCTAAGAAATAAACATTCCCACTCCTAGTGCCTGAGAGAATGGTCTCTAAGTCTTTAGACTTTTTAATCAAGCACTTGTCATTGTGGAATTCAATGACATAACCTAGATCACATAGTTGACTTGTGCTTACTAGCTTGTGTTGCAACCCTTCAACATAAGCTACCCTTGTAATTGAGACTATGCCATTAGAGATCATACCATATCCTTTGGTGATTCCCTTTTCTGACCCCCAAAGATAACTTTGGGTCCATTCTTCACAGCCTTGTAGTCTTGTAGAAGGTTTCTTATTCCTGTCATATGCCTTGAGCACCCTATGTCCAAATACCAAATCTACCCATGGATGGTATTTAAATTAATCTGCATGATGGAATTTAATTACCCTTAGGAGCCCAAGTGATTTTGGGTCATAGGTACTTGTTAGTCTGATGAGATAACCTCACACTAGCTGCACTCTTTGCAGGAAGGCTCATCTTTGCACATGCACATTAGGATTGTGCCAACAATCTATGGCAAAGTGTCACACTTTACCACAACACCAACATTCATGAATGTTGTATCTCCTCTTCAGAACATTTCCTGAGGAAACATCATTACTGTGCCTTAGTTCAGGAGGGGAGACAACTGCAATCTTCCTATTTCTCTCAGCAATGATTTGACTGAATGTTAATCTATGTGTTATCTTGTTGCTCTTTATTTTGATGCCATCGGCTTGCTTTGAATTGGTAGCCATACAAGATCTGATGGCATCAGACACTGAGCAGCAAGTCTTGTCAATAGATTTGACAGCAGATATTTTCTTTGCTGAGATAAATTTAGAAGAGCTTGCATTCTTATTCTTGAATAAGGGGGCTGAAATACCAAATACAAAAGGTCCAGGTTGGGCCATTTGAATTTCCTCATGGGGAGCCTTCATGGCACTGAATCCCATTCCCTTTCTTCCACTATGGGAAGGAGTGTTTTCCTTCCTATAGGTACTTCCATTCTTCCAGTGACCTTACATGCTTTCATGGTCATACCTGTTGGAAGGAAGTAATACCTTTTGAAAGGTGGTTTGAGGCTTAGCCTTACCCCTGCTCTTTTCTCCACTCCCTTCTCATGCTTCCATTTTATTGAATCCTAGTCCTCTTCTATTGGATTGAGAAGAGAAGGAGTCAATAATAGGGAGCACAAATTTTGGCTTGGAGAATTGAGCCACTAGGCTTCTTTCTTTCACAAGCTTCTCCTCAAGATCCTTGATGACCTTGTTCTTCAGGTAAATAGTGCTCAAATGCACAATTGTTATCCACTTTAAGTGGCTTATCTGTCTACTCATCTGAGCCACTAGGCTGGCAGATTCAGTGCAGTCATTTTCAGCCATTTTAAGGGAAGCAATTTCCTAGGCTTGCTTTTTGGCAAGCTTCTTGCTCTCTTTCAGAGCAATAACAAGAGCATCATATTTGTCAATCAATTGATTGACACCCACTTCAGATTCTGAATCATAATCATCAGTTGATGAGTGTGCATCAGATTCTGGAATTGATTCATCCTTAGAGGAAGAGAGAGCAGTAGGTACCTGGTCAGGTGTGTCCTAACAATCTTCATCATCTGATGTTATGGCCATTAGGCCAATATATTCTTTAACTTCTTCATCCACCTCTATATCACTGTCTGAATGTGATATAGGGGCCCTGATGCCCATCTTTGCTATAGGAAAGTCCTCATCTTCCTCAGCTGCAAACAACCCAATATAGGCCTCTTCTTCATCATCTGAATCTGATGATGATGACTCAGATTCACTCCAGCTTTTGCCCTTCTTGGCTAGGAAGGATTTCTCACCCTTTCTTCCCTTCTGGTGATAAGGCTTCTTGTTTCCTTATCCTTTCTTTTGACTGGACAGTCAACAATGACATGTCCAGGCTTACTGCAGCAATAACAAATCACATTAGCTAAACCATGTTTAACATGTTTAGAATCATACATGTCCCCTTTGGGGTGCAGCTTGTCAGCCATGTTTGAATCCTTCCTAGGATGTGAGGAGGAGGAAGGCTTATTCTTCCACTGTTTCCTTCTCATCATCTTTTTGAACTGCCTTGAGAAGGCAGCAAATTCCTCATCAGAAGAGCTGCTATCAGATGAGCAGTGTTCAGAGTTTTCTGAGTCAGCACCCCTTCTTGGAGGGGTAGGAATTCTTATCTTGCTCTTCTTGGACCCTTCAGCCTTGAGGGCCACATACTTCTCCCTAGCATGAGGCCTAGATGAGGTTTCCTCCTCCTTTCTAGCAGATAGTTGCATCTCATATTTGAGCAACTTTCCAAATAGAGTGTGAGGAGGAGTTTCACTCAACTTTGCCACTTCCCTAATGACGCAGATTTTGGTATCCCAGTCTCTAGTTAGAGATCTTAGGAATTTATCATTTAACTCATAATGAGTGAAGGTCCTTTCATAGGTCCTCAACTCATTTACTATTCTGAAGAATCTTTCATAGCAGTCAGCTATCCATTCCTGGTTTAGTTGCCTAAAAGCTTCATACTCCTGATTGAGGAGGGATTTCCTATCATTCCTCACTTCTTCAGTCCCTTCCATGTAAACAATCAATGTATCCCACATCTCCTTTGCATTCTCACAGTGCACCAAGTTCTGGAATGTTGAATCATCAATAACATTGACTATAATACTTTGAGCCCTTTTATCCATTGTAGCCAATGCTATCTCATCCCTTATCATTTCAGTGTAAGACTTGCCTACCTGCCTAGTAGGATCAATGGTGGAGGGCTTTGTGATAAGGAAGGGGCCTTCCTGAACAGTGATATAGATCCTAGGGTCTGAAGCTTCCATGTACAGCCTAACCCTTTGTTTCCAGATGCCAAAGGTTTCCTTTTTGCATATAGGGAGCTTCATGGAAACCATTTCCATTTGAACTCCATTAGAAGCCATTGGATTGCTAAGACTATTCCTTTATAGGATCTGGTCAGACAGTTATTTCCTTCTTGACCAACCTAGCTCTGATACCACTTGATAGTTTATGTAGGATGTAGTCTTAAACACCTAGAGGGGGGGGGGGGGGGGGGTTAATAGGTTTCCTTTTGTTTAAAGCTTTAGCCTAGCTGCTTTCTGAGTTAGTATTAGTAATAAATCAAGCACACAGAAAACACACAAGCATTTATAGAGGTTCCTCAAGACAGGGTGTCTTGAGAAGTCCTCTTTCCCCCTTCACCTTTTTAACAATGAGTTAGACAAGGCCAACTTCTCCAAACTCAGCTCCAAGAGCCTACATCATAGATCCTACATGATCTCTCAGGTTTTCCCAAACCCTACCTCAGGCACATCAGCCCTACCTCAGAGGAATCCTCCTCCTACAACTCAGACCACCTCCTAGTCCTACCTCAGAAGAATCCACCTCCTACAACTCAGGCCAATCAACCTTACACCCTCAGGCAATAAAGCCCTATAGTCTCAGAACCCAAAGGCTCCTACAGATGATATAATGAGGTTTACAGAATGAAAGAAGAAAAGATCAAGCCTGTTCTTCTTCTTCTTTTCAGCTGCTGTTGCAGACTTGAATCGGGGAGGAGAAGTTCAGCTCCAACTTTATTCTTCTTGATCAGCCCTTCAGATGATGGACTGGATCTTCTTGATCTATCTTGAGATGAATCAAGACGAGCTATCTCTTTTCTCCTTGCAGCCTTATGTTAGCTCAGTTCTTGGCTGCCGACAATGGAACAGTGCGCTTCCGCTTCTTTTTGTGCTCGAGACAAAGATTGATAGCAGAAGTTATTTTCTCAACCCTAACTTATTTCTTTTATACTCCTTTGATCTTCAACAGCTCTTAGCTGTCCTCCTGACTTGTATGGGAGTGATTTGTGGTCCCCAATACGCATTTCTGCAGCTTGTGCCAAAAGCAGAACCAGCCAGATCACGTTTGAACTATTTCAGCGGTTGGGCTGAGATGGTCAGCCTTCTCAGCGGTTGCTTCTATCCCATCTCAGCGGATCCGCTGAGACAGACAGTTGTCTCAGCAGTTTCTTCTATCTGCAGTTCAGCTTGCCTAGATGCCTTCTTAGCAGCTCCTGGTCTTGTCTCAGTGGTTCAGCTGATACAGAGAGCTTGTCTCAGCTGATCATATATTACACCATGGTATGACCTTGTCCTGCATACATATGAGATAGAAATAGGGTTTATCAAATACAACTTGTACTTAGCATTGAGTGTGAAGACTCTTCAAATCAAGGGAACATTGAGGGTCATTTTCCCAACACTCTTGGCAGTACTTCATGCATTGATGATAGTAGGACAGCATGGCCTTGAAGGTATTGATGAGTGGACTGCAAAATATTGCGCTATAACAGCTCGACGCATCAATGATGATGAATCGGCGTTTTGGTCGAATTGCCGCCAAGGCTTACCAGTAGCTCCACTACCCCTTCCACCACCTTCCGCTCACCTGAGAAACCAAAAAGAGGCCCATCTGAGGCTATCACCATGCTTTCCTCCACCTGCATCCCATCAAATGTTTTCTTTAAAATGATGTTCAACAAGCTCCCATTGTCAATTAGGATTTGGGTGACGGTGAAGTCTTTGATGGTGGCATGAATCACGAGGGCGTCATGAAAAGGTTTCTCATTCCCCATCATATCCTCCTCAGAGAAGGTGATCACATCTAGTGGGGGCGGCACTTGGGAGGTCGAACCGATGCTCCTGTGGTAGATTTGGTGGAGACTGGCCTTGCGGGAAGCTCTGAGTCCCGCTCCTCCATGGATTACCCCTACTCCACCTCCTCCTCCCTGGGCTCCTCGACCTCCCAGGTCAAACCTATCTTCATTCCTCTAGCCCCTGTACCGAGCCTTCTCCTGGCCTCCCAAAAATCAGGGCAGGCCATCATTTCGTGCCCCTCTACCTAATGCAGCTCGTAGTATAAGGGGATCTCTTCCACCTGGTGCCTCCAATTATTTTTCTGGTTATGTCTGTTCCCCTGGCGGGCAACATCCATCGCTTCTCGGCGCCCTTCATCCTGACGCCTATCTTGACAATCACGGTTCCTCCTCTCTAGGGAGAACCTCCTTCCCTAAACTGGTTGTCGGGGCCTTCCGCCGGCCTCCACGACAGTCGCTGCTCTGGTACCTGATACCTTCGCTCTTCCTCTCGTCGCTCTGGAGCCACAAAGGGCCTCCTCAATTTGCCGCGTGAACTCCTCAAAGTCGGCCCTCCTTACGAACTCGCTTCCGCCCGCCGAGACTCCACTTGCCCTTTTTGTCTTACCTCCTTCCACCATCTCGCCTGCAACACCGAGCTTTATTCCTCCGACTATGGCCCATGCTCACCAAACCTAAGTGTTGAAGCCAGGTAAATCCTAGCTCCAAATATTCGGACTTAGGTGTAGCCAAAGGTTACTGATTCTGTGCCTTGGCAACTTGGATCCGAAGGCTCGCACGAAGAAGGAAAGGAGAGATCATAAACAGACCTCAGGAAGATTTAGCAGCGAGGTCCCGCCACGTACCCGGAAGCTCAATAAGAACTTCCGCTCCACAACCATAGATTGCTGAGCTTGGGACTAGAAAGGCACTGGCTTGATAAGAATCTCGCCTATATGATGGGGTTGGGCTTTGATTTTTCAAGTGTCATTCCCGATACCCCTGGGGGTCTATTTATAGAAAAATTTTGAGGGAGGGGATGCATGCGACTATGCCTGACCCCCTGCGAGATAGGATAATCAAACCTGATGAACGGTCAACTAGGTAAGGATATCGATAATTTCCGATGAGTTGTAGATGATATTCGCCCAAATGCGAGTTGGCCCGAGGGTTGATGATAGTCGCCTGCTTGTGTGTGTAACTTCGAGACCTGCTTCTAGTCACAAATTTGGGGCGAGTAACCATGATACTCGCATCTGGTATTACATGTCTCTGGTGAGCTGCTTAATGTCTTCAATTTGACCATTGACTTTGACTTCTGCCTACGTGGCATGGATGGGTCCTACCCTCGAAGAATATGGGTTGTACATATATGTTTTGGAAATTGATGAGTTTTATCCTCTCATTTTCCATGCCATATAATCTTTTAAAGTTCTCTTCTAATAAAAACCCCAAATGTATATGTTTAGGAGTAATGAATTTTAACATTTTACTCCATGCCATATAATCTTTTAAATGATTTTGGGTGCATATGTTTAGGTAATAAATTTATCCTCTTATTCCCAAGACATATGATCTTTTAACACACTTTTTTTATATGCCAACAAAGGGGTAGAGTAGAGAAAAATTTCTAGCTTATAAATTAAATTATTTTGAGAGCAAATTCTAGTAAATTGAAATTTTCTAAGATCTATAAAATTAAAAGAAAATATAATATATATCTAAGGAGGATTAACAAATTTACTACAAAATGAAGTCATTTAAACTAAAAATAGAAGTCACGCTAAATAAATTCTCTAATCAAATTAAAATCATAAAATGAGTCTTAAAGCAAGAAGACCTAAAATTTAAATTTAACAAACTATGATAAAACAAAATTTAAGCCAATTTAAACATAAAAATGCTTATAAGCATTCTCAAATAGATTTCAAAGAAATAATAAAAACAACAAGTATGAGTTTTATAAAAAAAATTGGTTTTTATTCTAAGTTTTTCATATTTGTTTTGGAAATTTTGATATAATATTTTTTAAAATTTTTTATTATCTTTTTTAGAATTTTAATAATCATAATAATAAAAGAAACTAGTTTTAATCCTAAATTTTTTTTAAAACTACTGGACTTCCCGAGGTATACGCAGTGAAGGGTTCTCACTAGTACTAGGAGGCGTGCTATGATGATAGCACAAAATTCCCTTTCCAAGATATTAGATTTTAGATTATCTATTTTTTTTTGAATATTTGGGTTTTGTAAGTGCTTGAAAAAGAGAAAATAAAAGGAAATATTTTTGAAAATTTTCTAATTTAGAAATTACATTACACACCCACATACTTAAAGTTAAACATTGTCCCCAATGTTTAAAACTAAGTATGAAGCAATAAGAAAAAAGAAAAAGAAAATAAAGTGCAAGCTAAGGAAGAAGAATAGAGGATAAAAGAGAAAGAAGAAGAAGGGAAAAAAGGGCTTCCTTGATTATGAAGTTGGGGAGGGGGGGGGGGGGGGGGGGGGGGGGGGGAGCGACGGCAACCTACAAAACGTATTAAAACAAAAAACATAAATAATGAAAATATAACTTTGGGGTGCCTCTCAAAAGCGCTTTGTTTAAGGTCGCGTAGCTTGACCCATTTGACGCTCAAGTTATCAGTGGAACTATAATTGATTCACTATTCTCGTTCGATAATTCTCCTGGAAGATACAACTTAAGGCAATGCTCATTTACTTTGAAGGAGCCTTTTTCTGGGTGGGAGATGAGAAATGTCCCATATGACCAAACATCTTTAATGATAAAGGGGCCGGACCATCGAGATTTCAGCTTTCCTGGGAAAAGGCGAAGATGAGAGTTATAAAGGAGGACGAGATTGCCCGGCGAAAAAGTTTTTGGAATTTTTATATTTTTATCGTGGTTGAACTTTGTTCACTCATTATAAAATTTGTTGCTCTCGCACACATTCGCACGCCACTCATCGAGCTCATTAATTTGAAACCTTTTTTGCTCGACTGCTAAAGTAGAATCGAGGTTTAAAAATTTAAGCACCCAGAATGCGCAGTGCTCTAACTCGACCGGATGGTGGCAAGCCTTACCATAAACCAATTGATATGGTGTACAACCGATAGCGCTCTTATATGTCGTTCGATAGGCCCATAGCGCGTCATCGAGCTTAAGTGCTCAATCCTTCCTATTAAGAGAAACCATTTTTTCTAATATCCGCTTCAACTCACGGTTCATGACTTTGATTTGGCCACTCTTTTAAAGGTGATAGGCAGTGGAGAGCTTGTGCGTGACACCATATTTTGCCAAAATTTTAGCGAATTGGCTATTTTAGAAATAGGTGCCCCTATCACTAACTATAGCACGTGGCGTGCCAAAACGAAAGAATATTTTTTTCAAAAAATTAATGAGGACTATCACATCGGTGGTGAGGAGAGCGTGTGCTTCCACCCACCTTAACACGTAGTCGACCACAATGAGAATATATTTATTTGAAAAAGTGGGAGGGAGAGGACCAACAAAATCGATACCCAAAAGGTCGAAAATTTCGCATTCTAGAAAGATAATTTGGGGGCATCTCATCCCAGAGGGAGATGTTACCCGACCGCCGGTAGCTGCCATAAGTACTTACAAGGGTGTGAGCATCGTTAAAGAGCGTGGGACAATTAAAGCCCGCCTCCACCGCCTTCCTCACGGTTTGGTTGGCTTGATAATTACCACCGGTTGATGCTTCGTGGCATCCCATAAAATTTTTATACCTTCCTTACTTGAGACACATCTTCTAACTACCTGGTCCGCGCAGACACGGAATAGAAAGGGGTCCTCCCAAAAATTATTCTTTAAATCAGAAAAGAATTTCTTTTTTTGCTGACTAGGGAATTCTTTTGGCAGGACCCTGGCTACTAGATAGTTAGCCAGATCTGCGAACTAGGGGTGAAATATGTCATTATGTTTTTGAGACCAAGTAGGCGCACTTCAGGGAATTTATCATTTATTTCAGCCTCTACTAACGCTTCCGTAGAGGGATTTTCTAATCAGGAAAGATGATCGGCCACTCAGTGTTCAACTCCCCTCTTATCCTGGATCTCTAAATCAAACTCCTATAATACGAGGATCCATCATAATTAATGGGGCTTGTCCTCTGTCTAACTTAGAAGTTACCTAAGAGCAGAGTGATCTGTGAAGACAATTACTTTGGAGAGAGTGATGTACAACCTAAACTTATCGAAGTAAAAAATGATAGCTAGAAGTTCCTTCTTGGTGGTGATGTAATTTACTTGTGCCGACGTGAGTGTCTTGCTCGCATAAAAAATCAGGTGGAAATAATTGTTTATCCGTTCGCCTAATACGACGCCTACCGTAATATCACTTGCGTCACACATAATTTCGAAGGGTAGTGACCAATCCAGTGCGACTAGAATCAGAGAATTTATAAGTTTTTCTTTTATAAGCTTAAAAGCTAAAATACATTCATTATTAAAAATGAAGGAATACTCTTTTTCAAGAAGATGGGTTAACGACTTCGTGATTTTAGAAAAGTTTTGTATAAAATGTCGATAAAACCCTGCGTGGACTGGGAAACTTCTAATCGCTTTTACATTCATCGGAGGGGGGAGTTTCTCGATAACTTTGATCATGACCCTATTTACCTCGATCCCTTTGCCCAATATTTTATGGTCGAGGACTAATCCCTCTCTAACCATAAAATGACATTTCTCCCAATTGAGGGCTAGATTCATTTCCTCACAACGCTGAAGCACACACTCAAAATTTCTTAAACAACTTTGGAAAGAATTTCTATTGACGGAGAAGTCGTCCATGAAGACTTCCATCATCTCCTCTACTAACTCATCGAAGATTGCCAGCATACATCTTTGGAATGTAGCTGGGGCATTACAAAGGCCAAACGACATCCTTCAATAAGCGAAGGTACCGAAGGGACAAGTGAATGTTGTTTTCCCTTGGTCGTCGGGCAAAAAAGGGGTTTGGAAGTATCCCGACAAACCATCAAGGAAACAATAGTAGGAGTGCCCTGAAAGGCATTCTAAGATTTGATCGATAAAAGACAACGAGAAGTGATCTTTACGTGTAGTATCATTTAATTTCCGATAATCTATGCACATCTGCCAACCTGTAACAGTACGAGTTGGAATAAATTAATTGTTTTCATTTGCGACCACCATTATGCAGCCTTTCTTCGGAACGACTTGTACTGGGCTAGCCCAAGTACTATCTAAGTTCAGGAAGATGATTCCAGCATTTAAAAGTTTGATAACCTCAGCCTTAATGACTTCTTTCATATACAGGATGAGCCGTCATTGTGGATGGACTATATTGCGGGAATTATCTTCAAAGAAGATTTTGTGAGTGCAGAAGGAGGGGTTAATCCATTTGATATCCAAAATTTGCCACACAATTGCATGACAGTGATTACTTACAACTAGAGTCAATTTAGAAATTTCTGAATCGCTCAGCTCCGATGATACGATAACGGGTAGCTTGGAATTTTTTTCTAAAAATAAATATTTTAGATGATGGGTGAGTTGCTTTAATTCTAAAATGGGTGGTTCTTCATATGAAGTTTTAATTTTTAGTTTTTCTAAGTGAAGTACCTCGGGTGGTGTGGAGCGAGAAACTTCTTCTAAATAGAAGAGCTCGACGAGCTCAGAATCGTTACTTGATGAGGAGACTAACTCCGAAAGTGAATAAAACTCATTCTCAAAACATTCTTCTAGGTAGAAACATGAATCGTCATTTTCTATGGTATTTCGCATCGAGGGATTTATGCTAACTGTAACTTCATCATCTCCAATCCGTAGGAGGATGTTTTCGTTACTAACATTGATAATCACACAGGAGGTGGTGAGGAAGGGGTGGCCGAGTATGAGGGGTACTTCAGCATCCTGTTCGATATCAAGAATGACAAAGTCCACCAGAAAGATGAATTTGTCAACCTTAACGAGCACGTCCTCCACTATCCCTACTGGATATTTTAATGATCGATCTATGAGTTGGATACTCATTCGGGTGGGTCTAGAACTTTCAAAACCTAACTTTTTAAATAAAGAAAAAGGCATAAGGTTAATACTTGCTCCAAGATCAGCTAAGGCATGTTTTATCAACGAATTACCAAATAGACTTGGGATGGAGAACCGTCCCGGGTCATTTTCTTTTTGGGGAAATTTGTTAAGTATAACCATGGAGCATTCTGTGTTTAGGGAAATATGCGAGATATCTTCAAGTTTTTTTATTGGAGAGCAACTCCTCGAGATATTTTACATATATCGGCATTTGAGAGATAGCCTCGCAAAAGGGAACATTAACATGAATTTATTTTAAAATTTCTAAAAAGTTTTTATTATTTTTCTCGGCGCACTCACTCTTAAGCTTAGACGGATAAGAAATATTTGAACTAGAAGTGCGCAGAGATAAAGTAGCGGGCAAATTCAAAAATAAAATAGGAGGAGGAGAGATAAGTACCTTAGGTTCGTCCTATTTTGAAACCACCTCTTTTCCGCTGCAGAGGGTAATCAAGTTTGCACTTTCCCTTGGACTTGGTTCTGTATTTCCTGGTAGAGCTCCTTGCTAATGCTCGGAAAATATTTTCGCTAGCTGCCCCACTTGATTCTCTAAATTTTTTATCGAGCCAATGAGGTTCTGGATGTTCGATTCATTTATAGCCACATATTTTACGAATACCTCCTCACGTGGAGAGGGATTTTGTTGTTGCGGTGTAAAATTTGGTGGATTAAAATTTAGAGGGGGATTTAGATTAAGAGGTTGATTAATATTTAATGGGTGCTGAGCTTTTCCTTGGTTGCTCCATGAGAAATTTGGATGATTCTTATAACCCACATTATAGGTGTTGTTGTACGGAGCGGAGTTCGGGTTACAGGAAGGCTGAGGTGGATTTCCCATGTAATCAACCTGCTCTTCGATTATAATATTATTAGCCCAAGGAGGAGTGGCGGAGGAAGCAGACATATCCGCTACTTGCTTAATTAAACGCCCAACTTGTAAAGCTAAATTTGAAGTGGCATCAATTTCAAAAAAATCGGCCGGCTTGTTAGGCCGCGCTCGGGGCATATTCCATTGATATGCATTCATGGCCATCTCCTTAAAAAGCTCTTGAGTGGCCTCCAGGGTCTTTTTATTTAAGTACCCTCGCCGGCTGCATCAATCATCTGCCTTGTTTGGAAATTCAAGCCATTACAAAAAATTTGTGGTACGTGGTGCGTGCATCTACGCAAACGCTCCTTGAAGCGCTCCCATGTTTCATAGAGAGTCTTCGACTTTATTTGCATAAATGAGGAAATATTTGTACGCATTTTGGCGGTCTTATTAGGTGGGAAATACTTAGTAAGAATTTTTTCCGCCATATCGGCCCATGTAGTTATGGATGTTGGGTTTTCCTTAATGGTATACACATGAGATGTGCGCAGTGGAATATATCAAAAACAACCCAAAGAGACATGTGGATCGTGCTAAAACTATGAATCAAGAAATTGCGGCAACAATAAAATTACCTGTTGGGTATTGTATCCACAATAACCTTGATTTGTAGGTAGTCATCCTTGAACTAAGATTGAATTGCTTGTGCATTTGATATGCTTCTCTAGTATTGTTCTTGCAGGTTCACATTGCTAAGTGTAGACCAATGTCTGTTCAGAATGGGTCAATAAGCACAGTCTCATGCAATGTAATTCCTCATTGTGTGGGATATGGGGTTGACTCTTGTGTGATCTCTCTATTGGGATACACTTCATGTTCAAGACAATTGAAGCTCAAGGCTTGGAGGTGCAACTGTTGTTCAAGAGGAAAAGAAAGATTTTCTTAAGTATATTTTTCGAGAACTTAAGATATTTCTCGAGAAGTCTTTATGAGCTTTCGAGAAATCCATGTGATATCTCGAAAAGTCTTCTCAGCGGTTAAGTAAGCTTCTCAGCGGTTGTTCTCGAAAAGTTTATCTCAGCGGCAGTTCTCGAGAAGTTTTTCCTCTCTAGAAGTTAATATTATCTTGAGAAGTCTATGATTCTCTCGTAAAGCTTTCTTGTATTTCCAATAAAGCTTTTATCTAAGGGTATTTCTAGAGAAGTCAAGGAGTCTGCGAGAAGTATTTTGTACTCTCGAGAAATCAGTTCTCCCGAGAACTCAGTTCTTTTCTTTCGAAGAGTTTATCTTTTTCATTTCTCGAAAAGTCCATTATTTCTCGAGAAGTCTTTTCTAAGCCTTTGAAGTTCTCTTCCAAGTTATTTTTCGAGATCAAGCAGTCATCTCTCGAGAAGTCTTGCATTTCTTGAGAAATTTGATTCTCGTGTTTCTCGCGATCTTTAATCTTTTTGATGACAAGTCCTTTCCGTCTGTTTGATGCGACGCCCTTCTTCATTTAAGGTTAATCCTTTTCATTAAGCCTTCATCTATATAAGGCTCTCTCTCTTAGGAATACAAATAATAACAATAAGAAAATCAGAGTACTTAATTCTTCTGCAACGTAATCCGATTCAAGAATATCGAAAAGTGCCGCGCACATCGCCATCATTGGAGATCGATATGAAGTTCTGAGTTATCGTCTCCAAGTGGAAGGAAAAGGTTCGATCGATCGTTTCTCCATTCGCTCTGTATCTATTGGATCGATCCGAATCTTAGAAGATCAGATTTGGGTCATTTTGATTCTTCTTCTTTGACATCAAGTCAAAGCCGTTCCTATCTCAAGAAGGAAGAAGATCCCTAAGGAGTTTTCAGATCTGATCGTGATTTGATAAGTATTGTATCATTATTTAATTACATTTGATTGTAGGAGATTTTATTCTCCGAGTTGTAGGAGAGGTGTTCTCCGAGTTATAAGAGAGGTATTCTCTGAGATTGTAGGAGATTTGTCTCCGAGTTGTAGGAGTTTTGTCTCCGAGATTGTAGGATCTTTCTTGATCCGAGATATAGTGAAGTAGTCATTTCTAGCTGTGGTGCTAGATTGGCGAGGCCGGCAAGTGGAATACCCAAGAACGGGGAACCACTATAAATTTCTTGCATCATCTGTGATTGTGATTTGCATTCTGTGTGTTCTTTATTATCATGTTTTCTTTTTCCGCAAAAGACGCAGTTATCACATATTCACCCCCTCTAGTTGATTTAGGTTAGCAACTAGATATTACAATTGGTATCAGAGGGTCGTTGTTCTTGAAAGGTTAACACCTTGAATAGGATATATCCATTCTAGTTGCGAGCAAATCATGGAAAAGTGCAAGGAATCGTCTTCGTTGAAATTGCCAATATGCACAAATGCCAATTTTCCTATGTGGAAAGAAAGAGTCAGATTTTATATGCAAGCCGCATACCCAAGAATCTTCCAAGTCATGGAAGAAGGCCCACATGTGCCAATGACTACCTCAACAATTGACCCTACCGTTCAAGTTCCAAAGAAAATGATAGACTTAACAAAGGATGAAATCCCTCTCGTTGCCCTTGATAAAAAGGCGAAGAATATAATTGCTAGTGCGGTGGACGACTCCATGTTACAAAATCTAATCCACTGCAGGTTAGCCAAAGATATGTGGACATCCTTAATAGTTCTTATGGAAGGTACTGAAGAAGTAAGAGATGACAGAAGATCTCTTCTAAATCAAGAGTATGAGGCTTTCAAGCAGAGTAAAAAGGAGTGCATTGCCGATGCATACGAAAGATTCTTCAAAATTGTTAACGGCCTAAGAAATTATGGTCGGGAATTTACTAATGGTGAACTGAATGACAAATTCCTGCGATCCCTGACAAAAGACTGGGATAGCAAGATAGTTGCAATCAGGGAGTTTGGAAAGTTACTAAACCTAGACCCTCAGAATCTGTTTGGGAAGTTATTATCCCATGAGCTGCAAATGAATATTCCCAAAACAGAAGAAGATGGGAATATGATATCAAGCAAGGAAAGGACCTTGGCTTTGAAGGCCGAGAGTTCTAGAAAAAGCAGAGCCTGGTCTCCAATTAGAGCACAAGAATCTGATGATGAAAAGAATCTGAAGCCGGCTCCTCCAGTTCTGAAATGTCTGATGGGGAGTTTTCTCTAATTTCTCGTCAGTTCAAGAAACTGCTCAGTAAAAGAAGGCACATGAAGAATAAGTCTTCCTCCTCTGACTATAGACATTCTCGACGTGATGGTGATCATCATAGAAAGGGTTCAAGCAATCATGACAGGTATAAGACTAAAACTAGTAAACATATTTCTTCTGACATAGTTTGCTATTGTTGTAATAAGCCAGGGCACATGATCGCTGAATGCCCTTACAAGAAGAAAGAGGGTGGAAGAAAATAAGAAAAGAAATCCACCCACCGGAAAAAGAAGACTGAAAGAAGTCTAGTCGCTTAAAAGTCCAAAACTTTAAGCGACAGTGACTCAGAGAAATCAAGTAGTGAAGAAGAAGCCTACTTCGGGCTGATGGCTATGACTGATGATGAAGAAGAACCCCCATATACCGGGAAGGTAAATTATCACACCATCTTATCTGATTCTGATTATGCCTCAGCTGAACAAAAGGATTACCCCTCAGATGATGACTCAAACCTCATGACCCAATATACTGAAATGCTTAAAAGCTTTGACAGATGCCGAAAGGTAGTCAAAATTTAGGCCAAGGAGATCATGTCTCTCAAAGAAGTGGAATCTAATCTGAGAAAGGAAGTTGAACAACTTTCTTCCTTTAGAGAGGAAAACCAAGTCTTGAAAGACAAGATCAAAAGCTCAGATGAGCTCCTTGATCGGAGAGAGAACTCCATCAAAGTTCTGGAAGAACAACTAGCCGCTGAGAAGAAGCTAGTTGAAAAATTTTCACAACCGAAAACCATTCTTCCAATCATTAATACTTTCTCTGCTAAAGCAGGTAGCAGTGGTTTAGGTCATGTGGTTGGGCCAAGTAATTCTTCTAAGGGCACCCTTGCCAAGAAGAAAAATAAGAATGCTAAGAAAGCTACCATCGAAGAGAAAGCGAAAGCCCATCAAGAACAAGTGGAATTTAAGAAAGTTCTCTTTCCTACAAATATCTATGATATGGAAAGCTCTTATGGTCACTTGACATGACCAATTAATTTTGCACCTGTCAATGACTATAAGGGATGGGCTCGTCCTCAAAACCTCGGTCAAAGTGCTTTCAAAGCACCTTATGAAGAAATAAATCTGAGAGATTATGGTCCTTATGTTCATGGTCCGAGTGCTATGAGAGAACCAATAGTAAAGACTGTTGCACCCAAGCCTAAGGAGAAAGCACTACCATGTGTGTGCTGTACTCATGAGGCATCCTCATCTAGAAGGATTTCTCCTTCCAAAACTAATGTTCAAAAAGTTAAGCAGGAGAATACTAAGAGAAGGTACAACAGGTTTAACTGTTGGTGTTGCGGCAAAATAGGTCACTTTGCCGTAGATTGTTGGTTCAATTCCACTTATTCCAAGAGACCACAAGTTAACAATGCAAGAAAGACCGCTCGCAATGTTAATGTTCATCGTGGTGCTCAACTAACAAGGGACCAAGGACCCAAATTTGTTTGGGCTCCTAAGGCAAAATAAATTGTTTTTGCAGGTATGTCCAAAGGCCAACAAAAATCCTATCTGGTATTGGGACAGTGGTTGTTCTCGGCATATGACCGGAACTAGAAGCCTTTTGCAAAATTTTATTCCAGTTGAGAACGGTCCAAATGTTATTTTTGGCAGATCTGACAGAGGAATAACAAAAGGCTACGATATGATTTCTAACGGTAATGTATCATTTTCAGATGTAGCTTATGTGGAAGGATTAGAACATAATCTGATAAACATAAGTCAACTTTGTGATAAAGGATACATAGTTGATTTTCGTAAAGATCAGTGTTTGATAAAGTCGGCTGAAAATTCAGAAATGATTTTATCAGGCACTCGTTGTAGAAATATTTTCTGTTTGAATTTTCTTTGTTTATCATCTTCTACACCAGTGTGCCTTTTAGCAAAAGATAGTGCATCTCTTGCTGACCAATGGCATAAGAGATTAGCACATATAAATTTCAAAACTATAAATAAACTATTTTCACAAAATTTAGTGCGTGATGCGCCAAATATTAAGTGTGTTAAAGATAGACCTTGTCATGCTTGTGTAAAGGGCAAGTAAACAAGAGCTACCTTTAAGAGCTTAATTGGCAAAGATTCAACTAGGTGTTTATACCTACTTCATATGGACTTGTTTGGTCCTTTGCAAATTAGAAGTTTAGGAGGTAAGTCTTACACATTAGTTATTGTAGATGATTACTCACGTTTTGCATGGGTATTCTTTCTAAAACACAAGTCAGATACATTTGATGTTTTCATTAAGTTTGTCAAGCAAATGCAGAATGAATTTGAATGTTCAGTGGTCAAAATCATAAGTGACCATGGAACAGAATTTGAATCTGGGGCCATGACAAAATTTTGTGAAAGCCTTGGTATCTTTCATGAGTTTTCCTCTCCTCAAACTCCACAACAAAATGGGGTAGCTGAGAGAAGGAATAGAACACTCATTGAGGCTTGCAGAACAATATTGAGTGACACTTCACTACCCGAATACCTTTGGGATGAAGCCGTCAACACTGCATGTCACGTGCAAAACAGAGCACTCATAAATAAAAACCATGAAAAGACTCCTTATGAACTACTAAAAGGCAAGAGACCAACCATCTCTTATTTTAGAATCTTTCGTAGCAAATGCTTTGTACTTAATAATGGAAAGCATTACAAAACTAAGTTTAGTGAAAAGAGTTTTGAAGGTATTTTTGTAGGCTATAGCAGCCATAGTAGAGCTTATAGAGTATTTAATAGGAAAACCCTGGTGGTAGAAGAGACTATCAATGTTGTATTTGATGAAACGAGCTTGCTACATAGCAGCTCTTCTAATGCTTTTATTGAAGTTGCAGGTTCAAAGGTACAAGATACAAGCTTGGATGAGCCAGTCAAAGATGATGCTCAAATCTTCGTCAAGATCTCTCCTCCAACCTCAAATGAAGAAGAAGATCATATTGATGAAGAACTAATACAAGTGGAAGAATACATTCCAGTAGTAGAAGATGTTCCAGATGTCCAAACTGATGCAAGGAACCTTGAGTTCATACATATGAGGGACCATCCTATTGATCAAATCATAGGAGATCCTCAAGTCGGCATAAGAACGAGAAGAGGTACTACTAACGAAAACATGCATTTAAGTTTTCTTTCACAGGTTGAACCAAAGAAGTTTCAAGAAGCAAATGAAGACCCCCACTGGATAATTGCAATGGAAGAAGAGTTGAATCAATTCAAGCATTGCAAGGTGTGGACACTAGTTCCAAAACCCAAGGATAAAAATATAATTGGAACGAAGTGGGTCTACAGAAACAAGTTGGATGAAGACAGAACAATTATAAAGAACAAAGCCAGACTTGTAGCAAAAGGTTACAGACAGGAAGAAGGGATCGATTTCGATCAAACTTATGCTCCAGTAGCAAGACTCGAAGCGATCAGACTGTTTTTAGCCTATGCTACATTCAAAGGATTCACCGTATACCAAATGGACGTCAAGTCATCTTTTCTGAATGGTAATATAAAAGAAGAAGTATACGTTGAACAACCTCCAGGTTTTGTAGATTCTGAACATCCTGATTCTGTTTATTTACTGCAAAAAGCTTTGTATAGATTGAAACAAGCTCCTCGAGCTTGGTATGAGACGCTGTCTAACTTTCTTCTTGAGAACAAGTTCACAAGAGGAAAGATAGATAAGACATTATTTCTTAGGGAAGTAAAAGACAAGATTTTGCTAGTGCAAATCTATGTCGATGACATTATTTTTGTCTCCACGGACGACAACCTTTGCAAAAAGTTTTCAAAACTTATGCAAGGGATGTTTGAAATGAGCAGTATGGATGAGCTGAAATATTTCTTAGGACTTCAAGTGAAATAATCTGAAGATGGAATTTTCATCTCACAGACGAAATTCACCAAGGAGTTGATTAAGAAATTTGGAATGGAGAGTGCAACCTCTATAAGGACTCCAATGAGCTCAGCTATGTCTCTGGACAAAGATTAGAAAGGTAAACCTTTCGATGAAACCAAGTACAGAAGCATAATTGGCTCTCTGCTCTACCTTACTGCTATTAGGCCTGATATAATGTTTTCTACATGTGTATGTGCTAGATATCATGTGAACTCTAAGGAATCTCACTATACTGCTGCAAAGCGAATTTTGAGATATCTTAAGGGTACACCAAATCTTGGTTTATGGTACCCAAGAAGTAATGATAGCGAGCTAATAGGTTTTTTAGATGCTGATTTTTCAGGTAGCAGAGATGACATGAAAAGCACTTCCGGAACATGCCAATTTCTCGGAAGAATACTTATATCCTGGAGCAGCAAGAAGCAGAATTGTGTTGCAATTTCAACCACCGAATCAGAATATATTTCTGCATGCAGTTGTTGCGCACAACTTCTATGGATATGGAATCAGCTTCAAGATTATAATATGAAAATCAAGAATATTCTGATGTTTTGCGACTCCTCTAGTGCAATTGCTATCACAAATAATCCAGTCTCCCACAGCCGGACAAAGCATATTGAACTAAGGTATCATTTCATCCGGGAACATGTGGAGAATGGGGACATCAACCTAAGCTATGTCCCAACGGATAAGCAAGTTGCAGATATATTCACAAAGCCGCTGGATGAGACCAAGTTTTCCTTCTTCAAGACAGAACTTGGAATACTCAACATGGAATAATGCTCAAGCAAAGAAGAAGACAATAAGATAGATAAATTGTCAAATATTTTAAACTCTAAGGGAAGCAGAGGTCTGTCATTGATGAAGTTGAAAAATTCAAAGCCTTCATTGGATTTCTCAAAGAATTGAAGCTGACCTCTTGAGAAATGATTTGCCTCTGGTGAAAATGAATGAAGATATAATTTTTTGAAAAATGACTTTACTTCTCGCGAAATGGGATTGCACTTCTCGAGAAATGGGTTATCCCTCGAGAAATGCACTTTCGAAGATAGACCGGGAGAATTCTGAGATTTCTCGAGAAATCAGTTTACTTCTCGAGAAATAGATAATACGTTTTGAAATTCTATATTTCAATTTCGAGAATACGAGGAGTCAGGTACGCACATATTTATTTTCTTTATATAATTCATTTAAAATTGTCCCATCAAATCAAATTATAAATAGACAATCGAAATGAATTAATGTTCACGCGAGGTCATTTTCCGTTCTTCTCGAAACTCCGCCGACTGTTCATCTTCCACTCTCGCGAAATCGGATTTCTAGTTCGCCCCTAGACGCATTTTCTGTTGAAATTTTGAAGTGGTGTGGAGGAGACCGTGCGGTCTGGTTTGGGAGACCGCGGAGACCGCGTGGCTTGTGTATGTTATCTGCCGGTCTGGCTCTGCCAGATTGTTCTGGTGATCTACTGACTGGCCGGTTTGTTCTTGTTCGCTGTGGTCTGTTCCCGAGTTGTTCTGCTTGGTTGGCCTGTCTTCTTTGTTGGAAGACCGGGCGGGTTGTTCTTATATGACCGTCTATCCGGGCGGTCTATCCTGGCGATCTGGCGACTTGTCCTAAGTCGGCCAGATGGTTCCTGGTTTGCTCCTGGTGATCTAAGGAAGGAGTACCTTTGTGACCGCGCGGATTGTACGTGGTCTCGTGTTCGCGCGACCTGTTCGCGATCTTGTCTGCTGATCTGCGTCTTGGTCGGATGATCGTCCAAGTGGTCTGATCGCGCGGTCAGCCTTATAAGACCGCTGGCGATCCGACGGGTGGTGACTGTATCCCGGTTTGTGCGGTGACGACATCCGTTTACCCGCCTATAAATAGGGGTGCATGGCCTGTCATTCATAACGAGAACTGTAAGAACTGAGCCAGGGTTAATTCGCGCGGTCTCACTTTGAGGTCGGGCGGTCTCGGAAGCGAGCTGACTGTTTGTTGTGTTCGCAGGTTTGCGATCAGCAGGTTGCGGTCTTCTTCCTTGGTGTTTCCCAGCGGCTTGAATAAACAGCTCGACATCGGTCTATCTGCGAGCTGGTTTATGTTCGTTCTTGTGCTGTTCGCAGCGAGCTCAGCGATCATGCGACCTTCAGCGGTTAGGCGATCTGAGTTGCGGTCTGACGACAGCTTCAGTTCTTTGTTCCAATAAAGCTCCAGTTCGTGCGGTCTGAGGTGCGGTCTTGCAGTGCTGGCAGTCTGTCCGGTTTCTGTTCGTGCGATCTCAGGGCAAGCCGGGCGAGTTCTGGAGTGGTGCGGCTTGTGCGGTCTCAGCTTGTCTAGCCGCCAGCTTTGCTTTTTTGGTGTGTTTTGTTCTTCTCGTCTCCGTGATTCTGATGAATCATGTCTCGCCATGTATGCCTCGCAATGTAAATGAAGATTGTGTTTCAATAAAGTTTCTTGTGTTGCTGTGTGGCTTTGTGGTTGTTTGGCTTTAACTCAGTTGATACAACTCCTGCTTACTCCTAAACGATTCAATTTTAAAAATTTTAACATGGTATCAGAGCTAGGTTGTTGGAGTGGATAAGCAGTGATCAACTTGAGTTGCCATCATCTTTGTGAAGAAGAGACCACATAGATTGCCATGGAAGGCGGATTCGCAAGAGGGCTTGGTATTGAACTCTTTACTTCGACTAACTATAAGAAATGGAGGTCATGTATGGAGAGCTATTTACTTGGCGAGGATCTTTGGGAGATAGTTGGAGGAGAAGACACACAGAGGTGTTTCTAGCAGGAGATAATATGGCAGAGGTGAGACTTTGGAGGAGGACAAATGCTAAGGCAGAGTTCACTCTCTAGAGGGCTATCTCACCGGAGCTGTTTGATCACATCATCAGATATAAATCTGCTGCTGAGATTTGGACGTCCTTGGATGGACTGTTCAATAAGAAGAATGTAGCTCGGCTACAGTTTCTTGAAAATGAGTTGGCGAGAGCCTCTCAAGGTGATCTTTCTATTTCTACCTTCTTTCTCAAAATGAAGAACCTCACAGCAGAGATTTCTGCATTGGACCCTGATGATCCCATCTCGGAGGAAAAACTGAAGAGGCATATCATTCGCGGGTTGTGGAAGGAGTATCTTGTCTTTGTGACCTCAGTTTAAGGTTGGGCAAATCAACCATCTCTGTTGGAGCTAGAGAACTTACTTTCTTCGCAAGAAAGTTTGGCAAGATAGATGGCGGGGACTTCTATCTCTGGGGGAGATAGTGATGTGTTGTTCTCTGGAAAGAAGAAGAAGAAGTGGGAGAAGAAGAAGCCAGGTTATGATGGACCCTCTACTTCAGGTCAGCAGGATAGGAGTTATGCTCCTAAGTCTGATGGGAAGAAGAAGGGAGAAGGACCAAGGTGCTTCAGGTGCAATAAGACCGGCCACTTCTTGAAGGACTGTCGGGTTAATCTTCCGTCGGGACATGTAGTAGAGAAGGAGAAGCCAAAGTCTGAAGAACATTGATGGGGAGGAGCCTTTGCGGCTAATATGACGGCGATGCCGGTTAAGGCCTTGGCTGCCATCAACTTCGAAGAGGATTAGATCGTTGATTCAGGGTGTGGATATCATCTCACCGGGGATGAATCAAAGTTCTCTTCTTTGGCGCCTTACTCAGGTAACGATGCTATCATTACGGCTGATAATTCTGTTCATGCTATCGAACAAGAAGGTATTGTCTCCCTGAGCAGTGATAAGGGTCCACTCACTTTAAGGAGTGTTTATCACGTGCCTGGTATGAAGAAGAATCTCTTTTCTGTGACCAATGCGATCGATGCCGGTTATCACGTTCTGTTTGGCCCAACAGAAGTGAAGTTTCTTAAAACTCAACCGGTGATAAGGGGAGATGTTATCCATGTTGGAAAGAGGGTGAAGGACTTGTTCGTGTTATCGACAAGTGCCTATGTTGATAAGATGAAGACCAACGATAGCACGGCTATCTAGCATGAAAGGTTGGGGCATGTTGGCATGGACAAATTGAAAGTTATGGTGGTAAGGGGTCTTGTCAAAGGCTTGCCTAGCTTGTCCTCTTATGGAGACGGTCATGTTTGTGCTGGATGTCAGTTTGGTAAGTCTCATCGACTTCCATTTGATAAATACCAAACAAGATGCAAAGCACCGTTGGAGTGCATTCACGGTGATTTGATGGGACCGACTGCCACCCCAAGCCTTGGAGGCAACAGATATATGTTGGTGTTGATTGACGATTACACCAGATATGTCTGGGTGTATTTTCTGAAAGAGAAATCGGAAGCCTTTGCGAAGTTTGTGGAGTTCAAGGAGCTGGTAGAAGGTCGGTTAGGCCTGCGGGTGAAAAAATTGAGAACTGACAATGGTGGGGAGTTCACCTTTGGTGAGTTCTCTAGTTTTTGCAGGAAACTCGACATTCGTAGAGAGCTCACTTGTGCCCATACTCCACAGCAGAATGACATTGCGGAGAAGAAGATCCGTCATCTGACGGAAACCTACAAATGCTGGCTTCATGCCAAGAGTATCCCAAAGTCTTTCTGGGAGGAGGGAATGTCTTGTGCAGCTTACGTCATCAACATGATGCCTCTAAGTCCTATCAACATGAAGACCCCTCACGAACTGATGTTCAAGGAGAAACCGAGTGTTGCTCACCTTCGGGTGTTCGGGTCAACCTGCTATGTGCATATTCCTGATGCTCTTCGGACAAAGCTAAATGCAAAAGCTAGGAAGCTAGTCTTTATTGTGTATGATAAGCGGAAGAAAGGATGGAGATGCATAGATCCTGAGATGCGGAGATCAGTGGTATCTCGGGATGTGGTGTTCGATGAAGTGACTTCTTATAAGGGAAGTTCAGGAGTTGAATTACCAGAGAGCAGGATTGTTGAAACAGGGGAAGCTGCGGGAAGTCTTCAAGTGGAGTTGCCTGTTTCACCAGGAGCTCCAGTTGTGCCAAGCTCTGAGATGGAGGCTTCAGGTTCTGAAAGCAGGGGGAGCAATGCTCCAAGTTCATCTGGAAAAGGAGCTTGCACAGAAGAAGCAGCTGAGGAGGTGGTTAGTCAGGTACAACCTCTTAGGAGGTCGAAGAGGACTATCAAGCCACCAGATCGTTACACAGGAGGAAACATGGTGAGCTTCGTCTCATGTTTCTTCGTTGGTCCCTTGGATGAAAGGGAACCGTCAAGCTTTGAGAAAGCCAAAGGCGTGAAGCTATGGGATATTGCTATGCAGGAGGAGATGGATGCTCTCAAGAAGAATGAGACTTGGTCTCTAGTGCCCAGGCCTAAGGGCATTACCCCTGTGACATGCAAATGGGTTTATAAACTCAAGAAGAAAGCTGACGGTACGATTGAGCGTTACAAGGCTCACCTTGTAGCTCGCGGGTTCTCACAGCAGTATGGTGAAGATTATGATGAGACATTTAGTCCAGTGGAAAAGATGACTTCGGTCAGATTTGTTATTGCTTTGGCGGCATCCAGTGGATGGGAGATGTGGCAGCTCGACGTTAAGAATGCTTTCTTATACGGAGAGATTGACAAGGATATCTTCATGATCCAGCCGCCAGGTTTCATTTCGGAGGATCGTCCGGACTACGTCTGCAAACTGAAGAAGGCCTTATATGGGTTGAAGCAAGCGCCTCAGGCGTGGTATGGAAAAATCGCGGAGTATCTCTTATTCTGCGAGTTCTTTGCTTCAGACTCTGATTCCAGCTTGTTCATCAAGAAGGAGGGGGCGCTTTGGGTTATTGTGCTGCTGTATGTGGATGACATGATTGTCACCGGGAACTCGAAGGAGGCGGTAGCAAGGCTGAGAGCTGAGCTTGCTATCAGGTTCGAGATGATAGATCTGGGGGAGCTTCACCATTTCCTTGGACTCGAGGTCCAGAGGCGGGAGAGTGGAGTGCTCATTTCTCAGGAAGGATATGCGGAGCGGATCGTTCAAAGATTTGGCATGGAAGAAGGGAAGAGCAGCTCTATACCTCTGGAACAGCATCATAAACTTCAGAAGGATGAGGGAAGAGTTCTATCTCATCCGTTGGTGTTCCAAGCTCTGGTTGGGAGCTTGATTTATTTGACCATCACGAGGCCTGATATTACTTATGCAGTTGGCAAAGTGAGTCGGTACATGGCGGAGCCACGGAAGCCTCATCTTCTAGCGGCAAAAGGGATTCTAAAATATGTGAAGTCGACCTCTGATTTGGGTCTCCTATTTAGGAGAGGGTCAATCTTGTAGTTGTATGGATACATGGATGCTGACTACGCGAGAGACGTGGATGATCGGAGATCAACGTCTGGTTATGTCTTTATGACGGGCCCCACAGCTATCTCTTGGTGCAGTAAAAAGCAGGACTCGGTGTCTGTATCTACCACAGAAGCGGAATATAAGGCTTCGGCCTTGGCAGCTCAGGAAGCCGTTTGGCTCAGGAGGTTGGTGAAGGACGTTCATGAGGAGGTTCGAGGTCCCACTATGCTACGCGGGGACAATGAGAGTGCTCTCAAGCTGGTTAACAATCCAGTCTGTCACTCGAGGACCAAGCATATAGAGATTGAGCACCATTTCATTCGTGAAAAGGTGTTGGGAGGATCTCTTATGGTCGAACATGTTCGGAGTGCGGACAATGTCGCAGACATCTTCACAAATCCGCTGGCGAAGGGACCGTTCACACGGTTGCGGAGTTTACTCGGGCTAGTCTCCACTTCCCACTTCAAGGGGGGGTGTTGAAATTTTGAAGTGGTGTGGAGGAGACCGGGCGGTCTGGTTTGGGAGACCGCGGAGACCGCGCGGCTTGTGTATGTTATCTGCCGGTTTGGCTCTGCCGGATTGTTCTGGTGATCTGCTGACTGGCCGGTTTGTTCTTGTTCGCTGTGGTCTGTTCCCGAGATTTTCTGCTTGGTTGGCCTGTCTTCTTTGTTGGAAGACCGGGCGGGTTGTTCTTATTTGACCGTTTATCCGGGCGGTCTATCCTGGCGATCTGGCAACTTGTCCTAAGTCGGCCAGATGGTTCCTGGTTTACTCCTGGTGATCTAAGGAAGGAGTACCTTTGTGACCGCGCGGCTTGTATGCGGTCTCGTGTTCGCGCGACCTGTACGCGATCTTGTCTGCTGATCTGCGTCTTGGTCGGATGATCGTCCAAGTGGTCTGATCGCGCGGCTGCCTTATGAGACAGCTGGCGATCTGACGGGTGGTGACTGTATCCCGGTTTGTGCGGTGACGACATCCGTTTACCCGCCTATAAATAGGGGTGCATGGCCCGTCATTCATAACGAGAACTGTAAGAATTGAGCCTGGGGTAATTCGTGCGGTCTCACTTTGAGGTCGGGCGGTCTCGGAAGCGAGCTGACTGTTTGTTGTGTTCGCAGGTTTGCGATCAGCAGGTTGCGGTCTTCTTCCTTGGTGATTCCCAGCGGCTTGAATAAACAGCTCGGCAGTGGTCTGTCTGCGAGCTAGTTTATTTTCGTTCTTGTGCTGTTTGTAGCGAGCTCAGCGATCAGGCGACCTTCAGTGGTTAGGCGATCTGAGTTGCGGTCTGACGACAGCTTCAGTTCTATGTTCCAATAAAGCTCCAGTTCGTGCGGTCTGAGGTGCGGTCTTGTAGTGCTGGCAGTCTGTCCGGTTTCTGTTCGTGCGATCTCAGGGCAAGCCGGGCGAGTTCTGGAGTGGTGCGGCTTGTGCGGTCTCAGCTTGTCTAGCCGCCAGCTTTGCTTTTTTGGTGTGTTTTGTTCTTCTCGTCTCCGTGATTCTGATGAATCATGTCTCGCCATGTATGCCTCGCAATGTAAATGAAGATTGTGTTTCAATACATTTTCTTGTTTTGCTGTGTGGCTTTGTGGTTGTTTGGCTTTAACTCAGTTGATACAACTCCTGCTTACTCCTAAACGATTCAATTTTCAAAATTTTAACATTTTCTCCCCTTTCAGCTCTCATTCTGCGATCTCCTCTCGATCTATGGCACCTTCTACAAAGCCTAAGGTCGGCGTGGGCAGTGAACTGGTGCGTGCAAGCCTCAGTTCGATTTCAGATGAGTTTCAGAACTTGTTTTATCTTCTATATGCAGCAGGTTTATCTTTTGTTCTTGAGTATCCGTGTCGAATCTTATTCAAAGAGGTAGAGGACTTATTTATCAACATCAAGGTTCATAAAGACGGGAATAGGATGAATTCTACTGTCGGAAATTTCAAAATCAAAATCAGTCCTAAGTCTCTATCCAAATATTTGAGGCTTCAAATGGTCGAATCTGAGGATAGCCTAGATGATGCTGATTGGATTCATGCATTAACTTTCTGTGGTTTAGATAAAGCAGCTACAACCATTCGAAGGAAGAAAATGAATGATGTAGGAAAATTGTTGGTGGACATCATTTATAAAGTATTGTTGTGTCATACAGGAAGCATGGGTTATGTCTCCACGGATGTTTTCATCTTGGTGACAACAGTGATTTGTGGGAAGAAGTGCAACTGGGCAAATCTTCTCTTCTCTAAGATTAAAGATAGTATTCTGAGTTCCAATTTTGCAAGGATATTATCACTATATCTGAATCAGCTCAACCAAGAAGCTTTTGACATGTCCAAAGGAGTAATTATTCACCATCTGAAGAAGGTAGATGTCTCCACAATAAAAAGGTGGAACATTAGAATTATAAAGCCAACTGCAGGAGCAAGTCCCCAGGGGGAGCCTAGTTATTCTGAACCTCAGAATGTGACTCCAGCTACTCCCTCAGCTTCTCCTCCTCCAGATGTCTCCACAACCCCAGCTCCACCACCAGCTCAGCAACACATTCCAGATACACCAGCACAGTATCAAGCCCCAGATCCACCTCAATCTTCAGTTCAACAAGACATCATTTCATCAGCAGAAACAGTTCTTCCTCCACCATCATATCAACTTCTAGCAGATCAAGTTCCTTCTGATACAGTTATTTCTGATACTCCAGCTACTTGATGCACAAATCTCGCACAACGCTATAGGTAGTGGCTAGACTGTGGCACAAAATGGCAGTGTACCGATCGTTCAAGTAATATAAAATGGGAATGAATCCCCAAGTATCGATCTCAAAGGAACACAGTAAGGTGGAGCTATCTATCGAGGAAGGACTTGAGATTGAAGTCCTTTATGTCGGATGGGTTGCGGAAACAGGGGTTTTGGTTTGTGGAAATAAATGAAAAATCTATCACTACTCCTATGCGTTGCCGCTATGCAATGCTTCGCTTGGCGGGATGAAGACTAGGCGGGCCTTGAGCGCGCTGCGTCGCAAGGGCGGATGAACGAGTAGGCAAGCAGAATCGAACTATGCAGGCCTTTAGCGTGCTGCTTCGTAGGGCGAGTGGATTACACGGGCCGCTATGCTACGCTTCGCTAGGCGGATGGAAGAGTAGGCTAGCGGATGGAGTGGAGAGAACGGCGGAATGAGGGTCGCAAGCACCTCTTCGCAAAGCACACCACTAACAATTATTAGGGCGGCACAACACAACTAACAATCCACACCACAAGGCACACCTCAAATGAAAATATAACTAGATTACTCAATCACATAGACATGATTTCATACTATTGTTAACAAATAAAAGTATACTTCATCAAAAATAAGGAAACCTAACTAAGCTATCAACTGCAAGAGGAGGTGAGTGTGCGAAATCGACCGACTTCGAAGTTTTGTTGAGGATTCACGGAAGGAATCATCGGGTTGTCAATCCGCGTCCAAGCTCGGTCCTCGACTGCGTCCGGGGTAGAGAGAGCTGTCACTACTCTCCAATGGACCCGTCTTCTTCGTGTCACGAACCGGTGGAATGATCACACAAGCTGCTCCGATCTTGAATGTGAGAGCTAGGTTGAATCCCTTCTTGAAGCTCTTAGATGAAGGAGATGGCCAAGAGGAAGCTCCGTCAAAGATTTGGCTTTGAAATCTTCCCCGGAGCTCCTCCCTAAGGTGGGCGGTGAAGAAGGAGGCGAAACCCTGCAAAAAACGTGGAAAACGGCGGAGGAAATCGGTCTGAATACCATAATTTCGCGGAGCAGCGGTTTAAATAAGGAGAAGAATAAACACTGCGCACGGTCAGTGGCGCACGACCAATGGTCGTGCGCGAAGGAATGCCTGTGATCGTGCGCAGTCAACCTGTAGCAAAGAAAAAGATGGAAAATAATGCACGGTCAGGGGCGCACGACTAGTGGTCGTGCGCGAAGGAATCCTCTGATCGTGCGCAGACGCTCTGTCAGGGAAGGGAATTAACGCACGACCACTGGTCGTGCGCCTGATCGTGCGTGAAGGAATGCGCACGATCAGAGGCTTTTTAGGACAAAAATTGCCCCGCTCCATCCCGAACGTTCACGCGATCCCAGGACCTGCAGGAAAAATACATATGACCCCGATCCGTGCACACCACCGGATCTATAACACAGGCATACAGTAATATATAAGAAAAACATGCCACAAAGGGGGAAGGATTGCACAAAAGGCGCAGATACGCCGTGATATCAATATAAGCATAAATGAACAGCAATTGAAGTGCAATGACACTAAAACAAACCCAGATGAGGCCGGAAATCACTATATAAACCAGACTAATCACACCCCCAGACTTACCAATTTGCGCGACCCGAGCAAACAAATCCGGCGGAGCGAGAAAAGACATAGCTGGGTTAGAAATTGCAAGGACGGAGTAATATGCGAAGTCTCATACACATGTGCATAGAAATCTAGTAAAAAGAATTTTTAGTTATGCAAAATAGTTTACATAATTCTAACAACGTAACTATATATTATTTCTACTCAAAAGTTGAATCATAGGGAATCACTCGGTCATGCGTAGGACGAAAGTAGAAAGGCTGCTGAGGCGAACATTACTCAACACATGAGTTCGGAACAACCTCCACTGAAATCCATCAGTGTCGATGACCATAAGCTCACCCGTTCGCACTCTCTCCACGACATTCGTACGATTCGATGCGCAAATCAATAGGACTTTAGGTTATGATTTAGGCTTAGGCTACGGTGTGGTAAACAATGATAAATGCGGGGGCTTAGCACACATAACCCAAATGAGCTTGCAAAAGAAACACTATCCCAGTAATAATAAAAATGTGTACACCACTTATTCCCAAATATATCTCTTTATACATTTTTTTCTCTTTTTTTTTACCTTCTTTTCTTTTCTCATTTTTTCAAATTTCATAACTTTGCACAATTAGATACAAAACAGCTATATCTTCAATAACGCATTTCCACCACAATCACAAATATACACCGCATCAACACCCAATTTTTTAAAATGCACAAATTGCTTGAACTCAGAATTTGGTGTGCGATTATGATAGTCATTTTGGCTTTGGTGAATTGAAGGTGGAGCTGAATCAACGGGATCGGGTAGGCACAAGGGGCTAGCAAGGATAAGATGTTAGGACCGGAATACAAAGCTCAAACTGGCCAACATGATGGCCTACGTCACGCTCAAGCACTGAACTAACTCATACCCATGATTTGAGAGTCGCTTGGGGCAAGTTCTTAGTCACCGAGAAAGATGATTCTTCCTCCCGACTCGAGCAATACGAGCCTAACACCCCTCTACACACATCCCTACACTACTGATTGATTCGCACCGGATTCACTGCTTTTGAGTAGAATAAACTAGAATTACGCTAACAGAAAAAAATGTAAAACTAAAAGCATAAAGAAAAGTTTAATCTACACCAATTTCTATGCGAGAAATGAATAAATGACTAGAGCACTACACGAGTCAACAAAGTACTTCGTCTCGCAATCCTAACCCAGCACCGTGATTTCCCATTCACACAACCGAGACGAGTTAAACTCATCGCGCGCCTACAGTTAAGTGCGCTCACGTGGGTGTCGTGGTGTGCCATGAGATGAACAATGCTACAATATAACACAGATTGTAAATCCTAGTATACTGTGCACTGTGCATGTGCATGTGGTAACGATAAGTCTCACTCCCCCAGACTTACCCTAAGCAAAAAGCATGTTTGATAGCGGCATAAGCTTAAGAGGGCTAGGATGAGAGATTACCCCATGCTCAGAAATGAGCATACCAGAAGATTGGCATTTAAATCTAGACCTAGCTGCAACATCCATCCAGAAGAATACCTACAGGGGTCAGCTCCGCAAAAACAAAAGAAAAAGACAAACTAAAATAAACTACAGCTAACTAAACATGATTAGAAGAAAAATAAAAATGCAGGAAAAGTAAGATAACTACTGGGGTTATTATCTTCCCAGCACGACTTATTCAAATTTAAAGCAGTTCTAGCTAATGGGTCTATGAAAAAGGAAATGTACAGGTAACTGTTCTAATATGCGTGTCGGTAGCGGTTACCGATACAGCGACAGAACAGTTACTCCCCTACCTAAATAAAAATACCTGCTGAACACAGGTGGCGGGAATAGGAAGTAAGAAGAGGAGGAGAGCTGGTCCTCACTCATCTTACCACAAAATAAATCTTTGCCTAGCAAGGTGTCATCTGCACGGAGGCAGCAGGGAGGAGAAGGCAATGAATGAGGCTTCCTCTATAGAGGAGGGATCAACCTCCTCACAAGAGAGGATACAGTCATCATTGACATGAGCAAAATGCTCCAAGTCCTCCTGAAGTACCTGTGAAGACTCAACCCACACAGGCTCAGATGAAGAAGAGGGGTCAAGGAATAAAGAAGAGGAAGAACATAAATACAAATCAATCGGGGGAGTGGTCCCGGTCTCACTCCCAGCAGGATCCAAACATAGATCACTGTCAGTATCATATGAGTCGTAGCGAGGGGAGTCTGAAAGCTCGAGGTCCTCGGTGTTGAGTTGGACCTCCTCATCCGATAAGGAAGTGCAAACCTCCTCATCAGGAAAGGACTCCTCCTCATCCCACCTCGGCGCATCATCGTGTTCCAAGACATCACACTCCCCACTAGAGAGAATAATATCCCCGTCCCACTTTGACGCAACCTCAGGCTCCGAATGTGTAACATCCTGCCAGTATGAAGAGTATAACAGCAGGTCCGGCCGGGACCCCACGCCATACAAACCACACTAGCTAGGAGTTAAAAGGTGATAACCAGAAAAGTAACAACTAAACGAGAGTACAAAACGTAAGCGGAAGCATTAATTAAACCATTCAAATAGAATTGTCCACTATCATAGGAATGTATCCAGAATAAGAGTTACGGCCTTAAGGCCTTACATTCATCCAATGCACAAAACTCCATAAGCATACATCGGCACGCAGGCCGGCCATACATGAATAACAGGAAAAGGGCTGGCCTTCGAGGGCCAACATTGCAAAGGGCCATCGCCCGCTATTTCCCGCTAGGCTCACCTGCACCTGCATAAGAACATTCCACCAAGCGGTGGCAAACAAAGTAACGGTCAGCACAGCTGACCAAATTATAACGACCCCACCCCTTTTCCGGGGTGGCGGAGCTTCTACCCTGCAAGCAAGCCATACTAGCACAAGTACTAAATATAAAGAAAGTGCATCTACACGAGGTGAGGTTTCAAGCACAATCAATCTTCTAGGTTGAGCATCAAAAGAAGGGAACCTAGGTATGCACATGATGTTGGTTGGGTTCACCCGAAGGTTCCCCACAACCGCCTAAGCAATCGCATGAGGCTAACATAACATCCATTTCACAAAACACTCCACCGTAAGGGCCACAACCTTGGGTGGAAACAAGAGCTTTTGTTCGGTCTAGGTATGACACCTTCCACGACCTCTCCCATGATCACACGACTTTCCTGAGGAAGGGACCTCTTACCGATCTGCATGGAAACGGGTTCGGTTTAGCTTTGCCCGTGCTCTAATCGTCGCGATCTATCGCACGACGCGGGTACGGCTTCGCCTCGGCCCGTAAGGGTTTAGCACTTTCAAGTGCTACACTAAATATACGCTACGCACCTAACCCCTTCACAAGGATCTAGGTTTCACGAATACTCATCAAGGGAGGTGCAATACACTCCGCATCAATTTCGTGGTGAAGGTTTGCCTTCATCCAAAACTCAAAGCATGGGGCTTTTGTTAGGATCTTCACAAGACGCCTACACTTAGTTTCCGCAATACTATAGGTGAGTTCACAGAGTCATTCTCCGGCACGCATTCTAGGCCTAACCTAAATGCAACGTCGCAAATCAAGCATCACCGATTCGGGCTCACGGCCACGAATAGGCTTCACACAAAATGCCTAAATCCGCATGACTACCGGATTTTCTACTTGCAATAATGCCGGGGACGGACACAATCTACCCGGAGTTCCGAAGAACTTGAGGAAATCCTACACTTCACCCATTTGGTGAAAGAGATACCTCATGCAAACATAGGAAGAGGAATGAAAGGACAAATACAAGTCCAAAGTTCGGGAGGAAGAATCGTTACCCTAGACACGTTCTTTTTCGCCATAGATCCGAGATTCTATACGGAGAGAAACGATCGCACCGGGTTGCACTCTCCAAATCTAGAAACGGCTCGCGAAACGGAGCTCCGGAGCTCCGTCAATGGCGGGATCTACCTTCTTCTTCCTTGGCTCCTCCTTCTTTCTCTAGGGTTTGGAGAGAGAATGGCTTAGAGAATATGAGGGTTTAACCCCCTCTCATCAGCCCTAAAGGTCTCCCGCAACTAAACCTAGCCGTTGGATCAATTTCCAAAAGATTTGGACGGTCCGATCTTCTTCTCCGCTCAAAATCGCAGAACAGAATAAACAGGGCTCACGATCGCTGGCGCACGATCACTGGTCGTGCGCGAAGAGGGAAATGGTCGTGCGCACTGTCCGATACAGAACTCGATTCTCTTCTGAATTAACGCACGATCGCTGGCGCACGATCGCCGGTCGTGCGCGATGAGGCCACTGATCGTGCGCTAAAAGCAGAAAGGGAAGATTTAGCCTGCTTCAAGTGCAGCACTACCACTCCGCCTACTTCGCTGAACCACGATTTTTGGGGTGTTACAACTCCACCCTCCTTAAAAGAATTTCGTCCCGAAATTTATAAAACAGAAATAGCAAGAAATTCATTACCTGAGAGAAATAGCTCGGGGTACTCCGCAAGCATCGCTTGCTCTCTCTCCCAAGAGAGCTCCTCTCGGCCGCAATTATCCCACCGGACTTTTACCATCCGAATGGACTTGTTCCGCAGCTGCTTTACTTCGGTATCTTCGATGCGTAAGGGCTTGACCTTCGTCGACAACCCACTATCAACCGGAACTTTGCCGACCGCAACGATATGAGTAGGCTCTTGCACTGCCTTCCTCAACACTGAAATGTGAAACACATCGTGCAGACCGCTCAGCTCTGCAGATAGTGCAAGCCGATAAGACGCATCACCAACACGCTCCACGATCTCAAACGGTCCTAAGTACCTTGGACTGAGCTTTTTCAAGCGTCGGATCCTTGATACCCCTTTGCACGGTTTGATCTTCAAGTAAACCCGGTCACCGACGGCAAACTCTAGGTTCCTATGCTTGGCATTGAAATACTTTGCTTGCCTATCCTGGGCAACCAATAGCCTTTCACGTATAGTCCGGATCGTCGATGTTGCTTCTTCAACATCCTTTCTCTTCAATAGCTTAGTATCGCCCGTTTCCGCCCAAGACAACGGCGTACGACACTTCTTACCATAGAGGGCTTCGAAGGGAGCCATCTTTATACTGGCTTGATAGCTATTATTGTAGGCGAACTCGATCATGTAGAGATGATCTTCCCACCTCTTTCCAAAATCTAGAGTGCACATTCGGAGCATATCCTCCATAGTCCTGTTGGTTCTCTCGGTCTGTCCATCCATTTGCGGGTGGAAGGCCGTGCTGAACTTCAATTTCGTGCCCAACAGTTCATGGATAAGCCTCCAATCTTTCGATGTGAAACGCCCGTCACGATCGCTGACGATACTACGGGGGACACCGTGCAGTCTCACAATACTATCTACATAGAGCTTTGCTAGCTTCTCTACAGAATCATCCTTCCTGTTCGGAATGAAGTGTGATACCTTCGTCAAACGGTCCACGATCACCCAGATGGCGTCGTTTCCATGCTGCGATCTCGGCAATCCGTGCACGAAATCCATCGAAATATCATCAAACTTCCATTCCGGAATCGACAAGGACTTCAGAAACCCACCGGGACGTTGACATTCCGCTTTCACCAACGCGCAAGTATGACACTTGGCCACGTAAAGGGCAATGTCTTTCTTCATACCCGGCCACCAAAACAATTTCTTCAAATCCATATACATTTTAGCGCTCCCCAGGTGGATCGAGTACTTGGTATGATGAGCCTCGTACATCAACTCTGCCCGTAGAGTGCCAACGTTTGGGATGCACAACCTTTCCTGTTTCCACATAAGGTCGTCTTCAAAGGAGAAATCAGCGTTTAACCCCTCAACAGTTTCCGCTTTATAGCGTTTCATGCTCTCGTCCAGCTCCAATGCTTGTCGAACTCGGTCGGCAAGGTCGTATTGAACCTCCGTCCAGTTCAAGCATGCTGAAGTAGACGTTCTCCTAACAATGCATACGATCTCCATTTCCTCTAGCTCACGGATTAGACGCTCATCGTGCATCAAAATCCAATTTGCTTGAGCGGGAGCCCGACGACTCAGCGCGCCCGCTACTACATTTCCCTTACCGGGAGTATAATTGATGTCGAAGGTGTAGTCCCCAAGGAACTCCAACCACCTCCTTTGACGCATATTCAACTCCCTTTGATCCAGCAAGTACTTGAGGCTCTTGTGGTCGGTAAAGATATCGATCTTCACGCCATATAAATAATGCCTCCAAAGCTTAAGAGCGAATACCACGGCCGCTAGCTCCAAATCATGGACCGGGTAATTCCTCTCATGAACCTTCAGTTGCCGGGAGCCGTATGCAATTACCTTCCCAAACTGCACTAGGACACAACCCAAACCACTTCCTGAGGCGTCGCTATAAATTTCGTAGCCTTCCGTACCTTGTGGCGAGCATAGAATGGGCGCCGTGGTCAGACGGCTCTTCAGTTCTTTAAAAGCTCGTGCGCACTCGGGCGACCAAACGAACTTATGATCCTTCCTAGTCAGTTTTGTGAGAGGAAGTGCGATCCTCGAGAAGTTTTCCACAAAGCGCCTATAATAGCCGGCAAGTCCTAAGAAACTTCGGACTTCCGCTACGTTTTTCAACAAAGGCCACGCTCGGATCGCTTCTATCTTCGACGGATCTACTGCAATTCCATCTCCACTAACGACGTGACCAAGGAATGCTACTGACGGTAGCCAAAACTCGCACTTGGAGAACTTGGCATAGAGCTGACTCCTCCTCAAGGTGCTCAGAACGGCGTGCAGATGCCCTACATGCTCCTCTTTCGATTGAGAGTATACCAAAATGTCGTCGATAAAGACGATCACAAATTGATCCAAATACTCACGGAACGTCCTGTTCATTAAGTCCATGAATACCGACGGTACATTGGACAGACCGAACGGCATCACCGTGAACTCATAGTGCCCAAAGCGGGTACTGAACGCTGTTTTTGGAATGTCACATTCCCTTATCCGCAGTTGGTAGTAGCCGGACCTTAGGTCCAGCTTGGAGTAAACCGTCGACCCCACCAGTTGGTCGAATAGATCATCGATTCTTGGAATCGGATATCGGTTCTTCTCGGTCAACTTGTTTAGCTCTCGATAATCAATGCATAGACGCAAGCTCCCGTCCTTCTTTTTCACAAAGAGGACCGGTGCACTCCAAGGCGATGAACTTGGACGTACGTAGCCTTGCTCTAGCAGCTCTTGCAATTGAACCTTCAGTTCTGCCAATTCCTTTGGCGCTATCCGGTACGGTGAGCAGGCCACAGGTTTGGCACCTGGCACCAACTCGATACAGAAATCGATCTCCCGCTGAGGCAGAGCCCCAGGGAGTTCGTTAGGAAACACGTCGGCGTACTCCGCTACAACTGGGACATCACATAACCTGGGCATTGGCTCTGAAGTCTCCAACAAGGTGAAGAACAACTCGGCGCCTTTTCTCACCGCCTTAACCACCTGGAGAGCAGACATCAGCGTCTTGCTCGCTCCTCGCATACCGGCGAACATGGTTTCTCCTTCGGTGTCCCTTCCCAGAGTGATCTCCTTTGTATTGCAATCTATGCATGCCCGCTGCTCCGAGAGCCAGTCCATGCCGAAGATCACATCAAATTCAGCTAACGGTAATAACGACGCTTCCAAGTCGAAATCCTGACTTCCGATCCGCACCTTCACACGGCTCTTCCTATCCGCACTCATTCGAGATCCATTGGGTAGCACTACTTCCAATCTATCCTCTACGAAGGTAGACGACACTCCGATTCGCACAACGAAGTCCTCGGACAGAAAAGAGTGTGATGCACCCGTATCAAATAGAGCTCTCGCCGGATAGTTGAAAATTAGGACGAAACCTAATTGCACACAAATAAAGCATATAGTCGTACCACAGTATGAATTATATATATAGATGTAAAAGCTAACTTCTAATTCGTACCTGTGACGACATCAGTTTGTCATATAGCTTCCTGTTGGCCAAGCGAATAGACTCTCGGCTGAGTCGGAATGTGCTGGGAAGCCGAAGACTCCGCAGCTTTACCCTTTTCCGCAGTACGAGCATAATCCACCGCTCGATTACCAGCCTTCGGGGGACCACTTCGACACACCGCAGCTTTGTGTCCCACCTTCCCGCAGGTGAAACACGTAATAGGAGTCCGCGCGGTCGTGGCTCCCGAAACATTTGAAGGAGCTGGTTCCGCCTGTTTGAACTTCCTTTTGTTCCTTCTGAAATCCGACTTGGACTGAGAGGCCGGCGCATGAAACTCAGGTTTCTTTACAACACCCCTTGCTTGTACCCTGTTCATGTCCAACTCCAAAGATCTGGCAGTTTGCACCATCACTTGGAAGCCGAACGTCATAGGGCCTGCAAGGAGCAGCCTCAACTCGTCCCGAAGCCCTTCATAGAACTTATTTGTCTTTGCCTCCTCATCCTCCACCAAGGACCCCGCATAGCGACTCAGTCTGGTAAACTCATGCAAGTAATCGTCAATGGAGCGATCACCTTGTGTCAACCTCAAGAACTGGTTTTGTAATGCAATGCGCTGGGCAGAGGGGATAAACCTTTGGAGGAACGACTTTGAAAACTCAGCCATTGTAATTTCAGTAATATCTCTACCGCAGAACTTATGCAGCTCCTGCTCTTCCCACCACAGCACAGCCTCTCCATCAAGAAGGAAAGTGGCTAAGGTGACCATCATGGCATCGTCCGTTGCTGTCGCCCTCAGAGTTCTTCTAACTCTTGACAACCAGTCCTCTGCCTCCGTTGGGGACTCAGATCCCGAGAAGGTAGGAGGATTAAAGCTCAGGAAATGCTTTAATTGCTGGTCATGCGCTCGCCCCGCAACTACTTGCGCAACTTGAGGTTCCACCCTCGGCGCTACCGCAGGTTCTACTGCAGCTACAGGCACAGGGGCCTCCACCCTTGGTTCCGCCGCAGGTTCCACTGCAGCAACAGCCTCAGGGGCCACATCCGGAGTAGGAGTAGCAGGCTGGACCAGCCTTTGGGGTTGAGAATTGATCATCGCGAAGACCGCTTCTGCGACTAGTTTGATCATTTCAGCAGAAGGAGTGGTCGCTGGCACTTCAGCCGACCCACTACTTTCAGCGGTGTTACGGGGTCGAGACTGCCCCGCAGCACTTCTAGTCACCTATAATCATGCAAAGCACAATTTAGTGACCCAAAACATATCAAACATCACTCATGGAACGCTCAGGTTCCACAAACAAGTATGTTTTCTTTTCATTCCTAAGTGGACATTCTTATTAGTTTTTGTCGTTTTAGGTGAATGCACAACCCGTGCGCACCACCCCTTAAAAGGAATTCGTCCCGAATTCGCTAAACTACGGATCGACGCCTTAAGTCCGATACCAAATTGTAACATCCTGCCAGTACGAAGAGTATAACAGCAGGTCCGGCCGGGACCCCACGCCATACAAACCACACTAGCTAGGAGTTAAAAGGTGATAACCAGAAAAGTAACAACTAAACGAGAGTACAAAACGTAAGCGGAAGCATTAATTAAACCATTCAAATAGAACTGTCCACTATCATAGGGATGTATCCAGAATAAGAGTTACGTCCTTAAGGCCTTACATTCATCCAATGCACAAAACTCCATAAGCATACATCGGCACGCAGGCCGGCCATACATGAATAACAGGAAAAGGGCTGGCCTTCGAGGGCCAACATTGCAAAGGGCCATCGCCCGCTATTTCCCGCTAGGCTCACCTGCACCTGCATAAGAACATTCCACCAAGCGGTGGCAAACAAAGTAACGGTCAGCACAGCTGACCAAATTATAACGACCCCACCCCTTTTCCGGGGTGGCGGAGCTTCTACCCTGCAAGCAAGCCATACTAGCACAAGTACTAAATATAAAGAAAGTGCATCTACACGAGGTGAGGTTTCAAGCACAATCAATCTTCTAGGTTGAGCATCAAAAGAAGGGAACCTAGGTATGCACATGATGTTGGTTGGGTTCACCCGAAGGTTCCCCACAACCGCCTAAGCAATCGCATGATGCTAACATAACATCCATTTCACAAAACACTCCACCGTAAGGGCCACAACCTTGGGTGGAAACAAGAGCTTTTGGTCGGTCTAGGTATGACACCTTCCACGACCTCTCCCATGATCACACGGCTTTCCTGAGGAAGGGACCTCTTACCGATCTGCATGGAAACGGGTTCGGTTTAGCTTTGCCCGTGCTCTAATCGTCGCGATCTATCGCACGACGCGGGTACGGCTTCGCCTCGGCCCGTAAGGGTTTAGCACTTTCAAGTGCTACACTAAATATACGCTACGCACCTAACCCCTTCATAAGGATCTAGGTTTGACTCATCAAGGGAGGTGCAATACACTCCGCATCAATTTCGTGGTGAAGGTTTGCCTTCATCCAAAACTCAAAGCATGGGGCTTTTGTTAGGATCTTCACAAGACGCCTACACTTAGTTTCCGCAATACTATAGGTGAGTTCACGGAGTCATTCTCCGGCACGCATTCTAGGCCTAACCTAAATGCAACGTCGCAAATCAAGCATCACCGATTCGGGCTCACGGCCACGAATAGGCTTCACACAAAATGCCTAAATCCGCACGACTACCGGATTTTCTACTTGCAATAATGCCGGGGATGGACACAATCTACCCGGAGTTCCGAAGAACTTGAGGAAATCCTACACTTCACCCATTTGGTGAAAGAGATACCTCATGCAAACATAGGAAGAGGAATGAAAGGACAAATACAAGTCCAAAGTTCGGGAGGAAGAATCGTTACCCTAGACGCATTCTTTTTCTCCATAGATCCGAGATTCTACACGGAGAGAAACGACCGCACCGGGCTGCACTCTCCAAATCTGGAAACGGCTCGCGAAACGGAGCTCCGTCAATGGCGGGATCTACCTTCTTCTTCCTTGGCTCCTCCTTCTTTCTCTAGGGTTTGGAGAGAGAATGGCTTAGAGAATATGAGGGTTTAACCCCCTCTCATCAGCCCTAAAGGTCTCCCGCAACTAAACCTAGCCGTTGGATCAATTTCCAAAATATTTGGACGGTCCGATCTTCTTCTCCGCTCAAAATCGCGGAACAGAATAAACAGGGCGCACGATCGCTGGCGCACGATCACTGGTCGTGCGCGAAGAGGGAAATGGTCGTGCGCACTGTCCGAGACAGAACTCGATTCTCTTCTGAATTAACGCATGATCGCTGGCGCATGATCGCCGGTCGTGCGCGATGAGGCCACTGATCGTGCGCTAAGAGCAGAAAGGGAAGATTTAGCCTGCTTCAAGTGCAGCACTACCACTCCGCCTACTTCGCTGAACCACGATTTTTGGGGTGTTACAGAATGAACCTCCTGCACAACATCATCAACCAACTCACAAAGAATAGGAGTAGAAAATTCTTGCAAAGAAGGCGGAGGAACAACAGTAATAACATCATCAGAGAAAATATAAACAGGTTCCTCCGGGGGTGAATCCAAAAGAGGAGATGGAAGCAAAGGGAGAGGAATCTCCACCACGTCATCACACTGAGCAGTCGAAAGTCTAATGAGAATATCCGCAGAAGTCCCCCATAGACAAGGTGGTACTGCGAACTCATCATCAGAATCAGAAGGGGCAACCAAATGAGAGGTGGATGGAATGACACAGACATCCGGTTCGTCATCCATCTCCATCTGGCGCTGGAATTCTGCACAGTCTTTCAATGCATGCTCGGTGCTATGACAACACAAACATAATTTTCTATTCCTCGTCAGTCCTTGCGGGGCCGGTGAGGAATATAAAAATGATGGAAGTGGCGAAGAAGAGTGACCATAAGACTTGGGTATAGTGTATGAAGTGTCGTAGGAAGACGATGCTCCATGCACTGAACCACGAGAGTTATGCCCACCATCTTCAGTGGGGCACTCATCACTATAATGCCTAGCATCCCCACACCATTTGCAATGTATATTCAGATAGGAAAACATGGTGCAAAGGAAGATTTCACCAAACAGAAATATTGTAAGCAAGAATTGGCTATACACAAACAATAAAATTGAAAACCTGCTTTTGAAAAATTGCAAATAAAGATTAGAAACAAAGAAATTAAAAGATGCTACTTATATATAAAAATACATAAAATGGTATAAACAAGGGGAAAAGGGTTTCTATCTCTTGTCTCCCTCTCCAGAAAACTCACACGACTGTGTTCCCCGGCAACGGCGCCAAAAACTTGATGGCGCAAATCTCGCACACTGCTATAGGTAGTGGCTAGACTGCGACACGAAACGGCAGTGTACCGATCGTTCAAGTAATATAAAATGGGAATGAATCCCCAAGTATCGATCTCAAAGGAACACAGTAAGGTGGAGCTATCTATCGAGGAAGGACTTTGAGATTGAAGTCCTTTATGTCGGATGGGTTGCGGAAACGGGGGTTTTGGTTTGTGGAAATAAATGAAAAATCTATCACTACTCCTATGCAATGCCGCTATGCAATGCTTCGCTTGGCGGGATGGAGACTAGGCAGGCCTTGAGCGCGCTGCATCGCAAGGGCGGATGGACGAGTAGGCGAGCGGAATCGAACTATGCAGGCCTTTAGCGCGCTGATTCGTAGGGCGAGTGGATTACACGGGCCGCTATGCTATGCTTTGCTAGGCGGATGGAAGAGTAAGCTAGCGGATGGATTGGAGAGAACGGCAGAATGAGGGTCGCAAGCACCTCTTCGCAAAGCACACCACTAACAATTGTTAGGGCGGCACAACACAACAAACAATCCACACCACAAGGCACACCTCAAATGAAAATATAACAAGATTACTCAATCACAGAGACATGATTTCATACTAATGTTAACAAATAAAAGTATACTTCATCAAAAATAAGGAAACCTAACTAAGCTATCAACTGCAAGAGGAGGTGAGTGTGCGAAATCGACCGGCTCCGAAGTCTTGTTGAGGATTCACGGAAGGAATCGCCGGGTTGTCAATCCGCGTCCAAGCTCGGTCCTCGACTGCATCCGGGGTAGAGAGAGCTGTCACTACTCTCCAATGGACCCGTCTTCTTCGTGTCACGAACCGGTGGAATGATCACACAAGCTGCTCCGATCTTGAATGTGAGAGCTAGGTTGACTCCCTTCTTGAAGCTCTTAGATGAAGGAGATGGCCAAGAGGAAGCTCCAGCGAAGATTTGGCGTTGAAAGCTTGCCCGGAGCTCCTCCCTAAGGTGGGCGGTGAAGAAGGAGGCGAAACCCTGCAAAAAATGTGGAAAACGGCGGAGGAAATCGGTCTGAATACCCTAATTTCACGGAGCAACGGTTTAAATAAGGAGCAGAATAAACATTGGGCACGGTCAGTGGCACATGACCAATGGTCGTGCGCGAAGGAATGCCTGTGATCGTGCGAAGTCAACCTGTAGCAAAGAAAAAGATGGAAAATAATGCACGGTCAGGGGCGCACGACCAGTGGTCGTGCGCGAAGGAATCCTCTGATCGTGCGCAGACACTCTATCAGGGAAGGGATTTAACGCATGACCACTGGTCATGCGCCTGATCATGCGCGAAGGAATGCGCACGATCAGAGGATTTTTAGGCCAAAAATTGCCCCGCTCCATCCCGAACGTTCACGCGATCCCAGGACCTGCAGGAAAAATACATATGACCCCGATCCGTGCACACCACCGGATCCATAACACAGGCATACAGTAATATATAAGAAAAACATGCCACAAAGGGGGAAGGATTGCACAAAAGGAGCAGATACGCCGTGATATCAATATAAGCATAAATGAACAACAATTGAAGTGCAATGACACAAACAAACCCAGATGAGGCCGGAAATCACTGTATAAACCAGACTCATCACTACTCATGTAGAAGACACTCCACTCTTACAAGATAATGTATCTCTCCCTCCTCCAGTTAATGATGCAGAATTTGTTTACTCCACCATTGCAGATGTTGTTAGTGACATTCAAAAAGATGTTGTTGAAGAGCATAGCACTAGTGATCACATGGGTGGGTCTGGTGCTGACTTTGAATTTTATCAGGAAGCAGATGATGTATCAGTGCATAGTTTATCTTCTCCCCCAGTACATGTTGAGGGGGAGCAAGAGTCTTGTTTGGAATCCAACAAGAATGCTCAAGGAGAGCCTGTTGATGGAGAAGGTGAGAAGCTCAACATTTCTTCTCCTGAGGTAATAAGTTCTGTACTTCTTGAAGAACTTCCAGAAGATATTCAGCCTGCCTCTATCCCCCCTTCTTTATTTGATGAAAATTCTTTGATTCGTAAAATTGAATTATTGCTTCAAAGGCAAAGTGCTAAAATTGATTATTCTTTCAAAGAAGTTCATGCTAGAATAACTGATATTGAAAGAGAGATGAATAAGAAGCTACAAGAATTCAAAGCAAGTTCAGATCAACTTAAGGATGTTGTTATTCAGGGTGGCAAGGCCATTGATCACACCATTCAAGGTGTTGGCAAAGTTCTTGAAGAAGTTATTCAGGTCAGGAAAACACAGGAATTCATGGCTGCAAAGGCTGAAGAGCACAGTTTCAAGATCATTGATGAGGTAGGCCAATTTAAAGAATCTGTTATCCAAACCCTAACTGTCGAAGTTAGAAAGGGGGAGGACAAGATGACAGAGTTATTAGATCAAACTTTATTTGATTTTCACAATCACTTAAGTAACAAGTTTGAGCAATTATCCCATGGTGTCCAAAAGCAGGTAGCTGATATAAAATATTTCACCTCTAATACTGCTGTTTGGCTCCACCATGAGATATTTCCTGAATTGGGTATTGACCCTGCTCAGCCCCCTCCTCAGTTTATTCCTTCACAGTCTGATGCTCCTCAGTTCCCTCAGTTCCCTCCAAGGCCGGTAGGGCTGTCAGATGATACTCCTTCTGTAGAGGCTCATTCCACTATGCCTAGCTCAAAGAAAAGAAAAAATGGTGAAGGACCTTCTGCCAGTAGGTCAGTTCCTGGTTCTAGTTCAGCAGGCTCTGGAAAAGCTGTTGCTACTGAACCTGAAATTTATCCAGAGGTTTGGAGCCCAGTTTCTAAGATTATTATTCTTTACTCTCTCATGCTAGTAGAGGAAGGTAATGTGAAAGTTTCTGAACTTTTCAGTTCATCTGAGTGGAAGAAGTATGAGTCAAGCAAGACTAAGAGAAGAATTCACTTCAAGAATCATGGTTACAACATTCCCACAGCTCCAGCAGCTCCTCCAATGTACCATCCCAAGCCTTATGCTTATTTTGATAGACAAGAACTGAAGAGAAAGTGAAATGCCAATGTCTGAGGACAAGTTTATGAAGATAACCAAAACCATCTTTCTATATGATCGTGTGAACATTAATTCATAAGACAATCTTAAATATATATATAGTTTTGATTTTGATGAGACAATCCTTTATATATATATAGATATTGTTTTTGATGCTCTTTCTACTTGTTTCTACTTAATCAGTAGTATATCTTTTTGTGTCTTATATTGATACAATTCATCTTGGTAAGAATGGTTCTCACTTCTACAAATAGGGGGAGATTGTTGGGTATTGTATCCACAATAACCTTGATTTGTAGGTAGTCATCCTTGAACCAAGATTGAATTGCTTGTGTATTTGATATGCTTCTCTAGTATTGTTCTTGCAGGTTCACATTGCTAAGTGTAGACCAATGTCAGTTCACAATGGGTCAATAAGCACAGTCTCATGCAATGTAATTCCTCATTGTGTGGGATATGGGGTTGACTCATGTGTGATCTCTCTATTGGGATACACTTCGTGTTCAAGACAATTGAAGCTCAAGTCTTGGAGGTGCAGCAGTTGTTCAAGAGGAAAAGAAAGATTTTCTTAAGTATATTTTTCGAGAACTTAAGATATTTCTCGAGAAGTCTTTATGAGCTTTCGAGAAATCCTTGTGATATCTCGAAAAGTCTTCTCAGCAGTTGAGTAAGCTTCTCAGCGGTTGTTCTCAAAAAGTTTATCTCAATGGAAGTTCTCGAGAAGTTAATATTATCTCGAGAAGTCTATGATTCTCTCTTAAAGCTTTCTTGTATTTCTAGTAAAGCTTTTCTCTAAGGGTGTTTCTCGAGAAGTCAAGGAGTTCACGAGAAGTATTTTGTACTCTCAAGAAATTAGTTCTCCCGAGAACTCAGTTCTTTTCTTTCGAAGAGTTTATCTTTTTCATTTCTCGAAAAGTCCATTATTTCTCGAGAAGTCTTTTCTAAGCCTTTGAAGTTCTCTTCCAAGTTATTTTTCGAGATCAAGCAGTCATCTCTCGAGAAGTCTTGCATTTCTTGAGAAATTTGATTCTCGTGTTTCTCGCGATCTTTAATCTTTTTGATGACAAGTCCTTTCCGTCTGTTTGACGTGACGCCCTTCTTCGTTTAAGGTTAATCCTTTTCATTAAGCCTTCATCTATATAAGGCTCTCTCTCTTAGGAATACAAATAATAACAATAAGAAAATCAGAATTCTTAATTCTTCCGCAACCTAATCCAATTCAAGAATATTGAAAAGTTCCGCGCACATCGCCATCGTTGGAGATCGATCTGAAGTTCTGAGTTATTGTCTCCAAGTGGAAGGAAAAGTTTCGATCGATCATTGCTCCATCCGCTCTGTATCTATGGGATCGATCCGAATCTTAGAAGATCAGATTTGAGTCATTTTGATTCTTCTTCTTCGACATCAAGTCAAAGCCATTCCTATCTCGAGAAGGAAGAAGATCCCTAAGGAGTTTTCAGATCTGATCGTGATTTGATAAGTATTGTACATTCTTTAATTACATTTAATTGTAGGAGAGGTTATTCTCCGAGTTGTAGGAGTGGTGTTCTCCGAGTTTTAAGAGAGGTAACCTCTGAGATTGTAGGAGATTTGTCTCCGAGTTGTAGGAGTTTTGTCTCCGAGATTGTAGGATCTTTCTAGATCCGAGATATAGTGAGTAGTCATTTCTAGCTGTGGTGCTAGATTGGCGAGGCCGCAAGTGGAGTACCCAAGAAAGAAAAATCACTATAAATTTCTTGCGTCGTCTGTGATTGAGATTTGCATTCTGTGTGTTCTTTATTATCAAGTTTTCTTTTTATGCAAAAGACGCAGTTATCACCTATTCACCCCCATCTAGGTGATTTAGGTTAGCAACTAGATATTACATTACCTTTTAGAGATTGAGTCGATACTCAATCAATAGCTCCAAGAAAAGTCTTTTAGGATTCAGAATCCTATTCCAAGTCCTAGCTTTGCGCTTCCTTCAGCTCCGTCAATGTTGAACTGTTCGTCGGAGGAGTTAGTGTAGAATTGTGTCCACACCTCTATATTAGTCCACATGAGAAAGGAGAACCCTTAGCCTCTTATCAAACAAGAGTTAGGTCAGAGAAGGAATGCCTTCTACATCTCCACAGATTACTAGATCTGTTAAAGGAAAGGAGGCGACCTCAACGGTTGCGGCTAGAACCGAATGGGAACACTTCCCGTCGATATCAAGGCGCGACACGATCTTGCGGGAACGATTCCCTTCGATATACAGAAGCAATGAATAGATCCCAAAGGAACGATTCCTTTTGATCTACCAGTCAGCGAGAGATTTCACGCACGGGTAAGGGCACACCGTCGGAAATCGCAAGTCACCGATCGTCAGCGAGAGATTTCCGTTCTTCGCTCGGGTTTTCTCCACAAGGAAGATCTGTCGAACAACTACTAAACCCTAAAAGGTTTAGCCTTTTATACCCTGAGAAAAGAAAGACCATGAAGTCGGCTATCTGCAAACCAGATTAAAACAGAAGCTACAGGTTTTCGTCAAAAACAGAATTCGTCAATACCTATTCGACGGATTCGTCGAAACAATTCCGACGAATTCGTCGAGTCAGTATCGATGACTCCAGTCAGCCCGCGAGACGGTCTCAGCGGCTCAACCAGCCTTTCCATCGATTCAATATTCGATGAATTCGTCGATACAATATCGACGGATCCGTCGATAACCTTTTGACGAATTTGTTGAAACGGTTTCGACGAAAACTCCAAGGCTCAATTCGACAAGGTCCTGTTAATTCATGTAATCGAGAGAATCTCGACGACATTGTTTACGAGTCGATATTCACAATATCATCTCGAAAACTTCAAGACATGCTCCATACAATATTCACAATATCTAGGAGCAGTCTTCCCGTACTAAATGTATTCCATATAGCCATAGGTTTGGTTCTCCACCCATATCCAATATGAGTAAGACCAACACAAACCAATCTCCAACTTCTCCAATACTCTTATGTGCGACCCTATAGGCTCATATCGCGTTGGCAGTAAGACTAATTGTTGATTCCTTCTAGATCACCAAAGAAACTCCAACAGTCTCCCACTTGATCTAGAAGGTATCAACAGAAGTCTCACAAACAATGAGCGGCACCTAGTAATGCATCAATGCTACCCAAGAAATAAGAGTTCATAACTCAATAAGCCTGTCTTTACCAATGTATCAGTGTTGTCATGTCCCTTTGTCCATTACATCCGGATAGAACTAGAGGCATGGACCGTGTCACCCTCATGATCGTTCAATCCTTGTTTCCTGATCTAGAATAGACTGTCTGAAATTGGTGAGCTCAATATCATATATTGACTCAACCAAGCATGACCATGCATTTCTCAGTCTCATTCCATCAAGGGGCCCATGGATGTAACTCCTGTCATAAAGGAGGACAAATTCCATTTCTGCTCACACATAAACAACCAAATGATTCGTAACATACCCAACAACCACCCTTATCGTCAACCTTTCTCAAGAGAAGACTTTAGATGGCATCAAAGTACACTCTTCGTCACCTGAAGAATGTTGTGACTTCAGGTCAAAGGACCATAAACATCATTGCCAGTTGAGATCTACTTGTGACACGTTCGTATAACAATCCACAAAGTAGTCTCACGGGGAGGGGGGGGGGGGGTCTGTCCAGTACAACTTGTTCTTAACAAGTACCCATGTGATGACTTGATATCACAATATCATGACCTGTGAGAACCGGTCATCGGTCAACTCACATGCTAGTCTTATGGTCTCATCCTCGCCCAAAATTCTAGGATGATACCTCGACCAGGGACTATTTAAGAATGAAGCTTCATTTAAACATATGCCCTCACATTCAAGTCACGTACTTGAATTCCTATGGAAGCAAACATTCTAAGGGAATTCATTATGTTAATTAGTCTATTATATAGAAACAGTTGACATAATAAAAGAACTTGAAATAAATGTAAAATGAAACATACAGTACATAACACAATTCATCAAATGAAAAAAAACCGACAAACATGCAATCCACATGGCTCCCACTAAAGATGATCATTCAGGTATCTAATACCCATTGATCTAACATGACCATCATGCTTCCTTTGCGCAAGAGGCTTTGTCAGTGGATCCGCTATGTTATCTTCAGTCGGTACAATGCAAATGCTAACATCTCCTAGATCGACAATCTCTCGAATAAGATGGAACCACCGAAGTATGTGCTTGGAGCGCTGATGAGATCTAGGTTCCTTAGCTTGGGCAATTGCACTGTTGTTGTCACAGTAGAGAACTACGAGATCAACAATGCTAGGAACTACATCTAGCTCGCCGATGAATTTCCTAATCCACACAGCCTCCTTTGCTGCATTTGCGGCAGCAATATACTCGGCTTCTGTCGTAGAATTGGCAACTATCTCCTGCTTGGAACTCTTCCAGCTTACAGCTCCTCCATTAAGGCATAATACAAAACCTGATTGGGACTTTGAATCATCCTTATCAGTTTGGAAGCTAGCATCTGTGTAACCACGTACAACGAGCTCTTCCTCTCCACCAAACACCTAGAACGTATCCTTAGTCCTTCTGAAGTACTTTAGGACATTCTTGACTGTTATCCAGTGACCATCACCAGGATCAGACCGATACCTGCTCATCATGCTCAAAGCATATAAGACATCGGGCCGAGTACACAACATTGCATACATGATTGATCCAATTGCCAAGGCATATGGAACCAACTTCATGCGGTCCTTATCTTTCAAAGATTTAGGATACTGGTCCTTAGAGAGACTCACACCATGTGACATGGGTAAGAATCCTTTCTTGGACTCAAGCATATTGAACCGTTTCAATACCTTGTCAATGTATGTACTCTGGGTCAAACCCAGCAACTTCTTCGATCTATCTCTATAGATCTTAATACCAAGTATGTAAGTCGCTTCACCCAATTCTTTCATAGAAAAGTAGTTCCCTAGGTTGTTCTTAACAACTTGCAGGGTCGGAATGTCATTCCCGATCAGCAGTATGTCATCCACATACAGTATCAAGAAAATGACAATTCTCCCACTAATCCTTTTGTAAACACAAGGCTCATCTTCGTTCTTGATGAAACCAAACTCTTTGATCTTCTCATCAAAACACAAATTCCAACTTCGAGAAGCTTGTTTCAATCCATAAATGGATCGATTCAACTTGCATATTTTAGTGGCTTCACTTGGAGATACAAAACCCTCGGGTTATGTCATATACACTTCCTCAAGGAGGTTTCAATTAAGGAAAGCCATTTTGACATCCATTTTCCAGATCTCGTAGTCATAATACGCAGCAATAGCAAGTAGAATTTTGATGGACTTGACCATGGCTACAGGGGAAAAGGTTTCATCATAGTCAACACCATGAATTTTACTAAAACCTTCAGCCACCAGCCGGCCTTTGAATGTCTGTACATTCCAATCCATGTCGATCTTCTTCTTGAAGACCCACTCGCACCCTATGGGTCGTACCCCTTCAGGTGGTTCCACCAATGTCCAAACTTGGTTTGTATACATGGAGTCCATTTCAGATTTCATGGCCTCAAGCCACCTCTCGGAGTCAGGTCCATTCATAGCCTCTTGGTAGGTCGCTGGTTCATCATCATGATCCATAAGCAACACATTACCTATTTGAGTCATGAGAAATCCATATCTCTCAAGATCAACTCTAGGTCTACCAGATCTACATAGGACTTGTGTTTCTTGAGCAGGTTCTCCAGCTACAACAGATTGTAGTCCTTGCTCAGGTTCCAATTCACATTCATTCATTGTTTGTGGTTCTTGAACTTGTTCAAGTTCTACCTTGGTATTTTCTCTAGATAGAAACTCTTTCTCTAGAAAAACACCACTCCTAGCGACAAACACTTTGCCCTCGGAACGATGGTAGAAGTAGTACCCTTTGTTTCCTTGGGATATCCCACAAGATAACACTTATCTGATTTTGGTTCCAGCTTGTCAGACACTTGACGTCGTACGTATGCCTCACAACCCAAAATCTTAATGAAAGACATACTAGGACGCTTCCCAGTCCATATCTCATATGGTGTCTTTTGAACCATTTTCGTCCGAACTCGATTTAGTGTAAAAGCAGCGGTCTCTAGAGCAAAACCCCAAAAGGAAACAGGCAGACCTGCATGACTCATCATCGACCGCACCATGTCTAACAAGGTACGATTCCTCCTCTCAGAAACACCATTATGTTGCAGTGTTCTGGGTGGGGTGAGCTGTGATACAATACCACACGCTTTCAGATGATCACGGAACTCCTGACTCAAATATTCGCCACCTCAATCAGATCAGAGTGCTTATATTCTTTTTCTCAGTTGGTTCTCCACTTCATTCATAAACTCTTTGAACTTTTCAAAGGTCTCAGATTTGTTCTTCATAAGAAACACGTATCCGTATCTACTGAAATCTTCAGTAAATGTAATGAAGTAGTGGAACCCACCTCTAGCAAAAGAACTCATGGGTCCACACACATCACTATGTATGACACCCAAGAGATCATCTGCCTTCTCAGTATGACCAGTGAAAGGGGCTTTAGTCATTTTGCCTAATAAGCAAGACTTACATCTCTCAAATGATTCATAATCAAATGAGTCCAGTAGTCCATCTCTATGGAGCTTGGATATGCGTTTCTCATTTATATGGCCTAAACGACAATGCCAAAGGTATTTAGGATTCGAGTCCTTTGTTCTTAGTCTTTTATTATTTTCTACATTATAGATCGGATGGTATAAGTTCAAAACATATAAACCATTAAAAAATTGGGCTACACCATAACAAACATCATTCATAAAAATCGAACAACAATTGTTCTTAATTATAAACGAAAAACCTTTCATGTCAAGACATGAAATGGATATTATGTTTCTAGTTATGGTTGGAACGAAATAACGGTTATCTAATTCTATTACAAGCCCAGTGGGTAAAGAAAGACAATAGACACCAACGGCGACGGCAGCAACTCTTGCTCCATTTCCGAAGCGCAGGTCTACCTCCCCTTTACTCAGCATTCTTCTCCTTCTCAGTTCCTGCACATTTGTACAAATGTGAGAACCACATCCGGTATCCAATACCCAAGATGAAGGAGCAGAAAGGTTTATCTCTATAACGTGCATACCTGAAGTGGAAGTCATACCTCCCTTCTTCTTCTGCAGATCCTCAATATAGAGGGGACAGTTCCTCCTCCAATGCACTTCCTTACCACAGTGGTGGCACTTTCCTTCTTTCGCCAGACCTTTCCTTTTCAGAGCAGAAGACTTGGTGTCAAGATGAGATTTAAATCCAATCTTCGTCTTCTTAGATCCCCTGGTCTTGCCCTTACCCTTATGCACCATCATTATGGGGCTGGCAGGCTTGACCTTCTTCATGTTGTTCTCGACAGTTCTCAACATGCCAAGGAGCTCGGGTAGTGTCTTTTCTATTTCATTCATGTTATAGTTCAAGATGAACTACTCATAACTGTCCGGCAACGATTGCAGGATCAGATCTGTGGACAACTCTTGGCCCAAGGGAAAACCTAGTTTTTCAAGGTTCTCTATATACCCAATCATCTTGAGTACGTGAGTCCCTATTGAATCGCGAGCTCCCATTTTGCACTGAAACAATGCCTTGGATATGTCAAACCTCTCTTGCCGGGCTTGCCCCTCGAACATTTTCTTGAGGTGACCGATTATCTCATAACCACACATGCTCTCGTGTTGCTTTTGAAGCTCAGAGGACATGGTAGTAAGCATGAGGCATTCCAAATCCAAGGTATCATCCTGATACTTCTTGTAAGCATCTCTGTCTGCTCGCAGAGCATTTCTGGTCGGTTCTGTGGGGGCTTCCCCTTCCAAGACATAGAGCTTACACTCTTGCCTGAGAACAATTCTTAGGTTCCTATACCAGTCGAGGAAGTTCGTCCCATTGAGCTTGTCCTTCTCAAGGATGGCTCTCAGGGACAACGTGGAGTGAGATGTATTTGCCATGGAAATTCTACAATAAATTTGCAAAAGATTTTCAGTACTATATTTCAAAATACATTTTATTTTAATAAAGACTTTAATTAAATACTCCCACTATTTTAATCAAATCGATAACCCTTAATTTCAATTCGGAAAGTTTATGCGAGCTACTCTCTTAGTGGACAAGATCCAGATTTCACCAACACAATGAGTCCGCTTTGGCATTTCTCTCACGATGCAGTTATTTAGGTAGACAACACTTGCCAATTGCATCACTATGCAACTCTTGTATGGTTGGTGAATAACTCTTTATTTGCATCCATCATATGGTGCATGCAAACCCAATGCCTCTAAGCAGTCAACCTTTGAGGTCACTTAGTTAAGTTGGACCCGATGTCGACAGTGGGATATCACAATAATCCGCTCGTACCCTTACCAAGATAGATTAATGCACCTTGCTTTGGCAAGCCCACACTTCATCGATCGAGGCAGGAAGAGTGTCATCCACTAGAAGGCATCCGAATACTTAATATTAGATTAAGGGATTTTAAGATACAGCCGATGAAGATTTCATCGTGATTAACATTTAATCATGATTAACATTTAATCAATGTGCACACAATTCACAAACAGACCAAGCATAACCCGGATACATTCCAGATGCACAAAACCATCAACACTTGATGATATGGATTAAATCTGAGTATTTAGAACATTTCTAAACCTTCGGATTTACATGTACCGGATGCGAGCAAAAACAAACACTCTTATTGCAGTAGACAAGCTCGTCTCTCTAGTATTTAGTTTCACAAACTATCATAGAGACAGACGGTTACTGCGAAGGGAACAATATCTGAAACATGGAATTAGCAGAAACCTAGCTCTGATAACACTGTTGGGTTTTCCTTAACGGTATACACAACAGATGTGCGCAGCGGAATATATCAAGAACAACCCAAAGAGACATGTGGATCATGCTAAAACCATGAATCAAGAAATTGCGGCAACAATAAAATTACCTTATAGAGATTGAGTCGATACTCAATCAAAAGCTCCAAGAAAAGTCTTCTAGGATTCAGAATCCTATTCCAAGTCCTTGCTTTGCGCTTCCTTCAGCTCCGTCAATGTCGAACTGCTCGTCGGAGGAGTTAGTGTAGAATTGTGTCCACACCTCTATAGAAGTCCACATGAGAAAGGAGAACCCTTAGCCTCTTGTCAAACAAGAGCTAGGTCGGAGAAGGAATGCCCTCTACGTATCCACAGATTACTAGATTTGTTAAAGGAGAGGAGGCGACTTCAACGGTTGCGGTTAGAACCGAATGGGAACACTTCCCGTCGATATCAAGGCGTTGCACAATCTTGCGGGAACGATTCCCTTCGATCTTCAGAAGCAATGAATAGATCCCAAAGGAACGATTCCTCTTGATCTACCGGTCGGCAAGAGATTTCATGCACGGGTAAGGGCACGCCATCGGAAATCGCAAGTCGCCGATCGTCATCCGCTTCTGTTCTTCGCTCGGGTTTTCTCCAAAAGGAAGATCTGTCGAACAACTACTAAACCCTAAAAGTTTTTTCCTTTTATACCAAGAGAAAAGAAAGACCCCGGCGTCGGCTATCCACAAACCAGATTAAAATAGAAGCTACATTTTTTCGTCAAAAACATAATTCGTCAATACCTATTAGACGGATTCGTCAAAACAATTCCGACGAATTCGTCGAGTCAGTATCGACGACTCCAGTCAGCCCGCGAGACGGTCTCAGCGGCTCGACCAGCCTTTCCATTGAATCAATATTGGACGAATTCATCGATACAATATCGACGGATACATCGATAACCTTTTGATGAATTCGTTGAAATGGTTTCGACCAAAACACCAAGGCTTAATTCGACAAGGTCCTGTTAACACATGTAATCGAGACAATCTCGACGACATTGTTTATGAGTCGATATTCACAATATCATCTCGAAAACTTCAAGACATGCTCCATACAATATTCACAATATCTAGGAGCAGTCTTCCCATACTAACTGTATTCCATATAGCCATAGGTTTGGTTCTCCACCCATATCCAATATGAGTAAGACCAACACAATCCAATCCCCAACTTCTCTAATACTCTTATATGCGACCCTATAGGCTCAAATCGCGTTGGCAGTAAGACTAATTGTTGATTCCTTCCGGATCACCAAAGAAACTCCAACAATGGACTCCTTAAGAAGGGATCCCAGCCACTGTTTGGCCTTTGACCGCAAAGAAAAAGGAAAAGACGTAATCGAATGATGTCATCAGTGATGCCATTGATTTTTAAAGTATCACAAATTTTGAGAAAATTAGAAATATGAGAGTTTGGATCTTCGTTCGGCAGGCCATCGAAGGTCACCGATTGTTGCATCATTTGTATGATGTTAGACTTGATATCAAAGTTCTTGTTCACCACTGCGGGGTAGACAATACTTGACTGTGTGCCCTCCAGATTCAGCCGTGCATAATAGGACATGGTCCTTTGCTGGTCCTCATTAGGATTGGGCATATTGGGCACCTTATTTTCTGTGGTAGTGTCCCCGATCAACTCTTCAAATACTAAATGTGAATCCTGATCACGAGAACTACGATGTCGTAAAATGGTGCTCTCGATCTCTAGATCAAAAAGATTATTCGAAGAGCCACCTCGGGTCATACACTAGAAAAATAGAAGGGGAGAAAAAAAGAGAAATTGAAAGGAGAGAATAATAAAATAAAACAAAAGAAAGAGAAAAACTTAATTATTACAATTTTTTCTTTCTAGATGGATTAAGTTAGTTTTGAACTTCCCGAGGTATACCCCATGAAGGGTTCTCACCGGTACTAGGAGGTGGGCTGGGATGATAACCCAAATGTCCCATTCAAAGATTTAAATTACACCTTAAGGATTTTTTTAAAACTAGAAAAAAAGAAAAAAGAAAAAGGAAAACGATAAAATTAATAGCTATCCTATTTACAAAATATCAACCCAAGTTCCCGGCAACGGCCCCAAAAACTTGATATCAATAATTCGTGTTTGTGATTTTTGGAAAAGCAAAGAAAGGGGTTATGTGTTGATATTCTCCAAACCTATATCCGATGAAGGTAAGTGTACCTTATCGTCTATAGTATACGATATTTTAAAAATACCAAGGTCGTATTCCTTGGGGCGTGTTGAATACTTATACTTCGAGGAGGAAACTATTATCTTATCAATTAAATTTTTTTTAGTAGTTTTACTTAACTAAAAAGATAGACAATTGCAAATTAAAGTAAGGTTTAGATAATGATTAAAAGAATTAGTGCTCAATCTTGAGTCACCTTGGCATGAGAATAATCAAAAAGTTGAAATAAATAAATACAATTCCCTTTAAGTAGACTACATGACCGTGGAGGTTCCCTAAGCATGAACATGCCTCTCTCGGGAAAATGTCCAACTAAGTTTAGGAAAAATCGACCGAACTCTCGTTCTATAATCGAATGCCTAAAACTTGCTTTATGAAGTGAACCCCACTATTGGATTTGACTCCAATTCGGGAGATTTACGTCATCCTCTCTTGAGGGGTGCATGCAACTCTCTTTACCCTTGAGTGATCGATTCATACTTGAGCCTCTCGGCTAACTGAGTATGAAAACTTAAGTGAAAACCATATATCGAAATTTTGGTCTCACTAATTAAAAAATCAAGGGTAAATCAAAAGTGTTTATATAAAGGGAAAAAGAGAGCTAGAAGTTCATACCTTGATTATCTCATCCTCGGATCATATCGATCGAGCACTAATTAGAGTTTAGTTAATCATGGTAGAGGGAAAAAGGAAAAAAATGAAGTAAGATTATTGCATGAAAAATTACTAATGTAGAAAGAGAAATGAAGAAAAGCAAAGGTAAAATTTTATTAAAAACTAAAGTGATTACCAGCTTAAAGAAAGATTACAACATTAGTAAGATGGAATTACAAGATCACTAGAAACTATTGCATGAAAAGCTAGAAGAAATTTACTTGAAAAGAAGAGAGAGAAATAGAGCATAAGGGGAAAAGCATGAAAATAACAACTAACGGCACTAACAACACCTCGCCCTCTCCAAAATTCTGAACCCTAGACTCAAGGAGACCTCTTGAATTTATAGAAAATTTTTTCAGTTACACGCCCTGTAACATCCCACAAATAACTAGACCCCTAGGAGAGTTTTTGTCATGACTAGGTCATGACAAAGTACTAGGAAGACCAGAAGGACCATAAGATCCTGAGTGAGAAGGTGAAATCAGCTTAGTCTGCAAATAGTAAAATCTAGTTACCTAACCTAGGATTGGATTTCTAGGTCACAAGTTGATCACCTAACCCTACCATGACACCCCTAACCCTTAGGGAGCCCCTTGGGTCACAAAGGACCCATTGGGGTCAACTAAATTAGTCAATTTGACCAAAGTCAACCCTAGCCCCAAATACATCAAACCACCCTATTTATGGTCAATCAGGGTTCAATTGGCCCAATTGACTGTCCCCAAGTTCGCCCACCCACTAAGGGAGGCCATTAGGTCAACATTGACCCATTGGGCCCAATCAATTTCACTAATTTGACCAAAGTCAACACTTGGTCAATATTGCCCAAATTGGGTTAATCAAGCACAAAGCTCCAGTACATTTGGGCTAAGCCCAATTTCAACAGCCCAAATGATTAGTCACCACTGAAATTACATGGAATGCCACTCAATTTCTGGAGGGGGTGACTAGGAGAGAGAAAAAGGGGGTTTCCCCAATTTTGAAAGAGAAATCAAATGGCCATTCATGGTGATTGAATGCAATTGACCCTTCAATTCTCCCCCAACTGATGGGCATTCATCTCCCCTTTCAATTATAAGGAGTTTTCTAATTTTTCCATGCCTTGGGGGAGTTCAATTTCATGGAAATTGGGAATGACCGAAATTTTCCATTAATGACCAATAATGGCAATCCAAAATGTAACCCCCTCCCCCTCAATTGAGCCCTTTATCACCTTCAGAGCATGAAGTGGAGCAAAATCCTCCACTTTTCTGAAGGAATCTTCCACACAGAGGGAGAATTGCCATGGCCCCCAAAACTTCCCAAGCATCCATGGTGAACCGATGATCGGCAAGGAAAACAGCCACCTCACAGGTCTAATCCTCTTCTCCTCCCTTAGTGCATAGATCTCAATCTATTTGGGGATTGATTCGAGCCAAATCATGCTCGAATCAAGCTCCTGAAAGGGCTCATTTTTGAGCTCTTTGACCCCGCAATAAAACCCTACTCTGGCCACCACCGGCTGGCAAACCACCGCCAATCACCGGCTGATGCGCAAATCTCGCACACCGTAATAGGCGGTAGCTCGACTGCGGCACGAAACGGCAGTGTACCAATCGTTCAAGTAATATAAAATGAGGAGTAATCCCCGAGTATCGAATCTCTCAAGGAACACAGTAAGGTGGAGTTAACGTTCGAGGAAGGACTTGAGATCGAAGTCCTTGAGTCAGATGGAATGCGGAAACGGGGTGATTTGGCTTTTGGAAAATAAAAGAAAACAACTACAACTACTCCTATGCAATGCCGCTATGCAGTGCTTCGCTTGGAGGGATGGAGACTAGGCAGGCCTTGGGCGCGCTGCGTCGCAAGGGAGGATGGAAGAGTAGGCAAGCGGAGTCGAACTGTGCAGGCCTTGAGCGCACTGCTTCGTTGGGCGAATGGATTACACGGGCCGCTATGCCACGCTTCGCTAGGCGGATGGAAGAGTAGGCATACAGATGAGGGTCGCAAGCAACTCGTCGACAAGCACGCCACTAGCAATTGCTAGTGCGACACACGAACGTGACGGCAGGATGGAGGATGGATGGTGGCGCACCTCGTACACATATGAACAAAATATAACTTCACATAGAAATGAAATTAAGATTACAAGCACGATTCATAGTGTTCATCATCAATACATGAGAGATCTAGCTACAAACGCATCAATAAGAGAAGAACAAGGCAAGAAATCGACCGAATCCGAAGGCTCGTTGGAGATTCACGGTTGGAATCGTCGAGTTGTCAATCCGCATCCAAGCTCGGTCCGCAACTACGTCCGGGGTAGAGAGAGATGTCACTACTCTCCAATGAGCCCGTCTTCTTCGTGTCACGATCCGGTAGAGGTTGCAAACTTCCTCTTGCTTGATGGCGATGGCAGCTAGATCTTCATTTGAAGCGCTAGGATGAAGGAGGAGTCCGAGAGGAAACGCCGGCTCAAGATTGGCGTGAAGAACAAGCCCGGAGCAACTCCAGATGGTGGGCGGCGATGGAGGGGCGAAATCGGGGCTCTGGCGTGAGAAAACGGCGGACTGAAATCAACTCCCCGACCTAATTCGCGAGCAGGTCTTTAAATAGGCGCTGGAATAAACAGTGCGCACGATCGGTGGCGCACGACCAGTGGTCGTGCACACTAGAATCCTGTGATCGTGCGCCTGCCTGGGCGGAGCCTGCAATGTAAGAAATTTATAAATTATAATGTTTGCACGACCAGTGATGCACGACCAGTGGTCGTGCGCACTATCATAAATGGTCGTGCGTTCGGTCAAGACAGAACTCAAATTTTGGGGGTTGAGTGCGCACGATCAGTGGCGCACGACCAGAGGTCGTGCGCAATAGAACTAGTGATCGTGCGCAGTGTTCCTGTACAGAATTGTACCGGGAACACCTGCATGACTCCTGTTCCTACAGAAATGCTAATCAGGCCACTGAAAGTGGCACTCAACAATACGATAAGGCTATCAAAAGAGAATAAACATAAAACACACCAAATTAGGCCAAGAAGTGCACCTAGCATAGAATGATAAATATGAGCTAAAACAAGGCTAAAGTGTAGTGGAATGACTAGATAAACGACCCAGATGAGTCCATATATGTGTATATAATTGGGACTCATCACCGGCCACCACCTCGACGGAGGTGGTTGTGGCAATAGCTGGCCTGGAGGTAGCATGGGTGGCCGATAAATTGAGATTGAAAGTCACACATGATAGGCAGTAGGGGACCGTCCAATCATTGGGGATGATGAACATGCACCGTCTGATTTGCGTGATCTGTTATACGCAGACCAAATGGTTCATTTTATATATTTTATTACATTCTGTCATAGATTTGTTAGTAGATAGTTTTAATTATTAAAAATACTAAGAGGCATTTTCTGTGGAAGTGGTCAACATAAAATAGGTTTACCGTGGTGTCTATTTTAATTTAAAAGTTTTTTCACTCAATTTGGCTTACTAGATCTCCCTCAGCACCCTTTTTGGCGCAAGGTGTCCCTAGGGATAACCATATATGTATTTGAGTGCCCCCATTGATCCACTCAGTCAACTAGCTTGAAAATTTGACCATAGGCTAGTCTAACCAAGAGTCACATCATATCCAAAAATCAAAATTTTTGGAGATGATTTTTCTATAAATTTTGAAATAATTTAATAATACATACATGGCTTAAATATAAGGTTTATGGACCTCAAATCCACCAAATATCTGGTGTATGGCTTGTGGGGACATAATATAGTCATGGTAAAAATCTCTGCCCATTAGTATTTGATTAGACTTGGTAATCTAGCATCCAATCATGGCCCTTTAGGGAAAGTTAACTCTAACTTATTCAAAAGTGTACTATGAGGATTTGAGTGGCCATCCCTCAACCAAATATGATGAAACTTTGTTCACCCATTTATTATCACATAAAAAACCCCCACAAGTAATTTTAGAAAGTGTAGGATTGGAATACCAAGAAAACCTAGATCAACCTTTTGGGTTGCCTATTTGGGTAAATGAAGGGAATGAGGTCATATCTCCTTGGATGGGCTTGAAACTTTGTAGATAGTTTCATAGAGTGAGTAAATACCCTAGATAATTTTTTTGGAATTTTTAGAGTTATTATCACCCACTGAATATTTAATATTTAATCTGGTAACTTTCTTTTCATGTGCAAAATATAGTTATATGTTTTAGAAAAGTTATGAAACTTGGACAGTGAACTTTCCATAATGCCTTGAGTCTCTGGAAATTTTATTATAATTTTTGGATAAGGTGATTTGGTAGTTTCTTCATAATGTGCCAAAAGTCAATTTCCATGATTTAGATTAATTATGTGGTCAATGATTTTAGAAAAAATGTGAAATTTGTTCAGAGAGCCTCTACGGTTCTTATAATGCTCTGTAATATTTATCACAATTATTGGATAAGAATTTATAGTGCTACCTTCACAAATTCACTATAATCGGTTCCCTTGAATTAATTAATTATATGACTAAATGATTTAAGAAAAATATGGAACTGGACCAATAGTCCTGTTAGGACATCATGATGCTCTAAAAATTTTGTTATAATTAATGGATGAGACTATGTACTAGTTCCTTCACAAATTGATTTAAACCTAGTTCTTTTGCAACAATTAAATATATAGTTAATTGAATTAGAAAAATATGAAAATTGGCCAGTGAGCTTCCCTGGTCAATATGGAGCTCTGGTAAATTTATCGTAATCTTTGGATGGATATCTACTTTACTTTGTTCATACATTTGTTAAAAATAGCATTGGTGATGTATTTAAATTAAATGAGCATATTGTACAACCCTATATTTATCGAGTAGGGCCCCAAGATCGAGATAGGCAAAAGAACAAGCAAGGAGGGCATTCGCCCAGGTCAAGAAAGGGCAAAAGGGGTTCCGGGTGAGTGATGCCTCTCTCGCAGGGCATTCGCAGGACACTCGTGCGATGGTTGCATGGAAGTAGTAGCAATCAGGCAGGTGAAGGGTGGGACCCCACTCGTCCAAAGGACCATGTACCCCAGCGAGTGGCGTCCTCAAGGGCTACTCGCCCCGCAGGTGCCGGGAGGTCTGGCGCGCGGGAGGTTAGGCGAGAGGTGCCTTCATGGACCATTTGCCCATGGGTTTGTGGGGGGGGGGGGGAAATTATCCTAATACCCTTCAGAATAGCGGAGTATGGCTGTTAGCATGCCAGTTTGGGGTGCGTTTAGTAAAACCGAAAGGCAGAATTATGCAATTAGCAGACCAGACTAGAAAAGATATATATAGACCTTGAAGGGAACCTTTGGAGAGGATTCCAGTTTCTTGGCTTCTTCCTCCCTAGGTTCTTTGGTTAGCTCCTCAGGCTCTCCAAGGTGCCCAGCTTCAACTTTCGCTTGGGAGGGGAAGCGCTCTAAGATCTTCCGGGTGTGTGGTGGGACCTCCGTGCTGTAGTCAAGGGTCCATGTTAAGCTCTTACTCTCCGGTTTGTTGCTTCCGCAGGATCAGTAGGTGCTACCTGCCCACTCTAAGGGGTCCGATCTCCTCGTTGGGGACAAGTCTTGGTTCCAACATTTTTTGTGCAGTGAGCATGGAGAGCAGTTAGCAAAAGAAAGTTCCAAGGAAGTGGTATGGAAAGATAAGATGAGCAAGATGCCGGCCTCACCGAAACACCATGACCCCGCTCGCCAGTAACAGTGGAAATGCTGGTAGACCTCAGAAGGGACCTACTTGGGGAAATGCAGTGTGCTCTCAGCACAGCGCTAGGGTGTCTCGCAACCCCTGTGCCCCAGATGGTCCCACCGTCAGGAGCTAACTAGAAATCCCAAGGGCAGAAGATGGGAATGGAGGTGGCGGCTCAGGCATCAGGGCAAGAACTTGTGGTCCGGGAACTCTTCCCCAGCATAGCAAGTGCGAGTGAGGTCTCGGTGAGCGTCCACCCAGGAGGCGGGACCCCAGCCAGTGGGGTCCGGGCGAATGGCATCCTCGCGAGTGCGAGACCGTTAGGAGCAGGGTCACCCATGGAGGTTGTGGGGTGAGTGGAGTAGGTGAGAGGGGTGTGTTGGGAATATTGCCCTCAATATTCCTTTCATTTGAAGAGGCATCACTCACAATGCTAAGTACAAGATGTATTTGATAAAGCTATATTTTTGTAAGATACACAGGCTCAGGTAACTCAAGAGAAAGGGCCAATCATGCCCTTAGATCAGGAGAAATCATCTCCTAAGAGATGAAGATTTGTCTCAGCTGAACCGCTGAGACGAGGTCAGGAGCCGCTGAGAAGGCTTCTGGACAAGATTTGGCGTGTTCGTCGAACGAAGAATGCAGTTCGTCGAACGCAGAACTTAGTTCGTCGAATGCTGAGACAAGATAGAAGAAACCGCTGAGACTTGGCGTGTTTGTCGAACGCACAACTTAGTTCGTCGAACACTGAGATGAGATAGAAGAAACCGCTGAGACTTGGCATGTTTGTCGAACGCAGAACTCAGTTCGTCGAATGTAGAGACGGGACAGAAGCAAGCGCTGATACTTGGCGTGTTTGTCGAACGAAGAATGAAGTTCATCGAAAACAGAATGTTGTTCGTCGAACGCAGAAACTTCTTTGCAGATCGACAAAATCCGCTGAGAAGATGACGCCATCTCAGCCCATCCGTTGAGACAGTTCAAACGTGACATGACGGGTTCTGCCCTTGGCGCAAGCTGCAGAAAGGCATTGTGGGGTCCACCAATCTCTCTCAGAACTGTCAGAAGGATGGCTAAGAGCCGTTGAAGATCAAGGGTGTATAAAAGAAAGAGTTAGGGCACTTTTGAGAAGTGCTGGTCGAGTGCAAAAACAAATTCACTATTCCATTGATGGCCCCCATTCTCGTCTTTCTCCTCCTGCTCACTGAACAAGCAAGAAGAATCCGAGAGATAAAGAAAGCTCCTCTACAAGAAGGAGCAAGGTGATCTTCCATCTTTCAACTGAAGAGGAAGATCAGTTTGTAGCTGCCATCATCATCTCCAACTACAAGCAAGCACAAGCTGTGCAGGAACTACAGGACACTTCTTCTCTCTGCTGTCTGTTGTAGTAAGCTTCAAATACTCTTTTACTGTAGGGCTATTTGCCTGAGTTTGTAAGGCTATTTGCCTGAGATTGTAGGGCTGGTTTGCCTGATTTTGTAGGGCCATTTGGCCTGAGGTTGTAGGACCATGAGGTGGTCTGAGCTGTAGGAGGTGGAGTCCTCTGAGGTAGGATCTGTGAGATCTGAGGTAGGGCTGAATAGCCTGAGTTGTAGAGCTGAGAAATCAGCTTGAGGTAGGACCTAGAGGTGGTCTGAGCTGTAGGAGGTGTTTTCCTCTGAGGTAGGGCTGCTATGCCTGAGGTAGGGTATGGGGAAAACCTGAGAGATCTTGAGGGATCTGTGTTGTAAGCTCTTGGAGCTGAGTTTGAAGGAGTTGGCCCTATCTAACACACTGTTAGAAGGGTGAAGGGGGAAAGTGGACTACCCATAGACACACTATCTTGGGGAACTACCATAAACCATTGTGTGTTTTCTGGGTATGCTTGATTACTTGCTTAGAATAACCTTAAACATCTAAATCAAACAAGTAAAAATCATAAAACCTATTCACCCCCCCCCCCTCTCTAGGTGAATTAGATCATATACCTATATAATATTTCAAGTAGTATCAGAGCCAGGTTGGTCATAAAGGACTTAACAGCCTGACCAGATCCTACATAGGTATTATTAAATCTGAGTCCAATGGCCTCTTCTAGATTGAAGAAGGAAATGGGATCCTTGAAGTTGCCCATATGCAACAAAGAAAACTTTGGCATATGGAAGCTAAGGATTAGGCTGTTTATGGAAGCATATGATCCAAGGATTTTTATTACAGTTGAGGAAGGACCTTTCATCTTTCAAACTGCCTCCACTATAGATCCAACTAGAAGACTGGCCAAGGCATTCAAAGACTTGACCAAGGATGAACTTGAATTGTTCACCATGGACAAAAGAGCCCAGAACATCATAGTTAATGTTATTGAAGATTCCACATTTCAAAACTTAGTTCACTACACTACTGCCAAGGAAATGTGGGATACATTAGTAATATATATGGAAGGGACAACTGAAGTAAGGGATGATAGAAAGTCACTCCTTAACCAAGAGCATGAAGCCTTCAGGCAGCAGAGCCAGGGAAGCATCTCCATGTGCTATGAGAGGTTCTTTAGAATAGTCAATGAGCTGAGAACCTATGGGAGAGTGTTCACTAATTATGAGCTAAATGATAAGTTCCTCGGATCTCTAACAAGGGATTGGGACACAAAAATCTGTGCTATCAGGGAAGTGGCCAGTCTTGGTGAGACCCCCACTCACACATTGTTTGGAAAGCTGCTCTCTTATGAGATGCAGCTATCTGCAAGAAAGGAAGAGGACACCTCAACAAAGGCTCAGGCAAGGGAGAAATCAGTAGCTCTCAAAGCTGACAACTACAATATAAGCAAGGGCAGGATGGTGTCTCCTCCAAGGAGAAGTGCTGAATCTGAAACCAGCACCTCAGATAGCTCTTCCTCTGATGAAGAGTTTGCTGCCTTTTTAAGGAAATTCAAGAAAATGATGAAGAGGAAACAATGGAAGAACAAGCCCTCCTCCTCATATCACAATAAGGAGGACAGCAAGAAGTCAAAGCATCACTCCAGAAATGATTGGTATGGCTCAAACTCTAAATTTAATTCCTCTAAAGTTGTCTGCTTGTGCTGCAGCAAGCCAGGGCTTGTCATTGCTGACTGCCCAGTCAAGAGAAAAGAGAAGGATGAGAATAAGGCTCATCAACCAAGAGGCAAGAAAGGAGAAAAATCATTTCTAGCTAAGAAAGAAAGGAGCTGGAGTGAATCAGACTCCAGCTCATCAGAATATGAAAAGGATGAGGCCCTCATTGGGCTGGTTGCTATTGAAGAACCTGCTGCTGAGGAAGATGAGGACTTTCCTGCAGCAAAGGTGGGCATCAGGGCCCCTCTATCATATTCAGACAGTGATATGGAGGTGGATGAAGATGTTGAAGAATATATTGGCCTAATGGCCTTAACATCAGATGATGAAGACTATTAAGACACACCTGACTAGGTACCTACTCCTTCCTCTCTATCTAAGGATGAATAAGGCCCAGAATCTAGAGGACCTTCATCAATTGATGGAAGTGATTCAGAATCTGAAGTAGATGTCAATCAATTGATTGACAAATATGATGCTCTCTTGGAAGCTCTAAAAAGGAGCAAAAAGCTAGCCAAGAGGCAAGCCCAAGAGATAGATTCCCTTAAGATGGAAAAACAAGGATGCACTGAATCTTATACCAAGATGAATCAGATGTATGGAGAAATTAGCCATCTGAAGGGGATACTATCACCCATCTGAGCACCATATCCCAGAAGAACAAGGTCATCAAGGATCTTGAGGAGAAGCTTGTGAAAGAAAGAAGCCTAGTGGCTCAATTCTCCAAGCCAAAACCTATGCTCCCTATTATTGACTCCTTCTCTTCCCAATCCAATAGGAGAGGACTAGGATTCAATAAAATTGAAGTAGGAGAAGGGAGTGGAGAAAAGAGCAGGGGTAAGGCTAAGCCTCAAACCACCTTTCAAAAGGTTTTACTTCCTTCCAGCAGGTATGACCATGAAAGCATGTATAGTCACTGGAAGAATGGAAGTACCTATAGGAAGGAAAATACTCCTTCCCATAGTGGAAGAAAGGGAATGGGATTGAGTGCCATGAAGGCTCCCCAAGAGGAAATTAAAATGGTCCAACCTGGACCTTTTGTATTTGGTACCTCAGCTGTAACATCCCCCAAATAGCTAGACCCCTAGGATGGTTTTGTCATGACTAGGGCATGACAAAACCATAGGAAGCACAAAGGGAGCATAAAAGCTTAGGAAAGAAGAAGAAAACCACCTTGGTCTATAAATAGCAATTTCTAGTTGCCAAGCTTAGGGTTGGACTTTAGGGTCTCACCTTGACCCTTTGACCCCATCATAGCATACCTAACCCTTTAAGTGTCCCCTTAGAGCACTAAGGACCCATTGGGGTCAACCTAAGAGGTCAAATTGACCAAAGTCAACCCTAACCCCAAATCGATCAAAGTAGCCTAATTAGGGTCAATTGACCTCCATAATGCCAAATTTACCTTGACCCTACCATCATAAGGATAGTAGGGACCCAATGAACCAAAAAGCCCCACCATGGGGCCATTAATTTGGCCATTTTGACCAAAGTCAACTCTAGCCCTATTTTGGTCAAACCAACACCTTTTGGATAAATTGGCCCGATCGGGGCACCACCATGACTCAACCAACTTTGGGTGGTGTCAAGGGACTCAAAACACACCACTTGGACCAGTCAACCCCTCAGTTGACCAAGTCAACACCTCAAGTCTACACTTGGTCAACCTTGCCCAAAAAGAAGGGAAATAAATAACTCAAGCCCAATCCACTTAGGCTAGGCCTAATTGGAGTAGCCCATTAGGTTAGGAGGCTGATAATTACCAGGAGTTACCACTCAATTTCTGTAAATGGTGACTAGGAGAGATAAATTGGGAGTTTCCCCCAATTTGAAGAGAGAGAAAAGGAGGATTAATGGCATTCATGGCCAAGGGAGGCCAATTGATCTCCCCATTAATGAGGATTCATTCCCTTTGGCTGTTACAAGAAGTTTGATAGGTTTTCCATCCCACATGGTGGCTGAATGGGGAGGTTTTCTCCATGGCCGAAAATGGCCATTAATGGCCTTCATGGCAATTGGAGGTTACACCTCCTCCCCTCCCCAATTGAACCCCTTATATTCATCACTAGACTGAGGGGAGCATTTTCCCCCACCTAACTGAAGGAGTCGGCCCATCTGGATAGGAGATTGCAAAGGTGCCGAAGCTTCAAGGTCGGCCATGGCCAATAGGAAATCGGCAAGGGGTTACCCCCCCCCCCCCCACACACACACAGGTCCGATCCGCCTCCTCTCCCTTAGTGTTAGATCTTATGATAATTTGGGGCCTGATCTGAGTTCAATTGGGCTCGAATTGTGCTTCTGAAAGGGCTCAATACGGGCTCTTATTCCCCTCCTCTAAACCCCGATCCGACCACCTCCGGCCGGGCAACCACCCCCTATCGCCGGCCACCACCTCAACAGAGGTGGTGGTGGCATTGGCTGGCCGGGAAGAGGCATAGGTGGCCGGGAAATCGTCCCGCAAAGAAGCCCAGGTCGGGCTGTCGCGCGCCGTCCATCCCTCGGGGACGATGACTAAGAGCCGTCGGATCTGCTGTGATCAGCTATTCGCATATTTTAATGTTTATGTTATTTCATTTAATTCGTCGATCAAGGGTAGAAGAAATTCGTCGATCTGGTAGTTGAGTTTGTCGAACGGAATAGATTTCATCGAGCGCAGTACATATTTCGTCGAACGAAGTTTTATTTATGATTTCGTCAAGCACGGTTCTGATTTCGTCGAACGCAGTTTTATTTATTATTTCGTCGAGCATAGTACATATTTCGTCGAGCGCAGTTCTGATTTCGTCGAGCGTAGAGTCATTTATATAATTAAATGTTTATATTGTTTTCTATCACTCATTAAGCAGTGTTTCATTTTAATTACTAAAAATACTAGATCACCTCTGATGAAAAAGTGCCCAACACCAATATTGTAACCCTTGGTTGTAGGTTAAGTGAAAATTTGTCTCAGGTCAGGAGGGGCTGCGTAGCACCCTGTAGAGCCAAAATTGTGGGACTGGTCCCTAGGGTAGGGCAGTCACTCTTTCCTGCATATCTTTTTATTTGTAGATGCTATGGCCTTGATATTTAAAACCTAGGCTAGTTACATACACCCACACAACATACTCAAATATGAGATTTTTAGGAGAAACTTTTTCTAAGGTTTTTGGGATAATTTCATAAATCATTAATTAATTACTTATTGGGTCAAATGACCTCCAATGCCCTCCAAATTTTGGTGGGTGATTCGTAGGGTTACCAACTGACCCTGGTAAGAATCTCAGCCCAATTGGGACTGATCTAGTTTGGAAATTGGTTAACCCAAGTTGGGTCTTATTAGGTCAAAATTAGGGCATGGTGTTTATCTTGGGATATTGTGGTTAAATCTCCTCACCATGAGGTGAAACCTTGGCCACTGGTTTAGGATCACCTAAAATACCCCCATGAGTGGTTTGGGGTGGTGTGGAGGTGGTTAAGCCCTAGAACCCTAGTTTTATCCCTAGGTGTGCATATAGAACTTTGTGAAGGACATGTGGTCAAAAGTCCTTGAATGGTCATGGGATTTAGTGCATATGCTCATGGGGTGTAATTATGCCCTAGGGAATTTTGAGAGAATTTTAGGAGAATTTATTACCCCTAAATTAGGGCATAACCCCTTTAGGGAGATTTCTTATAAGAGGTAATTACATACTCAAAATTTCTTGGATGGAGATGAAACCTTGGTAGTGCCTTTATAATCATATTTTGGACATCTTGTAATTGTTGTGTAATTAATTGAATGATTTAACCAGTACTTCATTTACAAGGCACATATTTTGTCTTAGGTTTAAGATAACTAATTGAGGGTCCAATACTCTCTGACAATTTGTGCAAATTGGTGATAGGACATTTCAGAGCATTAGGAAGCTCTGTGAATTTTTATATAATTTTTGGAGACATAAAATCAGTAGGCTACTTCACAACTTATCTTATTTGAGGTTTTCTTAAAGTATTTATTTAAGTGAGAAAATGATTTCCATAAATCCTGAAATTTAGTCAGTAGACTTTTCTGATGAATACAAGAGCTTGGTATTTTTCCCATAATTTTGGTGTAGATATTTTTGGTGGTTCCTTCATAAATCTACAAGTTGGGGTAGATGATAAATATTAAAAATAGAGGACAAGAGCTATCAGAACTTGCAGCAGAATGACTTCAGAAGCAGGAGAAGAAGAAGTGCTTGAATATTGCTGCAGAACAATTTCTCAATTTTCTCTCTATACTTGGGAGCTCTTCCTCTTTTTCAAATGTAAAATGGTGAATCACTTGTTCTTGTTTTTATGCCGACCTCCTCTTTATTTATAGCTCTGTTAATTCAAAATAATACTATAGGAGGATAATCAATTATCAGTCAGAGAAATAGAAAGATGAAAATGTTTCCATAATATTTATTTCTGTAGAAGGAAAGAACTAATTCTGATTTCAAATAATGTCCAAATAAGTTTAATCAAATTAGCCAAGTATCAGATATAAGGAAAGAATGATTCAGAACGGCTATAAAATATTGACATTTATTCCATACAAATCAGATCTACTGAAAGAAGGAAAGAGATCTGGCGCATATTTAAATCTGTCATATAAATTGACGTGCGTCGATTACCATTCGACGTAAACGTCGAGTTCTTCTTGGCTGGAGGTCGAGAGGAGAATAAGGAAGGTGCGTCGACTAAGGTGCGTCAACTTCTCCATATGCGTCGACTAGAAATCAGAGTAGCGTCGACAACACATACGTCGAAATCTTCCTAAAGTTACTTCGACTCAATCTGAAGGAAATGTCGACTTCATTTCGACGTTGCGTCGAATAGTATTCGACGCATATTTACTTAACCTTGTTTTTATTTCTTAGAATTCATATTCAACTTATTTCTAGGGGTTAAGAGAAATCATTTCCCCAACAATCTCCCCCTATTTGTCTTAACCCTACTTAGAGAGAAATTGTATTAGCATAAAATCAATCCAGCACAGCATTTGTATAGAAAAGAAATATGTCAAATAATCAGAAGAGAAAGTGGAATAAGAAACCATATGACAAGTATTTGTCTTTCACAAAAATTTAAACTAGAAACTTCTTTTTGTACATAAAGTTAACAAAAGCAGAATAAAGTTTCCTAGATAAGTTTTCAATAGTATCAAGAATGTAGCCCCTGACTCTATCAGGTCGTTCCTGGACATTCCTGATGATTGTATGCAGTTTTTCCAATAGTTTATCACCATCAGGGATTATGTCATTTATGGAGTAGCCTTTGTTGATGATGATTGCTGCTTTTTCATCAATCATCTCAATTGTAATGTTTTGAACTTTATTTTCAGTAGGCTTGATCTCAGGTGGTCTCTTGTTATCAACCTTGGGCCTATATATTGTTCTCTTTTCTGATTGTTGCTTCTCAGGAATGTCAGCCATTTTCCCTTTCCCTTTCCAGGGTGAGGCATGCCACTTGTCTAATTTTATAGGTATGTTGGGCTTCTTGTAGGGAATGTAAGTATCTTCTGTACACCCTACACCCTTCTTGTCTTTTTGACCTTTATCTAGGATGATCCCTGCCTGAGGGTTTTTCTTTTGATAAGCTTCAATATCAAACAATTTCTTTGGAATTCTGATAGAAGATTCAGCAAGAATTTGTTCTTTAATCATTCCCTTGTTGATCTTTTCCATCCAGGCAATCCTTTTATCTTCCACTTCTTTTCTAGCTGCTTCATATTCATTCAATTCTCTTTCTCTTATCTCTTCATGCCTCTTTTCCATGTCAGGGTCATGGTACTCCTTCACAGGGCTGTTAGGAGTGATAATAGGCATCTTTTCAAATCTTCTTATTTTCTCACATGCTTTTCTATACTTCCTTTCTTTTGCATACTCTCTCCTTTCTTCTTTGGAGAAGTTTTGCCAGTAGGGAATGGCTTCTCTTTTTCTTTTCATCTGTCCTCCTGAACTTTGCCTAGGTAGGATTTGTTTGGAGAGGCTTGCCACTTGTGGAGGTAGAGGTAGAAGAGGAGGTAGAGAAGAAGGTTGAAGTGGAGGTAGAGGTTGAGGTGGAGATGAAGGAGAGTGAGTTTTCTCTTTGGGTGGAGAGGGAACAATATCAAGAAGAGGAGTCTGTTCTGCAATAGAAGGCAGAATGAATTCAGGTAGAATGATCTCTGCTGAGGGATGATTGTCTCCTCCAAGCTCTTTTGTAGGAATGTCCTCAAGTAGAGGTGTCTTCAGCTTGATGTAACTGGCAGAGAAGCCAGAGGAGTGATGTTGAAGTTCCTCCTCACATAAGGGTGCATCAATCCATATCTGTCCATTCCAATCATCAGAGGTGACTGCTTCTTCCTCCCCCTGGATTTCTGGGTTCTTTACTACAGGAATCTCCCCCTGGTTACATGGGTTATCAATTCTGAATTCTGAATCCACAGCATGCTCCCCTTCAGTGTTGTAAGAGGAGGATTCACCACAGTGTTTGATGAAGGTGTAGTCAGAGTGATTTGAGAGGAGTGGAGCCTATAATGGAATTGGAGTAATAGTTAGAGAGAATACTTAGAGTTGGATAGAAGAGAGTTAAACCTGAGCTTTTAGTGAGATCAAAGACCTGGCAAGAGGGGTTTCTGGAGCAACTCTCCCCCTGGTTTATATCTTTCAGGAAGGATGTAAACCTTTGTGGCGACAGAGGTTCTTCTCGAAGAAGAGCATGAAGCTCAGGAAGAGAGGCAGATAGAGTGGCCAATTTGGCTTCACAGGTGGTGATCATATTAGCACACTCATCGGAGAAGTTGGTTAGACGTGTCTGGAAGTCGGTGAGAAGATTTTCCACAGCATCGTTCATCGCTTTGATAAGGGCAGTTTGAACAGGAGTAGGCGCCATTGATGCAGAAGGAGAGAGAGGAGGAAGACAGAGTTTTGGCGGGTTCAAAAAGGTATATATTATGAAATAAGAAGTATTATTTAAAGAAGATGAAACGTCGAGAAAGGAAACAGAAATCAAGGTAATCCAATCGTCAGAAGAGGAAGTAAGGATTTGATTCTAATTTTAACATGAAGTCGACGTTGCGTCGAATGGATGTCGACGTTTGCGTGGACATTGGCTGACCTGGTGTTTTATCGACGTGATCATAGTCTTGCGTCGATATTAATTCGATGGTACATCGATAAAGGATCGACGTAGCATTGTCTGATGGAAATCGATGTCAGCGTCGAGTTTGTCTCGACGGAGCGTCGACATGTATTCGACGTATCTTCAAGAAATTTTCTTAGATTGTCTGATTTCATTAGAGTTCCCTAACAATGGGGTTTACAAGCTTCCATCAAGCATTCCTAAGGTGTTTATGAAATAGTTATGCTTAGTTTCATCTAAAGGTTTTGTGAAGATGTCTGCTCTTTGATTGTCTGTGGGAATATATTCTAAGGTTATTTTACCCTTCTCAACATTGTCTCTAAGGAAGTGATGTTTGATCTCTATATGTTTGGTCCTACTATGAAGGACTGGGTTGGATGCTATGGATATAGCACTAGAGCTATCACAAAAGATCTTATAGTTATGTATTTCCAATTTGTAGTCAAGAAGCTGATTTTGCATCCACAGGATTTGTGAACAACAGCTCCCAACAGCTATGTATTCAGCTTCAGCTGTTGAGGTTGAGACTGAGGTTTGTTTCTTACTAAACCATGAGATCAATCTGTCACCTAGGAATTGGCAGGTACCAGATGTGCTTTTTCTATCAACCCTACATCCAGCATAATCTGCATCTGAGAAACCTATTAATTCAAAGTTGGTTTCTGCTGAGTACCATAGCCCTAGTTCAGGGGTTCACTTTAGGTATCTAAGAATCCTTTTTACAGAGGTGAGATGGGATTCCTTTGGGTCAACCTGAAATCTAGCACATATGCAAGTGGCAAACATGATATCAGGTCTGCTAGCTGTAAGATATAGAAGGGATCCTATGATGGCCCTATTAGTCTTTTGATCTACTGATTTTCCTTTATCATCTTTTTCTATAATGGCATTGGTTGCCATGGGTGTTTTCATGGTAGATGCTGATTCCATACAAAACCTTTTGATTAGCTCTTTAGTATATTTTGATTGTGAGATAAAAATTCCTTCACTACTTTGTTTTACTTGTAGCCCTAGGAAGTATGAGAGTTCTCCCATACTACTCATTTCAAATTTAGATTGCATTAGATTAGCAAATCTTTACACAGTTTAGGATGAGTTGAGCTAAAGATAATGTCATCTACATATATTTGAACAAGGAGGAGTTGGTTTTTATGGGTTCTAGTAAAGAGTGTCTTGTCTACTTTTCCTCTTTCAAAGGAATTTTCTAGAAGAAAATTTGAGAGTGTTTCATACAAAGCTCTAGGTGCTTGCTTAAGACCATATAGAGCTTTGTTAAGTCTATAAACAAAGTTAGGAGAAGAAGGATTAACAAAACCTGGTGGTTGCTCCACATATACTTCTTCTTGAAGATCACCATTTAGAAAAGCACTCTTGACATCCATTTGGTAGACTTTCATCTTCATGAAGGCTGCATAGGCAAGAAAGAGCCTGATTGCCTCTAATCTGGCTACTGGAGCAAAGGTCTGGTTGTAGTCTATCCCTTCTTCTTGTCTATATCCTTGTGCTACAAGTCTTGCCTTGTTCCTCACAATTACTCCAGTGGAATCTAGTTTATTCCTGTATACCCATTTTGTACCAATTACAGGGTAGTTTCTTGGTCTTTCAACTAGGTTCCATACTTTGTTTCTCTCAAATTGGCATAGTTCTTCTTGCATGGCCATAATCCAGTGAGGATCACAATTTGCTTCCTCAAACTTCTTTGGTTCAACTTGTGATAGGAAGCATTGGAGCACCATCCCAGTGGAGACCTGGTGTCTTGTTCTTACTCCTGTATTGGGATCTCCAATTACTTGAGCTTATGGATGATCCTTCAAATTGATCCCTGTTCTGCTTGAACTTGTCAGTTGTTCTTCTTCTTCATTCTCAATGAGATCATTGTTCAATTGTTCTTCCTGAACCATGTTCTCTTGTGGACATGGGTCTGGAATGCTCTTTTCTGAGGTTTCTTGTTCAGACTCCTCACTTGGTTCCTCTAACTGGTTTTCCTTTCCATTTTCTGTGTTCTCTAGAGCTAGTTGCTCAAGCTGGGTTTCTATGCTGTTGTTTTCCTGTGGAAAGGAACTGGTGGGAGTCTCCTGCCCCTTAAGTAGCATGTTAGTTTCATCAAATACAATGTGCATAGATTCTTCAATTTTAAGAGTTCTTCTATTGTAGCACCTATAGGCTTTACTAGATGATGAGTATCCCAGAAATATTCCATCATCAGACTTCTTGTCAAATTTGGCAAGATGATCTTTCCCATTGCTTAGAATAAAGCAAGCACATCCAAAAATTTTAAAATATTTAATAGTGGGTGTTTTATTTTTCAGGAGCTCATATGGAGTCTTTGATTTAGTTTTGTGTATGAGGCTTCTATTTAGAACATAGTTTGCAGTGTTGACTGCTTCAGCCCAAAAGGTTTTTGGTAATCCTGATTCTGCAGGCAGGGTCCTTCCTGATTCTATTAAGGTTCTATTCTTCCTCTCAGCAACTCCATTTTGTTGAGGAGTTCTAGGTGCTGAGAAGCTTTGTTTAATACTTTTTTCCTCACAAAAACTACAAATCAGCTGATTCTCAAATTCAGTCCCATGATCACTTCTTATAATTGAAACATTGGAGTTGAACTCAGATTGAATTTGTTTTATGAATTTTGAGAGAATTTTATGGGTTTCAGATTTAACCCTTAGAAAGAATACCCAACTAAACCTAGAATAATCATCAACAATAACCAAGGTATATGATTTTCCACCTAAGCTCTGAGTGGATACGGGACCAAAGAGATCCATGTGTAGTAAGTATAGGGCCCTGGGAGAGTCATCCTTACCAATGGGTTTGAAAGATGATTTGGTCTGTTTTCCCAGTTGGCAAGGTCTGCATGGAGAATCCTTAGAGTACCTACCCTTTGGTAAACCTCTGACTAGGTTATTCTTTGCTAGTTTACTAATGGTTTTGTAGTTTAGATGACCTAGTCTCCTATGCCATAGTTCATTTTTATTTATGATATTGTTGAATAAGCAAACTTCTGTGGGTGAAGAGCTAAAGTCCACTACATATACTTTTCCTTTTCTAGTTCCATTTAGTACTGTAGCACCAGTCTTGATATCAATAATATGGCAGAATAGTGTGGTGAATTTTACCTCATACCTACCATTTTCATATATCTGACTTATACTTATCAGATTGTGCTTTAGTCCTTTGACTACTGCCACATTCTTGAAGGTGACTTTCCCTTCTTTGAAATCTCCAAAGCCCTTGGTTTGGCCACGGCTAGAATCTCCAAAGGTTACTGATGGTCCAAGTCTATCCTCAAAGTTGATTAATAGGTTTTTGCATCCTGTCATGTGCATGGAGCATCCACTGACCAAGTACCACACCATCCTGGAGATGTGATACATCTGCACATAGAATTTTAAACATTAGTTTGGACCCTGCTGAGCTGGGGTCCCTTCCTCTCATTAGTAAAAGATTTAATAAAAGAATAAGTGGGTTTTTCAGGGTATCCTTTCTTCTTATGGGGTACTGGCTTATCATACCAATCTTCTTGGATGATATCACAGAGATAATGTTCATAATAGAAGGACATGGATTGAGAGACCTGTTTGGAAACAGAAAATTTTCTGTCTGAATTATTGCGTCGATAGGTATTCGATGTAGACTTATGGTTGCGTCGATATGAATTCGACGTAGGTTTCTGGTTGCGGTTATGGAGTCGACGCTTTCTTCATTCTGAGTCTACTTTCAGTCGAAGCATGAGAGAGGTTGTGTTGAGTAGAAGTCGACGCATTTTGGTATAAGCGTCGATTATTACTCGACGCACGTTGGTAAGAATTCGATGCATGTTCAAATTTTTTCTGAGGATATTTTCCTAAGATTCCTTTATCTGTAATGGGATTAGGTTTATTAAAAACAGTGGTTATTTCAGGGCTTTCTTGTAATCTTTCTTCTGTTAGATAATTCTCCCTAGTGAAGTGAATTGGATGTTTCCAGACAGATTTGCTGGAAGTTTGAGGTTTAGATGCTTCATTAGTATTCTGATTTAGCTGTCTAAATCTATTAGTGAGATTCTCAGAAATGTTTTTGAGCTTCTGACCTTTCCCATTTAGAGAGTCTTCAAAGACTTTAGCCTTTGCAAGCTCCTTTCTTAGTGTTAGATTTTCTGAATAGATTTTGTCTAATTCCTCTTCTGAGAGTTCTAGATTGAGCTTATAATTTTTATGATGTGTATTTTCCTGTTTAAGATTTTTTAATTCAATTCTTAATTCTTTTACTTCTTTTTCAGATTTGATTAGATCTAAACAGAATTCTTTGAAACTTTGTTTGAAATCAGTAGAAAAGAAATCTATATTATCAAGTATATTTACCATAGATGTATCATCAGGCTTCTCAGTGGCCATCAGACAGGTTTCCTCTTACTTGACCTCTTGCTGATCATCATCTGATGAGGTACTTTCTTCAGATTCTGAATCACTCCAAGATTGAGCAACGAATCCTTTTTCTTTCTTCTTCTTCTTCTTTAGATCTGTTCTTTTTAGATCCTTCTTATTGTTGATCTCTTTAGGACAATCAGGTGCAATGTGTCCAGGTTTCCTGCAAGAGTAGCATATAATTTCTTTAGTAGGTGTTTTATTATACCTGGTTTTTGAATCTCTTCCTCTGGATCCTTCTGTTTTGATCCACTTCTTGAACCTTCTGGCCAGTAGACTGATCAGCTCCTCATCACTTGTAGAGGGTATTCCTTCAATAGCCTTCAAAGCAATACTCTTTTCTTTTGGGAGTGGAGAAGCCTTTTCTTTTTCTTCTTTCTCAGCCCTTGTTTTCAACAGTTGTTCATAGGATTTTAATTTACCCAATAGGACATCTGTTGAGATTTCTTTTAGACTTCTGGAGTCTTTGATTGGCCAGATTCTTGAATCCCAAGAGCTAGGGAAGCAAGTCAGCAATTTGTCATTTATCTCAGTAAGAGATATGTCCTTCTCAAGTGTTCTCAATTCATTGACTATGAGGCTGAATCTTGAATACATGTCAGCAACACTTTCACTCTCTTTCTTTTGGAAGTTTTCATATTGGGAGATGAGTAGTGCCTTTCTGTCCTTTTTCTCATCAGCACTTCCCTCAACCATTTTAGTGAGAGCTTCCCATACTTCCTTAGCTGACTCACACTCAGCAATCTTTTGGAAGATTTCATCTGAGAGAGTTGAAACTAGGATATTCATAGCCTTGGCATCATATGCTTGGGCTTTCTTTTCCTCTTCTGTCCATTCAGCCTTTGGAGCAGGTGTTTCAGTTGCTTTTCCACTTGAATCCTTTTTGAATGGCTTGGGGGGACCTGTCATGACCACATTAAATAATTCATCATCAATAGAGTTTAAATAGATTCTAATTCTTGTTTTCCAAAGTGCAAACTTTTCAAGGTTGCAAATTGGTGGTCTGGTGGAAGCAAAATCTTTGATTTGTGCCATGAAAATAATTTTGTAGAAAAATATATATATAAAAACAAGAGGTAGGATCTTTTTGATCAAGGAGTTAACCCTTTTTAGATCAACCTCCCTCTGATACCAATTGAAAGTGCACAGTTTACCTCACTAGAATTCTCTAGAGGGGGGGGGGGGGTGAATAGAGAATTAAAAATTATTTTGTACAAAGTTAATATATATATGTGTATGATCACAGATTATAGCTTCCCACACACCAACAAGAATTAAACAAGTAAAGAAAGTAAATGCAAGAAAAGAAATCACAGCATAACACAAGAAAATATAGTGGTTCCCCAAACTTTGGGTAGTCCACTCTTCTACCCCCTTGGTAGGAATTCACTATCTTGCACTGAGTCTTTTGATAAGGAGACTCTTAGAACCACCCTGAGTCTTTTGACAAGGAGACTCTTAGAACCACCCTGAGTCTTTTGACAAGGAGACTCTTAGAACCAGTACACTGAATTTTTTGAAGAGAGATTCTAAAAACTCTTTTACAATATTTAAGTAAGAATAAGAAAGAAGAAAGAAAGAACAAGAATGAATCTTCTTCCTAGCAAGAAGATTGGAAGCACAAGAAGTGAATTAAATCTTTCTTCTATAGAGAGAAGAAGATTTGTAGCTTTTCTCTCTTTGTGAGAGCTATCAGAACTTGTAGCAGAATGACTTCAGAAGTAGGAGAAGAAGAAGTGCTTGAATATTGCTGCAGAACAATTTCTCAATTTTCTCTCTATACTTGGGAGCTCTTCCTCTTTTTCAAATGTAAAATGGTGAATCACTTGTGCTTGTTTTTCTGCCGACCTCCTCTTTATTTATAGCTCTGTTAATTCAAAATAATACTATAGGAGGATAATCAATTATCAGTCAGAGAAATAGAAAGATGAAAATGTTTCCATAATATTTATTTCTGTAGAAGGAAAGAACTAATTCTGATTTCAAATAATGTCCAAATAAGCTTAATCAAATTAGCCAAGAATCAGATATAAGGAAAGAATGATTCAGAATGGCTATAAAATATTGACATTTATTCCATACAAATCAGATCTACTGAAAGAAGGAAAGAGATCTGGCGCATATTTAAATCTGTCATATAAATCGACGTGCATCGATTACCATTCGACGTAAACGTCGAGTTCTTCTTGGCTGGACGTCGAGAGGAGACTAAGGAAGGTGCGTCGACTTCTCCATATGCGTCGACTAGAAATCAGAGTAGCGTCGACAACACATACGTCGAAATCCTCCTAAAGTTACTTCGACTCAATCTGAAGGAAACGTCGACTTCATTTCGACGTTGCGTCGAATAGTATTCGACGCATATTTACTTAACCTTGTTTTTCTTTCTTAGAATTCATATTCAACTTATTTCTAGGGGTTAAGAGAAATCATTTCCCCAACAGTAGATGATAAATATTAAAAATAGAGGACAATTCCTTACTGTAAAAATATGATATGTTGTATTTGCTGTTATTTAGTCATCATAGATTTATCATAGTTTTTTGGGGGCCATATCATTAGATCTTACATTTCATGTTCAATTTCATGCTCGGCCCATGTTGGAGAAATTATAATAAATGCCAAATAATTAAGGAAAAATATGATTCTCTAGATTTAATTTTGTAACATCATATTAGACCTCCAGTAAATATCTTGAGTCAGTTGGATGAGTATTTGGAGTACCTCTACTTATAAGCTTCATATAGTTAGTTTGGTCTACGTATAGTAAAAATGTGAACCCTTGATATTTAGTGGCCTACCAAGTGTAAGTGGCATGTAGTTGGTGTACATGGTCAGGTTGATGAGGTTGAGGTCACCAAAAGGAGTTTATGTGATTAAGAGTGCTTGATGAGTAAAGGGTAAGGTTGTGCTTGGGATTGACGAAAGATCGTCTTTCCCCTAGCTAAAGTGTCATAAAGCACTTAGGTTTAACTCAAGTGAAATGGTAAAAGGGGTAATCTTATGGGTAGATACCAACAACACTAAGTGTCTTGAGAAAGGGAACTTTGGGGTGTCATCCCATTACAGTTCCTAGTACCGTAGCGAGCCCCTTACAGGGTAATCCTCGGGAAGTCCAAGATTAACCATAAACTATAGGAATAAGATGTTGTACAAGATTAACTTAATAATATGCACACCCCCACCCCTTAGTTACGGGAGGTTAGTTGGTTTGGTTGTATGAGCTTTAGGCTCGGTGGTTGAAGAAGCAGACTAGTTAGTCCGGTGAGCTTATGACTCAGTAATGCTTATTGGTACGAAAGGCTTGGTCCGGCGAGTTGGTGGCTCAGAAGGTTATGGTAACGGGCGGGTTAGACCGGGGAGTTTATGGCTCGGGATATAGTAGAACATGTTTGCATGTGCATGAAGGAGGTGGGTCTTCGGAATTGGACGGTCGTTGACACCGACGTCAATATGTTGACTCTGCAAGTGTGGAATTTGCACTTAGCCATGAAAGTGTGGTGGTCCAGCCAATAAAAGTACGCTGATGCTCCGCGGTTTTGCATTGAGGCGTACGATAGGTCTAGGTTAGGTAGTGTGAATACCAACCAAGAGGTGGGCGAGGCCCAACTCACCGCTTCCATTTGCCACTACGGGAGTATCCTGGGAGTCTTGCTAGCTCCAAAAAGGGGGAACTAAAGGTCTGTGCGCATAGAGTCGAGGTGTGTGAGGTTCACTTGTATGAACATAGAATAAACTACATAACTCTGCATGTCATGGCATAAACATTGCATTTCAACCCCTACCCATATCGTATAAGTTGGTTATGGGACTTCTTATCTGATAGGCCCTGCTAAACGACCCCTTGGTCTATAGGTTTGTATGTGCATTCCTATAAATCAATGGTTACCTTTTTATTATGTACCTGCTTTACTTACCATTCTTTACTTGCTCTTTACTATGCTTTATTTACTGCTTCAATATATATAAACACATGTGTAGTGTAGAACATTTCCTGTAAACTAGATCCGCCGTCATCTGCTTTTGTTTATACCCCTTGTTGTCCTCCGCTTCAACCTTCCCGCTCGGTGCCTAGGAGTCACCGGGGGAGGGCTGGGGGATTGGCTTAGTCTTTTTGACTAACGATCGGTGGACCATATCATTTTAGGGGATCGAGGAGACGCAGCAACACCAGAGGCCGGTGCAGACGGAGGCGGGCCAGTCTAGTACAGGAGCACAGGATTCTGGATCAGTGAGTGATTAGTAGTTAGATTCCGCGAGTGATCTTGTAGCGAGGACATGGATGTACAGGGCATGAGCCCTTTATTATTGTAACCTATCTTTTATTCAGTTATATTTGTGGTCATTTACCCTTATGGTTTAATATTTCATGTGATGTAGACTTGAGCTTCATTATTTGTTCAAATATACTTTTCTTCTTTGTGATCGATCTGGCAGGCAGGATCGGCGTTTTGTAGTGGCGACCTTCCCGAGTGAGGGTGTCACCGCAAAGCGGCGGTTCTGGGCATAAGACCTGAGTTTTTTCAAAGAAAAAAGGGGTCTTACATCAGCCCCCCCCCCCCCCCCCCCCCATTCAAGAATCAGGGTGCAAGCTCTTCTAAATCTATTTCAGCAAAGAAAATTTATGCTGTCAAATCTATTGACAATGCTTGTTGCTCAGTGTCAGATGCAATCAGATCTTGTATGGCTGCTAATGTTGAAACCGTCAACCGGTCTCTTAGTTCGGACCCACAGGGGGTGTAGCCCACGCCCACTTCTCCCTCACTAAACTCTCCTGACCGAGGATGGAAAATCTGGAACATACCCAAGGCTGCTGCGAGGAAGTCCCGCCACACACCCGGAAGATCTTAGAGAGCTTCCCCCTCCCAAACCAATGCTCAGCCGAGCACCTTGGAGGGCACTAGCAACCAACTCCAAAAATTGCCTGGAGGAGAGAGCTCAAAAGATCTGATCCCCTCCAAGGTGCCCTTAAGGGTCTATTTATAGATTTTCTAGTCTTGGATTGCAAATAGCGCAAATCCTCCTTTTGGTTTTACTAATCGCACCCCAAATTGGTCTGCTAATAGCCTAACTCCGCTGTTCTGAAGAGCTATTGGCAGCCCACAAGGGGTATCTAGGTAATTTTCCCCTCAAAGCCCTATGGGCGAGTGGTCCTTGAAGGCGCCACTTGTCGGGCTCCCTATCCATCTTTATTCGACGGGCGAATGATCTATAAAGCCATCACTCGCCATGCGCTCGACTCGCTTGAGGAGCGAGACCTAGGGAGCTCTCGCCTACCTGCCATGAGGACTATGCGAGTGGTCCGTGAGTGCGGGGTCTCACTCGCCCAAAGGCCTCCTAGACTCCTTATTCCGCTCCTTGCCCTGCCACCTGGCCCATGGGGCCTACTCGGCGAATACGGGGTTGTAAACAATCCCCGCTCTTTGCGAGCGATCCCTACATTCGGAAAGAAAGGTCCAACCCCCGGTATTCGACGAGTGCTTTGCTGACCTAGAGGGAATCTTCTTGGTGGGGCCCTCCACTTAGCTATAAATATGGCCCCAACTGTTGTCTTTAGCTTGCCCATCTTCTAATCACTGTTCCCCGTTTTCTCCCTCGGAGCACTCGCCATGACGTTCATGAAGCCGACTCCACAGCCACTTTCGGAAGGAATGATGGCTCATCTTGCTGCCGCACAGGGAGGAACCGCTCCTAAGACTACTCATTACGCCCCCTGGCTCTCGTCGGCGAGAGACCCCTCCAAGCCCAACAGGCTAAAGAAGGCTAAGATGGTCCGGCGAGACCCGGGGGAGAGGGAATTTGCGTCTGAAACTCCCCCCTCTCCGACTTTCCTCTTGTAAATACCAACGAGGTAACGGAACATATCTCGCTTTCGAGGTTGATTATGATGATGTGATTGACCTCTGCCTATCTTGCCATTCACAGGTCCCGACGACGACCTGGGGTGGCCCCGGGCTAGGCCAGGCGAATGCTGTCATTCCTCCTCCTGCTCTCGAGAATGCCCCTTCGACCCAGGAGCCCGCCCTTCTCGGTATTTCTGTCATATCGCGCGGGCCCGAGATCAGAGGCGCTTGATCAGCCAAGAGCTAACAGCCGTCAGCGCGTTTCACTACCCGCAAGTGCCTCCAAGGACAGGGAGGCAAGGCCGGGGTCGATGGCGGTGGGATCAGTACTAAGCCTACCGGCTCTCGCTCCCTGCGCTCTCCCGTACCCCTGCCATTTCTTCCTTTGTTTTTTGTTTTCTCATCGGACTAAGGAGAGACCCTTTATGTCTCACGAACTATGGCTTGCGTATGTAAGACCCCATTTTTTTTCTCAAACATCCGGGTCTTAGGCCCATAACCGCCGCTTTGCGGTGACACCCTCGCTCGGGAAGGTCGCCACTACAAAACGCCGATGCTGCCGGCCAAATCGATCACGAAGAAGCAAAGAAAGATAAGCTAAAAAGAAAGTCAAGTCCACATCAGATAAAAAGTAATACATCCACAAAGAGATGTCCATATAAATATAACTGAAATGAAAGAGATACAAGGGCTCCTGCCCGATACATCAAAACCTCACTACAAATTCACTCGCGGAAGAAAAACAACTAGATCTAAAAGACACTCACGGATCCTGTCATCGGTGCTCCCGTACTAGACTGCCCCGCCTCCATCTACACCGGCCTCTGATGCTGCTCATCGTCGCGGTCTCCTAAAATGATAAGGTCCACCGACCGTTAGTCAAAAAGACTAAGCCAATCCCCCACCCCTCCCCCGGTGACTCCTAGGCACCGGGCGGGAAGGATGAAGCGGAGGACAAACAAGGGGTAACAACAATAGCAGATGATAGGGTATTATCTATAGGAAAAGATCTACCACTACACAAGTATATTTGATTATAAATAAAACAGTTAGTAAGCATAGTAAGAGCAGGTAAGGAATAAATAAAGTGCAGTAAATAAAGACATTTATATAATAGAAAAGTAACCATTGATTTATAGGAATGCCCACACAAACCTATAAACTAAGGGGTCGTTTAGCATGGCCTATCGTATAAGAAGTCTGATAAGTAATAAAATATATGTATTATAGTATAGTTATTAGTATAGTGGTAATTAATATTTTAAATTTTCTATGTAAATTAATGAATAAATTGCTTGTTTTATTATTTTCCTTACTAACTTAGTTTTATTTTTGTTTTTGTAGATTTTGGCAATTTTTTTCTAGTCACGCCCTGAGTCACGCCCGTGACAATATGTCATGCCCGTGACCCAAGGGCGTGTAATCTGCGTTCGACGAAAGACACAAGATGCGTTCGACGAAAGTCGAGCTGCGTTCGACGAAAGCGCTCTGCCCCTGCGTTCGACGAAAGCTCTCCAAGCTGCGTTCGACGAAAGCGCTCTGCCCTGCGTTCGACAAAAGCTCTACAAGCTGCGTTCGACGAAAGATCCCTCACCTGTGTTCGACGAAAGCTCTCAGAGCTGCGTTCGACGAAAGCTTTCAAAGCTGCGTTCGACGAACTCCCTCTGCCCCAGCGTTCGACAAACGGCATCCAGCGTTCGATGAATCCCTCTCAGTGTCCAGCGTTCGACGAACGTCGATCTACGTTCGACAAACTCTCTCTGTCCAGGCGTTCGAAGAATCCAGCGCACACGCCAGCCGTCACGCCCCAGTTAAAGCAGATATGTGCCGCCCACTGTCACGCCCGTGACACTGCAGGTCATGCCCGTGTGCAGCCAAGTTTCACCGCAGACCTTCCAGAAGACGGCGGATGTGACCCCTAAAGAACGCGCAAATGTCACGCCCTAAGTCACGGTCGTGACATCCAAGTCACGCCCGTGACCTAGGGAGTGTAAAAAATGAAAATTTTCCTATAAATAGAGGGGCTCCGCTGAAGCATTTCCCATCAAAATTTTGAGTTCTTGTGAGTGTTATAATGTTCTTTTGAGTGATTGTGAGTTTTCTTTATGCAATTAAGTTTATGTTCGTTTGTAATTTTTGCCTTTTAGAAATAAAATGTTGTTTTCTCATTTGGATCATCTTCCATTTTCATTTATGTTAGTGTGTGTGTGTGTATGAGTATAACTTTATTGCTTTCATAATTTGGTTTATTGCTTTCATAAAAGTAGTTTATCGCTTTCTTTTAACGCTTTATTTATCGCTTTCTTTTAAACGCTTTCTTTCGATTCAGTCTTTTATTACAAGTAGAGTGTGTGCGTATATGAGATAGTGTTTTTCTTTTTTGTAACTTAGCTTTATTTCAGTCTTTATATAACTGCTTATACCACCCCCATCTTGAATAAGAGGCTAATTTACTTTAGCACTTGTTTAAGTAGGTTGGGATGGATATTATTTCTGCACCATTATAAGTCTTTTTATTTCTATACCACCCCCATCTTGAATAAGAGGGTAATTTCCTTTAGCGCTTATTTAAGACGGTTGGGACGGATACTATTACTGCTTTTATATAAGTCTTTTTATTTCCTTTTTATCCGCTTATATCCACTTTAATTATTAAACATGTATTTTCTTAATTGTGCCGTCTCCATTCCGATGAGTGACTAATTTCCTTTAGCGCACGATGTCGAAGAGCATTGGGACACAAAAATAGTTTTTCTAAAAATAAAACATCTCTTTCTAAAATAATTAACGCTTAAGGTTTACCCGAGAATAACGTTGAGTGAAGCCACATAATCGATGTGTGGTTTTCATTCCCGTCTTCGTACACTAGTTAGCTGAGAGGCTCATGTGTACAGACTGATCGCTCACGGTTAAAGAGAAGTGCGCTCTAACCTCGAGAGAGGATGAGGTAAGTCTCCCGAATTGGAAGTAAAAACCCAATAGCTGGTTTTACAACATAAGGCGAGTATTAAGAAGATTCGATGGTCGAAAATTCATAATCTCAGGTGGGCGTACCCTCGAGAGAGGAGCGTTCATAATTATGGAACCTCCACGGCCAAGCCGTTTTAATGTTTTAAAAAGTCATCTCTTTTACTTCTACAAAAGACTGTTTCGTCTCAAGGTAATTCGACATCGGGCGTTATTATTATCATTGTTTAGAACTCTAGTTATACGCTTATTATCGTTTTCTTTTAAAAACCCAACTAAAAACTTATTCCGATAAAATAATATTTCGTTCCTCAAAGTAGGTTAATCAACACGATCCGCGGAAATATACGACCTCGATATTTTCTAAAACAAAATATCCTGTATTACTCACGATAAGGTATACTTGCCTTTATTATATGGTTAGTTCGGATTAAAAAATTAAACAAAAGCTTTTCAAACCTATTTAGTGCAAAACTCTCCTTTGCTATTTTTAAAAATCAATAGAATTCGACGTTGTAGCCGAGGTGTAATCGTCAATATTTTGAAAGCAGAAAAAGACCTTTACTTCTATCTTTCGATAGGATAACGTTTAATTTCTCAAAGTAGGAGTACTTGCGAGACTCTTTGGAAACACCCGCCTAATTCTAATCTCAACAAATAAAGGTTAACCAAAACAAAGAAACAAGAAGCAATCCGAAACTAAAAACATCAAGTTTTTGGTGCCGTTGCCGGGGAGGTTTAGTGTTGTTATTTGAAACAAGGAATTACTATTACTTTTATCATATATATTAAAAATATATAAAAAAAATATATCTACCAAAAATATATATATAAAAATTTTTTTATTACAAAAAGCAAAAAAAATATATATATATCATTTTTATTATTAGTATATGACCCGAGGAAACTCCTCAGAGGATTCAAATATCCCTTTTGACCCCGAAATCGAGCGCACTCTTCACGAGCGCCTCCGACTTCGTTATCAAAACTTACTCGAATTTCCCGAAGAGTTAGTCGGAGATACTTACATTGAACCTATGGCCGATCAAATTCAAGATGTGGCCCCACCACGGACCATGGCATATTATGCCAGGCCAGATCTGGAAGATACCGGATCGAGCATTACACGCGCAACAGTGGCTAATATTAATTTTGAAATAAAATCTAGCATCATTCAAATGGTACAACAGTCAGTCCACAATTTGACGATTTGCCAGATGAGGATCCGAATTTACATCTTTCTAACTTTTTAGAAATATGCGATACATTTAAAATTAATGGCGTTACTGACGACGCCATTCATTTACGCTTATTTCCATTTTTACTGCGGACGAAGGCAAAAGCGTGGTTAACTTCTCTTCCTAGAGGATCCATAACCACGTGGGCCCAATTGACAGAACACTTTTTAACTAAATATTTCCCCCCGTCAAAAACCGCTAAGTTACGTACGGATATCGCCTCTTTCATTCAATACGATTCTGAGTCTCTCTATGAGACTTGGGAGCGTTTTAAAGAGTTCCTGCGTAGATGTCCTCATTATGCGTTGCCGTCCTGGCTACAGGTCCAGACATTTTATAATGGCCTAAATTTTTCCACGCGACAGATGATCGATGCAGCCGCCAGGGGAACGTTAAACAACAAAACCCCGGCGGCCGCTCAAGCTCTGTTCGAAGAAATGTCCATGAACGCCTATCAATGGAATGCGCATAGATCTCGCCCTACTAAACCAACTGGGATATATGAAGTGGATGCCAGTTCTCACTTAGCCTCTCAAGTCGAAAGGTTAAGTAAGCAAGTGGCGGAGATGACTGCTTTCTCCTCCACTCCCGCTTGGGCTCCTAATAATAATAATAATAATATTACTTTTGTCGAAGAAACCGTAGATTACCTAGGCAACCAAGTTAGACCCCCCTTCAACCCTAATAACAATCCGTATAGTAATAATTATAATCCGGGCTGGAGGAACCACCCAATTTTTTCCTGGAGCAATCCTAATAATGCTCAGAGGCCCCCAAATGTAAATCCACAAGGATTTCCGAACGGATTTCAACCTCCACCTCCAAAACCTTCTCCGCTCGAAGATATTTTTGCTAAATACATTGCGTCCACCGAGTCAAATATCCGGAATATCACCGGATCGATTAAAAACTTGGAAAATCAGGTGGGACAGCTGGCAAAGATGGTCTCCGAGCGGCCATATGGAGCTCTACCAGGGAACACGGAGCCAAACCCCCGAGAAAATGCCAATGCCATAAACCTTCGCAGTGGCAAGGAGGTAACCTCCCCAAAATGGGTTGAGCCCAAGGTACATGTTTCAACACCGACCCCTCCACCCCCTCTCTCGATAGATAATACAACGAGTATTCCGACTGTGCCAAACGTTTTTAGCCCATCCCTTCCTTATCCCTCGAAAATAAACAATGAGCGGATGGACAAGCATTATAAAAAATTTCTGCAAATTTTAAAACAAATTCACATGAACGTTCCTTTCTGCGAGGCACTCTCCCAAATGCCAAAATACGCGAAATATCTTAAGGAGTTGCTTTCTAATAAGAAGCGACTCGAAGATGTTTCGTGTGTTTCCCTTAACACAGAATGCTCGGCTGTCCTCCTTAACAAATTGCCACCAAAACTGAATGACCCGGGACGATTCTCCATCCCGTGCCTCTTTGACAATATGTTAATAAAGTACACTCTAGCGGACTTGGGAGCTAGCATCAACTTGATGCCTTTCTCCCTTTTCAAAAAACATGATTTGGGCATCCCAAGCCTGACTAAGATGAGCATCCAAATCGCGGATCGCTCGGTAAAGTACCTGATAGGGGTAGTGGAGGATGTTCTGGTCAAGGCCGACAAGTTTATCTTCCCGGTAGACTTTGTCATCCTGGACATAGAGGAGGATGCTGAGGTGCCTATCATTCTCGGTCGCCCGTTCCTCATAACCTTCTGCGTGTTAATAGATGTTAGTAACGGTCGCCTCCTCCTTCGGGTTGGAGATGATGAAGTTACTTTGCATATAAACCCCTCCATGCGGAACTCACTATCGAATGATGATTCCTGCTTTAATTTGGAATCCGCGTTTGAGGATGAGTGTTCTTCTCTTTCGGAATTGTTATCTTTAATGATAAATGATTCGGATCTGGCAAATCAACCTCCTTTGGATGAATTGCCGCGAGATTCACCCTTCGAGCCTTTCGATTCGAAAGAGTTTAAAATCTCCACATCGCATGAAGAACCCCCGGTCTTGGAGCTTAAGCAACTCCCCGACTATTTAAAATACGCTTTTCTAGCCGCGAACTTAAAACTTCCGGTTATAATATCATCTACTTTAACCGATTCGGAAACATCCGAATTGGTTGAGGTTTTCTCTAAACATCGTCGTGCAATTGCATGGCAAATCTCTGATATCAGGGGAATTAACCCCTCATTCTGCTCCCACAAAATTTTTCTCGAAGAAAAACCCCGCAAAACTATTCAGCCTCAACGGCGACTTAACCCGAACATGCAGGAAGTCATTAAAACTGAAATTATTAAACTCCTCGATGCAGGGATTATCTACCCTATATATGACAGTACGTGGGTTAGTCCCGTACAAGTCGTCCCTAAAAAAGGTGGTATAACGATCGTGGCAAACACGAATAATGAATTAATCCCAACTCGTACTGTTACGGGTTGGAGGGTGTGCATCGATTACAGAAAATTAAATGATGCCACCAGAAAAGACAACTTCCCGTTGCCATTTATTGATCAAATCCTAGAGCGTCTCTCTGGTCATCTTTTTTACTTCTTTCTCGATGGTCTCTCGGGATTTTTCCAAATCCCTATTTCCCCCGAGAACCAAGAAAAAACCACTTTTACTTGCCCTTTCGGCACTTTCGCATATAGAAGGATGTCGTTTGGCCTCTGCAATGCGCCAGCTACATTCCAACAATGTATGATGGCAATATTCGGCGAGCTAGTAGAAGATATAATGGAAGTCTTCATGGATGACTTCTCCGTCATTGGAAGCTCTTTTTCAAATTTTCTAAAAAATTTAGTTAGAGACCTCCAACGGTGCTAAGAGACGAACTTAGTCTTGAACTGGGAGAAATGCAACTTCATGGTCCGAGAGGGTTTAGTCCCCGGCCATAAAATTTCTTCCAAGGGGATGGAGGTCGATAAGGCCAAAGTTGCAATAATTGAACAACTTCCTGTTCCTTCGAACGTAAAATCTATTAGAAGTTTTCTCGGCCACGCGGGTTTTTATCGGCGGTTTATTCAAGATTTTTCAAAAATAACCAATCCGCCAACTCACCTCCTGGTAAAGGATTCCCCATTTATTTTTAACACGGCCTGCGTAGAGGCATTTAATTTTATAAAAAAGCAACTTATCAATTCTCCAATTCTGGTGGCGCCAGGTTGGTCCCTTCCGTTCGAGATTATGTGCGACGTGAGCGATATCGCAGTAGGAGCCGTTTTAGGCCAACGCGTAAATAAATATTTTCATCCAATATATTACGCTTCTCGCACACTCAATGCCACATAGGCTAACTATACGACAACGGAAAAGGAACTTCTTGCCGTCATCTTTGCTTTTGATAAATTTAGGCCTTACGTAACACTTTCACACGTGATCGTTTTCAATGATCACTCCGCCCTAAAATATCTTTTGGCCAAAGTTGATTCCAAGCCCCGCTTGCTTCGATGGATCCTTCTTTTACCGGAATTTGACTTAGAGATCCGAGATAAGAAGGGGGCTGGAAATTTAGCAGACGACCACCTCTCACGTTTAGAACTACCCTTCGCATAAGCGCTCGTCGAACCCGAAATAGACGATCGATTTCCTGAAGAGCGCCTTTTAATTTTAAATAACATAAAAACTTCTTCCACCCCTTGGTTCACAGATTATGCGAACTATCTAGTCGCACGGGTCCTTCCAAAAGATTTTTCGACTCAGCAAAAGAAGAAATTCTTTTCTGATTTGAAAAACTACTTTTGGGAGGACCCCTTTCTCTTTCGAGTATGCGCAGACCAAGTGGTGCGAAGATGTGTTTTAAGCGAGGAGGATGCACAAATTTTGCGATGCTGCCACGAGGGGCCAGCTGGAGGGCATTATCAAGCCAACCAGACCGTGCAGAAAGCGTTAGAGGCGGGCTTTTATTGGCCAACTCTTTTTAAAGATGCTCACACTTTTGTGAGTAAATGTGATAGCTGCCAGCGGTCGGGTAACATCTCTCGTCGTGATGAGATGCCCCAAAACCTTTTTCTCGAGTGCGAAATCTTCGATCTGTGGGGCATAGATTTTGTAGGGCCGCTACCTTCTTCTCTTAATAATCGTTATATTTTAGTGGCGGTTTACTACGTATCTAGGTGGGCGGAAGCGCAAGCTCTCCCCACCAATGATGCGCGAGTCGTCGTCCATTTTCTAAAAAAAATATTTTCTCGCTTTGGCACGCCCCGTGCAATAGTAAGTGATAGGGGTACGCATTTCTACAATGCCCAGTTTTCAAAAATTTTATCTAAATACGGCGTCACGCATAAGCTCGCCACCGCCTATCACCCACAAACGAGCGGCCAAGTAGAGGTAGTAAATCGCGAGATTAAACGCATTTTGGAGAAAACCGTGTCTTTAAATAGGAAAGATTGGTCCGTCAAACTCGACGACGCGTTATGGGCTTATCGTACGGCATACAAGACCGCTATCGGTTGTATGCCCTATCGATTAGTCTACGGCAAAGCGTGCCATTTACCTGTAGAGTTAGAGCACCACGCTTTTTGGGCCTTAAAATTTTTAAATCTCGATTCGAACTTAGCCTCCCAGAATAGGAAATTCCAATTAAATGAACTTGATGAATGGCGTGCGAACGCTTATGAGAGTAATAAATTTTATAAGGAGCGTTCTAAGTTCTACCATGATCGCAAAATAAAATTTCCCAAAACATTTGCGTCGGGCGATCTTGTCCTTCTTTATAATTCACGTCTTCGTCTTTTTCCGGGTAAGTTGAAATACCGATGGTCTGGCCCCTTTAAGGTTAAAGAGGTTTGGCCGTATGGGACCGTTCTTATCTCTCACCCTGAAAGAGGCGAATTTAAAGTAACGGACATCGTTTAAAACTTTATCTTGCGGGCGATCCAGTGGACGGAAATACCGAATCCTTAACCCTCCCCAACTTATAATCTCACCACGCCAAATGCGTCAAGTTACGCGACGGTAAACAAAGCGCTCGTGGGAGGCTCCCCATATTTATCTAATATTTTATTATGTTTTGTTCTTTTTATATGTTTTTGCAGGGTTTCTTAAGGCCCCGCCAGCTTTAATTCAGGGAAGCATTTTTGCTCCCTCTTTCCTTTTGTATATATTGCATTGTTATTTTCTCTTCTTCATACTTACATTACAACATTGGGGACAATGTTGGGTTTTAAGTATGGGGGTGTTTTACCGTTTTCATTTAAACAAACAAAATTTTTTCAAAAAAAAAGTTATTTTATTTTATCTTGCCTACCTTGTTTTATAAGCTTGAAAGAAAACAAAAAAATTTTGAAAAAAACAAAACAAAAGAAAATATGTTAAAAAAAACAAAAACAAAACATAAACTGTTACAATTTTTTTTTAAAACAATGCTTTAGAAAAAAAAATGTTAAAAAAAATAAAATAATAAAATAAAAAATTCAAAAACATGTTTTCCCTTTTTTGTTTCGTAAAAAAAAATGCAAAAATCCAAAAAAATTAATAAACCCGACATTACTTTTATTCTTAAAGCATTTAGGTTCGAGAGTATATGTTCGTGGATTTTCATAATCGCTAGTTTTACTATTTGTTTGTTTATCTAAGATCGATAGATTTAAACGTTCGGGGTTAAGTTTTAAAGAATATCTTGTGTTTTTAATTTAAATAGAGGCTTTGTTATCAAGCACTACTTCTACTAGCTAAAATAGAGACATGTGTATTATGTTGGCAAAACAACTTTAGACTGCAATTATCCCTACTTTATGTCTTCAGGAATCTAGGAATATTCAACTTACTAAGGTTGCTCTCAAAACTTTTTTTTATTATTCTAGAATTTCTCTTGAAAACCCCTTGTATACACCAATTTAGCATGGCAAAAAAAAGATCTTATGTCAATGGGAATAAAAAAATTTCCGTAAACATAGGCACCCAATATTTGTTAAAAGAGATCCTATGTCAATGGGAATTAAAAATTCCGTAAACACAGGCATTGGGTTAATTAAAAAGGTCAATTTTCCCTCAAAAACCAACGATGGGAGTCAAAGGAAACTATACAGAGGGTGAGAGGATAAAATTCATCACCCCTAATTTAGGTACTCTTCTTTTTGCCAAGGCTTTTTACCTCCTTTTCCCTTAGCCAAATTATTGTTTCTAGTTTTAATTCAAAAAATCAATTGAGAGCATAATTAGTAATTTATATTTTTCCTTTATGTTTCTTTAAACAAAGGTTATTATAATTTCGATCTAATCTCGTTTACTAATGATTGCAATTTTGTTTGCTCTTTGGTTAATTAAGAAGTCTTTTGGCTAGGACATTTCTTTCTACTTAAATCATTTGCATAATTTAGGACTTAACTCTTATTACTACGAATTTTTATTTTTCAGTCTCTTATGATTAAAATAAAATGATAGATACAAATTAGAACTTATGTTAATCCGGTATAGATCTCTCTTACTTTTGCTCTGGAATAGCAAAAGCATAAGTATGGGGGTATTTGATAAGTAATAAAATATATGTATTTTTAGTATAGTTATTAGTATAGTTGTAATTAATATTGTAAATTTTCTATGTAAATTAATGAATAAATTGCTTGTTTTATTATTTTCCTTACTAACTTAGTTTTATTTTTGTTTTTGCAGATTTTGGCAATTTTTGTCAAGTCACGCCCTGAGTCACGCCCGTTACAACATGTCACGCCCGTGACCCAAGGGCGTGTAATCTGCGTTCGACGAAAGACAAGCTGCGTTCGACGAAAGTCGAGCTTCGTTCAACGAAAGCGCTCTGCCCCTGCGTTCGACGAAATTTCTCCAAGTTGCGTTCGACGAAAGCGCTCTGCCTTGCATTCGACGAAAGCTCTACAAGCTGCGTTCGACGAAAGCGCCCTCCCTTGCGTTCGACGAAAGCTCTCCGAGCTGCGTTCGACGAAAGCTTTCCAAGCTGCGTTCGACGAACTCCCACTGCCCCAGCGTTCGATAAATGACGTCCAACATTCGAAGAATCCTTCTCAGCGTCCAGCGTTCGACGAACGTCGATCTGCGTTCGACGAACTCTCTCTGTCTAGGCATTCGAAGAATCCAGCGCACACGCCAGCCGTCACGCCCCAGTTAAAGCAGATATGTGACGCCCACTGTCATGCCCGTGATAGTGCAGGTCACGCCCGTGTGCAGCCAAGTTTGACCGCAGACCTTCTAGAAGACGGCGGATGCGACCCCTAAAGTACGCGCAAATGTCCCGCCCTAAGTTATGGTCGTGACATCCAAGTCACGCCCGTGACCTAGGGCGTGTAAAAATGAAAATTTTCTTATAAATAGAGGGGTTCGGCTGAAGCATTTCCCATCCAAATTTTGAGTTCTTGTGAGTGTTATAATGTTCTTTTGAGTGATTGTGTGTTTTCTTTATGCAATTAAGTTTATGTTCGTTTGTAATTTTTGCCTTTTAGAAATAAAATGTTGTTTTCTCATTTGGATCATCTTCCTTTTTCATTTATGTTAGTGTGTGTGTATGAGTATAACTTTATGGCTTTCATAATTTAGTTTATTGCTCTCATTAAAGTAGTTTATCGCTTTCTTTTAACGCTTTATTTATCGCTTTCTTTTAAACGCTTTCTTTCGATTCAGTCTTTTATTACAAATAGAGTGTGTGCGTATATGAGATAGTGTTTTTCTTTTTTGTAACTTAGCTTTATTTCAGCCTGTATATAACTGCTTATACCACCCCTATCTTGAATAAGAGGCTAATTTACTTTAGCACTTGTTTAAGTCGGTTGGGACGGATATTATTTCTGCACCTTTATAAGTCTTTTTATTTCTATACTACCCCCATCTTGAATAAGAGGCTAATTTCCTTTAGCGCTTGTTTAAGACGGTTGGGACGGATACTATTACTGCTTTTATATAAGTCTTTTTATTTCCTTTTTATCCGCTTTAATTATTAAACATGTATTTTCTTAATTGTGCCGTCTCCATTCCGATGAGTGGCTAATTTCCTTTAGCGCACGATGCCGAAGAGCATTGGGACACAAAAATAGTTTTTCTAAAAATAAAACATCTCTTTCTAAAATAATTAACGCTTAAGGTTTACCCAAGAATAACATTGAGTGAAGCCACATAATCGATGTGTGGTTTTCATTTCCATCTCCGTACACTAGTTAGCCGAGAGGCTCATGCGTACAGACTGATCGCTCACGGGTAAAGAGAAGTGCGCTCTACCCTCGAGAGAGGATGAGGTAAGTCTCCGGAATTGGAAGTAAAAATCCAATAGCGGGGTTCACAACATAAAGCGAGTATTAAGAAGATTCGATGGTCGAAAATTCATAATCTCAGGTGGGCGTACCCTCGAGAGAGGAGCGTTCATAATTATGGAACCTCCACGGCCAAGCCGTTTTAATGTTTTAAAAAGTCATCTCTTTTACTTCTAAAAAAGACTATTTTCGTCTCAAGGTAATTCAACATCGGGCGTTATTATTATCATCGTTTAGAACTCTAGTTATACGCTTATTATCGTTTTCTTTTAAAAACCCAACTAAAAACTTATTCCGATAAAATAATAGTTCGTTCCTCAAAGTAGGTTAATCAACACGATCCGCGGAAATATACGACCTTGATATTTTCTAAAACAAAATATCCTGTATTACTCACGATAAGGTATACTTGCCTTTATTATATGGTTAGTTCGGATTAAAAAATTAAACAAAAGCTTTTCAAACCAATTTAGTGCAAAACTCTCCTTTGCTATTTTTAAAAATCAATAGAATTCGACGTCGTAGCCGAGGTGTAATCGTCAATATTTCGAAAGCAGAAAAAGACCGTTACTTCTATCTTTCGATAAGATAACGTTTAATTTCTCAAAGTAGGAGTACTTACGAGACTCTTTGGAAACACCCGCCTAATTCTAATCTCAACAAATAAAGGTTAACCAAAACAAAGAAATAAGAAGCAATCCGAAACTAAAATCATCAAAGTCCCATAACCGACTAATACGATAGGGGTAGGGGTTGAAATGCAATGTTTATGCTATGACAGGCAAGGTATACAGTTATGATATGTTCATACAAGTGCAACTCACCCACTTCGACTCTATGCGAACAGACCTTTAGTTCCCCCTTTTTTGAGCAAGCAAGACTCCGAGGATACTCTCGTAGTGGCAAACAGAAGTGATGGGTTGGGCCTCGCCCACCTCTAGGTTGGTATATGCACTGCCTAACCTAGACCTATCGAATGCCTCAACGCAAAACCCTAGAGCATCTGCGTACTCTTACTAGCTGGACCACCAGACTTTTATGGCTAAGTGCAAATTCCACACTTGCCGAGCCCGAGTATCAACGTCGGTGCAACGACCATCGACACTAAGGACCCACCACCTTGTGCACATGCAACATGTTCTACTATCTATCTACAAACTCCAAACATAGACCACTTGGGCTTAACTTGCCCAACCAAGAACCAAACTGAGTCACAAACTCTCCAGATCAACAATCCGCACCAACCACCATCGAGCCTACAACTCAGGGCTCCAAACCAACCAAACTCCCGTGACAACGGAGTGTGAGTAAATGTGTTATTTGTTAGTCTTGAGCATCTTCTATACTCCTACGACTTATGGTTAATCTTGGACTTCCCGAGGGTTACCGTGTAAGGGGATCGCTACGGTACTAGGAACTGTAATGGGTTGACACCCCAAAGTTCCCTTTCTTAAGATACTTACTGTTATTGGTATCTACCCTTAAGAATTCCCTTATACTGTTTCACTTGAGTTAGACCTAAGTGCTTTAGGACCCACCAGGGAAAAGACGATCTTTCGTCAATCCCCAGGACAATCTTACTCTTAACCCAACAAGTACACTTTCCTCACATACACTTCCTGGAGTGGAATTCTAACTATCTGATCATCCCATGTGCACCATCTGCACACCATTTCCACCTTGAAGGTCACTAAAAATCTAAGCTTCACAATTTTACTATACGCAGGCCAAACTAATTATATGAAGCTCACAACTAGAGGTACTCCAATTATTCATCCAACTGACCCAAGCTATTTACTGGAGGTCTATCATGATGTTATAAGACTAATTCTAGAGAATCATATTTTTCCCTAATTAATTAATATTTATTTTAATTTCTCCAAACATCTGCCAAGTATGAAAATGAACATGAAGTGTAAGTAAATCATATGATATGGCTCTCCAAAAATTATGATAAATCTATGGTGACTAAATAACATCAGAAACAGCATATCATATTTTTACAGTAAGAAATTCTCCTCTAATTTAATTATTTATCATCTATCCAAAATCATAGTTTTATGAAGGAACCACCAAATAGATCAACACTAAAATTATGGGAAAATTACCAAGCTCTTGTGTTCACCAAAAAAGGCTACTGACTAAGTTTCAGGATTTAAGGAAATCATTTTCTCACTAAATTAAATACTTAAGAAAACCTCAAATTAAATGAATTGTGAAGTAGCCTACTGATTTAAGTCTTCAAAAATTCTTTAAAAATTCACAGAGCTTCCTAATGTTCTGAAAGGTCCTATCCCCAATTTGCACAATTTAACAATTAGTTTTAGACCCTCAAATATTTTTCTTAAGTTTAAATCAAAACAGGTGCCTTAAGAATGAAGTACTGATTAAATCATTTAATAAAATTCACAAAAATTACCAGAGGTCTAAAACATGATTATAAGGGCACAACCAAAGTCTCATCATCATCCAAGACATTTTAAGAATGTAAATGTTTCTTATAAGAAGTTTCTCAAAAGGGGCTATGTCCTAATTCAAAGGGAATATTGGCTCCTAAAATTCTTATAAAATTAACCAGTGCCTATTTACACCCTATGAACCTATCCACCAAGTTTCAAAACCATCAAGGGACTTTTGACCACATGGCCTTCACAAGGTCCTAAATGCACACCTAGGAATAGACCTAGTGTTCTAGGGCTTAACCACCTCCACACTACCCCATATCACTCATGGAGGTGTCTTAGGTGATCCTAAACCAGTTACCAAGGTTTCACTTCAAGGTGATGAGTTTTGACCACCATACCCCAAGGTAAACACCATACCCTAACTTTGACCCCATTTGTCCTAACTTGGGTTTACAAAATACTCAAACTAAACAGTCCCAAATGGGCTGATAATTTTACCAAGGTCATACAATAACCCGAAGGAGCAACCACCAAAATTTGGAGGGCATTGGAGGTCATTTAACCCACTAATTAATTATTAGATGATTCTTGAAATTATTTCAAAAACCTTAGAAAAAGGTTCTCCTAAAAAATCCCATCTTTTGATATGATGTGTGTGAAGGTATAAGTAGACAATGTTTCAAATCTCAAGTCCATAACACTTCCCAATCAAAAGCTATTCAAGAAATGGTGGTTGTCCTACACTAGGGACCAGCCCCACCAAAATGGTCCTACAGGGAGCTACAGAACTCCTTTTGGGGTGAAATCAATTTTAAAATAAAGTAGACTCCAAGGGCTACAACTTTGGTGTTGACCACTTTCTCTGTAGAGGGGCCTAAGTATTTTAATAATTAGATCTAGGTGCAGCAAAATATGTGACAGAAATTGCATAATCATTTATTGATATAACTGTTTCTGCGTTCGACGAAAATTAAATATCACTCGACGAAAGCAGAACAACTCTGCGTTCGACGATCTTAACTGCGCTCGACGAAGGCAGAACAACTCTGCATTCGACGAAATATTCGTTCGACGAATTATTTCCTGCGGTCGACTAAGTTAACGTATAACAACACTCGACGAACGCTGAACACATCAGCATTCGACGAAATATTCGATCGACTAAATTCTACTATAACAGCGCTCGACTAATCTAGCAGATAACAGCGTTCGACGAAAATAACAAATAACAGCGTTCGACGAACTTCTTGCAGCGCTCGACGAAATAAATGATATAACCGTAAACATTAATAAATGGATCTGACGGTCCTCCGTCATCGTCCCCAATCTTTGGATGGCTCGCGACAGCTCGTCCTGGGCCTCTTTGCGGGGTGATTTCCCGGCCACCTACGCCTCTTTCCGGCCGGCCAATGCCACCACCACCACCGTTGAGGTGGTGGCCGACGATATGGGTGGTTGGCCGGCTGGAGGTGGTCGGATCTAATTTTAGCGGAAGGAAAAATGGGTACAAATCGCACCCTTTCGGAAGCACAATCCGAGCCCTATTGTGCACGGATCAAGCCCCGAAAAATGAAGAGATCTAGCACTAAGGGAGGAGAAGAGGATCGGACCTGAGCAGGGGCTTGGTTGCGCGAATTCCGGCGAGTTTACATTGATGGTGCTAGAGCTTTTGGTGCCATGCCGATCTAGGATTTCTCTGCACGAAACTCACTGGGAAAATGGGGGATCTCTTCCTCTCTGAGCACTGAAGGAAATGGGAGGGGTTTCAATCGGCTAGGATGGCTTTATTTCTAAAAGCCATTAATGGCCATTACCTCCAATTTTAGTTACCACCAAAATTCCTTTAAATCAGCCCCTCTGTCCATGGAAAACTCCAGAAATTCGATTGTAACTGAAGGGGCAATGAATGCACATCAATTGGGGAGGGATTGGAAGGATCAATAGCACATAATTCCATGAATGCTCTTTTCTCTCTCTCCGATTTGGGGGAAACTTCCTTTTCTCTCTCTCCTACTCAGCAATTACAGAAATTAAGTGGTAATATCCAGAAATCAGTAGGCCCAATAGATGATGGATCACTTAATTGGGCCTAGCCCAAATGGATTGGGTCCAATTTGGGCAAACTAGTTTCTTTTGAGGTAATTTGACCTAAATTAGGCTTAAGGGTAAATTGGTCAAATTGCAAGTCTCATGATGGTTCTTTTTGGTCCATTAGGATCCTAGTACCCATACAAGGGTAGGGGCATGGTAAATTTGGCATGGTGGGGGCCAATTGACCTTAATTGAGTTAGTTTGACCAATTTAGGATTAAGGTTGACTTTGGTCTAATTGGCCTCTTAATTTGACCCCAATGGGTCCTTGGTGCTCCATGAGGACCCCTAATGGGTTAGGAATGCTATGGTGGGGTCAAGGTTCAATGTGGGGCCCCCTAACACAACCCTAGGCTTGATATTTGATAATTGCTATTTCAGACCACTTGGGTTTTCTTCTTCTCTCCTAAGTTCACAAGGTCTTGGGCTCTTCCTATGGTTTTGTCATGACCTAGTCATGACAAAACCAACTTAGGGGTCTAGTTGCTTGGGGGATGTTACAAATCCCAATACATAAAAATAAAATTTCGTCCTCGAAATTCAGGTTAAGCCTCTGGGGGTTTCTATTGCTAGGAAGAAAAAGTAACATCCCGGACAAATTAATTTATACCTGTCGTAAAAAGCTGCGGGCACTTTTGTTGCATCAAGTCCAATGGCTCCCAAGTATGCTCTTCCTGTCCATGATTCCTTCATAGGACCTTGACTAGCGGAACATTCTTGCGCCGCAAGACTCGTAACTCCGTATCATCTATCCGAACCGGCTCTAGGTGAACCGACCGATCAGTAGCTACTGGCCCCTCTGAAGTAGAAACCTGCTGCTCTGGCCAAAGTAGAGCCTTCCTAAGTGAGGAGACGTGGAAAACGTCATGCAGTCCCTCCAACTCCGGCGGTAGCTCCAGTCTGTAGGCCAGGCGACCGATCTACTCCATGATCCTATGAGGTCCCATATACCTCGGACTGAGCTTCTTCCGCCCGCGAACCTGCGAGACTCCATGCTTCAGACGTAACTTCAAGAAAACCCGGTCTCCCACCTGGAACTCCACCATACGATGACGCGCATCGTAATACATGGCATGCCTGCTCTGGGCCTCCAACATCCTATCTCGAATCAGCCTCACCTGAGCCTCCGTATCCTCCACGAACTCTGAGCCAAGTGCCTTGGGATCCTCATCCTGAATCCAAGACAATGGTGTTCTGCATCTCCGTCCGTATAAAGCCTCATAAGGTGCCCTGCCTATACTAGCCTGATGACTATTGTTGTATGAGAACTCGACTAATGGCAACAGTCTCTCCCATGGCTCCCCGCGGTCCAGAATGCAAAGACGTAAAAGATCCTCTAGGGTCCGGTTGGTATGCTCTGTTTGCACATCTGTCTGGGGTGGAAAGCTGTACTAAAGGTCAACCGGGTGCCTAGGTAGGCCTGCTCTTCTCTCCACTCCCTTGATGTGAATCATCCATCCAGATCTGACATGATCGTCCTTGGCACACCATGGTTTCGAACAAATTGCTCTACGAACCTCCGCACCAAAACACTGACCGACTCGTCCTTCCTGATCGGAATAAATCTGGCCACCTTCGTCAATCTGTCGACAATCACCCAAATCGAGTCATTTCTCGCACGAGATTGGGGAAGACCGTGTATAAAGTCCATAGCGATGTCGTCGAACTTCCACTCCGGCACCGGAAGTGGCTGCAATAATCCTGCTGGTTTCCGGCACTCCGCCTTCACGAGTTGGCAAGACTCGCAGTGGGTCACAAAATATATGATGTCTCTCTTTATGCCTGGCCAATACATGGTCCTCTTCAAATCTGCAGTCATCTTGGTAATGCCCGGGTGCACGGAATATCTACTGCAATGAGCCTCTGACATAATATCCTCCCGAATCCGGCCCCCTGCCGGTATATACACTCGGCCTCTAAAACTCAACAGGCCGTCCTTCAGCGAATTATCTCCAGCTGAGCCTGCCTCCAATGCTCTGAATATCAGCTCCAACTTGGCATCCTGCCTCTGCCCATCCCTGATGCGGCCTCGAATGTCGTAAGTGGCACCCATCGCTGCTAAGTACTCCTCGTACAGCTCCGGATCGTCCCCAGATACTAGAGAGATTTGCATGTCCTCGAACATCGGCACTAACTCCATGGCCATCAACTTAGGCTCTGCTCCTGACGTAGTAGCTCTCCTGCTCAGTGCGTCTGCTACTACATTCGCCTTCCCTGGGTGGTAATGCATCATGTACTGATAGTCAGATAAGAACTCCACCCATCGCCTCTGCCGGATATTCAGCTCCTTCTGCGTATCTACATACTTCAGATTCTTGTGATCTGAGAATATGTCGCAGTGGACACCATAAAGGTAGTGTCGCCAGATCTTGAGAGCGAATAGGACTGGTCCCATCTCCAAGTCATGCACAGGGTAGTTCCGCTCGTGATTCTTCAACTGGCGGGAGACGTAAGCTATTATATGCCCGTTCTGCATCAAAACGGCACCCATCCCCTGGTATGACGCATCTGTATACACCTGAAATCCTTCCCTCCCCGATGGAAGGGCAAGGATGGGGGCTGATGTAAGCCGACCCTTCAGTTCCTGGAAGGCTTCCTCACACTGCTGCATCCATGTAAAAGTAGCATCCTTCCTCTTCAGGGATGTGAGCGGGAGGGATAACTGAGAAAACCCCTGAACGAACTTCCAGTAGTAGCCGACAAGTCCCAAGAAACTCCTCACATCGGTGGCCGTCTTCAGCGGCGGCCAATCCCGTACTGCCTGAATCTTTGCTGGATCCACTGCTAGGCTAGCTCCACTGATGATATGGCCTAGAAAGGCCACCTCCTTCAACCAAAACTGACACTTGCTGAACATCGCATACAGATGGTGCACCCGAAGCTTCTCCAAGGTTAGTGCCAAATGTCGTGCATGCTCCTCCTCCGTCCTCGAGTAAATGAGGATGTCGTCAATGAACACAATGACAAAGATGTCGAGATAAAGCTCGAACACCTGGTTCATCAGGCTCATAAATGCTGATGGTGCATTCATGAGTCCGAACGGCATCACAGTGAACTCATACAACCCATATCAGCTGCAGAAAGCCGTCTTCGGGATATCTTCCTCTTGGATCCTCAGCTGATAATATCCTGATCTCAGATCCAGTTTCGAGAAGCAGTGGGCTCCCTCTAGCTGATCAAACAACTCGTCGATCCTTGGCAGAGGGTACGTGTTCCGCACCGTCAGCCTATTTAGAGCTCTGTATTCGATGCACAATCTGAGCGTGCCATCCTTCTTCTTTACGAACAACGCCGGAGCTCCCCAGGGTGAGTAACTCGGCCTAACGAACCCAGCTTCCACCAGTTCCTGCAGCTAGCTCCGAAACTCTACAAACTCCTTCGGGGCCATCCGATAAGGAGCTTTGGACACCGGCTTTGCCCTGGCACCAACTAGATCTGGAAATCCTTCTCGCGGTGCGGGTGCTAGTCCGGGAAGCTTCTCCGGAAAAAACGTCCGCAAAATCCCGTACGACCGGGATACTCTACACTGAGTCCTTGACTTCAGTCGCCTCGAAGAGCACCTGATATACCTCGTCTCCCTGCAGGTGGGCCTTGACGGCCTGAATAGACGATAAGAAGAGACGAGAGGTGGGTTGAGTGCCTTCGAAAACTACTTCACCGTCTTTGTGCTTTAGAACGATCCTCCTTGTCGGCCAGTCAATCCTTGCCTGGTTCCAGAACAACCAACTCATGCCCAGGATCAGGTTGTAGTCTTTCATCTTCAGCACAGTTGCTGGGACCTCAAACAATCTTCCTCCAATCTCCACCCTCATGCTGCACGTGGCATTTGTTAGAACCTCCGATCCGTCCGGGAATCACACCCTCCTGTAATCGCTCCTGAAGTGTTGGACTTGGTCTAGGTCCTCGATAAATTGAGCCGAGACGAACGAGTGTGAGGCACCCGTATCGAACAAGGTAAAAGCGGATTTGCCGTAAACGCGTACTAAACCTGAGGGTTTTGGTTGTTTGGTTCAATGATAAGGCAAAACTAAAATTTATAAGGTACAAACAATTAAAAGAAATGCATCAAAGTACCTGCGATGACCCTTGCTGGGTCCCGGGGCCATGCCAAGTCTAGGGCGTACGCCTGCTCCCTGTACTGTCTCCGGTCGTCGCCCTGAAATCCACGACCTCGTCCACGTCCTCCGCCCCCGAAATGCTGGCCCTGTGGTGCTGCCTGTAGTGCTAGTGGTCCATTCCTCTGAGGGCAGTATCTCTTGATGCGGCCGGTCTGGCAGTAGTGGTAGCACTCCGGTGGTGGCCCACCTCCTCCAATCCTTGGCATCTCCCGCATCTGTAGAGGCTGAGGAGCCAACGCTACCGTCTCTCTCTGCTCCTGCCTCTCCTCCTGGCGGGGTCGGACCTCCGTCTTTCTCTCCCCAGCGTCTCGGCCTCTCGGCTGATCCCTTCTGCCTCCTCGTCCCTGATCTTCCATCGGTCTCTTTCTCCCACGAACAGCTTGCTGGTCTATCTCCAGCTTCTTGGCCATCTCTAGAATCTTTGTCATGCTGCCGTCGGAGACGAAGAGGAGGGCCTGCCTCAGCTCATCATGAAGGCCCTTGTAAAACCTCTTTGCATATTCTGCGCCATTCAGCTGATACGAAACCGCAAACCGGGATAGATGGGTAAACTCCCGGTGATACTACAGAACAGTCCTGCTCCCCCGCCTCAACTGCAAGAATCTGTCCTCCAGCTCGTCTCTAGCAGACTGCGGCATGAAATGCTCCTGCAGTGCCGCCTTGAAATCTACCCACAAAATGTCCGCCGCCTCCAATCCCGGATAAGCTGTGGCCAGGAACCTCTTCCACCATCTCTTAGCATGAGACTCCAAGCAGGAAACCACCAGTGGCACCTCCATGTCTGCCGGGCACTAAATCCCTGTCAACATATCCTCCATGATGTCTACCCACTCCTCAGTCCTCACAACGGTCTCCGTCCCAATGTATGATGGTGGGGAGAGACCTCAATAGATGCTCAGCCAATTGGCCCCAGGGTTTTGCTGAGGAGCCGGTGCATGATGTGCCCTGAAAGTCTCCAGAATGGAAGTCAGTGTCTGTCCCAACTCCGTCTGCTGGAACGAGGTAGAATGCGGTGGTGGTGGGACGACGTTTGGAGTCGGTGGGACTCCATACTGCGGGGTAGGGTTCATCGCGGGCTACACAAGAAAAATTACACTCGTAAGAGACTTAGCTAAAGAAAGTTCAATTATAAGTGGACTTTTTCATGTGATTTCCCTTATGGGCACACCATTGCTTCCGCTGCTAGTTTGTCCTCAAACTAAGCTCGTGCGGGGTGGCCCAGGGTTTGTGGACTTCTTTTCTTCGGATCGAGGTTTCTGCGCTGATACCACTTGTAAGACCCCATTTTTTTCTCAAACATCCGGGTCTTAGGCCCAGAACCGCCGCTCTGCGGTGACATCCTCGCTCGGGAAGGTCGCCACTACAAAATGTCGATGCTGTCGGCCAAATCGATCACGAAGAAGCAAAGAAAGATAAGCTAAAAAGAAAGCCAAGTCCACATCACATAAAAAGTAATACATCCACGAAGAGATGTCCACATAAATATAACTGAAATGAAAGAGATACAAGGGCTCCTGCACGATACATCAAAACCTCACTACAAATTCACTCGCGGAAGCAAAACAACTAGATCTAAAAGACACTCACGGATCCTGTCATCCGTGCTCCCGTACTAGACAGCCCCACCTCCATCTACACCGGCCTCTGGTGCTGCTCCATCGCAACGGTCTCCTAAAATGATAAGGTCCACCGACCGTTAGTCAAAAAGACTAAGGCAATCCCCCACCCCTCCCCCCGGTGACTCCTAGGCACCGAGCGGGAAGGATGAAGCGGAGGACAAACAAGGGGTAACAACAATTGCAGATGACAGGGTATTATCTACAGGAAAAGATCTATCACTACACAAGTATATTTGATTATAAATAAAATAGTTAGTAAGCATAGCGAGAGCAGGCAAGGAATAAATAAAGTGCAGTAAATAAAGACATGTATATAATAGAAAAGTAACAATTGATTTATAGGAATGCCCACACAAACTGTTGGGGAAATGATTTATCTTAACCCCTAGAATTAAGAAGTATATAAATTCTAAGTATGAAAAATTAGGCTAAGTAAATATGCGTCGAATAGTATTCGACGCAAAGTCAAAATATAGTCGACGTTTCTCTCAGAATGAGTCGAAGCAACTCTTATAAGAACTCGACGTGATCATAGTCGACGTACCTCTGATTTCTAGTCGACGCATTTGATAAAGTCGACGCGTCTTTGTCGACGCTCCTTCCTTATTCTCCTCTCGACGTTCAGCCAGGATGAATTCGACGCTTACGTCGAATAGTAATCGACGCACGTCGATATCTATAAGAAATTCAAAATCACGCCAGATCTCTTTCCTTCTTTCTGTAGATCTGATTTTTATGGAATGACATTATTCTTTTATAGCCGTTCTGAATCAGCCTTTCCTTCTATTTGATTCTTGGCTAATTTGATTAAAATCATTATGGATATTATTTGAAATCAGAATGAATTCCTTTCCTTCTACAAAAATATTCATTATGGAAACTCTTATCTGTTTCTAATTCTCTGTCTGCTAATTGATTATTCTCTTTTAGCAATATATTTTAAACAGAGCTATAAATAAGAAGGAGGTCGACAGAGAAAGAGAAGAAGTGATCCACCATATACATTTGAAAAAGAGGAAGAGCTCCCAAGTGAAAAGTGAGAAAGTTGAGAAGAGATAGTGTGCTGCAGCAAAAGAAAAAGCCTTCATCTTCTCCTTCTTCTTCTGAAGCCATTCTGCTGCAAATTCTGAAAGCTCTCACAAAAGAGAGAAAAGATAACAAATCTCCTTCTCACTATAGAAGAGAGATCATATTCACTATACTTGTGCTTCTAATCTTCTTGATAGGAAGAAGATTCTTTCTTATATATATTGTCTTCTATTTTTCTACTTGTTCTACTTCTTCTTCTCTTTCTAATTTCATTCTCAAATATTGTAAAAGAGTTTTTAGAATCTCTCTTCAAAAAATTCAGTTGTACTGGTTCTAAGAGTCTCCTTTTCAAAAGACTCAGGCTGGTTCTAAGAGTCTCCTTATCAAAAGACTCAGTCTGATTCTAAGAGTCTCCTTATCAAAAGACTCAGTGCAAGTTAGTGAATTCCTACCAAGGGGGTAGAAGAGTGGACTACCCAAAGTTTGAGGAACCACTATATTTCCTTGTGTTGTGCTGTGATTTTCTTCTAGTTATCTTTCTTCTTTACTTGCTTAATTCTTGTTGGTGTGTGGGAAGCTTAAATCTGTGATCATTACACATATATATATAATTATTAATTTTGCACAAAAATATTTTTAAATCTCTATTCACCACCCCCCCCCCCCCCCCACTCTAGAGAATTCTAGTGTGGTTAACTGTGCACTTTCAATTGGTATCAGAGCTAGGTTGATCTAAAAAGGTTAACTCCTTGATCAAAAAGATCCTACCTCTTATATATATATTTCTAAAAATTATTTTTCACATGACACAAATCAAAGATTATGCTTCCACCAGACCACCAATTTGCAACCTTGAAAAGTTCGCACTTTGGAAAACAAGAATTAAAATTTATCTGAACTCTATTGATGGAGAATTGTTTGATGTAATTATGACAGGTCCTCCCAAGCCATACAAGAAGGACTCAAGTGGAAAGGTCACGCAAACACTTGCTCCAAAGGCTGAATGGATAGATGAAGAAAAGAAAGCTCAAGCATGTGATGCCAAGGCTATGAATATCTTAGTCTCAACCCTCTCAGATGAAATCTTCCAAAAGATTGCTGAATGTGAGTCAGCTAAGGAAGTATGGGAAGCTCTCACCAAAATGGTAGAGGGAAGTGCCGATGAGAAAAAGGACTGTTGAAAACAAGAGCTGAGAAAGAAGAGAAATAAAAGGCTCCTTCACTCTCAAAAGAAAAGTGTATTGCATTGAAGGCTGTTGAAGGTGAACCCTCTACAAGTGATGAGGAGCTGATCAGTCTACTGGCCAGAAGGTTCAAGAAGTAGATCAAAACAGAAGGATCCAGAGGAAGAGACTCAAAAACCAGGTATAATAAAACACCTACTAAAGAGATTATATGTTACTCTTGCAGGAAACCTTGACACATTGCACCTGAATGTCCTAAAGAGATCAGCAAAAAGAAATATCTGAAAAGAACAGATCTAAAGAAGAAGAAGAAGAAAGAGAAAGGTTTCATTGCTCAAACATGGAGTGATTCAGAATCTGAAGAAAGTACCTCATCTGACAATGATCAGGAAGAGGCCAAGCTAGAGGAAACCTGTTTGATGGCCACTGAGAAGTCTGAGGATACATCTATGGTAAATATATTTGATGACATAGATTTTTCTTCCACTGATTTCAAAAACAATTTCAAAGAATTCTGTTTAGATCTAATCAAATCTGAAAAAGAAATAAAAGAACTAAGAAATGAATTAAACAATCTCAAACAAATGAATACACAATATAAAAACTATGAGCTCAGTCTGGGACTCTCAGAGGTGGAACTAGATAGAATCCATACAGAAAATCTAACACTAAGAAATGAGCTAGCAAAGGCAAAAGCCTTTGAAGACTCTCTAAATGGGAGAAGTCAGAAGCTCAAGAATATTTCTGAGAATCTCACTAATAGATTTAGACAACTAAAGTTTAACACTAATGAAGAACCCAAACCTCAATCATCCAGCAAATCTGTCTGGAAACATCCTATTCACTTCACTAGGGAAAATCATTCAACAAGAGAGAGGTCACTTGAAAATCCAGAAATAACCACTGTCTTTAATAAAAATAATCCCATTACATATGAAGGAATCCTAGGTAAATATCCTTAGAAAAGAAATAAACATGCGTCGAATTCTTATCAATGTGCGTCGATTTCTAATCGACGCTTACACCAAAGTGCGTCGACTTCTACCCAACGCAACTTCTCCCATGCTTCGACTAAAAGTGAACGCAGAATGAAGGAAGCATCGACTTCTACTCGACGCAACCTCAAGCCTACGTCGAATTCATATCGACGCAACCATAATCCTACGTCGAATTCATATCGACGCAACCAATCTGATAAAAATTTCTCTTCTTCCAAACAGTCCTCTAAATCCATGTCCTTTTATTATGAACACTATTTCTGCGACATTACCAAAGAAAATTGGTATGATAAGCCAATACCCCTAAAGGAGGAAGGATATTCTGAAAAACCCACTTATTCCTTCATTGAATCTTTCACTGTTGGGAGGAAGGGACCCCAGCTCAGCAGGGTCCAAACTAATGTTTAAAATCTTATGTGCAGATGTATCACATCTCCAGGCTGGTGTGGTACTTGGACAGTGGATGCTCTATGCACATGACAGGGTACAGAAACCTGTTAACCAATTTTGAGGATAGACATGGACCACCAGTGACCTTTGGAGACTCTAGCTGTGGGCAAACCAGGGGCTTTGGAGATTTTAAAGAAGGAAAAGTTACCTTCAAGAATGTGGCAGTAGTCAAAGGACTGAAGCACAATCTGACAAGTATAAGTCATATATGTGACAGTGGTAAGTATGAGGTAAAATTCACCACACTACTTTGCCATATTATTGATGTCAAGTCTGGTGCCATAGTACTCAATGGAATTAGAAAAGGGAAAGTATATAGTGTGGATTTTAGCTCCTCACCCACAGAAGTTTGTTTGTTTAACAATATTATTGATAAAAGTGAATTATGGCATAGAAGACTGGGTCACCTAAACCACAAAACCATTAGTAAACTAGCAAAGAATAACCTAGTCAGAGGCCTACCAAAGGGTAGGTACTCTAAGGATTCTCCATGTAGACATTGCCAACTAGGAAAACAGACCAAATCATCCTTTAAACCAATTGGTAAGGATGACTCTCCCAGGGTTCTCTACTTATTGCATATGGATCTCTTTGGTCCCATATCCACTCAGAGCTTAGGTGGAAAATCTTATACACTAGTCATTGTGGATGACTATTCTAGATTTAGCTGGGTATTCTTTCTAAGAGCTAAGTCTGAAACCCATAAGATTCTCTAAAAATTCATAAGACACATTCAATCTGAGTTTAACACTCATGTTTCAATTATCAGAAGTGATCATGGGACTGAATTTGAAAATCAGTTGATTTGTAGTTTCTGTAAGGATATAGGTATTAAACAAAGTTTCTCAGCCCCTAGAACTCCTCAACAGAATGGAGTTGCTGAAAGAAAGAATAGAACTTTAATTGAATCAGGAAAGACCTTACTTGCAGAATCAGGATTACCAAAAACCTTCTGGGCTAAAATAGTCAACACTGCCAAATATGTTCTAAATTGAAGCCTCATTCACAAAACTAAATCAAAGACTCCATATGAGCTCCTGAAAGGAAAAACACCCATTGTTAAATATTTTAAAATTTTTTGATGTGCTTGCTTTATTCTAAATAATGGGAAAGATCTTCTTGCCAAATTTGATAAGAAGTCTGATGATGGAATATTTCTTGGATACTCATCATCTAGTAAAGCCTATAGGTGATATAATAAGAGAACTTTTAAAATTGAAGAATCTATGCACATTATATTTGATGAAACTAACATGCTGTTTAATGGGGAGGAAACTCCCACCAGTTCTTTTCCACAGGAAAACAGCAGCATAGAAACTCAGCTTGAGCAACTGGTTCTAGAGAACACAGATAATGGAAAAGAAAACCAGCTAGAGGAATCAAGTGAGGAATCTGAACAAGAACATTCAGAAAAGAGCATTCAAAACCAACTCCCACAAGAGAACATGGTTTAGGAAGAACAGGTGGACAATGATCCCATTGCTAATGAGGAAGAAGAACATCTGACAAGTCCAAGTAGGACAGGGGTCAATTTGAAAGATCATCCACAATCTCAAGTAATTGGAGACCCCAATACAGGAGTAAGAACAAGACACCAAGTCTCCAATGGGATGATGCTCCAATGCTTCTTATCACAAGTTGAACCAAAGAAGTTTGAGGAAGCAAATTGTGATCCTCACTGGATTATGGCCATGCAAGAAGAACTAGGCCAATTTGAGAGAAACAAAGTGTGGAACTTAGTTGAAAGACCAAGAAACTACCCAGTGATTGGTACAAAGTGGGTATACAGAAACAAACTAGATTCCACTGGAGTAATTGTCAGGAACAAGGCAAGACTTGTAGCACAAGGATATAGACAAGAAGAAGGAATAGACTACAACCAAACCTTTGCTCCAGTAGCCAGATTGGAGGCAATCAGGCTCTTTCTTGCCTATGCAGCTTTCATGAAGATGAAAGTCTATCAAATGGATGTCAAGAGTGCCTTTTTGAATGGTGACCTTCAAGAAGAGTTATATGTGGAGCAACCACTAGGTTTTGTAAATCTCTCCTCTCCTAACTTTGTTTATAGACTTAACAAAGCACTATATGGTCTTAAGCAAGCACCTAGAGCTTGGTATGAAACTCTCTCTAACTTCCTTTTAGAAAATTCTTTTGAAAGAGAAAAAGTGGATAAAACACTTTTTACTAAGATCCATAAAAATCAACTCCTTCTTGTTCAAATCTATGTAGATGACATCATCTTTAGCTCAACTCATCCCAAACTTTGTAAAAGATTTGCTAATCTAATGCAATCTAAATTTGAAATGAGTAGTATGGGAGAACTCTCTTATTTCTTAGGACTACAAGTAAAACAAAGTAGTGAGGGAATCTTCATCTCACAATCTAAGTACACTAAAGAGTTAATCAAAATGTTTGGTATGGAATCAGCTTCTACAATGAAAACACCTATGGCAACTAATGCCATTATAAAAAAGGATGACAAGGGAAAATCAGTAGATCAAAAGAAATATAGGGCAATCATAATATCCCTTCTATATCTAACAGCTAGCAGACCTGACATTATATTTGCCACTTGCATATGTGCTAGATTTCAGGTTGAACCAAAAGAATCCCATCTCACCTCTGTAAAAAGGATTCTTAGATACCTAAAAGGAACCCCTGAACTAGGTCTGTGGTACTCAGTAGAAACCAACTTTGAATTAATAGGTTTCTCAGATGCAGATTATGCTGGATGTAGGGTTGATAGAAAAAGTACATCTGGTACTTGCCAATTCCTAGGTGACAGATTAATATCATGGTTTAGTAAGAAACAAACCTCAGTCTCAACCTCAACAGCTGAAGCTGAATACATAGCTGCTGGGAGCTGTTGTTCACAAATCCTGTGGATGCAAAATCAGCTTCTTGACTACAAATTGGAGGTCAATAACTCTAAGATCTATTGTGATAGATCTAGTGCTATATCCATTGCATCCAACCCAGTCCTTCATAGTAGAACCAAACATATAGAGATCAGACATCATTTCCTTAGAGACAATGTAGAAAAAGGAAAGATAACCTTAGAATATATTCCTACAGACAGTCAAAGAGCAGACATCTTCACAAAACCCTTGGATGAAACTAAGCATAATCACTTCATCAACACCTTAGGAATGCTAGATGGAAGCCTGTAACCACCATTGTTGGGGAAATATAAGAGAAATCAGAAAATCTAAGAAAGTATTTGAAGATACGTCGAATACATATCGACGCACCATCGAGAAGAACTCGACGCCGGTATTGATTACTTTCAGGCAAAGCTACATCGATCCCTTATCAACGCACCGTCGACTTTATATCGACGCAAGTCTATGAACACGTCGACAAAACGCTAGGCTGACAAATCTCCACATTCTGAACCATCTCCATCCACTGAGAACCTCATCAATCAATGCATCCAATCCACAGCCCAAAGATTCCAAGCAATGCTGAATGGGCATTGCTCCAAGATTCATTCCTCCATCTTACACATGCAGACCCAAATAGATGGGGTCAGTGCCTCTGTGCAAAGCCTGAAGACCTCTATCTCTTCTTCTAAAGTCACCAGATCTTTCTTAACCTCCTTGGCCAAGAAGGTCAAGAAGGGGGAGAAGTTAGATGAAGAACAGCTCTCCAGTCATAAATCTCTCTCTCACAAGTCTCTTCCTACCTCAAAAACTGATAGTCTTGCACTGCTCAAGACCATTGGGAATGAAGTAGTACCAGAGCTACATACTGAAGAGCAGACATCAAATGTACTGATTATAGCAAGAGAAGCTGCACAACAAGTGGATCTATTATAAGGGGAGGCAAGTAGAGCAGAGAATGAAGCTGAAGAAGAAGCTGAAGCTCAGGGGGAGCCAGATGCTGTTATACATGAAAATGGAGATAAGAAAGAAACTGAAAAAGAAGTAGAAGGCTCAAAAGATGTTCCATCCCAGGGGGAGCAACCTGCTGTAACTCAGGGGGAGTTGAGTGAACTACCTGCTACTAAAAAGGGGCAACCCACCTCTCCAAAAACAGTAGTATTCACTAGGAAAAGAAAAACTCCTCCTACCCCTCCTGAATGATGTGTTGAACAATATTGATACAATCTATATTTCTCTTCTCCATGCTTAAATTATGAAGTCTGTTTATATGATTCTGATTGCTTAGCATATTTCCTTTCTATATAAATGCTTTGCTTTGTTGATTAAAAGCTGATACAATTTCTCTCTATATAGGGTTAAGACAAATAGGTGGAGATTGTTGGGGAAATGATTTATCTTAACCCCTAGAATTAAGAAGAATATAAATTCTAAGTATGAAAAATTAGGCTAAGTAAATATGCGTCGAATAGTATTCAACGCAACATCGAAATATAGTCGACGTTTCTCTCAGAATGAGTCGAAGCAACTCTTAGAAGAACTTGACGTGATCATAGTCGACATACCTCTGATTTCTAGTCGATGCATTTGATAAAGTCAACGCGTATTTGTCGACGCTCCTTCCTTATTCTCCTCTCGACGTTCAGCAAGGATGAATTCGACGCTTACGTCGAATAGTAATCGACACACGTCGATATCTATAAGAAATTCAAAATCACGCCAGATCTCTTTCCTTCTTTCTGTAGATCTGATTTTTATGGAATGACATTAATCTTTTATAGCCGTTCTGAATTAGCCTTTCCTTCTATTTGATTCTTGGCTAATTTGATTAAAATCATTATGGATATTATTTGAAATCAGAATGAATTCCTTTCCTTCTACAGAAATATTCATTATGGAAACTCTTATCTCTTTGTAGTTCTCTGTCTGCTAATTGATTCTTCTCTTTTAGCAATATATTTTAAACAGAGCTATAAATAAGAAGGAGGTCGGTAGAGAAAGAGAAGAAGTGATCCACCATATACATTTGAAAAAGAGGAAGAGCTCCCAAGTGAAAAGTGAGAAAGTTGAGAAAACAGATAGTGTGCTGCAGCAAAAGAAAAAGCCTTCATCTTCTCCTTCTTCTTCTGAAGCCATTCTGCTGCAAATTATGAAAGCTCTCACAAAAGAGAGAAAAGCTTACAAATCTCCTTCTCACTATAGAAGAGAGATCATATTCACTATACTTGTGCTTCTAATCTTCTTGCTAGGAAGAAAATTACTTCTTATATATATTGTCTTCTATTTTTCTACTTGTTCTACTTCTTCTTCTCTTTCTAATTTCATTCTCAAATATTGTAAAAGAGTTTTTAGAATCTCTCTTCAAAAAATTCAGTTGTACTGGTTCTAAGAGTCTCATTTTCAAAAGACTCAGACTGGTTCTAAGAGTCTCCTTATCAATAGACTCAGTCTGGTTCTAAGAGTCTCCTTATCAAAAGACTCAGTGCAAGTTATTGAATTCCTACCAAGGTGGTAGAAGAGTGGACTACCCAAAGTTTGGGGAACCACTATATTTCCTTGTGTTGTGCTGTGATTTTCTTCTAGTTATCTTTCTTCTTTACTTGCTTAATTCTTGTTGGTGTATGGGAAGCTTAAATCTGTGATCATTACACATATATATATATATAATTATTAACTTTGCACAAAAATATTTTGAAATCTCTATTCACCCCCCCCCCCCCCCCCCCTCTAGAGAATTCTAGTGTGGTTAACTGTGCACTTTCACAAACCTATAGACCAAGGGGTCGTTTAACATGGCCTATCGTATATGAAGTCCCATAACCGACTTATACGATAGGGGTAGGGGTTGAAATGCAATGTTTATGTTATGACATGCAAGGTATGCAGTTATGCTATGTTCATACAAGTGTAACTCACCCACTTCGACTCTATGCACTCAGACCTTTAGTTCCCCCTTTTTGGAGCTAGCAAGATTCCAAGGATACTCCCGTAGTGGAAAACGGAAGCGGTGGGTTGGGCCTTGCCCACCTCTAGGTTGGTATATGCACTACCTTACCTAAACCTATCGTACACCTCAACGCAAAATCGCGGAGCATCTGCGTACTCTTACTGGCTGGACCACCAGACTTTTATGGCTAAGTGCAAATTCCACACTTGCCGAGCCCGAGTATCAACGTCGGTGCAACGACCATCGAGACTAAGGACCCACCACCTTGTCCACATGCAACATGTTCTACTATCTATCTACAAACTCCAAACATAGACCACCTGGGCTTAACTTGCCCAACCAAGAACCAAACTGAGTCACAAACTCCCCGGATCTACAATCTGCACCAACCACCATCGAGCCTATAACTTGGGGCTCCAAACCAACCAAACTCCCATGACAACGGAGTGTGAGTGAATGTGTTATTTGTTAGTCTTGAGCATCTTCTATACTCCTACGACTTATGGTTAATCTTGGACTTCCCGAGGGTTACCCTGTAAGGGGCTCGCTACGGTACTAGGAACTGTAATGGGTTGACACCCCAAAGTTCCCTTTCTCAAGATACTTACTGTTATTGGTATCTACCCTCAAGAATTCCCTTCTACCGTTTCACTTGAGTTAGGCCTAAGTGCTTTAGGACCCACCAGGGAAAAGACGATCTTTCGTCAATCCCCAGGACAACCTTACTCTTAACCCAACAAGTACACTTTCCTCACATACACTTCCTGGAGTGGAATTCTAACTATCTGATCATCACATGTGCACCATCTGTACACCATTTCCACCTTGTAGGTCACTACAAATCTAAGTTTCACAATTTTACTATACGCAGACCAAACTAATTATATGAAGCTCACAACTAGAGGTACTCCAATTATTCATCCAACTGATCCAAGCTATTTACTGGAGGTCTATCATGATGTTATAAGACTAATTCCAGAAAATCATATTTTTCCCTAATTAATTAATATTTATTTTAATTTCTCCAAACATTTGCCAAGTATGAAAATGAACATGAAGTGTAAGTAAATCTTATGATATGGCTCTCCAAAAATTATGATAAATTTATGGTGACTAAATAACATCATAAACAACATATCATATTTTGACAGTAAGAAATTCTCCTCTAATTTAATTATTTATCATCTATCCAAAATCATAGTTTTATGAAGGAACCACCAAATAGATCAACACTAAAATTATGGGAAAATTACCAAGCTCTTGAATTCACCAGAAAAGGCTACTGACTAAGTTTCAGGATTTAAGTAAATTATTTTCTCACTAAATTAAATACTTTAAGAAAACCTCAAATTAAATGAATTGTGAAGTAGCCTACTGATTTATGTCTTCAAAAATTCTATAAAAATTCACAGAGGTTCCTAATATTCTGAAAGGTCCTATCACCAATTTGAAAAATTTAACAATGAGTTTTGGACCCTCAAATATTTTTCTTAAGTTTAAATCAAAACACGTGCCTTAAGAATGAAGTACTGATTAAATCATTTAATAAAATTCACAAAAATTACCAGAGGTCTAAAACATGATTATAAGGGCACAACCAAAGTCTCATCATCATCCAAGACATTTTAAGAATGTAAATGTTTCTTATCAGAAGTTTCTCTAAAGGGGCTATGTCCTAATTCAAAGGGAATATTGGCTCCTAAAATTCTTATAAAATTATCCAGTGCCTATTTACACCCTATGAACATATCCACCAAGTTTCATAACCATCAAGGGACTTTTGACCACATGACCTTCACAAGGTCCTAAATGCACACCTAGGAATAGACCTAGTGTTCTAGGGCTTAACCACCTCCACCCCACCCCATATAACTCATGGAGGTGTCTTAGGTGATCCTAAACCAGTTACCAAGGTTTCACTTCAAGGTGATGAGTTTTGACCACCATACCCCAAGGTAAACACCATACCCTAACTTTGACCCTATTTGTCCTAACTTGGGTTTACAAAATACTCAAACTAAACAGTCCCAAATGGGCTGATAATTTTGCCAAGGTCATACAGTAACCCTAAGGAGCAACCACCAAAATTTGGAGGGCATTGGAGGTCATTTAACCCACTAATTAATTATTAGATGATTTATGAAATTATTTCAAAAATCTTATAAAAAGGTTCTCCTAAAAAATCCCATCTTTTGATATGATGTGTGTGAAGGTATAAGTAGACTATGTTTCAAATCTCAAGTCCATAACACTTCCCAATCAAAAGTTATTCAAGAAATGGTGGCTATCCTACACTAGGGACCAGCCCCACGAAAATGTTCCTACAGGGAGCTACAGAACTCCTTTTGGGGTGAAATTAATTTTAAAATAAAGTAGACTCCAAGGGCTACAACTTTGGTGTTGACCACCTTTTCTGTAGAGGGGCCTAAGTATTTTTAATAATTAGATCTAGGTACAGCAAAATATGTGACAGAAATTGCATAATCATTTATTGATATAACTGTTTCTGCGTTCGACGAAAATTAAATATCGCTCGACGAAAGCAGAACAACTCTGCGTTCGACGATCTTAACTGCGCTCGACGAAGGCAGAACAACTCTGCGTTCGACGAAATATTCGTTCGACGAATTATTTCCTGCGGTCGACTAAGTTAACGTATAACGACGCTCGACGAACGCTGAACACATCAGCATTCAACGAAATATTCGCTCGACTAAATTCTACTATAACAACGCTCGACTAATCTAGCAGATAACAACGTTCGACGAACTTCTTGCAGCGTTCGACGAAATAAATGATATAACCGTAAACATTAATAAACGGATCTGACGGTCCTCCGTCATCGTCACCAATCTTTGGATGGCTCGCGACAGCCCGTCCTGGGCCTCTTTGCGGGGTGATTTCCCGGCCACCTACGCCTCTTTCCGGTCGGCCAATGCCACCACCACCTCCGTTGAGGTGGTGGCGGGCGATAGGGGTGGTTGGCCGGCCGGAGGTGGTCGGATCTAATTTTAGAGGAAGGAAAAAGGGGTACATATCGCACCCTTTCGGAAGCACAATCCGAGCCCTATTGTGCACGGATCAAGCCCCGAAAAATGAAGAGATCTAGCACTAAGGGAGGAGAAGAGGATCAGACCTGAGCAGGGGCTTGGTTGCACAAATTCCGGCGAGTTGCCATTGATGGTGCTAGAGCTTTTGGTGCCATGCCGATCTAGGATTTCTCTGCATGAAACACACTGGGAAAATGGGGGATCTCTTCCTCTCTGAGCACTGAAGGAAATGGGAGGGGTTTCAATCGGCTAGGATGGCTTTATTTCTAAAAGCCATTAATGGCCATTACCTCCAATTTCGGTTACCACCAAAATTCCTTTAAATCAGCCCCTCTGTCCATGGAAAACTCCAGAAATTCGATTGTAACTGAAGGGGCATTGAATGCACATCAATTGGGGAGGGATTGGAAGGATCAATAACATATAATTCCATGAATGCTCTTTTCTCTCTCTCCGATTTGGGGGAAACTTCCTTTTCTCTCTCTCCTACTCAGCAATTACAGAAATTAAGTGGTAATATCCAGAAATCAGCAGGCCCACTAGATGATGGATCACTTAATTGGGCCTAGCCCAAATGGATTGGGTCCAACTTGGGCAAACTAGTTTATTTTGAGGTAATTTGACCTAAATTAGGCTTAAGGGTAAATTGGTCAAATTGCAAGTCTCATGATGGGGCTTTTTGGTCCATTAGGATCCTAGTACCCATACAAGGGTAGGGGCATGGTCAATTTGGCATGGTGGGGGCCAATTGACCATAATTGAGTTAGTTTGACCAATTTAGGATTAAGGTTGACTTTGGTCTAATTGGCCTCTTAATTTGACCCCAATGGGTCCTTGGTGCTCCATGAGGACCCCTAATGGGTTAGGAATGCTATGGTGGGGTCAAGGTTCAAGGTGGGCCCACTAACACAATCCTAGGCTTGATATCTGAAAATTGCTATTTGCAGACCACTTGGGTTTTCTTCTTCTCTCCTAAGTTCACAAGGTCTTGGGCTCTTCCAATGGTTTTGTCATGACCTAGTCATGACAAAACCAACTTAGGGGTCTAGTTGCTTGGGGGATGTTACAAATCCCAATACATAAAAATAAAAATTTCGTCCCCGAAATTCAGGTTAAGCCTGTGGGGGTTTCTACTGCTAGGAAGAAAAAGTAACATCCCGGAAAAATTAAATTATACCTGTCGTAAAAAGCTGCGGGTACTTTTGTTGCATCAAGTCCAATGGCTCCCAAGAATGCTCTTCCTGTCCATGATTCCTCCATAGGATCTTGACCAGCGGAACATTCTTGCGCCGTAAGACTTGTAACTCTGTATCATCTATCCGAACCGGCTCTAGGTGAACCGACCGATCAGTAGCTACTTGCCCCTCTGAAGTAGAAACCTGCTGCTCTGGCCGAAGTAGAGCCTTCCTAAGTGAGGAGACATGGAAAACGTCGTGCAGTCCCTCCAACACCGGCGGTAGCTCCAGTCTGTAGGCCAGGCGACCGATCCGCTCCAGGATCCTATGAGGTCCCATATACCTTGGACTGAGCTTCTTCCGACCGCGAACCGGCGAGACTCCATGCATCGGACGTATCTTCAAGAAAACCCAGTCTCCCACCTGGAACTCCACCATACGATGACGCGCATCATAATACTTGGCCTGCCTGCTCTGGGCCTCCAGCATCCTATCTCGAATCAGCCTCACCTTAGCCTCCGTGTCCTCCACAAACTCTGAGCCAAGTGCCTTGGGATCCTCATCCTGAATCCAAGACAATGGTGTTCTACATCTCCGTCGGTATAAAGCCTCATAAGGTGCCCTGCCTATACTAGCCTGATGACTATTGTTGTATGAGAACTCGACTAATGGCAACAGTCTCTCCCATGGATCCCCGCAGTCCAGAATGCAAAGACATAAAAGATCCTCTAGGGTCCGGTTGGTACGCTCTGTTTGCACATCTGTCTGGTGGTGGAAAGCTGTACTAAAGGTCAACCGGGTGCCTAGGTAGGCCTGCTCTGCTCTCCACTCCCTTGATGTGAATCGTCCATCCCGATCTGACACGATCGTCCTCGTCATACCATGGTATCGAACAAACTGCTCTACGAACCTCCGCACCAAAACACTGACCGACTCATCCTTCCTGATCGGAATAAATCTGGCCACCTTCGTCAATCTGTCCACAATCACCCAAATCGAGTCATTTCCCGCACAGGATCGGGGAAGACCGTGTATAAAGTCCATAGCGATGTCGTCGAAATTCCACTCCGGCACCGAAAGTGGCTGCAATAATCCTGCTGGGTTCCGACACTCCGCCTTCATGAGTTGGCAGGACTCGCAGTGGATCACAAAATATACGATGTCTCTCTCCATGCCTGGCCAATACATGGTCCTCTTCAAATCTGCAGTCATCTTGGTAATTCCCGGGTGCACAGAATATCTACTGCAATGAGCCTCTGACATAATATCCTCCCGAATCCGGCCCCCTGCCGGTATATACACTCGGCTTATAAAACTCAACAGGCCGTCCTTCGGTGAATAATCTCCAGCTGAGCCTGCCTCCAAGGCTCTGAATATCGGCTCCAACATGGCATCCTGCCTCTGCCCATCCCTAATGCGGCCTCAAATGTCGTAAGTGGCACCCATCGCTGCTAAGTACTCCTCGTACAGCTCCGGATCGTCCTCAGATACTAGATAGATCTGCATGTCCTCGAACATCCGCACTAACTCCATGACCATCAACTTAGGCTCTGCTCCTGACGTAGTAGCTCTCCTGCTCAGTGCGTCTGCTACTACATTCGCCTTCCCTGGGTGGTACTGCATCGTGTGCTGATAGTCAGATAAGAACTCCACCCATCGCCTCTGCCGGATATTCAGCTCCTTCTGCGTATCTACATACTTCAGATTCTTGTGATCTGAGAATATGTCGCAGTGGACACCATAAAGGTAGTGTCGCCAGATCTTGAGAGCGAATACGACTGGTCCCATCTCCAAGTCATGCACCGGGTAGTTCTGCTCGTGATTCTTCAAATGGCGGGAGACGTAAGCTATCACATGCCCGTTCTGCATCAGAACGACACCCATCTCCTGGTATCACGCATCTGTATACACCTGAAATCCTTCCCTCCCCGATGGAAGGGCAAGGATGGGGGCTGAAGTAAGCCGACCCTTCAGTTCCTGGAAGGTTGCCACACACTGCGGCATCCATGTAAAAGTAGCATCCTGCCTCGTCAGGGATGTGAGCGGGAGGGCTAACTGAGAAAACCCCTGAACAAACTTCCAGTAGTAGCCGGCAAGTCCCAAGAAACTCCTCATATCAGTGGCCGTCTTCAGCGGCGGCCAATCTCGTACTGCCTGAATCTTTGCTGGATCCACTGCTAGGCCAACTCCACTGATGATATGGCCTAGAAAGGCCATCTCCTTCAACCAAAACTAACACTTGCTGAACTTCGCATACAGATGGTGCACCCGAAGCTTCTCCAAGGTTAGTGCCAATTGCCGTGCATGCTCCTCCTCCGTCCTCGAGTAAATGAGGATGTCGTCAATGAACACAAAGACAAAGATGTCGAGATAAGGCCCGAAAACCCGGTTCATCAGGCTCATAAATACTGATGGTGCATTCATGAGTCCGAACGGCATCACAGTGAACTCATACAACCCTTATCGGTTGCTGAAAACCATCTTCGGGATATCTTCCTCCTGGATCCTCAGCTGATAATATCCTGATCTCAGACCCAGCTTTAAGAAGCAGTGGGCTCCCTCTAGCTGGTCAAACAACTCATCGATCCTTGGCAGAGGGTACGTGTTCCGCACCGTCAGCCTATTCAGAGCTCTATATTCGATGCACAATCTGAGCGTGCCATCCTTCTTCTTCACGAACAACACCGGAGCTCCCCAGGGTGAGGAACTCGGCCTAACGAACCCAGCTTCCACCAGCTCTTGCAGCTGGCTCCGAAACTCTACCAACTCCTTCGGGGCCATCTGATAAGGAGCTTTGGACACCGGCTTTTCCCTGGCACCAACTGGATCTGGAAATCCTTCTCGCGGTGCGGTGGCAGTCCGGGAAGCTTCTCCGGAAAAACGTCTGCAAAATTCCGTACGACCGGGATACTTGACACTGAGTCCTTGACTTCAGTCGCCTCGAAGAGCACCTGATATACCTCGTCTCCCTGCAGGTGGGCCTTGACGGCCTGAATAGATGATAAGAAGAGACGAGAGGTGGGTTGAGTACCTTCGAAAACTACTTCACTGTCTTTGTGCTTTAGAACGATCCTCCTTGTCGGGCAGTCAATCCTTGCCTGGTTCCCGAACAACCAACTCATGCCCAAGATCAGGTCGTAGTCTTTCATCTTCAGCACAGTTGCTGGGACCTCGAACAATCTTCCTCCAATCTCCACCCTCATGCTGCACGTGTTATTTGTTAGAACCTCCGATCCGTCCGGAAATCGCTCCCTCCTGTAATCGCTCCTGAAGTGTTGGACTTGGTCTAGGTCCTCAATAAATTGAGCCGAGATGAACGAGTGCGAGGCACCCGTATCGAACAAGGTAAAAGTGGATTTGTCGTAAACGCGTACTAAACCTGAGGGTTTTGGTTGTTTGGTTCAACGATAAGGTAAAACTAAAATTTATAAGGTACAAACAATTAAAAGAAATGCATCAAAGTACCTGCGATGACCCTTGCTGGGTCCCGGGGCCTTGCCAAGTCTAGGGCGTACGCATGCTCCCTGTACTGTCTCCGGTCATCGCCCTGAAATCCACGACCTCATCCACGTCCTTGGCCCCCGAAATGCTGGCCCTGTGGTGCTGCCCATAGTGCTGGTGGTGCATTCCTCTGAGGGCAGTATCTCTTGATGCGGCCGGTCTGGCGGCAGTGGTAGCACACCGGTGGTGGCCCATCTCCTCCAATCCTTGGCATCTCCCACATCTGTAGAGGCTGAGGAGCCAACACTACCATCTCTCTTTGCTCCTTCCTCTCCTCCTGGCGGGGTCGGACATCCGCCTTTCTCTCCCCAGCGTCTCGGCCTCTCGGCTGATCCCTTCTGCCTCCTCGTCCCTGATCTTCCATCGGTCTCTTTCTCCCACGAACACCTTGCTGGTCTATCTCCAGCTTCTTGGACATCTCTAGAATCTTTGTCATGCTGCCGTCGGAGACGAATAGGAGGGCCTGCCTCAGCTCATAACGAAGGCCCTTGTAGAACCTCTTTGCATATCCTGCGTCATTCAGCTGATACGAAACCGCAAACCGGGATAGATGGGTAAACTCCCGGTGATACTCCAGAACAGTCCTGCTCCCCCGCCTCAACTGCAAGAACCTGTCCTCCAGCTCGTCTCTAGCAGAATGCGGCATGAAATGCTCTAGCAGTGTCGCCTTGAAATCCACCCACGAAATGTCCGCTGCCTCGAATCCCGGATAAGCTGTGGCCAGGAACCTCTTCCACCATCTCTTAGCATGAGACTCCAAGCAGGAAACCACCAGTGGAACTTCCATGTCTGCCAGGCACTAAATCCCTGTCAACATCTCCTCCATGATGTCTACCCACTCCTCAGTCCTCATAACGGTCTCCGTCCCAATGTATGATGGTGGGGAGAGACCTCAAAAGATGATCAGCCAATTGGCCCCAGGGTTTTGCTGAGGAGTCCGTGCCTGATGTGCCGTGAAAGTCTCCAGAATGGCAGTCAGTGTCTGTCCCAACTCCGTCTGCTGGAACGAGGTAGGAGCCGGTGGTGGTGGGATGACGTTTGGAGTCGGTGGGACTCCATGCTGCGGCGTAGGGTTCGTCGCGGGCTACATAAGAAAAATTACACTCGTAAGGGACTTAGCTAAAGAAAGTTCAATTATAAGTGGACTTTTTCATGTGATTTCCCTTATGAGCACACCATTGCTTCCGCTGCTAGTTTGTCCTCAAACTAAGCTCATGCGGGGTGGCCCTGGGTTTGTGGACTTCTTTTCTTCGGATCGAGGTTTCTGCCCTGATACCACTTGTAAGACCCCATTTTTTCTCAAACATCCGGGTCTTAGGCCCAGAACCGCCGCTCTGCGGTGACACCCTCGCTTGGGAAGGTCGCCACTACAAAATGTCAATGCTGCCGGCCAAATTGATCACGAAGAAGCAAAGAAAGATAAGCTAAAAAGAAAGCCAAGTCCACATCACATAAAATGTAATACATCCACGAAGAGATGTCCACATAAATATAACTGAAATGAAAGAGATACAAGGGCTCCTGCCCGATACATCAAAACTTCACTACAAATTCACTCGCGGAAGCAAAACAACTAGATCTAAAAGACACTCACGGATCCTGTCATCGGTGCTCCCGTACTAGACTGCCCTGCCTCCATCTGCACCGGCCTCTGGTGCTGCTCCGTCGCCGGGGTCTCCTAAAATGATAAGGTCCACCGACCGTTAGTCAAAAAGACTAAGCCAATCCCCCACCCCTCGCCCGGTGACTCCTAGGCACCGAGCGGGAAGGATGAAGCGGAGGACAAACAAGGCGTAACAACAATAGCAGATGACAGGGTATTATCTACAGGAAAAGATCTATCACTACACAAGTATATTTGATTATAAATAAAATAGTTAGTAAGCATAGTGAGAGCAGGCAAGGAATAAATAAAGTGCAGTAAATAAAGACATGTATATAATAGAAAAGTAACCATTGATTTATAGGAATGCCCACACAAACTTATAGACCAAGGGGTCGTTTAGCATGGCCTATCATATAAGAAGTCCCATACCCGACTTATACAATAGGGGTAGGGGTTGAAATGCAATTTTTATGTTATGACAGGCAAGGTATGCAGTTATGCTATGTTCATACAAGTGCAACTCACCCACTTCGACTCTATGCGCACAGACCTTTAGTTCCCCCATTTTGGAGCTAGCAAGACTCCCAGGATACTCCCATAGTGGCAAACAGAAGCGGTGGGTTGGGCCTTGACCACATCTAGGTTGGTATATACACTACCTAACCTAGACCTATCGTACACCTCAACGCAAAACTGCGGAGCATCTGCGTACTCTTACTGGCTGGACCACCAGACTTTTATGGCTAAGTGCAAATTCCACACTTGCCGAGCCCGAGTATCAACGTCGGTGCAACGACCATCGACACTAAGGACCCACCACCTTGTTCACATGCAACATGTTCTACTATCTATCTACAAACTCCAAACATAGACCACCTAGGCTTAACTTACCCAATCAAGAACCAAACTGAGTCACAAACTCTCCGGATCAACAATCCGCACCAACCACCACCGAGCCTATAACTCGGGGCTCCAAACCAACCAAACTCCCATGACAATGGAGTGTGAGTGAATGTGTTATTTGTTAGTCTTGAGCATCTTCTATACTCCTACGACTTATGGTTAATCTTGGACTTCCCGAGGGTTACCCTGTTGGGGCTCGCTACGGTACTAGGAACTGTAATGGGTTGACACCCCAAATTTACCTTTCTCAAGATACTTACTGTTATTGGTATCTACCCTTAAGAATTCCCTTCTGCCGTTTCACTTGAGTTAGGCCTAAGTGCTTTAGGACTCACCAGGGAAAAGATAATCTTTCGTCAATCCCTAGGACAACCTTACTCTTAAACCAACAAGTACACTTTCCTCACATACACTTCCTGGAGTGGGCTTCTAACTATCTGATCATCCCATGTGTACCATCTGCACACCATTTCCACCTTGTAGGTCACTAAAAATCTAAGTTTCACAGTTTTACTATACGTAGACCAAACTAATTATATGAAGCTCACAACTAGAGGTACTCCAAATATTCATCCAACTGACCCAATCTATTTACTGGAGGTCTATCATGATGTTATAAGACTAATTCCAGAGAATCATATTTTTTTCTAATTAATTAATATTTATTTTAATTTCTCCAAACATCTGCCAAGTATGAAAATGAAAATGAAGTGTAAGTAAATCTTATGATATGGCTCTCCAAAAATTATGATAAATCTATGGTGACAAAATAACATCAGAAACAATATATCATATTTTTAGAGTAAGAAATTATCCTCTAATTTAATTATTTATCATCTATCCAAAATCATAGTTTTATGAAGGAACCACCAAAAAGATCAACACTAAAATTATGGGAAAATTACCAAGCTCTTGTATTCACCAGAAAAGGCTACTAACTAAGTTTCAGGATTTAAGGAAATCATTTTCTCACTAAATTAAATACTTTAAGAAAACCTCAAATTAAATGAATTGTGAAGTAGCCTACTGATTTAAGTCTTCAAAAATTCTATTAAAATTCACAGAGCTTTCTAATGTTCTGAAAGGTCCTGTCACCAATTTGCACAATTTAACAATGAGATTTGGACCCTCAAATATTTTTCTTAAGTTTAAATCAAAACAGGTGCCTTAAGAATGAAGTACTGATTAAATCATTTAATAAAATTCACAAAAATTACCAGAGGTCTAAAACATAACACTTCCCAATCAAAAGCTATTCAAGAAATGATGGCTGTCTTACACTAGGGACCAGCCCCACCAAAATGGTCCTACAGGGAGCTACAGAACTCCTTTTGGGGTGAAATCAATTTTAAAATAAAGTAGACTCCAAGGGATACAACTTTGGTGTTGACCACTTTTTCTGTAGAGGAACCTAAGTATTTTTAATAATTACATCTAGTACAACAAAATATGTGATAGAAATTGCATAATCATTTATTGATATAACTGTTTCTGCGTTCGACAAAAATTAAATATCGCTCGATGAAAGCAGAACAACTCTGCGTTCGACGATCTTAACTGCGCTCGACGAAGGCAGAACAACTCTGCGTTCGACGAAATATTCGTTCGATGAATTATTTCCTGCGGTCGGCTAAGTTAACGTATAACAGCGCTCGACGAACGCTGAACACATCAGCATTCGACGAAATATTCGCTCGACTAAATTCTACTATAACAGCGCTCGACTAATCTAGCAGATAACAACGTTTGACGAAAATAACAAATAACAGCGTTCGACGAACTTCTTGCAGCGCTCGACGAAATAAATGATATAACCGTAAACATTAATAAACGGATCTGACGGTCCTCCGTCATCGTCCCCAATCTTTGGACGGCTCGCGACAGCCCGTCCTGGGCCTCTTTGCGGGGTGACTTCCCGGCCACCTACGCCTCTTTCCGTCCGGCCAATGCCACCACCACCTCCGTTGAGGTGGTGGCCGGCGATAAGGGTGGTTGGCCGGCCGGAGGTGGTCGGATTTAATTTTAGAGGAAGGAAAAAGGGGTACATATCGCACCCTTTCAGAAGCACAATCTGAGCCCTATTGTGCACGGATCAAACCCCCAAAAATGAAGAGATCTAGCACAAAGGGAGGAGAAGAGGATCGGACCTGAGCAGGGGCTTGGTTGCGCAAATTCCGGTGAGTTGCCATTGATGGTGCTGGAGCTTTTGGTGCCATGCCGATCTAGGTTTTCTCTACACGAAACTCAATGGGAAAATGGGGGATCTCTTCCTCTCTGAACACTGAAGGAAATGGGAGTGGTTTTAGTCGGCTAGGATGGCTTCATTTCAAAAAGCCATTAATGGCCATTACCTCCAATTTCGGTTACCACCAAAATTCCTTTAAATCAGCCCCTCTGTCCATGGAAAACTCCAGAAATTCGATTGTAACTGAAGGGGGGATTGAATGCACATCAATTGGAGAGGGATTTGAAGGATCAATAACATATAATTCCATGAATGCCCTTTTCTCTCTCTCCGATTTGGGGGAAACTTCCTTTTCTCTCTCTCTCCTACTCAGCAATTATAGAAATTAAGTGGTAATATCCAGAAATCAGCAGGCCCACTAGATGATGGATCACTTAATTGGGCCTAGCCCAAATGGATTGGGTCCAATTTGGGCAAACTAGTTTATTTTGAGGTAATTTGACCTAAATTAGGCTTAAGGGTAAATTGGTCAAATTGCAAGTCTCATGATGGGGATTTTTGGTCCATTAGGATCCTAGTACCCATACAAGGGTAGGGGCATGGTCAATTTGGCATGGTGGGGGCCAATTGACCTTAATTGAGTTAGTTTGACCAATTTTGGATTAAGCTTGACTTTGGTTTAATTGGCCTCTTAATTTGACCCCAATGGGTCCTTGGTGCTCCACGAGGACCCCTAATGGGTTATGAATGCTATGGTGGGGTCAAGGTTCAAGGTGGGGCCCCCTAACACAATCTTAGGCTTGATATTTGAAAATTGCTATTTGCAGACCACTTGGGTTTTCTTCTTCTCTCCTAAGTTCACAAGGTCTTGGGCTCTTCCTATGGTTTTTTCATGACCTAGTCATGACAAAACCAACTTAGGGGTCTAGTTGCTTGGGGGATGTTACAAATCCCAATACATAAAAATAAAAATTTCATCCTCGAAATTCAGGTTAAGCCTGTGGGGTTTGTACTGCTAGGAATAAAAAGTAACATCCCGGAAAAATTAAATTATACCTGTCGTAAAAAGCTGCGGGTACTTTTGCTGCATCAAGTCCAGTGGCTCCCAAGTATGCTCTTCCTGTCCATGATTCCTCCATAGGACCTTGACCAGCGGAACCTTCTTGCGCCGCAAGACTCATAACTCTGTATCGTCTATCCGAACCGGCTCTAGGTGAACCGACCGATCAGTAGCTACTGGCCCCTCTGAAGTAGAAACCTGCTGCTCTGACCGAAGTAGAGCCTTCCTAAGTAAGGAGACATGGAAAACGTCATGTAGTCCCTCCAACTCTGGCGGTAGCTCTAGTCTGTAGGCCAGGCGACCGCTCCGCTCCAGGATCCTATGAGGGCCCATATACCTCGGACTAAGCTTCTTCCGCCCGCGAACCCGCGAGACTCCATGCATCGGACGTATCTTCAAGAAAAACCGGTCTCCCACCTGGAACTCCACCATACGATGACGCGCATCGTAATACTTGGCCTGCCTGCTCTAAAACTCCATCGCCATGCTGGTAACATTCGCCTACTACCTGCGCGAGGAGGGGATCGAGTTCTCGCTTCCGGTCTTCCGTAAGCTCTTCACTTTCAGGGCCACTCCCAGAGTGGCATTCTTCTCTGGGCAGAGCCCCCTCAACGTGATCGGGACCGCCAACAAGAACCATGATTGGGTTCGGCGGTTCATCTTTGTCACGGGGAAGTTCGGCAACGTTCCACTTGCACCCTTACAAGAGGATGAGTCGACCTTCTGGCCCCCAACGCTGGGAGGGTTCGAGGCCAAGCTCCATGCCTTCCTCCTGAAGCATGATATGGACGTCGTGCACTTGCGAAATCACGTCAATTCGCTGCTGGTGGTCCCGTCGGGAGAAGGTAAGCTGAATTACCTCGTCCCGAGCTCTCGCTCCCGCTACATTCGCTTCCACCTATTTTAACTGACCTTTTGAATGCAGGGCTTCGGAGCCTCCCCCTTCATTTGCCAAATGCGAATGTGGGGGTCCCTCCTGCCGACGCTCTTGCCCGGGCACAGTCTACTGCCGCAGCATGCCGTGAGAATCCACGTCCCGCAAAATCCAATGGGAAAAAGCCGAAGCGGAAGCGGAAGCCTGACGTGGCTTCGAGCCCTTCCTCCAAGCGGTCGAAACCCTCCGCTGCCGATAAGGGCAAAGCGGCCGGGGAGGACGTCCCACGCTTGAGTGCTCCTGTGGATATGGTCTCAGTCGTCCAGCCTGCCGCCGTGCCAGCGACAACTTCTTCGGGGCCCGTGCTGAGAGGTCACCGAAATTATCCTCTCGCTAGAGGTATGCCGATCTCGCTGGCAAGCCCCTCATTAGCTGGGACCGGCGGGCGAACCGGGTCTCCCTTTCTACCCTTCTTCTGTCTTGGATGGAGAAGGAGACCACCAGCGGCCACGCCTATGGCCTCTCGTACGTGCTTTACAACCGTGAGGGTGCCTCCATTTACGACACCGAGTCGCCTCAGACTCTCGCACATGAGGCAACGAGGGCTATGATACGGGCCCATGAGCTGACCCATATGTCCTCTCGCCGAGGTATGACTCTTGCGCGAAACATCATAGAGGTCGAGAAGACCCGCTCTGTTGCAGCCGCCGAGGCCGCGACAGCGAAGCAACAACTGGCCGCTGCCGAGGCCCTTCTCGCCAGCCACCCAAGCTGATGTTGGAACACGGTCTTCCGTATCTCCTAGGTTTGAGAATAACAAATCCTATGTGTATTTGATCTTGTGTGTTTAAGTGTGCAGGATAACAAAGTCCACATGACTCAAGGACTACATAACAAGGTTGCCCTCAAGTTTGAGATATCAAATCCAAAACTCCTACTAGCACTGGAGGTAGTCCTAGCGCAGGCGCTACCTGTCGTTCGACGAATGTTGAAGCCCGTTCGACGAATTTCCGGTCGACAAATGTTGAAGCCCGCTCGACAAACTCCGGTCGACAAAATTGCGTTCGACGAATGTGAAAGCCTGATCGACAAACTGTGTTCGACAAAATCTCGCTCGACGAACTGTTAGCGGCGCTCGACGAAATGCTCATAACTGCGTTCGACGAAATTTCGCTCGATGAAATGTTAACAGCGTTCGACGAAATTTTGATCGACAAAATATTTACTTAAGCGCAATTTCCGGGAGAACTTATAGAAGGAGATAGCGCCAGGCGGTATCCGATAGCGCTGGCGATAGCGAGGAGCACAGTTGGCAAGAGAGAAAAGTTTCCTCCGATTGAAGATTCTTCCGCGCAGAATATGTCCTAATATGGGATAGCGCCGGCAGTACCACTAGCGCAGGCGCTAGCGCTGAGACTATAAAAAGGACCCCTTGGCTCCGTCTTCCTCATCCTCTTGAGATCTAAAATTCTAGAGCTTCGTGCCACAACAGAGAGAGGAAGGTTCAGAGAGATACTCCCACAAATCCATTAAGACTAAAGGAGATCCGTGGAGAGGATTTCAACATGCGTCATCATCATGATGAAATACCGCATCGACGACGATCATACTCCGCGTCTTCGTCTACTTCTCTAAGAGATCCATATAGAGGGAGTTTTTAATATTGTTGTTGTTATTTTATTTCATATCTTTTGTCACCGTTAGAGAATTCGCCTCGGGTTGGCGACTAGGTCTGGGTAGGACTTAGGGCAGAAATTTGCCTCGTGTTGGCGACTAGGTCTCGGGTGTAGGTCTAGGGGGTGCTCGAGGCCATATCCGGGGAAGGGTTGGCTAGAGCAGCTTGAGGCCGTATCTGTGGAAGGATCGGCTAAAGCCAATCGGTTCGTGGGGATACGAGTCGGTATAGAAAACAAAAAGAGTCTTTCATATTTCGCTTTGATTTCTAGCGTCATTGAAATCAAAATTTTGTAATCATTTTTATTAATAGTAATCATGTCTCTCCTTTTGTAATAAAAATGACTTGTTCTTCATTTCTCTAAATTGTTTATTGTCGTCTCTTCTATTATAAAACAATTTAGATCTTTATTCAAAATCACTATTTTGATCTCTTACTATTTCAAGTATTACAAAATATAATATAAGTTTTTGAAAACCCTTATTCACCCCCCCCCCCTCTAAGAGCGCCTACCAATACAATAAGTGGTATCAGATCTAGGTTATTCCAAATCGGCTTAACAACCGGGAATAATGGCGTCTCATGATCTCGCTTCTATTAGTGGGGTAAATTTTTATGAAGAAGAAAAATCTCTTAAACCACCTTTATTCGAAGGGAGAAATTATAAAGGGTGGAAATTTGTAATGGAAAAGTTTATTAAAAATTTAGATATCAACGCTTGGGATATAGCAATAACAAGACCAGCGGATGAATCAAATAAACAAGAGCGTCACCTAAATGCAAAAGTTATGCATTATATTTTTTGTGCTTTATCTCAAGATATTTTCAAATTAATATAGTGTTTTTCTAGTGCATACAAAGTATGGAAATTTCTTGAAGAAATGTATGATTCTCCTTCTACAGGTATGGAACAATCGCAAGAACTGGAGAATATGCAAGCTTGCACAAGTCTTCAAGAATGCTCCTCTCATGACGGATCAATGGAGCACACATCAAATGGAAAAGAAGAAGAAGTACTGTCTTCGGAAGAGGAGTGCCAAAAAGATGTAAATAAAACGATATGCTCAAATCGTGCCTCTCCCGAAAGCAATGTAAGAAAATCAAATCCCATTTTCTATACTTCTATTTATACATTACAAATGCTTCAAACTACAAAGCGCAAAATTAAGAAATTAAAAAATGCTAATAAACATTTGCGCTTAGAAAATAAAAATTTTAAGGCAAAAATTAATGAAGAATCAAATTCTAATTTATCTAGTTCTACACATGTCTCCTTAGTTGAAAACACCACAACTTGTGTAGAATATAATGAATTAAAAGAAAAGCACAAGGAACTTGAAAAGGATTTTATTTTAGTAAAAGAACAAAATGAAAAATTATGTTTAGAAAATTCATCTTTGATAAATGATTGTGCTAAGTGCAAAGACTATAAAATTGAAATTAAAGAGATGGATGAAACATTTGATGAATATAGAAATAACTATCAAGATCATATAGATTCAATTGTTTCAACTCTTAAAAATAGCACAATCGCTTATAATAAAGCTAGACATAATTTAAAGATAAAAAATGATGAATTAAAATCAAAAATCAACTTGCTTATGAAAATTATAAATACAAATTCACAATATCAAACAATATCTAAAAACAAGTTGAATATGAATATGAACATCTTACCTAAGTTTAAAAATGGGAGTAAGGAACATAAAGGATTTGTAAATCAAAATCAAAATCACCATAATTTACAAAATCATGTTTCTCCCAACCTAAAATTAAATGCAAACAAATTCCCTTCAAATTATAAATGCAAAAACCTTTTTGATGCAAATGTTCAAGTAAATGAGTATGGAAATTTGAAAACTAAAAATAATGTTAAACCAAGATTTGAATGGAGACCCAAAGTTAAAGATGAAACACAAACTCCACTCAAAAGGGCTCATTCACTTCCATCTCCTCAAAAGCAAACACGATGTATTTGGGTACCCAAAGAAACCATCCCACATGGTAATCTTTGGATACCTAAATCTCTTATTCATTAATATCCAATATTTGCATGAAGTAGAAATCAATTAAAAATGAAATATCAATTCTCTACTTCATGATGTGCTTAATTTCTTTTTTGTTTTTTGTTTTTATTTCTTTGAGCCATCATGATATGATCACTTTATATTACTTGTGATATGACTTTCACATATTAAAACTAAAATTCATAAATAAATCAAATTGAACTAAGTTGAATAAAAAGTCATGTCATTTTTTTTCAAGTGATCTACTTATCTTTTTATCCTTCTAAATCCATTTCCTAAAAGTCTTATAAAATTTGAAAAACTAAATTTGTTATATGATATTATTAAGACTAAATGAAATAAGTGTCAAAATGGATTTAAAAGGTGTATTTTAGGGGTATTAGGCTAAATTTATAAAATGTGCTAGTTTTGCTTAGGTAGTTAATATATTTGCGTCATTTTCAATTACCCCAAGTATGTTTAATCATAATCATGTTCAAATTGGAATTGAAAAATTGCATGAATATTATTTCACTTATTTATGATCATTTCACTCATGCATATGTTGTGCCAAACTCTATAATTAAGGTTTAATAAATATGAAACTCTAATGAAGATGAAATTCATTTACTAATTTTAACTTTCACAACTTTTTGCGATTTCTTCTCGTCTCATCACTTCATTAGATAAGCCTTACATTGCAAAAACATAATTAAGAAAAATCGGAAGCAAAATCAAAGAAAATCTAGGCCATATGATTAAAATAAGCACTCTATGTGAGCTAACGCAGGCGCTAGGACCTAACGCCGGCACTAGCTCGAGTCTCCAATTTTCTGAAATTTTAAAATTCTAAAAAATGCTTACAAATATATTAATCTATATGTACTACTCATTTTTGCAATTCTGCCTATAATTGATTTTTGAAAAATCAAATACAAAAATACAAAAGCCAAATTACAAAAAAAATATATGTTTTGCCTTTGTGTTTTTTGTCATTTGTTTAAATTCTATTTCTAAAAGCAAAAATCAAATACAAAAATATAAAACAAAAAATTTTTATCAAAAATTGTTATTTTTTGAACTTAACTTTTCTATTTACATGTATCTTGCGAAAGGGTGATTTGGGCTATCATACCATCATATCACCTAGTACGGGGCGAAACTCTCACAGGGTAGTCCTCGGGAAGTCCAAGATCAGATTATAAGAGTTCAAACTTAAAATTAAAATTATTTCGCAAAAATATCAAAAATATTGTATGGACTTTATTGAGAAAATCAAGCATGATTTAACCTATCATTTAAGACTTTCTACAATGTTGTGATTCATATTTTCAAACTTCTTTGAATATTGCTTTCATCATGCTTTGATATATCTATTAATATGTGCATCAATTATATTGAAAAAGTTGTGTAGAACTAAGCTTATCATGCCTCTAAGTATGAGTAAATGTTTTATGTTTGATAATGATCGCTATTCACTCACTTATTTTGGCATTGTCTACTTATGTGTTTAATCTAAGAATGCTTGTGTATGTTTTGTAATAGTACAATGAATTAAAATTGCACAAGTATCTTACCTACACAACCTTTGTTTGCACTTTAAAAGTTTAGAAAAGTGGTTATGTTTTTATAAATTATATTGGTTTGCAAAACAAGTGTATTCAGAGAACTTTGTACAAAACAAAAATCATAAAATAAAGTGACAAAGATAACTCCACCAAGCACTACTTGAACCTCCTGATAAGTCTTAATAAGCGTTGTGAGGTTGAGCACCTTGGAAAGAATAGTAAAGTATCTTGTGCAAACCATAACTTTCTTTCAAAATAAAAAACCACTTATTCTTAAGTACACCGGATCAATAGTTTCAATATTAAAATAAATAAAATATGTTTGCACCCTGATAAGTCTTAATGAGCATTGTGTGTGCAAAGCACCTTGGTAGTTGTACATTTTTTATGCATTGAAGTGCGTGGAAGTAAAATTATTTGTGTTTTATTGTGCTCTTTACTTTACATATTACTTGTATTTTTGATTAAAACATTTGTTTACTCTATACAAAATACACTTATATGCACATCCTTATCTTCCATAACACTTCTTCTCATGAGTATTGGATCCTAATGCTAACTCTATACTACTCTTTATTTATGAAATGCACTAGATAACCTAGCATGCTTTCTACAATGTTTGGTATGTTTTGAATTTGTGAATTAATATAACATTGTAGTACTCTCTTTTTGGTAACATTATTTCATGCTTGGTTACTTTATCATTGAATTTAAAGATTTTACTTGAACAAAGATTTACAAAAACATCTTCTTTTTGAAATTCAACTCATATATCTTTTTATGAATCATCATTGATTATGAAAGACTTTAATTAAGGGTAGCTAATCACCTAGAGGGGGGGGGGGGGGTGAATAGGTTATTTAAAAACTATTGCAGTTCTTGAACATAACCAAGATAAAACTGATCAGAGCTTTCAAGAAATAAAAACATACACAGAAAATAACACACAGATTTTTATAGTGGTTCCCCTTATCTTGGGTAATCCACTTTCCCCCTTCTCCCCTTCTAGCAGTGTGCTAGATAGTGGTTATAGCTCCTCCAGATCTCAGACCACAAACAGGTCTTACAACTCAGATCACAACTGATCTTACAGTCTCAGATCTCACAGATCTTACTAACTCAGATCACACAGATCCTACCTCAGCCTTTATAACTAGGCCTACGGCTCAGATTCACCCCTGAATCCTACAACTCAGATCACACCTGATCTTACAACTCAGATCACACCTGATCTTACAACTCAGATCCTTGACAGATCCAACACTCAGATAAGACAACTCAGATCCTACAGGAATTTATAAAGAGAATAACAAATACTTAGACTTAGATTTGAGATTGTTGAGCCTTCTTGATCTGCCTGAATGATCATGCAGAAATCTTCAATAGAACAGCAGCAGCAAATGATCTTCTTGATTCGACAGGCTGTGATGACTGTTCTTCTTCTTAGGAAGACAGATTCTTCCTTCTTGATCTTCTTCTTTCAGAGAGAGGTATCAGCACCAGATTGCTGAATGAAATCTTCAATTTAGATTGGTTCTGAAAGGAAAGATGAATTCTCCAGATTCTTCACTCAAACTTTCTCAAACTGATGGAGACGATAATGGCTTTTGAGAGATAGGAAAAACTTTTCTCACTTGACTTTTCTTCACTTCTCTTAACTTGTTAACTACATAACCCATAGGTCATGCCTTCTATTTATAGCCCGTCATCTGCAATGTCTGTTACGCTCCTCTACGTCAGCATGACGTTACGTCTTCAACGGTCTTCAATGGAAGAAAGGCCCAGCTAGTTGTAGAAGATATTCCTCAGTTCTGAGTATTTGTAGAAGAGGCGTTGAGCACTTAACATCTCTATCGACGCTTTTTCAATTAGGCGTCGAGCGGTATTTAGACGCTCGACGCATACTCCTTAGACTGAAGCTCTCGACTCCTCCTTCTCAGGCGTAGAGCAATCATCACTTAGTCGACGCTTTGTATCTGAAGAAGTCGAGCAACGTACAGGGGCTCGACGCTTCTTAACTATGCCTTCATATCTTGACACTTCTGGTTGATGCTGAGCTGACTGAAGTTAAGTCGACACTTCTCTTTCCAAGGCGTCAAGCGATATAACTTGACTCGACGCTTCCAAACTTGGTCTCAGAACTTCAGCGACGACCTTGTCTATTTGAGTAGTAGACATGAGTCAACGCTTCTGGGTCACAGGCGTCGAGCGATGTATGATGTCTCGACGCTTGTGAACATGAATGAATTCCAAGAACTTTTTGCCTGGCCTGATCTCCTGCACATTGATTCTAGAGAGTATATCAAATACATTCTGAGATATATCTTTGACTTAGGAATGGACTTCTCCAAATCTAAGACATTGTGGGCAATGATCCCAACAATCTCCCCCTATTTGAAGAAGTCATAATCTCAGTCAATGATATATCTCTCTTTTCAAAGATAAACAATGTGTTCTAATCTCTATACAGGTAATCAAAATAAAGAATGTCAAACTTTATAAACTTAGATTACCAAAACATTCTATCCACAGAAATTATCTCAGAAATAATTTCTCATATAAGCATAAAAACATAAGCAATTCAGAATAAGACATGTCATGAAGAGAGACAAAATCACATCACAGGCATATATATATATATATGATCATGAAAAATAGTTAACACTGGGCATACATCAAGATTGTTCAAAAATATATCAATTACATTCTTCTGAGAGTAAAAAGTAAGGATTAAATTTCTAAAGCTGCCCAGGATCCTTGAATTCAATTCCTCTTTTGGCTCTTTTGGAGAGTGCTTCAGCAACTTCCTTTCTCCTCTTGAAATAGCCAAATGGCTTTGGAAAGTATCTGATTGGCTCCATCTCTCCTGCCTGGCTTTCCAGCCATTTTGTCGGCCTTGAATTTGATCTTCAGTTCCTCTTGATCCCTATGCTTTAACCATTCAGCTTCAGAATACCACTTTCCTCTTTCCTCTGGGTTATTTTTCACAGCTTCCCATGCTGACAGAATCAATTCTCTGAAGATGGAGACCAATGTTCAAAATCAACTCTTGATTGAACCTCTTCTCTAAACTTTCTTTTACTTGATTCTACTTGCTCACTAGTAAAATTCTCTCTTTTATTTTTATCCTCAGGACTATACATTTTAGCAATCTGCTTTTGAACCTGAGTAAGAGAGGCTGGCCTTGTCTCAGAGACTTGATAATTCTCATAGTTTATGAGAGGATATCCAAGAGTTTCTCTTATAGAGTTTAAGGTCCACACAGCATGTTCATAGCTTGAATCATTGACCTTGTAACACCCCAAAATTCTTAGTTCAGCGAAGTAGGCGGAGTGGTAGTGCTGCGCTCGGGATAGCCTAAAAATTCCGCAACAGTTCTCTGCGCACGACCATTGTCCTCTTCGCGCACGACCAGTGATCGTGCGCCAATGATCGTGCGTTCATTCGCAAGGAATCGGAGTTCTGTCTCGGATTATCGCACGACTATTCTCCTCTTTGCGCACGACTAGTGATCGTGCGCCTGTGATCGTGCGCCCTGTTTATTCTGCTCCGCGATTTTGAGCGGAGAAGACGATCCGGCCGTCCAAATCTTTTGGAATCCGATCCAATGGCGAGGATTAAATGCTGGAGGGTCTTAGGGTTTGTGAGAGGAGATTAATCCTCATTCTTTTGAGGTGTTTCTCTCTCCTAGGCTAGAGGAAGAAGTAGGAGGTAAGGAAGAAGAAGGAGAGATCCCGCCATTGACGGAGCTCCGGAGCTCCGTTTCGCGAGCCATTTCCAGATCTGGAGAGTGCAGCCCGGTGCGGTCGTTTCCCTCCGTCTAGAATCTCGGATCCATGGCGAAGAAGAACGCTCCTAGGGTAACGATTCTTCCCCTCGATTCTTTGGACTTGTCATTTGTCCTCTCCTTCATTTCTCTACGCTTGCATGAGGAATCCCTTTCACCAAATGGGTGAAGTGTACGATTTTCCTCAAGTTCTTCGGAACTCCGGGTCGATTGTGTCCGTCCCCGGCATATTGCATGTAGAAAATCCGGTAGTCATGCGGATTTAGGCATTTTGTGTGAAGCCTATTCGTGGTCGTGAGCCCAAATCGGTGATGCTTGGTTTGCGAAGTTGCATTTAGGTTAAGCCTAGAATGCGTGCCGGAGAATGACTCCGTGAAATCATCTTTAGTATTGCGGGATTTAAATTGTAGGCATCTTGTGAAGATCCTAACGAAAGCCCCATACTTGGAGATTGGTTGAAGGCAAACCTTCACCACGAAATTGATGCGGAGTGTATTGTACCTCCTTTGTTGAATATTTGTGAAGCCTAGATCCTTACGAAGGGGTTAGGTGCGTAGCTTATATTTTGTGTAGCACGTGAAAGTGCTAAACTCTTACGGGCCGAGGTGAAGCCGTACCCGCGTCGTGCGATAGATCGCGACGATTAGAGAACGGGCAAAGCTAAACCGAACCCGTTTCCATGCAGATCGGTAAGAGGTCCCTACCTCATGTAAGCCGTGTGATCATGGGAGAGGTCGTGGAAGGTGATTTACCTAGACCGACCAAAAGCTCTTTTTCCCACCTAAGGCGATGGCCCTTACGGTGGAGTGTTTTGTGGAATTGATGTTGTTAGCCTCATGCGGTTGTTTAGGCGGTTGTGGGGAACCTTCGGGTGAACCCAACCAACATCATGTGCATACCTAGGTTCCCTCCTTTTTGATGCTCAACCTAGAAGATTGAATGTGCTTGAAACCTCACCTTATGTAGTTGCACCTTCTTTATATTAGTACTTGTGCTAGTATGGCTTGCTTGCAGGGTAGAAGCTCCGCTACCCCGATAAAGGGGTGGGGTCGTTATAATTTGGTCAGCTGTGTTGACCGTTACTTTGTTTGCCACCGCTTGGTGGAATATTCTTATGCAGGTGCAGGTGAGCCTAGTGGGAAATAGCGGGCGGTGGCCCTTTTGCTGAGTTGGCCCTTAAAGGCCAACCTCCTTTTTTTAGCTTTCTCATGTATTGCCGGCCTGCCTGCCGATGTATGATTTGGAGTTTTAGTACATTTGTTAAATGTAAGGCCTTAAGGCCATAACTCTATTTCATGGTTTCATTCCTATGATAGTGGACAATTCTAATTGAAATGTTAAATCTTTATGCTTCCGCTAGTGTTTAGTATACTCTGTTGTAGTTTCTTTCTGTTTATCACCTTTTAACTCCTGGCTAGTGTGGTTTGTATGGCGTGGGGTCCCGACCGGACCTACTATTATACTATTCGTACTGGCAGGGTGTTACAATTTGGTATCGGACTTAAGGCGTCGATCCGTAGTTTAGCGAATTCGGGACGAATTCCTTTTAAGGGGTGGTGCGCACGGGTTGTGCATTCACCTAAAATGATAAAAACTAATAAGAATGTCCACTTAGGAATGAAAAAAAACATACTGGTTTGCGGAACCTGAGCGTTCCATGATTGATGTTTGATATGTTGTTGGTCACTAAATTGTGCCTTGCATGATTATAGGTGACTAGAAGTGCTGCGGGGCAGTCTCGACCCCGTAACACCGCTGAAAGTAGTGGGTCGGCTGAAGTGCCAGCGACCACTCCTTCGGCTGAGATGATCAGAATGGTCGCAGAAGCGGTCTTCGCGATGATCAATGCTCAACCGCAAAGGCTTGCGCAGCTTGCTACGCCTACTACAGCTGCGGCCCCGGTGATCGAACCTGCAGTGGAACCTGCGGTGGAACCGAGGGTTGAGGCCCCTGTGCCAGTAGCTGCAGTGGAACCTGCGGTAGCGCCGAGGGTGGAACGTCAAGTTGCGCAAGTAGCTGTGGGGCGAGCGCGTGACCAGTAATTAAAGCACTTCCTGAGCTTTAATCCTCCTACCTTCTCGGGATCTGAGTCCCCAACGGAGGCAGAAGACTGGTTGTAAAGAGTTAGAAGAACTCTGAGGGCGACAGCGACGGATGAAGCCATAATGGTCACCTTAGCCACTTTCCTTCTTGATGGAGAGGCTGTGCTGTGGTGGGAAGAGCAAGAGCTGCATAAGTTCTGCGGTAGAGATATTACTGAAATCACAATGGCTGAGTTTTCAAAGTCGTTCCTCCAGAGGTTTATCCCCTCTGCCCAGCGCATTGCGTTACAAAACCAGTTCTTGAGGTTGACACAAGGTGATCGCTCCGTTGACGATTACTTGCATGACTTTACCAGACTAAGTTGCTATGCGGGGTCCTTGGTGGAGGATTGTGAAAATTTTTCGAATCTTTATGGAGCAAGCAGGAGCTAGTCAACTTAGAGATCAAAGCCAACACAACCAGAAACAAATGAAGGCAAACAACTGATCTTTATTGATAGCAGCACTTCAAAATTACAAGGCGAGGCATGCTTGACGAGACATGATTTCGTCAGCACAAACACAAAGGAAAGATACAAGTTGAAGATAACTTGAGACCGCTCCAGACCGCGCGACCTCCCTGCGACTTCAACACACTGCCAGACCGCAGCTCCTTGCCAATCACAGCACACCACCAAACCCGCTGCACAGACCGCTCCCTTCTTCCGATTTCCTGATTCTCCCGAACTCCAGCACCACAACTCCAAGCCGCAGACCGCCCGAACACTTTCAGAGGAAGAGGTGATCGCTGCCGCCCACACTATCCGCAGAAGCTGCACAAGAGGAATTCAATCAGCAGACCGCACGGTCAGAATAAACCAGACCGCAGGAAACAAGCGAACTCAGCTTACACTTGGTGTGTTCTTTTGCTGCTACAGTGGCCTCCTATTTATAGGCACGGGACCTGATCCAGTCACCGCCCTATGAGATAGGATCACCACCCCCAGACCGCGCGACCTGATCGGTCACTCCGCGCGATCAGCAATATTACTTCTGCTTCAATTTGGTGAACCCGCCAGCTTCAATGTCGCTATGAGAGACCGCCACTCTCACAGCAGACCGCGACTCTCCAAAGAGATCGCCAGACCGCCCGAAGCCCTTCACCACCTGTGTTCGTTCGAGACCACGAACACAGCCAGTTCGCTATCAGACCGCGAACTCCTGTCCACATGCCGATCTCCTCCTGAGACCAAGAACAACAACCAGCTCGCATACCAGTCTCCTTCTGAGACCGCGAACTGTAACCGCGCGACTAAGTCCCTTAGTCCGCGAATACTCCCAGAAAGCCTGGTCAGCTACCAGACCGCATTCCGGAGAGAACCTGGAAGAAACCTGAAGATGATCAACCCACCACGCGGTCATAGACAGACCGCGCGGCCTCACCTCCAGCCGACTTGGACCTATACCAGCGATCAAGCCAGGAGACTGCAGCTAGGCTACTACCAGCCAGACCGCAGAGGCAGACCGCCAAGTCGTGCGGTCACGCCAGACCGCCCGACCTCCGCCCAGACCGCCCAGGTCCAAAAGCCTCCAAACTTCCACTTCAACAATTTCAACACTCCCCCTTGAAGTGGGAAGTTGAAACCAGCCCCAATAGGCTCCTTAGCCGTGTGAACGGCCCCTTTGCCAGCGCCTTTGTGAAGATGTCTGCGACATTGTCCGCACTCCGCACATGCTCGACCGAAAGAGATCCCTCCAGCACCTTCTCCCGTATGAAGTGATGCTCGATCTCAATATGCTTCGTCCTCGCGTGACAAACTGGATTGGTCACCAGTTTGAGAGCACTCTCGTTGTCACCGCGTAGCAGAGTCGGCTCCCGAACCTCCTTGTGGACGTCTCCAACCAACCTCCTAAGCCAGATGGCTTCCTGAGCTGCCAAGGCCGAAGCCTTGTATTCCGCTTCCGTGGTAGAGACCGATACGGAATCCTGCTTCTTGCTGCACCATGATATAGCCGTAGGGCCCGCCATGAAGACGAATCCAGATGTCGACTTCCGATCATCCGAATCTCCCCCGTAATCAGCATCCATGTATCCATGCACCTCGAAGCCCGCATCCCTCCTGTATAGGAGACCCATGTCCGAGGTCGCCTTGACATACTTCAGAATGTTCTTGGCCGCTAGCAGATGAGGTACTCGTGGTTCCGCCATAAACCGACTCACCCTGCCTACTGCATATGCAATATCCGGCCTTGTGATCGTCAGATAAATCAAGCTCCCAACCAGAGCTCGGAACACCAATGGATCTTGCATGATCCTTCCCTCATCCTTCCGAAGCTTCATAGCCTTCTCCAGAGGTGTGGAAGTGCACTTCCCTTCCTTCATGCCGAATCGCTCCACGATCCGCTCCGCATATCCGGCTTGGGTCACCAGCACTCCACCTTCCTTCCTCTGCACCTCAAGTCCAAGAAAATGGTGAAGCTCACCAAGATCCTTCATCTCGAACCTGATAGATAGTTCAGCCCGAAGCTGTGCTACCTCCTCCTTCGAGTTCCCCGTCACGATCATATCGTCAACGTATAGCAGCACGATGACCTGAAGCTCCCCGCTCTTCTTGACGAACAAGCTCGAGTCTGAGTCTGAAGCAACAAATCCACAGAATAGGAGATATTCTGCGATCTTCCCGTACCACGCCCTCGGCGCTTGCTTCAACCCATACAAGGCCTTCTTCAGCTTGCAGACATGCTCCGGAAGATCTTCAGACACAAAACCTGGTGGCTGGACCATGAAGATGTCCTTGTCAATCTCGCCGTACAAGAAGTCGTTCTTGACGTCGAGCTGCCAAATCTTCCATCCACTGAACGCCGCCAAGGCAATGATGAACCGAACTGAAGTCATTTTTGCCACCGGACTGAATGTCTCATCATAGTCTTCACCATATTGCTGCGAGAACCCCCGAGCTACAAGACGATCTTTGTACCGCTCGATACTGCCGTCAGCTTTCTTCTTAAGCTTGTAGACCCACTTGCATGTCACAGGAGTGATGCCCTTGGGCTCGGGCATAAGAGACCAGGTCTCGTTCTTCTCAAGAGCTGCCATCTCTTCTTGCATCGCAACGTCCCACTCCTTCACGCCTTGGGCCTTCTCAAAGCTCGACGGCTCCCTCTCATCCAAGGGACCAGCGAAGAAACATGAGACGAAGCTCACTGCGTTTCCTCCTGTATAGCGATCAGGGGCGATGATCGCTCGCTTCGACCTCCTCAGCTCCTTCCCTTGAACTGCAATGTCATCCGCTGCTTCTTCCCTAGCTCCCCTTCCAGACGTGCTAGGAGCATCGCTCCCCCTGCTCCCTGAACCAGAAGCCCCCGTCTCGGAACTAGAAGGAGATGGACCACCTGGTGACACAGGTAGCTCCACCTGAAGATTCTCCACAGCTTTCTCTGGCATCTCCACCCTGCTCTCTGGTAACTCCACATCAGAAGACCCCTTGTAAGATGTCACCTCATCGAACACGACGTCGCGAGATACAACAAATCTCCGCGTCTCCGGGTCCATGCACTTCCACCCTTTCTTCCGCTCATCGTATCCCACGAAGACTAGCTTCCTTGCTTTCGCATCTAGCTTCGTCCGAAGAGCATCTGGAACATGCACGTAGCAGGTGGAGCCAAACACCCTATGATGTGCCACGCTTGGCTTCTCCTTGAACATCAACTCATGCGGAGTTAACATGTTGATGGGGCTCAGAGGCATCCTGTTGATGACGTAGGCAGCACAAGACATTCCCTCCGCCCAGAAGGACTTTGGGATACTCTTGGCATGCAGCCAACACTTGCAGGTCTCCGTCAGATGACGGGTCTTCTGTTCTGCAACTCCGTTCTGTTGTGGAGTATGAGCACAAGTGAGCTCTCTCCGGATGCCCGCCTTCCTGCAAAAAGTAGAGAACTCACTGGAGGTGAACTCCCCTCCGTTGTCAGTCCTCAGCTTCTTCACCCGCAGTCCCAGCCGACCTTCCACTAGCTCCTTGAACTCCACAAACTTGGCAAATGCCTCCGCCTTCTCCTTCAGGAAATATACCCAGACATATCTGGAGTAATCATCGATCAACACCAGCATATATCTGCTGCCTCCGAGGCTTGGGGTAGCAGTAGGTCCCATCAAGTCACCGTGGATGCACTCCAACGGCACACTACTCCTTGTCTGCGACTTGTCAAACGGTAGTCGATGAGACTTGCCGAACTGACATCCTGCGCAAACATGACCTTCTCCGTAGGAAGATAGACTTGGCAGGCCCTTGACCAGGCCTCTCACCGCCATAGCTTTCAGCTTGTCCATCCCCACGTGCCCCAACCTCTCATGCCATATAACGGCACCATCATTCGTCTTCATCTTGTCGACGTAGGAACTTGTTGATAAAACAAACAAGTCCTTTGCCCGTCTCCCGACATGGACGACCTCGGCCTTTACGGCCTCTACATTACGTAGAAATTTCACTTCTGTTGGGCCGAACAGAACGTGATACCCAGCGTCAACAGCGTTGGTCACGGAGAAGAGGTTTTTCTTCATTCCGGGCACATGATAGACACTCTTCAAAGTAAGTGGCCCTCTATCACTGCCCAAAGAAACAACCCCCACCTTCTCCACTGGATGTACAGTATTATCAGCAGTAATGATTGCATTGTTACCTGTATAGGGCTGTGCAGAAGAAAGCTTGGTCTCATCTCCGGTGAGATGATGACCACACCCCGAGTCCACGATCCAATCCTCCAGATAGTTGATAGGAGCAGAAGCTCCAACAGAAGCCGAAAAAGCTCCTCCCCAACCTCCTTGAATGTGCCTGGCCTCAGCTTCCTCCTTCTCCGCAGCATGCCCAGCTTGGGTGACCACCTTGCAATCCTTCCTGATGTGGCCAAACTTGCCACACTTGTAGCACTTCGGACCTTCACCCTTCTTCTTCCCGTCAGCCTTGGGAGCATACCCCCTTTCCTGCTGCCCAGAAGTTGAAGGCCCATAGCCACTTCCAGCGGTCTTCTTCTTCTTGTCCCACTTCTTCTTCTTCCCTGAGAAGAGAACTTTGCCATCTCCCCCAGCCACCGACACCCCCGCCATCTGTCTTGCCAAACTTTCTTGCGATGCAAGCAAGTTCTCCAGCTCCAGCAGAGACGGCTGATTTGCCCATCCCTGCACCGACGTCACAAAGGCAACATATTCCTTCCGCAGGCCGCGGATGATGTGCCTCTTCAGCTTCGCCTCAGAGATAGGCTCAACAGGGTCCAATGCTGAGATTTCAGCACACAAGTTCTTCAATTTCAGAAAGAAGGTGGAGATAGAAAGATCACCCTGAGCCGACCTTGCCAGCTCATTCTCCAAGAACTGCAGCCTCGCCACATTCTTCTTGTTAAACAGCCCATCCAGGGCTCTCCAGATCTCCGCAGCTGAACCACACCCCAAGATGTGATCAAATAGGTCAGGTGAGATTGCCCTCTTCAAAGTGAACTCTGCCTTCGCATTCGTCCTCCTCCAAGTTCTCACCTCAGCCCCATTATCCCCTTCCGGGACAACTTCCTGCGTCTGATCTCCTCCAACAACTTCCCAGAGGTCCTCACCTACAAGATAGCTTTGCATACACGACTTCCACTTCTTGAAGTTGGTCGATGTAAGCACCTCAATCCCAAGACCCTTTGCAAATCCACCTTCCATAGTTCTTCCACTGGTTCCTTTCTTCACAAAGGCGATGGCTACTCTAAGTTACTCACTGCTCAACCACTCCAACCTCGCTCTGATACCATGTGAAAATTTTTCGAATCTTTATGGAGCAAGCAGGAGCTAGTCAACTTAGAGATCAAAGCCAACACAACCAGAAACAAATGAAGGCAAACAACTGATCTTTATTGATAGCAGCACTTCAAAATTACAAGGCGAGGCATGCTTGACGAGACATGATTTCGTCAGCACAAACACAAAGGAAAGATACAAGTTGAAGATAACTTGAGACCGCTCCAGACCGCGCGACCTCCCTGCGACTTCAACACACTGCCAGACCGCAGCTCCTTGCCGATCACAGCACACCACCAAACCCGCTGCACAGACCGCTCCCTTCTTCCGAGTTCCTGATTCTCCCGAACTCCAGCACCACAACTCCAAGCCGCAGACCGCCCGAACACTTTCAGAGGAAGAGGTGATCGCTGCCGCCCACACTATCCGCAGAAGCTGCACAAGAGGAATTCAATCAGCAGACCGCACGGTCAGAATAAACCAGACCGCAGGAAACAAGCGAACTCAGCTTACACTTGGTGTGTTCTTTTGCTGCTACAGTGGCCTCCTATTTATAGGCGCGGGACCTGATCCAGTCACCGCCCTATGAGATAGGATCACCACCCCCAGACCGCGCGACCTGATCGGTCACTCCGCGCGATCAGCAATATTACTTCTGCTTCAATTTGGTGAACCCGCCAGCTTCAATGTCGCTATGAGAGACCGCCACTCTCACAGCAGACCGCGACTCTCCAAAGAGATCGCCAGACCGCCCGAAGCCCTTCACCACCTGTGTTCGTTCGAGACCACGAACACAGCCAGTTCGCTATCAGACCGCGAACTCCTGTCCACATGCCGATCTCCTCCTGAGACCAAGAACAGCAACCAGCTCGCATACCAGTCTCCTTCTGAGACCGCGAACTGTAACCGCGCGACTAAGTCCCTTAGTCCGCGAATACTCCCAGAAAGCCTGGTCAGCTACCAGACCGCATTCCGGAGAGAACCTGGAAGTAACCTGAAGATGATCAACCCACCATGCGGTCATAGACAGACCGCGCGGCCTCACCTCCAGCCGACTTGGACCTATACCAGCGATCAAGCCAGGAGACTGCAGCTAGGCTACTACCAGCCAGACCGCAGAGGCAGACCGCCAAGTCGTGCGGTCACGCCAGACCGCCCGACCTCCGCCCAGACCGCCCAGGTCCAAAAGCCTCCAAACTTCCACTTCAACAATTTCAACAAGGATGAGGAGACAAAGACAAATAAGTTCTATGAAGGGCTTCGGGACGAGTTGAGGCTGCTCCTCGCAGGCCCCATGACGTTTGGCTTCCAGGTGATCGTCCAAACTGCCAGATCCCTAGAGTTGGACATGAAAAGGGTACAAGCAAAAACTGTGGCAAAGAAACCTGAGTTTCATGCATCGGCCTCTCAGTCCAAGTCAGAGTTCAGAAAGAACAAAAGGAAGTTCAAACCGGCGGAGCATTCTCGCTCAAATGTTTCGGGAGCAACGACTGTGCGGGGTCCTATAACGTGTTTCACCTGCGGGAAGGTGGGACACAAGGCCGCGGTGTGTCGAAGTGGTCCCCCGAAGGTAGAGAACCGAGCGTTGGACCATGCTCGTGCTGCGGAAAAGGGTAAAGCTGCGGAATCTTCAGCTTCCCAGCACATTATTCCGACTCAGCCGAGAGTCTATTCGCTTGGCCAGCAAGAAGCTATACGACAAACTGATGTCGTCACAGGTACGAATTAGAAGTTAGCTTTTACAGCTTTATATATATAATTCATACTATTATACGACTATATGCTTTATTTGTGTACAATTAGGTTTCGTCCTAATTTTCAACTATCCGGCGAGAGCTCTATTTGATACGGGTGCATCACACTCTTTTCTGTCTGAGGACTTCGTGGTGCGAATCGGAGTGTCGTCTACCTTCGTAGAGGATTGATTAGAAGTAGTTCTACCCAATGGATCTCGCATGAGTGCGGATAGGAAGAGCCGTGTGAAGGTGCGGATCGGAAATCAGGATTTCAATTTGGAAGCATCGTTATTACCGTTAGCTGAATTCGATGTGATCTTCGGCATGGACTGGCTCTCGGAGCAGCGAGCATGCATAGATTGTAATTCAAAGGAGATCACTCTGGGAAAGAACACCGAAGGAGAAACCACATTGGCCGGTATGCGAGGAGCGAGCAAGACGCTGATGTCTGCTCTCCAAGTGGTTAAGGCGGTGAGAAAAGGCGCCAAGTTGTTCTTCACTTTGTTGGAGGCTTCGGAGCCAAAGCCCAGGTTATGTGATGTCCCAGTTATAGCGGAGTACGCCGATGTGTTTCCTAACGAACTCCCTGGGGCTCCGCCTCATCGGGAGATTGATTTCTATATCGAGTTGGTGCCAGGTGCCAAACCTGTGGCCCGCTCACCGTACCGGATAGCGCCAAAGGAACTGGCAGAGCTGAAGGTCTAATTGTAAGAGCTGCTAGAGCAAGGCTACGTACGTCCAAGTTCATCGCCTTGGAGTGCACCGGTCCTCTTTGTGAAAAAGAAGGACGAGAGCTTGCGTCTATGTATTGATTATCGAGAGCTAAACAAGTTGACCGAGAAGAACCGATATCCGATTCCAAGAATCGATGATTTATTCGACCAACTGGTTGGGTCGACGGTTTACTCCAAGCTGGACCTAAGGTCCGGCTATTATCAACTGCGAATAAGGGAATGTGACATTCCAAAAACAACGTTCAGTACCCGTTTTGGGCACTATGAGTTCACGGTGATGCCGTTCGGTCTGTCTAATGCACCGTCAGTATTCATGGACTTAATGAATAGGACGTTTCGAGAGTATTTGGATCAATTTGTGATCGTCTTCATCGACGACATTTTGGTATACTCTCAGTCGAAAGAGGAGCATGTAGGGCATCTGCACGCAGTTCTGAGCACCTTGAGGAGGAGTCAGCTATATGCCAAGTTCTCTAAGTGCGAGTTTTGGCTATCGTCAGTAGCATTCCTTGGTCATGTTGTTAGTGGAGAAGGAATTGCAGTTGATCTGTCGAAGATAGAAGCGGTCCGCGCGTGGCCTTTGTTGAAAAACGTAGCGGAAGTCCGAAGTTCCTTAGGACTTGCCGGCTATTATAGGCGCTTTGTGGAAAACTTCTCGAGGATTGCACTCCCTCTCACTAAACTGACTAGGAAAGATCATAAGTTCGTTTTGTCGCCCGAGTGCGCACGAGCTTTTGAAGAGCTGAAGAGCCGTCTGACCACGGCGCCATTCTATGCTCGCCAAGTGGTACGGAAGGCTACAAAATTTATAGCGACGCCTCGGGGAGTGGTTTGGGTTGTGTCCTAGTGCAGTTCGGAAAGGTAATTGCCTACGGCTCCCGGCAACTGAAGGTTCATGAGAGGAATTACCCGGTCCATGATTTGGAGCTAGCGGCCGTGGTATTTGCTCTTAAGCTGTGGAGGCATTATTTGTATGGCGTGAAGATCGACATCTTTACCGACCACAAGAGCCTCAAGTACCTGCTGGATCAAAGGGAGTTGAATATGCGTCAAAGGAGGTGGATGGAGTTCCTTGGGGACTACACCTTCGACATCAAATATACTCCTGGAAAGGGAAATGTAGTTGCGGACGCGTTGAGTCGTCGGGCTCCCGCTCAGGCAAATTGGATTTTGATGCACGATGAGCGTCTAATCCGCGAGCTGGAAGGAATGGCGATCATTTGCGTTGATCGAAGAGCGTCTACTTCAGCATGCTTGAACTGGACGAAGGTTCAATACAACCTTGCCGACCGAGTTCGACAGGCATTGGAGCTGGACGAGAGCATGAAACGCTATAAAGCGGAAACCGTTGACGGGTTAAACGCTGATTTCTCTTTCGAAGATGGCCTTATGTGGAAGAATGGTAGATTGTGCATCCCAAATATTGGTACTCTACGGGCGGAGTCGATGTACGAGGCTCATCATACCAAGTACTCGATCCACCCTGGGAGCACAAAAATGTACATGGGCATGAAGAAACTTTTCTGGTGGCCGGGTATGAAGAAAGACATTGCCCTCTACGTGGCCAAGTGTAACACTTGCGCGTTGGTGAAGGTGGAATGTCAACGTCCCGGTGGATTTTTGAAGTCCTTGCCGATTCCGGAATGGAAGTTTGACGATATTTCGATGGATTTCGTGCACGGATTACCGAGATCGCAACAGGGAAACGACGCCATCTGGGTGATCGTGGACCGATTGACGAAGGTATCGCATTTTATTCCGAACCAGAACGATGATTCTGTAGAAAAGCTAGCGAAGCTCTATGTCGATAGTATTGTGAGGCTGCACGGTGTCCCTCGTAGCATCGTCAGCGATCGTGACGGGCATTTCACATCGAAAGATTGAAGGCTTATCCATGAACTGTTGGGCACTAAATTGAAGTTCAGCACGGCCTTCCACCCGCAAACGGATGGACAGACCGAGAGGACCAACAGGACTATGGAGGATATGCTCTGAATGTGCGCTCTAGATTTTGGAAAGAAGTGGGAAGATCATCTCTATATGATCGAGTTCGCCTACAATAATAGCTACCAAGCCAGTATAAAGATGGCTCCTTTTGAGGCCATCTATGGTAAGAAGTGTCGCACGCCGTTGTCTTGGGCAGAAACGGGCGATACTAAGCTATTAAAGCGAAAGGATGTTGAGGAAGCAACTTCGACGATCCGAACTATACGTGAAAGGATATTGATTGCCCAGGATAGGCAAGCAAAATATTTCAACGCCAAGCATAGGAACCTAGAGTTCGCCGTCGGTAACCGGGTTTACTTGAAGATCAAACCGTTCAAAGGGGTATCAAGGATCCGACGCTTGAAAAAGCTCAGTCCAAGGTACTTAGGACCGTTTGAGATCGTGGAGCGTGTTGGTGATGCGGCTTATCGGCTTGCACTATCTGCAGAGCTGAGCAGTCTACACGACGTGTTTCACATTTCAGTTTTGAGAAAGGCGGTGCAAGAGCCTACTCACATCGTTGCAGTTGGCAAAGTGCCGGTTGATAGTGGGTTGTCGACGAAAGTCAAGCCCTTACGCATCGAAGATACCGAAGTAAAGCAGTTGCGGAACAAGTCCATTCGGATGGTGAAAGTCCGGTGGGATAATTGCGGCCGAGAGGAGCTATCTTGGGAGAGAGAGCAAGCGAAGCTTGCGGAGTACCCCGAGCTATTCCTCTCAGGTAAATTTTTAACTGTAATTCCTGCTATTACTGTTTTCGAAATTTCGGGACGAAATTCTTTTAAGGGGGGTGGAGTTGTAACACCCCAAAATTCTTAGTTCAGCGAAGTAGGCGGAGTGGTAGTGCTGCGCTCGGGATAGGCTAAAAATTCCACAACAGTTCTCTGCGCACGACCATTGTCCTCTTCGCGCACGACCAGTGATCGTGCGCCAATGATGGTGCATTCATTCGCAAGGAATCGGAGTTCTGTCTCGGCTTATCGCACGACCATTCTCCTCTTCGCGCACGACCAGTGATCGTGCGCCTGTGATCGTGCGCCCTGTTTATTCTGCTCCGCGATTTTGAGCGGAGAAGACGATCCGGCCGTCCAAATCTTTTGGAATCCGATCCAATGGCTAGGATTAAATTCTGGAGGGTCTTAGGGCTTGTGAGAGGAGATTAATCCTCATTCTTTTGAGGTGTTTCTCTCTCGTAGGCTAGAGGAAGAAGAAGGAGGTAAGGAAGAAGAAGGAGAGATCCCGCCATTGACGGAGCTCCGGAGCTCCGTTTCGCGAGCCGTTTCCAGATCTGGAGAGTGCAGCCCGGTGCGGTCGTTTCCCTCCGTCTAGAATCTCGGATCCATGGCGAAGAAGAACGCTCCTAGGGTAACGATTCTTCCCCTCGATTCTTTGGACTTGTCATTTGTCCTCTCCTTCATTTCTCTACGCTTGCATGAGGAATCCCTTTCACCAAATGGGTGAAGTGTACGATTTTCCTCAAGTTCTTCGGAACTCCGGGTCTATTGTGTCCGTTCCCGGCATATTGCATGTAGAAAATCCGGTAGTCGTGCGGATTTAGGCATTTTGTGTGAAGCCTATTCGTGGTCGTGAGCCCGAATCAGTGATGCTTGGTTTGCGACGTTGCATTTAGGTTAAGCCTAGAATGCGTGCCGGAGAATGACTCCGTGAAATCATCTTTAGTATTGCGGGATTTAAATTGTAGGCGTCTTGTGAAGATCCTAACGAAAGCCCCATACTTGGAGATTGGTTGAAGTCAAACCTTCACCACGAAATTGATGCGGAGTGTATTGTACCTCCTTTGTTGAATATTTGTGAAGCCTAGATCCTTGCGAAGGGGTTAGGTGCGTAGCTTATATTTTGTGTAGCACGTGAAAGTGATAAACTCTTACGGACCGAGGTGAAGCCGTACCCGCGTCGTTCGATAGATCGCGACGATTAGAGCACGGGCAAAGCTAAACCGAACCCGTTTCCATGCAGATCGGTAAGAGGTCCCTACCTCATGTAAGCCGTGTGATCTTGGGAGAGGTCGTGGAAGGTGATTTACCTAGACCGACCAAAAGCTCTTTTTCCCACCTAAGGCGATGGCCCTTACGGTGGAGTGTTTTGTGGAATTGATGTTGTTAGCCTCATGCGGTTGTTTAGGCGGTTGTGGGGAACCTTCGGGTGAACCCAACCAACATCATGTGCATACCTAGGTTCCCTCCTTTTTGATGCTCAACCTAGAAGATTGAATGTGCTTGAAACCTCACCTTGTGTAGTTGCACCTTCTTTATATTAGTACTTGTGCTAGTATGGCTTGCTTGCAGGGTAGAAGCTCCGCCACCCCGGTAAAGGGGTTGGGTCATTATAATTTGGTCAGCTGTGCTGACCGTTACTTTGTTTGCCACCGCTTGGTGGAATGTTCTTATGCAGGTGCAGGTGAGCCTAGTGGGAAATAGCGGGCGGTGGCCCTTTTGCTGAGTTGTCCCTTGAAGGCCAACCTCCTTTTTTTTAGCTTTCTCATGTATTGCCGGCCTGCGTGCCGATGTATGATTTGGAGTTTTAGTACATTTGTTAAATGTAAGGCCTTAAGGCCATAACTCTATTTCATGGTTTCATTCCTATGATAGTGGACAATTCTAATTGAAATGTTAAATCTTTATGCTTCCGCTAGTGTTTAGTATACTCTGTTGCAGTTTCTTTCTGTTTATCACCTTTTAACTCCTGGCTAGTGTGGTTTGTATGGCGTGGGGTCCCGGCCGGACCTACTGTTATACTATTCGTACTGGCAGGGTGTTACAGACCTCTCCCCCTTTAGGACTTCATCAAAAATGTGATCTCTCAAAGTATTCTTCTAAAATCTGACTTGACCTTCCAAGTGAATAACTCCACTTTCAATGGTTTTCTTTACTTTAAGAAGATGATCATCTATAGTATCTGCATGCAACTTTGCTTGATCTTTTAGAACTGTGGAGCTTTCATCAATTTTAGCCAAGATATCAGCATTCTGCTGTTGCAGTCTAGCTTCAATCTTATTTGTACCTGTTAAGATTTGTGCTACCTGTTCTTTATACAGAACTTGCATATTGCTACTTAGTATTCCTTGGTTTGTCTGAACATCATCCACTGTCTTTGTAATACCAGCTTGAGATTCTTTAATAGCCTTTGATGTTTCTTTGATTACATCAAGCTGTTCAGTTGTATAATCTACTGAAACACCAGCTCTCTTAAAGAACTTTACCATCTCCTTTCTTAATGCAGATATCTGATGATTGACTTCAAATCTAAGCAATTTCAGTTGGAAATCTACCTCATTTTTCATTTTTGTATTATTCTCCTCAATATATTGTTCTAATAATCTTCTTTGATTATTCAGCAACACCTCCAGCTGAGGTAGAATAGGACTAAGATCCACATGGATTTCCTTTTCCATTTCATCACCTTTGTTGCTCTCTTCTCTGATAAAGGAATCATCTCTCTGGCTCATATGGGAGCTAGAGGATTCTATCTTGATAACCTTCTCAGCAGGTTTCTTTGGTGCTTCAGGCTCTCCTTCTACCTCCATAGCATCAATTACAGAATTCTCTTTGGCAGGGATCTCAGCCTGAGACTCCCCCTCAAATGGTGCATTATCTTCAGCTGGGAATTCATTTTGAGGTTCCCTCTCAGTCTCTGCATTGATCAGACCAATTTTATCCTGAGCAGGGATCTCATCCTGAGCCTCCCCCTCAACTGCTGCTTTGCTCATTTCAGAATTATTCTGAGCAGAAATCTCATCTTGAGTCTCTTTTTCATTTAGGAAAACCCCTTCAAGTCTAGCAGGGGATACATGAAGACTTCCTCTTTCTTCTTCTCCTTTCTCACCCTCATCCTTTGGAGTATCAGGAGAACTGTCCCTTGCATTGTAGATTAATTCGATTGTTGATTTGATCTCCACTGAAGCTGATTGGAATCCATTTCGAACAAGTTCACTTCCTTCATAGAGGTACTCACTGCTTTTGGGAGGCATTGTTGTTGATGATCGAAGAGAGAAAGAACTGATGAAGAGATTTTCTAGGGCAGCCAATTTCGAACTTAAAGAACTAGGGCATATGCACTAACGAAGTGTCTTCCCTATTTATAGAAGTTCTAATTTAAGAAGATGAATAGCCGCGTGCCGAACTTGTTTGACAAGATTGATCTAATGGTTCAACTTGATCCTGTCGAGACGGCCCAGCTATATTCGCATAAGCGTTGAGATCGCTCGATGCCATATATCTTCAGTCGACGCCAGGTGTCTTCTCGACGCCAGATGATCTCTCTCGATGCCAGGTGATTTCTCTTGACGCCATGTATCTTCTTTCGACGCTAGATAACTTCTCCACTCGCCTTATAGGACTCAATCTTTATTTTCATTTAATTCAATACAATTTTAATCCAGTTTTAACATACCTAATTCAATTTTAAAATTATTGAATTTAGTTTCATCCAAGGGTTTAGTAAATATGTCAGCAACCTGTTTTTCAGTGGGAACATATTCAATTGAGATATCTCCATTTTCTACATGTTCTCTAATGAAGTGATATCTTATTTCTATGTGCTTAGTTCTGCTATGAGATACAGGATTGTTGGTTATAGCAATAGCACTAGTTGAATCACAAAATAGAGGAGATTTACTTAGCTGAACATTATAGTCTTGGAGTTGTTGTTGAATCCATAGTAGCTGAGCACAGCAGTTTCCAGCTGAGATATACTCAGATTCTGCTGTAGATATAGCCACACTGGTCTGCTTCCTGCTACTCCAAGATATTAATCTTTTGCCAAGAAATTGACATGTACCTGATGTACTTTTCCTATCCTCCTTGCATCCTGCAAAATCTGCAGCTATAGTCTAGCACATACACATATATAGTTGTGTTTTCCAAGATAGACACACAAACTGCATAGCATGCTGTTAGTTTAACAGCAAGCAATAAACATAACAGTGATTGCATATTTTGAATATCATACCCCAAAAATATTTCAAGCATATGCCTTATAATCATTCACATTTAAGAAGAGTCATATAATTTTAACAAATTGTTCTTAACAAGACATGAGCTTAATAGATAAAAGATTTTTAAATATTGAAAGGCAAGACGACTTTGCTGGTGCAGTCTTCCTTCTTCTTCTTTCGCTTGTAGAAGTGGAGTGGCTTCGGAATTTTCTTTGGAGGAGGAGGAGGACCATGGGGAAAAGCCAATTTGTGATACCTCCTTGCATCCAGCTCTTTCTGATGTTGATTCCATTCTATTGAAGAGTATACTCTTCCATGGTCGACCTGAGGATGACCGAACGCAATCCACGATTCTGTGATGATTTCCCTTGAACGGGGACTCCATCTATCGGCTTCGGGATCCTGTTCAATTTCACTTATCCTTTTCTTCCGGTACTCCACACTGGATGTTCTTCTTCTTTTCTTAGATGAAGATGACTCATCTGAATTTCCTCCATAAGCATCAGAGTCGGAGCTTGAAGAGGGTTCAGTGAGAGCATACTGACACGGGGTCATATGAAGCGCTTCTTTTACCTGATTACTTACCCACATCGCTTGGAGTGAGCAAGCACATATATTTTCATTACCTACTTCTTGATCTCCTCCTTAACATTCTCCTCCATCTCCTGGATGTCTGCAGATAAGGAGTGTTGCAGTCCGACTAATTGCTCCAGGGCTACCTGATTTCCTGCATCCACGAAGTCTCTAACTTCCAACATACGAGCATTCAAGTTTTGCTCATGGATAGTGATCTTGTTCAGAATCAGTTTTGTGAAGTGGACATGTTGAGTGTTGAAATTAAGGACTTCCTTCTTTATAGAATCTATCTCTGTTTTGGTCTCATTCCTAAATTCACTTATGATCTTCTGTATAGAATTCTCTATCTGTTCTTTCTGAGTGGCTAGAAGAGTTGAAATACAGTGGAGGAGAGGATCATTCTGAGCAAAGGAGTTTCCTAATCCGGGGATGTTGCCTTCCTTTTCCATGGGGGTGAGAGGATGAATCGATGGAGACAAAGAAGAGAATTGGAAGAGCCGATAGCTTGGACTATAGGTAGTCGATCTATTTATAGTGCGGGAAGGTGAAGAGTCGCTCGATACCCGTGCATGTTTGTGTTTATCGATGAACTGACAGGTGTCTCTAAAGTATTGGGTTACTAGCATTTTATTTAATTTAATATCTTTTTGTTATGACAGGGATTATGATGTTAAAATATTTTACTGAGACATGATTCCTTCGTTTGTCTTTTCAGACTAATTTCGCCCCTTCCCAGACGACTTCTCATTCCTTATAAGAGTGTAATCATTCAGCAGACTGTTTGTTCCTGTCATATGCATAGAGCACCCACTGTCTAAGTACCAGATTGGAAGTTGATTGGTCTTTGGACAACCCTACAAAAGGAAATTACCTTTTCTTAAGAGCCCACATTAAGTTGGGTCCTAGAACCTTGTTAGTATGAGTTGGAACATTTAGTTGTTGAATAGTCCTTGGTGCTGTGAGAGTTGCCATAGGTCTGAATACTGGTCTCCCATAGTTGAATCTTGGAGCAGTTGGATTGAACCAACAATCAAGTGCAAAATGCCCAACTTTTCCACAGCACCAGCATTCATATCTATTATATCTCCTAGGAGGTCTTCTTACTTCTTTATGTTGACTTATATTTTGCTTAATTGCCTTATTCACAGAAGCTATGTAATTTGTTTTAGTAAATTTTATTGGTTGAGTTTTCTTTTCATCTGTGGTTTTTTACTTCAGGTCTTAGTTCCTTTCTTTTGAATTTAGTATTTGCTTTAAATACAAAGGAGTCATGATGAGTTAATACTTTTTCTTTGCATAGAGGTTTGGCATTATTGTTACTTGGTTGAATTAAATCATCTTTGCTATTAGAACATTCACCCTTATAAAATTTATGCACACCTTTTTGATCATGCTTGTTTGTGATAGGCATGGCTTTGTTAAACTTTAAAGGTTGTATAGGTGCCTTGTCATTACTTCTAGGGTTTTTATCTGCATTCCTATCATATCCTATGCTATATCTGTATAGTGCAGAAAATGTGTCTATTATAGGAAGAATAGTTTGTGGTTTTGAGAACTTTGCTACAAGTTTCCTTTCTGCTAGGAGTTTTGCTTCAAGTTCTTTTATTAACTTTTCCTTGGTACTCAAAGTTTGTATGTGAATAATAGACATGACTTTTAGTTTGCTAAGTTCTTTACTTGTCTGATTCAGCCACTCAGCTGTCTCAGAGTTTTGAGAACCGGCTTGCTTTAGTTCAGATATTTCTTTTTGTAACCTTTTATTATGTCTTTTGCTCTTCTTAAGTGCTTTGAGAATTAATTGATATTTTTCAATAATTTCATCTACATGAAGTTTAGATTGAGAGTCATTTTCATCAGAAGAGAATGAATCTATTTCAGGTTCAGAATTAGAATCAGATAGAGGAGTTTTATCAAGTACCTTTATATCAGTAGTTGTCTCCTGATCTTCTTGATCACTTAATGCCATGAGTCCTGCATTTTCTTCTTCATCCTCTTCACGATCAGACCTTGATAGTGAAGCTTTTATCATAGGTCTATCATTTAGACTGTCTTCATTTTCATTGGCAGCCATCAGGGCTATGAGTGCCTCCTCACTATCTGAGTCTGATGACTGAGATTCACTATCACTCAGAGTGACCTTGCCCTTTTTGGCTATTAGACTCTTCTCATGTCTTTTGTCAGATTTGTGCTTTCTTTCATCAGATTTCTTGTTGTTCTTTCTCTTTGAAGGACAATCAGCAATCATGTGTCCTGATTTCCTGCAACCAAAACACACAATTTCTTCTGAATTAATTTTATTGTGTTTAGAATTGTACCTGTCCTTCTTGGAGTCTTGTTTGAATCCCTCTGAAGAATTCGAATGCTTCTTAGATGTGGATAAATGAGAGGGTCTAGTTTTCCAGTGTTGTTTTCTTCTCAACATTCTTTTTAGCTGCTTGGTAAAGAGTGCCAATTCACCATCTGATATTTCAGAATCAGAATTACTGGTTTCTGATTCTTCTGATTCAGATGGAATCCTGGGGATAATGACATTCTTTCTTTGCTTTTCTTGGAGCTTTCTGCTTTCAGAGCAATAGGATTTTCCCTGCTGTGTCCTTCCTCAGCTTTTCTGGTATTCAGATGAAGTTCATGGGACAAGAGTTTCCCATATAGATTTTGTGGCTGAATGTTTCCTAGATTTCCCATTTCTCTGATTGCACAGATCTTGATATCCCATTCTTTGTTCAGTGATCTTAAGAATTTATCATTCAGCTCATAATCTGAGAAAGTTCTTCCATAAGTCTTTAGACCATTCACAATCTTTAAGAATTTTTCATAGCAGACTGCTATTGAATCTTTCTTGTCTTGTCTGAAGGCTTCATATTGCTGATTTAGAAGTGACTTCCTGTCATCTCTAACTTCTTCAGTCCCTTCCATATAGACAATAAGAGATTCCCACATTTCTTTGGCAGTTTTGCAATGGACTAAATTTTGGAAGGTTGAATCTTCAATAACACTAACAATGATGTTCTGAGCTCTCTTATCCATGGAGGCCAGAAACACTTCATCTTTGGTCATCTCTGAATAGGTTTTAGGAGTCTTTATACTTCCATCTGTAAATGAAACTTTCATAGGAAAAAAAGGTCCCTCTAGAACAGTTATGTAAATCCTAGGATCAGATTCTTCCATGAAAAGTCTGACCCTTTCTTTCCAAATCCCAAAGTTTTCTTTTCTGCAGATTGGAAGCTTCATAGATGTGAATTCTTTGCTTCCTTCTGTATTAGCCATCACGACTTCAGAAAACTACCCTTAGAAGATCTTGTTCAGGCTGTTAAACCTTTTCTTGAACAACAACCCTCTGATATCACTTGAAATACTTTAATTAAGGGTAGCTAATCACCTAGAGGGGGGGGGGGGGGGGGGGGTGAATAGGTTATTTAAAAACTATTGCAGTTCTTGAACATAACCAAGATAAAACTGATCAGAGCTTTCAAGAAATAAAAACATACACAGAAAATAACACACAGATTTTTATAGTGGTTCCCCTTATCTTGGGTAATCCACTTTCCCCCTTCTCCCCTTCTAGAAGTGTGCTAGATAGAGGTTATAGCTCCTCCAGATCTCAGACCACAAACAGGTCTTACAGCTCAGATCACAACTGATCTTACAGTCTCAGATCTCACAGATCTTACTAACTCAGATCACACAGATCCTACCTCAGCCTTTATAACTAGGCCTACAGCTCAGATTCACCCCTGAATCCTACAACTCAGATCACACCTGATCTTACAACTCAGATCACACCTGATCTTACAACTCAGATCCTTGACAGATCCTACACTCAGATCTGACAACTCAGATCCTACAAGAATTTATAAAGAGAATAACAAATACTTAGACTCAGATTTGAGATTGTTGAGCCTTCTTGATCTGCCTGAATGATCAGACAGAAATCTTCAATAGAACAGCAGCAGCAAATGATCTTCTTGATTCGACAGGTTGTGATGACTGTTCTTCTTCTTAGGAAGATAGATTCTTCCTTCTTGATCTTCTTCTTTCAGAGAGAGGTATCAGCACCAGATTGCTGAATGAAATCTTCAATTTAGATTGGTTCTGAAAGGAAAGATGACTTCTCTAGATTCTTCACTCAAACTTTCTCAAACTGATGGAGACGATAATGGCTTTTGAGAGATAGGAAAAACTTTTCTCACTTGACTTTTCTTCACTTCTCTTAACTTGTTAACTACATAACCCATAGGTCATGCCTTCTATTTATAGCCCATCATCTGCAATGTCTGCTACGCTCCTCTACGTCAGCATGACGTTACGTCTTCAACGGTCTTCAATGGAAACAAAGGCTCAGCTAGTTGTAGAAGATATTCCTTAGTTCAGAGCATTTGTAGAAGAGGCGTTGAGCACTTAACATCTCTGTCGACGCTTTTTCAATTAGGCATCGAGCAGTATTTAGACGCTCGACGCGCACTCCTTAGACTGAAGCTCTCGACTCCTCCTTCTCAGGCGTAGAGCAATCATCACTTAGTCGACGCTTTGTATCTAAAGAAGTCGAGCAATGTACAGGGGCTCGATGCTTCTTAACTATGCCTTCATATCTTGACACTTCTGGTTGACGCTGAGCTGACTGAAGTTAAGTCGACACTTCTCTTTCCAAGGCGTCAAGCGATATAACTTGACTCGACGCTTCCAAACTTGGTCTCAGAACTTCAGCGGCGACCTTGTCTATTTGAGTAGTAGACATGAGTCAACGCTTCTGGGTCACAGGCGTCGAGCGATGTATGATGTCTCGACGCTTGTGAACATGAATGAATTCCAAGAACTTTTTGCCTGGCCTGATCTCCTGCACATTGATTTTAGAGAGTATATCAAATACATTCTGAGATATATCTTTGACTTAGGAATGGACTTCTCCAAATCTAACACATTGTGGGCAATGATCCCAACAGATTACAATAAGATGTTTCTTGTATTTCTATAAGTCCTCCGCATCATAACCATATAATTGTTTTACCTTGCGCTTTCATGCTTATTTAAAGTCTTTTATTTTGTGTACATCATCACTTGAATCTTCAAATTCCTTTCTTGCAACAAGTGGTAGACTTTCTTGGTAAGCATTATATTGGTTGAATTTTCTTTTGCTATAAAACTCAGATTTATTTCTATGAAAATATTGTTATATTAAAAACTTCGATTCATTAATGGATTTCAAAATAGCTATGTGAGTGGTTTCATAAATTCAAGTAAAAATATAAATCCATAGGCCATGTCATTAGATTTAAAATGCTTAAATGTTTCCAATAATTATTATCCATGACTTCATATCTCACCATAATGGGGGCGTAGTGTTATAGACATTAGATAACCTTATCTCTAGTCAAGTCTTGTCCTTAACCGGGGAGGGTTCCAGTGGGGCCTTGCGAGGCACTGGGGGGAAAGAGTGCTAGGGTGAGTTTTGTCTAGTGTTTGCATATGGGACTAACACCCCAACCTACGGCATGTATGCAGCTCCTCATGCCCATCCGTCACTTAGTACGGGGATAGGGTGTAGATATATTGTCTGGGTAGATTGGTTATTTGGAAATCATTACCTCTTTAAGCTAAAAACTATGACCTATCTCTATAAAAATTATTCTAAAACTCCTTATCATTTCCTTCTCTACAAGCTCGATCATGCCTTTATCTTATTGTCAAATTTTAAGTGGTGTCTCCTTACCCACTTTTGCTAAAAACAAAAGGGGAGAACTAACATGATAAATATAATCTGCTATCAAAATATCAAACTAACATGCTAAATTAAGATGATAACTTACATATTAGGGGAGCATTCACTTAGGGGGAGCATGTATTTAGGGGGAGCAATTCTAAATGCTAAAATCGTAAATTATCCTAAGTCATCACTCTCACACACACACACACAAGTAAGTTTCATCATGCTTATATATTAATGCATTTTTTTATCATTAATGGATTTGTTATTATCAAAAGGGGGAGTTTGTTGGAACATGGTCTTCCGCATCTCCAAGGTTTGAGAATAACAAATCCTATGTGAATTTGATCTTGTGTGTTTAAGTGTGCAGGATAACAAAGTCCACATGACTGAAGGACTACATAAGAAGGTTGCCCGCAAGTTTGAGCCATAATATCCAAAACTCCTACTAGTGTTGGCGGTAGTCCTAGCGCAGGCGCTAGATGTCGTTCGATGAATGTTGAAGCCCTTTCGACGAATTTCCGGTCTATGAATGTTGAAGCCCGCTCGACGAACTCCGGTCGACGAAATTGCGTTCGACGAATGTGGAAGCATAATCGACAAATTGTGTTCGACGAAATCTCGCTCGACGAACTGTTAGCGGCGCTCGACGAAATGCTCATAACTGCATTCGACGAAATTTCGCTCGACGAAATGTTAGTTGCGTTCGACGAAATTTCGATCGACGAAATATTTACTTAAGTGCAATTGGCGGGAGAACTTATAGAAGGAGATAGCGCCAGGCGGTATCCGATAGAGCAGGTGATAGCGAGGAGCAAGGTAGGCAAGAGAGAAAAGTTTCCTCCGATTGAAGATTCTTCCGCGCAGAATATGTCCTAATATGGGATAGCGCCGGCGGTACCACTAGCGCAGGCGCTAGTGCTAAGACTATAAAAAGGACCCCTTGGATCCGTCTTCCTCATCCTTTTGAGATCAAAAATTCCAGAGGTTCGTGCCACAATAGAGAGAGGAAGGTTCAGAGAGATACTCCCACAAATCCATAAAGACTAAAGGAGATCCGTGGAGAAGATTTCAACACGCGTCATCATCGTGATGAAAGACCGCATCGACGACGATCATACTCTGCGTCTTCGTCTACTTCTCCAAGAGATCCACATAGAGGGAGTTTTTAATATTGTTGTAGTTATTTTATTTCATATCTTTTGTAACCATTAGAGAATTTGCCTCGTATTGGCGACTAGGTCTGGGTAGGACTTAGGGCAGAAATTCGCCTCGTGTTGGCGACTAGGTCTCGGGTGTAGGTCTAGGGGGTGCTCGAGGCCATATCCGGGGAAGGGTTGGCTAGAGCGGCTTGAGGCCGTATCCGGGAAAGGATCGGTTAAAGCCAACCGGTTCGTGGGGATACGAGTCGGTATAAAAAACAAAAAGAGTCTTTCATATTTCACTTTGATTTCTAGCGTCATTGAAATCAAATTTTGTAATCATTTTTATTAATAGTAATCATGTCTCTCCTTTTGTAATAAAAATGACTTGTTCTTCATTTCTCTAAATTGTTTATTGTCATCTCTTTTATTATAAAACAATTTAGATCTTTATTCAAAATCACTATTTGGATCTCTTACTATTTCAAATATTACAAAATATAATATAAGTTTTTGAAAACCCTTATTCACCCCCCCCCCCCCTCTAAGGGCGCCTACCGATCCAACAACTGAGAGGTATCCATTTCTTCTTTTCGCGATTTGAGCTGTCGCTTCCCTTTCTTTCTTTCTTGTGTGTTAATCTTCTTTCCTTCTTTAGGAAATAGTCGACTATGATACCCTGCTCGTGCGGTCTCGCATCCTCGAAGAGCAAAATACGGTGTTGGAGGCCGAGAACCAGAGGATGCGAGATGCCGCCGCTCGGCCACCTCCTGCGGGGAGGGAAACTCGGCATCTCTACTCCAATGTCGAGTTCGATGGGCTGATGCAGAGGACTGCCCAGGGGGCGGCGGAGCATGCGTTAGATGTGCTGCGAAGGGACGGCCTTCTAAAAGAAGAGGGCGAGAGGATTCTAGCCCCTCATGTGCTTCAAGAGATCTTCGTCCCGATCGATGTCGCAGACGAAGCTGGCGATGGGCGAGATCTTGGAGGCCTCTCCTCTCCGAGCGGTGGGTACTTCTCTCACGAGGCTGAAGTCCCTTGAAGATTTTTCATTGCTTTTGATGTAAGGAGAGAGCCTCCTGTAATTTTACAATAAAATAGAAAGTAATGCTTTTGTTGTCGTTCGTGATCTTAGTTACCACTGCGTATTTCTTTTCCCGCACTTCTCGTTATCGTCACCCGTCAGCTCGCGCACCCATATTCTCTTCCATGTGCTTTCGAACTATCATGCTCACACGCGCTTCTTTGCCTTGCTCGGGTGCCGATGGCCCCCACCCTTAGGGCGCGACCGAAATGATTTCGTCACGTAGGCACGCCCCACGGAAAAAAACCTTTTCTCATTCGTATGCGCGTCTTTTTAAAGACTTAGAAAATTTCATTAATTCTGGCTGGAGTGAAACCGCGGCGTGGGCCCACTTCATTTCGCATACCTCCCGCGTCCTTTGGTACAACTAGCGTTTCGTCATGCATTCGCCTAGCGAATGCTTTTTAGAATGGGCGAGATCATTGAACTGAAGCACGTCATTCATTGAAAGCAATCTACATTTCGTCGAACTGAATATTTCGTCGACCGCCGAGGCTTAGTCATTTCATCGACCGCTGAGATAGATCGTCGACCGCTGAGACAAATCGTCAACCGCTGAGACAAATCGTCAACCGCTGAGGCAGATTGTCGACCGCTGAGACAGATTATCAACCGCTGAGATGGATTGTCAACCGCTGAGACAGATCATCGACCGCTGAGATTGAGGCAAACCGTTCGTCGAACACAGAGTGTAAGTCGTTCGTCGAACGCAGAGAGCCATTCGTCGAACGCAGAGTGTAAGCCATTCATCGAACGCAGAGAGTAAGCCGTTCGTCGAACACCGAGAGTAAGCTATTCGTCGAACGCAGGATGTTAGCCGTTCGTCGAACGCCGAGAGTTAGCCATTCGTCGAACGCCGAGAGTAAGCCGTTCGTCGAACGTAGAGAGCCATTCGTCGAACGCAGAACCTTAGCCTTTCCTCAAGTTCTAGCTAACTCCACGGCCTAAAACCTTGAACCTTTAGGCAATACCATGGGTTCAACTTAGTCTTCGTCAATAGATAGTGGTCCTGGCCCAAATCAGTACCAGGGTTGTTTCCTGTGATAATCTTCCTCCTCAGGTCCTTCATTTATAACCTTTCCTTTCCCTGCGCTAACCTTCGAGTCTTTTGAAATAGCCACCGAGTGAGCCTTCGGCCCTGCCAGCTGGGTGAGAGCCTGGACAGCGGGTTTGCTCAGGGCCAACCTTTGGAACTTTTGGAACCTGCCACCGAGTGAGCCTTCGGCCCTGCCAGCTAGGTGAGAGCCTGGACAGCGGGTCTGCTCAGGGCCTGTGAAATTTTCCATAGATCTAGGAGTGAGCAGGAATTGTATAACTAAAAGTTCAAGCCAATCAACCAGAAGCACATGAAACAAAAACAATCTTTATTGATCAAGCAAAGTTCTTCATTACAGGGCGAGGTATACATGGCGAGACATGATTTCGCCAGTACACAAAAACAGAAGAGAAAAGCAGCTGAAAAGAAAACCAGCGGTCTGCCAACGGAGACCTCCTGACCGCTCGACCTGACTGTCAGCCCGGTTAGAAAACAAGACCGCCCGAACTGCCTGCCAGCGCCTTGAATAACACCAATTGAGAACCTCGCGAACTCCGAACTCCACTGATCCTCCCGAACTCTAGCAACCTACACTGCAAGCCGCGAGACCTCCCGAACACCTTCAGAAGAGGAGGTGACCACTGCTACCCGCACAATCCGCAGAAGCTGCACAAAACAAGTTCGATCAGCTAACCGGCCGATCAAAAAAAAACAGACCGCAAGAACAGGACGCGAGCTCAGCTTACACTTGGCGCGATGATTTTGCTGCTACAGTGACTCCTATTTATAGGCAGGCTACCTGATCCAGTCACCACCCTATGAGATAGAGTCACCGCCACATGACCGCGCGACCAGACCGGTCAACCCGCGCAACAAGCAAAAGATCCTCCTGCTTAGTGAGCTCGCCGACATCAACAAAAGCCGCGCAAACATGACAACTCGCCCGGTTATGTTGCTCACCACCTGTGTTCGCCACCTGATCTCCTCCAAAGACCGCGAACACACCAGACTGACTAGGGCACAACCCGTTAAGTCGATCAAACACATGTTACCGCATATACCAGTTGATTGCCGAAAGACCAGCCATGTGAACACAAACCGGAGACCGCGTGACTAAGAAGACCTTAGTCCGCACGCACCACAAAGAACCCAGACAGCCTCCAAACTGGGCTGCCCGAACCACGCGGTCACAAGCACCAGACCATGCGCCGCCCTTATCAGGCAGAAACCTGCTCCGCCACGCGGTCACACAACCTGACCGCGCGCCCACACCTCGGCACCCTTGGACAGAAGAACGGCGGTCACGCCGAGAAGCCCGCGGCTAGACCAGAAAGGTCAGACCACCATAGGAGACGCAAGATCAAGTGGTCAGACCAAACCACGCGGTCTCTCCCCAGACCGCCAACTTCACAAACTTCCACTTCCACATTTTCAACAGGGCCAACCTTTGGAACTTTTGGAACATGCCACTGAGTGAGACGTTGGCCCTGTCAGCTAGGTGAGAGACTGGATAGCGAGTCTGCTCGGGGCCAACCTTTGGAACTTTTGGAACCTGCCACCGAGTGAGCCTTCGGCCCTGCCAGCTAGGTGAGAGAATGGACAGCGGGTCTTGATGATTGGAGTTGGACTTCTTCTTTTTGTTTTATAAATAAAAGATAACCTTTATATTAAGAGTTTAGAATTGGCGGATGTTTTCGAAGAGTCTCGCAAGTACTCCAACTTTGAGAAATTAACTGTTATCCTATCGAAGGATAGAAGTAACCGTCTTTTTCTTCTTTCGGAATATTGACAATTACGCCTCGGCTACAACGCCGAATTCTATTGAATTACAAATAGAAAAGGAGAGATTTGCACTAAATGAGTTTGGAAAACTGTGTTTGAATTTTTAGTCCAAATTAATCATTTGATAAAGGAAAGTATACCTTATCGCAAGTAATACAGGATATTTTGTTTTAGAAAATATCGGGATTGTATATTTCCGCGGGTCGTGTTGATTAACCTACTTTGAGGAACGAACTATTATTTTATCGGAATAAGTTTTTAGTTGGGTTTTTAAAAGAAAATGATAATAAGCGAATAACTAGAGTTCTAAGCGATGAGAAAGATAGCGCGCGACGTCGAATTACCTTGAGACGAAAATAGATTTTTCGTAGAATTAAAAGTGATGACCTTTCAAAATATTAAAACGACTTGGCCGTGGAGGTTCCATTATTATGAACGCTCCTCTCTCGAGGGTAAGCTCACTTGAGATTATGAATATTAGACCGAACTCTCGTTCTACAATCGAATCTTCTTAATACTCGCTTTATGTTGTGAACCCCGCTATTGGGTTTTTATTTCCAATTCGGGAGAATTACCTCGTCCTCTCTCGAGGGTAGAGCGCACTTCTCTTTACCCGTGAGTGATCAGTCCGTACGCACGAGCCTCTCGACTAACTAGGTACGAAAACAGAAATTAAAACCACACATCGATTATGTGGCTCCACTCAACGTTATTCTCGGGTAAACCTCAAGCACGTAAATTATTTTTAGAAAAGAGATGTTTTAATTTTATAGAAAACTATTTTTGTGTCCCAATGCTCTTCGATGTCGTGTGCTAAAGGAAATTAGCCACTCATCGGAATGGAGACGGCATTATCGGTTGGAAAATACATGTTTAATAATTAAAACGGATATAAGTGGATAAAAAAGAAATGCAAAGACTTATATAAAAACAGTAATAGTATCCGTCCCAACCGCCTTAAACAAGCGCTAAAAAGTTCTTAGCCTCTTATTCAAGAAGGGGGTGGTATAGAAATGAAAAGACTTATGAAGGTGCAGAAATAATATCCGTCCCAACCGACTTAAATAAATGCTAAAGTAAATTAGCCTCTTATTCAACATGGGGGTGGTATATAGCAGTTATATAAAGACTTAAATAAAACTAAGTTACAAAAAAGAAAAATGTTATCTCATAAACTCATGAACTCTACTTGTAATAAAAGACTGAATCGAAAGAAAGCATTTAAAAGAAAGCGATAAAGAAAGCGATAAAGAAAGCGATAAACTACTTTTATGAAAGCAATAAACTAAGTTATGAAAGCAATAAAACTATTCTCATACACGCACACACACTAACATTAATAAAAAAGAAGATGATCCAAATGAGAAAAGCATCATTTTATTTCTAAAATCAGCATTACAACTAGACTAGGAAGACGAAAAAAACTACAAACGAACTTAAACTGAAATGCATAAAAGAAGCTCACAATCACTCAAAAGAGCTCACAATACAACAAGAACTACTCAAAATTTGGATGGGAAATACTTCAGCCGAGCCCCTCTATTTATAGGGAAAATTTGAGTTTTACACGCCCTAGGTCACGGGCGTGACTTAGGGCGTGACTTGGGCGTGAGAGCTGTCGAGCTGACGACCGCCTTTTGGAAGAATCTGTCGTCAAAAATGACTGCACACGGGCGTGACTTGGTATGTCACGGGCGTGACTTGGTGAGTCACGGGCGTGACTATGGGTGGCTGATGTCGGCAGCATGGGCGCGGCTTCGAGACGTGACGCGCTGGCGGCTCACGGGCGTGACTCTGTTGGAACACGGGCGTGACTTGTAGAGTCACGGGCGTGACTTGGTCAACTCTTCGAGATTTCACCTGAAAACTGCTGCCAGCTGGAAATTTGGCTTTTTAAAATTACACGCCCTTGTTCACGGGCGTGACTTAAGGTCACGTGTGTGACCTGGGGCATGACTTGACCAAATTCACCAAAATCTGTAAAAAAAAAAAAACTAAGTTAGTAAGGAAATAATGAAAACAAGCAATTTATTCATTAATTTACATAGAAAATTCACAATATTAATTAAAACTATACTAATAATTATACTAAAAATACATATATTTTATTACTTATCAAATACCCCCATACTTAAGCTTTTGTTATTCCAGAGCAAAAGTAAGAGAGATCTATACGGGATTAACATAAGTTCTAATTTTTGGCTATCGCTTTATTTTGATCATTAGAGACTGAAAAATAAAAATTCGGAGTAATAAAAGTTAAGTCCTAAATTATGCAAATGATTTAAGTAGAAAGAAATGTCCTAGCCAAAAGACTTCTTAATTAACCAAATAGCAAACAAAATTGCAATCATTAGTAAACGAGATTAGATCGAAATTATAATAACCTTTGTTTAAGGAAACATGAAGGAAAAATATAAGTTACTAATTATGCTCTCAAATGATTTTTTGAATTAAAACTAGAAACAATAATTTGGCTAAGGAAAAAGGGGGTAAAAAGCCTTGGCAAATAGAAGAGTACTTGAATTAGGGGTGATGAATTTTATCCTCTCACCCCTCTTATATAGTTTCCTTTGACTCCCATCGTTGGTGTAAGAGGGAAAATTGACCTTTTTAATTAACCCAATGCCTGTGTTTACGGAATTTTTAATTCCCATTGACATAGGATCTCTTTTAACAAATATTGGGTGCCTATGTTTACAGAATTTTTTTTATTCCCATTGACATAAGATCTTTTTTTGCCATGCTAAATTGGTGTATACAAGGGGTTTTCAAGAGAAATTCTAGAATAATAAAAAAAAAGTTTTGAGAGCAACCTTAGTAAGTTGAATATTCCTAGATTCCTGAAGACATAAAGTAGGGATAATTGCAGTCTAAAGTTGTTTTGCCAACATAATACACATGTCTCTATTTTAGCTAGTCGAAGTAGTGCTTGATAACAAAGCCTCTATTTAAATTTAAAACACAAGATATTCTTTAAAACTTAACCCCGAACATTTAAATCTATCGATCTTTGATAAACAAACAAATAGTAAAACTAGCGATTATGAAAATCCACAAACATATACTCTCGAAACTAAATGCCTTAAGAATAAAAGTTAAGTAGGGTTTATTATTTTTGGATTTTATTGTTTTTTTTTCAACTACTATATATATATTTTTTTGGAAAAGTTGTGGGGTTTTGCTAAAATTTTGTTTTTGTTGTTTTTGTAATTTATTTTGTATTATGACAAAGTAAAAAAAAAGAAATACATAATTTTTTTGTAAAAAAAAAATTCTTTTTGATTTTTTTGTATTATGAAAGTTTAGTTTTTTTTTTGTAAAAAGAAGCCTTTTTTTTGTTTAAATGAAAACGGTAAAACACCCCCATACTTAAAACCCAACATTGTCCCCAATGTTGTAATGTAAGTATGAAGAAGAGAAAATAACATTGCAATATATACAAAAGGAAAGACGAAGCAAAAAGGCTTCCCTGAATTAAAGTTGGCGGGGTCGTAAGAAACCCTGCAAAATAGAGAAAAAGCATAATAAAAATATTAGATAAATATGGGGTGCCTCCCACGAGCGCTTTGTTTACCATCGCGTAGCTTGACGCATTTGGCGTGGTGAGATTATAAATTGGGGAGGGTTAAAGATTCTGTATGTCCGTCCACCGGATCGCCCGCAAGATATTGTTTTAAACGGTGGTCGTTGACTTTAAAATCGCCTTTTTCGGGGTGAGAGATAAGAACGGTCCCATACGGCCAAACCTCTTTGACTTCAAAGGGGCCAGACCATCGGGATTTGAGCTTACCCGGAAAAAGACGAAGACGTGAATTATAAAGAAGGACAAGATCGACCGGCGCGATGGTTTTTGGAAATTTAATTTTTCGATCGTGGTAGAACTTAGAACGCTCCTTATAAAATTTATTACTCTCATAAGCGTTTGCACGCCATTCATCGAGTTCATTTAGTTGGAATTTCCTATTGTCGGAGGCTAAGTTCGAATCGAGATTTAAAAATTTTAAGGCCCAAAAAGCGCGGTGTTCTAACTCTACCGGTAAATGGCACGCTTTGCCGTAGACTAATCGATAGGGCGTACAACCGATAGCGGTCTTATATGCCGTACGATACGCCCACAACGCGTCGTCGAGTTTTGAGGACCAATCCATCCTATTTAAAGAGACGGTTTTTTCCAGAATGCGTTTTATCTCGCGATTTACTACCTCTACTTGGCCGCTCGTTTGGGGGTGATAGGCGGTGGCGAGCTTATGCGTGACACCGTACTTAGATAAAATTTTTGAAAACTGGGCGTTGCAGAAGTGCGTGCCCCTATCACTAACTATTGTACGGGGCGTGTCGAAGCGAGAAAATAATGTTTTTAGAAAATGGACGACGACTCGCGCATCATTGGTGGGCAGAGCTTGCGCTTCCGCCCACCTAGATACGTAGTCGACCACCACTAAAATATAGTAATTATTAAAAGAAGGAGGTAGGGGCCTACAAAGTCTATGCCCCACAAATCGAAGATTTCGCATTCTAAATAAAAATTTTGGGGCATCTCGTCACGACGAGAGATGTTACCCGACCGCTGACAGCTATCGTATATACTCACAAAAGTTTGAGCATCCATAAAAAGAGTGGGCCAATAAAAGCCCGCCTCTAACGCTTTCTGCGCGGTCCGGTTGGCTTGATAATGCCCTCCAGCCGGCCCCTCATGGCAGTGTCGCAATATTTGCGCACCCTCCTCTCTTGAAACACATCTTCGTATCACTTGGTCTGCGCAGACGCGAAAGAGAAAAGGGTCCTCCCAAAAGTAGTTTTTCAAGTCAGAGAAGAATTTCTTCTTCTGCTGAGTGGAAAAATCTTTTGGAAGGACCCGCGCGACTAAATAGTTTGCGTAATCTGCGAACCAAGGGGTAGAAGAAGTTTTTATATTATTTATGATTAAAAGGCGCTCCTCAGGAAATCGATCATCTATTTTGGGTTCGACGAGCGCTTCTGCGACGGGGTGTTCTAAACGTGAGAGGTGGTCGGCTGCTAAATTTTCAGCCCCCTTCTCCCGGATCTCTAAGTCAAATTCCTGTAAAAGGAGGATCCATCGAAGTAAGCGAGGCTTGGCGCCTATTTTGGCCAAAAGATATTTTCGGGTGGAGTGATCAGTGAAAACGATTACGTGTGAAAGCGTTACGTAGGGTCGGAATTTATCAAAGGCAAAGATGACGGCGAGAAGTTCCTTTTCCGTCGTTGTATAGTTAGCTTGTGCGGCATTGAGTGTGCGAGAAGCATAATATATTGGATGAAAATATTTATTTACGCGTTGGCCTAAGACGGCTCCTATCGCGATATCGCTCGCGTCGCACATAATCTCAAACGGAAGAGACCAATCTGGCGCCACCAGAATTGGAGAATTGATAAGTTGCTTTTTAATAAAATTAAATGCCTCTACGCAGGCTTTATCAAAAATAAATGGGGAATCCTTTTCCAGGAGGTGAGTTAGCGGTTTGGTTATTTTTGAAAAATCTTGAATAAACCGCCGATAAAAACCTGCGTGGCCGAGAAAACTTCGAATTGATTTTACTGTCGAAGGAACAGGAAGTTGTTCAATTATAGCGACTTTGGCCTTATCGACCTCCATCCCCTTGGAAGAAATTTTATGGCCGAGGACTAAACCCTCTCAGACCATGAAGTTGCATTTCTCTCAGTTCAAGACTAAGTTCATCTCTTCGCACCGTTGGAGAACTCTATCTAAATTTTTTAGACAATTTTTAAAAGAGTCTCCAAAGACGGAGAAGTCATCCATGAAGACTTCCATTATGTCTTCTACTAGCTCGCAAAATATTGCCAGCATACATCTTTGGAATGTAGCTGGCGCGTTACAGAGGCCGAACGGCATCCTTCGATATGCGAAGGTGCCAAAAGGGCATGTAAAAGTCGTTTTTTCTTGGTCCTCGGGTGAAATCGGGATTTGGAAAAATCCTGAGAGACCATCAAGGAAGCAATAAAAAGGATGACCGGAGAGACGCTCTAAGATTTGATCAATAAACGGCAACGGGAAGTGGTCTTTTCTGGTAGCATCATTTAATTTTCTGTAATCGATGCACACCCTCCAACCCGTAACAGTACGAGTTGGGATTAATTCATTATTCGTGTTTGCCACGACCATTATACCGCCTTTTTTAGGGACGACTTGTACGGGGCTTACCCATGTACTGTCGGAAATAGGATAGATAATCCCCGCATTGAGGAGTTTAATAATTTCAGTCTTAACGACTTCCCGCATGTTCGGGTTAAGTCGTCGTTGAGGCTGAATTGTTTTGCGGGGGTTTTCTTTGAGAAAAATATTGTGGGAGCAGAATGAGGGGTTAATTCCCCTGATATCGGAAATTTGCCATGCAATTGCACGACGATGTTTAGATAAAACTTCAACCAATTCGGATGTTTCTGAATCGGTTAAAGTAGATGATATTATAACCGGAAGTCTTAAGTTCGCGGCTAAAAAAGCATATTTTAAATGGTCGGGGAGTTGCTTAAGCTCCAAGACCGGAGGTTCTTCATAGGAAGTGGAGATTTTTAAATCTTTCGAATCGAAAGGCTCGAAAGGTGAATCTGGCGATAATTCTTCTAAAGGAGGTTGATTCGCCAGATCTGAATCGTCTATCATTAAAGATAGCAATTCTGAAAGAGAAGAACACTCGTCCACAAACGCGGATTCCAAATTAAAATAGGAATCATCATTCGATAGTGAGTTCTGCATGGAGGGGTTGATATGTAAAGTAACTTCGTCATCTCCAACTCGAAGGAGGAGGCAACCGTTACTGACATCGATTAACGTGCGGGAGGTTGCGAGGAAGGTGCGATCGAGGATGATGGGTACCTCGATGTCCTCCTCTATGTCCAGGATGACAAAGTCTACTGGGAAGATAAACTTGTCGACCTTGACCAGGACATCCTCCGCTACCCCTATTGGGTACTTTACCGAGCGATCCGCGAGTTGGATGCTCATTTTTGTCGGACACGGGATGCCTAAATCTAGTTTTTTGAAAAGAGAAAAAGGAATCAAATTGATGCTGGCGCCTAACTCCGCAAGAGCATACTTTATTAACATATTGCCAAAGAGACACGGGATGGAGAACCGTCCCGGGTCGTTCTATTTTGGTGGCAAATTGTTAAGGAGAACAGCCGAACATTCCGCGTTAAGGGAAACACGTGAAACATCCTCGAGTCGCTTTTTATTAGAAAGCAACTCCTTAAGATATTTCGCATATTTCGGCATTTGGGAGAGTGCCTCGCAGAAGGGGACGTTCATTTGAATTTGTTTTAAAATACGCAAAATTTTATGATAATTTTCGTCCTCCTTCTCTTTATTAATTTTAGACGGGTAAGGGATTCGAGGACTCGAAACATTCGGCGCAACCGGAGAATCCGGAGCAATTAGAATGGAAGAAAAGGGTGGAGGGATCGGAGGCGAAATGCATACCTTAGGCTCAACCCGCAATGGGGAGACGACCTCCTTGCCGCTTCGAAGGGTTATAGCGTTGGCATTTTCCCTGGGGTTCAACTCCGTATTCCCTGGTAGAGCTCCGTATGGCCGCTCGGAGACCATCTTTGCAAGTTGTCCAACCTGGTTTTCCAAGCTTTTAATCGATCTGGTAAGATTCCAGATATTTGAATCGTTGGACGCGATGTATTTAGACAAAATATCTTCGAGCGGCGAAGGTTTTGGAGGAGGAGGCTGGAATCCCTGCGGAAATCCTTGCGGAAATCCCTGAGGATTCATATTTGGGGGCCTCTGAGCATTGTTAGGATTGCTCCAGGAGAAATTAGGGTGGGTCCTCCAACCCGGATTATAATTATTACTATACGGGTTGTTATTAGGGTTGAAGGGGGTCCTAACCGGATTACCGAGGTAATCCACCGATTCTTCGATTACGTTATTATTATTGTTATTATTCCAAGCGGGAGTGGAGGAGGAAACAGTCATCTCCGCCACCTGCTTACTTAGCCGCTCTACCTGTGAGGCTAAGAAAGTAGTGGCGTCCACTTCAAAAAGACCAGCCGGTTTATTAGGACGCGACCTTGGCACGTTCCATTGGTACGCGTTCATGGCCATTTCGTCGATCAGAGCTTGAGCGGTCTCCGGGGTTTTGTTGTTTAACGTTCCCCCGGAGGCCGCATCAATCATCTGCCGCGTAGAAAAATTTAAACCATTATAAAACATCTGGACCTGTAGCCAAGTTGGTAGCGCGTGATGAGGACACCTACGCAAATATTCTTTAAAACGCTCCCAAGTCTCATAAAGAGACTCGGAATCGATTTGTACAAAGGATGTGATATCCGTGCGTAGTTTTGCGGTTTTTGACGGAGGAAAATACTTAGTTAAGAAAATTTCCGTCAATTGGGCCCACGTGGTCATGGACCCTCTCGGAAGAGATGTCAACCACGATTTGGCCTTTGACCGTAGCGAAAATGGAAATAAGCGTAAACGAGTGGCGTCATCAGTGACGCCATTAATTTTAAAGGTGTCGCATATTTCTAAAAAGTTTGAAAGGTGCTGATTTAGGTCCTCATCTGGCAAACCGTCGAACTGAATCGACTGTTGTACCATTTGAATTATGCTGGATTTTATTTCGAAATTATTATTATTAACTGTCGGGCGAGCAATACTTGATCCTGTATCTTCCAAATTCAGCCGGGCATAATATGCCATGGTCCGGGCCGGGGCCGCATTTGGAATTGGATCGCCCATATTTGCAGTATCTCCGATTGACTCTTCGGTGGTTTCGAGTAACTTTTGATCACGAGATCGGATGCGCTCACGAAGAGTGCGCTCGATTTCGGGGTCAAAAGGAATAGTCGAATCGTCCGACGAGTTTACTCGGGTCATATACTAAAAGCAATATTTTTGGATTTTCTGTTTTTTTTTAATATAAGTTTTTATATATTTTTTTTATATTACTTTTTGTTTTTTTTTGTTTTTTGTAGTAAAAATATATAGATAAGGAATAAAATTAATAGCAGTTCCTACTTTCAAATAACAACACAAAGTTCCCCGTCAACGGCGCCAAAAACTTGATGATTGGAGTTGGACTTCTTCTTTTTGTTTTATAAATAAAAGATAACCTTTATATTAAGAGTTTAGAATTGGCGGATGTTTTCGAAAAGTCTCGCAAGTACTCCTACTTTGAGAAATTAATCGTTATCCTATCGAAGGATAGAAGTAACCGTCTTTTTCTTCTTTTAGAATATTGACAATTACGCCTCGGCTACAACGCCGAATTCTATTGAATTGCAAAGTAGAAAAGGAGAGTTTTGCACTAAATGAGTTTGGAAAGCTGTGTTTGAATTTTTAGTCCAAATTAATCATTTGATAAAGGCAAGTATACCTTATCGCAACTAATACAGGATATTTTGTTTTAGAAAATATCGGGATCGTATATTTCCGCGGGTCGTGTTGATTAACCTACTTTGAGGAACGAACTATTATTTTATCGGAATAAATTTTTAGTTGGGTTTTTAAAAGTAACGATAATAAGCGAATAACTAGAGTTCTAAGCGATGAGAAAGATAGCGCGCGACGTCGAATTACCTTGAGACGAAAATAGATTTTTCGTAGAATTAAAAGTGATGACCTTTCAAAATATTAAAACGACTTTGCCGTGGAGGTTCCATAATTATGAACGCTCCTCTCTCGAGGGTACGCTCACTTGTGATTATGAATATTCGACCGAACTCTCGTTCTACAATCGAATCTTCTTAATACTCGCTTTATGTTGTGAACCCCGCTATTGGGCTTTTATTTCCAATTCGGGAGAATTACCTCGTCCTCTCTCGAGGGTAGAGCGCACTTCTCTTTACCCGTGAGTGATCAGTCCATAAGCACGAGCCTCTCGGCTAACTAGGTACGAAAATGGAAATGAAAACCACACATCGATTATGTGGCTCCACTCAACGTTATTCTCGGGTAAACCTCAAGCACGTTAATTATTTTTAGAAAAGAGATGTTTTAATTTTATAGAAAACTATTTCTGTGTCTCAGTGCTCTTCGACGTCGTGTGCTAAAGGAAATTAGCCACTCATCGGAATGGAGATGGAATTATCGGTTGGAAAATACATGTTTAATAATTAAAGCGGATATAAGCGGATAAAAAAGAAATACAGAGACTTATATAAAAACAGTAATAGTATCCATCCCAACTGCCTTAAACAAGCGCTAAAAAGTTCTTAGCCTCTTATTCAAGAAGGGGGTGGTATAGAAATGAAAAGACTTATAAAGGTGCTGAAATAATATCCGTCCCAACCGACTTAAATAAATGCTAAAGTAAATTAGCCTCTTATTCAAGATGGGGGTGGTATATAGCAGTTATATAAAGACTGAAATAAAACTAAGTTACAAAAAAGAAAAATACTCTCATAAACACACGCACTCTACTTGTAATAAAAGACTGAATCGAAAGAAAGCATTTAAAAGAAAGCGATAAAGAAAGCGATAAACTACTTTTATGAAAGCAATAAACTAAGTTATGAAAGCAATAAAACTATTCTCATACACGCACACACACTAACATTAATAAAAAAGAAGATGATCCAAATGAGAAAAGCATCATTTTATTTCTAAAATTAGCATTACAACTAGACTAGGAAGACGAAACAAACTACAAATGAACTTAAACTGAAATGCATAAAAGAAGCTCACAATCACTCAAAAGAGCTCACAATACAACAAGAACTACTCAAAATTTGGATGGGAAATACTTCAGCCGAGCCCCTCTATTTATAGGGAAAATTTGAGTTTTACACGCCCTAGGTCACGGCGTGACTTAGGGCGTGACTTGGGCGTGAGAGCTATCGAGCTGACGGCCGCCTTCTGGAAGAATCTGTCGTCAAAAATGACTGCACACGGGTGTGACTTGGTATGTCACGGGCGTGACTTGGTGAGTCACGGGCGTGACTATGGGTGGCTGATGTCGGCAGCATGGGCGTGGCTTCGAGACGTGACGCGCTGGCGGCTCACGGGCGTGACTCTGTTGGAACACGGGCGTGATTTGTAGAGTCACGGGCGTGACTTGGTCAACTCTTCGAGATTTCACCTGAAAACGGCTGCCAGCTGGAAATTTGGCTTTTTAAAATTACACGCCCTTGGTCACGAGCGTGACTCAAGGTCACGGGCGTGACCTGGGGCGTGACTTGACCAAATTCGCCAAAATCTGTAAAAACAAAAATAAAACTAAGTTAGTAAGGAAATAATGAAAACAAGCAATTTATTCATTAATTTACATAGAAAATTCACAATATTAATTAAAACTATACTAATAATTATACTAAAAATACATATATTTTATTACTTATCAGGTCTTCTGGGGGCCAATCTTTGGAACTTTTGGAACCTGCCACCGAGTAAGACTTCGACCCTGCCAGCTAGGTGAGAGCCTGGACATCGGGTCTGCTCGGGGCCAACCCTTGGAACTTTTGGAACCTGCCAATGAGTGAGCCTTCGGCCCTGCCAGTTAGGTGAGAGCCTAGAACATGGGTCTGCTCGGGGTCAACCTTTTGAACTTTTGGAACCTGCCACCGAGTTAGCCTTTGGCTCTGCCAGCTAGGTGAGAGCCTGGACAGCGAGTCTGCTTGGGGCCAATCTTTGAAACTTTTGGAGTCTACCACCGAGTGAGCCTTCGGTCCTGCCAGCTAGGTGAGAGCCTGGACAGTGGGTCTGTCGGGGCCAACCTTTGGAACTTTTGAAACCTGCCACCGAGTGAGCCTTCGACCCTGCCAGGTAGGTGAGAGCCTGGACAGCGGGTCTACTCGGGGCCAACCTTTGGAACTTTTGGAACCTGCCACCGAGTGAGCCTTCGGGCTGGTGAGAGCCTGGACAGCGGGTCTACTCAGGGCCAACCTTTGGAACTTTTGGAACCTGCCACCGAGTGAGCCTTCGGCCCTGCCATCTAGATGAGAGCCTGGACAGCGGGTCAGCTCGGGGCCAATCTTTGGAACTTTTGGAACCTGCCACCGAGTGAGCCTTCGGCCCTGCCAGCTAGGTGAGAGCCTGGACAGAGGGTCTGCTCGGGTCCAACTTTTGGAACTTTTGGAACCTGCCACCGAGTGAGCCTTCGGCCCTTTGATGAGTACCATATATATATATATATTTGGACTCATTTGGGCTGATATTCTAGTCTTTGCACCACATTTTAGGCACGTTTTCATTCATGTGTATTATTCCATGCTAGGTGCACTATTAAGCTCATTTCGGTGTGCAATTGCATTCCTTGTTGTTGGGGGTAAGCACATGGTGCTCCCCTTCCCTTCTTTTATGTTTTTCTGATGCTAGACGTGTATTCCCAGCTGTTATATCTTGTATGCATGTGACCGGATCGTCCCGTTTTCCCCAGAAGTAATGTCTGTGCATATCACACGGTCGTGCGTTTTCTTGACGCACGGTCGGGCGCGGTCGTGCATTTGTGTCTGGGCTGAAAATGGAGCGTCGGAGTTTAATCGTGCGTTTTGACGCACGTGCGGATTCGCCCGTGCGTGAGTAAAACGCACGGTCGACCTGTATCTTCCTGATTTCAGAGCGTCAGAGTTTACCCGTGCGTTTGAACGCACAGGCGGTATTGGTTGTGCATGAGCAAATCGCACGGGCGGCGCAGCTTCTTCCCAAAGCCATATTTTATCCGTTAATATCGCACGGTCTGCGCACGGTCGTGCGTTCGACCGTGCGTGACCATTTTTCAGTCTGTTTGCTATAAAAAGCAGGAATCGAGGCAGTCAACTGGGAGAGCGATTGGAGGCGTACTGGAGCGATTCAGAGAGCGGGAAATCACCTCCTTCCCGCTGCTCTTGAGGGCTGAAGGCTTCCCCTTCATCTCCACCACCATAGAGGCTATTTTTGGTGATTTCCACCTCCATCCTTCCATCCGGGAGCACTAGGAAGCTTTCTCCACCATTAGCTCAATCATTCCTCGCCGAGAGATCAGAGAAGCGCTAAAGATCGTAGGAGCGGTGACAACCTCCTTCGATCCAAGCTCACCATCTGAGGGCCGAGTCCGGAGAGAGCCCGACAACCTCTCATTCCGGACGTGAACCCAAGACGTGACTTCTTCTTTGTGGTCCTCTCTAACCTTTGATGCTTGAACTTCTTTGTTGTTGTTTTATGAATGCTTGTTAAGTTAATCTTAAGGATTATTGCTTGTGTTCATATGCAATGTTGTTGTGATGGCATGAATAGCCCTTTTTCCTAGTGATTTCTGAGATTCGTTGTGTGTGAAGCCACTAGCAATTGCTAGTGGTGATGTTTAGAGAAGAGGTGTGTGCGACCCTCAACTGTCATAGTTACATTCCATCCACGCGCCTTCCGAAGCACGGCATCGCGGCCGTTGCATCCATATCGCCTTGCGAAGCGGAGTTTTGACCCACCTCTCTCTTTATTCTGCAATAGCATAGGATCCCAAACCAAACCTCCCGTTGTTACTTGGAGTAGCGGAGCTTTGGTGAGCTGGCTCTTCAGGGCCTGGACCTCCTCACATTCCCCTGGCCATTCGAACTTTTGGTTACCGCGCAACAACTTGAAGAAGGGGGAGCATTTCTCTTCGGCCCGGGAGAGAAACCTACTCAACCCTGCGAGCTTCCTAGTTAGACGTTGAACTTCCTTAGAATTTCAAGGCGATTTCAACTCCATTATAGCTTTGACCTTGTCCGAATTCGGCTATACCCCCGCCTGGGTAAGGATATGTCCTAGAAACTTCCATTTGCTGGCTCCGAATACGCACTTCAGGGGGCTTAGCCGTATTTTATGCTTGCGCAGAGTGGAAAATGTCTCCTCGAGATCGTTGAGGTGAGAGCTCACGCTCTTACTCTTGACCATGAGGTCATCTACATAAACCTCCAGGTTTCTCCCTCATTGCACCCGGAAGACCCGGTCCATCATTCTTTGGTAAGTCGCTCCTGCATTGTTTATCCCGAACGACATCATCTTATAGCTATAACACCCTTCGCTTGTGATGAAGGAGACATCCTTGATGTCCGGGGGGTGCATCCTAATTTGATGATAACCTGAAAAAGCATCTAAGAAAGACATTACAGAAAAACCGACAGCTGAATCAACCAGCGCGTCGATTCGAGGCAAAGGGTAATAATCCTTGGGGCAGGCTTTGTTTAATAAAGAAAAATCAATACACATACGCCAGCGACCGTCTCCCTTCTTTACCATAACGACATTAGAAACCCAGCCTGGATACTGGATCTCTGATACGAAACCTGCCTGGAGGAGCTTCTCTACCTCCTTGCGAATTGGCTCCTTCAGCTTGTCAGCGATGGCTCTCCTCTTCTGCCTGATGGGGCGGGCTCCTGGCTCAAGGTTGAGGTGGTGGCAGGCCACGTCTGCATCGATGCGTGGCATGTCCGCCGTGCTCCATGCAAAGATGTCCACGTTTCTCTGGATGCATTCCAGCATCCTTTTCCTGTCCTCCGGGCCAAGACCCCCGCTGATCCGCACCTTCTCCACTCTTCCCCCTTGGGTGGTGACCTCCATCTCTACCACCTCTTCAGCCTCCTTAAGACGGGTCGGCTCTTCCCATTTACTCTTCTCCTCCTTCCCCTCGGGCAGGGTCTTCTCTTCCTTCGTAGCCTCCTCCTCCATCGGCTCGACACACTCCTCCAGAGCCACTTCCTCCTCCCCTCCTAGGATGCTACTCTCTCCTTATCCATCCCCCCTATATCCGCCTGGCCCCTCCGGCGCCTTCATCTCCCTATCCACCTTTTCTGCCTCCGCCATCCAAGAGATAGTGTTGACGGCAGTAACATAGCACTACCTCGCCACCTTTGCATCCCCTCGGATCCAGACCTGAACTCCTCCGCTGCAGAATTTCAAGCATTGATGGAAGGACAAGGGGACGCACCGGAAGGTGCTGATGAGAGGGCGTCCAAATATGGCGTTGTAGCTGCTCGGAGCGTCAACAATGACGAACCGGCAGTTCCTGGGGACCCCTCCCAACATCACCTGGAGGCCTACTCCTCCCTAGACTTCTTTCCTCTCCCCCGAGAACCGGAATAGGGGTCCATCTGAGGCTTGCACTCTCTTCGCTTCCACCTCTAGCACGTTAAAGGCCTTCTTGAAGATAACATTCACCGAACTCCCGTTGTCGACCAAGATTCGGGAGACGATGAAGTTTTCGATTGTCGCTTGGATCACCAAGGTGTCGCAGAACGGGTCTTCAAAATTTGGCATGTCCTCCGCCGAGAAGGTGAGCTTCTCCAAAGGGGGTGAGGGTTTGGGAGGTCGATGCGAAGCTCCTCCTGAACATCGCCTGGAAGCTTCTCTTGCGAGTCGCTTCTATTCCCACCCCATCGTGGATCACTCCGACCCCTCCCCTGGCTCCCACGTCCATCCTGTCTACCCATCTATCATCTTCATCTCCTGGTAGCACCTCTTCGATCCTCACTGGTCGCTGCTGCTGCTGGCCTTTCCCCCTTACCTCCAGAAATTCTGGGCAGGTGGCCATCGCGTGACCTTCTTCCTGATGAAAGTCACAGTAAGGCAACGCCACCCTGCCCCCTCTTCCACCTCTTCCTCTTCCTCCTCTTCCTCCTCTTCCTCGGCCTACAGCCATAGCTTGCTCTCGAGGGGGGTGAGGTGGTATGGGACCTTGCCTCCATCCCGGATGATTGACTCTCCCCTCCCCCCTTCGTTGGTGATCTCTTTCCTGACCTCTCACCGGTCCTTCTTGGGGCCTCCAAGCAAGCCAGTTATTGGGCTCCCGATACCCCCAATCTCGCTACTGCCCCCGAAAACCCTGACCTCTGGGTTCTTCCCTTCTTCTTCCTTCCTGGTGCCTTACCTCTGGCTCGCTCAGCCTAGCCAATCTCTTTGCAAACTTTGGATTGGCGGCCTCTCCCTCAATCTCCTCTATTGCCCGCTCCATCAGCTCCTCAAAGGATAGAGGGGCCTTCCGCTTCAGGTCCATCTTGAAGAACCCCTCCCGTAGCCCCACTATAAAGGCTAGCTGGAGGGTGAACCCCGGCACCTCCTGGACTTGCAGGACCTCTTCATGGAACCTATCCACATAATGGGCCAACGACTGTTAAAATTTTTGATTGAACCGTTTAGGAGTAAGCAGGAGTTGTATCAACAAGAGTTATAGCCAAACAACCACAATGCCAAAACAACAACACAAGAAATCTTTATTGAAATAGAACTGCTTTACAATGCGAGGCATACATGGTGAGACATCATTCATAAGAATCACGGAGATGAGAAGAACAAACACACCAAAAAACAGAAACCAGCAGTCTGCCAGAAAGAGACCGCTCGGACTGCAACAGAGGCTCAGGTCGCCCAGCTTGTTCTGCTGTACTCCCAGACCACTTGCACAGTCAGACCGCAGAAACACCTTAAGACCGCGCGAACAGAAGCAGACAAACTGCACTGCCAGACCGCAATCCCTGACCGCACGAACTGAAGCTTATTGGAACAAAGAACTGAAGCTGTTGCCAGACCGCAACTCAGACCGCCTAACCGCTGAAGGTCGCCTGATCACTGAGTCCGCTGCAAACAGCACAAGAACACAATAACCCAGTTCGCTGACAGACCGCAGACGAACTGTTTATTCAAGCCACCGGAAATCACTAAGGAAGGAGACCGCACCCTGCTGACCGCAAACCTGCGAACACAACAAAGGTTAACTGGCATCCAAGTCGCGCGAACTCAAACTTGAGACCGCGAGAAACAATCCGGGCTCTGGTTCTTACAGTTCTTGTTAGGAATGACGGGCCATGCACCCCTATTTATAGGCGGGTGGACGGATGTCATCACCGCACAAACCGGGATACAGTCACCACCCATCAGATCGCGAACGGTCTCAAAAGATAGACCGCGCGAACACAGCACTTGAACAAAATTCAGTCCAAGACCGAAGACAGCAGCAAGCTGCGCACAAGCCGTGCGAACACAGCGATCACCCTTCCTGAGATCGCCAACACAGAGAAGCAACTGGCCGATCACACCAGATCGCCAGAACCAAACCGCCAGAGCACCAGCGCAGATCGCGCGGTCTCTGCGTCTCCAGCCTTCAGACCGGCCGGACTCCTTTCCACTCCACTTCAACAAATTTCAACACTCCCCCTTGAAGTGGGAAGTGGAAACTAGCCCGAGCAACTCCCTTAACCGAGTAAACGGTCCCTTCGCCAGCGGCTTTGTGAAGATGTCTGCGACATTGTCCGCACTCCGAACATGCTCTACCATAAGAGATCCTCCCAACACCTTTTCACGAATGAAATGGTGCTCAATCTCTATATGTTTGGTCCTCGCGTGACAGACTGGATTGTTAACCAGCATGAGAGCACTCTCATTGTCCCCGCGTAGCATAGTGGGACCTCGAACCTCCTGATGAACGTCCTCTACCAACCTCCTGAGCCAAATAGCTTCCTGAGCTGCTAAGGCCGAAGCCTTGTACTCCGCTTCTGTGGTAGATACAGACACCGAGTCTTGCTTCTTGCTGCACCAAGAAATAGCTGTGGGACCTGTCATAAAGACAAAACCAGACGTTGATCTCCGATCATCCACGTCTCCCCCATAATCAGCATCCATGAAACCATGCAACTCCAAGCTTGACCCTCTCCTATACAGGAGACCCAAATCAGAGGTCGACTTCACATACTTCAAGATGCCTTTGGCCGCTAGAAGATGAGGTTTCCGTGGTTCCGCCATGTACCGACTCACCTTGCCAACTGCATAAGCAATATCCGGTCTTGTGATCGTCAAGTAGATCAAGCTCCCAACCAGGGCTCGGAACACCAACAGATCAGATAAGACTCTCCCCTCATCCTTTCGAAGCTTATGATGTTGCTCCAAAGGTATAGAGCTGCTCTTTCCTTTCTCCATGCCAAATCGTTTCACGATTCGCTCCGCATATCCTTCCTGAGAAATGAGCACTCCGCTCTCCCGCCTCTGGACCTCGAGTCCAAGGAAATGGTGAAGCTCCCCCAGATCCTTCATCTCGAATCTGATAGCAAGCTCAGCCCTGAGTCTTGCAACAGCTTCCTTCGAATTCCCGGTGACAATCATGTCATCCACGTACAGCAGCACAATCACCCGAAGCACCCCCTCCTTCTTGATGAACAAGCTTGAATCAGAGTCTGAAGCAACGAATCCGCAGAATAAGAGATATTCTGCAATCTTCCCGTACCACGCCAGAGGCGCTTGCTTCAACCCGTACAAGGCCTTCTTCAATTTACAAACATAGTCCGGATACTCCTTCGAGATGAAACCTTGCAGTTGAGTCATGAAGATATCTTTGTCAATCTCGCCGTATAAGAAGGCATTCTTCACGTCGAGTTGCCAAATCTCCCAACCACTCGAAGCCGCCAAGGAAATAACAAATCGAACCGAAGTCATCTTTGCCACTGGACTAAACGTTTCATCATAATCTTCTCCGTACTGCTGTGAGAACCCGCGAGCTACAAGACGAGCCTTGTAACGCTCGATACTACCATCAGCTTTCTTCTTCAGCTTGAAGACCCACTTACAAGTGACAGGAGTAGTGCCCTTGGGCTTGGGCACAAGAGACCAGGTCTCATTCTTCTCGAGAGCTGTCATCTCTTCTTGCATAGCAATGTCCCACTCCTTCACACCTCTGGCCTTTTCAAAGCTCGACGGCTCCCTTTCATCTAAGGGACCAGCAAAGAAACATGAAACGAAGTTCACCATATTTCCTCCTGTGTATCGATCTGGTGGTTGAATAGTCCTCTTCGACCTCCTAAGAGGTTGCACCTGACTAACCACCTCCTCAGCCGCTTCTTCTGTGCAAGCTTCTTTTCCAGATGAACTTGGAGCATCGCTCCCCCTGCTACCAGAACCTGAAGCCCCCATCTCAGAGCTTGACACAACTGGAGCTCCTAGTGAAACAGACAGCTCCACTTGAAGACTTCCCGCAGCTTTTCCTCCTTCATCAATCCTGCTCTCTGGTAGTTCAACTCCTGAACTCCCCTTGTAGGAAGTCACTTCATCGAACACCACATCCCGAGAAACAATTGACCTCCGTGTCTCAGGATCCATGCATCTCCATCCCTTCTTCCGCTCATCATACCCAACAAAGACTAGCTTCCTTGCTTTCGCATCTAGCTTTGTTCGAAGAGCATCAGGAATATGCACATAGCAGGTTGACCCGAACACCCGAAGGTGAGCAACACTCGGCTTCTCCTTGAACATTAGTTCGTGAGGGGTCTTCATGTTGATAGGACTTAAAGGCAATCTGTTGATGACATAAGCTGCACAAGACATTCCCTCCACCCAGAAGGACTTTGGGATATTCTTGGCATGAAGCCAGCATTTGCAAGTTTCCGTCAGATGACGGATCTTCCTTTCGGCAACGCCATTCTGCTGTGGAGTATGGGCACAAGTGAGCTCTCTCCGAATGTCGTGTTTCCTGCAAAAACTTGAGAACTCACCAGAAGTGAACTCCCCACCATTGTCAGTTCTCAATTTTTTCACCCGCAGGCCTAAACGACCTTCCACCAGCTCCTTGAACTCCACAAACCTTGCAAAGGCTTCTGACTTTTCTTTCAAGAAATACACCCAGACATATCTGGTGTAATCGTCAATCAACACCAACATATATCTATTGCCTCCAAGGCTTGGGGTGGCAGTTGGTCCCATCAAATCACCGTGGATGCATTCCAACGGTGCTTTGCACCTTGTTTGCGATTTGTCGAATGGAAGTCGATGAGACTTACCAAACTGACATCCTTCGCAGACATGACCGTCTCCATAGGAGGACAAGCTAGGCAAGCCATTGACAAGGCCCCTTACCGCCATAGCCTTCAATTTGTCCATGCCTACATGCCCCAACCTTTCATGCCAGATGGCAGCACCATCATTTGTCCTCATCTTATCAGCATAGGTACTTGTCGATAAAACGAACAAGTCCTTCACCCGCTTGCCGACATGAATAACTTCTCCCTTTATTTCCGGTTGAGTTTTGAGAAACTTCACTTCTGTTGGGCCAAACAGAACGTGATAACCGGCATCGACCGCATTGGTCACAGAGAAGAGATTCTTCTTCATACCAGGCACGTGATAAACACTCCTCAATGTGAGTGGACCCTTATCACTGCTCAGAGAGACGACTCCTTCGTGCTCTACTGGATGAATAGAATTATCAGCCGTTATGATAGCATTGTTACCTGAGTAAGGTGCCAAAGAAGAGAACTTTGATCCATCCCCGGTGAGATGATGTCCACACCCTGAATCAACAATCCAGTCTTCTTCATAGTTGATGGAAGCCAAGGCCTTAACGGGCATCGCCGTTATATTAGACACAAAGGCTCCTCCCCATCCAACTTCATCAGACTTTGGCATCTCCTTCTCCACTGCATGTCCTGGCTGAAGATTCACCCGGCAATCTTTCTTGAAGTGCCCGGTCTTGTTGCATCTAAAGCACCTCGGTCCCTCTCCTTTCTTCTTCCCATCAGACTTAGGAGCATAGCCCCTATCTTGCTGACCTGAAGTAGAGGGTCCATCATGACCCGGCTTCTTCTTTTCCCACTTCTTTTTTCTCTTTCCAGAGAACATCACATCACTCTCTCCCCCGGAGATAGAAACCCCCGCCATCTGTCTTGCTAAACTTTCTTGCGAAGCAAGAAGGTTCTCCAGCTCCAACAACGACGGTTGATTTTCCTAACCCTGAACTGAAGTCACAAAAGCAAGATACTCCTTCTGCAACCAGCGGATGATATGCCTCTTCAGTTTTGCCTCAGAAATTGGCTCATCAGGGTCCAATGCAGAAATCTCTGTCGTAAGATTCTTCATCTTGAGGAAGAAAGTAGAAACAGAAAGATCACCTTGAGAGGCCTTCGCCAACTCATTTTCAAGATACTGTAGCCTCGCTACATTCTTCTTATTGAACAATCCATCCAAGGATGTCCAAATCTCAGCAGCAGATTTACATCCGATGATGTGATCAAACAGCTCCGGTGAGATAGTCCTCTTGAGAGTGAACTCAGCCTTAGCATTCGTCCTTCTCCAAAGTCTCACCTCTGCCATATTATCTCCTGCTGGAAACACCTCTTGGGTGTCTTCTCCTCCAACTACCTCCCATAGATCCTCTCCAAGCAAGTAACTCTCCATACACGACTTCCACTTTTTGAAGTTAGTCGATGTGAGGAGTTCAATACCAAGACCTCTTGCGTATCCACCTTCCATGGCAATCTATGTGGTCTCTTCTTCACAAAGACGATGGAAACTCTAGTTGATCACTGCTTATCCACTCCAGCAACCTAGCTCTGATACCATGTTAAAATTTTTGATTGAACCGTTTAGGAGTAAGCAGGAGTTGTATCAACAAGAGTTATAGCTAAACAACCACAATGCCAAAACAGCAACACAAGAAATCTTTATTGAAATAGAACTGCTTTACAATGCGAGGCATACATGGCGAGACATGATTCATAAGAATCACGGAGATGAGAAGAACAAACACACCAAAAAATAGAAACCAGCAGTCTGTCAGAAAGAGACCGCTCGGACTGCAACAGAGGCTCAGGTCGCCCAGCTTATTCTGCTGTACTCCCAGACCGCTTGCACAGTCAGACCGCAGAAACACCTTGAGACCGCGCGAACAGAAGCAGACAAACTGCACTGCCAGACCGCAATCCCAGACCGCACGAACTGAAGCTTATTGGAACAAAGAACTGAAGCTGTTGCCAGACCGCAACTCAGACCGCCTAACCGCTGAAGGTCGCCTGATCACTGAGTCCGCTGCAAACAGCACAAGAACACAATAACCCAGTTCGCTGACAGACCGCAGATGAACTGTTTATTCAAGCCACCGGAAATCACTAAGGAAGGAGACCGCACCCTGCTGACCGCAAACCTGCGAACACAACGAAGGTTAACTCGCATCCAAGTCGCGCGAACTCAAACTTGAGACCGCGAGAAACAATCTGGGCTCTGGTTCTTACAGTTCTTGTTAGGAATGACGGGCCATGCAGCCCTATTTATAGGCGGGTGGACGGATGTCGTCACTGCACAAACCGGGATACAGTCACCACCCATCAGATCGCGAACGGTCTCAAAAGATAGACCGCGTGAACACAGCACTTGAACAAAATTCAGTCCAAGACCGAAGACAGCAGCAAGCCGCGCACAAGCCGTGCGAACACAGCGATCACCCTTCCTGAGATCGCCAACACAGAGAAGCAACTGGCCGATCACACCAGATCGCCAGAACCAAACCGCCAGAGCACCAGCGCAGATCGCGCGGTCTCTGCGGTCTCCAGCCTTCAGACCGGCCGGACTCCTTTCCACTCCACTTCAACAAATTTCAACAACGACTCCCCAGGCCCTTGCTTGATCTTAAAGAGTGCCTCCGCATCCTTCTTCCTCTTTTTCGATGTTGAGAAGCGCAACCTAAAGCTCCAATGCAAGTCCTCGAAGGCATAGATGGAACCTACTGGGAGCTGGTGGAACCAGTCCATCGCCTTCTCCTTCAGAGTGGTGGAAAAGAGTCGACACTGGAAGGCATCTGTCATCAGGAGGATCGAGACCATGTCCTCGAACCACTGCAGGTGCAGGACTGGGTCATCTTTGCCGGTATAGTAAGACATCTCTGTCCCTCTAAACCCCTCTGGCACCGGAGCCGAGAGGATCAACTCACAGAAGGGGATCCCTTCCCCTGCCCAGCGAGTGGTCCTCTCGCGTGGAGTCAGCTCACACACCTCCGCACACGCCGGGCAGCTGAACAGCTGACGCCCGGGGAGATCTTGCGCGCTTGCTTCCGCCGCGACTTCCTTCCCAAGCCGCTGGATCGGTGCGTTCTCACCTATCTGCTGGGGCGGAACCACCGGAACTACGGGCGTCTCACAATCGCCTCTTCCCGCAAAAGCTACCTACATGGTCTGCATGACCTCTTGCTTGAACTTCTCGAACATCTCCAGCCACTCCATTGTTGTCGGTGGCTTCGAGTGGCCTAGATTGGAACCATTTCTTCCATCTCATGTAATCGAGCTCAACTTGGGATTTTCTTGCACTGGCTATGGTCCACGCTCACCGCACCAAAAATGTTGAAACCGTCAACCAGTCTCTAAGTTCGGACCCACAGGGGGTGTAGCCCGCGCCTACTTCTCCCTCACTAAACTCTCCTGACCGAGGATGAAAAATCTGGAATAGACCCAAGGCTACTGCAAGGAGGTCCCGCCACACACCCGGAAGATTTTAGAGAGCTTCCCCTCCTAAACCAATGCTCAATCGGGTACCTTGGAGGGCACTAGCAGCCAACTCCGAAAATTGCCCGGAGGAGAGAGCTCAAAAGATCTGATCTCCTCCAAGGTGCCCTTATGGGTCTATATATAGATTTTCTAGTCTTGGACTGCAAATAGCGTAAATCCTCCTTTTGGTTTTACTAATCGCACCCCAAATTGGTCTGCTAACAGCCTAACTCCGCTGTTCTGAAGAGCTATCGGCAGCCCACAAGGGGTATCTAGGTAATTTTCCCCTCAAAGCCCTCTGGGCGAGTGGTCCTTGAAGGCACCACTCGCCGGGTTCCCTGTCCATCTCTGTTCGCCGTACGAATGATCTATGAAGCCATCACTCGCCATGCACTCGACTCGCTTAAGGAGCAAGACCTAGGGAGCTCTCACCTACCTGCCATGAGGCCTATGCGAGTGGTCCGTGAGTGCGGGGTCTTGATGAGTCCTGATCACATACACTTTTATGGACTCATCTGGGCCATCTATTTAGTCTTTTCACTGCACTTTAGCCCTGTTTTAGCTCATATTGGTCATTCTATGCTAGGTGCACTTATAGGCCCACTTTGGTGTGATTTTATGCTTATTGTCTTTAGTTGTTTTCATGCGCTGTTAAGTGCCACCTTCAGTGGCTAGATTGGTGGTTGTGCTGGAATGGGAGTCGTGCAGGTGTTCCCGGTGCAATTCTGCACAGGAACACTGCGCACGATCACCGGTTCTATTGCGCACGACCACTGGTCGTGCGCTACTGATCGTGTGCACTTAACCCCTTTTCACGAGTTCTGTTTGGTGCAGTGCGCACGACCACCAACGACAGTGCGCACGACCACCGGTCGTGCGCCACTGCTCGTGCGCACTTATCATTGAAATTCTGAGTTCTGTTTGCTGTATTGCGCACGACCATCAACTCCAGTGCGCACGACCACCGGTCGTGCGCCACTGGTCGTGCGAACATGTTATTTTATAACTTCTATCTTTGCAGGTTCCGTCCAGGCAGAGCGCACGATCACAGGATTCTAGTGCGCACGACCACTGGTCGTGCGCCACTGACCGTGCGCACTGTTTTATTCCAGCGCCTATAAATTCCCTGCTCGCGATTTTAGGTCATCACCCGGATTTTCAGCGCCGTTTTCCGCCCGGTTCCGCCCAGTTTCGCCCCTCCACCGTCGCCCACCATCGGGGGATGCTCCGGGCTTGTTCTTCACGCCGATCTTGAGCCGGAGTTTCCTCTCGGCCTCCTCCTTCATCCAAGAGCTTCAAAGAGTGATCTAGCCGCCATCGCCATCGAGCAAGAGGAAGTTTGCAACCTCTACCGGATCGTGAAACGAAGAAGACGGGTCCATTGGAGAGTCGTGACAGCTCTCTCTACCCCGGACGTAGTTGCGGACCGAGCTTGGACGCGGATTGACAACCCGGCGATTCCAACCGTGAATCTACAATGAGCCTTCGGATTCGGTCGATTTCTTGCCTTGTTCTCTTCTTATTGATGTATATGTATCTAGAACCAACATTTTGATGAAGTATATTCTTACTTGTTAACATTAGTATGAAATCATGTCTATGTGATTGAGTAATCTTGTTATATTGTCATTCGAGGTGTGCCCCGTGGTGTGGATAGTTGGTTGTGTTGTGCCGCCCTAACAATTGTTAGTGGTGTGCTTGTCGAAGAGGTGCTTGCGACCCTCATTCCGCTAACCTACTCGTCCATCCGCCTACCGAAGCGTGGCATAGCGGCCCGTACTCCATCCCGCCTAACGAAGCAGCGCGCTCAAGGCCTGCATAGTTCGATCCATTAGCCTACTCGTCCATCCGCCTACCGAAGCGTGGCATCGCGGCCCGTATTCCATCCCGCCTTACGAAGCTTTGCATAGCGGCATTGCATAGGAGTAGTTGATAGCTTTTATTTTATTTTCCAAAAGCCAACCCAACTCCCCCGCATTCCATCCGACTTTAAGGACTTCAATCTCAAGTCCTACCTCGAACGTTAACTCCACCTTACTGTGTTCCTTGAGAGATCGATACTTGGGGATTCATTCCCATTTTATATTACTTGAACGATCGGTACACTGCCGTTTCGTGTCGCAGTCGAGCTACCGCCTATAGCGGTGTGTGAGATTTGCGCCATCAGGTCTCACTCGCCGAAAGGCCTCTTGGACTCCTTATTCCGCTCCTTGCCCTGCCACCTGGCCCCTGGGTCCTACTCGGCGAATACGGGGTTATACAGTTAAGCCAAAGCAAGCTGATGCCATCAGGACAAAGAGAATCAAGACAGCACATAGATTGACATTCAGTCAAATCATTGCTGAGAGAAACAGGAAGACTGCACCTGTCTCCCCTCCTGAACACAGGCATAGTAATGTTAATTCCTTAGGAAATGTTCAGAAGAGGAGATACAACATTCATGAATGTTGATGCTCTGGTAAAGTGGGACACTTTGCCATAGATTGTTGGAACATTCCTAATGTGCCATGTGCAAAGATGAGCCTTCCTGCAAAGGGTGCGCGCATCTAGTGAAAGGTCATTTTCTCACGATAACAAGTACCTTGGACCCAAAGCTATTTGGGATCCTAAGGATCACTAAATTTTTTTTTGCAGGATAGTTCAAGTACTTGCCTCACCCAAATTTGGTACTTGGACAGTGGGTGCTCAAGGCACATGATAGGAACAAGTTAGATGAAAATGGCAAAATCATAAAGAACAAGGCAAGGCTGATTGCCAAGGGGCAGTTGTTGTGCTCAACTTCTGTGGATCCAACATCAATTGGAGGATTACAACATCAAGGTTAGTCAATCTCCCTTGTTGTGTGACTCATCCAGTGCCATTTCTATTGCCAAAAATCCTATTTCCCATAGCAGGACCAAGCATATAGAAATTAGGTACCATTTTATTAGAGAGCATGTAGAGTGTGAAGATATCAAACTTGAATATGTCCCCACAGACAATCAAGTAGCTTATATCTTCACCAAGCCACTGGATGAGGCCAAGTTCAATTCTTTCAAAATTGACTTAGGAATGTTGAATTTAGAATAAGTTCACTTATGAATCTATACCCACTGTTAAAATGTTTATGTTCTCATATGTACAATTCTCACAATATGTACTGTTATGATAAAATTGAAAATTGAATTTTTCAACTTTACAATAGGCATAGTGCACATGATAGGGTAGATAATCTCCATAAAATGTTAAAAACCTTGAATTCAGGGTGAGACCCAACTCAGCTGATCTGCTGAGACAGCCATCTATCTCAGTGGATAAGTATCCACAAAAACTAAAGCAGACTAAGGGCTCAGCTGGCAAAAATCTGGGTTCGACGAACTCTTTCCTGAGTTCAACGAACGTTTTCCTGAGTTCGACGAACTCTTTCTTGAGTTCGACGAACGTCGACTTTAAGTTCGACGAACTCAGCACTATGACAAAAGCTTAAGTTACACTTATAATCATAAGATCAATAGATATGCTCCAAATGAGGGGGAGCTAAAAAGGGTTATTCAAAATGAACAAGAACAGCTAATAAAGCTAACAGTTCTCACATTGAGGGGGAGCATGTTCCTGCTCAGGTTGAGGGGGAGATGGCCAATGCTGCCTCCCAATCTCTAGAGGAAGAATAGTTGAAGATATCAGAAAGGGGGAGATGGCCAATGCTAAGACCAACTCAGAGTCAGCTTTGAGTACAAGGATTGTCCTCTGAGTTAGTCAATGCTTAATATAAACAATCATGAGTTTTAATAGAATGCTAAAACAATCTTATCCTCTAGAAGCAATGTTATCATGAATGTTATATAGATCATTCTCATGATAGGTTTTTGTTGGCTATGTACCTTAACATTGGGAATGTTCTACCTTCTTCAAATAGGGGGAGATTGTTGGGAATATTGCCCTCAATATTCCTTTCATTTGAAGAGGCATCACTCACAATGCTAAGTACAAGATGTATTTGATAAAGCTATATTTTTGTAAGATATACAGGCTCAGGTAACTCAAGAGAAAGGGCCAATCATGCCCTTAGAACAGGAGAAATCATCTCCTATGAGATGAAGATTTGTCTTAGTTGAACCGCTGAGACGAGGTCAGGAGCCGCTGAGAAGGCTTCTGGACAAGATTTGGCGTGTTAGTCGAACGAAGAATGCAGTTCGTCGAACGCAGAACTCAGTTCGTCGAACACTGAGATGAGACAGAATAAACCGCTGAGACTTAGCATGTTCGGCGAACGCAGAACTCAGTTCATAGAACGCTGAGATGAGATAGAAGAAACTGCTGAGACTTGGCGTGTTCGTCGAACGCAGAACTCAGTTCGTCGAACGTAGAGACGGGACAGAAGCAAGCGCTGAGACTTGGCATATTTGTCGAACGAAGAATGAAGTTCGTCGAACGCAGAATGTTGTTCGTCAAACGCAGAAACCTCTCTGCAGATCGACGAAATCCGCTGAGAAGAGGAAGCCATCTCAGCCCATCCGCTGAGACAGTTCAAACTCTCTCAGACGGTTCTGCCCTTGGCGCAAGCTGCAGAAAGACATTATGGGGTCCACCAATCTCTCTCAGAACTGTCAGAAGGACGATTAAGAGCCGTTGAAGATCAAGGGTGTATAAAAGAAAGAGTTAGGGCACTTTTGAGAAGTGCTGGTCGAGTGCAAAAACAAATTCACTATTCCATTGACGGCCCCCGTTCTCGTCTTTCTCTTCCTGCTCACTGAACAAGCAAGAAGAATCCGAGAGATAAAGAATGCTCCTCTACAAGAAGGAGCAAGGTGATCTTCCATCCTTCAATTGAAAAGGATGATCAGTTTGTAGCTACCATCATCATCTCCAACTACAAGAAAGCACAAGATGTGCAGGAACTACAGGAGACTTCTTCTCTCTGCTGTCTACTGTAGTAAGCTTCAAATACTCTTTTACTATAGGGCTATTTGCCTGAGTTTGTAGGGCTATTTGCCTGAAATTGTGGGGCTGGTTGGCCTGAGTTTGTAGGGCCATTTGGCCTGAGGTTGTAGGACCAGGAGGTGGTCTGAGCTGTAGGAGGTAGAGTCCTCTAAGGCAGGATCTGTGAGATCTGAGGTAGGGCTGAATAGCCTGAGTTGTAGAGCTGAGAAATTAGCTTGAGGTAGGACCTGGAGGTGGTCTGAGCTGTAGGAGGTGTTTTCCTCTGAGGTAGGGATGATGTGCCTGAGGTAGGGTTTGGGGAAAACTTGAGAGATCTTGAGGGATCTATGTTGTAAGCTCTTGGAGTTGAGTTTGGAGGAGTTGGCCCTATCTAACACACTGTTAGAAGGGTGAAGGGGGAAAGTGGGCTACCCAAAGACACATTGTCATGGGGAACCACTATAAACACTTGTGTGTTTTCTGGGTGTTCTTGATTACTTGCTTAGAATGTTTTCTGGGTGTTCTTGATTACTTGCTTAGAATAACTTTAAACATCTAAATCAAACAAGTAAAAATCAAAAGACCTATTCACCCCCCCCCCCCCCCCTCTAGGTGAATTAGATCATATACCTATATAATCTTTCAGGGTAAATGGGGGAAGCCATGTTGCTATACACTATAAGGATGACCTGGTTCAGCACCTGCAGTGGTTCGAAGATATGGTCTCCATCAGGCCCATGTCGGACGCTTTCAAGTGTCGACTCTTCGCCACCACCCAGAAGGAGAAGGCGAGGGACAGGTTCCACCAGCTACCCGAAGGATCGATTTATGCCTTCGAAGATCTGCGTCGTGATTTCCTATTGTGCTTCCCAACTTCGAAAAAGAGGAAGAAGGACCCCGAGGCGCTCTTCAACATCAAGCAAAGGCTGGGGGAGTCGTTGGCCCACTACATGGACCATTTTTAGGAGGAGTTTCTTTCCGTCCAAGAGGTGCCTGGGTTTACCATCCAGCTTGCCTTTATAGTAGGTTTGCGGGAGGGTTTCTTCAAGATGAGCATGAAGAGGAGGGCCACCTTATCCTTCGAGGAGCTGATGGAGCGGGCGGCGGAAGAGATAGAAGGGGAGGCAGCTAACCCCAAGTTCACGAAAAGGCTGGCAAGGCTGAGCGAGCCGGAGGAAAGAAGAAGAGAAGAGGCGAGGGCCCCAGAGTTGGGGTGGAGGCAACACGGAGGGCGGGTGCAGGGCCCAGGAAGGGGCTTCCACCAGTGAGGGGGGGACTTCCAAGGAGGATAAGGAAGACCCCATCAGCTAGGGTGGAGGCAGGGCCTGAGGCCACCTACTCCCCTGCCTCAGTAGGCGATGGCAGTCGGGCGAGGGAGTGAAGGAACAGGAAGAGGAGCGGGAGCCGGAGGAGCCGGGCTCAGGAGGAGGAATAGAGGGGCGAAGGCCGAGGGGAGGGGGTGGCATTGAACTATTGTGAATTCCACCAGGAGGAAGGTCACGCGACGGCCACCTGCCTAGTTTTCTTGGAGATGAGGGGGGCCAGAGTGCCGGCGCAGCAGGAGCAGCAGCCAGTTAGGATTGAGGAGTTCTTGCTTCAGGAAGATGAGGAAGAAAGGTGCGAAGACAGGGTTGACCTGGGGTCCCAAGGAGGGATCAGAGTGATCCATAAGGGTATAGGGATTGAGGCAACCCAGAATGCGATCCTCCACACCATATATCGTCGGAGCGTGGCTTCGACATCCCAAGCCCCACCCCCTGCAGAAAAGATCACATTTACTCAGATGGACATGCCGGGCCATGATGACCCGTTCTGCGATGCGCTGGTTATCCAGACGGCCATCGAGAACTTCACCGTCTCTCGGATCCTTGTGGATAACGGGAGCTTGGTCAATGTCATTTCAAATTGGCGTTTGACGAGATGAAGGTGGAGGCTTGAAGGGTGTTGGCCTCGGACGGCCCGTTGTTTGGATTCTCAGGGAAAGAAAGGAGGTGGAAGGAGGAGTGGGGCTCCACGTCGTCTTGGGAGGGCAGTCTCAAAACTGCCGCTTCGTCATCGTGGATGCTCCTAGCATCTATATTGCCATCTTCAGATGGACCATCATCAGCGCGTTCAGATGCGTCCCCTCCACTTTTCATCAATGCCTTAAGTTCAACACAGGGGGAGTCCAGGTCTGGGTAAGAGGAGACCCTAAGGTGGCAAGGCAGTGCTATGTGACGTGAACACCATCGCCTGGATGGCGGAGGCTGAGGAGTGGGATGGGGAGATGGGGGAGCCGGCAATGCTAGGAGAGGCATGAGAAGAAGGAAGGAAAGAGGGAGGAGGAGAAGGAGGTTATGCCCAGGGAGAAAGGGTAGAGGAACTGATGGAGGTCAGAGAAGAAGGAGTGGAGGTGGAAGAAGTAGAGGCGCCAGCGGGCGGAGAAGAGGAAGAAGATGGTTGGGGGAGCAGTCTAGGCTAGATGTCGTGGAGGAGGTATTGGAGCTGGAGGTCGTCTCCCAGGCAGGGGAGATCAAAAATGTGAAGATCAGCAGGGAGCTCAACCCTGAGGACCGGAGGAGGATCCTAGCTTGCGTCCAGGAAAATGTGGATGTCTTCCCCTGGAGTGCTGCGGAGATGCCCGAGATCGATGCGTATGTGGCCTGTCACCGCCTCAACCTTGACCCCGGCACTCGCCCCATTTGCCAGAAGAATTGGTCCATCGCCGACAAGCTAGAGGAGCCCATCCGGGAGGAGGTGGGCAAGCTCCTCAGAGCAGGTTTTGTATCTGAGATCCAGTAACTAGGCTGGGTCTCCAACGTAGTGATGGTGAAGAAGGGTGATGGTAGGTGGAGAATGTGTGTGGATTTTTCCCTATTAAATAAATCATGCCCTAAGGATTGTTACCCCCTGCCTCGAATCGACGCGCTAGTTGACTCAGCCCTCTATTTTTCTCTAATGAGATTTTTAGATGCTTTCTTAGGTTACCATCAGATTCGCATGCACCCTCCCGATGTCAAGGATGTCTCCTTCAAAACAGGGGATGGGTGCTAAAGAATGCAAGGGCGACTTATTGATGCGATAATTTCGGCAAGTGCACCGGTCGCGCAAGTAATAAAGTTTGGGAATATGATCCCCGAGTGTCGGTCTCTTGAGGAATGCAGGTTGGGTGAACGAATCACGTTGTGTGACTATTGTTACACAAGCGTGAACAAACACACAAAAAAAGAGGGGTTTTGTTTGGGTTTTTCTACTCTTAACAACAATGAAGGAAATGCGGGTCGAAAGCACCGCTTCGCAAGGCGAGATGGATGCAACGGCCGCGATGCCGTGCTTCGTGAGGCGGATGGAGCGTGCTCTAGTGCGGGAAGGTGAGGGTCGCAAACACCTCTTCACAAACGCCGTTAGCTCTTGCTAATGCGGATCGAACACCTTGAGTGCGTGAGTGAGTGAGTGGATGAGTGGAGGCGAGGCGATTCACAAGCAAGTAATTATGAAAAGGGTAGAAACATTCATTTCATTTAAACCAAATATCATGAGATTCAAGTTTAAAAGATTCAAAGATTACAACGAAGGAGAGAGGAAAGAGATAACCAATGGATGAAGACTAGCGGCCGTTCACGGCCGGAATGGTAGTGTGTCAAGCTACCTCCAGACTCGGGCGGACTGTGCTTCCGGTGTAGAGAAACTGTCACGATCTCTCTACGTGGTTCCGTCGTCTTCTACCTCAGGATTCCTCATCTTCTCACCGGACTAGAGTGGAAAACAGCTGCTTGAGGGCTTGCGGATGGTGGAGAATGCTCCCGGACAATAGAGAAATGCTTGGAATGGTTGGAGAGGACTTCCCCTTGCGTAGGAGATGAAGTGGAGGCGTCCAGGAATGGAAATCGGCGGCGTACGGACTGAAAAACCCGCTCTCGGAATCCCGATCCCGCCCTAATTCGCGAACAGGATATATAGGCGCTGAAACGAATATTGCGCACGGTCATTGGCGCACGACCAGTGGTCGTGCGCACTAGAGTTCTGCGATCGTGCGCGCTGCCTGGGTGGAGCCTGAAATGAAAGATTTTTATAAAATACAAGTTCGCACGATCAGTGGCGCACGACGGGTGGTCGTGCGCACTATCGTCAATGGTCGTGCGATAAGCCAAACAGAACTCATAAAATGGGCGATAAGTGCACACGATCAATGGCGCACGACCAGTGGTCGTGCGCGATAGAGCCAGTGATCGTGCGCAGTGTTCCTGTACAGAATTGTACCGGGAACACCTGCACCACTCCTGTTCCAGCATACAACACCAGTCTAGCCACTGAAGGTGGCACTTAACACTGCATGAAGACTAGTAACGAAGATGAACAAGAAATAACATCAAAACGGGCCTAGAAGTGCACTTAGCATGGAGTATTAAATAGGAATGAAAACATGTCTAAAGTGAAGTGCAAAGACTAGAAAATCGGCCCAGATGAGTCAAAAAATGAGTATATAATTGGGACTCATCACACCCCCAGACTTACCTGTTTGCGCGTCCCGAGCAAACGAATTCGGCGGAGTGTGAAAATGGTAGTTAACAAAGAAAATTACACAAAGGAGTACAAAGCGAAGTAACAAAAGCATGCAAATAGAAATTTAGTAAAAAGAGATTCTAACTATGCTAACTAATTTACGAAAGTATTAGAGCGTAAGTAGAGATTTAGTTATACTCAGTTGGTGAATTATGAAGAATTCGAACGATCGTGCCCGGTGTGAAAGTAACAAGACACTAAGGCGGGTGTTGCACAAGGTCGGGGTTTAGGAATAACTCCGCTGAAATCCATCAACGTCGTGAACCATACGCTCGCCCGGTCATACTCTCTCCACGGCGTTAGCAAACTCACAAGTCAAATTAATAGGGCTTTTAGGATTATATTGGGGCTTAGGTTGCGGTATGATATTCAAATTTAAACACGATGGCTACGCAACCCAAGTGAGCTAACGGAACGCTGCACCGCACAAAACCAAAAATAATGCTCGTGTGAGACACCCCCCGACTTATCATGAAAACTAGGTGTGCACACGGCCTACTTCACAATTACCAACAGATTTTCGATTTAGCTCGGAAGGATTTCTTTATGACATATTTCTTTTTCAGATTTTTTTTTTCTTTTTACAACATACTTTTCTTCTTTTACTTATCCTCCGGTTGGTTCAAATTCAGCAAAATAAAACATGTTTTTTTTCTTCACAACGCACAAGTTCCAAACATCACAACAAATTGAGAATTATGAGCACAGTTAAACATCAATTTGGTTGCGGGCGTAGGATAAGCTTCGGGATTTGGTGGATGAAGAGGAGCTGAACAAAAGAGTGGTAGGCACAATTTTGTCTTGCAAGGGTGAGCGAAAAGGACATGGAACGACAAGGCTCAAACTAGCCAAAAGGTGGCCTACATCATGTTTAACTCGACGAGTCGCTCTCGCCCATGCTTCGAGAGTCGCTTGGGGCAAGTTCTTAGCCCACGAGAAAGGTAAACCTTCCTCCCGACTCGAGCAACACACGACTAGTGCTCGTACACACACACAACACCGGGTTATCACCAATTTCATTCACATTTACCATTTGAGTATAATAAATCTAAAACTACGCAAGAATACTAATCATAAATTAAATGCATAGAGATAATCTAGTTTTACTCAAATTCTATTGTAGCATGCGGATGCGACTAGAACACTGCTCGAGTCAACATCGCACTCCAAATAGTAATTCCTAAGCTAACATCCCCATTCACATTCCTAACAAAAATAGTTTATCCGGAACTACAACAAATAGGTAAGCGCGCGCTCATGTGGGTGAAGTGGTGCATGAAGCGTGGAATAATGATAATGACAATGAAAAGATTTAAAACACGTCTAGCATGCGGTGCAACTCGTGCGCATAGTGGATAACACATGCTCTCCCCCAGACTTAGTCTAAACATTACATCACAGAAATTGGAAGCTAAGGGGGGAAGAAGTGTTACCCAATGCTCAGAATTGAGCATACCAGACGATTGGCGATTAAGATAAGGAGCAGTCCGCAGCATCCGCACCAAAGAACACAACACACCTGCAAGCACAAGACTAAAAACAGCAAAAACAAATATAAAAACTGAACTAAACATGTTAGATAAAAATAAAATCAGGAAATTTGGGTTGTCTCCCAGCAGCGCTTTTGCTTTATGTCCTTAAGCTGGACCAAATACCTGCATTATAAATGTTTAAAGATTGCATAAATTAAAGGAGAAGTTCACAGAAGCAGTTTCACAAATTCAGACAACACAAATCAGCTATAGGCGCTCTTATGGTGCGCGTCCCCCATAGCTCGTAGGCGGGAGGTGAAGGCTTTAGGGCCAACACTGGTGTCACCCAGTGTTCCCCTAACCTCCGCACTCTTGCCACGGAGAGCGGCAGCGCGAGCGTCGCGCAGAAGTTTCTCCTGTTTAAGTTTAGTGACAGTCGGGGACTGCCAACGTTGAAAGTTTTCAGATTTTTCCACCTTGGTGGTGGGTGGCGTCACTTCCGGCGTCGCGGTGACTACCGGATCAGCCTAAGAGATGGAGCGCTTAAATTGTTTATTACAAGAATCAAAACACGAAGATAATGGGACAACGTCCCGAACTAAATTCAAGTCAATATTTTTCGAAATGCAATCTTCCTCCGTCTCGGCATCAAATTCTCTCCGAAGATCTACTTCTTCCTCACTGGACCGGTGCTCCTCCTTTTCTCCATCAATAGGTTCTTTATCTTCTTCATTTCCTGCACAACTCGGAGATTAATCAAAAATAAAGAGAGGGGGAGGAGTGGATGTTTCGGTTATAGCTTTGGGGCAAGTGGGCTGCGGCACCTTATTGGGTAGGGAGACACACCCCGTAGCGAAATCAAGGGTGGCACCGCTCTCTTTCAAGAACGGCATGCCCAAGATAGGGATAGAGTTATTTTCCTGGGGTCCCAACACCTGAAAATCAGCAACCACAATCGTCCCCTCAACTATCACTTCCACATTTTTCACTTCCCCCTCAGATTGTATAACGGTCCCATTAGCAAGCATAAGGGATTTCCGATCCTCCGTGTTCAACTCAAGTTGCAATTTAGCAACGTCTTGCAACGCAATGACGTTGCGGGAGGAGCCGGAATCGCACAAAGCTTTCGTTTCAATATTATTGATGGAACAAGAAATCACTAACTCACTTGGATCAGCCTCTACCACATCGCCGAGACTCTTCCCTTGATCTATTGGGTTCTTTTCAGTGTTGCTAGGAAGGGTCCCATGCGACCGCTCGGTTAGCACTTGGGCCGATTGGCCCAGCTGCGTTTCCAAGTTCCGCATGGATGCGGTTTGGTTCACCATATTTGAGGTAGCCGCTTGCATAAATTTTTCCATCATCTCCTCCAGATTACTCTTTTTTTGGGCTGGGGGGCCTTGGTTATAATCCGGGTGCGGTGGCCTCGGTTGGCTCCCGGAGGCATAAGCATCGTTTTGATGCTGCCCCGGTGCCCATCGTTGGCCATGCGTGTTTGGGTTCCATGAGAAGTTCGGGTGACTTCTCACTCCCGGATGATAAGCATTATTAAATGGCACCCCCTTAGACTGATTTCCTACAAAATTAACGGATTCATTCAAGGATAAGTGCGCAAAGTCACCTGATACGTTGTTCCCTGAGCATTCGTACGCGTGGTGGCCGCCGCCTCCACATCCTTCGCACGTAATGACAGCAGCAGGCGTGGGTGTAGGAGGAAGTGAGTCGACCACAAAGAGACCGCGGGCGTTCCTTGGTGCATTTCTCCGGGCAGTCCAGAATGTACTGTGGGAGGCGGTGTCGCGCAGAATCTGAAGGGCCTCCTCTGGAGTGTGGTTCATTAGAGTACCACCCGCAGCAGAATCGATCATTGCCCTGTAGTTGGGCTCGATCGCAAAGTAAAATGTCTCTACCACATTCCACGGTTGGAGCTCGTGGTTCGGGCAACGGCGGAGAAGATCGTTAAGACGCTCCCACGCCTCGGCAAGGGTCTCTAGATCGGCTTGGCGAAAGGTGGCGATCTCCCGCCGCAGACTTACAATTTTATCGACGGGGTGAAATTTGGCTAGGAACTTGGATGCGAGAACATCCCAAGTCGCAGCGGTCCCCGGAGGAATAGAATGAAGCCACACCTTGGCCTTGTCGCGAAGCGAGAATGGGAACAGTCGCAGCTTGACTGTGTCATCAGGAATCCCAGCGTAGCGGAAAGTTCCGCGGATATCAGAAAACTCAGCCAGGTGCAGGTGCGGATCTTCACTGGCCATCCCAGAGAACTGAGCATTGTTCCGGATGATGTTCAAGATCGCAGGTTTGATCTCGAACTGGTTATTCATAATATTGGGACCAAACCCAGGATAAACACTCCCAGCTGTCGGAGTGGTATAATCTCTCATCGTTCTGGGTCGAGGTCTCACTACCTCATGCTCATATCCAGGTTGGTGCTGCCCCACGGCGGGCACTCTTTGTTCAACATTGTCTGGGTCTATGTGGTCACCCATTGCTGCCTGTACGGCTGCTGCGCGCCTTCGTGCGCGAGCGGTCCGTTCAATTTCTGGATCGAAGGGTACAAGTTCCCCCGCGGCTTGTCTCTGCATGCACAGTCACAACAAAAAGAAAACAAAACAAAGGAAATCAAAAACAACTGCTATTGTAACAAAAGCTCACAACTCAAGACGTTACACGCCTGAACATTCCCCGGCAACGGCGCCAAAAACTTGATGCGATAATTTCGGCAAGTGCACCGGTCGCGCAAGTAATAAAGTTTGGGAATATGATCCCCGAGTGTCGGTCTCTTGAGGAATGCAGGTTGGGTGAACGAATCGCGTTGTGTGACTATTGTTACACAAGCGTGAACAAACACACACAAAAAAGAGGGGTTTTGTTTGGGTTTTTCTACTCTTAACAACAATGAAGGAAATGCGGGTCGAAAGCACCGCTTCGCAAGGCGAGATGGATGCAACGGCCGCGATGCCGTGCTTCGTGAGGCGGATGGAGCGTGCTCTAGTGCGGGAAGGTGAGGGTCGCAAACACCTCTTCACAAACGCCGTTAGCTCTTGCTAACGCGGATCGAACACCTTGAGTGCGTGAGTGAGTGAGTGGATGAGTGGAGGCAAGGCGATTCACAAGCAAGTAATTATGAAAAGGGTAGAAACATTCATTTCATTTAAACCAAATATCATGAGATTCAAGTTTAAAAGATTCAAAGATTACAACGAAGGAGAGAGGAAAGAGATAGCCAATGGATGAAGACTAGCGGCCGTTCACGGCCGGAATGGTAGTGTGTCAAGCTACCTCCGGACTCGGGCGGACTGTGCTTCCGGTGTAGAGAAACTATCACGATCTCTCTACGTGGTTCCGTCGTCTTCTACCTCAGGATTCCTCTTCTTCTCACCGGACTGGAGTGGAAAACAGCTGCTTGAGGGCTTGCGGATGGTGGAGAATGCTCCCAGACAATGGAGAAATGCTTGGAATGGTTGGAGAGGACTTCCCCTTGCGTAGGAGATGAAGTGGAGGCGTCCAGGAATGGAAATCGGCGGCGTATGGACTGAAAAACCCGCTCTCGGAAGCCCGATCCCGCCCTAATTCGCGAACAGGATATATATGTACAACCCGTATTTGGCGAGTGGGTCCCTCGAGTCAGTTGATGGGACAGGGGTCAGCCAGACCATTCGCCCGTACCAAGATAGGAAAAAGGATCCCCAGATTAGTGGGGGTAGGCTGCAGGCGAGTGGGAGCCTGACGAGTGATGCCTCCACGGACCATTCGCTCAGAGGCCTGATCATTCGCCCAGTCAGACGGGAACTCGGCGAGTGGTTCCCTCACGGACCACTCGCCCAGAAGGCAGTGAGGAGGAAATGACCATAATACCCCTTGTGGTCTGCATATAGCCCTTCAGAACAGCGGAGTTAGGCTATTCGTAGACCAATTTGGGGTGCCTTTAGTAAATTTAAAAGGCGGATTCAGGCTATTTACAGACCCGCTGTCCAGGCTCTCATCTAGCTGGCAGGTCCGAAGGCTCACTCGGTGGCAGGTTCTATGTTCCAGAGGTTGGCCCCGAGCAGACCCGCTGTCCAGGCTCTCATCTAGCTGGCAGGTCCGAAGGCTCACTCGGTGGCAGGTTCTATGTTCCAGAGGTTGGCCCCGAGCAGACCCGCTGTCCAGGCTCTCATCTAGCTGGCAGGTCTGAAGGCTCACTCGGTGGCAGGTTCTATGTTCCAGAGGTTGGCCCCGAGCAGACCCGCTGTCCAGGCTCTCATCTAGCTGGCAGGTCCGAAGGCTCACTCGGTGGCAGGTTCTATGTTCCAGAGGTTGGCCCCGAGCAGACCCGCTGTCCAGGCTCTCATCTAGCTGGCAGGTCCGAAGGCTCACTCGGTGGCAGGTTCTATGTTCCAGAGGTTGGCCCCGAGCAGACCCGCTGTCCAGGCTCTCATCTAGCTGGCAGGTCCGAAGGCTCACTCGATGGCAGGTTCTATGTTCCAGAGGTTGGCCCCGAGCAGACCCGCTGTCCAGGCTCTCATCTAGCTGGCAGGTCCGAAGGCTCACTCGGTGGCAGGTTCTATGTTCCAGAGGTTGGCCCCGAGCAGACCCGCTGTCCAGGCTCTCATCTAGCTGGCAGGTCTGAAGGCTCACTCGGTGGCAGGTTCTATGTTCCAGAGGTTGGCCCCGAGCAGACCCGCTGTCCAGGCTCTCATCTAGCTGGCAGGTCCGAAGGCTCACTCGGTGGCAGGTTCTATGTTCCAGAGGTTGGCCCCGAGCAGACCCGCTGTACAGGCTCTCATCTAGGTGGCAGGTCCGAAGGCTCACTCGGTGGCAGGTTCTATGTTCCAGAGGTTGGCCCCGAGCAGACCCGCTGTCCAGGCTCTCATCTAGCTGGCAGGTCCGAAGGCTCACTCGGTGGCAGGTTCTATGTTCCAGAGGTTGGCCCCGAGCAGACCCGCTGTCCAGGCTCTCATCTAGCTGGCAGGTCCGAAGGCTCACTCGGTGGCAGGTTCCAAGTTCCAGAGGTTGGCCCCGAGCAGACCCGCTGTCCGGGCTCTCATCCAGCTGGCAGGTTGGAGGGTCCACTTGGTAGCAGGATCCAAATTCTCTAAGGTGGATCCAGGAGCATTCGCAGGGACCACCCAAGCGAATGATAGTCCTACCTCTCTTCCTGACTGCCCGGGCGAAATCCCCGTCCGAGCGAATGGTGAGGGTACGCGAGTGTTTCGGGTAGCGGGAAGTCGAAGAGGGGCAACACACCTAAGTCATCTTCGAACACTCGCTGGGTGGCCGGGGCGGTTACTCTACGACCTAGCGTCCTGGTAAGCCTAGCGAGACGTTGCAGCGAATGATAATAAAGTTTGAGATAACATAAAAATTGAGATTATGCAGAAATTGAGATAGCATAAAAATTGTAAACCATAGATATATCTTTTGGGGGCATTCGCCCAATTCATGGTTACATCAGAAAAAATAAAAGGTAGAAACAGAAAAAAGGGGGGGGGGGGGAAATACAGAGGGCCCCCCTCAAGGGTCACCAGACTCCTCCGAAGAATCTTCGCTCTCATCCTGGTCGGGAGCGTCTTCTCGCGGCGCGACGCCGTCGTCCTCCGGGAAAGGAATCGGAATGTAAAGCTCCGGGACTACTTGGCGAGTGGTGAGGCATTCGGCCTCCGGCTTCAAATACCCAGCCCGCCGCAGCACCTGCAACGAGTGCTTGACGGCGCGTTGCGCATTCTCCTGAAGCAGTTGCTCCAGCTCGTGATGGGGGTAAAAGTGCCCCCCATCACCCGGGGCGAGTGCTGTCATTCCAGCTTCTCGCAGTAGCTGGGTCTCGGCCTGGGCGAGACGGACTTTCTCCTCGAGGTCGGCCACCCGCGCGCGGAGCATCCCAGCACTTGTAGCATCCTGAAAAAATAAAGTGATCATGATGAGAGGAGTATGGGACGGTCAGTGATAACCATTCACGGGAGTGAAAGTAAATGTACCTCTACAACCGGGCGGCTGGCGAGAAGAGCTTCCGCGGTCTTTAGTTTTTCCCTGAGATCGCTCGCCTCCTGGGATAGAAGAGCCCTGGTCTCCTCGACCTTGGCCAGGTTCCGCGAGACCTCAAGGCTTCGGCGAGAGGACATATGCGAGAGCTCGAGAGCGCGCAGCATAGCCCGGGCGGCTTCGTGGGCGAGAACCTGAGTCTTCTCCAAATCGAAGACCTCGGCGTCCTCCCGGCCATAAAGAGCATACGCCAGGGCATAGGCCTCGCCGCTGGCAATGTTGGTCTCCACCCAAGAGGGATGGAGAGTGGATAGCGAAACCCGGTTCGTGTTCCTGTCCCACTTCAGCAAAGGAGCCCCGGAAGGGTCCACGTACTTCTCGCCGTTCGCAAAGTTACGATGGTCCCGGGGCAACGGAGGCGGCGGCAGCGCCAATTTGTCTGGAGGAGCATTCGCGCCAGGCGCGTCGGTCCCCAGGGTTGAGGGTGGAGCACCCGCCCCAGAGGATTCGTCCAGAACCCCCTTGCCCTTCGCCGCGGGAGGACAAGGCGACTTCGAGGGAGGAGGGGAAGAAGCCTTCGCCGACTTTCGCTTCCGGCTACTAGGTTTGGAAGAGGACGGCTCCTCCCGGCAAGCATCCGCGGCGGCTTGCGCGAGAGGTAGGCAAAATCCAGGAGGGCGAGGCGGATGAACGGGAAGATTACGCACACCTGCATGATATTGCGAGTGGTTTAGGCGAATGGAGTAAGAATCACAACCAAAATGAATTCAAAAGTCTTGGAATCTTACCCTCGCCCTGCGGAATGAACGGGAGCGTGTTGACGTTTCGCCGGAGATAGACAAGGTCCATCCCGTACTGAAGAATGTATTGATGGAGTTTCGCCTCATGCCCCCCTAGGGTCGGGGGGCGGAAGGTCGACTCCTCCTCCTGCACCGGGGCGAGAAGGGTGTTACCTAGGCTCCCGCTGACGAAGATGAAGCGGCGAACCCATTCGTGGTTCTTGTTCGGGAGCCCGTAGTGTTTGAGAGGGCTTAAACCCGAGAAGAAGGAGATGCCGCCGGTGCAGCGGAAGGTGTAGAGTTTGCGGAAGACAGGCAACGAGAACTCGATCCCTTCTTCTCGCAAGTAGCTCGCGTACCCGACCAGCATGGCTATGGAGTTGGGGTTGAGCTGGGCGGGCACGACCCCATAGTACCTGAAAGTCTGGCGCAACTCCGGCCAGATGGGGAGGCGAAAGCCTACCTCGAAGTGCTCTAGCGGGATTGCGAGAGCACAAGGCGAGATAGAGTTCAGGCGCTCCTCAGGCCTGGGCTTTCGCCCCTCGAACCCCCCGGGGACGTAGTCAGCGACCGCCGTCAAGTAGGCCTCTTCGGAGAGGTCGCAGGAATCGAACACGTGATTGACGAATGCGCTGGCGCACTTGCCCCTTCCTTCGGCATCGGCACCCATCTCGCGAATGAGGGAAAGGAAAGGAGCAGCAAAGGAGGGAGAGGTGCGAATGCTAGGAGCAAAGAAAGAGATGGAGCGAATGGTGATGTATTTATTACGGTAGTTGAAGGGCCTATTTATAGAGGCATTAAATGGCGTTTGGGCTTTCGAGGCAACGGGGGGTGCGGATAGCAATCTGCGGCAGTCCGGCGCCTCGAAACCCGGTCCAAGTCTCTCTCGCCCATTAATGGCGAGTGACCTATAACTATTCGCTCATCGGCTTTGCGAAAAGGGTCAGGTAAGCATTCGCAAGGCATATCATTCGGCAGTACCAAGGCAGGTTATGAGAGAAGCAAAAATGATCAGGTAAGCATTCGCAAAGCATATCATTCGGCGACAATCAGATAGGCTGAGGAAAGTAAATAGCGATAAATAGAGCATTCTCAGAATCATAATATACAAAGTTATTATAGACAAATATTAATGTTCGACACTCGCGGCGAGGCGGGTAGGAAAAGAAAGAGATTATGGCGTCTGGGTCAGTACTCCACCCAAACCCATCGACCTCGCTTTCGCGACCCTGCTTCTGGGGGCATTCGCTGACGGTAGTATGTCATCATGTTGGTGATCTCGTGGGAAGCCAGTTGGAGCTGGTCCCGGGCTCTCGCCGCGTGCCTTTCAGGCGACAGCTCCCCACCTTCGCCCCCCAGTCGCTCCACTGTCGCGAGAAGCCGCGAGTAGTCCCTCCGGAGTTCCTTCAGCTCGCGCTTGATCTCCAGCTTCTCCTCATCCACCTGGCCGGCAGCATTTCGCTGGAGGTGTATAAGCTTCCCAAAGATCTCCGTGATTCGCTCCTTCAGTGTCACGTGGTCAGATGAGTCACCCAAGAAGTCAGCGAGATCACCTGGGGAGGGAAGGGGCGAGAGCACCCCGTCTTCCCCCTCATAGTAGGACTCAGGGGGGGAGACCTCCCGATACCCTACGAGATTATAAAAGGATCAATACGATGAAGTTAGTGAATGCGGCGAGGACAAGATAGAGGCCTCACCTGGGGCAGGTACCCTATGGCCTGAGGGGCGAGAAGTATGGGGGTGTACTTCGGGCAAACCGGCGAAAGGGGGGAAAACCTTCCCTTTTCCGGGGCGGAAAGGCAGGGGAGGAGGAGCCTGATCATCCGCCGGAGGATTCGCGTTATCTTCAGCACGGAGGTGCTGACCCGGCTCCAGCTCGGGGTGGACCCTCTGCTCATTCGCTGTAACAGAAAGGTTCCGCTGGGTTGGGGAAGGCGGAGGAATAGTGTCCCGTAGCGAGACGTCTGGGTTGAGGACTGCAAAAAGTTGAGGGTCAGAAACAATCCGTCTCAAAGGTAAATCGGAAGGATTCCCAAAACTTACTGGACTGAAGTACGGTCTCGCCCGGAGGAGGGGGAGGAGCCAGGGCCAGATCTGGAGGAGGTCCCTCAGACTCGGGGGGTGGCGCCGCGACACTATTCAAGACGACCGCGTGGCCGTCCTCTGGCACCGAGGTCCCCTGCGAGTGGTCAAAACAACTTTGGAGTAAGGGTCCGAACTAAAAGGTAAGGTGGGAGGAATTCCCATACCTGGGTCCCGAGGTCAACAGGAGTACGCGCCGGAGATTCGGACACGGCCTCGCCTTTTTGACGATTCAACCGAATCGTCTTGGCTCGCCGCGAGACGTACGGGACGCTTGGGTCTCGCTTGGATGTCAGCCAGGGAGCGAATCTGGCAGTTTTCGGGGCGGTTGCAACCTGGGCCGCGGCCAGGCGCTCGATCATCTCTTGCGAAAGGGGTTTCGCGGAAGGCTTATGAGAAGACATTGGAAGTGGCAAAAGGTCAAGAGAGAGAAGAAATCCTGAGCCGAAATGGGGAAGTGGTCCAGAAAAACCTGACACGGGATGTATATATATATAGGATAACGGTGGGACCCACAGAATCTTGCGGGGCCCACTCAACAAGCACTCACCAAATAAGGGGTTGGACTGTTCTTTCCGAGTGGGCGAGCCACTCGCAAAGAGCGGGGATTGTGTACAACCCGTATTTGGCGAGTGGGTCCCTCGAGTCAGTTGATGGGATAGGGGTCAGCCAGACCATTCGCCCGTACCAAGATAGGAAAAAGGATCCCCAGATTAGTGGGGGTAGGCTGCAGGCGAGTGGGAGCCTGACGAGTGATGCCTCCACGGACCATTCGCTCAGAGGCCTGATCATTCGCCCAGTCAGACGGGAACTCGGCGAGTGGTTCCCACACGGACCACTCGCCCAGAAGGCAGTGAGGAGGAAATGACCATAATACCCCTTGTGGTCTGCATATAGCCCTTCAGAACAGCGGAGTTAGGCTATTCGTAGACCAATTTGGGGTGCCTTTAGTAAATTTAAAAGGCGGATTCAGGCTATTTACAGACCAGCCTAGGAAAACTATAAATAGACCCTTAAGGGCACCTTGGAGGAGATCCGATTTTAGAGAATCCTCTCCTCTAGGCTAGTTTTGGTTGGCAGCCAGTGCCCTCCAAGGTGCCCGGTTGAGCTTTGGTTTGGGAGGGGAAGCTCTCTAAGATCTTCCGGGTGTGTGGCGGGACCTCCTCGCTTCAGCCTTGGGTCTATTCCGTTTCCAGCATCCACCGTCAAGAGAGTCTAGTGAGGGAGAAATAAGCATCGGCTACACCCCCAGTGGGTCCGAACTCAAGAGACCAGTTGCTGGTTTCAACAATATATAGGCGCTGAAACGAATACTGCGCACGGTCATTGGCGCACGACCAGTGGTCGTGCGCACCAGAGTTCTGCGATCGTGCGCGCTGCCTGGGCGGAGCCTGAAATGAAAGATTTTTATAAAATATAAGTTCGCACGATCAGTGGCGCACGACCAGTGGTCGTGCGCACTATCATCAATGGTCGTGCGATAAGCCAAACATAACTCATAAATTGGCGTTAAGTGCACACGATCAATGGCGCACGACCAGTGGTCGTGCGCGATAGAGCCAGTGATCGTGCGCAGTGTTCCTGTACAGAATTGTACCGGGAACACCTGCACCACTCCTGTTCCAGCATACAACACCAGTCTAGCCACTGAAGGTGGCACTTAACACTGCATGAAGACTAGTAACGAAGATGAACAAGAAATAACATCAAAACGGGCCTAGAAGTGCACTTAGCATGGAGTATTAAATAGGAATGAAAACATGTCTAAAGTGAAGTGCAAAGACTAGAAAATCGGCCCAGATGAGTCCAAAAAGGTGTATATAATTGGGACTCATCACTTATCAATGGATGATGGACAAGGTGTTTTGAGAACTGAAGGGAAGGAACTTAGAAGTGTACGTGGATGTTCTCACGATTAAGAGCCGGGACCTCGAGTCCCACCTTCGGGACCTCGAAGGGACCTTCGGGACCAGGCGCAAGTTCAAGATGAAACTCAACCCCCAGAAGTGTGTCTTCGAGGCTAGCCGAGGGAAGTCCCTGGGCCACTTGCTCACCCCTGTCGGGGTGGAGCCTAACCCTGACAAACTAAAGGCAATCCTGGAGCTGGGATCATCGAGGAGTGCGAAGGAGGTTCAGCACCTCACCCGGAAGCTGGCTGGGCTAAGCAGGTTCCTCTCCAGGGAGGGGGAGAAGTGTGCATCATTCTGCAAAGTGATAAAAGGAAATCAGAAGTTCGAATGGACTCCGGTGTGTGAGGAGGCTTTTCAAGCACTAAAGAAGTAGCTTACCCAGGCCCCTCTACTCCAGGGGCCGAGGCAGGGAGAGGACCTATCCCCTTACTTGAGGGTAGGTTCCAAAGCAGTAAGCTCTGTGCTGGTGGGGGAAGAAGGGAAGAAACAACTCTCGATCAACTATGTCAGCCGAGTCTTGAGGAAGGCCGAGCTTAGGTATCCCATTTTAGAAAAGCTGGCCTTCGCTCTCGTGGTGTCAGCTCGGAAGCTCCGACCCTACTTTTAGGCTCACTCCATCAAGGTGGTAACCAACCACCCCTTTCGCAGCATCATTGAAGGAGTGGAACACTCGGGAAGGTTAGCTAAGTGGTAGGTGGAGCTAAGCTAATTCGATATCTCTTTTGTGCCCAGACTCTCGATAAAGGCGCAAGCAGTGGCAGACTTCTTGGTCGATTATGTGACCGAGGTGGAAGAGACCGAGCTGCCCCGCCCGACAACCTGGAAGATGTTGTTCGATGGAGCATCTGGGAGGCATTCCTTTGGGGGTCGTCCTAGTAAGCCCCTAGGGAACAAGGATAGAGCAAGCCATCAACATCTGCTTCCCTATCACCAACAACCAGATGAGTATGAGGCGGTAATAGCAGGCCTACGGCTGGCCCGGGAGTTGGGAGTGCGAGAAGTGGAGGTCTCGACGGACTCCATGGTAGTGGGAAGTCAGGTCAAGGGGGAGTTTGGGGCAAAGGAGCCCACTCTCCAGCGATATCTGGAGAAGGTCAAGGGGATCATCGGGCAATTTCGCACCTTCTCCATTCAGCATGTGCCAAGGGAGGTGAGCATCCCAGCCGACCTCCTAGCCATGTTCGGTCCCCAGGTAGGAGTGACTGTGTCGGAACTCTTTCGGCCCTCCATCGAGGAAGGGGAATTAATGGAGGTAGATTGGCGAGCATCATGGATGGATCTAATCATCGCCTTCCTAACATCAGGGAAGTTCCCATAAGGGGATGTGGACAAATGACGGCTCAGGTACAAATCGACATACTATTCCTTGCATGCAGGTGAACTGTATCGAAAGACCCTATCGAGACTCCTAGCTCGCTGCGTCTCGGAGGAGGAGGTCCCAAGGGACCTGGAGGAGATTCACTCGGGGGAGTGCGGAAGCCACTCGGGGAGCAGAACCTTGGAAGGAAGAGTGTTGAGGCAAGACTACTTCTGGCCTACCCTCAGCAAGGATGCGGCGAAATTTTGCTAAGAAATGCTCTAAGTGCCAGTTGTACGCTCCCCTCCAGCTCCTACCATCTCAGAGGCTCCGGACTATCACGGATCCATGGCCCTTCGCAATATGGGGATTGGATCTGGTGGGTCCTTTCCCCCAGGCAAGTGGTCAAAGAAAGTTCTTTCCAGTAATGATCGATTACTTCTCCAAGTGGCTAGAGGTGAAAGCGCTGGCCAAGGTAACCACTCAGGTGGTAAGAAATTTCATATGGGGGGAAATAATTTGTAGGCATGGGCTTCTGCTAGCCATAGTCACGGACAATAGTCCGCAGTTTGCCAGCGATGAGTTTGTCAGCATCTGCACCCAGCTGGGCATAGATCTTCGGTTCATGTAGGTCCACCACCTGAGGAGCAATGGGCATGTAGAGGCGGCGAACAAAATAATTGTGAAATTTCTAAAGGAGAAGGTTGAGAACCTGAGGGGAAACTGGGTAGAGCAACTACCCTCGGTCCTCTGGGCCTTGAGAACCACCCTTAACATGGCCACAAGGGAGACTCTGTTCAAGCTCTCTCACGGGTATGAGGTCATTCTTCCTATAGAGTTCGAGGTAAAGTCACCCAGGGTGGTGGCCGCGGGGGAAGGGAATGAAGAATAGCTAGTGGAGAATGAAGGGGAGCAAAAAGTATCCTTGGACTTGGTGGAAGAGCTCGACTTAGCCACCATCCGACAGGAAGAGGTCAAGCTGCGGATGGCTCGGTATTTCGACAAACACATCCGGGTAAAACATTTTGAGAAGAGGAATCTAGTCTTGAAGAAGGTTGACGTGGATGGAAGGGAGGCGCGGTGGGAAAGCTCGACCCCAACTAGGAGGGGCCTTACATTGTGTACAAAGTGTTCAGGTCGGGAGGGTATCACCTCCGGAATGTGGAAGGGGTATCTCTCAGCCGAGCTCGGAGCGGGGATGATCTAAAACATTTATATCCTTAAAAATTTTTATGATGATTTGTTATGTGATTGACTCATTGTGCTCTGATTTCAATGTCTTCCCTAACCACATGCCATTGAGTGTTTGAGCTGGAGTGCCCCAGATTGATTCCACTGCTGGACTCTCATTGACGGTGGGTTAGGTTGATCTCTGGAGAGGCTGGCTATGAAAAGTTTGAGCTGGAATGCCCCAGATCGATTCCACTGCTGGGCTCTCATAGACGGTGGGTCAGGTTGATCTCTGGAGAGGTTGGATAAGGAAAGTTTGAGCTGGAGTGCACCAGATCAATTCCGCTGTCGGGCTCTCATATATGGTGGGTCAGGTTGATCTCTAGAGAGGAAGGCTAAGGAAAGTTTGAGCTGGAGTGCCCCAGATCAATTCCACTGCTGGCCTCTCATAGACGGTGGGTTAGGTTGATCACTAGAGAGGCTGGCTAAGGAAGGTTTGAGTTGGAGTGCCCTAGATCGATTCCATTGCCGAGCTCTCATAGACGGTGTGTCAGGTTGATCTCTGGAGAGGCTGGCTAAGAAAAGTTTGAGCTAGAATGCCCCAGATCTATTCGGCTGCCAGGCTCTCGTAGACGGTGGGTCAGGTTGATCTTTGGAGAGGCTGGCTAAGGGAAGTTTGAGTTGGAATGCCACAGATCGATTCCGCTTTCGGGCTCTCATAGACGGTGGGTTAGGTTGATCTCTGGAGGGGCTAGCTAAGGAATGTTTGAGCTGGAGTACCCTAAATCAATTCCACTGTCGGGCTCTCACAGACGCTGGGTCAGGTTGATCTCTAGAGAGGATGGCTAAGGAATGTTTGAGCTGGAGTGCCCCAGATCGATTCCGCTGCCGGAATCTCATAGACGGTGGGTTAGGTTGATCTCTATAGAGGCTGGCTAAGGTAAAAGTGGTACTGGGTCCGAGGCAACAAGCTCTCACAGAGACGACATGGTCAGCCTCTCACCCAGCTGACAGGACAGCAGACTCACCCGGTGGTAGGAAGGTATGGGAAAAATGAGAAGGGAAAAATCTAAGGGTCAAGTATGCGAGTGGGCCCAGTAGAGGATGCACTCGCCTGGAAAGGCACTCGTTTGGGTGTAATGTGAGTGGTCTCGGCAAAGGAGATTTCAGCTCAGTAAGTACACCCAAGATAGCTCATCGTTTAAAAGGAGAGTATAAGGGTCGCTCGTGGTGAGTCGTGCTCTCGGCATGGTTGCGCTCTCGGTAGAATTATCGTGGCCACCTAAGCCCTAAGAAGTTGGCAAACACACACCACTCACAAGAATGCGAGTGGTGGTGTGTGAGTGTAAGCCAACAGTTAATGTAAACACACCACTCGCGAGAGTGCAAGTGGTGGTGTGCGAGTAGGTACAGACAATTGACAAGTACTCATCGACTGGCAAAAGTAAGCAAAAGCGTGCGAAAGTGATAACAAGTAATGAGACTATCATGGGCTGATGTGCGAAGGGTTAGCGGATGATAAAAAGAAATCAAAAGAGGACTCAGTTAAATAAACATCATTTTCATTTCATTCTCAAAAAGCGTTTACAAAAGGGGGGTCTCGCCCCATACATATTGCAATAAAGAAGAAAAAAGAAAAGGGTGAAAAGAAAGTAATTCTTCAAGGCTGTCCGCCGGACTTCTCGATGGAGGAATCGCTGACTTTGCTGGCGAAAAGGATGGAATCGTCCCCTCGCTGAAGATCAGCTTCACCCTCCAGCACCGACACCGGATTCAAAAGCTCGGGCAGGAAAATCGCGAGCGCTGAGCCTCTCGTCTCCTTCATTTAGTAGCCCGGCATCTCACAGCCTCTTGACCGCATTCCTCCCCGCTCCCTGGGTCGTCTCCTGCATCATCACCTCAATCTCATAATTGGTGTATCGATGCCGAGTGCGTGGCTCCCCGGGAGGCAGCGAGGCGTTGTCTTCTCAAAGGCGCTTAACCTCAGCCTCCAACTCTCTGTTCCACACATCCGATTGATCCGCTCGTGCTTTCAACATGTCCAGGTTCGCAGAGTTCTACAAGAAGGAAGAAATGGGAAACGTTAGCTGGATATAAGAAGGCGAAAAGGAAAGGTGCGAGAGCACGAGTATGGTCAGTATCACTTACGACATGAACAGGATGCTCAGCGAGAAGCTTCTGGGCAGCATCCAGTTTCTCCCGCAGGGTCTGTGCATCCGCAGAAGCCACAGATCACATCTTCTCCACCTCAATGAGGTTCCGCACATGGGTGATACTGCGGCGCAAAGACATATGCGCCAGCTCCAAAGCACGCAGCTGAGCGCGCGCGGTTTCATGCGCAAAGGTCCGGGTGGACTCAGCGTCATAGATGCCAGCGTCCTCCCGACCATAAAGTGCGAAGGTAAGGGAATACGCCTCACCGCTGGTGGTGTCCCGCTCCTGCCAGGAGGGCAAGAGCGAAGAGATCGAGATCCGGTTGGCCGTGTCATCCCAGAGCACTAGGGGTTCGCCCGTCTCATCCAAATACCTCTCGCCCAGGCCGAAGTTACGGTGCCCCTTTGGAGAAGGTCTCGCAGAAGTTCCAGCTGGTGCGGTGGAGGTCCCAGCCGATGTGATGGGGGACCTGGAGGTTGCTTTCGCAAGGGTACCCACCGTCTCGCCCACGGTCGAGACACCCGCGTCCGAGGTCTCGGTAGCCACCCTTTTTCCCCTTTGAAATGGAGGACTTGGACTGCTTAGAAGAGGAAGCGCTGGGGACCACGTCGGGCTTCCGCTTGTGGCTGCTAGACTTGCGGGGAGGAGGATTTCCATGACAGGCCTCGACGATAGATTTCACGAGAGCCAAGGTCTCGTCGAGGACTCCCGCGACGTAGTGCGGAGGATGCAGCGGGAGATCTCGCAGACCTGCATTTTAGAGGTTAAGAAAAGGAGACAGAAAGGGTAAGTGGAATGTAAAGCGAGACTGGTGTAAGACCTCAAATCAGAATGTTGGATTTCTGGAATCGAGCGCTATCACCGGCGATAGCGGCTATCGCCCGGCGATAGCGTTCTGTTGAGAAGGGTTCTGTCGAGAGGCTGTCGGGCGGCGATAAGTGCTAATGCAGGCGACACCGTGACACGTGTCATGCACTGTTCGCAGCGGTGGCGTTGACTGGTCGGAGTCGGTTCTTTACCGCTGTCGCCAGGCGATAGCGGCTATCGCCGGCGACAGCGCCAATTTGTACTTTGTAGCCGAAATCGTGGGCATTTATGGCACTTGGACTTTTGGGGCTGGTGATATTGAATATCGCTAGGAGATAGCTCCCAGACTTGGTTCTGGTGATTTTGTGCGTTTTGAGGCAGTGGGAGTGCTACTGCGTGTGCAGCAATGCCTGGGGGTGTGCCCCGGGAAGCACCACAGCTAGAAGCCAAAATGGGGTTTCTGTGCGCTATCGTCAGGCGTTAGCGTTAACGCCTGCGACAGCTCCCAGACTGAGTTCTGGTGATGTTGTTGTGCCCACATGTTGAGAGGACCTGAGGCCTGTGTGCCCGACCTGTGAGGGTGTCCTGGTGGATGACTTAGCGGCCCGTAGAGCCGGCTAATTGAGAGTACCTGGGCTGAGGGGACGCCATACCCGCTTTTCGTGTTGTACAACGAGAGCTGTGAACAACGGGCATTTGGCGAACCTGAAACCGCACCATTGCAGCACCTGATTAGTGAGTCTCGTACAGCCTGTCGGGAAGCAATGGGAAAGAGTCTTTGGACTACGTGATGTTCACAATTAAAGTACGGGGGAGCCCTGGTATTCGGTCCACCGACTTTAGCCTCGAAGGGCGAATCCATCAAGAATGGATGGTGGTGGAAGGTGGAGTACACCAAAGAGTGCCTGAGAGCACGAGACGTGGAGGCCATTCCCACGTTTGTGATTATTGCATATATATGAACTGTTGTGGGCTTTGCTAGCCGCTTCATTCTGTTATATATATATATAAATATGTGTTGTGATGCTCTTGCAGGGACGGGAAACTGCCACCCCCTCGAAGGGGTGGGGTCGTTATATTTTGGTCAGCTTTAGCTGACCGTTGCCCTGTTTTGCCACCGTTTTTGGTGGGCTTGTTGTACAGGTGCTGGACCGAGCGGGAACATAGCGGGCTGAAGCCCGTGTGCTGCTGCGGCCCTTGAAGGCCTTTTGATGTTCTCTTGCTTTTCATGTATGGCCGGGCTGCGCGCTGATGTTGGTAAATTGTAAGGCCATCGTGCCTAAATTTTGTTGTATAAAACATTTCATTCCAAGTAATAGAAGTGGACATACCCGGGTTCGAGTTTTGTGGTTTATATTTCTTGTCTCCCTCTTTTGCTTCCGCATAGAATGCTCTGAGTTAGGCTTCATTGTATAGCGTCGTTCAATATTTCAATTAAGTGACGTTCACGTTTGTTTTGTAGTATATGGCGTGGGGCCCCGGCCGGACCGTCTGTTATATGCTCCCGAACGGATGGGGGTGTTACAAATTGGTATCAGCTTCTAGGGTTCCGTATCCTTCTAAGGAATTCGTGGACGAATTCTTTTAAGGGGTGGTGAGCACGTGTGTGCGCTACCGTCGAGACGTAAAATAAACCCAAAAATGTCCACTTAGGAATAAAATGTAACAACAAACCAACAATTATTGCATGATTTTGGAACCTGAGTGTTCCTTTTGTTGTTAGTTGCGACTGTGCTGTCGCCTAACTGTGTGTTGCACTCGTGTAGGGCACTCGAAGTGCAGTGGGACCGTCGTGTCCCCGTGACATGGTTGAGAGTAGCGGGTCTGCTGAGGCTCCTACACCTCCGTCTGCTGAGATGGTTCGGCTAGTTATAGAAGTCGTTCTAGCTGCGTTAAATGGCCAGCCTGGAATGCAAGGTCAACCGTCGGTACAGGATGTGGCCCCAGAGCCACTAATAGTGGAGCAAGTCCCCGTGAGGGGTGCTGCTGAGCAACAACTGAAGCACTTCCTGGGATTTCGACCTCCTCCGTTTACCAGGGTTGAATCCCCAGCTGAGGCCGAGGACTGGCTGTTGCATATGGAGCGAATTCTGACAGCGACACAGTCAGATGAAGCGCAGAAAGTGACCTTGGCTACCTTCTTGTTGGAAAAGGAAGCCAGGCCGTGGTGGGATGAGATAGAGAGGCGCCAGTTTGCGGGAAGGCGACTGGTTGATGTGTCGATGGAAGAGTTCTCGAGAATCTTCCTGGCAAGGTATGTGCCTCCGTCGCAGTAGATCGCGATCGAGAACCAGTTCCTGGCTCTGACGCAGGGTGATAGACTAGTCAATGACTACCTGTATGAGTTCACCCACCTCGGGCGTTACGCTGGAACTTCTTTCGATGACGAGGGGAGAAGGGTGAACAGGTTCTACGGAGGCTTGCGTAGTGAGTTGCGGTACCTTCTGACAGGGCCGTTGACGCAGGGTTTCACGACCCTCGTTAGTTCAGCCCGAGCGCTTGAGCAGGACATGCTCAGGGAGAAGGGCAAGGTGGATGTGGTCGAGGCAGTGCCAGAGGGCAAGGCGTCGAGTGCGGCGAAGTTGCGGAGGTTGAATCGCTGGAAGAAGGCTCGATTATCTGGGCCAGCTCCCTCTGCTTCGGGCGCGTCGTCTGGACGTGGCCCTCTTATTTGTTTTACTTGTGGCAAGCCTGGCCATTTCTCTCGGGATTGCCGCAGTGGGCTTCCAAGGTCAGAGAAGAAGACTGGGCCATCTTATTCTGAGAAGGGGAAGGCGGCTGAGTCCACTGCCTCCCGTATGGCTCCCCCGCAGCCCAGAGTCTTCAGTCTTGGTCAGCAGGATTCTATCAAAGCCAAGGATGTCGTGACAGGTATAATTTAAGATACAGTCCTTACTGTTTTATATACCGGTTTTAGTGTTCATGATAACCTTGTTTGGCGGCGTAGGCTTTGTAAATATTTTAGGCGTTCCTGCAAGAGCGCTTTTCGATACTGGAGCTTCGCACTCCTTCTTATCGTCGGACTTCGTCCAACGTATTGGTGCGCCGTCGATTGCTTCTTCAGATGGACTGGAGGTCCTACTGCCGAATGGATATTCGATGCATGTGGAGAGGAGTTGATGCGTGAAGGTTCTAGTTGGAAGCCAGGAGTATGACCTGAAAGCATCGTTACTCCCCCTGGTTGAGTTCGATGTAATCTTCGGCATGGACTGGCTGTCGGAACAGTGTGTGTGCATCGATTGCACCACCAAGGAGGTGAGGTTTTGGCAGTGTGCCGATCGTGAGACGGTCTTTGCGGGCATGCGTGGATCGAGCAAGATGCTGATGTCTGCTCTCCAGGTGTCCAAGGCAGTGCGATAGGGAGCAGAGTTATTCTTTGCTCTAGTGGAGGCTTCAACGCCGAGGCCCAACCTAGTGGATGTTCCGGTAGTTTTAGAGTTCCCCGATGTGTTCCCGAGCGATCTCCCCGGTGCTCCACCGCAGCGGGAGATAGATTTCACGATTGAGTTGGTGCCAGGCGCTAAGCCTGTGGCCCGCTTGCCGTATCGTATGGCTCCGAAGGAGTTGGCGGAGTTGAGCTGCAGTTGCAGGAGCTGCTTGAGCAGGGCTACGTGCGTCCGAGTTCCTCACCTTGGAGTGCACCGGTCCTCTTTGTCAAAAAGAAGGACGGTAGCCTGCGGCTTTGCATCGATTATCAGGAGCTGAACAAACTGACCGAGAAGAACAAGTATCCTCTTCCGAGGATAGACGACTTGTTCGACCAGCTCGTTGGTTCGACAGTATACTCGAAGCTGGACTTGAAGTCCGGCTATTATCAGGTCCGGATCAGGGAGTGCGACATCCCGAAGATTGCCTTCAGTACAAGGTACGGGCAGTATGAGTTCACCGTGATGCCGTTTGGGCTGTCTAATGCGCCTTCGGTGTTTATGGACTTGATGCGCCGGACTTTCCGAGAGTACCTCGACCGGTTTGTGGTCATCTTCCTTGACGACATACTGGTCTACTCTCAGTCCGAGGAGGAGCACGGTGATCACCTGCGAGTAGTCTTGGAGGTTCTGAGGAGGAACTAGTTGTATGCCAGGTTCTCGAAGTGCGAGTTCTGGCTACCTTCCGTGGCGTTCTTAGGCCATGTGGTTAGTGGAGCGGGAGTGGCGGTAGATCCGGTGAAGGTTGCGGCCATCAGGGAGTGGCCTGTCCTTTCTACTGTAGCGGAGGTCCGTAGCTTTCTCGGGCTGGCCGGCTATTACAGGCGCTTCGGGGAGAACTTCTCACGGATCGTGCTGCCTCTTACGACGCTGACACGAAAGATGCAGGAGTTTATTTGGATGCCTGCGTGTGCGCAGGCTTTCGAGGAGTTGAAGCGGCGGCTTACCACGGCTCCAATCTTATGTTTTCCTTGCGGCACGGAAGGCTACGAGATCTACACCGACGCTTCTGGGAGCGGCCTTGGCTGTGTTCTACAGCAGCATGGCAAGATAATAGCGTACGGCTCTCGCCAGCTGAAGGTGCACGAGCGGAACTATCCGGTCCACGACATGGAGTTGGCGGCCGTGATATTTGCCCTGAAGCTTTGGCGGCATTATGTGTATGGCTTGAAGATCGACATCTTCACGGACCATAAGAGCCTGAAGTACCTTCTGACGCAGAAGGGGCTGAATATGCGGCAGCAGAGGTGGATGGAGTTCCTTGGGGACTACACCTTTGAGATCCACTATACCCCCGGGAAGGGGAATATTGTCGCAGATGCGCTCAGTCGCAGGGCTCCAGTGCAGGCCAACTGGATTCAGATGCATGATGAGCACCTGATACGTGATCTGGAGGCCTTGGGTATTTCTTGCGTGGAGAAGCGGAGCAGTGCCGGTGCCTGTTTGAGTTGGACTGAGGTGCAGTACGACCTCGCAGATAGAGTCCGCCAGGCTTTGGAACTCGATCCGAGTTTAAAGCGCTACGCGGAGGAGGCTGGTGGTGGGCCGGATGCCCAGTTTCAGGTGCGTGACAGGTTGCTGTGGAGAGGCGACCGGTTGTGCGTCCCCAAGGTGGGTGAGTTGCGCGATGAGTTGATGTACGAGGCACATCGTACCATGTATTCAGTTCATCCGGGGAGCACGAAGATGTACAAGGACATGAAGTTCCTTTTCTGGTTGCCGGGTATGAAGAGGGACATCGCTCACTACGTGGCTAAGTGCCACACTTGTGCGCTAGTGAAGGCGGAATGTCAGAAGCCCGGTGGCTTTTTGAAGTTATTACCGGTTCCAGAGTGGAAATTCGATGTCGTTTCCATGGATTTCGTGCATGGGCTGCCGAGATCGCAGCGCGGGAACAATGCCATCTGGGTAGTCATAGACCGGCTGACGAAGGTGGCGCACTTTATCCCCAACCGGAGGGATGACTCGGTGGAGAAGTTGGCGAAGCTGTATGTTGATACAATAGTACGATTGAACGGTGTGCCCCGTAGCATCGTCAGTGATCGAGATGGACGCTTTACTTCGAGCGACTGGAGGCTAGTCAACCGTCTATTGGGTACGAAGCTGCAGTTTAGCACGGCCTTTCATCCTCAGACAGATGGCCAAACGGAGCGTACCAGTAGGACGATGGAGGACATGCTCCGGATGTGCGTCCTGGATTTCGGCAACGGGTGGGAAGATCACCTCTTTCTTGTTGAGTTCGCGTACAACAACAACTACCAGGCGAGTATTCAGATGGCTCCTTTCGAGGCCCTCTATGGCAGGAAGTGCCGCACTCCCTTAGCTTGGGCGGAAACGGGCGAGACGAAGCTCTTTAAGAGGAAAGACGTCGAAGAGGCGACTTCGACGGTGCGTATGATCCGGGAGAGGCTTTTGGTTGCGCAGGATAGGCAGGCGAAGTACTATAATGCGAAGCACCGCGACGTCCAGTTCGTCGTTGGCAATTGGGTTTACTTGAAGATCAGGCCGTTCAAGGGTGTATCGAGGATTCGACGCTTGAAAAAGCTGAGTCCGAGATACCTTGGACCGTTTGAGATCATCGAGCGCGTCGGGGAGGCGGCTTATAGGCTTGCACTATCGACGGAACTGAGCGGGCTACACGATGTATTCCACATCTTCGTGTTGCGGAAGGCAGTGCAAGAGCCTACGCATGTGGTCGCGGCGGATCAGGTGCCCGTGGATAGTGGGCTTAAGACGGCGGTTAGGCCCGTTAGCATCGAGGATGCTGAGGTGCGTCAGTTGCGGAACAGGGCGATCCGTATGGTAAAGGTCCGTTGGAACAACTGCGGTCGCGAGGAACTCTCATGGGAGCGTGAGCAGACCATGATGGAGGAGTTCCCCGAGCTGTTTCGGTGACGTTTATCTCTCTTTTTCCCCTTTTTGTAAAGACCTTTTTGGATATATATATATACCTGTTTTTACAAATTTCGGGACGAAATTTTTTTTATAAGGAGGGGAGGGTTGTAAGACCTCAAATCAGAAAGTTGGATTTCTGGAATCCAGCGGTATCGCCGGCGATAGCGGCTATCGCCCGGCGATAGCGTTCTGTTGAGAAGGGTTTTGTCGAGAGGCTGTCAGGCGGCGGTAAGTGCTAACGCAGGCGACACCGTGACACGTGTCATGCACTGTTCGTAGCGGTGGCGTTGACTGGTCGGAGTTGGTTCTTTGCCGCTGTCGCCAGGCGATAGCGGCTATCGCCGGCGACAGCGCCAATTTGTACTTTGCAGCCAAAATCGTGGGCATTGATGGCACTTGGACTTTTGGGGCTGGTTTTGGGTTGATTGGCTCGGGAGCTGGCATTGGGAGGTCGAAACCCCTCTTCTCTTCCTTATTCACTAAGGGTTTTGTTTTGGTGAGAAGGAGGAGCTTGGTGGTGGTGATAAATAGGGTTTTCCAACCCTAGAGCTCATCTTTGGTGGAGGTTTCCTACACTGAATCCCAATCCGTTGGTGGCTACGCGTAGAGGAGGGCAAGACGCTCCTTTCCAACCGTGCCAAATACCAAGCCATGGCTTCGAAGCGGCGTCTAAGGGTAACGATCTCTTCTACCCTCATTTGGACATGTCCTAGTCCATTTCCGAGCATCATTGAGGCCCCTACCCAAAAGGGTGAGGTCGTGGCCTCCGACGGGTCGATTCGTGTTATCCCTGTCAAATCTTGCATACATGTAGAGTCCATGCGTAAAATGGGCGTAGGCGCGCTGTGTGAAGCCCATCCGAGACGGTTCGTCCGGATTGGTGATGCTTTTGATATTGTGCGTGCCGGGGGGAAACTCCGTGTTGTTATACTGCTTCGTAGGAATAGAGGGTGCTACTGCATGCGCAGCAACGCCCAGGGGTGTGCCCCGGGGAGCACCCGAAGTTAGAAGCAGAAGTGGAGTTCTGTTCACTATCGCTGGCGATATTCCTGGATAGCTACCAGACTTGGTTCTGGTGATTTTGTGCGTTCTAAGGCAGTGGGAGTGCTACTGCGTGTGCAGCAATGCCTGGGGGTGTGCCCCGGGAAGCACCCACAGCTAGAAGCCAAAATGGGGTTTCTGTGCGCTATCGCCAGGCGTTAGCGTTAACGCCGGCGACAGCTCCCAGACTGAGTTCTGGTGATGTTGTTGTGCCCACCTGTTAAGAGGACCTGAGGCCTGTGTGCCTGACCTGTGAGGGTGTCCTGGTGGATGACTTAGCGGCCCGTAGAGCCAGCTAATTGAGAGTACCTGGGCTGAGGGGACGCCATACCCGCTTTTCGTGTTGTACAATGAGAGCTGTGAACAACGGTCATTTGGCGAACCTGAAACCACACCATTGCAGCACCTGATTAGTGAGTCTCATACATCATGTCGGGAAGCAATGGGAAAGAGTCTTCGGACTACGGGATGTTCACAATTAAAGTATGGGGGAGCCCTGGTATTCGGGCCACCGAATTTAGCCTCGTAGGGCGAAGCCATCAAGAATGGATGGTGGTGGAAGGTGGAGTACACCAAAGAGTGCCTGAGAGCACGAGACGTGGAGGTCATTCCCACGTTTGTGATTGTTGCATATGTATGAACTGTTGTGGGCTTTTCTAGCCGCTTCATTCTGTTATATATATATATATATATATATATATATATATATATGCTGTGATGCTCTTGCAGGGACGGGAAACTGCCACCCCCTCGAAGGGGTGGGGTCGTTATATTTTGGTCAGCTTTAGCTGACCGTTGCCCTGTTTTGCCACCGTTTTTGGTGGGCATGTTGTACAGGTGCTGGACCGAGCGGGAACATAGCGGGCTCATAGCGGGCTGAAACCCTTGTGCTGCTGCGGCCCTTGAAGGCCTTTTGATGTTCTTTTGCTTTTCATGTATGGCCGGCCTGCGCGCCGAAGTTGGTAAATTGTAAGGTCGTCGTGCCTAAATTTTGTTGTATAAAACATTTCATTCCAAGTAATAGAAGTGGACATACCCGGTTTCGGGTTTTGTGGTTTATATTTCTTGTCTCCCTCTTTTGCTTCCGCATAGAATGCTCTGAGTTAGGCTTCGTTGTATAGCGTCGTTCAATATTTCAATTAAGTGACGTTCACATTTGTTTTGTAGTATATGGCGTGGGGCCCCGGCCGGACCCTCTGTTAAGTGCTCCCGAACGGATGGGGGTGTTACAACTGGTTGACCATACCTTCTTCAGACAGGATTGGAGGAAGCAAATAGATGTGCTTCCGCAAGTAGACGATGTCCATACCGTGCTCCTAGATATACGTGTGGAGCTTGGACTAATACCCTCCCAGTGATGGCGGCCGGTAGGTCGACTCGTCCTCTTGAATGGGCGCGAGAGGTAAGTTGCTAAACTTCCCGGTGACGAAGATAAATCACCGGGCCCAGTCATGAATCTTATTGACTGTGCTGGTGACCTTTAGTGGGGACTGGCCAGAGAAGAAGGCCACCCTGCCTCTCGCACGGAAGTTAAAGAGTTTGCGAAAGACGGGGAGCAAGAACTCTATTCCCTCCTCGCGCAGGTAACACGCGAATGCCACTAGCCTGGCAATCGAGTTGGAGTTGAGCTTCTCAGGGACGACCACGAAGTAGCATAGGGTCTGACGCATCTCAAGCCAAAGGGGGAGGCGGAATCCCACCTCAAAGTGTTCGAGGGGGATGGCGAGAGTATCTGGCGAGAACTGGTTAATACGATCGCGGTTCCCCAGACGGCCTGCATCGAAATTGGGCAGAACGTAATCAGCGATCGTCGCGGAAAACTCGACCTCCGACAGATCGCAGGTCTCGAAGTCATGGTTGGCGAAAAGCTGAGCACACTTGACCCTACCATCATTATCTTTCGGCATCGTAAAGTTGGGAAGGGGGAAGATCTCGCAAATGTTCTAGAGAGAAGAGCGAGTGCCGGCGCAAGAACAAGAAGAGAGAGAGATTATTGGTGCCAAAAATGGTACCTCCAAAATTCACACTAAAGGGGATGGGAGAAAACTGCGAAGTGCAGGTTACTAAGACAGAAGATGCTGGAAACAAAAGGAAAAACGATCACGAAATGGCGATCACGAAGAAATGAGACCGCTTACACAGGTTGTAAGCTGGAGCCTCGGAGCCAAAAGTGCTTTTCTGGTACCCCTACCCCTCTATTTATAGACGAGGGGGCTGCCCAAACGAGCAGAACTAAAAAACTACGGGCTGCCCGGGGTACAGGAGAGCCAGGGCAGGGAAATGGGGCACAAATAACAAAAATATGAAAAACGACCAGACCGCTTGAGCCGGCGATCTCGCACCATCTTGATCGCTGGGTACTTGGAAAATCAGACCAGGCTGAAGGCTGGCGATCTCGGCGATCACCTAACTTGAGACCGCTGAGACCGGGAAAAACGAACGATAAGAGGAGGTCGCGGGCTTTCTGGGCAAACATAATCCCCGCACATTTTTAAGTTGCACCTGGAACTTCGAAAATGTAAGCTTTGACCGCTGAGACCGCGACCACCATTAATGCGGCTTGGTCTATAAATACCGGCTGAAAACTTCATTTTGCAAGACATTGAGGAACTCCACTATTCGAGCGGTCTTTGATAATTGGGCAGGTGCGACCTAGCAAAGATGACTATGCTCGATCTCTTAAAAGCTCTCCCATCGAAAGCGAACTCTCCTGGAAAAAAGGAAAGTGCCAGCTCAAAGAAAGGAAAGAAGGCACCGAAGATCTTAACAAAAGTGAGCACTTCAAAGGAGACCGTCCGATCTCCGTTAAAGATAACTGAGCTTCCTGAGGGCTCGATTGTGCCGGTCTCTGTTGCTTCTGATCCGTCTAATACTTCTTCAGATCCTGTATGGAAATTGCCTAACTTTTCCATTTCTTTTAATTGTCAGAAATCCCTGGAGGCACTGAATCACACATCTTCCAAGCTTCCTGAGACCGTCTCCACCGAGGTCATTCTGGCTGGGCTGCGTCAGAAGGGAGCTGAGGCCGAATCCTTGAGGCAGAAGATCGCTGACCAGGAGATCGTTGCAAAGGGCAAGAAGAGAAAACATACAAGTCCATCTAGTTTGACTTATAAGAGGAGCAGAAGAAATGAGGAAGGAAAAGACGTGACCGCCATGGAGGCGACCAGATTTTCTGAATCCATCGACCTGGAAGACTCCGCTGAGTTTCAGAAGGTGAATGCTAAGGGCGATCTCCCCTTCCTTCCCGCGGTCTCAACCTTACCAAGAGAGGATGATTCTGGATTAATCGCCTATCTTGATGAGGTTTCTTCTAACAATTCATCTTTTTCATCATTGCAGGTGTTGGATCCCTTAGAGGCTTCAGCTCTCAGAAATGCCGCCGTTGATGAGGAGATCGCGGACAGGGAGAAGGAGATCGCCGACGCAGCGATCAAGGCAAAGGAAGAGGAAAGGAAAAAGATGGAAATGGAAGAGATGGTGAAGAGGAGGAAAGAAAAAGAGGTAGAGGAACAGAGGGAAAAAGAAGAGAAAGAAAAGGAGAAGGAAGAAAAAGATAAGAAAGAAAAGAGGGAGAAGAAGGAGAAGAAAAAGAAGGAGGACGAGGAGAAGAAGAAAGACAAGGAGAAGAAAGAGAAAAAGGAAAGAGAGGAAGAGGAGAAGAGGAGAGAGGCGGCTAAGGCCGTCGAGGAAGAGAAGAAGAAGGAGGCGGTCAGAGTTGCTGAGGAGAAAGCGGCTCTGATCGCTGAGGAGAGGAAGAAAGAGGCGGTCAGGGTCGCTGAGGAAAAGGCGGCCCTGATCGCTGAAGAGAGGAAAAAGGCTGAGGTCTTGCAGACTTCGGACAAAAATAGTGAGGAGATCGCGGAGAAGCTGCAGATCGCTAAGGAGAAAGCTATACTTTCTAGCGTTCTCCCGGATGATTCTCTTCAGGGAGATCGCTCGAACAAGGCTGCAGCAGATCGTGCGGCGGTGGTCTCGATTTCACGAGCTGGTAAGAATAAAATGATTCTCCAGTCAGCTGAGTTCCTTCCATTACCTACAGTTCATTTTGCTTCTCATGAAAGAAAACACGAGATCGTTTTTATTGAGACCGACAATATCCTCTTAAGTAACGAAGAATTAAAAAGGAGAAGAAAAGAAGGAGAAAAAACGCAGAAAAGAGGTTTGGAAAGAATGGATCTGGAGCGCTTAAGGGGATCAGATCGTCTTTCTCTGACCGCAGATCCCGCGGTCACTAAAGATATCAGAAGAGCTTTACGTGACTGCGGTCTCGACTTCTTTCCAAGTACTCTTTCTGTTTATTTAAAAAGCTTATCTGATCATATGCTCATGATTGACATAACCCATCTCCTATGACCGCAGATAACAGAAATGCTGAGATCGAGGAGGGAGAACTTCCTCAGCCCATCGAAATCTCCCCTCAGTTAACCAACATCCTTAACCCCATGTTTGAGGATGTTCGTTCTATGCTGATGAGGGAGCGGACTCAGAACGATCAGATCCGTGATCTCGAAGAAAGATTGCGTTCCAATGAGAAGAGGATTCGTGAGGAATGCGATCTGAGGGTTGCCGAGATCGCGCGAGCTCTGAAGAAGGCTGAAAAAGAGGCTGAATACTATAGGGGGAAAGCTACGGCGCTGTCCGCGAAGAATGAGAGGCTGAGGAGCGGTCACAGAAAGATGCTGATGCGACCGGGTACCTCCAGCGATCATCCAGCGGAGAGACCGCAACCTGAAATCGTACTGATCCCCATGGAGCAGGTGGACAAGGAAATGTCGAAAATCCACCGGTCTGCAATGCTGGCTAATCACAGCCTTGTGTCGGTTATGGCCGCAGTGAACGATATGCAAGATGTCGCAGCTCATGTAGGGAGAAACAGGCCTCCTAGGAGATGAACATTTAACTTGAGACCGAGCGGTCTCTAGATTTGAACAATATGTTTTGTAAAATTTTACTGTTATTTTTCTATATATTTGTGGCTGTTTTGATTTTAATGTTTTGTGCGGTCTTGATTTGTTAAGTTCTGATCTCTTTATGTCTGGGTTGCTTGTATTGCTGCTGTGTTTTTTATTGATTGAGATCGCCAACTATAGTATGCTGTCATATAACTTTGCATAGGTCGAGCGTTCTGAACATGTTTTGGCTGGGCGATCTTCAAGATGTAATGATTACGAAATACCCTTCGTCTTCTACAAATAGCCGTCTTCATGACCTTTTATTTTACGCTTTCTTGAATGCACTCTAAACACCGATCTCATCGATCGCTAAAAATGGTGTCCGCTCATGCTTCTTCTGCCACCATCTTTCTGAATGCCGATCACAAACAAGGTCGTCTATCAAAGGATGAATATATCGAGTTTATAAAGAAATATATGATCCAAACTCAGGTAGTTGTGAGACCGCCAACTGAACAAGAAAGGTTGAACTTTGCGGAGGAGAAAAAGTTTATTATCCCCATCGATCACTTTGAAAATGGGTTGAGGATTCCCCTCCCATGGGAATGGCTTGAGATCCTGAATTATTACGGCTTCGTGCTTGCCCAGATGGCCCCGAACTCCATCGGCCTAGTTAATTTCTTCATCAATTACTTGAGATCGGAAAGAGTGAAGTTTACAATGAATCTGTTCCGCGCAACCTTCACCGCGAAGATCTTGAAGGAAGGCAGGAAGAAGGAAGAGTTCAAAGGGTTGATGTACTTTTCAGCAGACGGAATAAAAATCCTGAATCTTCCAAATAAAATCTCTTTTTGGACAGAGAGGTTTCTTGTCTTTGAAGGTGACCTTGGCGGTCTCAAAAACTCGCCTTCTCCGCGACCTGACAGTATTTTTAAGAAGATAAAAGCGGTCTCAGAAGAGGAGCTGAAAATCTTGGCTTTCTTGGCGTGCAAGAGGATCGATCTTGTTCATTATCTAGCGATCTGGCCCGAGATCGCCGAAATTGTTCCGGCTGAAAGTAAGCTTTTCTTGCGGTCTCGAATAATTTCTTTTCATACCTTTTATATGCCTTCCTAACTTTTTCCGCTTTTTAGCGACCTTTGTGGTCCCTGTTCAAGATCCTATCTCTCCAGCTGCAGAAGTTCTCACTCAGAGGGAGAGGAGGCTGAAACGTGAGGCCGACGTGTTCGGCACTACCTCTGAGACCGTCGAGCGAGATTTCCCTTTGATCGGTTTCAAAAGAAGAATGAAGGATATCAAAGGAAAACCCCTCCTCAAATGGGCGGCCAAAGGAAAGTCTGTGAAGGTGTCCACTGATCTGCCCCTGTGGAGCGGAAAGGTGACCCGTCACGCATATGCGGTCACTTCGGCTTTGTATGGGAAAAAGAATACAAATGAAATACTGAATATAGAGACCAATGCGCTCCCCGACCTTTGTGCCCAAGTGACCGCTAGAAGTACAATCTTAAATCACCATATGGGGCGGTCTCTTCGCAGCGCTCTGGATGAAATAACTGCCTTGCAAGAAGAAAGAAAAGTGAGAATTTTATTTATATCTTACGAACGCGTTACCTATGATCGCGCGGTCTAATATATATCTCTTCTTTTTTGTAGCAATTTGAAAAAGCAGCTTATGACCCTGAAAATCCAGCTTTTCAGAGGGCTATGATGCATCACATTAAAGAGACCGCCGACCAGGTGCTGAACGAGGTTCGAGGCCGAGGTGGATTCACCGAAGAATATAAGGATGTTACGTTTGCCGATCTCTTCCCTGACGCGGCACAGATGATTGAAGAGCAATCTGCAACTGCTGAAGAGAACGCGGATGTTGCTGATGAGACCGCTGGTCAAGACAAAGATGTTGTGATCGAAGATGAAGAAAGCGGAAGCCGCTATACCCTGGGTCTGGATTCTAGTTCGAGCTCAAGCTCTGGATCTAGAATTCCAGGGAAAAGCTTAGAAGAATCTTCCGCAGAAACTAATTCTTCTTCTTCAAGCGAGCGGTCTTCTAAGAGATCAAAGAGAGAGTGAATTTGTACAAACTTTCCTTTTTCCCCTTTTGGAGACCGAGCGGTCTCGTTGTAATTGAAAATTCAGAATATATATAAAAATTAGATTCTGTTATGTTGTCTGTGGATGAGTTTATTTTTGATGCATATATTTGTTCCTCTGAGTTTGAACTCGGCATTCGATCTCAATGCCTTAGGCTTGTTACAATTTTATATCATCATTAAAGGATTTCAGGTGGCGATCTCTTGGAAAAAACAAAAAGGATCTTGAAAGAAAGACTAATACTTTGTATAAATAAAAATACTCTGCGATCTCGAGATAATCAGATCATTGAAAAGACATTCAGTAACTCGACTGTGATCAGAAAACCAACTTATTTGCAATAGTCATGCGGTCTCACATTATACGAATCGCAACATAAGGAAACTACAATCCGAAGATGATTTGAAGAAATTAAACTTTTGGGTGTTCGGTGCCCAAATGACTGGAAATCCGTCTGACGACCCCTTTGATAACCAAAACTATTACTTGAAAAGAAAAACAATAACTCTTCATGAATCTCCAGTTTAGCGATCACATTATATTCAGACCGCCCTTTTTGAAGAAAAATCCCAACTCACTTGATGGGAAACAGAGCATCAAGATTATTCCATGTAACTTTGAATAACGGGGAATACCAGAATCTCGATCTTACTGAGACCGGGTCGAGCTCTGTCAAGTCGGCATAAGAGCTTTCTGAATAGCGACCTCAATCGTCCTCAAAAAGTCATGTCCGGCGATCGTAAATGACTCATCACTCTTTGGAGAAAGTTGGAAAGAAAAATATGCGGTCTCACAAATTTCTGACCGCCCGATCCCAGTACAAAGGGATGAATAAGATTTTTCTTTTTGAAGTAAGAAGATATGAAAATGGGATCTCTAAGAATGATCCAAAAGGAATGTGTGGTCATGCCGCGGAGGCTATACCGACATTGCCTCTCTTTTTAAACAAAGTATTACCGAGTTTACTGCAAACATGCCAATCTAAGGTTCAGGCGACGGTCACGGATGTTTCTGACCGCCCCTTACTTAACCACGCTTCAACGAGTATTCGAGAGTTACGGATCAAAATGATCGGTAGGGCAGGTGTGATCATGCCGCGGAGGCTATACCGACATTGCTTTCCCTGAAAGATCATTAAGATCGTAACAATGTCCTTCTTAATGCATGACAGAGCTGGGCCAGCCACCTAGACCTCTTTGAAATGCTGAGGTGTGCCAGATGTCAGCAAGGACCCGGTATCCTAAACTTCCACCGCTCAAGCTTGGCGAGCTACTGCTACACAGATTCGAAATCTCCCCAACATCTGTGGTCCCGGCAGAATTACACGTCGAGCTAACAAGTCGAGGGGGAAAATAGTAGGATCCGTCGATGTCTCACTTGACAGGTTTTTTGGCTTTAAGAAATAACATTCTTAAAACTTATCACCCATCACTCATATTGCGAATGCTTTGATAATACCTGCATGACATTTGAGAGGGAAAAAGTGAGGAAAAGAATGAGTAAATTGGATACGAACATTTAAGAAAAGAAGAGTTTGAGATCATCTCCGCTCCATGAATGAGACAATTCTTTCCCTTCATAAGTTTGGAGATGGTAAGCGCCATTTTTAAGCACGTTCTTCACCACAAACGGCCCAGCCCAATTTGGTTTAAACTTTCCAACTGAACCAGCTCTTGCTGCTGAATCTATTTTCTTCAGGACTAGATCCCCAACAGTGAATTCTTTGGTTCTTACATTTTTGTTGAATAGCCTCGCCATTCTTCTCTTCACCTCTTCTTGCCTGATGATTGTCGTATCCCTTAACTCCTCAATTAAATCAAGGCTGCATTTTAACTCCTCATCGTTTCCTTCCATCCAGCCAATTTGACTCTGTTGCGCTAATAATACTCTTGGGCTTTTCACTTCAAATTCCACCGGAATAAGGGCTTCGGAACCGTATGATAATTTGAATGGAGTTTCTCCAGTAGCAGAACTTGGAGTTGTCCTCAAGGCCCATAAGACGGAAGGTAGTTGTTCTGCCCAGTTGCCCTTGACATTTTCTACCTTCTTTTTCAAGAGATTTATGATGAGTTTGTTGGCGGCCTCTACCTGCCCATTGCTTCGTGGGTGATGCACGAAAGCGAAACGTAGCTCAACGCCAATTTGCTTACAGAAATTAATAAGAATTGAATTGTTGAACTGGGAACCGTTATCCGTGATGATTGCCATTGGGATTCCGTGCCGACATATTATCTCTCCCCAAATAAAATTTTTCACGGCTTGAGTCGTAATCTTGGCCAATGCCTTTGCTTCTATCCATTTGCTGAAGTAGTCAATCATAACTATAATATATCGACGTTGCCCACTTGCCATAGGGAAAGGCCCAATCAAATCCCTTCCCCAAACTGCAAACGACCATGGAGTTGCTATCGACTTGAGTTGTTGAGCCGGCTGATTTTGGAGAGGGGCAAACTTCTGGCACTTCACGCATTTCTTGGCAAATTTTTCCGCATCCTTCCTCATTTGAGGCCAAAAATAGCCTTGCCTTAGAATTCTTTTTTCCAAAGTTCTGGCTCCAGAGTGACTTCCACATTCTCCAGAATGGACCTCCTGAAGGACCGCTGGAAACTCCTCCTCCGAAACACACCGGGCTAATGGTGAAAGGAAAGTTCTTCTATAAAGTACTCCTGCAACAAGATAATAGTTAGTCGCTTTCCGTTTAAACCTTTTCCTATCCTTTATTGATGAATGGAGCTCTCCAGTTGAAAGATAAAGAACAAACGGATCCATCCAAGATGGATGTTGATCAATCTCCATGACCTCTCCTTCTTCAATCGCCGGGCGAAACAACTCCGAAGTTGTTCCCCCTGAGAGAAGCCCAAATTTTGCCAACTCGTCTGCTTCCACGTTCTCACCTCTTGGAATATGATTGATAGTAAAGCTTTTGAACTTCCCAACCTCAATTTTTACCAGGGTTAAATACTGCTTTAACATACTATCTCTAGTTTCGAAAGTCCCATTTACTTGAGAAGCCATCACCAAAGAATCTGTGAAAACTTCGACATCATCAATTCCCAGCTCCCTAGCAAACTTGAGATCGGCTAGCAAAGCCTCATATTCCGCCTGATTGTTTGTTACTTGAAAATAGAACTTCAGCGCTTGATCCAGCCTTACTCCATTTGGGTTGACTAAGACAACTCCTGCTCCGGAAGAATTTTTCCCTGAAGCTCCGTCCACGAAGATTTTCCAGGCAAGGGGCACTCCGACCCCCTTCTGTGACTCAACTTCTTTGGCATCCACCATGAAGTCTGCTAAGACCTGAGCTTTGATTGCCATCCTTGGAACATAGGATATGTCAAACTCACTGAGCTCTATTGCCCACTTTGCCAACCTGCCTGAATGCTCCGGCTTCTCCAAGACACTTTTCAATGGAAGATCAGTAACGACTAGAATTGAGTGAGCTTGAAAATATGGCCTTAATCTTCTTGCTGAAGTTATAAGCATTAAAGCCAACTTTTCGAGAATAGGATAACGAGTCTCTGCATTCTTCAGGATCCGACTTACGTAATAGACTGGGAATTGCCTCTTTTTCTCCTCCCTGACCAAAAAAAAGCTTATGGCATCAGTTCCGACTCCCATATATAGGAAAAGATTTTCTCCCTCTCGCGGGCTTTGGAGCAAAGGAGTTGATGTCAATTGCTTCTTCAGCTGAGTGAAAGCATCATCACATTCCTTTGTCCACTCGAACCTACTCCCTCCCCGGAGGGTTTTAAAGAAAGGTGCACTCTTGTCTCCTGAACGGGAGATAAAGCGACATAAACCTGCCATCCTCCCTCCCAGCTGCTGAATTTCTTTTGGGGACTTGGGAGGTGGCATTTCCAGAATAGCTTTCACTTTGTCAGGATTGGGTTCCAGCCCTTCTGGAGTAAGGAGATGACCCAGGAATTTTCCTTTACTTGCCCCGAAAACACACTTCAACGGATTCAACCTCATATTAAAAGTTCGAAGGGTTGCAAAAGTTTCCGAGAGGTCTCTAAGATGAGAAGAAAACAGTTTACTTTTTACCAAGAGGTCATCAACATATACCTCGAGGTTTCTTCCTTTTTGACTTCTGAACACTGTGTCCATCATTTTCTGATAGGTTGCACCAGCATTCTTTAGCCCGAAAGGCATTACGAGATAATAGAAGCAACCATCATTTGTGATAAATGAAGTATGGGGTATATCTGGTTTATGCATTCTGATTTGATGATAACCTGAAAAAGCATCTAAAAAACTCATAAAAGAATAACCTACCGCAGAATCTACTAAAGAATCTATCCGAGGCAAGGGGTAGCAATCCTTGGGGCAAGCTTTATTGAGTTTGGTAAAGTCTACACACATCCTCCACTTTCCACCCGGCTTCTTTACCATTATAACGTTTGACACCCATTCCGGGTATTGAATAGGTTGGATGAACTTTGCCTTCAGGAGCTTCTCTATCTTTTCACGGATAGGTTGTGCTAGAGTAGTTGCAACAGACCTCTTCTTCTGTTGGATTGGGATGAAGTTTGGGTCAAGATTGAGATGATGGCAAGCAACATCTGGGTCCACTCCGGGCATGTCATCTGCCGACCAAGCGAAGATATCTAGATTTTGCAGAAGGCAAGAGATGAGCTGACCCTTGTCAGCTTCAGATAACTCAGCGTTGATGGAGAGGCTCTTGCTCTCATCTTCCTCGCTGATCCAGACTTCTTGAGTTGCTTGGGCAGGTTCCAAGCGCATTCCATCTCTTGCATCCTCCTCAATTTCTTCTGCAACTAAAACTTGTTCAGGAGCTTCGATTGATTCAGCCATCATGATTTCTTGGGGAGGAGAGGATACGATCATGTTGACCGTCTTTACATAGCATTCCCTAGCTTTCCTTGGGTCGCTCCTGATTCGGTGTTGTTTGCCGTTCAAGGCGAACTTCACCGCTTGATGATAGGTGGAGACGATGGCTTGATAGGCATTCAAGAAGGGTCTTCCAAAGATGGCGTTGTAGCTACTGGGAGCATCAACGACTATAAATTTGACCAGCTTCACTATCCCTCCCAGAATCACAGAAAGAGTGACGAGCCCTTCTACTTCTTTCTTCTCTCCTGAAAAACCATAGAGGGGGCCTTCAGTCGAAAGGAGGGTTTTACCTGTCTTCAATGCCTCGAAGGCGGGTTTGAAGAGCACATTGACTGAACTTCCCGTGTCAATCAGAATCTTCTCTACTGTATAATTTTTAATTACGACTTTGATGACGACCGCGTCGTCAAAAGGATTCGCGGTCTAAGGAAGGTCTTCGTCACCGAAAGTGACCGTTCCCCGGACCGGAGCTGAAGAGGTGGCAGCAACCTCTGATTGATAAACCCTTTTCAGACTCGCCTTTCTTGAAGATTCCGTACCTGCACCTCCGTGGATGCAGAAGAGATTGCCCAAGGCGCCTTCGTCATCAGCATCCACACATTCATTAGGAAAGCCGATATTGCCAAGATGGCCAATATCGTCCACTTCTTCGCATTCCCAATGGACTTCCGCTACTTCCTTAGCCTTGGAGGTTGAGGCTTTGGTAGAATCATTCTTCTGGATGAGATCTCGAAGCTTACCCTCCTTCAGAAGCTTCTCTAAGAATAGGCGGAGTGCTCTACAATCCTCTGTCAAATGACCCCTATCTCTGTGATATTCACATTAGAGAGTTGGGTTTCTGGTTTTTGGGTCAGAATTCAGCGGAGCTGGCCTCTTGAAAAAGGGCTGCTTCTGAAGGACTTGAAGCACTTCATTCATAGAAACGCCAAAGTCCGTGAAGGACTCTTGGGATTCATTGTAAAGTGAAGGAATGGGTAGAAGAGGAGGTTGAGCATACTGGATCTGGTGGATGGGGGTGACTTGCGGAGCAGGAGTAGCGGGAGTTTGAAGAAATGAATTTTGAAGTGGGAAGGATTGATTACCTCGGTTGAAGCGGTTGTTGCGGTATTTCTTACCTCTCGGAGCCGGAGGTGGGAGCTCTTGTCGGGGCTTAGAGGAAGACGGAGCCGGATAGAATCCCGCGGAGCCTTTCTGAGTGGCCTTGCTTGTCAGATTGCTCACATAGGTGGGGTTGTTGATCTCCCCTTCTATGTAGCGATTGGCAATGCTAATCAGCTCCTGATAGGAGCTAGGCTCCTTGGTTGTAACTTTGAATTTCAGAGGACCCTCCTGTAGACCACTAATCAAAGCCACCATATAGAGCTCGGGATCCATATCCCTAACTCCCAAGATCTCTTTCTGAAAACGGTCAACGAAATGTGCTGCAGTTTCGTTGTCCCCTTGCCTGATCTTGAAGAGGGTCGCAGGACCACTCTTCCTCTTCTTTGCGGTGGCGAACCTCAGGAGGAGCTCTTGCCTCAGGGCAGCAAAGCTTGGGATAGATTGACAAGGCAGCTTATAGAACCATTCCATGGCTGACCCATCGAAGGAGGTGACCATCAGCTTGCACCTCACTCCATCTGAAATGTTCCTGAGAGCCACAGCAGACTCGAAGGCTTGAAGATGGCACATTGGGTCGGTTTCTCCTCTATACACCGGAAGGCGAGGTTCTCTGAATCCATGAGGAATCGGATCCCAACGAATCTCATCGGTAAAGGGGGAAGGCTCCCCGAAAACAGAAGGTCCTGGAGGAGGAAGAAAAGAGGCAGGAGGATCTTGAGGGTAAGCAAATCCTTCTTCAAAATTCAGGGTCTGGGCCGGAGGCCCCTGTGCTGCGGCTCGAAAAGAGTTACGATAGGCGGCGAACTCCTCATGCTGAGATCGCTGAGGAGCTGCGGGCTGGAGGACGGGGTGATCGCTCGGGTGACCGCCTGCCATGCGGTCTGGAGTGGAGACCTGAGAGGTTTGAGGAAGGATCTTCTGGGAGATCGCGGCTAGAACCTGGTTCATAGCCTCAATCTGCTTCGCAGACTCCTGCTGAGCCCGGACGACTTCTTGCCGATCTCGAGCGGCCTCTTGCTGAGACCGCGCGATCTCCTGCTGAACAGAGGTGGCGTCCTGCCTAGCTCGGGCGGCCTCACGGAGAGCTTGTTCAACACGAAGCTCGAAGCGGCGTTCAAGCGCTTCTAACGGATTGTGATCGGACGGGGGAACGCTGGGAGATCGCAAGGGACGACCTCTACGGCGATCAGCCATCTTGGAAGTCTATGGATTTCACCTGACACTTCGAAATCTGAAGGTCGCGTGTTCGTTCTGTTGGTGCCAAAAATGGTACCTCCAAAATTCACACTAAAGGGGATGGGAGAAAACTGCGAAGTGCAGGTTACTAAGATAGAAGATGCTGGAAACAAAAGGAAAAACGATCACGAAATGGCGATCACAAAGAAACGAGACCGCTTACACAGGTTGTAAGTTGGAGCCTCGGAGCCAAAAGTGCTTTTCTGGTACCCCTACCCCTCTATTTATAGACGAGGGGGCTGCCCAAACGGGCAGAACTAAAAAACTACAGGCTGCCCGGGGTACAGGAGAGCTAGGGCAGGGAAATGGGGCACAAATAACAAAAATAACAAAAATAAGAAAAACGACCAGACCGCTTGAGCCGGCGATCTCGCACCATCTTGATCGCTGGGTACTTGGAAAATCAGACCAGGCTGAAGGCTGGCGATCTCGGCGATCACCTAACTTGAGACCGCTGAGACTGGGAAAAACGAACGATAAGAGGAGGTCGCGGGCTTTCTGGGCAAACAGAGATGAAAGCATAATAAAGGTGGTTGGTAAGCCGCGTACATATAGAAAACACTGAAGAAATACGAAATTCTCTAGGCGTGGGGTGCGGATAGCGACCGTGCTACCCTGACTCCTCGGAAGGCGAGTCAGCACACGGACACTCCAAGTCGCCAATGGGAGGCGAGTGTAGAGCGCGAGACTCTTCAAGTGAAAGCAAGTTAAAACAAATCGAAAGTAAAAGCATCCGCGAGACAGCATTCAGCAGAGTTATAGAAATCACAAAATATATAACATTCAAACAAGCAAATGGTTCGCGAGACGCAGCGGGTCTCGACTTGTTCGGTGCATAAAAGAGAATAAAGGAAATAGCAGGGGTGCGGGAGGACAGAGGGGACAAGAGCCGGTAGGCTTACTACTGTACCCACTGCCATCGACCCCGGCCTCGCATCCCTGTCCTTGGAGGCACTCGTAGGTAGTGGTATGCACTCATCATCGTGGGCTCTTGATGGACCAAGCGCATCTGGTCCCTCACCCGCGCGATGTGCCTCCCAGGAGAGGTCTCCTTGCACCCACCTCCCTGGTGTTCCATCTCGCCGACGAGATGCTGGTAGTCTCGCTTGAGAGCGCTCACCCTACGCTCGAAGCTGGACTGTTGCGCATCTATCTGGCTGTCATGGTCCTTTATTATCCAGGTGAGCTTGTCGAGAACTTCCGTCGTTCGCGCCTTCATCGTCTCAGGATTGGCGGGATCTCCCAAGAAATCTAAAAGGTCTTCAGGAGAGGGCGGTGGCGAAAACATCCCCTCCTCCTTGTACTAGGGGTCCATCGACGAGGCCTCTCGGCATTCTGTGAGAGCAAGCTGTGAGTAAGTTTCAATCTGATGGTCTCAGAATACAGGTTCATAGCGAGTGAGATAACTGACCTGGCACGGGTTCGTCATCCCGGCGCCGGTGGCGGGATGTGGACTGACCCGTGAATGGCTGGCCGGGGGGATGTAGAGATTTTCCCTTCCCCGGGCGGAAGGGTTCCGGATTAGCGGTTGACGTATTAGCTTCACCAGCATCGGGGGGTGAAAGTGAGGTTATATCTTAGATTTACTCTAGAGGGGGTGGGGGTGAATAGAGTATTAAAAGTTGTTCACTTATTTTTATAGCGGAATTAAAATAGTGATACTTATATGTGTATTGAGTGAGTTATAAAAACAAACACAAAGAGAGCATACAACACAATACAGAAAAATAAACAATCACAGAGGACACAAGGATTTTATAGTAGTTCCCCAATAAACATGGGTACATCTACTCTTCTATCACCCTTGGTAAGATTCCACTTGGTTTTTGATCAGGTGCCCTATCACCAATGGGGTTTTGATCAGGTGCCCAAAACACCAAGTGTGCTTTTGATCAGGTGCTCTAACCAAACTACAGGTTTTTGTTCAGGTGCCCTGCCACCAAGGGGTTAACTTTTGAAGGGAGTTTTAACCCTGTACAAGAGGGGATAAAGAGGGTTTAGATGTTCTTCTCTGTCAATAATCTGAGAGAAGACTCTAGTGGAATGTGTTGTTGTAAAGCTTCCCTTGTCTGATTGAAATTTGTTGACAGTTGAGGATGGAGCTTTCACTTGAATGAAGTATCTTCCTGTATCTTCCTGATAGCTGATGAATCTGAGAGACCAAGATTTCTCAGATTGTTTGTTGCTCTTGAAGATCTGATCTAGAAACTTGCAGCAGAAATCTGAGAGATGATTTGTATTGTTGTTCTCAGAGAATGAGATGTGCTGCTTGACGAAGTTGAAGATCTGTAAAGCTTTTTATTTCTTCCTTCTGTATTTTTCTCGATAGTATTCTTCTTCTCTTTATTTCCTGTCATGCTATATTGTAAAATGATACTGTATATCTTCTTTCTTATTCCTTTTTGAAATCTCTGACTGATTTGAATTTCAAATCTTCTGAAATAAGGAATAAAATATCTGGAGGATTATTTCTTGGAACTGCAAACCAAGACTTTAATTCCTTTTCTTTTTTAATTAATGATATCCTTTTCTGCCAAACGGCTATTTTCTCGGGAAGAGAATGGAAAGGAATAAATAAATGGAAAGATATAATCCTTGACTTATCTGGAATAAATAGAGCCGTTGTTGATAAATCTGAGTTCAGAGAATAATATAACTGATCTTCTGAAATAAATCTGCTGAGGAGAATTTTTGTCGATCTGAACAAATTCGTCGATCACAATCTGGAGTTCATCGATCTCAACTGAATCTGGCTGGAAGAATTGAATTAGTCGATCTGAAAGATATTTCGTCGAACGCAGAGATTTGGCAAATTCGTCGACCGCTGAACTGAGCAGATTCGTCGACCGCTGGGACTGAGAGGTCGTCGAATGCTGAGACTTGGTCAACTGCTGAGACTGAAGTTCATCAACCGCTGAGACGAGCTTTCGTCGACCGCTGAGAGAATTTCGTCGAACGCGGAGAGGATTTTGTCGAACGCAGAATGAGTTTGTCGAACGCAGAACCTTGGAAACAACTTAGTCCTAATAAACAAGCAGTGATCTGTTGAGTCCCAATTATATGCACATTTATGGACTCATCTGGGCCGATTATCTAGTCTATGCACTACACTTTAGGCATGTTTTCGTTCATATTTGATAGCCATTGATTATTCCATGCTATGTGCACTTCTAGGCCCATTTCGTTGTGCAATTGCACGCTTTATTGTTGGGGGTAAGCACATTGTGCTCCCCATTCTTTTTATGATATTATGATGTTGCTGGAGTTGTTTCCCCAGCTGTATGATTGCTATTTGGTGCTGTGCAGGTGGGTAGATCATCAATTATGCCCAGATTTCATGTCTGCATGAATCGCACGGTCGTGCATTTTCTCGACGCACGGTCGGCTGTGATCGTGCGCGTTCATTTACGGCCCAAAACAACATTCTAAATTTGGTCGTGCGTTTTTACGCAAGGTCGTGCGTTTGGTCGTGCATGAACAAATTCAGCAATCAGTTCTATTTAAACTGCGATTTTTATGTTTTTCAGGACCCGAACAGTTCTGCGATTTCTTCCGCCGTAAGGGGCGACTGCTCCATTTTCGTCCATTCTTCCTCCCCCTTTCACCCGAGGCCACCTCTCATCATCCAAGCACTTCAAGGGAGAGATCCTAGCCCTACTCTCATCAACCGAGGAAGGAGTACATAATTTTTGTGGTGGCCGGATCGTGACACGGAGAAGATGGGTATATTGGAGGGAAGGTGACAGCTCCTCTGGACCCCGGACGCAATTGTGGACCGAGCTAGGACGCGGATTGACAACCCGACGATTCCTACCGTGAATCCCAACAAGTCTCAGGATGTGGTTTTATTTCTAGCTTTTCCTCCTTTCCTCCTTATGATTGTAGTTAGTTTCTCTTATGTTGATGATGTTGCACTCTATATTTGTTGAACTTCTTGTCAAATATAATGAAATGTTTTCATGTTTATGAGTGCTTGAGGTGTGCTTTCGTGGTGATTGTGGTGTGAGTGTTCATTGTTGTCGCACTAGCAATTGCTAGTGGCGTACTTGTTGACGAGGTGCTTGCGACCCTCATTCCGCCGGTGTGACCCACTCCATCCGTAAGCCTACTCTCCATCCGCCAAGCGAAGCGGTGCATAGCAGCCCGTGTAATCCATCCGCCTAGCCAAGAGGTGCTAACGGCCCTCAAAACCTTTCCGCAGTTACATCGACCTCATCCGCTTGCCTACTCGCGCTTCCGCGCAGCGAATCGGTGCATAGCGGCCCGTGTAGTAATCCATCCGCCCGGTGAAGCAGTGCACTCAAGGCCTGCATAAGAGTAGTTGTAGCATTTTCTTTTATTTTCCACAACCAAATCAACCCCCCTCCGCATTCCATCCGACCAAAGGACTTCGATCTCAAGTCCTTCCTCGAACGTTAACTCCACCTTACTGTGTTCCTTGAGAGATTCGATACTTGGGGATTTACTTCCTCATATTATTACTTGACAACGACCGGTTCACTGCCGTTTCGTGTCGCAGTCTTGCTACCCCCTATAGCGGTGTGCTGAGATTTGCGCATCAAGTTTTTGGCGCCGTTGCCGGGGAACAAAGACGTGTGAGTTTTCTGGAGAGGGAGAATCTGAGAGGGAATCCCTTCTATTTGTTTATCGCGTCCTTTTTGTTTTATTTCTTCTTATTCTGTTTTATTGTTTATATTAGGTTGCTCTAGTAAATTTTTGTTAGGTGTAGTATTTTGCACAATAGTATTTTTATTTTGAATCATTTTATCTTCACACTATGTGGGCTTCATTCAATATTCGTTGTCGTTGGTGTGGAGATATTTCTCATGCTAGTGATAGATGCCCATCGGGAGATAATAGCCCTAGCACTCAAGGCCCAGCATATGGAGCACCGAATTCGTCTGGTACTCTATATGGTGCGCGTAAGTCCTATGGCTATTCTGCCGAGCCTTTACTGTCATACTTCTTTTCGGCTTCAGCACCTGCTGTGCCAAAGAAGCCCGTAAGGCAGTGCTTGTTTTGTCAGAGCACGGATCATGCCTTGAAGGATTGTGCTGCCTATCTTCGCCAAGTGGACAAGGATGACGAGTCGGATATCCGGCTCGTCCCAACTCCTACTTCTGGCAGCACACCTTCAACATCCGGTTATGTTTCTGTGCCACCTTCACATTTTGAAGGGTATGGCGTGGACACAGTCACCAGATGTGTGGCTGATCTAGGTTCTGACATGACTGAGCCCATTTCCCCTGTCCATATATCACCATGCATGAACTTGATTCTTCGTGAGGAATCGGTGCTCGACTTTTATCCGAGCATTATTCTTCCCCCTGTTGTGCATACTACTATACTCATCTCTGACGACATTGTTGATGATGTGTTGCAGAATGAGGCAGGTGATCTTAGTATTATGCCTGTTCCTATGGAGGAGGACAACCTTCTAGGTGAAGAGGAGTTTTCCTCAGCACTGGTGGAGGAAGTCCAAATCTTGGGCATGACTACTGTTGATCCCGCCGAACCTTGTAGCATTGATGACAATGCAAACATTATTTTACTTCCCCAACCTGATGGGAGTGAGACCGGGACCACTCCCCCGATTGATATTTATTTAAGTTTTTCTTCTCTTTTATTCCCTAACCCCCCTTCTTTATCCGAGCCTATGCAGGTTGAGCCTCCACAGGTACTTCAGGAGGACTTGGAGCATTCTGCTCAAGTCAATGATGAGTGCATCCTCTCATGTGAGGAGGTTGATTCCCCCTCCATAGAGGAAGCCTCATTCATTGCCTTCTTCTCCTGCTGCCTCCCTGGAGATGACACCTTGCTAGGCAAGGATTTATTTTGTGGTGAGACGAGTGAGGACCAGCTCTCCTCCTCTTCTTACTTCCTATTCCCGCTACCTGTTTTCAGCAGGTATTTTATTTAGGTAGGGGAGTAACTGTTCTGTCGCCGTATCGGTACCTGCTACTGACGCGCGTATTAGAACAGTTACCTGTTCATTTACTTTTCCATACTCCCATTAGCTAGAACTGTTTTAAATTTAAATAAGTCGTGCTGGGATGACTTATTTCTGCATTTTTATTTTCATCTAGTTTAGTTTAGTTAGTTGTATATCATTTTGCTTTGTACATTTTTCTTTTGTTTTTGCGGAGCTCACCACTGCAGGTCCTTTTCTGGATGGCGGATACTGGAGCTTTCTCTTGGTTGACACGCCAATCTTCTGGTATGCTCACTTGCTGAGCATTGGGTACTCTCTTCCCCTAGCCCTCAATTAAATTTCATGTTGATATTTTATGCTGGTTGGTTTAGTTTAAGTCTGGGGGAGAGATATTTATTGTACCCACTGCACGTGCACATCTCAGTGCATGCTAGAAGTATTTTATTTTCAGTTATATATGATTTTGTTGCATTTTCTTCGCACACCACAGCACCCACATGAGCGTGTACTTAGTTGTTGGCGCGTCATGAGTTGAATTCATTTCCTCTGTGTGATTGGGAAAATCATTGTGCTGGCTTTTAAATTACGTAGTGGAGTAAAATGTTGACTCCGGTGTTCCTAGTCAACTACTCATATGAGTATAGGGATTTGTGTAGATTAGATTTCTTTTTATACTTTTAGTTTTATGCATTTCTTTTAGTGTAAATATTGTTTACTCTACTCAAATGGTGAATCCGGTGTTAATCAAAAGGTAGCATAGGGATGTGTGTAAAGTATCGTTAGATATGTATTGCTCAAGCCGGGAGGAAGGATAATCTTTCTCGGTGGCTAAGAACTTGCCAACAAGCGATTCTTGAAGCATAGGCATATGATAGTTCTTTTGCGTGAGAATGACGTAGGCCATCATTTTGGCCCGGTTGGGCTTTTATGCCCATTCCTATCGCTCTATCCTCGTTAGCCCAGTTGTGCCTACCCGTTCTTTTGGTTCAGCTCCTGTATTGTTCGCCAAAGCCTAAACTCCAATCTTAGTCGCACACCTAGATGCAAGCACGTTGTCTAAATTTTAAATTGGTGGTGTTGATTGTGGAAATACAATGTGAAAGTAAGGATGTGCATCTTTGAAAATTTGCTGAAATCACTGAAGAAAGAAAAAAGAAAAAAAAATATATAAGAAAAAGATTTGAAAAGAAAAAGAAAAATGAAAGAGTTTAATTGAAAATCTTTGTGAGATATATTTTGGGAGTAGGCGGTGCACACACACATGTTTTCAAGTTCAAGTCTGGGGGTGTGGTGCACCCGCGCGTATTGTGGCTGCTTGGATAGTGCTTTGCACTTGCTCATTTGGGTTTAGGTGTGCTCAGCCTTCGTGTTTATCTTTGTTTACCTCACCGTAACCCAAGCCCCATCTCTAACCTAAATTCCTACCGACTCACGCTATGAACCAATCTAGTGTCATGGAGAGAATGTGACCGGGCGAGCCTATGGTCACCGACACCGATGGATTTCGGTGGAGTTTGTCCGGCACCCCAATCTTGAGCAATGCTCATCTCAGCGCTTAGTTTACTTTCTCCGTATGCGTGATCGGATGATTCACCGTAGTTCACCATTTTGAGTGTTTGTAATATGCTTTTACTCTTTTAGAAATCTATAAACTGTTTGTGTATAATGAGAAATCTTCTCTATTATATTTCTTATGCACATGAGCATGCGACTTCGCATGGTACTCTGTATTGTAATTCTAAGCCATCTACTTTTCTTTCCCCGTTTGCTTAGAATTTGTTTGCTCGGGATGCGCAAACAGGTAAGTCTGGGGGTGTGATGAGTCCCAATTATATGCACATTTATGAACTCATCTGGGCCGATTATCTAGTCTATGCACTACACTTTAGGCATGTTTTCGTTCATATTTGATAGCCATTGATTATTCCATGCTAAGTTCACTTCTAGGCCCGTTTCGTTGTGCAATTGCACGCTTTATTGTTGGGGGTAAGCACATTGTGCTCCCCATTCTTTTTATGATATTATGATGTTGCTGGAGGTGTTTCCCCAGCAGTATGATTGCTATTTGGTGTTGTGTAGGTGGGAATATCATCAATTATGCCCAGATTTCATGTCTGCATGAATCGCACGGTCGTGCATTTTCTTGACGCACGGTCGGCTGCGATCGTGTGCGTTCATTTACGGCCCAAAACAACATTCTGAATTTGGTCGTGCGTTCTTACGCACAGTCGTGCGTTTGGTCGTGCATGAACAAATTCTGCAATCTGTTCTATTTAAACTGCGATTTTTAGGTTTTTCAGGACCCGAACAGTTCCGCGATTTCTTCCACCGTAAGGGGCGACTGCTCCATTTTCGTCCATTCTTCCTCCCCCTTTAACCCGAGGCCACCTCTCATCATCCAAGCACTTCAAGGGAGAGATCCTAGCCCTACTCTCATCAACCGAGGAAGGAGTACACAGCTTTTGTGGCGGCCGGATCGTGACACGGAGAAGACGGGTATATTGGAGGGAAGGTGACAGCTGCTCTGGACCCCGGACGCAGTTGTGGACCGAGCTAGGACGCGGATTGACAACCCGACGATTCCTACCATGAATCCCAACAAGTCTCTTGATGTGGTTGTATTTCTAGCTTTTCCTCCTTTCCTCCCTATGATTGTAGTTAGTTTCTCTTATGTTGATGATGTTGCACTCTATATTTGTTGAACTTCTTGTCAAATATTATGAAATGTTTTCATGTTTATGAGTGCTTGAGGTGTGCTTTCGTGGTGATTGTGGTGTGAGTGTTCGTTGTTGCCGCACTAGCAATTGCTAGTGGCGTGCTTGTTGACGAGGTGCTTGCGACCCTCATTCCGCCGGTGTGACCCACTCCATCCATAAGCCTACTCTTCCATCCGCCAAGTGAAGCGGTGCATAGCAGCCCATGTAATCCATCCGCCTAGCCAAGAGGTGCTAACGGCCCTCAAAACCTTTCCGCAGTTACATCCACCTCATCCGCTTGCCTACTCGCCCTTCCGGGCAGCGAATCGGTGCATAGCGGCCCGAGTAGTAATCCATCTGCCCGGTGAAGCAGTGCGCTCAAGGCCTGCATAGGAGTAGTTGTAGCATTTTCTTTTATTTTCCACAACCAAATCAACCCCCCTCCGCATTCCATCCGACCAAAGGACTTCGATCTCAAGTCCTTCCTCGAACGTTAACTCCACCTTACTGTGTTCCTTGACAGATTCGATACTTGGGGATTTATTTCCTCATATTATTACTTGACAATGACCGGTTCACTGCCGTTTCGTGTCGTAGTCTTGCTACCGCCTATAGCGGTGTGCTAAGATTTGTGCATCATGATCCTAGCCCAAATCAGTAATATGGTTATTCCAACAATCTCCCCCCTATTTGGGTTAGGACACTATTTGACCAAAATTAAAAAAAATCAAAACACAGAGTATATATATCTGACAGATTATAAATATTTCAGCAGATATATAAGAAATATGATACTCTGAGTTTAGAAACATTACATTTGAAAACAGAAATAATAATAACAAACAATCAGAACCTTTGCTTTCTGAATTCTTGCTTTCTGACTTTCTGAATTCTGATATTGTCTTTCTCTGAGTTTTGGGTTTGATTAACTGAGCTGTAGCAATAACTGAATATCTGAATTTGTATCTGTTGCTTCTTCTATATCAAAAGCTGTATCTGAATTTGCATTAAGCGAGAGCAAACACGGCATCTGAAATTGCAACATATGTAGCTTCTTCATGCATCAGTATCTCCCCTGAGAGCATCTCCCCCTGAGACTAGAGCTTCTTCCGCTTTCTCCCTCTGCCTAGTTCATAGAACATCTCCCCCTGAGCAAAAAGTGCATCATATGGAGCTTCTTCATAGAACTTCTCCCCCTGCCTAGTTTCAGGAAGACCTGGAGCTAGGCCCCTAGAAGAAGGGACATTTGAAGAGGAGGAAGGGAAGGATGCAATCTGATGTTCTGATAATGTCGTTGCATTCTTTGTCTTAAGGATATGTACCCATTCCTTTATTTCTGCTACTGGGAGTTTGATTCTGACACCAATTGAAAGTCCTGGTTTTCTGATATTGAACTTGCAATTTCATTTGCATTCTCTGTCTTGAGAGTGTAAACCCATTCATTTATTTCTATAACTTATAATAATCTTCCCAATTGAGAGTCCTCTGATATCAGTTGAGGTCTCTGATATCAAAAGAAAAATGAGTTTGATCCTGGTGGTCAATGACTTCTTAAGTTGTTATTCTTCAAACAATTGAAGAATATCTTAGAAGAAATGACTGCTTGAGATAGTGATCATGTACCTACAAAATGTCTCTGGTAGAGGTGGTGTTTCTCTCCTTATTTAATATGTTAGTTGTTCTTGACCAAGACTACTTTGGGTCCTTTTGTTTTTCCAAAAAATTCTGAAATGAAAGACATCTCGGGCTGATTCTTATAACCTTGTGGATGATATCTCCTTGGAGGAATTATCCACTCAGTGAAAGGATTAAAAGTATGTGAAGAATAAGAATTATTTTGATATTCAGTAAATTTTCCGTTCGACGAATTCGGGTGAATTCATCGATCGACGTTCGACGAAGTGAATTGCTTTCGTCGAGCGTCGTTCGAATAATAACTATACTGAAATTCTAGCTTCAGAGTTGGTCGATCTCCCTTCGATGAAATGAACTGCTTTCGTCGAGCTCCGTTCGACGAATTCTGCTGAAATTCTGTATTCTTAACAGCCTTGCTTGAAATGTTTTCATCTATTTCTACAGCCTCTTTGCCCTTGGCAGAAATGAATTTTACTAGTGTAGAAAGTATGTTTTTCTTAATCAGAGGTGGCTCACTTGATGATTCACCTAAGCCCAGTTTGCCACTTAATCTGGCATTCACTGTGCTTGTGATGTCCATCAGTTTGATACTTCTCCCATTTAGGGATTCTTCAAATTTCTTAGCTTCAGACAACTTGTTCTCAATGAGAACAATATGTTCTCTGGAGGCAGCCAATTCTTTCTTAAGAATATCATTTTCTTCACTTAGTTGGTTCATTTGAGCCAACTTATTTCTGAGAGAGATTATCTCTTTCTCAGATTTGATTAAATCTAAGCAAAGAACTTTGAATTCATCTTTGAATTCAATTGAATTAAAATCAAAATTTGAGATTACCTGATCAACATCATTGTCAGACTCTGATTCATCTGAGTGTTTTGCTGAGGCATTGATAGCCATCATGCAGAAGCTTATTTCTTCTTCATCATCACTGGAGCTGGATGATGATGCATTTTCCGACTCACTGTGTAACACCCTTCCAGTACAAATAATATAACAGTAGGTCCGGCCGGGACCCCACGCTATACTAACCATACTAGCTAGGTGTTAAAAGGAGATATACAGAAAAGAACTACACCAGAGTATACTAAACATAAGCGGAAGCATAAAGGTTTAACATTTCTTTCAGAATAGTCTACTATCATAGGAACGAAACAATAAAGTGTAGAGTTACGGCCTTAAGGCCTTACATTCCAAAAAGTACAAAACTCCAAAAACATACTTCGGCACGCAGGCCGGCAATACATGAAAAAGCAGAAAATAGGCTGGCCTTCGAGGGCCAACACAGCAAAAGGGCCACCACCCGCTATTTCCCGCTTGGCTCAGCTGCACCTGCAACAACGATCCACCAAAACGTGGCAAACAGGTAACCGGTCAGCTAAAGCTGACCAAAATTATAACGACCCCACCCCTAAAGCCGGGGTGGTGGTACTCCTTCCCTGCATGCATACAGTATAGACATAGATTGTCAAGGTACATTCAAACACCACATGTACAAGCAATCAACACTAACGTGGGCACGCACGACCACACATTTTGTGCTCTCAAGGCACTCTCACGGTGTACTCTCCGAGTTACACCTAACAACTCCTTAAACAAAGAGTTCGCATGAGCTTTGACCGTCAAGACTAACTTGCCTTACGAACCAATCCCAACATCATACGGTGCACCGAGGAGCTACCTCTTCACCGATTTGGTATGGGAGCGGGTTCAGTTCAGCTTTGCCCGTGCTCAAATCATCGGAATCAATCGTCGTGACGCGGGTACAACTTCACCTCGTCCGGAATAACGAAAGGAGCTTTTACACCTCCACAACCAGTTCCCTGGGAGCTACCGCCGGCGCTAGCACTAGCGCTGGGCGGTAGAGGCATATCTCCGAATCCACCCACAACTTCGGGTATTTCCTGGAGGTTACGTCCAGGACTCCCTGCAATACTCTACTGTACACAGAACCCGAAAATAGCGCAAACAAAACACGGAGTCTTCTCCGGCATAATTAATCACTATAGCCATCACCAATCTAGACCAACCTGTCCGGATGGGTTTCACACATAATGCCTATATCCGTACTACGATTCCGGATGCTAATGCAAGTAACCAAAGGGGATCGAAATGATCAACCCGTTGGAAAACTCCCTTTTCTCCACCAATCGGTGGGGGATTTTCCATGCAAACATGCCATAAAAAGGAGGACTTCACTTGTCGAATTAGAAGATCGTTACCCTTGTCATTTTCTTATTCACCATGAGAATCCAAGATTCTAAATGGATGAAAAGGACCGCATCGGGCTGCTCTCCGTGGATCTGTAAATGGCTTGCGATTCGGAGCTTCGGAGCTCTGTCAATGGTGGAAGACACCTTCTTCTTCCTCTGGTCAAGGCTTAAGAAATCCCGGATTAAACCCCAGCCATCGGATCTAAGAACATAAGGAATTGACGGCCACGATTTCAAATCACGGATCTGTATCGCGCGCTAGCGCCGGCGCTAGCGCTAGCGCCTGCGCTAGCTTCCGTCTCGACGGCTAGCGTCTGGCGACACTTAAAGCTTCCGTCTCGACGGCTAGCGTCTGGCGAGACTTAAAGCTTCCGTCTCGACAGCTAGCAACCGTCGAGATGGCTAGCGCCAGGCGGTAGCACTACCGCCTGCGCTAGCTCCCAGCAGCCCAATTCTGCTTCAAAGTTTTGGGGTGTTACAACTCCACCCCTTTAACAGAATTTCGGCCCGAAATTCCAAAAACAGAATGGTACAAAAAGATTATACCTGAAAGGAAAAGCTCGGGGTACTCCGCAAGCATGTTTTGCTCTCTTTCCCAAGAGAGTTCCTCTTTTCCGCAGTTGTTCCAACCGACCATCACCATCCGAATGGACTTGTTATGCAACTGCTTCACTTCAGTGTCTTCAATGCAAATGGTTTGACTTTCGTCACTAGCCCACCATCTACCGACACTTTGCTGACCGCAACAACATGAGTAGGCTCTTTCACAGCCTTCCGCAAAACAGAAATGTGAAATACGTCATGAAGCCCGCTTAGCTCCGAAGATAGAGCAAGCCGGTAGGCATCTTCACCAATGCACTCCAAGATCTCGAATGGTCCTAAGTATCTCGGACTTAGCTTTTTCAAGCGTCGGATCCTCGATACTCCTTTGAATGGTTTGATCTTGAGATAAACCCAGTTGCCAACGGCGAACTCCACATTCCGGTGATTTGCATTGTAGTATTTTGCTTGCCTATCCTGGGCAATGAGCAACCGCTCCTGAATATCCTGAATTGATGTATTTGCCTCATCCATGTCCTTGCGTTTTAACAACTTAGTGTCGCCCGTTTCAGCCCAAGATAACGGTGTGCGACATTTCCTACCATAAAGAGCCTTGAAAGGTGCCATCTTTATACTTGCTTGGTAGCTATTGTTGTAAGCAAACTCAATCATAAAGAGATGGTCCTCCCATCTCTTTCCGAAGTCCAGGGCGCACATCCTTAGCATGTCCTCCATCGTCCTATTGGTCCTTTCGGTTTGTCCATCCATTTGCGAGTGGAAGGCCGTGCTAAACTTTAGCTTGGTACCCAATAATTGATGAATCAGCCTCCAAACATTTGATGTGAACCGCCCATCACGAACACTGACGATGCTACAGGGAATCCCGTGCAACCGTACGATGTTATCGACGTACAACTTTGCCAGCTTTTCCACAGAATCATCCTTCCGGTTCGGAATAAAGTGTGATACCTTCGTCAATCGGTCCACGACCACCCAGATGGCGTCGTTTCCATGTTGCGATCTCGGCAATCCGTGCACGAAATCCATCGAAATATCATCAAACTTCCATTCCGGAATCGGCAAGGACTTCAGAAACCCGCCAGGACGTTGACATTCCGCCTTCACCAACGCGCAAGTATGACACTTGGATACGTAAAGGGCAACGTCTTTCTTCATACCCGGCCACCAGAAGAGTTTCTTCATATCCATGTACATTTTTGTGCTCCCAGGGTGGATCGAGTACTTGGTATGATGAGCCTCGTACATCAACTCCGCCCGTAGAGTGCCAACATTTGGGACACACAATCTGTCCTTTTTCCACATAAGGCCATCTTCGAAAGAGAAATCAGCGTTTGACCCATCGACGGTCTCCTCTTTATAGAGTTTCATGCTCTCATCCAGCTCCAATGCTTGTCGAACTCGGTCGGCAAGGTCGTATTAAACTTCCATCCAGTTCAAGCATGCTGAAGGAGACGCTCTTCTATCGACGCAATTGATCTCCATATCTTCTAGCTCGCGGATTAGACGCTCATCGTGCATCAAAATCCAATTTGCTTGAGCAGGAGTCCGACGACTCAACGCGACCGTAACTACCTTTCCCTTACCAGGAGTATATTTGATGTCGAAGGTGTAGTCCCCAAGGAACTCCATCCACCTCCTCTGATGCATATTCAACTCCTTTTGATCCAGCAGGTACTTGAGGCTCTTGTGGTCAGTAAAGATATCAATCTTCATGCCACACAAGTAATGCCTCCAAAGCTTGAGGGCGAAAACCACGGCCGCTAGCTCCAAATCATTGACCGGGTAGTTCCTTTCATGAACCTTCAGTTGTCGGGAGTCGTAGGCAATTACCTTTCCGAACTGCACTAGGACGCAACCCAAACCACTCCCCGAGGCGTCACTATAAATTTCGTAGCCTTCCGTACCACATGGCGAGCATAGAATGGGCGTCGTGGTCAGACGGCTCTTCAATTCTTCAAAAGCTCAAGCGCACTCAGGCGACCAATCGAACTTGTGATCTTTCCTAGTCAGTTTAGTGAGAGGGAGTGCGACCCTCGAGAAGTTCTCCACAAAGCGCCTATAATAGCCGGCAAGTCCTAAGAAACTTCGGACTTCCGCTACATTTTTCAACACAGGACACGCTCGGATTGCTTCTATTTTCGACGGATCAACCGCAATTCCATCCCCACTAACAACATGACCCAGGAATGCTACCGACGATAGCCAAAACTCACATTTGGAGAACTTGACATATAGTTGACTCCTCCTCAGGGTGCTCAAAACTGCGTGCAGATGCTCTGCATGCTCCTCCTCCGACTGAGAGTATACCAAAATGTCGTCGATGAAGACGATCACAAACTGATGCAAATACTCTCAGAACGTTCTATTCATTAAGTCCATGAATACCGACGGTGCATTAGATAGACCGAACGGCATAACAGTGAACTCATCGTGCCCAAAGCGGGTACTGAACGCTGTCTTTCGAATGTCACAATCCTGAATACGAAGCAGATAATAGCCATACCTTAAGTCAAGCTTAGAGTATACCGTCGACCCAACCAGTTGGTCGAATAAGTCGTCGATTCTTGGAATCGGATAATGGTTCTTCTCGGTCAACTTATTCAGCTCTCGATAGTCGATACATAGACGCAAGCTCCCGTCCTTCTTTTTCACAAAGAGGACTGGTGCACTCCAAGACGATAAACTCGAACGTACGTAGCCTTGCTCTAGCAGCTCTTGCAATTGGACCTTCAGCTCTGCCAATTCCTTTGGCGCTATCTGGTACGGTGAGCGGGCCACAGGTTTGGCACCTGGCACCAGTTCAATACAGAAATCAATCTCCCGTTGAGGCGGAGCCCCAGGGAGTTCGTTAGGAAACACGTCGGGGTAGCCGGCTACAACTGGGACATCGCATAACATGTGATTTGGCTCCGAAGCCTCAATCCTCGCATACCTGCGAACGTGGTTTCATCTTCGGTGTTCTTTCTCAGAGTGATCTCCATTGAATTGCAATCTATGCATGCTCGCTGCTCCGAGAGCCAGTCCATACCGAAGATCACATCAAATTCAGCTAACGGTAATAACGACGCTTCCAAGTCGAAATCCTGATTTCCTATCCGCACCTTCACGCGGCTCTTCCTATCCGCACTCATGCGAGACCCGTTAGGTAGCACGACCTCCAATTTATCTTTTGCTAAGGCTGACGGCACTCCGATTCGCACCACGAAGCCCGTAGACAGAAAAGAGTGCGATGCTCCTGTATCAAATAGAGCTCTCGCCGGATAGTTGAAAATTAGGACAAAGCCTAATTGCACACAAATAAAACATAAGGTCGCACAATGGTATCAATCACACATAGCTATGTAAAATCTAACATTTAATTCATACCTGTGACGACATCAGTTTGTCGTATGGCTTCTTGCTGGCCAAGCGAATAAACTCTAGGCTGGGTCAGAATATGTTGGTGAGCAGAAGACTCCGCAGATTTACCCCTTTCCGTATGACCCACAGCACGAGCATAGTCCAACGCTCGGTTCTCCGGCTTTGGGGGACCACTTCTACACACACGCTCCTTGTGTCCCACCTTCCCGCAGGTGAAACATGTAATAGAGTTATATGCTGTCGTAGCTCCCTACACATTTGAGCGAGTTGGCTCCGCCGGTTTGAACTTCCTTTTGTTCCTCCTGAACTCCGACTTGGACTGAGAGGCCGGCGCATGAAACTCGGGTTTCTTTGCCACGCCTTGTGCTTGCACTCTCTTCATGTCCAACTCCAGAGATATGGCGCTTTGCACAACCACATGGAAGCCAAACGTCATTGGGCCTGCAAGGAGAAGCCTCAACTCATCTCGAAGACCTTCATAAAACTTGTTCGTCTTCATTTCCTCATCTTCCACCAAAAACCCCGCATAGCGGCCCAATCTAGTGAACTTGTGCAAGTACTCATCCACCGAGCTATCGCCTTGAGTTAACTTCAAGAACTGGTTCTGCAACGCAATGCGTTGGGCAGAAGGAATATACCTCTGAAGAAACGACTTTGAGAACTCCGCTAATGTGATCTCGGTAATCTCCTTGCCTCCAAACCTATGCACTTCCTGCTCGGCCCACCAAAGCTCCGCCTCTCTGTTGAGGAGGAAGGTGGCTAGAGTGACCATCATAGCTTCTTCTGTTGCTGTTGCCTTCAGAGTTTTTCTAACCGTTGACAGCCAGTCCTCCGCGTCCATTGAGGATCCAATCCCCGAAAAGGTTGGAGGATGGAAACTTAGAAAGTGCTGGAGTTGTTGATCACGCACTCGCGCAACAACTACTCGCTCTACTTGACATTCCACTCTTGGCTCCACCGCAGGTTCCACTGCGGCCACTGGTACAGAGATCTCCACCCTCGGTTCCACTGCAGGTTCCACTGCGGGTTCCACTGCGGCAGCTGCCACCGGGGCCACATCCGGAGTAGGCATAACAGGCTGTGCAAGCCTTTGGGGTTGAGTGTTGATCATCGCTAAGACCGCTTCAGTGATTAACCTGATCATCTCAGCTGGAGGAGTGGTCGCTGGCACCTCAGCCGACGCACTACTTTCAGTGGTGTTACGGGGTCGAGACTGCCCCGCAGCACTCCTAGTCACCTATAATCGTGGAAGACACAATTTAGTGACTGAAAACAAGGCAAACAACAATCATGGAACGCTCAGGTTCCGCAAACAAGTATGTTTTTCCATTCCTAAGTGGACATTCTTATTAGTTTTGTTGTTTTAGGTGAATGCACATCCCGTGCACACCACCCCTTAAAAGGAATTCGTCCTGAATTCGCTAAACTACGGATCGACGCCCTAATTCCGATACCAAATTGTAACACCCTTCCAGTACGAATAATATAACAGTAGGTCCGGCCGGGACCCCACGCTATACTAACCGTACTAGCTAGGCGTTAAAAGGAGATATACAGAAAAGAACTACACCGGAGTATATTAAACATAAGCGGAAGCATAAAGGTTTAACATTTCTTTTAGAATAGTCCACTATCACAGGAATGAAACAATAAAGTGTAGATTTACGGCCTTAAGGCCTTACATTCCAAAAAGTACAAAACTCCAAAAACATACTTCGACGCGCAGGCCGGCAATACATGAAAAGCAGAAAAGAGGCTGGCCTTCGAGGGCCAACACAGCAAAAGAGCCACCGCCCGCTATTTCCTGCTTGGCTCACCTGCACATGCAACAACGATCCACCAAAACGTGGCAAACAGGTAACCGGTCAGCTAAAGCTGACCAAAATTATAACGACCCCACCCCTAAAGCCGGGGTGGTGGTACTCCTTCCCTGCAGGCATACAGTATAGGCATAGATTGTCAAGGTACATTCAAACACCACATGTACAAGCAATCAACACCAACGTGGGCACTTACGGCCACACATTTCTTTCTCTCAAGGCACTCTCACGGTGTACTCTCCGAGCTACACCTAACAACTCCTTAAACAAAGAGTTCGCATGAGCTTTGACCGTCAAGACTAACTTGCCTTACGGACCAATCCCAACATCATACGGTGCATCGAGTAGCTACCTCTTCACCGATTCGGTATGGGAGCGGGTTCGGTTCAGATTTGCCCGTGCTCAAATCGTCGGAATCAATCATCGCGACGCGGGTATATCTTCACCTCGGCCCGAATAACGAAAGGAGGTTTTACACCTCCACAACCAGTTCCCTGGGAGCTACCGCCGGTGCTAGCACTAGCGCCGGGTGGTAGTGGCAGATCTCCAGTTCCACCCACAACTTTGGTTATTTCCTGGAGGTTTCGCCCAAGACTCCCTGTAGTACTCTACTGTACACAGACCCAAAAATAGCGCAAACAAAACACGGAGTCTTCTCCAGCATAATTAATCACTATAGCCATCACCAATCCAGACCAACCTATCCGGATGGGTTTCACACACAATGTCTATATCCGTACTATGATTCCTGATGCTAATGCAAGTAACCAAAGGGGATTGAAACGATCAACCCGCTGGAAAACTCCCTTTTCTCCACCAATTGGTGGGGGATTTTCCATGCAAACATGCCATAAAAAGGAGGACTTCACTTGTCCAAGTAGAAGATCGTTACCCTTGTCATTTTCTTGTTCACCATGAGAATCCAAGATTCTAAATGGATGAAAAGGACCGCACCGGGCTGTTCTCCGTGGATCTGTAAACGGCTCATGATTCGGAGCTTCGGATCTCCGTCAATGGTGGAAGACACCTTCTTCTTCCTCCTTGGCTTTCCTTTTTCTCAAGCTTGAAGAGAGATAAGACTTTAGAAATAAATAGAATATCTCCTCTGGTCAAGGCTTAAGAAATCCCGGATTAAACCCCAGCCATCGGATCTAAGAACATAAGGATTTGATGGCCACGATTTCAAATCATGGATCTGTATCGCGCGCTAGCGCTAGCTTCCGTCTCGACGGCTAGCGTCTGGCGACACTTAAAGCTTCCGTCTCGACGGTTAGCAACCGTCGAGATGGCTAGCGTGAGGCGGTAGCACTACCGCCTGCGCTAGCTCCCAGTAGCGCAATTCTGCTTCAAAGTTTTGGGGTGTTACACACTGCTTGAGTCATATATAGCCATCAAGCATTGGTCCATCTCATTTGCATTTTCTTCATCTTCAGAAGAGCTGGATGAAGATTCTGATTCTGTTTCACTCCATGTTTCAGCTATAAACCCTCTTCCCTTATGCTTGTGTTTGTGGGAGGAAGGCTTGCTGGAGTTCCTCTTTTCTTCTTTATCTTTTCTCTTTTCCTTCTTTTGATTCTCTGGACACTCAGGTAGTATGTGTCCAGGTTTCCTGCAGCCAAAACAAATTATTTCTTTAGAACTTGATTTGTCATACCTTGGCTTTTCTCTTGATCTGGAATCCTTCTTTCCGAAGTCCTTCTTAGCCATTTTATAGAATCTCTTTGCTAGTAGGCTCATGAACTCCACATCTCTTGGAGCTTTTTCTTCTTCAGTAGCTTGGAAAGCTATACTTCTCTCCTTCTTGGATACTGGAGATGAAGTAGATTGTCCAGCTTCTCTGGATTTGATAAGCTGCTCATAGGATTTGAGTTTGCCTAACAAGCTCTCAGTGGAGATCTCATTAAGGCTTCTGGCTTCTTTGATTGGCCAGATCCTAGAGTCCCATGTGCTGGGGAAGCACATTAGGATCTTATCATTGACCTCAGTGATGGAGATCACTTTGATTATGAGACTGAGTCTATTGTACATATCAGCCACTGTCTCAGTTTCTCCTTTCTTGAAGTTTTCATACTGAGAAATGAGGTGGGATCTTTTATCTTTTCTTTCGTCTGCTAATCCTTCAACCATATTGTTGAGTGACATCCAGATTTCCCTTGCTGAAGTGCATTCCACAACTTTTTCGAAAATGTCATCTGACATTGTCTGTGTCAATATGTTCATAGCTTTGGCATCAGCACTTCTCTACTTCTTTTGAGTATCTGTCCACTCAGGAGGTGGAACAGCATTATTTGTTATTGTGGTTTCAGCACTTGTTGTTGTTGTAGGTGTAGGAGGTCCTGTCAAAATAACATTAAAAATTTCTTCGTCAATAGAATTCATTTATAATCTGATCCTTTCCTTCCATAGTGCAAACTTATTTAGATTGCACATAGGAGGTCTTGTGCTTGAATATTATTTGTTCTGTGACATGAGTTTTTAAGCAAAAGAAAACTCTAAAATAAATTTAAGATCTAATTGATCTTTTGATTCAGGTGTTAGCCTCTATACAATCAACCAATCTCTGATACCAATTGAAAGTGAGGTTAGATCTTAGATTTACTCTAGAGGGGGGGGGGGGGGGGGGGTGAATAGAGTATTAAAAGTTTTTCACTTATTTTTATAGCCGAATTAAAATAGTGATACTTATATGTGTATTGAGTGAGTTATAAAAACAAACACAAAGAGAGCACACATCATAATACAGAAAAATAAACAATCACAGAGGACACAAGGATTTTATAGTAGTTCCCCAATAAACCTGGGTACGTCTACTCTTCTACCACCCTTTGTAGGATTCCACTAGGTTTTTGATCAGGTGCCTTATCACCAATGGGGTTTTGATCAGGTGCCCAAAACACCAAGTGAGCTTTTGATCAAGTGCTCTAACCAAACTACAGGTTTTTGTTCAGGTGCCCTGCCACCAAGGGGTTAACTTTTGAAGGGAGTTATAACCTTGTACAAGAGGGGATAAAGAAGGTTTAGATGTTATTCCCTGTCAATAATCTGAGAGAAGACTCTAGTGGAATATTTTGTTGTAAAGCTCCCCTTGTCTGATTGAAATTTGTTGACAGCTTGAGGATGGAGCTTTCTCTTGAAATAGATATCTTCCTTTATAGCTGATGTGTAATACCCCAAAATTCATATAATTGCTTTCCATGAAGACCCTAAGAGCATTAGAGGAGTCCCATGGGGTTTTGGGGATGTTTGGGGGTGTTTAGGAAGCTTTTTAGAGAAGCTGATTTTTGACATGGCTTGCGACACGGCCATGTGCAAGGCCGTGTCCATGAATTTTAAGCGTCAAACTTTGGCAGAGAAGGTCATGGCTAGGCACACGGCTGTGTCCCTAACCGTGTATATCCACACGGCCATAGCCATGGCCGTGTGCTGGGGTGTGTCTAGCTCCAGTTTTTCCTGTGTGTTCACACGGTTTGGCACACGGCCGTGTGCCAAGCCGTGTACGAGTTTTTCCAGCCCGTTTTTATGTTTAAATCTGAGCCATCCGTTGAGTTGTGAGGAGATCTGATGGTGGGAAATATTTCTTGATGGCTTAAGGTCGGGAAATGAGGGTTTAGAACCTCATTTCACCCACCCCACTCTCTCTCTTACCTTTGAAAACCTAAAGAGAAGGAGGAGCCATTTTCCCCCCATTGAAGGAGCTCCAAAGCTTGGATTTGCAAACCGAGACCGGATTTGCGGAGAGGAGTCCGCTGCCATCGTTTCCCACTGAGCAAGTTTTGTTCCATGGCGCCGAAGCGTGCTCCAAGGGTAACGATTCTTTCTCCCGATTTTTGGACTTGTCATTTGTCCTCTCTTCCATTTCTCTATGCTTGCATGAGGAATCCCTTTCACCAAATAGGTGAAGTGTAGGATTTTCCTCAAGTTCTTTAGAACTCCGGGTCGATTGTGTCCGTCCCCGGCATATTGCATGTAGAAAATCCGGTAGTCGTGCGGATTTAGGCATTTTGTGTGAAGCCTATTCGTGGTCGTGAGCCAGAATCGGTGATGCTTGGTTTGCGACGTTGCATTTAGGTTAAGCCTAGAATGCGTGCCGGAGAATGACTCCGTGAAATCATCTTTAGTGTTGCGGGATTTAAATTGTAGGCGTCTTGTGAAGATCCTAACGAAAGCCCCATGCTTTGAGATTGGATGAAGGCAAACCTTCGCCACGAAATTGATGCGGAGTGTATTGTACCTCCTTTGTTGAATATTTGTGAAGCCTAGATCCCTGCGAAGGGGTTAGGTGCGTAGCTTATATTTTGTGTAGCACTTGAAAGTGCTAAACCCTTACGGGCCGAGGTGAATCCATACCCGCGTCGTGCGATAGATCGCGACGATTAGAGCACGGGCAAAGCTAAACCGAACCCGTTTCCATGCAGATCGGTAAGAGGTCCCTACCTCATGGAAGCCGTGTGATCATGGGAGAGGTCGTGGAAGGTGATACCTAGACCGACCAAAAGCTCTTTTTCCCACCTAAGGCGATGGCTCTTACGGTGGAGTGTTTCGTGGAATTGATGTTGTTAGCCTCATGCGGTTGTTTAGGTGGTTGTGGGGAACCTTCGGGTGAACCCAACCAACATCATGTGCATACCTTGGTTCCCTACTTTTGATGCTCAACCTAGAAGATTGATTGTGCTTGAAACCTCATCTTGTGTAGTTGCACTTTCTTTATATTCGTACATGTGCTAGTATGGCTTGCTTGCAGGGTAGAAGCTCTGCCACCCCGGGAAAGGGGTGGGGTCGTTATAATTTGGTCAGCTGTGCTGACCGTTACTTTGTTTGCCACCGCTTGGTGGAATGTTCTTATGCAGGTGCAGGTGAGCCTAGTGGGAAATAGCGGGCGGTGGCCCCTTTGCTGAGTTGGCCCTTGAAGGCCAACCTCCTTTTTTTAGCTTTCTCATGTATTGTCGGCCTGCGTGCCGATGTATGTTTTGGAGTTTTAGTACATTTGTTAAATGTAAGGCCTTAAGGCCATAACTCTATTTCATGGATGCATTCCTATGATAGTGGACAATTCTAATGGAAATGTTAAATCATTATGCTTCCGCTAGTGTTTAGTATACTCTGTTGTAGTTCTTTCTGTTTATCACCTTTTAACTCCTAGCTAGTGTGGTTTGTATGGCGTGGGGTCCCGGCCGGACCTACTGTTATACTATTCGTACTGGCATGGTGTTACAATTTGGTATCAGACTTAAGGCGTCGATCCGTAGTTTAGCGAATTCAGGACGAATTCCTTTTAAGGGGTGGTGCGCACGGGTTGTGCATTCACCTAAAACGATAAAAACTAATAAGAATGTTCACTTAGGAATGAAAAAAAAAACATACTTGTTTGCGGAACCTGAGCGTTCCATGATTGCTGTTTGATATGTTGTGGGTCACTAAATTGTGCCTTGCATGATTATAGGTGACTAGAAGTGCTGCGGGGCAGTCTCGACCCCGTAACACCGCTGAAAGTAGTGGGTCGGCTGAAGTGCCAGCGACCACTCCTTCGGCTGAGATGATCAGAATGGTTGCAGAAGCGGTTTTCGCGATGATCAATGCTCAACCGCAAAGGCTTGCGCAGCTTGCTACGCCTACTACAGCTGCGGCCCCGGTGATCGAACCTGTAGTGGAACCTGCGGTGGAACCGAGGGTTGAGGCCCCTGTGCCAGTAGCTGCAGTGGAACCTGTGGTAGCGCCAAGGGTGGAACGTCAAGTTGCGCAAGTAGCTATGGGGCGAGCGCGTGACCAGCAATTAAAGCACTTCTTAAGCTTTAATCCTCCTACCTTCTCGGGATCTGAGTCCCCAACGGAGGCAGAAGACTGGTTGTCAAGAGTTAGAAGAACTCTGAGGGCGACAGCGACGAACGAAGCCATGATGGTCACCTTAGCCACTTTCCTTCTTGATGGAGAGGCTGTGCTGTGGTGGGAAGAGCAGGAGCTGCATAAGTTCTGCGGTAGAGATATTACTGAAATCACAATGGCTGAGTTTTCAAAGTCGTTCCTCCAGAGGTTTATCCCCTCTGCCCAGCGCATTGCGTTACAAAACCAGTTCTTGAGGTTGACACAAGGTGATCGCTCCGTTGACGATTACTTGCATGAGTTTACCAGACTAAGTCGTTATACGGGGTCCTTGGTGGAGGATGAGGAGACAAAGACAAATAAGTTCTATGAAGGGCTTCGGGACGAGTTGAGGCTGCTCCTCGCAGGCCCCATGACGTTTGGCTTCCAGGTGATGGTCCAAACTGCCAGATCCCTAGAGTTGGACATGAAGAGGGTACAAGCAAAAACCGTGGCAAAGAAACCTGAGTTTTATGCGCCGGCCTCTCAGTCCAAGTCAGAGTTCAGAAAGAACAAAAGGAAGTTCAAACCGGCGGAGCAAACTCGCTCAAATGTTTTGGGAGCAATGACTGTGCGGGGTCCTATCACGTGTTTCAGCTGCGGGAAGGTGGGAAACAAGACCGCGGTGTGTCGAAGTGGTCCCCCGAAGGCAGAGAACCGAGCGTTGGACCATGCTCGTGCTGCGGAAAAGGGTAAAGCTGCGGAGTCTTCGGCTTCCCAACACATTATTCTGACTCAGCCGAGAGTCTATTCGCTTGGCCAACAAGAGGCTATACGACAAACTGATGTCGTCACAGGTACGAATTAGAAGTTAGCTTTTACAGCTATATATATAATTCATACTATTGTACGACTATATGCTTTATTTGTGTACAATTAGGTTCGTCCTAATTTTCAACTATCCGGCGAGAGCTCTATTTGATACGGGTGCATCGCACTCTTTTCTGTCTGAGGACTTCGTGGTGCGAATCAGAGTGTCGTCTACCTTTGTAGAGGATAGATTGGAAGTAGTGCTACCCAATGGATCTCGAATGAGTGCGGATAGGAAGAGCCGTGTGAAGGTGCGGATCGGAAATCAGGATTTCGATTTGGAAGCATCGTTATTACCGTTAGCTGAATTCGATGTGATCTTCGGCATGGATTGGCTCTCGGAGCAGCGAGCATGCATAGATTGCAATTCAAAGGAGTTCACTCTGGGAAAGAACACCGAAGGAGAAACCACATTCGCCGGTATGCGAGGAGCGAGCAAGACGCTGATGTCTGCTCTCCAAGTGGTTAAAGCGGTGAGAAAAGGCGCCGAGTTGTTCTTCACCTTGTTGGAGGCTTCGGAGCCAAAGCTCAGGTTATGTGATGTCCCAGTTGTAGCGGAGTACGCCGACGTGTTTCCTAACGAACTCCCTGGGGCTCCGCCTCATCGGGAGATTGATTTCTGTATCGAGTTGGTGCCAGGTGCCAAACCTGTGGCCCGCTCACCGTACCGGATAGCGCCAAAGGAACTGGCAGAGCTGAAGGTCCAATTGCAAGAGCTGCTAGAGCAAGGCTACGTACGTCCAAGTTCATCGCCTTGGAGTGCACCGGTCCTCTTTGTGAAAAAGAAGGACGGGAGCTTGCGTCTATGTATTGATTATCGAGAGCTAAACAAGTTGACTGAGAAGAACCGATATCCGATTCCAAGAATCGATGATTTATTCGACCAACTGGTTGGGTCGACGGTTTACTCCAAGCTGGACCTAAGGTCCGGCTATTATCAACTGCGAATAAGGGAATGTGACATTCCGAAAACAGCGTTCAGTACCCGTTTTGGGCACTATGAGTTCACGGTAATGCCGTTCGGTCTGTCTAATGCACCGTCGGTATTCATGGACTTAATGAACAGGACGTTTTGAGAGTATTTGGATCAATTTGTGATCGTCTTCATCGACGACATTTTGGTATACTCTCAGTCGAAAGAGGAGCATGTAGGGTATCTGCACGCAGTTCTGAGCACCTTGAGGAGGAGTCAACTATATGCCAAGTTCTCCAAGTGCGAGTTTTGGCTATCGTCAGTAGCATTCCTTGGTCATGTTGTTAGTGGAGAAGGAATTGCAGTTGATCCGTCAAAGATAGAAGCGGTCCGAGCGTGGCCTTTGTTGAAAAACATAGCGGAAGTCCGAAGTTTCTTAGGACTTGCCGGCTATTATAGGCGCTTTGTGGAAAACTTCTCGAGGATTGCACTCCCTCTCACTAAACTGACTAGGAAAGATCATAAGTTCGTTTGGTCGCCCGAGTGCGCACGAGCTTTTGAAGAGCTGAAGAGCCGTCTGACCACGGCGCTCATTCTATGCTCGCCATGTGATACGGAAGGCTACGAAATTTATAGCGACGCCTCGGGGAGTGGTTTGGGTTGTGTCCTAGTGCAGTTCGGAAAGGTAATTGCCTACGGCTCCCGGCAACTGAAGGTTCATGAGAGGAATTACCCGGTCCATGATTTGGAGCTAGCGGCCGTGGTATTTGCTCTTAAGTTGTGGAGGCATTATTTGTATGGCGTGAAGATCGACATTTTTACTGACCACAAGAGCCTCAAGTACCTGCTGGATCAAAGGGAGTTGAATATGCGTCAAAGGAGGTGGATGGAGTTCCTTGGGGACTACACCTTCGACATCAAGTATACTCCTGGAAAGGGGAATGTAGTTGCGGACGCGTTGAGTCATCGGGCTCCCGCTCAGGCAAATTGGATTTTGATGCACGATGAGCGTCTAATCCGCGAGCTGGAAGAAATGGAGATCATTTGCGTTGATCGAAGAGCGTCTACTTCAGCATGCTTGAACTGGACGGAGGTTCAATACCACCTTGCCGACCGAGTTCGACAGGCATTGGAGCTGGACGAGAGCATGAAACGCTATAAAGCGGAAACCGTTGACGGGTTAAACGCTGATTTCTCTTTCGAGGATGGCCTTATGTGGAAGAATGATAGATTGTGCGTCCCAAACGTTGGTACTCTACGGGCGGAGTTGATGTACGAGGCTCATCATACTAAGTACTCGATCCACCCTAGGAGCACGAAAATGTACATGGACATGAAGAAACTTTTCTGGTGGCCGGGTATGAAGAAAGACATTGCCCTCTACGTGGCCAAGTGTAACACTTGCGCGTTGGTGAAGGTGGAATGTCAACGTCCCGGTGGATTTTTGAAGTCCTTGCCGATTCCGGAATGGAAGTTTGATGATATTTCGATGGATTTCGTGCACGGATTGTCGAGATCCCAACAGGGAAATGACGCCATCTGGGTGATCGTGGACCGATTGACGAAGGTATCGCATTTTATTCCGAACCGGAAGGATGATTCTGTAGAAAAGCTAGCGAAGCTCTATGTCGATAGTATTGTGAGGATGCACGGTGTCCCTCGTAGCATCGTCAGCGATCGTGACGGGCGTTTCACATCGAAAGATTGGAGGCTTATCCATGAACTCTTGGGCACTAAATAGAAGTTCAGCACGGCCTTCCACCCGCAAACGGATGGACAGACCGAGAGGACCAACAGGACTATGGAGGATATGCTCCGAATGTGCGCTCTAGATTTTGGAAAGAAGTGGGAAGATCATCTCTATATGATCGAGTTCGCCTACAATAATAGCTACCAAGCCAGTATAAAGATGGCTCCTTTCGAGGCCCTCTATGGTAAGAAGTGTCGCACACCGTTGTCTTGGGCAGAAACGGGCGATACTAAGCTATTAAAGCGAAAGGATGTTGAGGAAGCAACTTCAACGATCCGAACTGTACGTGAAAGGCTATTGATTGCCCAGGATAGGCAAGCAAAATATTTCAACGCCAAGCATAGGAACCTAGAGTTCGTCGTCGGTGACCGGGTTTACTTGAAGATCAAACCGTTCAAAGGGGTATCAAGGATCCGACGCTTGAAAAAGCTCAGCCGAAGGTACTTAGGACCGTTTGAGATCGTGGAGCGTGTTGGTGATGCGGCTTATCGGCTTGCACTATCTGCAGAGCTGAGCGGTCTACACGACGTGTTTCACATTTCAGTTTTGAGAAAGGCGGTGCAAGAGCCTACTCACATCGTTGCCGTTGGCAAAGTGCCGGTTGATAGTGGGTTGTCGACGAAAGTCAAGCCCTTACGCATCGAAGATACCGAAGTAAAGCAGTTGCGGAACAAGTCCATTCGGATGGTGAAAGTCCGGTGGGATAATTGCGGCCGAGAGGATCTATCTTGGGAGAGAGAGCAAGCGATGCTTGCGGAGTACCCCGAGCTATTCCTCTCAGGTAATTTATAACTGTAATTCCTGCTATTACTGTTTTAGAAATTTCGGGACGAAATTCTTTTAAGGGGTGGAGAGTTGTAATACCCCAAAATTCATATAATTGCTTTCCATGAAGACCCTAAGAGCATTAGAGGAGTCCCATGGGGTTTTGGGGATGTTTAGGGGTGTTTAGGAAGCTTTTTAGAAAAGCTGATTTTTGACATGGCTTGCGACACGGCCATGTGCAAGGCCGTGTCCATGAATTTTAAGCGTCAAACTTTGGCAGAGAAGGTCACGGCTAGGCACACGGCTGTGTCCCTAACCGTGTATATCCACACGGCCATAGACGTGGCCGTGTGCTGGGGTGTGTCTAGCTCCAGTTTTTCCTGTGTGTTCACACGGTTTGGCACACGGCCGTGTGCCAAGCCGTGTACGAGTTTTTCCAGCCCGTTTTTAAGTTTAAATCTGAGCCATCCGTTGAGTTGTGAGGAGATCTGATGGTGGGAAATATTTCTTGATGGCTTAAGGTCGGGAAATGTGGGTTTAGAACCTCATTTCACCCACCCCACTCTCTCTCTTACCTTTGAAAACCTAGAGAGAAGGAGGAGCCATTTTCCCCCATTGAAGGAGCTCCAAAGCTCGGATTTGCAAACCGAGACCGGATTTGCGGAGAGGAGTCCGCTGCCATTGTTTCCCACTGAGCAAGTTTTGTTCCATGGCGCCGAAGCGTGCTCCAAGGGTAACGATTCTTTCTCCTGATTTTTGGACTTGTCATTTGTCCTCTCTTCCATTTCTCTATGCTTGCATGAGGAATCCCTTTCACCAAATAGGTGAAGTGTAGGATTTTCCTCAAGTTCTTCGGAACTCCGGGTTGATTGTGTCTGTCCCCGACATATTGCATGTAGAAAATCCGGTAGTCGTGCGGATTTAGGCATTTTGTGTGAAGCCTATTCGTGGTCGTGAGCCAGAATCGGTGATGCTTGGTTTGCGACGTTGCATTTAGGTTAAGCCTAGAATGCGTGCCGGAGAATGACTCCGTGAAATCATCTTTAGTGTTGCGGGATTTAAATTGTAGGCGTCTTGTGAAGATCCTAACGAAAGCCCCATGCTTTGAGATTGGATGAAGGCAAACCTTCGCCATGAAATTGATGCGGAGTGTATTGTACCTCCTTTGTTGAATATTTGTGAAGCCTAGATCCCTGCGAAGGGGTTAGGTGCGTAGCTTATATTTTGTGTAGCACTTGAAAGTGCTAAACCCTTACGGGCCGAGGTGAAGCCATACCCGCGTCGTGCGATAGATCGCGACGATTAGAGCACGGGCAAAGCTAAACCGAACCCGTTTCCATGCAGATCGGTAAGAGGTCCCTACCTCATGGAAGCCGTGTGATCATGGGAGAGGTCGTGGAAGGTGATACCTAGACCGACCAAAAGCTCTTTTTCCCACCTAAGGCAATGGCCCTTACGGTGGAGTGTTTTGTGGAATTGATGTTGTTAGCCTCATGCGGTTGTTTAGGTGGTTGTGGGGAACCTTCGGGTGAACCCAACCAACATCATGTGCATACCTAGGTTCCCTACTTTTGATGCTCAGCCTAGAAGATTGATTGTGCTTGAAACCTCATCTTGTGTAGTTGCACTTTCTTTATATTCGTACATGTGCTAGTATGGCTTGCTTGCAGGGTAGAAGCTCTGCCACCCCGGGAAAGGGGTGGGGTCGTTATAATTTGGTCTGCTGTGCTGACCGTTACTTTGTTTGCCACCGCTTGGTGGAATGTTCTTATGCAGGTGCAGGTGAGCCTAGTGGGAAATAGCGGGCGGTGGCCCCTTTGCTGAGTTGGCCCTTGAAGGCCAACCTCCTTTTTTTAGCTTTCTCATGTATTGCCGGCCTGCGTGCCGATGTATGTTTTGGAGTTTTAGTACATTTGTTAAATGTAAGGCCTTAAGGCCATAACTCTATTTCATGGATGCATTCCTATGATAGTGGACAATTCTAATGGAAATGTTAAATCATTATGCTTCCGCTAGTGTTTAGTATACTCTGTTGTAGTTCTTTCTGTTTATCACCTTTTAACTCCTAGCTAGTGTGGTTTGTATGGCGTGGGGTCCCGGCCGGACCTACTGTTATACTATTCGTTCTGGCAGGGTGTTACATGATGAGTCTGAGAGATCAAGATTTCTCAGATTGTTTGTTGTTCTTGAAGATCTGATCTAGAAACTTGCAGCAGAAATCTGAGAGATGATTTTTATTGTTGTTCTCAAAGAATGAGATGTGCTGCTTCAGGAAGATGAAGATCTGTAAAGCTTTTTGTTTCTTCCTTCTGTATTTTTCTCGACAGTATTCTTCTTCTCTTTATTTCATGTCTTGCTATATTGTAAAATGATACTGTATATCTTCTTTCTTATTCCTTTTTGAAATCTCTGACTGATTTGAATTTCAAATCCTCTGAAATAAGGAATAAATCTGGAGGATTATTTCTTGGAACTGCAAACCATGACTTTAATTCTTTTTCCTTTTTAATTAATGATATCCTTTTCCTCCAAATGGCTATTTTCTCGGGAAGAGAATGGAAAGGAATAAATAAATGGATAGATATAATCCTTGACTTATCTGGAATAAATAGAGTCGTTGCTGATAAATCTGAGTTCAGAGAATCATATAACTGATCTTCTGAAATAAATCTGCTGAGGAGAATTTTTGTCGATCTGAACAAATTTGTCGAACACAATCTGGAGTTTGTCAATCTCAACTGAATCTGGCTGGAAGAATTAAATTAGTTGATCTGATTGATATTTTGTCGAACGCAGAGATTTGGCAAATTTGTCGACCGCTGAAATGAGCGAATTTGTCGACCGCTGAGACTGAGAGGTTCATCGAACGCTGAGACTTGGTCAACCGCTAAGACTGAAGTTCATCAACTGCTGAGATGAGCTTTCATCGACCGCTGAGAGCATTTCATCGAACGCAAAACCTTGGCAAGTTCGTCGAACGCAGGAGCATGTCATTCGTCGAACGCAGGATAGAGTTCGTCGAACGCAGTATGGAGTTCGTCGAACGCAGAAAACTTATATTTTCCTTAGTTCTAATAGCCTAAAACCTTGACCCCTAAGACTATACATTGAAGTCAACTTTGTCCTAATAAACAGATAGTGATCCTATCCCAAATCAGTAATAGGGTTGTTCCAACAGGGGGGGTTAAGCGCCGAGACCTTCTCAGTTTGGCACTCCTCTTGCAGCACGACGAGAGATGTTGTCTCGAGAGGTGGGGAGGCACAAGGGGTTTGAGGAGGATCTCGCTGCATTGGGTCCCGCGGTGTTGGATCCCGTAGAGAAGGAGGAAGCCATGTGGTCCCAAAAGTGGAGGCTGCGAGGAGTGAAGTAGGTAAGATAACAATAGGCCAGGTTATGCGAGAAAGCGGTGTTAACTTACCAGATTTGGGAAGGGTCCTGGTAGGGACGACTAGAGGGGGAACCTCATGAATTAGCGGAATGTCATCAGAAGGGGGCAGGATCAAGTCGACACCCGTCTGGTTGGTCTCGGGAGCATCTCCCATCAGTATTTTCTCCTGCGAGTGAACTCGATACCTGAGACATCATACTGGTTGTCGCGGCTGTAAGGCATGAAAGAGATAGGATTACCTGCGACGCATGGGGTGAGTCGTGAGAAGGGGGCGTGGTCGCCGATGCTAATCCGTTCGTCACCGGACCCCTCCTGGCAATTTTGGCCCTCCTCGGCCGGTAGGGTGAGGTGGGATCCCTTTTAGCCACAACCCAGGAGGCATACTTGGCCAAAGTAGAGCAGTCCTTCTTCTGCGCCTCAGCGAGATTATCGATCATTGCCTGAGAAAGGGGTCGCATCAACGGTTTCATGGAGGTTATCATTTAAGAGAGCCCAGAACGGAGGAAGAGGTAAGAGGCAGAGAAAGGAATATGAATAGCGAGCTCCGCGGCGTGAGATATATATAGCAAAGTGGAGGATCCCACTAAAAGATTCCCTCCACGTCAGCATGGACTCACCAAATGTATGGGGTTGGACTTTCTTTCCGAGCGAGTGCCTCTTTCGCAAAGAGCTGGGATTGTGTACAACCTCATATTTGTCGAGTAGGGCCCCAGGCTCGAGACAGGCAAAAGAACAAGCAAGGAGGGCATTCGCCCAGGTCAAGAAAGCGCAAAAGGGGTTCCGGGCGAGTGCTTCCTCTCTCGCAGGGCATTCATAGGACACTCGCGCGAGGGTAACGCGGAAGTAGCAGCAATCAGGCGAGTGAAGGGTGGGACCCCACTCGCCCAAAGGACTAGGTACCCATGCGAGTGGCGCCCTCATGGGCCGCTCGCCCCGCGGGTGCCGGGAGGTCTGGCACGCGGGAGGTTAGGCGAGAGGTGCCTTCATGGACCATTAGCCCAGGGGGCTTTGGGGGGGTGAAATTACCCTAATACCATTCAGAACAACGGAGTTTGGTTGTTAGCAGGCCAGTTTGGGGTGCGTTTAGTAAAACCAAAAGGCAGAATTACGTTATTAGAAGACCAGACTAGCTAGAAAGCTATATATAGACCTTGAAGGGAACCTTTGGAGAGGATTCCAGTTTCTTGGCTACTTCCTCCCTAGGTTCTTTGGTTAGCTCCTCAGGCTCTCCAAGGTGCCCAGCTTCAGCTTTGGCTTGGGAGGGGAAGCACTCTAAGATTTTACGGGTGTGTTGTGGGACCTCCGTGTTGTTGCCAAGGGTCTGTGTTAAGCTCTTAGTCTCCGGTCTTTTGCTTTTGCGGGATCAGTAGGTGCTACCTGCCCCCTCTAAGTGGTCTGATCTCCTCGCTGGGGCCAAGTCTTGGTTCCAACACATATGATCTTGTAAATTAGTCAATCTCTGTTGGAGGACATTTTAGACTTATTATAACCCCTGGAAATTGATTCATGTCATTTTGGTTGAAGTATGTTGAATTTCCCTCACAAATTTGGATTATACCTTAATTATTCATATAATGATTTTCAGGGAAATAATCAGGGAGAAAATGTAAAGTACTGATATTTCTCCCATATGGATCATAACCAACCTCTGTATGTGTGGTTAAACATGTGAAAACCTTAGGGGAATGTAGGACCTTCATATATGTCAATCTTTTCCCTTAAGATTGAAGTGGGCTGCGGATAGCCAAAAAGGAGTTTGGTGGTTTTGGTTCATTCCATGAGTCCTTAGGTAGGGATTCTTCAGTGAGAGGTCATGTAGGTCAACTCTATGGTGGAAGGGGAAAAAGTCCCCCTCAGACCTCCCCTAGTTGTGGGTGTGAGTTGCATACTCTTAAGTGGAGTGTTGGTGTTCAAGAGAACATTAATAATACTAGTGAATCTTAATCCATTATAGGAGTCTAGAGTAACATAAGAGAGTGGTGTTGGGTAGTCACCAATAAAACTAAGTGTCTTGTGAAAGGGAGGATTGGGGTGTCATCCCATCATACCTCATAGTACCGCTGCAAGCCACTTACAGGGTAGACCTCGGGAAGTCCAAGACTAACCCTTAAAAGGTTAGGGCATGTGTTGGGAATATTGCTCTCAATGTTCCTTTGATTTGAAGAAGCATCAAACTCAATGCTAAGTACATATTGTATTTGAAAAACCTATTTTACATCATGTATATGCAGGGTTAGGTTATTCCAATCATTGGAATAGTTCTGTGGGTTTACTGTCAAAACCGCTGAGACGAGGCCAGGAGCCGCTGAGAAGGAGTCTTCCTCTGCTGAGCTGCATTTAGATAGAAACCGCTGAGAAGACTAACTATCTCAGAAGATCCACTGAGATGGAGTCAAAGCTGTCGACAGGACTGGAGCCTGTCTCAGCCCAACCGTTGGGACAGATTCATATTTGAATTAAAGCTTGGCGGGATCTATTTCTGGCGCAAGTGTCTAGAAAGCAAGATAACATATTCTATTTCTGTCCATGCTGTGACATGGCCCTCCTTAAAGACGTTGTAGATGAAGGGGGTATAAAAGAACATGTTGGGGCATTGAAAAAGGTGTGCTGAAAAGTGTGGAACATAATCTAAAAAGCAAACTACTGTGTCATTGATGGCTTCCACAGATATCTCTCAGCCTGCTTCCTGAAGCTACAAGCAAGCATCTGAGATAAGATAGCTCCTCCAGATTCAATTCAGAAGAGAAACAAGATCATTCCTCCTCAACTGAAGAAGAAGATCAGATAGAAGCAAGGACTGAAGCTTTTGCTATTCAGCCCTACTTCAAGACAGCACCTGTTGTGCATCAGCAATTGAAGACTAGCTCTGAAATATTTATCTTTACAAGTCCTCCATTATAAGCAAACATCATAGCCTTTGTAAGAACATTAGTGTTCTGAGTGTTTAGGGCCTTATGCCTGAGTTTGTAGGGATGTTGAGCCTAAGTTTGTAGGGTTATTGAGCCTGAGTGTGTAGGGCTATTCAGCCTGAGCTTGTAGAGTTGTACTCCCAGCTTGAGGTGTAGGATCTCTATTGAGATCTGAGATAGGGCTTTATGATAGGTCTGAGGTAGTAAATCAGGAGGATTTCTAAGTTGTAAGAGTTGGAGCACTCTGAGTTGGTAGGGTTGTTGAGCCTGAGGTAGGGAAGTTGGGCCTGAGGTAGGGTTTGGAGAAAACCTGAGAGATCCTGAGGGATCTGTGTTATAAGCTCTTGGAGCTGAGTTTGAAGGAGGTTGCCTTGTATAACACACTGTTAGAAAGGTGTAGAGGGAAAGTGGACTACCCGTAAATACACTATCTTGTGGAACCACTATAAACACTTGTGTGCTTTCTGTGGTTTGCATTTGTTTTACTTAATCACCAACAACTGCTAGCTGTAGACAAGAAAATTCAAAGAAACCTATTCACACCCCCCCCCCCCCCTCTAGGTGAATTGGACTACTACCTAATAAACTATCAGCATGTAATAAGGAAAGATTAATCTGATAATAAGTTATCAAGTAAACATGCACATACACTCCTTTATTATGGGAAGATAGTTTTTGTTGGTCTAGTCCTATGAGCAGTGGGCTCGGTGTGAACTTAATGAAGTAGCGTATTGCAGGCTGTGGCTTGGTGTGTTTATCAAAACAGACTAGTTAGTCCAGTGAGCCGGTGGCTCGGGAGTTCAAGTGTTGCATATGTGCTTGTGCATATAGTGGTGGGTCATCGGTATTGGGCAGTCATTTACACCGACGTCAGAACGTTGGCTCAACAATTGTGAGTATTCACTTAGCCAAGAAAAGACTGGTGGATTCCAGCATTAGTACAAGATGCTCTGTAGCACCTGCCTAGGTGTACCGAGTAGTATGAAAGGTTTAGGTTAGGTAGTGTGAATACCACCAGCCTAGGAGGAGGGTGGCCCAACCCACTGCCTCCGTTTGCCACTACGAGGGGGTACCTAAGAGTTTAGCTAACTCCATATAGGGAACTAAAGGTCTGTGCATGCAGAGTCATGTGGGTGAGTTGCACTGGTGTTAAACATAATCATTAAACTTGGCATAGCATTTCATATCATACATAATATCGCATAAAACCTATATCTTATCGTATAAATTATTATGGGATCTTTTATACAACGGGCCTTGCAAAATGACCCCTTAACTTATAAGCTTGGATGAGCATTCTTATAAGTTAAGGTTACCTTTCTCTTCATAGCTGCTTTACAATTTTACTATATTGCTTCTTTATTGTCTTTTCTTTACTACTACCTTACTACTTTTACATTATCATTATGTAAAGTAGGCCATGTATAGATAACTTTAGTATATGCTTCCTAGTAGTTAAGACCACCGCCATCTGCTTATACTTCTACTTTGATGTCCTCCTCTTCATTCCTCCTGCACGATGCCTAGGTGTCACCGGAGGAGGGGTGGGGGATTGGCTTAGTCTTTTGACTAACGGTCGGTTGTGACCAAACACCATAGGGGCTCTAAATGGGAGAAAGGGAGCTGCCTCAGGAGATCCAGCACAACCAGGGTATGATGCAGGAGGAGGTGAGACAACCTAGTTCGAGAGTAGCTGCAGCGACTATGGGCTCTGTGAGGGATCAGTAGTTATTCTTCTGCGAGTGTTGTAGTGAGGATTATATGTACTGGGCAGGAGCCCCATTTATCTTCAGTATTTCTTATCGTGGGCTATATTTGATATTTTATATATATCACATAATGATGTGGACTTAATATTATATTATCCTTCTTTATTTCTCTATGATGTATGGTTGGCCTGGATGTGAATTTACAGGAAGAATCAGCGTCTTGTAGTGGCGACCTTCCCGAGAGTTGGTGTCACCATAAGGTGGCAGTTCTGGGCATAAGACACGGGGGAATTGCAAAAAAGGGGGTGTTGTTTATTGGGTGTCAACCTAGAGGTGGGTGAATAGGGTTTTCAAGTTATTTTATCCCCTTTAGGTGTTCTTGATTTCTGATTAATAGAACTATAAAGTATAAAGCACAACACAGAAAAGCACACAGTGATCTATAGAGGTTCCTCAAGACCGGGTGTCTTGAGTAGTCCTCTTTCCCTCTGCGCCTACCTAGCAGTGTGCTAGGCTCGGCAAACTCCGCCAAATCTTCAGGCCCGCAAGCCTTACAACACGGACCCGCAAGTCCTACAGCCTAGGCCCGCAAGCCCCTACTACACCCTAGCCCGCAAGCTCGACACTCAGGCCCTCAAGCCCTATACAACACAGACCCGCAAGTCCTGTGCCTACAGCCTAGGCCTGCAAACCCTTACTGCACCCAAGCCCTCAAGCTCGACAATATCGGAGCCGCAAGTCCACTTCCCTAGCCCTCAAGCCTCACAGCTCTCCAGCCCTCAAGCAAGACGGTGTCAGACCCGCAAGTCAACTGCCCTGGCCCTCAAGCCTCACAGCTCTCCAGCCCTCAAGCTAGACACACTCGGACCCGCAAGTCCACTGCCCTGGCCCTAAAGCGTCACATCTCTCCAGCCCTCAAACTAGACACTTAGGCCCTCAAGCCTTACAACAATAAAATGTTTACAGTAATAAAAACTGTTTCTTCTGCCTGATGAAGATCGACTGTTGGATCGGTAGGCACCCTTAGAGGGGGGTGAATAAGGGTTTTCAAAAACTTATATTATATTTTGTAATACTTGAAATAATAAGAGATCAAAATAGTGATTTTGAATAAAAATCTAAATTGTTTTATAATAAAAGAGATGACAATAAACAATTTAGAGAAATGAAGAACAAATCATTTTTATTACAAAAGGAGAGACATGATTACTATTAATAAAAATGATTACCAAATTTTGATTTCAATGACGCTAGAAATCAATGCGAAATATGAAAGACTCTTTTTGTTTTCTATACCGACTCGTATCCCCATGAACCGGTTGACTTTAGCCGATCCTTCCCCGGATACGGCCTCAAGCCGCTCTAGCCAACCCTTCCCCGGATATGGACTCGAGCACCCCCTAGACCTACACCCGAGACCAAGTCGCCAACACGAGGCGAATTTTAGCCCTAAGTCCTACCCAGACCTAGTCGCCAACACGAGGCGAGTTTACTAAACGATTACAAGAAAGGATGTGAAATAAAAAGATAATAATATAAAAACTCCCTCAATGTGGATCTCTTGGAGAAGTAGACGAAGACGCAGAGTATGATCGTAGTTGATGCGGTCTTTCGTCATGATGATGCCGCATGTTGAAATCTTCTCCACAGATCTCCTTTAACCTTTATAGATTTGTGGGAGTATCTCTCTGAAACTTCCTCTCTATGCTGTGGCACGAAGCTCTGGAATTCTGGATCTCTAGAGGATTAAGAAGACGGAGCAAAAATGTCCTTTTTATAGACTTAGCGCTAGCGCCTGCGCTAGTGCTACCGCCGGCGCTATCCCATATTAGGACATATTCTGCGCGACAGAATCTTCAATCGGAGGAAAAAATTCTCTCTTGCTTACTGTGCTCCTCGCTATCGCCTGCGCTATCGGATATCGCTTGGCGCTATCTCCTTCAATAAGTTCTCCCGGCAATTGCGCTTAAGCCAATATTTCGTCGAACGAGATTTCGTCGAACGCCGCTAACAGTTCGTCAAACAAAATTTCGTTGAACTCAATTCTTCGGTCAGGCTTCAACATTCGTCGGGCTCAATTTCGTCGACCGTAAATTTGTCGAACGGGCTTCAACATTCGTCGACCGGAATTTCATCGAACGGGCTTCAACATTCGTCGATCGGAAATTCGTCGAACGAGATTTCGTCGAACGCCGCTAAGAGTTTGTCGAACGAATTTTTGTCGAACGCCGTTATGAGCATTTCGTCGAGCGCCGCTAACAGTTCATCGAACGACAGCTAGCGCCTGCGCTAGTACTACCGCCAGCGCTAGTAGGAGATTTGGATTTGTTTGCTCAAACTTGGGGGCAACCTTTTTATGTACTCCTTGAGTCATGTGGACTTTGTTATCGTGCACACTTAAACACACAAGATCAAATACACATAGGATTTGTTATTCTCAAACCTAGGAGATGCGGAAGACCATGTTCCAACAAACTCCCCCTTTTGAAAATAACAAATCCATTAATGATAAATAAGAGCATTAATATATAAGCATGAAGAAACATACTTGTGTGTGTGTGAGAGTGATGACTTAGGATAATTTTTGATTTTATCATATAGAATTGCTCCCCCTAAATACATGCTCCCCCTAAGTGAATGCTCCCCTAATATGTAAGCTATCATCTTAATTAAGCATGTTAGTTTTATATTTTGATAGCATATTATATTTATCATGTTAGTTCTCCCCCTTTTGTTATTAGCAAAAGTGGGTAAGGAGACACCACTTATAAGTTGATAATAAGATAAAGGCATGATCGAGCTTGTAAAGAAGGAAATGATAAGGAGTTTTTAGAATACGTTTCATGGAAATAGATCAGAGTTTAAGTAGCACAATATTTTCATAAATCAGAGGTTGTAGCATAAATAAATGTAATGATTTCCGAGTAACTAAACTACCCAGACAATATGTCTACACCCTATCCCCGTACTAAGTGACGGATGGGCATGAGGAGCTGCATACATGTCGTAGGTTGGGGTGTTAGTCCAATATGCAAACACTAGACACAACTCAATATAGCACTCCCCCCCCCCCCCAGTGCCTCGCAAGGCCCCATGGAACCCTCCCCGGTTAAGGACAATACATGACTTAGAGGTTAGGTTATCTAATGTCTACAACCCTACGCCCCCGCTATGGTGAGAAATGAAGTCATGGATAATAATTATTGGAAACATATAAGCGTTTTAAATCTAATGACATAGCCTATGGATTTATATTTTTATTTGAATTTATGAAACCACTCACATAGCTATTTTGAAATCCATTAATGAATCGGAGTTTTTAATATAACAATATTTTCATAGAAATAAATCAGAGTTTTATAGCAAAAGAAAATTCAACCAATATAAAGTTTACCAAGCAAGTCTACCACTTGTTACAAGAAAGGAATTGAAGATTCAAGTGATGATGTATACAATATAAAAGACTTTAAATAAGCATGAAAGCGCAAGGTAAAACAATTATATGGTTATGATGCGAAAGACTTATCGAAATACAAGAAACATCCTATTGTAATCGATGATGATCCATAAAAGATATATGAGTTAAATTTCATAAAGAAGATGTTTTTGTAAATCTTTGTTCAATTAAAATCTTTAAGTTTAACAATAATGTAACCAAGCATGAAATAATGTTATCAAAAAGAGATCACTACAATGTTATTTTAATTCATAATTTCAAAACATACCAAACATTGTAGAAAGCATGCTAGGTTATCTAGTGCATTTCATAAATAAAGAGTAGTATAGAATTTGCATTGGGATCCAACACTCATGAGAAGAAGTGTTATGGAAGATAATGATGTGCACATAAGTGTATTTTGAATAGAGTAAACAAATGTTTTAATCAAAAATACAAGAAATATGTAAAGTAAGAGCACAATAAAACACAAATAGTTTTACTTCCACAAACTTCAATGCAAAAAAATGTACAACTACCAAGGTGCTTTGCACACACAATGCTCATTAAGACTTATCAGGGTGCAAAGTAGTGCTTGGGGGGATCACATAATTTTATTCTTCAATATTGATTTTTATTGTGATCCGGTGTACTTAAGAATAAGTGGTTTTTTATTTTGAAAGAAAGTTATGGTTTGCACAAGATACTTTACTATTCTTTCCAAGGTGCTCAACCTCACAACGCTTATTAAGACTTATCAGGAGGTTCAAGTAGTGCTTGGTGGAGTTAACTTTGTCGTTTTATTTTATGATTTTTTGTTTTGTACAAAGTTCTCCGAATACACTTGTTTTGCAAACCAATATAATTTATAAAAACATAATCACTTTTCTTAACTTTTAGAGTACAAATAAAGGTTGTGTAGGTAAGATACTTGTGCAATTTTAATTCATTGTACAATTACAAAACATACACAAGCATTCTTAGATTAAACACATATGTAGACAATGCTAAAATAAGTGAGTGAATAGCGATCATTAGCAAACATAAAAAATTTACTCAGACTTTGAGGCATGCTAAGCTTAGTTCTACACAACTTTTTCAATATAATTGATGCACATATTAATAGATATATCAAAGCATAATGGAAGCAATGTTCAACATAGTTTGAAAAGATAAATTGCAACATTATAGAAGTTCTAAATAATAGATTAAATCATGCTTGATTTTCTCAATAAAGTCCATACAGTATTTTTGATATTTTTGCAAAATAATTTTAATTTAAAGTTTGAACTCTTATAATTTGATCTTGGACTTCCCGAGGACTACCCTATGAGAGGTTCACCCGGTACTAGGTGATATGATGGGATGATAGCCCAAATCACCCTTTTGCAAGATACATGTAAATAGAAAAGTTAAGTTCAAAAAATAACAATTTTTGATATTTTTTTTGTTTTATATTTTTGTATTTGATTTTTGCTTTTAGAAATAGAATTTAAACAAATGACAAAAAACACAAAGGCAAAACATATATTTTTTTTTGTAATTTGGCTTTTGTATTTTTGTATTTGATTTTTCAAAAATCAATTATAGGCAGAATTGCAAAAATGAGTAGTACATATAGATTAATATATTTCTAAACATTTTTCAGAATTTTAAAATTTCAGAAAATCGGAGACTCGAGCTAGCGCTGGCGTTAGGTCCTAGCGCCTGCGTTAGCTCACAAAGAGTGCTTATTTTGATCGTATAGCCTTGATTTTCTTCGATTTTGCTTCCTATTTTTCTTAATTATGTTTTTGCAATGTAAGGCCTGTCTAATGAAGTGATGAGACGAGAAGAAATCACAAAAAGTTGCGGAAGTTAAAATTAGTACATGAGTTTCATCTTCATTAGAGTTTCATATTTATTAAACCTTAATTATTGAGTTTTGCACAACATATGCATGAGTGAAATGATCATAAATAAGTGAAATAATATTCATGCAATTTTTCAATTCCGATTTAAAAATGATTATGATTAAACATACTTGGGGTAATTGAAAATGACGCAAATATATTAACTACCTAAGCAAAACTTGCGCATTTTATAAATTTAGACTAATACCCCTAAAATACACCTTTTAAATCCATTTTGATACTTATTTCATTTAGTCTTAATAATATCATATAACAAATTGAGTTTTTATTTTATTTTATAAGACTTTTAGGAAATGGATTTAGAAGGATAGAAATAAAAAGGATAAGTAGATCACTTGAAAGATGACATGACTTTTATTCAACTTTATTCAATTTGATTTATTTATGAATCTTGGTTTAATATGTGAAAGTCATATCACAAGTTATATAAAGTGATCATATCACGATGGTTCAACAAAAAGAAAATAAACAAAAGTAAGACAAAAGTTAGACATATCATGAAGTAGAATAATGATATTTCATTTTTATTTGATTTCTACTTCATGAAAATGATTGGATACTAGTGAATAAGAGATTTAGGTATCCAAAGAGGACCAAGTGGGATGGTTCCTTTGGGTACCCAAATATAGCATGTAGGTTTATGAGTAGTTAGTGATGAATGGGTCCTTTCATGTGAAGTTAATGTTTCATTTTTAATTTTGGGCCTCCATTCAAACTTGGGTTTAGTGTTATTCTTATATGTGAAATTTCCATTGTGATAATCTTTATATTGATGATTATGATTGTAATGATTATTGAAAGTATTTTTCATAGGAAATTTGTGAACATTTAATTTTCCGTTGGGAGAAGATTGATGTTGTAAATGATAGTAATGATTGTATTTTGGAATTTCATTTTCAATCTTTTGAAGTTTTTTATTTCCATTGTTTGGCTTACTCAACTTTTGAGAAATCATATTCAACTTGCTTTTGGATTTTGCATTATATTGAGAATGTATGTTTTGAGAATTTTTCTTTATGATTTCCTTAAGCAAGTTGATTTTAGTTTTTAATTTATTATTTTTAATCTTTAAATTATGTCTAGCTTTATTATAAGCGATTGTGCTATTTTTAAGAGTGGAAACAATTGAATCTATATGATCTTGATAGTTAATTCTATATTCATCAAATGTTTCATCAATCTCTTTAATTTCAATTTTATAGTCTTTGCACCTAGCACAATCATTTATCAAAGATGAATTTTCTAAACATAATCTTTCATTTTGTTCTTTTATACAAAGAAGTTCCTTTTCAAGTCCTTGTATTTTTCTTTTAAATTATTAACTTCTAAACAAGGTGTAATAGTTTCATTCAAAGAGACATGGTTAAGACTAGATGAATTAGCATTTGATTCTTCTTTAACTTTTGCTTTTAAACTTTTGTTTTCTAAGCGCAATTTGCATTTTGCATTTTTCAATTTCTTAATTTTGCGCTTAGTAATTTGTAGTAATTGTAGAGTAGAAATAGAATTACAAGCAATAAGAGAATTTGATTTCTTTACAGTGCTATTAGAAGAGGCAAGATTTGAATAAATAGTTCCTTTGACATCGTTTTGGCATTCCTCTTCTACTGATGCATTTTCATCTTCTTTTTCTCTTAATGTATTGCTCTCAGATGGGATTTCTTCTTCTCGTTTATTTGATGTGCACTTCATGAATCCGTCATGAGAGGAGCATTCTTGAAGACTTGTGCAAGCTTGCATATTCTCCGGTTCTTGCGATTGTTCCGTACCTGTAGAAGGAGAATCATACATTTCTTCAAGAAATTTCCATACTTTGTATGCACTAGAAAAACAATATATTAATTTGAAAATTTCATTTGATAGGACACAAAATAAATAATGTTTGGCTTTTGCATTTAGATGACGTTCCTGTTTATTTGATTCATTCGCTGGTCTAACTATTGCTATATCCCATGCACTGATATCTAAATTTTTAATAAATTTTTCCATTAATAATTTCCACCCTTTATAATTTCTCCCTTCGAATAAAGGTGGTTTAGGAGATTTTTCTTCTTCATAAAAATTTACCCCACTAGTAGAAGCGAGATCATGAGACGCCATTATTCTCGGTTGTTAAGCCAATTTGGAATAACCTCGCTCTGATACCACTTGTTGGATCGGTAGGCGCCCTTAGAAGGGGGGGGGGGTTAATAAGGGTTTTCAAAAACTTATATTATATTTTGTAATACTTGAAATAATAAGAGATCAAAATAGTGATTTTGAATAAAGATCTAAATTGTTTTATAATAAAAGAGATGACAATAAACAATTTAGAGAAATGAAGAACAAATCATTTTTATTACAAAAGGAGAGACATGATTACTATTAATAAAAATGATTACAAAATTTTGATTTCAATGATGCTAGAAATCAAAGCGAAATATGAAAGACTCTTTTTGTTTTCTATACCGACTCGTATCCCCACGAACCGGTTGGCTTTAGCCGATCCTTCCCCGGATATGGCCTCAAGCCGCTCTAGCCAACCCTTCCCCAGATATGGCCTCGAGCACCCCCTAGACCTACACCCGAGACCTAGTCGCCAACACGAGGCGAATTTCAGCCCTAAGTCCTACCCAGACCTAATCGTCAACACAAGGCGAGTTTACTAAACGATTACAAGAAAGGATGTGAAATAAAAAGACAATAATATAAAAACTCCCTCAATGTGGATCTTTTGGAGAAGTAGACGAAGACGCAGAGTATGATCGTAGTTGATGCGGTCTTTCGTCACGATGATGACGCGTGTTGAAATCTTCTCCACGGATCTCCTTTAGCCTTTATAGATTTGTGGGAGTATCTCTCTGAAACTTCCTCTCTATGCTGTGGCACGAAGCTCTGGAATTCTGGATCTCTAGAGGATTAAGAAGACGGAACCAAGATGTCCTTTTTATAGACTTAGCGCTAGCGCCTGCGCTAGTGCTACCGCTGGCGCTATCCCATATTAGGACATATCTGCGTGGCAGAATCTTCAATCAGAGGAAACAATTCTCTCTTGCCTACTGTGCTCCTCGCTATTGCCTGCGCTATCGGATATCGCCTGGCGCTATATCCTTCTATAAGTTCTCCCGGCAATTGCGCTTAAGCCAATATTTCTTCGAACGAGATTTCGTCGAACGCCGCTAACAGTTCGTCGAACGAAATTTCGTCGAACTCAATTCTTCGGTCAGGCTTCAACATTCGTCGGGCTCAATTTCGTCGACCGTAAATTTGTCGAACGGGCTTCAACATTCGTCGACTGGAAATTCGTCGAACGGGCTTCAACATTCATCGACCGGAAATTCGTCGAACGAGATTTCGTCGAACGCCGCTAAGAGTTTGTCGAACGAATTTTCGTCGAACGCCGTTAAGAGCATTTCGTCGAGCGCCGGTAACAGTTTGTCGAACGACATCTAGCGCCTGCGCTAGTACTACCGCCAGCTCTAGTAGGAGATTTGGATTTGATGGCTCAAACTTGGGGGCAACCTTCTTATGTACTCCTTGAGTCATGTGGACTTTGTTATCCTGCACACTTAAACCCACAAGATCAAATACACATAGGATTTGTTATTCTCAAACCTAGGAGATGCGGAAGACCATGTTCCAACATCGACAACTTATCCTGATGGAGATCGACTTCTTAGACTTGAAGAAGATGCTTCTTGATTTGTCATTTTTAGCACTGGATCTTCTTCAGCCCCCCCCCCCCCCCCCCCCCCTTCTTTTGCCCGATGTTGATCGGCTTCTTATCAGTCAATGGAGATGACTGATTCTTCTAAGAATGCTTGATTCTTGTTCTCTACTAATTCTTTTTCTTCTCTGCAAAATGTACTGTTGTATTGAGAAGCAACGACGGGATTCTTTTTTTATTGATTTTGTCTCTCTGACGAAGAATAATTTTTCTAGGGCATCACTGTTACCTTTTATAGTACGGAAGAGCCGCTTAATGGTCACATATTATGTCCTTTAATGTCAGATGTCCATTCCTTAAGAGCACGCGCTGATTGGACAATCAGGCGGTGACATTAAATGCTGACAGCGCATCCGCAACATTTGAATTCCATCTCGATGATATTTCCATTGTTATGACGATATGGATAATATCTCGACAACAGGACTTTGTCGATGCCTTAGGACTTGGTGGATCTTCAAGTCTTCTAGCTTCTACCTTTGACGCTGATGTCTCGACGATGCGAGATATTCTGGCATTTCTGCATATACAGCGATATGCTATCTCTGACTGTGTTGTCGTGATCTTCTTCCTTGTAGTCTGTCGTCGTAATCACTTTGTTCTTTCGACGACATGAGCAATATCATGTCAACAGACTATGCTTTAGCAACTGCTTGTCTTCAGCTGTCCTTCTTCAGTCTTCTCGACGTCACGCCTTCTTTACGACGATGTCATTGGCATCAGTCTTACTTAGCCTTTCCGACGACACGGCTTCTTTGATGATGTCGACGATATTGCATCTTCTCGACGACATCCCTTCCTTTTGAATCTGTCTCAGCGGTTGGGCTGAAATGGATTCCTCTTCTCAGCGGATTCATCAATCTGCAGAGAAGTTTCTACGATCGACGAACTGCATTCTGCGTTTGACGATCTTCATTCTTCGTTCGACGAACAACATTCTGTGTTCGATGAACTTCAGCATTTGCTTCTGTCTCGTATCTGCGTTCGACGAACTTCATTCTTCGTTCGACGAACAACATTCTGCATTCGACGAACTCCATTTTCGTTCGATGAACTCGCCAAGTCTCAACGTTTGCTTTGCTCATCATCATGACGACAAGCACACTTTGTCGATGACATCTCCTATTCTTCTCGACGATATTGTACTTAGTGAAATAACTAAAGTACTTGACATATTATCTGATTTATGCAAACATGAACTAGATATGACATTAAATACAACTTGCACTTATCATTGAGCTGAGCACCTCTTCAAATCAAGAACACTGCTGGGCACTGTTCCCAACAGGGGGGTCTTACACGCCCGCGACCAAGGGCATGTAATTATTGTTCTGCTCAGCTAGGATGACGGTGTAAGGCTTGCGTGACGGCACAGCAGAATTCAGAGATTACATTCCTGTGACAAGTGGGTCAAGGTCATGTACTTGGGCGGCTTCATTAAATGTAGTGTGGGCGTGATTGGCGGTGGTGCGGGAGTCAGAGATCACGCGGGATGAGTCACAGGCGTGACTTGCAGGTAAACGGGCATGACTTAGACAAATCTGCATGGAATCTCCACCTAGACATGATAGCGACTGGGAGTGATCTTTAAGTTGACACGCCCTTGGTCACGGGCGTGACCGAGGGCGTGCAATTGAACCTGGGCGTGACTTTGGGGAAATGAGCTCAAATCGCGTGGCAGTAACACTGGACTTGCATTAATATTACACGCCCTCGATCACGGGCGTGACCGAGGGCATGACATGCATTTTGACCTAATTTATTCCAAAATCTGCAAAAATTTAGAAATATGCTACATTAGATTCAAATTGCATAAAAGAACTATTTATAAACTAAAATTGGGATAAATAAGAAAAATTCATATTGAATAAATACTAAAATCTATACTAACAATTTATATAAAACTACTTATAACAAAGTACCACACATGACTCGCCAATGTGGTCATAGTAAAGAAGGCACCGGGGAAGTGGCGAATGCGCGTCGACTACAGTAACCTGAATCAAACGCGCCTAAAGGACAACTTCCCCCTTTAAGGATCGATCAGCTAGTTGATGCAACAACCGGATATGTACTCCTCATCTTCATGGATGCTTACTCGGGCTACAATTAGATCAGGATGAACCCGGTAGATGAGGAGCACACTGCATTCCAAATAGATAAGGGGGTCTATTACTACAAAGTCATGTCGATCAGTCTCAAAAATGCCTGAGCGACATACTAGAGATTGATGAACAATGTGTTCAAAGACCTCATCGGCTAGACAATGGAAGTATACGTGGACAATATGTTGGTAAAGAGCATCCACCAATGCAGCTACTTGGAGGATCTGGAAAGTTGCTTTCAGCTCATTCGCCGCTTCCAAATGCGGCTCAACTGTAGCTAATGCGCATTTGGCATAATAGCTGGGAAGTTTTTAGGTTTCATGGTAACCCACCGGGGAATCTAGGCGATCTCCGAGAAGATCAAGGTGCTGGGAGACATGTCCCCACCCCATTCCGTTAAGAGAGTACATGGCTTAAACAGCAGGATTGTCGCTCTCTCGCGGTTCCTGGCACGGACAGGGGATAAATATCTCCCATTCTTCAAAATTCCTCGGGGGGCACGTCATTTGGGATTTCAGTGGACAGACGAATGTCAGATGTCTTTTGAGCTTCTCAAGCAATACCTGGCCTCTCCACCATTCCTTCCAAATCCTATCCCACAAGAAGTCATCTACCTTTACCTGGCAATATCCCCAACTGTGGTCAACTTGGTGCTGGTTAAAGACGAAGGAGGAGTCCAACGACCCATCTACTATTGGATCTGTAGGCGCCCTTAGAGGGGGGGGGTGAATTAGAGTTTTTAAAACTTATGTTATATTTTGATATACTTGAAAAACTAAGAGATTGAAATAGAGATTTAGAATGAAGATCTAAATTGATTTATAATGAAAGAGAAAATAATTATCAATTTAGAGAAATGAAAAACAACTCAATTTTATTACCCAAAGAGAGACATGATTACTATTAATAAAATTGATTACAAAACTAGATTTCTATGACGCTAGAAATCAAAAGCGAATAATAAAATCCTTTTTGTTTTCTATACTGACTCGTATCCCCACGAACCGGTGGCTTTAGCCTATCCTTCCCCGGATACGGCCTCAAGCCGCTCTAGCCAATCCTTCCCTAGATATGGCCTCGAGCACCCCCTAGACCTAACCTAGATCTAGTCGCCAACATGGGGCAAATTTCAGCCCTAAGTCCTACCCAGACCTAGTTATCAACATGAGGCAAATTCACTAAACGATTACAAGAAAAGATGTGCAATAAATAACAACAATATAAAAACTCCCTATATGGATCTCTTGGAGAAGTAGACAAAGACCCGCAGAGTATGATCGTAGTCGATGCGGTCTTTCATCACGCTGATGAAGCGTGTTGAAATTTTCTCCAATAATCTCCTTATGCCTTCATGGATTTGTGGGAGTATCTGTCTGAATCTTCCTCTATATGTTGTGGCACGAAGCTCTGGAATTTAGGATCATAAGAGGATAAAGAAGACGGATCCAAGGGGTACTTTTTATAGCCTTGGAGCTAGCGCCCGCGCTATCGCTATCGTCGGCGCTATCCCGGTTTAGGAAATATTCTCAGTGTGAGAATCCTTTATTTTAAGCAAGTCAGACGCCTTCCTCTATTGCTTTTCGCTACACAATAACGCCTGCGCTAGGTGTTATCGCCTACGTTAGATGTTATCGCCTGGCGCTAGCACTTTCTATAATTGCTTCCTGAAATTACTATAATCAGTGCTAGCGCTTGCGCTAGGTGCTACCGTCGGTGCTAGTGGACATATTGGAATTCTGGCATCAAATTTGTGAACAACCTTCATATGTTATCCTTGAATCATATGGCTTTGTTTCCTGCACACTTAAACACACAAGATCAAATACACAGGATTTGTTATTCTCAAACCTAGGAGATGCGGAAGATGATGTTCCAACAAACTCCCCCTTTTTGATAATAACAAATCCATTAATGATAAATCAGAGCATTAACATATAAGCATGATGAAACCTAATTGTGTGTGTGTGAGTGATGACTTAGGATAATTATCGTTTTTGGTATTTAGAATTGCTCCCCCTAAATACATTGAAAGTCAATTGATATGTCTCTGTTACCAATTGAAAGTGAGCTTATATCTTAAATTAACTCTAGAGGGGGGTGAATAGAGTATTAAAAAGTTTTCACTTAATTTTATAGCGGAATTAAATTAGTGATATATATATATATATATGTAGCAGAGTGATTTATAAGAAACTGAAAATAAAACACAGCACAACACAAGCACAGAAAAGTAAAGCAATCACAGAGGACACAAGGAGCTATAATAGTTCCCCAATCAACCTGGATACATCTACTCTTCTACCACCCTTGGTAGGAATCCACTAGGATTTTTGATCAGGTGTCCTAACACCAATGAGCTTTATATAAGGTGCCCAAAAACCAAATAGGATTTTTTGATCAGGTGTCTTGCCACCAAGAGGTAAACTTTTGAAGGGAGTTTTAACCCAGTACAAGAGGGGATAGAAAGGAGTTTATGAAGTTCTTCTCTGTCAATATGCTGAGAGAAGACTCTAGTGGATGTTGATGTAGAAAAGCTCCCTCTGTCTGATATGAAATTGTTTGACAGTAGATTGGCTGGAAGCTTTCTTTTGAATGTATAAACAAATCTTCCTGTAGCTGATTAAACTGAGAGGATGATTTCTTCAGTTTGTTGTTGCTCTTTTGAAGATCTAAACTTGCAGCTGATCACTGAGAGATGAATGTAGATGTTCTCAGAAAATAACTGCTGCTTGAGGAAGAGGATGAAGATGATCTGTGTAGCTTTTCTTTCTTTCTTTCTTTCTTCATGTACAGAAATATCTGTAATATGTTCTGTCTATATTCTGTCGTGAAAAACTATGGGAGTAATACTGTATATCTTCTTCCTTTTTCTCTTTTGAAATCTCTGACAAATATTAAATGCAAATCGCTTATATTAAGGAATATAATATATCTGGGAACTATAAATCTGCTGCCCCATTTACCTTTTTCCTTTTCCATGAAATGTCCTTTTCCGAGAAATGTCAACGGCTATAATCTTGAAATAATAAAAGGAAATATATTATCCTTACTTATCTGATATAAAAGAGCCGTTGCTGAAGAGATCTGAGTTCAGAGAATGGAATAATATAATCTGTCTGAAATAAATCTACTGTAGAGAAATTTTCGTCGATCTCAATAAATTTCATCGATCTCAGAGCTGTGTTCGTCGATCTGAAGATATTCGTCGAACGCAGACTAAGTTCGTCGAACGAAAGGATTCGTCGACTGCTGAGCCCCTGAATAAAATCGTCGACCACTGAACTGAGCAAATTTCGTCGACCGCTGAGACGGGGTCTGTTCGTCGACCGCTGAGACAATCTATTCGTCGACCGCTGAGAACAAGACTGTTCGTCGACCGCTGAGATGGAATTTGTTCATCGACCACTGAGCTGAGGCGCTGAGCCGCTGAGATGCTGGGAGAGCGAGTTCATTGAACGCAGGAGCAGGCGGTTCATCAAACACAGAGAACATGTCGTTCGTCGAACGCAGAATGCAAGCTGTTCGTCGAACGCAGTATGGAGTTCGTCGAACACAGAACTTGAATGATTTCTTGAATTCTAACAGCCTAAACTCTTGACCCAATGACTATACATTGGGGCCAACTTGATCCTAGTCAGCAGATAGTGATCCTAGCCCAGATCAGTAATAGGGTTGTTCCAACAATCTCCCCCTATTTGGGTTAGGACACTATTTGACAAAAATTAAAAACAAATAAAACAACAAAGCATATATATATCTGATATGTTTTAAGTAGTTCATCAGATATAAAATAAATAATACTCTGAGTTCTGAAACATTTCAATGAAAATAAAACTAACAAAAATACATAATCAGAACCTTTGATTTTCTCTGAATTCTGCTTTCTGGATTCTGAATTCTAAAATTGTCTGAACTGATTTCTGCTATAATTCAGCTTTCTGAATTTGTTGATCTACTGCAGCATTATAATTTGAATATGATATCTGCTTTAACTGGAATTATTTCTTAATCTGCTTTCTACCAACCAGAATTTGAATCTTGTCATAATAACTTCTTTTAAATCTGTCACAATCTGAATCTGTATCTGTTGCTTCTTCTATATCAAAAGTTGTATTTTGAAATTGCAATATATGTTAGCCTGAGAGCATCTCCCCCTGAGACTGGAGCTTCTTCAGCTTTCTCCCCTTTCCTAGTTCATAGAACATCTCCCCCTGAGCAAAAACTGCATCAAATGGAGTTCTTCATAGAACTGAAAGCATATATCTTCATCAGCTTTTCCTCTTGAAGCTTGAGCATCTTCAGAAAAATAACTCCCCCTGTCAAAGGAAAGTGTCTCCCCCTGACAAAAAGAGAGCTTCTTCAATACATCTCCCCCTACCTAGTTTCAGGAAGACTTGGAGCTAGACCCCTAGAAGAAGGGACTTTTGAGGAGGTAGGGAAGGATGCAATCTTTATATTGCTATTGTTCTTGCAAAATGAAATAGAGATCAAGTGCAAAGGGAACTAAAAAGAGAAGCAATTCTGTAGGCATTCAGATAATTAGAAAAACTTAGTTTGATATTGAAGGGAATGAGGGGATAAATAGAAGATTTAATTTTTTAATTGATTGAATCTCCATCTATCATTCCTAGCTGATTTATAAAGAAGATTTGCTTCTTTTCATCCAAGGGTTTGGTGAAAATATTAGCCCTTTGCAAATCAGTAGAGATGAATTGTAGGCAAATTTTATTTTTATCCACATTATCCCTGATAAAGTGGTGCCTAATTTCTATATGTTTAGTCCTACTATGGAGAACTGGATTTTGTGCTATAGATATTGCACTAGTATTGTCACAAAATATAATTGATTTATTTAGATTGACACCATAGTTTAGGAGCTGGTTTTGTATCCACAACATCTGTGAGCAGCAACTGCCTGCAGCTATGTATTCAGCTTCAGCTGTTGATGTAGACATATATGTTTGTTTTTTACAAAACCAAGACACAAGCCTATCACCAAGAAACTGACAAGTTCCTGATGTGATTTTCCTGTCTACTCTGCATCCAGCATAATCTGAATCTGAGAATCTAGTTAATTCAAATTCAGATGCTGTTGGATACCAAAGTCCTAGATTTGGGCAACCCTTTATATATCTCAAAATTCTTTTTAATAAAATTTGGTGAGATTCTTTGGGGTTAACTTGAAACCTAGCACAAACACAAGTAGCAAACATTATATCAGGCCTACTTGCTGTTAAATAAAGTAATGAGCCAACAATTGCTCTATATACCTTTTGATAAACAGGTTTCCCTGATTCATCATTATCAACAACAACATTTGAGGGCATGGGTGTTTTCATGGTGGAAGAATCAGACATACCAAATCTTTTGACTATTTCCTTAGCATACTTAGATTGGGATATGAAGATTCCATTGGGAGTTTGCTTCACTTGAAGACCAAGGAAGTATGATAGTTCACCCATACTACTCATTTCAAATTTAGATTGCATTAGATTAGAAAATCTTTTGCATAAATTTGAATCAGTAGAGCCAAAAATAATATTATCTACATATATTTGAACTAGCAAAGTTTGATTTTTATGTATCCTGAAAAATAAGGTTTTATCTACTATGCCTCTACAGAATTTATTCTCTAAAAGAAAACTAGCTAAGGTCTCATACCATGCTCTAGGAGCTTGTTTGAGTCCATAGTGAGCTTTATTAAGCTTAAATACAAAAGAGGAGTGAGTTGGAGAGATGAAACCTGGTGGTTGCTCCACATAGACTTCTTCTTTGATTTCTCCATTCAAGAATGCACCTTCACATCCATTTGACAAACCTTGAACTTCTTATATGCAGCAAATGCAAGGAAGATCCTGATTGCTTCTAACCTTGCAATTGGTGCAAAAGTCTGATCATAGTCTATGCGTTCTTCCTATGAATATCCTTGAGCTACTACTCTAGCTTTGTTTCTCACAATAGTGCCATCTGCATCTAGCTTGTTTCTGTAGACCCATTTAGTTCCAATGACTGTTTGATTCTTTGGTCTAGGAACCAATTCCCAAACTTTGTTTGTCTCAAACTAATTGAGCTCCTCTTGCATAGCAATGATCCAGTTGGGATCTTGTTCTGCATCTTGTAGGGATTGAGGTTCAATCTGAGAGAGAAAACATGTGTGCATCAGATTCTGATTAGCTTGATGCCTTGTTTGGACACCAATTGATATGTCTCCAATTATTTGAGATCTGGGGTGATCTCTAATATTGACATAATCAACAGGCATAGTGGGATCAACATTATTTGTAATTAATTCCTCTTGTGGAATGTTACTTAATGCTTCCTTTTCAGGTACAGTTTCACTGATTTCTTCATCACTTTCTTCACCATCATGCTGTACAGGATTTAGAGATCCTTCCTTCTGTAGAGCTAATTGATCTAGCTGCTCACAGAGTGTAGGTACCTGCAGGTTTTCTTTGGCAGAAGAATTCTTCTCCTTGTAAAACATGTTAGTTTCATCAAAAGAAACATGCATAGATTCTTCAATTTTAAGAGAGGATTTGTTAAATATCCTATATGCTTTGTTGATTAATGAATAGCCTAAGAAAATTCCTTCTTCAGATTTTGGTTCAAATTTCCTAAGGTATTTTTTGTCATTATTGTGAACAAAACATTTACAACCAAATGTTCTAAAATAGTTAACTTTAGGTTTCTTCCCTTTAAGTAACTCATAGGGAGTCTTACCCTTAAGTTTATGTATCAAACTCCTATTCAACACATAATTTGCTGTGCTAACAGCCTCTGCCCAAAACGATAGGGGCAAATTAGCATCTGCAAGTAATGTTGTTGCTGATTCAATTAGGGTTCTATTTTTCCTTTCAACTACCCCATTTGTTGAGGAGTTCTAGGAGCTGAGAAGCAATGCCCGATACCTTCCTTCTCACAGAATTCTTGCATGAGAAGAGACTCAAACTCAGTGTCATGATCACTTCTGATCAATGCAATCTGATTAGAATACTCAATCTGAATGCTCTTAAGAAAGTCTGTAAGAACTTTAAAGTTATCTGACTTTTCTCTCAAGAGAACACCTAAGTGAATCTAGAGAAGTCATCTACAATAACTAGAGTGTATGACTTCCCCCCTAAACTCTTTGTTTCTATTAGTCCAAAAAGGACCATATGTAGCAAGTATAAGATTCTAGGTGAATCACATTTAGATAATGATTTAAAACTGTTTTAAGTTTGCTTGCCTAGTTGACATACCCTGCAAAGACCTTCCTTCTTGTATGAACCAGAAGGTAATCTTCTAACAAGATTGTCATTAGATAATTTAGCAATGGTCCTAAGATTTACATGTCCTAATCTCTTATACCAAAGTTCACTAGGTTTGCTTAATTGATTAAATAAACAGATTTCTGATTTTGATGAGTTGAAATTTACTAAATAGATATTTCCTCGCCTAATACCTGATAAAACAGTAATATTATCAGAAGACTTAATAAGGCATTTTGATTTATTAAAAGTTACCTGATACCCTTCATCACATAATTGGCTTATGCTGATGAGGTTGTGCTTCAGTCCCTTGACATAAGCTACCTCTTTGAAGGTGACTTCTCCAACCTTTACTTTTCCATAACCTTTTGTTTGTCCACAGTTGGAGTCTCCAAATATTACTTTTGGTCCAAGCTTTGCCTTGTAGTTGTTCAGATTGGCCTAGTTTCCTGTCATATGCTTTGAGCATCCACTATCCAAATACCATTGTTCTTTTATTCTTGGATAGCTCTATACCTACTGAAAGTGCACAGATAACCTCACTAGAATTCTCTAGAGGGGGGGTGTGAATAGAGATTTAAAAATACTTTGTGCAATTATATATATATATGTGTGTAATAATCACAGATTTAAGCTTCCCACACACCAACAAGAATTAAGTAAGTAAAGAAGAAAAATACTAAGAAGAAAATCACAGCACAACACAAAGAAATATAGTGGTTCCCCAAACTTTGGGTAGTCTACTCTTCTACCCCCTTGGTAGGAATTCACTATCTTGCACTTAGTCTTTTGATAAGGAGACTCTTAGAACCAGCCTGAGTCTTTTGATAAGGAGACTCTTAGAACTAGTACAACTGAATTTTTTGAAGAGAGATTCTAAAAACTCTTTTACACTGTTTGAAAATGAAATGAAGATAAGAAGAAGAAGTAGAAGAAGTAATTTAAAACAAGAAAGAATCTTCTTCCTAGCAAGAAGATTAGAAGCACAAGAATAGTGAATGTAATCTCTCTTCTATAGTGAGAAGGAGATTGTAAGCTTTTCTCTCTTTTGTGAGAGCTTTCAGAATTTGCAGCAGAATGGCTTCAGAAGGAGGAGAAGATGAAGGCTTTTTCTTTGCTGCAGCACACTATCTCTTTTCTTAGCTTTCTCACTCTTCACTTGGGAGCTCTTCTTCTTTTTCAAATGTATATAGTGGATCACAAGTTGTCATTCTCTGTCGACTTCCTTCTTATTTATAACTCTATTTGAAAAGATATTGCTAAAGAAGAATAATCAATTAGCAGATAGAGAATTAGAAAGAGATAAAAGTTTCCATATTAATTTTATCTGTAGAAGGAAAGAGTTTATTCTGATTTCAAATAATATCCAAATAAACATTAATCAAATTAGACAAGAATCAATTAGAAGGAAAGACAGATTCAGAACGGCTATAAAAGAATAAAATCATTCCATAAAATTCAGATCTTTAGAAAGAAGGAAAGAGATCTGGCGTGAATTTGAATTTGACATAGAAATCGACGTGCGTCGATTACTATTAGACGTAAGCGTCGAGTTCATCCTGGCTAGACGTCGAGAGAATAATATGAAAGGTGCGTCTACTAAGGTGCGTCGACTTTATTAAATGCGTCGACTAGAAGTCAGAGGTACGTCGACAAAGATTACGTCGAATTCTTCTTGGAGTTACTTCGACTCATTCTGAGAGAAACGTCGACTACATTTCGACGTTGCGTCGAATACTATTCGATGCATATTTACTTAGCCTAATTTTTCATTCTTAGAATTTATATTCTACTCAATTCTATGGGTTAAGATAAATCATTTCCCCAAAAATCTCCCCCTATTTGTCTTAACCCTATTTAGAGAGAAATTGTATCAGCTTTATATAGAGAAGAAATATGCTAAGTAAACAGAAGAAGGGAGAAATCATATAAACAGACTTCATAATAAGTATTTAAGCATAGAAAGAAAGAAATATAGATTATATCAATATTGTTGAACACATCATTCAGGAGGGGTAGGAGGAGTTTTTCTTTTCCTTGTGAATACTACTATTTTTGGAGAGATGGGTTGCTCCTTCTCAGTAGCAGGTAGTTCACTCAGCTCCCCCTGAGTCACAGCAGGTTGCTCCCCCTGGGATGGAACTTTCTTTGAGTCTTCTACTTCTTCTTCAGTTTCTTTCTCATCTCCAGTTTCAGGTATAACAGCATCTGGCTCCCCCTGAGCTTCAGCTTCCTCTTCAGCTTCATTCTCTGCTCTACTTGCATCCCCTTGCAATGAATCCACTTGTTATGCAGCTTCTCTTGCAATAATCAGTACATCTGATGTCTGCTCTTCAGTATGTAGCTCTGGTACTACTTCACTCCCAATGGTCTTGTCAGATTTTGAAGAATGAGGGGTTTTGTGAGAGGGAGTTTTGTGGCTGGAGAGCTGTTCTTCATCTAACTTCTCCCCCTTCTTGACCTTCTTAGCCAAGGAGGTTAAGAAAGTCTTATTCACCCTAGATGAAGAGATAGAGGATTTCAGGTTTTGCACAGAGGCATTGACCCCATCTATTTGGGTTTGCATGTGCATGATGGAGGAGTGAATTTGAGAGCAGTGTCCATCTAGCATGTCCTGAAATTTTTGGGCTGCTGACTGGATACACTGGGTGATGAGGTTTTTAGTGGATGGAGATGGTTCATGTTGTGTTGGAGGAGGAGGAGACAATGGAGGAGGAGATAATAGTTGAGGTGTATGTGATGAAGGTGGAGAGGGGACAGTATCATTTTGAGGAGGTGTATTTGATGGAGGAGGTGGAGGAATAGAAGAGGGTTGAGCAGGTGATTGAGTTGCTATTTGTGAAGGTGTGGATGATGGTGGTATAGAAGAGATGTCTGTATGAGGAGGAGGAGGAGAAGATGGATGCGCAGGAGAGTTAGGAGGAGATGGAGTCCTTTCAGGAATGGCACCAGGCTTGGGGATTTGCCTGGTCCATTTTGAGAAGAGAGCAATGGACATCCTTTTGCCAGGAGGGATGGGAATTCCTTTTGACCTGCATAGGTCAGGGAAGGAGTGGAAGAGAACTTGACTCATAATCATCATATAGGCATTCTCTTTGTGAGAATATTTGTAGCCTATCATTTTGAGTAAGCAGCTGCCCCAGCCTACTTTCTTCTTCAGCATAAGGGCCCCCATGAGATTCAGTTGCTGCCTGGGAACTGCATCATGGGCAGAGATCTTACATAGTAGTATCTTTCCTACTATGTCTGCCAATAGTCTGTATTCATCAGAGAAGTCTATTTTCTTTAGGTGGATTGGTCTATCTTTGGAGAACTTCATTGTGATTAATAGATTCTTGATTTCATCAGGGGTGAGTTCCACAGGTTCATCACCTGATAAGGGAATGATAAAGGAGATCTATTTAGTTACTCTTTAGGAAATAATTTGATTTCCCTATTTGATTTGAACAAGAATAATATTGGAATGTACCTGATGAAAGATCAAAGGTGTTCCTAATGTGTTCAGCAGAGATTGAGACAGGTGTCTCATATATTATTCCAGTGATTTCTCCTTGTTCAGATATCTAAACATGAGTCATTAGCTTTGTGAGTTCTGTCTCCAGGAGCTTGCATCTTATGGAGATGAGCTTATCTAGGCCAGCTTCAGTGAATAGAGCTATGATGCTCTTGTAATTTTCGGCGGCGGCCTGGAAGGATTCGAGGTCAATGTCGAAACCAGAATTTATCTTGGGAGCCATTTTAGGTTTAGTGAAAGAGAGGAAGAGATGGTTGGAATGAGAGGTAAGAAGGATGAAAGATGCAGAGTGCGAGAGGATTTCTAACTGAAGAGTTTATTTAAATCAGGTGAAACGTCGAAACGAGACATAATTTGAGGCTTATTCGGTACTACAGTAGATGTGATCGAAAAAATTTTAGTGTTGCCGCTCTTTTTCATGAAGTCGACGTTACGTCGAGTGGGATTCGACGTAAGCGTCGATATAGTTTGAGTTGAGAAGATAGAGTCTCCTATCGACGTATGCGTCGATTTAAGAAATCGACATGACTTTTACTTTGTCTGAAGATTCCAGGTTTTTCTTGAGAGATTCTTTCTTCCTAATCCTAAAGTTTTCTAAGTTACCCTAGGACTAATTTTATGAGCAATTTGATTGATTATGCCAACACTGTTTGGCAGTGTGGCCAATTTTATTGCAAATATAACACCTGATTTTCTTTTGACTAAGAAAATTTGAGTTTAGGGAGGAATAGGGATGTTGATTGGGATAGAAATTTTGATTAGGATAGAAATTTTGGTTAGGATAGAAGTTTTGATTAGGATAGAAATTATGATCAGGATGAATGGGTCCTGAATGGGGTTTAAGATAGAAAGATTTTGGAGAATAGACATGTCATGTCATTATGTTGCTCTAAGTTTTTATGCGTCGATATCTATTCGACGTATGTTGATAGTTGCGTCGATTTATATTCGGTGCTTTCTCCAGATTGTGTTGATCTAAAATCGTCGCATGTAAGAAGTTGCGTTGATTGGAAGTCGACGTACTTTTATTCAAGCGTCGAGTTGAGGTCGAAGCATCTGAGAGATTGCGTCGAGTAGAATTCGATGCACTATCATTCATGCGTCGATATGAAGGCGACACAATTGTGTTTTCACAAATTTTATTTTTCCCTTTTTCTGATTTTATTTCTTTATGAGTTGTTTCTTTTGGCTTAGTTGCCTTCTTAGAAGTAGTTTGAGAGTCTTCATCTGTATAGTATGATGTTTCATCAAAGTGGTTTATCTCATTGAGGGAGTCTTCTTCCTTATTTTGTGAGTCTTCTTCTTGGTTTATTGATTTAGTGGGTTTAGTTAATTTAACAGGGCTCATCCAAGCAGTTTTGTTGGATGGAATTAGACTAGATGAGGGATCAGCTCCTAGCCCAAGATTTTTATGTCTTATTGTTTGTTTTTTTGTGATTTCTTTAAGTGTTTGGCTTCTCATTTTTATTGATTCTTCAAAAGCTTTTGCTTGGGATACTTTATTCTTAAGGAGCTGGTTTTCTATTTTAGCCCTCTCTATTTCTTTTTCTCTGATGTTAGCCCTTAACTCATAATTTTTAGAACAAGTATCATCTATATTTCTCTGGTATTTAATGACATTAATTTGTTCTTTTAGATTCTTAATTTCTTGTTTAGCTTTTAGTTGATCTAAACATAATCTTTTAAAATCATTTTTGAAATCATCACACAGAAAATCTATGTCATCAAAAATGCTTACCACTTCCTTATCCTCAGATTCCTCTATGAGAATAAGGCTATTTTCTTTATCATCTTCAGAAGAGATGCTTCCTTCTGATTCTGTCTCACTCCATGATTTAGCACCATGTTCTTCCTTTGAGCTTTCAAGAGCCATTAAGCATAGGTCTTCTTGCTTAGACTCTTCATTGTCACTTTTGGATGAGGTGCTGTCCTCAGAATCTGTTTCACTCCAAGCTTCTGCAATGAAGCCTCTTTCTTTCTTCTTTCCCTTTTTCTTGAGATCTTTCTTTTTCAGATCTTTCTTTTTCTCAGTATTTTTTGGACATTCTGGTGCAATGTGTCCAGTTTTCCTGCAGGAATAACAAATAATTTCTTTAGTAGGAGTTTTATCATACCTTGGTTTTGATTCTCTCCTTCTAGACCCATCTGTCCTGACCCATTTCTTGAATCTTCTGCCAGGAGGCTGAATAATTCTTCTTTAGTGATAGGGGTCTCCTCCTCTGTTGCTTTCAAAGCAATGTTTCTATCTTTTGAGGAGGTTGGAGTGCTTCCTCTTCTTTCCTTCTCTTCTCTGGTTTTCAGCAGTTGCTCGTAGGATTTGAGTTTTCCTAAGAGGGCATCTGTTGAGATTTCCTTTTGTCCTCTTGTATCTCTTATTGCCCATATTCTTGAGTCCCATGAACTTGGGAGACTCATTAACAGTTTGTCATTGATCTCTGTGAGAGAGATCTCTCTATCCAGGCTCCTTAATTGATTGATGATCAGACTGAATCTGTCATACATCTCAGATATGCTTTCTTCATGCTTCTTTTGAAATTTCTCATATTGGGAGATCAATAGAGCCTTTCTATCTTTCCTTTCATCAGCACTTCCTTCTACCATCTTGGTAAGAGCCTCCCAGATTTCTTTGGCTGATTCACAGTCAACAACCTTTTGAAAGATTTCATCTGAGAGGGTTGAGACAAGAATGTTCACAGCTTTTGCATCACATGTTCCTTCCTTCTTCTCTTCAACTGTCCACTCAGCCCTTGGGACAAGTGTTTGAGTCACTTCACCACTTGAGTCTCTTCTATAAGGCTTGGGACGACCTGTCAAAATTATATTAACTAATTCTTCATCAATAAAATTCATATAGATCCTAATTCTTGTTTTCCAAATTGCAAACTTTTCAAGATTGCACATTGGTGGTTTGGTGGAAGCATAATCTTTGATTTGTGCCATGTGAAAAATAATTTTTAGAAATATATATATATATAAAAGAGGTTGGATCTTTTTGATCAAGGAGTTAACCTTTTTAGATCAACCTTGCTCTGATACCAATTGAAAGTGCACAGATAACCTCACTAGAATTCTCTAGAGGGGGGGTGAATAGAGATTTAAAAATAATTTGTGCAATATATATATATGTAATAATCACAGATTTAAGCTTCCCACACACCAACAAGAATTAAGCAAGTAAAGAAGAAAAATAGCAAGAAGAAAATCACAGCACAACACAAAGAAATATAGTGGTTCCCCAAACTTTGGGTAGTCCACTCTTCTACCCCCTTGGTAGGAATTCACTATCTTGCACTGAGTCTTTTGATAAGGAGACTCTTAGAACCAGCCCGAGTCTTTTGATAAGGAGACTCTTAGAACCAGTACAACTGAATTTTTTGAAGAGAGATTCTAAAAACTCTTTTACACTGTTTGAAAATGAAATGAAGATACAAAGAAGAAGTAGAAGAAGTAATTTAAAACAATAAAGAATCTTCTTCCTAGCAAGAAGATTAGAAGCACAAGAATAGTGAATGTAATCTCTCTTCTATAGTCAGAAGGAGATTGTAAGCTTTTCTCTCTTTTGTGAGAGCTTTCAGAATTTGCAGCAGAATGGCTTCAGAAGGAGGAGAAGATGAAGGTTTTTTCTTTGCTGCAGCACACTATCTCTTTTCTCAGCTTTCTCACTCTTCACTTGGGAGCTCTTCCTCTTTTTCAAATGTATATAGTGGATCACTAGTTGTCATTCTCTGTCGACTTTCTTCTTATTTATAACTCTGTTTGAAAAGATATTGCTAAAGAAGAATAATCAATTAGCAGACAGAGAATTAGAAAGAGATAAAAGTTTCCATACTAATTTTATCTGTAGAAGGAAAGAGTTTATTCTGATTTCAAATAATATCCAAATAAACATTAATCAAATTAGCCAAGAATCAATTAGAAGGAAAGACAGATTCAGAATGGCTATAAAAGAATAAAATCATTCCATAAAATTCAGATCTTTAGAAAGAAGAAAAGAGATCTGGCGTGAATTTGAATTTGACATAGAAATCGACGTGCATCGATTACTATATGACGTAAGCGTCGAGTTCATCCTGGCTAGACGTCGAGAGAATAATATGGAAGGTGCGTCCACTAAGGTGCGTCGACTTTATTAAATGCGTCCACTAGAAGTCAGAGATACGTCGACAAAGATTATGTCGAATTCTTCTTGGAGTTACTTCGACTCATTCTGAGAGAAACGTCGACTACATTTCGACGTTGCGTCGAATACTATTCGACGCATATTTACTTAGCCTAATTTTTCATTCTTAGAATTTATATTCTACTCAATTCTAGGGGTTAAGATAAATCATTTCCCCAACACCTACAAAAACAGAAAAACAATCTATTTGTTCTTGACCCAAACTACCTTGGGTCTTTTTGAATTTCCACAAAAATAAGAAATAAAGGATATTTCAGGCTGATCCTTATAGCCTTTTGGATGATATCTCCTTGGAGGAATTATCCATTCAGTGAAAGGAATCTTATTATGTTTAGAATAAGAATTCTTTAAATGTTCTGTATAATTTCTGTTCGACGAACTGGGCTGAGTTCGTCGATCGTCGTTCGACGAATGAATGAGATTTCATCGAGCGGCATTCATATAATGACTATACTAAAAATTTGTCTTCAGCTTTCGTCGATCTCCGTTTGACGATTTGTATTCATTTTGTCGAGCTCCGTTCGACGAATTCTGCTGAATTCTTTTATTCTTAACAGCCTTGCTTGAAATATCTTTATTTACATCTACAACCTCTTTGCTCTTAGCATAAATGAATTTTATAGGTGTAGACAGTATGTTTTTCTTAATGAGATGTGGCTCACTTGATGAAGCACCCAAGCCCAGTTTGTTATTAAGTCTAGCATTAACAGTTCCTGTGATGTCCATCAGTTTGATGCTTCTCCCATTGAGGGATTTTTCAAACTTCTTAGCTTCAGACAACTTGTTCTCAATGAGAGCAATGTGTTCCCTGGAGGCAGCCAAACTTTTCTTAAGATTGACATTTTCTTCACTTATTGGATTCATTTCAGCTAGCTTATTTCTGAGAGTGATTATTTCCTTCTCAGATTTGAGTAAGTCTAAGCAAAGTACTTTGAATTCATCTTTGAATTCAATTGAATTGAAATCAAAATTAGAAATTACCTGATCAGCATCATTGTCAGCTTCTGATTCTGATTCTTTAGAATTGTGTCCTGAGGCATTGATAGCCATCATGCAGAAACTCTTCTCTTCTTCATCATCCTCATCATCACTGGATGATGATGCATTTCCTGACTCGCTGCTTGAGTCATAAATGGCCATCAAGCATTGGTCATTTTCTTTTAATTCTTCTTCATCTTCAGAAGAAGTGGATGAATATTCTGATTCTGTTTCACTCCAGGTTTCAGCTACAAATCCTCTTCCCTTCTTTTTGTGTTTGTGGGAGGAAGACTTGCTGGAGTGTCTTCTTTCTTCTTTTTCTTTTCTCTTTTCCTTCTTGTCCTTCTTGTTTTGATTCTCTGGACAGTCAGGTACAATGTGTCCTGGTTTCCTGCAACTAAAACTTATAACTTCTTTAGATGGAGCTTTGTCATACCTTGGTTTTTCATAGCTCCTGGATGACTTTTTCCTGAAGTCTTGTCTTGCCATCTTGTAGAATCTTTTGGCAAGTAGACTCATCAACTTCTCATTGTCAAGGGTCTCTTCTTCTTCTCTAGATTTGAAGGCAATGTTCTTTTCCTTCTTTGTTGCTGGAGATGAAGTGGACTGTTCAGCTTCTCTGGATTTGACAAGCTGCTCATAGGATTTGAGCTTGCCTAACAATGTCTCAGTAGTAATCTCATTGAGGCTTCTGGCTTCCTTGATAGGCCAGATCCTAGAGTCCCATGTGCTGGGGAAGCACATTAGGATCTTGTCATTGATCTCAATGATAGAGATCACTTTGTCCAAAGATTTCAGCTCATTAATGATGAGACTGAGCCTATTGTACATATCAGCCACTGTCTCAACTTCTCCTTTCTTGAAATTCTCATACTGAGAGATGAGATGTGATCTTCTGTCCTTTCTTTCATCAGTAGATCCTTCAACCATATTGTTGAGAGAAGTCCAGATCTCTCTTGCTGAAGTGCATTCCACCACTTTCTGAAAAATATCATCAGACATTGTTTGAGCCAGAATGTTCATGGCTTTTGCATCAGCACTCCTTTGCTACTTTTGAGCATCTGTCCACTCAAGAGGTGGGACAGCATTGTTATTTGCTGCTGTATCAGAACTTGTTGATGCTGAGAGAGTAGGAGGTCCTGTCAAAATAACATTGAATATTTCTTCATCAATAGAGTTCATATATAACCTAATCCTTGCTTTCCATATTGCAAACTTATTTAGATTGCACATAGGAGGTCTTGTGCTTGAATACTCTTTGTTTTGTGCCATGAGTTTTTAAACAAAAATAAATAAAATAAAACCTCTAAAAGAATTTAAGATCTAATTGATCTTTGTGATTCAGGTGTTAGCCTGTAAAGAATCAACTACCATCTGATACCAATTGAAAGTCAATTGATATGTCTCTGATACCAATTGAAAGTGAGGTTAGATCTTAAATTAATGTTAAATTTTTTTGATTTGAATCGTTTAGGAGTAAGCAGGAGTTGCATCAACTGAGTTATAGCCAAACAACCACAATGTCAAACAGCAACACAATAGTCTTTATTGAAACACAATACTTTATTACACTTCGAGACATACATGGCGAGACATGATTCATAAGAATCACGGAGAATAGAAGAACAAAAAACACACCAAAAAACAAATCTGGCGGCTTGACAAGCAGAGACCGCACAGACCGCTGAACTCCAGAAAATGCCCGGCTTGACCTGAGACCGCACGAACAGAAAATAGGCAAGACCCTTGACCTGTACTGCCAGACCGCACAAACTTGAGCTTATTGAACTAAACAAAGAACTGAAGCTATCGCCAGACCACAACTCAGATCGCCTAACCGCTGAAGGTCGCCTGATCGCTGAGCTCGCTGCGAACAGCACAAGAACAACATAAACCAGTTCGCAGACAAGCTGCTGCCGAACTGTTTATTCTAGCCACTGGAAAATCACCAAGGAAGGAGACTGCAACCTGCTGACCGCAAACCTGCGAACACAACAAACAATCAACTTGCTTCCGAAACCGCCCGACCTCAAAGTGAGACTGCACGAAACAACCCAGGCTCTAGTTTGTACAGTTCTCGTTACGAATGATGGTCCATGCACCCCTATTTATATGCGACAAGATGGATGTCGTCATCGCCGAAGAGAGGTACAGTCACCACCCATCAGATCGCCAGCGGTCTCATAGAGCAGACCGCCCGATCACACCACTTGAACAACATCCTGTCCAAGACCGCAAGTCAGCAGCAGGCCACGCACAAGCCGCGCGAACACAAGACCACGCACAAGCTGCGCGGACACAAGACCACTCCTTCCTTATATCGCCAAGAGCAAACCAAGAACATCTGGCAGACTCAAGATGTAACACCCTCCCTGTTACATAACATATAACAGTAGGTCCGGCCGGGACCCCACGCCATATGAAACGAACAGAAGAGCGCGTTACGAGAATTAGCGTCTAAACAGTTACAAATATAACTATCTCAGCATCAGAGTCGCATAACGGAAGCATATTTATTTTGATTTAAAACCAGTCCACTTTACAACTAGGAATGAAATAAAACAAGAGTTATTTACATTGTTTGTGTACATCAAAAAGGTGGCTTCCAGACATCGGCACGCAGGCCGGCCACACATGAACAAAAGTAAAAAAACGCTTTGGCCTTCAAGGGCCAGCACAGCACAGCAGCATGGGCTTCAGCCCGCTATCTCCCGCTAGTCTCACCGGGACATGTATAAGCAAATCCACCAATTGGTGGGAAAACAGGCAACCGGTCAGCTTTAGCTGACCAAGATTTATAACGACCCCGCCCCACATTCGGGGCGGCGGTGCTCCTTCCCTTCAAATAAGAGTCAGCAGCATATATATATATATCCGCAAACAACACCAACAGAGGCAAACCAAGCCACCCGCTTCGTGCTCTCAAGGCACACTTTGGCATACTCCCTGAGTTACGCCCTCACGCTAAGTCTTATTTCAACTTAGACAAGCAAATTGAGCTAGTCCGTACACACGAAGTTCCGGCACTCATCCATAGCCCGGTGCACCGAGGGGCGACCTCTTCACCACCACTATGGGAGGGTTCGGATCAGATAGGCCCGTTGCTCAAATACCGCGATTCCACTATGCACGATACGGGTAAGCGTCACCTAGTACCCATCTCTAAAAGCTGGGTTTTGCAAGTTCCACAACTTTTTCTGCTACGCATCCAGCCTCCAAGAATGTAGGTAGCACTGAAACACACTGTCTGTGTGCTGGGCGCTATGGCTAGCGCCCGGCGCTAGCAACAGAACCTAGTTCTGCCCGGCACTGGTAACAGAACTCAACCCTGCTACCTCTGGGAATACACCTCCAGACATCAACACTGGTAGCTCACCTGGAGCTACCGCCGGCGCTAACGCTAGCGCCCGGCGCTAGTGACAGAACTCAGTTCTGCCACCAAATTTTGGGTACAGCCTGGGAAACATCTCCAGGTCCTATTTTTTGTACAACAGCAGTCACATGACCCGAATCACAGCACGTACACGAAATTATTTCGGGCACTTTACACGCACTAATCATCACCAATCCGGCTCGATCTGTCCAGATGGGTTTCACACAGCATGCCTATGCCCGTACTACCGTTCCGGACTCTATATGCAATTTGTGGGGGAAATCACTTCAACCCACCGGAATAGTCGATCTACTAATTAGTAGAAGTATTCCAAAACACATGCAAATCAAAGGACGTACATGTCCAAGGATTAGGGAGGAGATTCGTTACCCTTGTAGGCCGTTTCGGTGCCATAGAATTGAGAGGGAGATGGCTGGAATTCGCGGTGGCACACGCACGAAGACAATGCTTCACAAATCCCTCCTGGCATGATGAAAGCTCAACTCCAAAGGCTCTCCTTCCTTTCTCCCAGCTCTCTGCCCTCAGCACTTGAGAGAATTTCAGAGAAAAATGGTTGAAAAGTCGGGATTGAGGTTATTTAAGATTTAGAGTTACCGCCGGCGCTAGTGGCTAGCGCCTGGCGCTAGCCCTGAGTCAGTACCGCTAAGAGACGCTACAGCCCGCGCTATCGCTAGTGCCTGGCGTTAGCTCATCTGTTTCAGTCTGCTCCATTTCTCGGGAGTTCTCGGAACCATTTCTCGGGATTTCTCGGGACCATTTCTTGGGAGTTCTCGGAACGCTACCGCCGGCGCTATCGCTAGCGCCTGGCGCTAGCTCCCCAATTTCAGCTCATGCTCATTTTTGGTATTTTGGGTGCACATGCCATTTGGGGTCTTACAATTCTTCCCCCCTTAAATGAATTTCATCCCGAAATTCTAACAGTGCAAATAATTAAAATGATACAAAATACAATGTGTACCTTAAAGGAACAGCTCGGGGAACTCCTCACGCATAGTTTGCTCGCGCTCCCATGTAAATTCCTCACGGCCGTAGTTGTTCTAGCAGACTTTGACCATCTTGATCAATTTATTCCGTAGCTGTTTGACCTCAGTGTCTTTGATGCTAATAGGTATGACCTTTGTCTTCAACCCATCATCGACCGGCACCTGAGTAGCCACAAGCACTTGGCTAGGCTCTGTTACAGCTTTCCTCAATACTGATATGTGGAACACATCGTGCAAACTACTCAACTCAGTCGAAAGAGCGAGTCGATAGGCAGCTTCGCCAACACGTTCCAGTATCTCAAACGGTCCAAGGTATCTTGGACTCAGCTTTTTCAAGCGCCGAATCCGGGACACACCCTTGAAAGGTTTGATCTTGAGGTAAACCCAGTCGCCCACGACGAACTAGACGTTTCTGTGCCTGGCGTTGTAGTATTTCGCCTGCCTATCTTGCGCAATTAACAATCTCTCCCGGATTGTTTGAATGGCCGAATTTGCCTCTTCGACTTCCTTTCGCTTAAACAGCTTCGTTTCACCTGTCTCCGCCCAAGATAAGGGAATGCGGCAAGCTCTACCATAGAGGGCCTCAAAAAGTGCCATCTTTATACTTGCCTGATAGCTGTTATTGTAAGCGAATTCGATCATGAAAAGATGATCTTCCCACTTTTTACCGAAGTCCAGGACGCACATTCGGAGCATATCCTCCAGAGTTTTGTTCGTACGTTCAGTCTGTCCATCCGTCTGAGGGTGGAAGGCAGTGCTAAACTTCAGCTTTGTACCTAACAACTGGTGGATTAGCCACCAATCCTTCGAAGTGAAGCGCCCATCTCGGTCACTGACGATGCTACGGGGCACACCGTGCAATCGTACGATGCTATCAACATAAAGTTTTGCTAACTTTTCAACTGAATCGTCCTTCCGGTTTGGAATAAAGTGGGTTACCTTTGTCAAGCGATCCACGATCACCCATACGACATCATTCCCACTCTGTGATCTCGGCAAACCGTGCACGAAATCCATCGAAATGTCATCAAATTTCCATTCTGGTATAGGCAACGACTTCAGAAAACCTCCAGGTTTTTGACATTCCGCCTTCACCAGTGCACAAGTTTTGCATTTTGCCACGTACAAGGCGATGTCTTTCTTTAATCCCGGCCACCAAAACAGCTTTTTCATGTCTTGGTACATTTTTGTGCTCCCTGGGTGAATTGAGTATTTGGTAAAATGGGATTCGTACATCAATTCCTCCCGCAACTTACCTACATTTGGGACGCACAACCGACCGTCTTTCCACATCAGACCGTCGTCTACCACAAACTCTGCAGCAGTCCCTTCCCCAGACTCTGCTAAATAGCGTTGCATGCTTGAATCAAGCTCCAGGGCCTGTCGAATTCTGTCCGCGAGGTCATACTGCACCTCCGTCCAGTTTAAGCACACATTCGCACTAGAACTCCTCTCTACACAGGAGATCTCCAAGGCTTCCAAGTCCCTGATCAGACGTGGATCATACATCTGAATCCAGTTGGCCTGTGCATAAGCCCTTCGGCTCAAAGCATCTGCGACTATATTTCCCTTCCCGGGAGTATAGTGTATATCAAAAGTGTAGTCCCCCAGGAACTCCATCCACCTTCGATGTCGCATGTTGAGCTCCTTCTGATTTAGCAAATACTTAAGGCTCTTATGGTCTGTAAAGATGTCAACCTTCACACCATATAAATAGTGCCGCCACAGCTTTAGAGCGAAAATCACGGCCGCCAATTCCAAGTCGTGGACCGGATAATTCCGCTCATGCACTTTCAACTGACGAGAGCCATAAGCTATTACTTGACCGTGCTGAAGAAGTATGCAGCCTAAGCCGCTCCCTGACGCGTCACTGTAAATTTCATAACCCTCTGCACTAGATGGCAAACACAAAATTGGTGTTGTGGTCAGACGCCTCTTTAATTCCTCAAAAGCCCGTGCACACTCTGGTGACCAAACGAACTTCTGATCCTTCCTCGTTAAGGTGGTGAGAGGTAGAGCGATCCGCGAAAAGTTCTCCATGAAGCGCCGATAGTAGCCGGCAAGTCCAAGGAAACTTCTGACTTCCGCTACTGTCTCCAAAATGGGCCACTTCTGGATTGCATCAATCTTTGCTGGATCTACTGCGATACCCTCGCCACTAACAACATGACCAAGGAACGCCACTGAGGCTAGCCAGAACTCGCACTTAGAGAATTTGGCATATAGTTGACTACGTCGCAGGATTTCCAAAACTTCACGAAAATGAATCGCGTGTTCTTCTTCAGACTGAGAGTACACCAAGATATCGTCAATGAAGACAATGACAAACCAATCAAGGCACTCTCGAAAGGTCCTATTCATCAGATCCATAAATACTGACGGTGCATTCATCAATCCAAACGGCATCACTGTAAACTCGTAGTGTCCGTAGCGAGTACTGAATGCTGTCTTAGGGATATCACAATCCCGAATTCGTAACTGGTAATAGCCGGACTTGAGATCCAACTTTGAATACACAGTTGACCCAACTAGCTGATCGAATAAGTCATCGATTCGAGGAATCGGATACTTGTTCTTCTCGGTCAGCTTGTTCAATTCTCGATAGTCAATGCATAGACGCAGGCTTCCGTCCTTCTTCTTCACAAAAAGGACCGGAGCACCCCAAGGGGAGGTACTTGGACGTATATAACCCTGCTCTAGCAACTCCTGTAATTGAACTTTCAATTCCGCCATCTCCTTTGGCGCAATTCGGTACGGAGAGCGTGAAACAGGTTTGGCACCTGGCACCAGCTCTATAGTGAAGTCAATCTCTCGCTGAGGTGGAGCCCCAGGAAGATCTTTCGGAAACACATCTGGATACTCCGAAATCACAGGAACATCACTCAGATTGGGTTGAGGCTTTGCAGCCCCCACTAGCACAACACATAACTCTGCGCCTTGCCGAACCGCCTTGACCACTTGGACAGCAGACATCAGTGTCTTGCTCGATCCATGCAAACCAGCAAACATAGTCGCACGTTCGGTATTCCGCCCCAGTGTGACATCCTTAGACGTGCAATCAATGTAGGCCTGCTGCGCTGACCGCCAGTCCATACCAAAGATTACATCGAACTCTGTGAGTGGGAGTATCAGTGCTTCCAAGTCAAAGTCTTGACTCCCTATTCGTAACTTTATCACACAACCTCGATCCACGCGCATCGAACACCCATTGGGTAGCATCACATCTAATCGTTCCTGTCTAAACGCCGAAGGCACTCCAAGTTGTTGTATGAAGGCCTCCGATATAAAGGAATGTGAAGCACCCGTGTCAAATAGTGCTCTTGCCGGATAGTTCAAGATCAGGACAAAGCCTAGGACATCAATGGTTACCAAGCAATGTATAAGGTATGAAGTATAAAAAGCAACAAAAGCTATATACTATCGCATACCTGTCACCACATCGTTCTGTTTGATGGCCTCCTGTTGGCCAAGGTTGTAAACTCTAGGCTGGGCTGGAGCAGCGTGGGATGCGGTTGACTCTGCCGCCTTCCCTTTCTCTGCCGCATAGGCCACAACTAGCTTCTTTCCACTACGACAGTCACGTGCTATATGTCCCGGCTTGCCGCAGTTGTAACAGATGATTGGGCCTCGCCCAGTCACTCCCGATGCTGAAGATTGAGCTGACCCAGATGGTCGCGCTCCTTTCTTCCATTTGCCTTGCCCCGACTTTGCCGAGCTCGATACTTTGAACTCTGGCTTGACTACTGCTAGCTCCTTCCTACTATGGGACCGCTTCATGTCTTTCTCTAAAGAACGAGCTGAGTTGACCAGGGTCATAAACCCTTGCGTCATTGGCCCCATCAGAAGAAACCGCAACTCCTCTCGCAAGCCTTCGTAAAACCGATTTGTCTTACGCGCTTCATCCGCAAATGTCACGCCTGCATAACGACCCAACCGTGTAAACTCATGCAGATAATCATCGATAGTACGATCACCCTGAGTCAGACGGTTGAACTGGTTTTCCATTTCTATCTGTTGGGCCTGAGGAAGATATCGCTCCAAGAACAGTTTGGAAAACTCATCAAAAGAGATATCGGTCAGCTGCCTTCCCGCTAGCTGATGTATCTCCAACTCATCCCACCACAGCTGCGCCTCCCCATCTAGTAGGAAGGTTGCCAAAGTCACTTTTTGTCCTTCCTCCGTGTTCGTGGCCTTCAAGGTTTTGCGCACCTTTGACAGCCAATCTTCTGCTTGTGTCGGGGTTCCTGCCCCCGTGAACATGGGAGGGTGGAAACTCAAAAAGTATTGCAGCTGTTGATCTGGAGCTCTTCGTGCCCTCAATGGCACTGGCCTTTCCACCTCAGGTTCAGCTGCTGGAGCCTGCACTGGAGGTTCAGCTGCTGGAGCCTGCACTGGAGCCACTCCAGGGGTAGGAGGCTATCCAAGGACATGCCCTCCTGGCTGCGCAGTGAACATTGCAAATACTGCCTCAGCAATCATCCTTACTGTTTCAGCTGAAGGAGGAGTCGGCACCGGAGTTGGTGCACTGCTTGCAGTCGAACGAGGGGGTGGAGAAGGCCCCGCTCCACTCCCAGTCGCCTATATATGTACCCAAAACATAATTAGCGACTACGAGATAGCATAACGCAATAAAGGAACACAGAAGTTCCATCTGAATGCTACACATATACAAGTAAGTCATTCCCAAAGTGGACAAAACTGGTTATTTATATGAGTTAAAGGCGACGCACACACGTGCTCACCACCCCTTAAAAGAATTCGACCACGAATTCAGATGGAAAGGGATCGAGACCCGTAGCTGAAACCAATTTGTAACACCCTCCCTGTTACATAGCATATAACAGTAGGTCCGGCCGGGACCCCACGCCATATGAAATGAACAGAAGAGCGCGTTACGAGAATTAGCGTATAAACAGTTACAAATATAACTATCTCAGCATCAGAGTCGCATAACGGAAGCATATTTATTTTGATTTAAACCAGTTCATAACCAGTCCACTTTATAACTAGGAATGAAATAAAACAAGAGTTATTTACATTGTTTGTTTACATCAAAAAGGTGGCTTCCAGACATCGGCACGCAGGCCGGCCACACATTCACAAAAGTAAACAAAAGCTTTGGCCTTCAAGGGCCAGCACAGCACAGCAGCAGGGGCTTCAGCCCGCTATCTCCCGCTAGTCTCACCGGGACCTGTATAAGCAAATCCACCAATTTGTGGGAAAACAGGCAACCGGTCAGCTTTAGCTGACCAAGATTTATAACGACCCCGCCCCACATTCGGGGCGGCGGTGGTCCTTCCCTGCAAGTAAGAGTCAGCAGCATATATATATATATATATATATATATATATATATATATATATATCCGCAAACAACACCAACGGAGGCAAACCAAGCCACCTGCTTCATGCTCTCAAGGGACACTTTGGCATACTCCCTGAGTTACGCCCTCACGCTAAGTCTTATTTCAACTTAGACAAGCAAATTGAGCTAGTCCGTACACACGAAGTTCCGGCACTCATCCATAGCCCGTTGCACCGAGGGGCGACCTCTTCACCACCACTATGGGAGGGTTCAGATCAGCTAGGCCCGTTGCTCAAATACCGCGATTCCACTATGCACGATACAGGTAAGCGTCACCTAGTACCCATCTCTAAAAGGTGGATTTTGCAAGTTCAACAACTTTTTCTGCTACGCATCCAGCCTCCAAGAATGTAAGTAGCACTGAAACACACTGTCTGTGTGCTGGGCGCTAACGCCGGCGCTAACGCTAGAGCCCGGCGCTAGCAACAGAACCTAGTTCTGCCCGGCACTGGTAACAGAACTCAACCCTGCTACCTATGGGAATACACCTCCAAACATCAACACTGGTAGCTCACCTGGAGCTACCGCCGACGCTAACGCTAGCCCCCGATGCTAGTGACAGAACTCAGTTCTGCCACCAAATTTTGGGTACAGCCTGGGAAACATCTCCAGGTCCTATTTTTTGTACAACAGCAGTCATATGACCCGAATCACAGCACGTACACGGAATTATTTCTGGCACTTTACACGCACTAATCATCACCAATCCGGCTCGATCTGTCCAGATGGGTTTCACACAGCATGCCTATGCCCGTACTACCGTTTCGGACTCTATATGCAATTTTTGGGGGAAATCACTTCAACCCACCGGAATAGCCGATCTACTAATTAGTAGAAGTATTCCAAAACGCATGCAAATCAAAGGACGTACATGTCCAAGGATTAGGGAGGAGATTCATTACCCTTGTAGGCCGTTTCGATGCCATAGAATTGAGAGGGAAATGGCGGGAATCTGCGGTGGCACACGCACGAAGACGATGCTTCACAAATCCCTCCTGGCACGATGAAAGCTCAACTCCAAAGGCTCTCCTTCCTTTCTCCCACCTCTCTGCCCTCAGCACTTGAGAGAATTTCAGAGAAAAATGGCTGAAAAGTCAGAATTGAAGTTATTTAAGATTTAGAGCTACCGCCGGCGCTAGTGGCTAGCGCCTGGCGCTAGCCCTGAGTCGGTACCGCTAAGAGACGCTACCGCCGGCGCTATCGCTAGCGCCTGGCGTTAGCTCGTTTGTTTTAGTCTGCTCCATTTCTCGGGAGTTCACGGAACCATTTCTCGGGATTTCTCGGGACCATTTCTCGGGAGTTCTCGGAACGCTACCGCCGGCGCTATCGCTAGCGCCTGGCGCTAGCTCCCTAATTTCAGCTCATGCTCATTTTTGGTATTTTGGGTGCACATGCCATTTGGGGTCTTACACAAGATAAGTCGCCAGATTACCTAGCATAAGCCACCTGGTCACGGCGGTTACACAAGAACAGACCGCCTGGTCTTCTATCAAAGAAGATAAGCCAACCAAGCAGAACAACCTGGGAAGAGACCGCAACAAACAAGAACAGACCGGCCAACCACAGCAGGCTGCCAGAGACAGATTGGTAGAGCACCAGTGCAGAGACTGCGCGGTCTCTGCAGTCACCAATATTCAGACCGACGGCCACCTTCCACTCCACTTCAATAATTTCAACACTCCCCCTTGAAGTGGGAAGTGGAAACTAGCGCAAGTAAACTCCGTAATCGAGTAAACGGTCCCTTTGCCAGCGGCTTTGTGAAGATGTCTACAACATTGTCCACACTCCGAACATGCTCGGCCATAAGAGATCCTCCCAACACCTTTTCACGAATGAAATGGTGCTCAATCTCAATATGCTTGGTCCACGCGTGACAGACTGGATTATTAACCAACTTGAGAGCACTCTCATTGTCCCCACGTAGCATAGTGGGACCTCGAACCTCCTCATGAACGTCCTTCACCAACCTCCTGATCCAAACAGCTTCCTGAGCTGCCAAGGCCGAAGCCTTGTATTCCGCTTCTGTGGTAGATACGGACACCTAGTCCTGCTTTTTGCTGCACCAAGAAATAGTTGTGGGGCCTGTCATAAAGACAAAACCAGACGTTGATCTTCGATCATCCACATCTCCCCCGTAATCAGCATCCATGTATCCAAGAAACACCAAGCTTGAACCTCTCCTATATAGGAGACCCTCTCCTATATAGGAGACCCAGATCAGAGGTCGACTTCACATACTTCAAAATTCCTTTTGCCGCCAGAAGATGAGGCTTCCGTAGTTCCGCCATGTACCGACTCACCTTGCCAACTGCATAAGCAATATCAGGCCTTGTGATTGTCAAGTAGATCAAGCTCCCAACCAGAGCTCGGAACACCAACGGATCAGATAGAACTCTCCCCTCATCCTTCCGAAGTTTATGATGCTGTTCCAGAGGTATAGAGCTGCTCTTCCCTTCCTCCATGCCAAATCGTTGAACGATCTGCTCTGCATATCCAGCCTGAGAAACGAGCACTCCGCTCTCCTGCCTCTGAACCTCGAGTCCAAGTAAATGGTGAAGCTCACCCAGATCCTTCATCTCAAATATGATGGCAAGCTCGGCTCTCAGCCTTGCTACTGCCTCCTTCGAGTTCCCAGTGACAATCATGTCATACACATACAGCAGAACAATAACCTGAAGCACCCCCTCCTTCTTGATGAAGAAGCTAGAATCAGAGTCTGAAGCAAAGAACCCGCAGAATAGAAGATATTCTGCGATCTTCCCATACCACGCCCGAGGCGCTTGCTTCAACCCATACAGGGCTTTCTTCAGTTTGCAGACGTAGTCCGGACAATCCTCTGAATTGAAACCCGGCGGTTAGATCATGAAGATATCCTTGTCAATCTCTCCGTATAGAAAAGCATTCTTCACATCGAGCTACCAAATCTCCCATCCACTGGATGCCGCTAAAGCAATAACAAATCGAACCGAAGTCATCTTTGCCACTAGACTGAACGTCTCATCATAATCTTCTCCATACTGCTGTGAGAACCCGCGAGCCACAAGGCGAACCTTGTATCGCTCAATCGTACCGTCGGCCTTCTTCTTGAGCTTATAGACCCACTTGCATGTCACAGGGGTAATGCCCTTGGGCCTCGGCACTAGAGACCAAGTCTCATTCTTCTTGAGAGCATCCATCTCCTCCTGCATAGCAATGTCCCACTGCTTCACGCCTTTGGCCTTCTCAAAGCTCGATGGCTCCCTCTCATCCAAGGGACCAGCAAAGAAACATGAGACAAAGCTCACCATGTTTCCTCCTGTGTATCGATCAGGTGGCTTGATAGTCCTCTTCGACCTCCTAAGAGGTTTCTCCTGACTAACCACCTCCTCAGCTGCTTATTCTATGCTATCTCCTCTTCCAGACGAACTTGGAGCATCGCTCCCCCTCCTTCCAGAACCTGAAGCCTCCATCTCAGAGCTTGACATAGTTGGAGCTCCTGGTGAAACAGGCAACTCCACTTGAAGATTTCCCGCAGCCTTTTCTTCTTCATCAACCCTTCTCTCCGGCAGTTCAACTCCTGAACTCCCCTTGTAGGAAGTCACCTCATCGAATACCACATCCCAAGATACCACTGATCTCCGTGTCTCAGGATCCATGCATCTCCACCCCTTCTTCCGCTCATCATAACCAACAAAGACTAGCTTCCTTGCTTTCGCATCTAGCTTTGTCCGAAGAGCATCAGGGATATGCACAAAATAGGTTGACCCAAACACCCGAAGGTGTGCAACACTTGTTTTCTCCTTGAACATCAGTTCGTGAGGGGTCTTCATGTTGATAGGACTTAGAGGCATCCTATTGATGACGTATGCCGCACAAGACATTCCCTCCGCCCAAAAGGACTTTGGGATACTCTTGGCATGAAGCCAGCATTTGCAGGTTTCCGTCAGATGATGGATCTTCCTCTCCGCAATGTCGTTTTGCAGTGGAGTATGGCCACAAGTGAGCTCTCTCCGGATGTCGTGCTTCCTGCAAAAACTTGAGAACTCACCAGAGGTGAACTCCTCACCATTGTCAGTTCTCAATTTTTTCACCCGCAGGCCTAACCGACCTTCCACCAGCTCCTTGAACTCCACGAACTTTGCAAAAGCTTCTGACTTCTCTATCAAAAAATACACCCAGACATATCTGGTGTAATCGTCAATCAACACCAACATATATCTGTTGCCTCCAAGGCTTGGGGTGGCAGTCGGTCCCATCAAATCACCGTGAATGCACTCCAACGGTGCTTTGCATCTTGTTTGCGATTTATCAAAAGGAAGTCGATGAGACTTACCAAACTGACATCCCGTAGAAACATGATCGTCTCCATAGGAGGACAAGCTAGGCAAGCCCTTGACAAGGCCCCTTACCGCCATAGACTTAAATTTTTCCATGCCTACATGCCCCAACCTTTCATGCCAGATAGTCGCGCTATCATTGGTCCTCATCTTCTCAACATAGGTACTTGTCGATAAAATGAACAAGTCCTTTACCCGCTTTCCAATATGAATAACATCTCCCTTTATCTACGGTTGAGTTTTAAGAAACTTCACTTCTGTTGGGCCAAACAGAACGTGATAACCGGCATCGAACGCATTGGTCACAGAGAAGAGATTCTTCTTCATACCCGATACGTGATAATCACACCACAATGTGAGTGGACTCTTATCACTGCTCAGAGAGACAACTCCTTCTTGTTCTAGTACATGAACAGAATTATCAGCCGTAACGATTGCATCGTTACCTGAGTAAGGTGCAAAAGAAGAGAACTTTGATTCATACCCGGTGAGGTGATGCCCACACCCTGAATTCATGATCCAATCCTCTTCGAAGTTGATAGCAGCCAAGGCCTTAACGGGCATAGCCATCATATTAGCCGCAAAGGCTCCTCCCCATCCAGCTTCATCAGACTTTGGCTTTTCCTTCTCCGCTGCATGTCCCGGCTGAAGATTAACCCGACAATCTTTTTTGAAGTGCCTGGTCTTATTGCACCTGAAGCACCTTGGTCCCTCTCCCTTCTTCTTCCCATCAGACTTAGGAGCATAACCCCTATCCTGCTGGCCTGAAGTAGAGCTTCCATCACTTAGGATTCTTCTTCTTCCACTTCTTCTTCTTCCCAGAGAACAACACATCACTATCTCCCCTAGAGATAGAAGTCCCCGCCATCTGTCTTGCCAAACTTTCCTGCGAAGCAAGTAAGTTTTCCAGCTCCAACAGAGATGGTTGATTTGCCCAACCCTGAACTGACATCACAAAGGAAAGATACTCCTTCCGCAACCCGCAGATGATATGCCTCTTCAGTTTTGCCTCCGAGATGGGCTCATCAGGGTCCAATACTGAATCTCTGCTATGAGGTTCTTCATCTTGAGAAAGAAGGTAGAGATGGAAAGATCACCTTGAGAGGCTTTTGCCAACTCATTTTCAAGAAACTATAGTCGAGCTACATTCTTCTTATTAAACAGCCCGTCCAGAGACGTCCAAATCTCAGCAGCAGATTTACATCCAATGATGTGATCGAATAGCTCTGGTGAGATAGCCCTCTTGAGTATGAACTCTGCCTTTGCATTAGTCCTCCTCCAAAGTCTCACATCTGCCATATTATCTCCTTCTAGAAACACTTCTTGTGTGTCTTCTCCTCCAACTATCTCCCATAGATCCTCGCCAAGTAAGTAACTCTCCATACACGACATCCACTTCTTGTAATTAGTCGATGTGAGGAGTTCAATACCAAGACATCTTGCGTATCCAGCTTCCATGGCAAACTATGTGGTCTCTTCTTCACAAAGACGATGGCAACTCAAGTTGATTACTACTTATCCACTCCAACAACCCCGCTCTGATACCATGTTAAAATTTTTGATTTGAATCATTTAGGAGTAAGTAGTAGTTGCATCAACTGAGTTATAGCCAAACAACCACAATGCCAAACAGCAACACAATAGTCTTTATTGAAACACAATGCTTTATTACACTTTGAGACATACATGGCGAGACATGATTCATAAGAATCACGGAGAAGAGAAGAACAAAAAAACACAACAAAAAACAAATCTGGCGGCTTGACAAGCAGAGACCGCACAGACCGCTGAACTCCAGAAACCGCCCGGCTTGACCTGAGACCGCACGAACAGAAAACATGCAAGACCCTTTACCTGTACTGCCAGACTGCCACCTCAGACCACACGAACTGGAGCTTATTGAACTGAACAAAGTACTGAAGTTGTCGCCAGACCGCAACTCAGATCGCCTAACCGCTGAAGGTCGCCTGATCGCTGAGCTCGCCGCGAACATCATAAGAACAACATAAACCAGTTCGCAGACAAGCCGCTGCCGAACTGTTTATTCTAGCCACTGGAAAATCACCAAGGAAGGAGACCGCAAACTGCTGACCGCAAACCTGCGAACACAACATATAGTCAACTCGCTTCTGAAACCGCCCGACCTGCAACAAACAAGAATAGACCGGCCAACCACAGCAGGCCACCAGAGACAGACCGGCAGAGCACCAGTGCAGAGACCGCGCGGTCTCTGCGGTCACCAATATTCAGACCGCCGGCCACCTTCCACTCCACTTCAACAATTTCAACAATTAACTCTAGAGGGGGGTGAATAGAGTATTAAAAAGTTTTCACTTAATTTTATAGTAGAATTAAATTAGTGATATATATATGTGTAGCAGAGTGATTTATAAGAAACTGAAAATAAAACACAGCACAGCACAAGCACAGAAAAGTTAAGCAATCACGGAGGACACAAGGAGCTATAGTAGTTCTCCAATCAACCTGGGTACATCTACTCTTCTACCACCCTTGGTAGGAATCCACTAGGATTTTTGATCAGGTGTCCTAACACCAATGTGCTTTTGATAAGGTGCCCAAAAACCAAATAGGATTTTTTGATCAGGTGTTTTGCCACCAAGAGGTAAACTTTTGAAGGGAGTTTTAACCCTGTACAAGAGGGGATAGAAAGGAGTTTATGAAGTTCTTCTCTGTCAATATGCTGAGAGAAGACTCTAGTGGATGTTGATGTATAAAAGCTCCCTCTGTCTGATATGAAATTGTTTGACAGCAGATTGGTTGGAAGCTTTCTTTTGAATGTATAAACAAATCTTCCTGTAGCTGATTAAACTGAGAGAATGATTTCTTCAGTTTGTTGTTGCTCTTTTGAAGATCTAAACTTGCAGCTGATCACTGATAGATGAATGTAGATGTTCTCAAAAAATGAATGCTGCTTGAGGAAGAGGATGAAGATGATCTGTATAGCTTTTCTTTCTTTCTTTCTTTCTTCCTGTACAGAAAAATCTGTAATATGTTCTATCTATATTCTGACGTGAAAAACTATGGGAGTAATATTGTATATCTTCTTCCTTTTTCTCTTTTGAAATCTCTGACAGATATTAAATGCAAATCCCTTATAATAAGGAAAATAATATATCTGGGAACTGTAAATCTGCTGCGCCGTTTACCTTTTTCCTTTTCCACGAAATGTCCTTTTCCGAGAAATGACAACGGCTATAATCTTGAAATAATAAAAGGAAATATATTATCCTTACTTATCTGATATAAAAGTGTCGTTGCTGAAGAGATCTAAGTTCAGAGAATGGAATAATATAATCTGTCTAAAATTAATCTACTGTAGAGAAATTTTCGTCGATCTCAATAAATTTTGTCGATCTCAGAGCTGTGTTCGTCGATCTGAATATATTCGTCGAACACAGACTAAGTTCATCGAACGGAAGGATTCGTCGACCATTGAGCCGCTGAATAAAATCGTCGACCGCTGAACTGAGCAAATTTCGTCGACCGCTGAGACGGGGTCTGTTCGTCCACTGAGACAATCTATTCGTCGACCGCTGAGAACAAGTCTGTTCGTCGACCGCTAAGATGGAATCTGTTCGTCGACCGCTGAGCTGAGACACTAAGCCACTGAGATGCTGGGAGAGCGAGTTCGTCGAACGTTGGAGCAGGCCGTTCTTCGAACGCAGAGAACATGTCGTTCGTAGAACGCAGAATGCAAGCCTTTTGTAGAATGCAGTATGGAGTTCGTCGAACGCAGAACTTGAATGATTTCTTGAGTTCTAACAGCCTAAACTCTTGACCCATTGACTATACATTGGGGTCAACTTGATCCTAGTCAGCAGATAGTGATCCTAGCCCAAATCAGTAATAGGGTTGTTTCAACATACATGCTCCCCCTTTGTAAATGCTCCCCTTATATGTAAGCTATTATTAATCTGATTAGTTTTCCCTTTTGATAGTTGTTGATGCAAAAATTGCACCTCCACAACATACACGTAAACTCGAGGGCAAACTTTGGACCGTTGGTTACTATGATTATAAATATGTGAAATAGAGAGTGATGAAAAGATCCTGGCTATGAGACGACACTGCTTGAAAAAGACAGGCTAGTAATTACAGGAAACTCGAAACAGACCGGGCAATGGGAAAAGGAGAAAACTGAGAACAAGACCGCCTGTTTCTGCAAATTGCTCAAGACTCGATCCAAAAGTCCCCTCTAGGGGTGCCCTACCCCCTATTTATAGGCTCGGAGACTGCCCAAATGGGTAGAAACTAAAATTACGGGCTGCCCGGGATTTCTGGTAGCTGAGCTGAGATAAGGAGATACCTGATTTAACGTGGTTGGGAAGAGTAGGAAGTTCTGACCGTGCGATCTCGAAGAGGAGTCCGATAACCAAACCTGTGAAGCCCACTCTTTCTATGCAAGATGGTTGAACTGAGCGGTCTTAGAAGTGAGACCGCGCGAACTCCTGTAAAATTTATACTGCGATCTTTCGGGCGAACATAATCCCGGCACAGTTCCAAGTTCTGAGGAGCTTAGGAAATGTTATTTCCAGCCCGCAGAGATCGCAAAGCTCTTGAATATTTTAATATTTATTGCTTGGGTTATAAATATACCTTAGGACTTTTCATTCATATTCACGTTTTGCTCTCCCTGAGATTAACTTTCCCCCTGAGCGGTCTTTGTTCTGTGTTCGCAGCTGCTGTACTGATTATGGGTTTACTAAAGAGCGTGACGGCTGAGAAAGGAGTGATCCATGCCGTTGCTTCAGGGAAATCATTACCTAAAAAAGGCAAAGTGATCAAATTACCTGCGAAGAATGCATTTGTAGCTGAGTCTGTTCGGAGAATAACTAAGGACATCGCTGTAGGAGATACATCGGCGCGGACTCCTCCATTATCATCCTCAAGCTTTGTGAGTATTGATGTGATGATTCGGCAAGTGCACCGGTCGCGCAAGTAATAATAATGGGGAAAATCCCCGAGTGTCGGTCTCTTGAGGAACACAGTAAGGTGGAGTTAGGTTTCGAGGAAGGACTTGAGATTGAAGTCCTTAAATCGGATGGAATGCGGGGGAGTTGGGTTAGCTTTTGGAAAATAAAATAAAACAACTATAACTACTCCTATGCAATGCCGCTATGCAGTGCTTCGCTTGGCGGGATGGATGACTACGTAGGCCTTGAACACGCTACATCGTAAGGGCGGATGGACGAGTAGGCAAACGGATCGAACTATGCAGGCCTTGAGCGCGCTGCTTCGTTAGGCGGGATGGAATACACGGGCCGCAATGCCACGCTTCGGTAGGCGGATGGGCGAGTAGGCTAACGGAATGAGGGTCGCAAGCACCTCTTCGACAAGCACGCCACTAGCAATTGCTAGTGCGGCACACGAACGTGACGGCGGAATGGAAATGGACGGCGGCGTACCTCAAGCAACTCAAATAGATAAATTACACAAACACATAGACAAGAAATATATATGTAAATATAACTAATTCAAGTGCCACTTCATCATAATAATGAGATCTAAAACATATACACATCAATAAGAGAAGAATAAGGCAAGAAATCGACCGAATCCGAAGTCTCGTTGTAGATTCACGGTTGGAATCGCCGGGTTGTCAATCCGTGTCCAAGCTCGGTCCGCAACTACGTCCGGGGTAGAGAGAGCTGTCACGACTCTCCAATGGACCCGTCTTCTTCGTGTCACGATCCGGTAGAGGTTGCAAACTTCCTCTTGCTCGATGGAGATGGCGGCTAGATCTCTCTTTGAAGCTCTTGGATGAAGGAGGAGGCCGAGAGGAAACTCCGGCTCAAGATTGGCGTGAAGAACAAGCCCGGAGCACCTCTAGATGGTGGGCGGCGATGGAGGGGCGAAGTCGGACGAACTGGAGCAGAAAACGGCGGAATACGGCGGGCGGTCTGACCTAAATCGCGAGCAGCAGATTTTATAGGCGCTGGAATTAAACAGTGCGCACGGTCATTGGCGCACGACCAGTGGTCGTGCGCACAAGAATCCTGTGATCGTGCGCTCTGCCTGGATGGAACCTGCAAAGACAGAAATTATGAAATAACATGTTCGCACGACCAGTGGCGCACGACCACCGGTCGTGCGCACTGGAGTTGATGGTCATGCGCAGTACAGCAAACAGAACTCGGAAATTAAATGGTAAGTGCGCACGAGAAGTGGCGCACGACCGGTGGTCGTGCGCACTAGCGTAGATGGTCGTGCGCACTGCACCAAACAGAACTCATAAAAGGGTTAAGTGCACACGATCAGTGGCGCACAACCAGTGGTCGTGCGCCATAGAACCGGTGATCGTGCGCAGTGTTCCTGTGCAGAATTGTACCGGAAACACCTGCACGACACCTGTTCCAGCGTACGGCACCAGTCTAGCCACTGAAAGTGGGACTTAACATCGCAAGAAAACTAATAACAAAGAAAGATACGAAATAACACCAAAATAGGGCCTATAAGTGCACCTAGCATAGAATGACCAATATGAGCTAAAACAGGGCTAAAGTGCAGTGAAAAGACTAAATAGGTGGCCCAGATGAGTCCATAAAAGTGTATATGATCAGGACTCATCACACCCCCAGACTTACCTGTTTGCGCGTCCCGAGCAAACAAATTCTAAGCGAACGGGGAAAGAAAAGTAGATGGCTTAAAACTACAATATAGAGTACCATGCGAAGTCGCATGCTCACGTGCATAAGAAGAATAGTAGAGAAGATTTTTGATTATATAAACAGTCTATATATTTCTAAAAGAGTAAAAGCATATTACAACTACTCAAAATGGTGAAAAGCGGTGAATCGTTCGGTCATGCATACGGAGAAAGTAAACTAAACGCTGAGATGAGCATTGCTCAAGATTGGGATGCCGGACAAACTCCACCGAAATCCATCGGTGTCGGTGACCATAGGCTTGCCCGGTCACATTCTCTCCACGGCACTGGTTTGACTCAAATGCGTGAATCAATGGGACTTTAGGTTTTAAATGGGGCTTGGGTTTAGGTGAGGTATACAATGATAAAGACGATGGTTCAAATACTAAACCCAAATGAGCTAATGCAGGAAACTATCCTCATTCACCACACAAACACGCGGGTACACAACACCCCCAGACTTGGACTTAACAATATGGGTGCGTGCACCGCCTACTCCCAAACATAAATCTCAAACAGATTTTTTTAATTAAACACTCCTTCTCTTTCCTTTCTTTTTAACTTCCTTTCTTTTTCTCATTTTTTGTTTTTTCTTTTCTTATCATTTTCAGCAAATAAACAAAAGGACACATCCACATCTTCACAAACATATTACCACATCAACAACCCAACTCATGAAAATAATAAACAGCTAAAGCTCAGATTTGGGTGTGCGACTAGGATTGGGTTTTGGGCTTTGGTGAAATAAAAGTGGGGCTGAATCAAAGAACGGGTAGGCACAACTGGGCTAGCGAGGATATAGCGGTAAGGATAGGCACAAAGGCTCAACCGGGCCAAAATGATGGCCTATATCACATTCACACAATTGACTAACCGTATACCCATGCTTCAAGAATCGCTTGGGGCAAGTTCTAGCCACCGAGAAAGATTCTCCTTTCTCCCGACTCAAGCAATACGAATCTAGCGATCGTTTACACACATCCCTATGCTACCGTTTGATTCCACCGAATTCACCATTTGAGTAGAGTAAACAACATTTACACTAATAAGAAAAATACAAAACCATAAGTATAAAGAGAAGTCTACTCTACACAAATTTCTATGCAACCGAGCACTCGACTAGGAGCACTACGGGAGTCAACATTTTACTCTGCTACATAGTCCTAAACCATCACCTAGACTTTCCCAAATAAGCAGAAGAATTAAATTTACAACAGAGCAAGCAAACAGATGAGTACGCGCTCAAGTGGGTGATGTGGTGTGCAATGAAAATAAACAAAACATTTGAAATGAAATCTTCTAGCATGCAGTGCAATAGTGCACGTGAGCGGGTAAACAAAACTACTCTCCCCCAGACTTAAACTAAACAACCCGCATAATATATGACATGACAAATCAGAAAAGGCTAGGGGAAGAGAGTACCCAATGCTCAGCAAGTGAGCATACCAGAAGATTGGCGTTTAAGCTAAAATGAGCTGCAGCATCCGCCATCCAGAGAAGATACCTGCAGGGGTCAGCTCCGCAAAAACAAAAGACAAAAGAAAACTGAAAAGAAAATACTACTAACTAAACATGATTAGATAAATTAAAATGCAGAAAAGAAAGATAACTACTGGGGTTATTGTCATCCCAGCACGACTTATTCTAAATTAAAACGGTTCTAGCTAATGGGCCTATGAAAAGAAAAGTGCACCGGTAACTGTTCTAATATGCGTGTCGGTAGCGGGTATCGATACGGCGAAAGAACAGTCACGCCTCTACCCGAATATAAATAATACCTGCTTGACACAGGTAGAGGGAAAAGAAAGTAAGAAGAGGAGGAGGCCTGGTCCTCACTCATCTCACAAAACACCTCCTTGCCTAGCAAGGTATCGTCAACAGGGGGGCAGCAGGAGGCAAAGGCAATGAGTGGAGCTTCCTCTACGGAGGGAGGATAAACCTCCTCACATAAGAAGATGCTCACAACATTGACTTGAGCAAAATGCTCCAAGTCCTCCTGGGGTACCTGTGAAGATTCAACCTGCACAGGCTCAGATAAAGAAGGGGGATCAAGAAATAAAGAAGAGGAATGACTTAAATAAAAATCAAAAATCGGGGGAGTAGTCCCGGTCTGACTCCCAGCAAGATCCAAGGGTAGATCACTATCATCATCGTAAATATCATAGCAAGGGGGACTTGAGAACTCAGGATCCTCAGTGGTGATTTGGACTTCCTCGTCCCATGAAGAAGTGCAAACCTCCTCATCAGAGAGAGTATCCTCCTCATCCCACCGAGGTGCATCATCGTGTTTAAAGTATTCATTCTCCCCCTCAGGGACAATGACATCCTCATCCCACTTTGGAGCACCCTCCAAGTCAGAAGCATCACCCCACTCCTTCACTTCGATAGGATCATAAAAATTGTGTGCAGAAAAATCTCGCAAAGAAACTGGAGGAACACAAAGATTTGGTTCCTCCGCAAAAAGATCTGCTAAAGCCTCCCCGATGGAAAGAATACTTTCCACATCAGACTCAGGTGCATCTAGGAGCTCCCATTCCTCTCCTTGTTGGCTAACAGATGAGTGATCATCATCACTAGGAGTGAAGCCACACACAGGGAGTGAGGAGTCCGTGCACGAGACAAGCTCAGGGGTAGAGGGCACAATTGCCTCCATGGGTAAAGAATGAGCGATAGGGACAATGTTGTCCTGAGTGGAGGAGTGGCGGTCAGGCTTGAAAAGACTAGGACAGTCCTTCAATTCATGACCCTCTCCTCGACACAACAAGCAAACAATGTTCCTACACTGCCTAGCATTCAACTCATTCATTTGGTCTATATAATAAACCATCTTATCATTAAAGCTAGGCGAAATACCCCATGATGACATTTTCAAAATTCAAAGCAGATAAAAAGAAACTGAAATTCTTTGCAAGGAAATCTACACTACTAGAATAACTCCTTGAATAAAACTTGCCTAAAACTTTAAAATAGGGGATAAAGAAATAAAAACAAACAAAAGATAATTAAAAGGCAAACAAAAATAATAAAGCGGCTATACACACTGGAAGAACTACTATCTCTCGGCTCTCCCTCTCAAGAAAACTCACACGACTGTGGTCCCCGGCAACGGCGCCAAAAACTTGATGTGATGATTCGGCAAGTGCACGGGTCGCGCAAGTAATAATAATGGGGAAAATCCCCGAGTGTCGGTCTCTTGAGGAACACAGTAAGGTGGAGTTAGGTTTCGAGGAAGGACTTGAGATTGAAGTCCTTAAATCGGATGGAATGCGGGGGAGTTGGGTTGGCTTTTGGAAAATAAAATAAAACAACTATAACTACTCCTATGCAATGCCGCTATGCAGTGCTTCGCTTGGCGGGATGGATGACTACGTAGGCCTTGAACGCGCTACTTTGTAAGGGCGGATGGACGAGTAGGCAAACGGATCGAACTATGCAGGCCTTGAGCGCGCTGCTTCGTTAGGCGGGATGGAATACACGGGCCGCAATGCCACGCTTCGGTAGGCGGATGGGCGAGTAGGCTAACGGAATGAGGGTCGCAAGCACCTCTTCGACAAGCACGCCACTAGCAATTGCTAGTGCGGCACACGAACGTGACGGCGGAATGGAAATGGACGGCGGCGCACCTCAAGCAACTCAAATAGATAAATTACACAAACACATAGACATGAAATATATATGTAAATATAACTAATTCAAGTGCCACTTCATCATAATAATGAGATCTAAAACATATACACATCAATAAGAGAAGAATAAGGCAAGAAATCGACCGAATCCGAAGTCTCGTAGTAGATTCACGGTTGGAATCGCCGGGTTGTCAATCCGTGTCCAAGCTCGGTCTACAACTACGTCCGGGGTAGAGAGAGCTGTCACGACTCTCCAATGGACCCGTCTTCTTCGTGTCACGATCCGGTAGAGGTTGCAAACATCCTCTTGCTCGATGGAGATGGCGGCTAGATCTCTCTTTGAAGCTCTTGGATGAAGGAGGAGGCCGAGAGGAAACTCCGGCTCAAGATTGGCGTGAAGAACAAGCCCGGAGCACCTCTAGATGGTGGGCGGCGATGGAGGGGCGAAGTCGGACGAACTGGAGCAGAAAATGGCGGAATACGGCGGGCGGTCTGACCTAAATCGCGAGCAGCGGATTTTATAGGCGCTGGAATTAAACAGTGCGCACGGTCATTGGCGCACGACCAGTGGTCGTGCGCACAAGAATCCTATGATCGTGCGCTCTGCCTGGATGGAACCTGCAAAGACAGAAATTATGAAATAACATGTTCGCACGACCAGTGGCGCACGACCACCGGTCGTGCGCACTGGAGTTGATGGTCGTGCGCAGTACAGCAAACAGAACTCGGAAATTAAATGGTAAGTGCGCACGAGCAGTGGCGCACGACCGGTGGTCGTGCGCACTAGCGTAGATGGTCGTGCGCACTGCACCAAACAGAACTCATAAAAGGGTTAAGTGCACACGATCAGTGGCGCACGACCAGTGGTCGTGCGCCATAGAACCGGTGATCGTGCGCAGTGTTCCTGTGCAGAATTGTACCGGAAACACCTGCACGACACCTGTTCCAGCGTACGGCGCCAGTCTAGCCACTGAAAGTGGGACTTAACATCGCAAGAAAACTAATAACAAAGAAAGATACGAAATAACACCAAAATAGGGCCTACAAGTGCACCTAGCATAGAATGACCAATATGAGCTAAAACAGGGCTAAAGTGCTGTGAAAAGACTAAATAGGTGGCCCAGATGAGTCCATAAAAGTGTATATGATCAGGACTCATCAAGTATCACGGACTCGCCTTTGAAAGCCGTTGAGCTCGATCGGACAAAAGTTATGTTACATGATTCCCCGAAGAAAACTGAGTCTCCAGTCCAGATAGTCGGAGCGACTATTGAAGAGATTTCGATCGGTCTCAAAAAATAGGTATCATTAGCTATCAAAATGAGACAGCAGATAAAAGACCAAGATCTGGTGAAGAAGAAGCTTTTTGCCAAAACTTCAGCGGTCAAGCCTGCTGGTGTTCTATTTCCTGCCGAGCCTCTTGAGATCGCTCCTTTACAGGTAGCCGCGATCTCAAGGCTTCTTTTTAATGGTTCTTGCTAATATCCCCTTTTCTTTTTTGTCAGTCCCTTGACCCCTTTGAGAATGCGGCATCTCTATCTCTGCTTGACTCTGGGAATACCACTCTAGCTGCTCCTATCATAGTTAAGAACTAGAGCCAACTAGATCGGGCTGATTTGGAGCGGCGGAAGATGGAGCAGATAGACAAGCAATCTAGGGCTTCTCTCGATGCTGAGATACAACGGCAAGGAGAAGTTGAGAAGAAGACGAGAGAAAAAGAGGAAGAAAAGAAAAAGGACTCTGAGAGAGAAAAGGACGAGATCCTTCAAAGGAGCTGGCTGTTTCCGGCAAGGAGAACGTTGATCTTAAGACTGTCTTAGTCGAAGTTGAGGTCGCGCAATTTAACAATCAAATCGCAGAGTTAAGGGATGATAAGAGTGTAGAAAAAGAAGAAGAAGAAGAAGAAGAAAAAGAAGAAAGGAAGAGGAAGTCGAGTTACAAAAAATCAAAGAGAAGAGAAGAGAAGAGAAGAGAAGGAGACTTCTTGGGACTGGATTAGAAGAAGAAAAAAGAAGGAAAAAGAGAAAATTTTTTAAGAAAGCTACTGCGATCTCGGCTGAGACCGAATCGATCTTGAATACGACTCAGGGGATGAATGAAGAAGGGGAAATAATTGAAAGTGAGAAAGAGGACTGCGAAAGAGAAGAAGAAGAATAGGAGGGGAGAGAGGGGAAGAAGAAAATATCGAACTGGCGAGACAGGCTGCAGATCGCGCGGTTGCAATTGCCGCGATCCGGTCTGGTAAACTTTCCCTGGTTGCTCCTCCTGATATTTCCCTCCCTATTTATATTAGACCTCAATCTCCGATTTGTCAACATGGGATCGTTCTTATTGAAACCGATGACATTCTCCTTAGCTTTGAAGAGTTAAAAAGGCGGAGGAAAGAGGGAGAAAAATTTCAGAAAAAATATTTAGAAAAGATTGACCTTGAGCGTCGAAGACCTTCAGATCGCCTGAATACGACCGCTGCTCCTATGGCTTCCAATGTCATTCAAGATCACCTCCCTGATTACTCTATTTCCACTTTTCCAAGTATGGTCGTGGCGTTTGCTTTCCTCATTTTATGATCTTGAAAAGTCAATATACTTTTTTTTTATTGTAGGAGAAGATGAGGAGGCTCAGAGGTTACTGGAAGGGACTGGATTGGTCTCTCCCCAGGTCGACCTACCTCCACCTCCCGTACTCACGTCCCCGCTTATGCAGGTGGTTCACATTTTCTAAGCTCGTGAGAGGGAGCTTGAGAGGAGATCGCTGGAGAAGGATGAGTCGTCGCTGGCAGCCATTTCACTGAAAGAGAATGCTTTTGAAGAAGTTCACGCGATCACATCTCAATATGATAAAAAGCTGACCGATCAATGGAGGTCCTTCGAACATCGAGAAAGAGATGTCAAGAAAAGGTTTGAAGAAGAAAATATCGCTCTTCGCGAGAAGCTCCGTGAAGCGAAAGAAGAGGCCATTTTCTTCAAAGGGAAAGTCGACGCCTTGTACACCGCCTTTTCCCAACTGAGGTCGGGACCTCTTGCTCCCTTGTTTGCAGGGACGTCATCTGCTCCTTTTGAAGATTGCGCGGACCAAGAAGAACTTATCAATGAAGAAGAGTTGAGATGGGATGCAGGCGACCTTCAGCAATATGTCGTTGATGCTAATACTGGTATCTGTATGACACTTACTGCGGTCAACAAACTCCAAAACAGGGTTGCTTATCTTGGAAAAAAGAAGGATCATTCGAAATGACTTATAATAATTTTTGTGTGTTATGACACAGCAGCTAAAATCAGTTCTCTAATAACTGAGGATCATATTTTGGAGTTTTTAAAGACTTCTATTTTTCGATTCATTTTATCTCTTATGTTATATATATGTATTTTTTTATTATCAGATCGCTCGATCTGCTTGATTCTTGCTGCGATCTCTAACCTTAAACTCTTTCCTGTGTATGTGATATATGATTTTTGCAAAACTTTGGTTTTATTCAAATCGCGCGATCTGAGGCCGCGATCTTTTAGCTCATAATTTTGCAATGATTATGCCTTGATTGACCTATGAACTATAAATACCCGGTTGGTGGTCTCATTTAATATGCTTCTTTAGCACTCTTTGTTTACGCGGTCTGAAATTCCTTAAGCAATGGTTTCCGCGCGAGCTAGTGCCTGTAAGATCTTCATCGAATCTGAGCAGCGACCTTGTCGCCTTTCTCAAGCTGAGTTCCATGAATTTTTAAATGAAAACCCCATGAGCTCTCAAATAATGATTCGTCTGCCCCCCGCAGGTGAACGCCTTAATCATTGTGGAAAAGATGAAATCGCTATTCTGATCGACCATTTTAACCACGACTTTTACCTTCCATTGCCGTGGAAGATCAAGAAAATTTTTAAGCTTTTTTGGTCTTGTTCCCGGACAGCTTCCACCCAACTCTATTGCGCTGATCTTTACTTATATCTGCTATTTGAGATTAGTTAAGGTGACATTTACATTAGATCTGTTTAGATCTCTCTTTACTTTAAAAATGTTGAAGGAAGGTTCAAGGAGAGAATATTTCAAGGGTCTCCTATATTTCTCCTGCAGCGGTCTGAAGGTTGTGAACCTGCCTAATAAGGTTTCCAACTGGGTGGAGAGATTCTTAATTTTTTAGGGAAAATTGGGCGGTCTCCGAACTTATCCCAAGTGCCGAGATGAATCGATCTTTCAAAAGCTGAAATCCCTCTCTGGCGTTGAAGATAAGATTAAGGAGTTGTTGAAAGATCGTAAAGCCGATCTTGAGCACTACATAGTAGTTTGGTCGCAAGTTTCTTCTACCAAACGAAAACACGGTGAGCTTTTCCGACCTCGATGTTTAGACCGCTTTTTGATAGATCTTTTATTCTTATAATGGAGCTTCTCCTCTGCAGCGATTTTGCAGATACCTCTGACTTTACCTTATTCTACGGATGGTGAGCTCACTCAAAGGAAAAAAAGGCTGAAGAGAGATCAGGAATGGTACCCGGACCGCTGGATCTTCAAACTACTCAGACAAAGCCTTTGATTTGTACGGTTACAGGCGCTCCATGACCGACGTTATGGGAAGACCACTGATGAAGTGGGATGAAAAAGGTAAGCACATGGGAGTTTCAACATGCCTCCCGAACTAGGGTGGTGCTCTATCCCGCCATGCTGGCGCGGTCTCGGCTGCCTTATACGGCGAAGAGAATTTTAAAGAGGTCTACAGCTGGGAAGATAGTCTTATCCATGATATGTGTTCGCAAACTGGCCTTTGGCATGAGGTTTTTTGCCATCATATGGGGAGATTATTGCGTAGATATATGCAACTGAATAAAGCCATTAAGGCCGAGCTCGAGGTACTCAGTTTGCTCGATCTTCTATTCCTTTTATCCCTCTTTTCTTCTTAACTTAACCTGTAATTCTATTTTATAGAAAACGAAGGAAGAAATGTACAATGAAAACAATCTAGCTTACCAGAAGGTGATGTTAGAAGAGATAAGTGAAGCAGTCGAGATAACTATTTCCAATTTACGAGACGACGGCGTTCTGATTCCAGAGGATGCTAATTTTTCAACAATGTTTCCTAAAGCTGCTGCTCTTCAAGCGGAAAGTGAAGAGGGAGGTGAGGGAGAAGAAGATCTCGATAAGAACAAAGATGCAGAAGATGAAGAAGAAGATGGTGATAAACATAATTCTGAAGTAGATGATGTAGGGGAAAAATTTGTAAGATCGAACGATCTCGAAGGGGGTCGAACGACCTTGCAAGATGAATTAGTTGATTTCCTCAATATGGACTTTGGAGTGCCGATTAACTATGGTGAAGGTGAGCCAAGTGGAAGTCAATTTGATCCAGACGAGGAGTTGAGCTCGGCTGCAAAGTCTATCGTTGGATCTCTTGATGGGTCCTCTAGTTCAGATGAATCCAGTGCAGATTCTGACTCTTCTGACGAGGAAGAGCATTCCAAGAAGAAGAAAAAGAAGAAAACATAGGAAGATACTTTTCATTTCTTTTGATGTTATTCATCTTTCAAGAAGATGATCAAACTTTCAGATCGCTTTACCTGTAATGACATTTCAAATGAAATTTAAAAGAGATAGTAACTTTTGCATACCTTTGATGTTTGCTATATCTGTCTTTATGTTCAATTGATTTTATGCTTCTTATCATATGATCGACGCGGTCTCATTAATTGTTTAACGGCTGTATCGAACTAATACTGAGATCGAGCGAGCTTTGAACTGACTTTGTCCTTCAATTTTCACACTTTACGCGTACTAATTTCTCTTTCATCCGGGCTTTTTGAATCATGCTCTGATATCAGTCGATCATACATTCACGACAAGGAATGTCGAATACTGAGAATAATGGAATGATTTACCATTTTCAGATCGATCCTGCTGAATTACTTTGTTGATGAATTCACTGGATATTGATGACTTGGACAAGGATAAAGCCTAGCAAGCATGAAACTGTTTTACCAAAAAGACTTGGAAAAAACCTTTTTATGATATAGCATGCTCCAGGAACAATAATCTCTGGCCAGAGTCCGCTTTATTTTATATATTGAGATCTCGACTTCGCGGTTGTCCTTTGTTATTTCAAAAAGACTTTTGAGGCCGCTCGACCTCAGAAAAATGAAGAAAATATTGCGTAATCTGGAATGATCAATCATTGACAGATACTGGCCATTTTTGACTCATCACCTTTAAAATATAATCTAGGAGTTTAAGAGGATGAATGAGAAGAAGAAACGACCTTATGGTCGTGTATGGGAGAACAGAAGAGATAACCTAGGAGCGGTCATGGGATGAGAGACAGATGAAGTGACCCTTTCGGTCAGGGTTCAAGGGAGAGTCTGACTATAGTGGTCGAAACTCTCAAGGAGATGGGAACCTCTCCTCCTCTCTTAAGTGACAATCTTAGTTTAAGACTACCCCTATCTCAGATAGAACTCATCTCAAGAAAAAGCTAGCCAAGTAGTATTCGAGTGTAACAGGCTATGATGTCCTGATGTCACTATCTGTAGGTACGACATAGGTGGCATTCACCAAGACCTGCCTTGATGCAGTGGTGTGCTCACATATCGTCCGAGATCCGGGATATCACATAGAACCCTCTCATATGATATTGGTGAGCTACTGCTACATGGAAGCGAAATCTCCCCGCAATACATGGTCAACGTAGGTGTTACGCTCAGCATCAATTCATGGGGGTTCAGGTGTGATCCGGCGATATCTGCCTTGGTGCGACTTAAGTTTGCATCTTATTTCCACCTCTGGGAATCCTCACAAAACACATAGGAAATAATGTCAGTAATTGTTCTGTATAATTGACTATATAAAAATAAGAAGGAAATACATCATCTGCATAGGTAGGAAGAAATAAAAGCTTATCAAGAGTAGAAGCATTTTAAATCATCTCCGCTCCAGGTGCGAGTGAGTTCATTTCCGTCATAAGTATTGAGTCGATAAGCTCCATTCTTCAGTACTTCTCTTATGATGTAAGGCCCTGCCCAATTTGGGTTCAGTTTTCCCACTAAACTAGATCTAGCTGTTGCATCGACCTTTTTTAGAACCAAATCTCCGACGATGAATTCTTTAGTTCTTATATTTTTATCATAGTGTCGTGCCATTCTCCTTTTCACTTCTTCTTACCTTATTATGGCTTCATCCCTTAATTCTTCGATTAAATCTAAACTGCATTTAAGGTCCTCATCATTACCTTCCGTCCAGATATCTTCATTTTGTCTTGCCAATAAGACTCTAGGACTTCTTACATTAAATTCAACTGGTATTAAAGCTTCTGATCCATGTGATAATTTGAAAGGAGTTTCGCCAGTCGCTCCTGTTGGGGTGGTCCTAAGAGTCCAAAAGGCTGTCGGGAGCTGTTCTGCCCAATTACCTCTGGTATTTTCTACTTTCTTCTTGAGGATATTTAAGATACATTTATTAGCCGCTTCTACCTGACCATTACTCCTTGGGTGATGGACTGACGCAAATCGAAGTACGATTCCTACTTCATCGCAGAAGTTGATCGTTTCAAAATTATTAAACTGAGGTCCATTATCTGTTATTAATGCCATAGGAATCCCATGCCTACAGATTACTTCCCCCCAGATAAAATTCTTTACTATTTGGGTTGTTGTTTTTGCAAAAGTTTTTGCCTCAATCCATTTGCTGAAATAATCTATCATCACCAAGATAAAACGTCTTTGCCCACTTGCAACTGGAAAGGGTCTGAGAAGATCCATTCCCCATACTGTGAATGGCTAGGGAGTCATGATAGACCTTAACTGCTGAGCTGGTTGATGCTGAAATGGAGCAAATTTTTGACACTGAATGCACTTTTTGGCGTAATCAGCTGCATCTTTTCTCATCTTAGGCCAGAAATACCCTTGCCTTAAAATTCTTTTTTTTCAGCATCCTTGCACCTGAATGGCTGACATTCTCCTGAATATATTTCACGGAGGACAACTGGGACTTCTTCTTCTGATATACAACTAGATAGAGGTGCTAAAAATGTTTTTCGATACAATATACCTGAGATCAGATAATAATATGCCGCCTTTAATCTGAACCTTTTCTTATCTTTGATGCTATCATGAAATTCTCCAGATGAGAGATATATGACAAACGGATCCATCCACGAAGACTTATGATCTATTTGCATCACTGAATCCTCTTCAACTGCTGGATGAAACAGATCTGAGGTAGTCCCTCCTGATAACAACCCTAATTTTGCCAACTGATCTGCATCTGAATTTTCTGCTCTCGGGATGTGTTGAATAGTAAAACCCTTGAACTTCCCAACTTCCTGTTTTACTAACTTCTGATATTGTTTCAAGACCGGTTCCCTAGTCTCATAGACATCATTCACCTGAGATGCCACAACCAATGAGTCTGGTTTTACCTCACCATATTCAATTCCCAATTCTTTGGCAAAACGGAGTCATGCTAGTAGGGCCTCATATTCTGCTTGATTATTAGTGACTGCGAAATGAAACCTCAGAGCTTGATTTAATTTGACTTCAGAGCTGCATCTAGGTCTTGAGCAAGGGAAGCTGGTCAAACCAAGCAAGGGCGCTCAGCTTCAACTTCATCTGCGTGGAGGTTCGAGGGAAACCCATCGCTATGGCACTCCCTAATTCCAAAGCAAACAAAGAAGTGTTCCTTCTTCACCATGGAAAAATAGAATCTCTGCTTCCACGAAGAAAGGCCGAAACTCCATCCCACATGTTGCGGTGAATTAGTTTGGGATTCTTTCTCGAACATGGCAAATCTGCCATGAAGACTCACTACTGAGAATAGACTTTCTATGGTCGGGTAAGGTAAGAAGAAAGAGACTTCCTATGGTCGGAAGAATTCGAGAGGTAAGAAGAAAGAGACTTTAGATCTAGTTGGTTTAGAGCATAAAGAAGTTCAGTCGTTCTATGGTCGGAAGAATGAGATATTCGATATATGGTTTCATTCTTCTTCTTCTTCCTATTTGGATATGCTGGCACGCACTTCTATTTGGCATCATCTCGGGAGGGGGTCGCCGTCTCAGCATATGAGAAGGTGAGACAGGATTGGTATATCTATTCTCTTGAGTAAGAAGGACTGGATTGGTATGATCTCTTCTCTTGATAAGGTGAGACAGAATGGGTCTGATCTCTTCTCTTGAGTAAAAAGGACAGGATTGGTATGATCTCTTCTCTTGAGTAAGAAGGACAGGATTGGTATGATCTCTTCTCTTCTCTCTTGAAGCCTAGTGCACTAGCTCAAGCTCAAATGGAAATGCTCAGATCCGCTTCCGCTGGAATGTCCTATGTCATGACTGCCCGGTCTGATGTCTCGTCTACTGGATGACGCCTTCCAATGTCCAATGTCCAATGGTCTGCTGAAGTGGAATGTAGATGGAGCATCTAAGGGGAAGGGAAGGTCAGGGCGCTCAGCTGATCTTTGCATTTAGGAAGAAGGTCAGCTAAGCTGATCTTTGCATTTAGGAAGAAGGTCAGCTAAGCTGATCTTTGCATTTAGGAAGAAGGTAAGGGCGCTCAGCTGATCTTTGCATTTAGGAAGGTAAGGGCGCTCAGCTGATCTTTGCCTTTCATTTGCTTTTTCCATGGAACGAGCTTTGTATTGGTTACCCGTGGGCTATGCTATTAGTCTCAGATTAGATAAGCTCTTGCAGAAGAAAGGGCGGGGGGGGGGGGAAGATGTGAGAGAGATCTTGCATGACTGACCTGCTTGCTATAGTCGAGTTGGATAATAAGACTCTAGTTCTAGTGGATTTCATTCATAAACAGCCACCATGGTTGGCGTGACAGTGGTGCTCATATGGGGAGCGTGGTTTTTGGTTGCTTGCTGCTCCGCTTCTTTCTTTAGACTCAGTGTTGCTTGCTGGTCCGGTTCTGTTCTTCTTTCTATGTCTATGCTTGCTGCTCCGGTTCTGTTCTTCTTTCTATTTCTATGCTTGCTGCTCCGGTTCTGTTCATCTTTCTATGTCTATGCTTGCTGCTCCTCTTCTTCTTTCTTTCTACTCGGTGTTGCTTGCTGCTCCTCCTTCTGTTCTTCTTTAGACTCGGTGTTGCTTGCTGCTCCTCCTTCTGTTCTTCTTTAGACTCGGTGTGGAAGGATAATGAAGGTTGAAAGAGGAGACCGGCTAGCAAGAGCTCATCTCATTCGAGGTCAGTTGGTGATGAGGCCTGTTAGGAAAGTTGCTTATCAAGGAGGTCTGGGGATCGATCCCCAGCCTCAACAACCCGCCGCGCTGAGAATAGGTGCGGAGACGGGTTGGGGTGTCTGGGCTGCAGTCCTTTCGCGGTGCGTGCCTGACGTGTTCCAATGGCTGGTGTGACTCCACCAGCCGGGGCGGGCTGGGCGTGCTGCATCAAAAAAGTGCAGGTCAGTTGGTAATGAGGCCTATTAGGAAAGGTGCTTATCAAGGAGGTCTGGGGATCGAGCCCCAGCCTCAACAACCCGCCGCGCTGAGAATAGCTGCGGAGACGGGTTGGGGTTTCTGGGCTGCAGTCCTTTCGTGGTGCGTGCCTGACGTGTTCCGATGGCTGGTGTGACTCCTCCAGTCGGGGCGGGCTGGGCGTGCTGCATCAATGAGATGTTAAATTCACTTAACTCGATAGCCCATTTAGCCAATCTACCCGTGTGCTCTGGCTTCGCTAGCACACCTTTCAGAGGCAAATATGTGATCACTTGAATGGAATGAGCCTGATAATAAGGTCTGAGTTTCCTGGCTGAGATAATAAGAGCCAAGGCAAGTTTTTCTAGTATCGGATATCTGATCTCTGCCTTCTTTAGAATCCTGCTGACATAATAAACTGGGAACTGTTTCTTCTTTTCTTCTCTAACCAAGACTGAAATAATCGCATCTGAGCCACTCCTAAATATAAAAATAAGTCTTCTCCTTTATGAGGACTTAAGAGAAGAGGAGTTGTAGTTAACTGTTTTTTCAACTGATTGAATGTTGAATCACATTCCTTTGTCCATTCGAATTTCAAAGCTTTCCAAAGAGTCCTGAAAAAAGGTGCACTTTTGTCTCCTGATTGAGATATAAATCGGCTCAACCCTGCCATTTTGCCTCCTATCTGTTGAACTTCTTTTGTTGTCTTCGGAGGCTTCATTTCAAGAATTGCTTTTACTTTGTCTGGATTGGGTTTAAGACCATCCGGGGTTAGGAGATGTCCTAAAAACTTTCCCTTGCTGGCTCCAAATATGCATTTCAATGGATTTAATCTCATGTCGAATGTTCTGAGATTTGAGAAGGTCTCCTCCAGATCTTTCAAGTGTATGCTAAATTGCTTACTTTTGATGAGTAGATCGTCTACATATACTTCAAGATTTCTAGTTTTTTGTTTTTCGAATGTGAAATCCATCATCCGTTGATAGGTGGCACCTGCATTATTTAAACCAAAAGGCATTACTTTATAACAAAAACATCCATCATTCATTATAAAAGAGGTGTGAGGAATATCTGGCTTATGCATTCTGATTTGATGATAGCCTGAGAATGCATCCAAAAAACTCATATACGAAAACCCGACTGCTGAATCAACCAAGGAATCTATCCTGGGTAATGGATAACAATCTTTTGGACAAGCCTTGTTGAGTTTCGTGAAATCTACACACATCCTTCACTTTCCTCTAGCCTTTTTTACCATCACTACATTTGAAACCCAGTCAGGATATTGAACCTCTTGGATGAACCCAGCTTTAAGTAACTTTTGAACTTCTTCTCTAATTGGTGCGGCTAGGGTGGATGTTGTTGCTCGTTTTTTCTGTATAATTGGTTTGAATGTTGGATCTATATTTAGGTGATGGCAAGCTACATCAGGGTTTACCCCTGGCATATCATTTGATGTCCAGGCGAACACATCCAGATTTCTAAGTAAACATGTTATTAACTCCCTTTTTTCATTTTCAAAAAGTTCTGCATTAATTGAGAGTGTTTTTCTCTCATCTCCCTTAATTGGCACGACCTGTATATCTTGGGCTGGTTCTAAGCGAGCTCTCTCAACTTCACTTTCAATTTCAACATCCTGGTCTTCTAAATCAGATTCCATCATATCTTCCATGTTTTGACCTGATTATATTAATTCGAAGTAAGCATGAGATAATAGAGAAAATGGCATAGGAAAAGGTGGCCAATAATATTGTAGATGAATGCCTATAAAGTAGTTTATGTAGAGAGATAGATATTTGCTGAAAAGAAAATGAGTGAAGAACAAATCTTATTGAAGCGAATTCAATTACAAAAAGCAGCCTCGAGATGGCTCAGTGAAGTTTTATAGCTAAAAAATTAGAAGACATCTTAATAGCAGAAAGCGAACTCAAGGAATCCCAACTTTGGAATTCCTTTATTCAGAACTCGGGGGAACTAACACCTTGCTTTCAACCTCCGACTGAGACCCTATGTCGACAAAACTGACAATTTTGACATAGCATTCTCGAGCCAGCCTAGGATCACTTCTGACCCTAAACTGCTTTCCTTAAGCGGAAAACTTGAGGGAGAGATGAAACGTTGAAACTATAGCTCTGTATTGGTTGAGGAGAGGTCTGTTAAAATCGCGTAATAGCTGCTAGGAGCATCTACTACCACGAATTCGGCCTGTTTGATGATCCCACCCATCATTACCGCCAGAGAAACTTTCCCTTCGACCTCTTTCTTCTCCACCGAGAAGCCATAGAGGGGCCCTTCCGTAGAGAGCATTGACTTCCCAGTCTTTAGGGCTTCGAAAGTCGGCTTGAACAACAGGTTTACTGAACTTCCGGTATCAACTAGGATCCTTTCGACTGTGAAATTCTCTATCACAGCCTTGATGATGAGAGCGTCATTGAAGGGATTCCCGTGGGGTGGAAGATCTTCTTTGCTGAAGATAACCACCTCCGGAATTGGAGCTGAAGTTGAGGCAGCTGAGACTTCATCTCTGAAGACTCTTGCCATGTTGGTCTTCTTAGAAGATTCAAGTCCTGCACCTCCATGAATGCAAAAAAGCAATCCATTTTCCCCTTCGTTGTCTGCCTCTACGCATTCATAACCGAAATGGAGGCTGCCGAAGAGGCCAGCATCCTCCACTTCCTCACATTCCCAACCAACTTCAGCGACGGTTTTCGACTTCTTTGACTGATCTTCAACCTTCTTGTTGATCAAGTCCTGGAGCTTGCCATCCTTGAGGAGTTTTTCTATTAGAAACCTGAGTGCCCGACAGTTTTCAGTTTGATTCCCCCTTTATTTATGGAATTCACAAAAGAGGCTTGGATTTCTAAACTTGATATCCATTCTCATTGGAGCTGGTTTCTTAAAGAAGGGATGTTTTTCTATGATCTCTAAAATCTCTGAGATGGGTAGGGAGAGATCTGCAAAACATTCTTGTGAGTCATTAAAAGATTGTCTTTCCTGGGTAGCTGGGAAAGGTAGGAGAGGGAGGTTAGCCAATGGCTGAGTTTGAACAGGTTGTTGCCATTGGGTAAGCTGTTGATGGTTCATAGCTGGGCGATGATGACGGAAATTCCTACCTCTGGGAGCCTGGGGTTGGTATTCTTGCCGAGTCGGCCTTTGCTGTCGTTGAGGTGTTGAGGATGAAGAGTTGCTGCCACCTTGATAGGCCATATTGGAGAGACATGAGACATATTCAGGATTACAAATCTCACCCTCTATGAACCTATTCACGATTGCGATTAACTCCTGGTAGGAACGGGGTTCCTTAGTAGTGACCTTCAAATTCGGTGGGCCTTCTCGAAGAGTGCTGATGAATGCAACTTGGACGAGGACTGGTCCAACGTCTCGGATGCCTAGTATTTCCTCCTGGGAATGGGCAGCGAAATGAGTTGTACTCTCGCTTTCACCTTGCTTGGTTTTAAAAAGTATCGCGGGGCCACTCTTCCATTTCTTTGAGGTTGCAAACCGCAAAAGAAACACTCTCCTGAGATCTGCAAAACAAGCAATAGACCTTGCAAGAAGTTTTAAAAACCACTCCCTTGCTTCGCCTCCGAGGGAGGTAACAAACAACTTGCAACGAAGAGCCTCTGAAAAGGTCCTCATTGACACTGCAGCTTCAAAGGCTTGCAAGTGCGAAATCGGATCATCCCTTCCAGTATAGACTGGAAGTCGGGGCTCTCTAAAACCTGTGGGAACGGGCTCCCACCTAACTTGATCTATAAAAGGGGAAGGCTCTTCCCAAAGATCGACAGGGAGAGGCGCAGTGCCTTCACAAAAGTTCAAAGCTCGGGCAGGACTTCCCCGGGAAGCTACCTGATAGAAATCCTATCGGGCGGCGAACTTGACACCCTGTGGTCGCAGAGGCACAGCGGGCTCGGGATCCATATGGTGGGTAACCTGACGTGAGCAGGTTGGATAACCAGTGGTGTAGCGAACTCAACAGCCGGAGGAGCTAGCCGCTGGGACATCACTTCCAGAGCTTTCCCCATGGCTTCCATCTACTGGGCGGTCTCACGCTGAGCTCGAGCAAACTCTTGAGGGGTCTGCTCGATCGCCCGCTCGAAGCATACTTCCAGATCTTCCGAGGTCGCGTGACCCGCATTTGGATGACCTACACCGATCTGACTCCGCAACTCTCGATCTGCCATCTCAGACCGCCGCGCTTCACCAACAAATCCCGATCTGAAGGTCGCGTGTTCGTTTTGTTGATGCAAAAATTGCACCTCCACAACTTACATGTAAACTCGAAGGGAAACTTGGGACCGTTGGTTACTAGGAGTATAAATATGTCAGATAGAGAGTGATGAAAAGATGCTGGCTACGAGATGGCACTGCTTGAAAAATACAAAGGCTAGTAATTATAGGAAACTCGAAACAGACTGGGCAAAGGGAAAAGGAGCAAACTGAGAACAAGACCGCCTGTTTCTGCAACTTGCTCAAGACTCGATCCAAAAGTCCCCTCTAAGGGATCCCTACCCCCTATTTATAGGCTCGGAGATTGCCCAAATGGGTAGCTCCTAAATTTACGGGCTGCCCGAGATTTCTGGTAGCTGAGCTGAGATAAGGAGATACCTGATTTAATGTGGCCGGGAAGAGTAGGAAGTTCTGACCGCGCGATCTTGAAGAGGAGTCCGATAACCAAACCTGTAATGCCCACTCTCTCTCTACAAGATGACTGAACTGAGCGGTCTTTGAAGTGAGACCGCACGAACTCCTGTAAAATTTATACTGTGATCTTTCCGGCGAACAATAGTGATTATTATTTATCATGTTAGTTCTCCCCCTTTTGTTATTAGCAAAAGTGGGCAAGGAAGCAATAGACATAAAAAGAGGATTTTTTTATAAAAGGATAAGGCATGATTGAGCTTTTTAGAGGAAATGAAATGATAAGGAGTTTTAAGCATAATAAGGTAATGATTTCCAAGTTACCAATCTACCCAGACAATATGTCTACACCCAAGCCCCGTACTAAGTGACGGATGGTCATGAGGAGTTGCATACATGTCGTAGGTTGGGGTGTTAGTCCCATATGCAAACACTAGAAAATACTCAACCTAGCACTCTTTCCCCACAGTGCCTCGCAAGGCCCCACTGGAACCCTCCCTGGTTAAGGACAAGACATGACATAGAGGTTAGGTTATCTATTATCTACAACCCTACGCCCCCGCTATGGTGAGATATGTAATCATGGGATTATAATCAATGGAAACATTAAGCATTTGAGTCTAATGATAAGTTCATAGCCTATGGGTTTATATTTTTATTTGAATTTTTGAAAAACTCATATAGCTATTTTGAAATCCATTAATGAGTCAGAATTTTTAGCATAAAAATGATATTCATGTTAGAACAACCAATATAAATTCTGCCAAGCAAGTCTACCACTTGTTGAAAAATGAATTTTGAGATTTAAGACTTTGATATAAGCATGAAAGCGTAAGGTAAAAAATATATGGTGATGATGCGGAAGACTTATAGAAATACAAGAAACATATTTTTGTAATCATGTCTATTCATAAGAAGATATATGAGTTAAATTCCAGAAAGGAAGATGTTTTTGTAAATAAATTTGCATTTAAAATCTTTAAGTTTGACAATAAAGTAACCAAACATAAAATAATGTTATCGAAAAGAGATTATAACAATGTTATTTTAATTCACAAATTCAAAACATACAAAACATTGTAGAGAGCATGCTAGGTTATCTAGTGCATTTATAAATAAAGAGGAGTATAAAATTTAGCATTAGGATCCAATACTCATGAGAAGAAGTGTTATGGAAGATAATGAAGTGCACATACATGTATTTTGAATAGAGTAAGCAAATGAATTAATCAAAAATACAAGACATATGTAGAGTAAAGTGCACAATAAAACACAAATAATTTTACTTCCACACACTTCAATGCACATAGAAAAAATGTATAACTACCAAGGTGCTTTGCACACACAATGCTTATTAAGACTTATCAGGGTGCAAAGTAGTGCTTGGGGGATCACACACTTTATTTTTCAATATTGATTTTTTTTGTGATCCGATGTACTTAAGAATAAGTGGTGTAACAAAAATGAAGGTTTGCACAAGACACTTTACTATTCTTTCCAAGGTGCTCAACCTCACAACGCTTAATAAGACTTATGAGGAGGTTCAAGTAGTGCTTGGCGGAGTTATCTTTGTCAATCTATTTCATGATTTTTTTTGTACAAAGATCTATGAATACACTTGTTGTGCAAAACCAATATAATTTGAAAGGACAACCACTTTTCTTAAATGTTAAGAGTGCAAATAAAGGTGGTGTAGGTAAGATACGTGTGCAAAGTTTAATTCATTGTACAGTTACAATAGACAAGCAAGCATTCTTAGATTAAAAGCATTTGTAGACTTTGCCAAAATAAGTGAGTGAATAAATATCATTATCAATCATAAAACATTTACTCATACTTAGAGGCATGCTAAGCTTGATTCTACACAACTTTTATAATACAATTGATGCACATATGATTAGATATATCAAAGCATGATAAAAATAATGTTCAAAGTAGTTTGAAAAGATAAATTTCAACATTGTAGAGGGACTAAATGATATATTAGACCATGCTTGATATGAACAATAAAATCCATACAATTTTTTTTATTTTAAAAAACATAATTTTGTTTTAAAGTTTGAACTCTTATAATTGATCTTTGACTTCCCGAGGTCTACCCTGTGAGGGGTTTGCCCGATACTAGGAGATGTGATGGGATGATAGCCCAAATCTCCCTTTCGCAAGATACATGTAAATAGAAAAGTTAAGTGCAAAAAATAATTTTTGATAATTCTTTGTTTTATATTTTTGTATTTGATTTTTGCATATAGAAATAGAAATCAAACAAATAAACAAAGAATCGAAGAGAATAAAGTAATTTTGGCTTTTGTAGTTTTTATTTTAATTTTTCAATAATCAATTAATGGCAGAAATGCAAAAGTGAGTAGTACATATAAAATAATATATCTTTAGTGATTTTTCAGAATTTTAAAATTACAGAAAATTGGAAACTCGAGCTAGCGACTGCGGTAGGTCCTAACGCCTGCGTTAGCTCATAGAGAGTGTTTATTGTGAGTATTTTGCCTGATTTCCTTCGATTTTATTTCCAATTTGACTTAATTATGACTGAGCAATATAAGACCTATCTAAAGCAGTGAAATTTTTTAAAGAAAATGCAAAAAAGTTGCGGAGTTTTCAAATGAAGAGCATGATGGAGATTTAAACATATCATTTTTGGATTCTACATTCACATTTGCCTTCAAAGTTTTATTTTTAAACGTAGTTTTGCTTTAGCCCTTTTTAATTTCTTAATCTTACGTTTAGTAGTTTGTAACAATTGTAATGTAGAAATAGAAGTACAAAAGATGGAATTTGATTTCCTTACATTGCTATCGGATGAGGCAAGATTTGAACATAGAGTTCTTTTGACATCTTTCTGTCAGTCCTCTTCCAAAGATAAGTTTTCTTTTTCTCTTCCACATGATGTGCATTCCATTGATCCATTATGAGAGGAGCTTTCTTGAACATCTGTGCACGCTTGTATGTTTTCCATTCTTGCATTTTTCTCATGCCTGTAGATGGAGAATCATAAGTTATTTCAAGAAAATTCCACATCTCATATGCAGTAAGAAAAGTATAAATGAGTTTGGAAATATTTTGATGAAGTGCACAAAATTAACAATTCATTGATTTAGCATTTAAGACACGCTCTTCCTTACTCAACTCATTTGGAGGCTTCCTAATGGTAATATTCCATATTTTCATATCTAATGACTTAAGAAATTTTTTCATTAAATTTTTTCACCCTTTATAATTTCTTCCTTCAAATAAAGGTGGTGCTAGCGATTTTCCTTCTTCATAAAAATTTCCCCCACTAAAAGAAGCGAGATCATGAGACACCATTATTCCCGGTTGTTAAGCCGATTTGGAATAACCTCGCACTGATACCACTTGTTGGATCTGTAGGCGCCCTTAGAGGGGGGTGAATAGGGGTTTTAAATACTTATGTTATATTTTGATATACTTGAAAAACTAAGAGATTGAAATAGAGATTTACAATGAAGATATAAATTGAATTATAATGAAAGAGAAAATAATTATCAATTTAGAGAAATGAAAAACAAATCAATTTTATTACCCAAAGAGAGACATGAATACTATACATAAAATTGATTACAAAACTAGATTTCTGTGACGCTAGAAATCAAAAGTGAATAATAAAATCCTTTTTATTTTTCTATCCCGACTCGTATCCCCACAAATCGGTGGATTTAGCCTATCCTTCCCAGGATACGGCCTCAAGCCGCTCTATCCCCTTCCCCGGATATGGCCTCGAGCACCCCTAGACCTAACCTAGATCTAGTCGCCAACAGGAGGCGAATTTCAGCCCTAAGTCCTACCCAGACCTAGTCGACAACACGAGGCGAATTCACTAAATGATTACAAGAAAATTTGTGCAATAAATAACAACAATATAAAAACTCCCTATATGGATCTCTTGGAGAAGTACACGAAGACCCGCAGAGTATGATCGTAGTCGATGCGGTCTTTTGTCACGGTGATGAAGCGTGTTGAAATCTTCTCCAATGATCTCCTTAAGCCTTCATGGATTTGTGGGAGTCTCTCACCGAATCTTCCTCTATATGTTATGGCACGAAGCTCTGGAATTTAGGATCATAAGAGGATAAAGAAGAAGGATCCAAGGGGTCCTTTTTATAGCCTTGGAGCTAGCGCATGCGCTATCGCTACCGCGGACGCTATCCCGGTTTAGGAAATATTCTCCGCATTAGAATCCTTCTTTGTAAGCAAGCCGGCCGCCTTCCTCTATTGCTTTGCACTACCGCTTGCCCTACCCAATAACAACTGCGCTAGGTGATATCGCCTGCGTTAGATGTTATCACCTGGCACTAGCACTTTCTATAATTGCTTCCCCAAATTACTCTAATCAGGGCTAGCTCCCGCGCTAGGTGCTACCGCCGACGCTAGTGGTCATGTTGGAATTCTGGCATCAAATTTGGGGACAATCTTCATATGTTATCCCTGATTCATATGGCTTTGTTTCCTGCACACTTAAACACACAAGATCAAATACACATAGGATTTGTTATTCTCAAAACTAGGAGTGCGGAAGACGATGTTCCAACATCTACTACCTCAAAAAGGTCCTTACTGACACTGAAACCACATATCCGGCGACTGACAAAACAGCCTTCTCTCTTGTCTTTTCTGCGAGAAAACTTCGACCTTACTTCGAGCCCACACGATAAAGGTGTTGACCCAATTGCCGTTACGAGCCATCCTCCAAAAGTCAGAAGACTCTTGAAGGTTGATAAAGTGGGCAGTCGAGTTGGGCGAGTTTGATATCCACTTCCTACCATGATCAGACATCAAATCTCAAGTACTCGCTGACTTCATCGTGGAAAACACCCTCCTGCTAGAGGTCGTCCCCGTTAATGACACCTCCACCACTCGATGGACCCTTATGTCGACGGGTCCTTTGTGTTTAAAGGAGAAGGAGCAGGGTTGCTCCTAGGTAGTCCAAAGGATATCACTTTGGAGTACAGCCTCAGACTGAAGTTCCCTGTAACCAACAACATTGCCAAATACGAGGCCATGATCGATGGCCTCCGACTAAACATCGACCTTAAGACATAGAACCTGGCGATCTACACATATTCACAATTAGTGGTCTCACAGATCGAGGGGGATTACGAGGAAAGGAGTGACCAGATGGTGCAATACCTCACATTTGTGAAGTCTCTCCTCCAAAAGATACCCTCATACCAAGCCTTGCACATCTCAAGGGTGCAGAACTCAAGGGATGATGCACTCTCCAAAATCGTGACCTCCCCTTCCAACTATCAGTCCCGGTGGTGCTAAGTTGAAGACATCGTAATCCCAAGCATTCAGGTGTGTGGGAGATCGCCTAAATCAACAAAGAATAATTTTCCTGGATGACCCCCCTCTGGGCCTACATTGAATGAGGAGACCTTCACGATGACCGCATAAAAGCACGACGGCTACGAAAGCGGGCCACCTTATTTATCGACATCGAAAGGGAGCTTTACTGGCGGGCCTTCTCAGGACCCTACCTAAAATGTCTCTAAAAAATAGAAGCAAAATACACACTAAAGGAGGTTCACAGTGGTATCCACGGGGAACACTTGGGCGCAAGAGCTCTGGTTCGAAAGATCCTGCATCAGGTTTTTTATAGGCCAACAATGAAAAAAGACGCATCCGAGTTCGTCCAAAAGTGTAAGAGCTGTCAACTCCACGCAAACATACCCCTTCAACCCCCAGTTGTTGGAACATACTTTCCGCATCTCTTGGTTTGACAATAACAAATCCTATTATATTTGATCATACTGGCATTGTGTTTATAGTGTGTAGGATCTTCAACATTCAATCCCCAATGTAGTGTGAAAAAGAAAGACGACTAAGCGACATCAGGATGATTCTCTATTGCTACCGAGGAGCGTTAGAACTACCGCTCGCGCTAGCGGTTCGACGAAATGAAAAAGTCGTTCGACGAAATTGAGTTCGACGAAATGAAAATGTCGTTCGACGAAATGTGAAGCCGTTTGATGAAATGAAATTGCGGTCGATGAAAAGAGATGTGCACTACCGCGGAGCATTAGCACTACCGCTGGCGCTAGCGAATTAGATGTCATTCGATGAAATGGTGATCGACGAAAGAGGATGGCGTTCGACGAACTGGCGTTCAACAAAAACGGCGTTCGACGAAATGTGTTCAACGAAGATGGCGTTCAACGAAATGGTGTTCGACGAAAATAGATGCCGGTCGCTGAAAATTGATGTCAGGCATTGCTACCGCGGTGCGTTAGCACTACTGCTGGCGCTAGCATAAATGGAAACAATTGCAGGGAAGGAAATAGTGGAGAAAAAGGAATGTCGACGGGACGCTATTTTGTCAAGTACTATCGCGGAGCGTTAGCGTTACAACAACACGCTAGGTAGAGTCAAAGTTTGGCGCTCAAAATTTGCCTAAGATGCCACGATCCGCGTGCTTGATCATTGCCTGATGTGGCTACCGCGGGGCGGTAGTACTACTGCAGGCGGTAGTGGCTGACTCTATTTAAAGACACGCGCCTCCTCCGTTGTTGCTTGCTGATACAGAAGGAATTGAAGCCATATATTCAGAGCACTCGTGAGAGCCTTCCCAAGCAGCCCAAAGAACTCTGTCAACGTTTATGAACGCAAAGGACTTGAAGACCAATCTGATCGCATCTACATCAACATGAAGTTCTTCTTTTGAGGGAGTTTCTAGTTTGTGTTTTGTTTTAATTTCTAATTGTAACCTTTATATCTTTTGTTCGATAGAGGAACTCGCCACACCGCGACTAGGGCCTTGCGGGGACTAGGGGAAATTCGCCTCGCGTTGGCGACTAGGTCTTGTGGGGCTTAGGGAGGAATTCGCCACAGAGCGTCTAGGTCTAGGGAGTAGATCTAGGGGGTGCTCGAGGCCTCTCTGGGGATAGGAGGCTAGAGCGGCTTGAGGCCGTATCTGGGGAGAGATCGGCTAAAGCCAACCAGATCATGGGGATACGAGTTGGTATAGAGAACCAAAAGAGTTTTCATTGGTCGTCACTTTCCAAGCGTCATTGGGAAAAGTTTTTGTAATCATAACTATTTCAATTTAATATTAATGAAAATATGTTTGTTTCTTCATCTCTGATTCGTGCTCTCTGATTTTCATAGGTTTAACCTAAACGTATTTTATCTGTCACTAACGCCGAGCAGTAACACTACCACTGACGGTAGCAATAGAGAATTATTTTCTTTAATAATCATAAAAAGTTTAAAACCCTTATTCACCCCCCCCCTCCCCCCTCTATGGGCGCCTACAGATCCAACAAGTGGTATCACAGTCAGATTATTCCAAATCGGCTTAACAAAAGGGAATAATGGCATCTCTTGATCTTGATCTCGCTTCTACTAGTGGGGAAAATTTTAATATAAATGAAAAAGTATTATCACCACCTTTATTTATGGGCAAAAATTATAAAGGGTGGAAAATATTAATGAAAAATTTTCTTAAGGCCTTAGATGAAAAAGTTTGGAATATTACTATTGAAAATCCACCTAGCGTACTAACTAGAAACGAAATTGTTTTAAATGCAAAATTTATCAATAGTATATTTTGCGCGTTAGACCAAAATATTTTCAAACTTATTTATACTTTACCTACCGCTTATGATATTTGGAATTTTCTTGAAAGAACTTATGATTCTCCTTCTACAGGTATGGAACAATCGCAAGAACCGGAGAATATGCAAGCTTGCACAAGTCTTCATGAATGCTCCTCTCATGATGGATCCATGGAGTGCACATCAAGTGGAAGAGAAGAAGAGATACTATCTTCGAAATAGGAGTGCCAAAAAGATGTCAAAGAAACTATATGTTCAAATCGTGCCTCTCCCGAAAGCAATGTGAGGAAATCAAATCCCATTTTCTGTACTTCTATTTCTGCATTACAATTGCTTCAAACTACAAAGCACAAAATTAAGAATGTTAATAAACATTTGCGCTTAGAAAATAAAAATTTAAAGGAAAAATTTAATGAAGAATCAAATTCTAATTTATCTAGTTCTATCCATGGCTCCTTAGTTGAAAATATTACACCTTATGTAGAATATAATGAATTAAAAGAAAAACACAAGAAACTTGAAAAGGAGTTTACTTTTGTAAATGAACAAAATGACAGATTATGTTTAGAAAATTCATCTATGAAAAATGATTGTGCTAAGTGTAAAGACTATAAAATTGAAATTAAAGAGATGGATGAAACATTTGATGAATATAGAAATAACTATCAAAATTATATTGATTCAATTGTTTCCACTCTTAAAAATAGCACAATCGCTTATAATAAAGCTAGACATAATTTAAAGATCAAGAATGATGAATTAAAATCAAAAATCAACTTGCTTATGAAAATTGTAAATACAAATTCACAATATCAAACTATATCTAAAAACAAGTTGAATATGAACATCATAACTAAGTTTAATAATGGGAGTAAGAAACACAAAGTATTTGTAAATCAAAGTCAAAATCACCATCATTTACAAAATCATGTTTCTCCCAACATAAAATTAAATGTTCACAAATTTCCTATAAACAATGTTTTACAAAATCATCATGGAAATTTGACAAATAAAAACAATATTAAACAAAGGTTTGAATGGAGCCCAAAGTTAAAGATGAAACACGGGCCATTCAATCGTATCTCCCCAAAAACAAACACGATATATTTGGGTACCCAAAGGAACCGTCACACCCGGTCCTCTTTGGATACCTAAATCTCTCATTCATTAGTATCCAATCATTTGCATGAAGTAGAAATCAACTAAAAATGAAATATCATTATTCTACTTCATGATATGCCTAACCTACTTTTTTGTTTATTTTCCTTTTTGCTGAACCATCATGTAATGATCGCTTTATATAACTTGTGATATGACTTTCACATATTAAACCAAAATTCATAAATAAATCAAATTGAATAAAGTTGAATATAAAGTCATATCATTTTTCAAGTGATCTACTTATCCTTTTATGTTTATACTTCTAAATCCATTTCCTAAAAGTCTTATAAAATTTGAAAAACTAAATTTGTCATATGATATTATTAAGACTAAATGAAATAAGTGTCAAAATGGATTTAAAAGGTATTTTAGGGGTATTAGGCTAAATTTATAAAATGCGCAAGGTTTACTTAGGTATTTAATATATTTGCGTCATTTTGATTACCCCTAGTATGTTTAATCATAATCATGTCAAATCAGAATTGAAAAATTGCAAAAATCATGTGTGTTTAAATAAAGAATCTCAACTCTGTTGCTAGCGCCTGACGTTAGGTTCTAACACTGGCGGTAGCAAAATTTTCCTAAATTCTGATTTATCTAAAATATTATTTTTCTGAAAAATTATTGTATTATCTTTATCATCACTATGCTTTCATAGAACTATATATATACGTGATTTATTTATGATTTCAAAAATCAAAGAGAAAATTCACAAAACCATTCTAAATAACCAAAAAAAATTCTCTTTATATTTATCTTAAGTTTTCACCTTATAATATTTCTCTTTAATCATTCAAAATGGATGAATATGAATGTTCTTTAATAATATCTCATTTATATCATCATGAACAATTAATTATGAGTATATAATTCCTATGTGTTAAAATTCATGATCATGTATAATAATCTTGCAAATTCAATAGATCTTTTTAACTCAAATATTAAATATCTACAAAAGATCTTATTGATTCCATCAAATAGTTTGTGATCATGACCATTATATGAATCAATTATGTTTTACATGTATCTCATTTATATGAAGATCATAGAATCATCTTTATATCTAAAAGAATAAATTAACTAGAATCATCACTTCATTCTATGTCCAATATTTGAATAACCAAGTTTGAATACATGCAACATTAACGCAATACATCTTACGCCATAAAATTGTGATCAAACTCTTGTTTCTAGCATTATCAGCTAATCAATACTATCTTTCATGCTAGTTATCTAATGATGCCATAATAAATCAATCTTAAATAAAAACAATTGAAAGATAAAATTCATAATTAGTATGTTGCTTTAAATTTAAATCTAATAAGAAATTAATCTCGCATAAAAGCCATAGTTTAAAAATTGGCTCAATAAGATTAAATGCTTAGTATGCCCATGATCATTCAACCATATTATGTGTCTCACTATAGCGAGGGCGTAGGATTGTGTGCATTAGAAACGTAACCTAACCGCTATGTCATGTCTTGTCCTTAACCGGGAAGGATTCCAGTGGGGCCTTGCGAGGCACTGGGGGGAAAGAGTGCTAGGGTGAGCGTTGTCTTTTGTATGCATGTGGGATTAACACCCAACCTACGGCATGCGTGCAGCTCCTCATGCTCATCCATCACTTAGTACAGGGCTAGAGTGTTGACATGTTATTAGGGTATCTTGATCTTAGACATACTTATGTTGTATACATTGCATGAATATTATTTCACTTATTTATGATCATTTCACTCATGCATATTTGTGCTCAAACATGTTATCTTATGTTTTTCATATTATCTATTTCTGAACTCCCATGCATGTGAAAAACATAAGTATTTTGAAAGTGTATTGTGACACCTTAGGCTAGAATTTGTGGTTTTGGACATATTAGCTTAAACTTGCAAAATCCGCATTTTTGTGTATGCATATGTCTGATTTCATTTCTGAACTTCATTGTCACTAATCTGCACAAATATATTCAAAAGAAAAATTCTGAAAAATTTCACGTTTTCCCCAAAATTCGAGTTCTGTCATTACCGCCCGGCGATAGCTGGGTACCACTGGCGGTAGTGGGTATTTCTGAATTTCCAGTTTCTTTATCATTTTTTATTTTTCAGTTCCTGTTATTTTCTTTTAAAATTCTAAAAACAAAACAAACTATAAAATAAATAAAAAAAATTCAAATAATTCAAAATGATCAAAAATATGTTTTTTTTATTTGTTTTGCTTTAACTCTTTACAAAATTATGGTTTGACTATAAAATTTCACAAGAGCATACATCTGTGTTATTTCGTTTCCAATGGTCAAAATTGATTTTGGCATACTCACAAGGATTTGCTTCAATGCCTAATTTTAATTTCAAATTTTCTAAACATTGTTTTTGTCATGCCTTGACCTTAATCTAATTATGTGCAATGAAATTGTCTATAGATAATTGTGTATGATTTCCTAGCATGCCTCTAAGTATGAGTAATGCTTTATGTTAATCAATGATTTATTCACTCGCTATTTTCGGTAATCTACATGTGCTCATAATCTTAGTCTTGCATGATTGTGTAGTGTAATAGTTTTAACATATTAAGTTGTATGTCTAAATTACCTACACAGTCTTTCAAAAATAAATTTCATGCACAACATAGAAGTGTTATTTCAATAATATTAATGTTTGCAACAACAAGTGAATTCGGAGACCTTTTGGCCCTTACAAAAATCAAGTAATAATATGCCAAAGATAACTCCACCAAGCACTACTCACCCTCCTGATAAGTCTTAATGAGCATTGCGAGGTTGAGCACCTTGGAAAGAATTGTAAGGTGTCTTGTGCAAACATACTTTTTTATCACTTCTATTTGTACACTGGATCACTAAAATAAAATCTTATATAAAAATCAATAAAATTGCTTATGTGATCCCCCAAGAAATACTTCGCTCCCTGATAAGTCTTAATTGTTGGATCGGTAGGCGCCCTTAGAGGGGGGTGAATAAGGGTTTTAAAAACTTATAATATATTTTAAATAACTTTGAGAATGCTTTGATTATTAAACTAGAGAAGATCAAGACAAATCAAGTGAAGTAAAAGTAAAGACATGATTTTATTAACTTGAGAAGCATGATTACAAAACTTGATCTCTTATCGAAGCTAGAAATCAAAGCTAATAAAAAGACTCTTTTTGTTTTCTATACCGACTCGTATCCCCACGAACCGGTTGGCTTTAGCCAATCCTTCCCCGGATACGGCCTCAAACCGCTCTAGCCAACCCTTCCTCGGATATGGCCTCGAGCACCCCCTAGACCTACACCCGAGACCTAGTCGCCAACACAAGGCAAATTTCTGCCCTAAGTCCTACCCAGACCTAGTCGCCAACACGAGGCGAATTCACTAACGATTACAAGAATAAAGATGTGAATATAAAAACATCAATAATAATAAAAACTCCCTCTAAGAACTTCTAAAGTTGGAGACGTTGGATCGTTGTAGTGTAAGCATTGTTGAAGCGGTCGCCGGTCGGATGAAGCGTGAAGAAGTCCTCCTTCAGAAATTCTCTCTAAGCTTTTGGTGGGAGTATCTCTCTGAACCTTCCTCTATATGCTGTGGCACGAAGCTCTGGGGTTTAGGGTTATAGAAGAGTAAGGAAGACGGAGCCAATGGGTCCTTTTTATAGCCTCAGTGCTAGCGCCTGCGCTAGTGCTACCGCCGGCGCTATCCCATTTTAGGACATATTCTGTTCGGCAGAATCTTCAATCCGTGGCAACTCTGCTGAGATTCCTCTTGTGTTTTGAGCTAGCGCTAGCGCTATCGTCGATGCTATCTCAGATTAGGCAATATTCTGTGTGTGCGAATCTTTTATTCGGGGAAACAATTTCGCCATTCCTCTTGTGCTCCGTGCTACCGCCAGCGCTAGTAGATACTGCCTGCGCTAGCTGCTACCGCCTGCGTTAGCTGTTATCGCCTGTCGCTAGCACCTTCTAAAAATGTTTCCGAGATTTTCTCAAGTCCACGCTAGCGCTAGCGCCGGTGCTAGCGGGCATGTTGGAATTTTGGCTTCAAATTTGGGCGCAGCATTCTTATGTTATCCTTGAGTCATGTGGACTTGTTATCCTGCACACTTAAACACACAAGATCAAATACAAATAGGATTTGTTATTCTCAAACCTAGGAGATGCGGAAGACCATGTTCCAATAAACTCCCCCTTTTGATAATAACAAATCCATTAATGATAAATCAGAGCATTAATATATAAGCATGAAGAAACATTCTTGTGTGTGTGTGAGAGTGATGACTTAGGATAATTTATGATTTTAGCATTTAGAATTGCTCCCCCTAAATACATGCTCCCCCTAAGTGAATGCTCTCCTAATATGTAAGCTATCATTTTAATTAAGCATTATATTTTGATAGCAGATTAATATTTATCATGTTAGTTCTCCCCCTTTTGTTATTAGCAAAAGCGGGTAAGGAGACATCACTAAAAAGTTGCAAAGAAGATAAAAGCATGATCGAGCTTGTAGAGAAGGAAATGAGAAGGAGTTTTAGAATTACTTTTCATTTTAATAGATCAGAGTTTGAGTATCTCAACATTTTCATAAATCAGAGTTTGTAGCATAAACAAAATGTAATGATTTCCAAGTAACTAAACTACCCAGACAATATGTCTACACCCTAGCCCCGTACTAAGTGACGGATGGGCATGAGGAGCTTCAAACATGCCGTAGGTTGGGGTGTTAGTCCCATATGCAAACACTAGACACAACTCAACCTAGCACTCTTTCCCCTCAGATCCTCGCAAGGCCCCACTGGAACCCTCCCCGGTTAAGGACAAGACATGACTAGAGATAAAGGTTATCTAATGTCTACAACCCTACGCCCCCGCTATGGTGAGAAATGAAGTCATGGATAATAATTATTGGAAACATATAAGCGTTTTAAATCTAATGACATAGCCTATGGATTTATATTTTTATTTGAATTTATGAAACCCTCACATAGCTATTTTGAAATCCATTCATAAATCAGAATTTTTAGCGTAATAACATTTTCATAGAATTTCATAGAAATAAATCAGAGTTTTAAAAAAAATCCATGTTAAAAGCAACCAATATAAAGTTTACCAACCAAGTCTACCACTTGTTGCAAGAAAGGAATTTGAAGATTCAAGTGATGATGCATACAAAATGAAAGACTTTAAATAAGCGTGAAAGTGCAAGGTAAAACAATTATATGGTGATGATGCGGAAGACTTATAGAAAGACAAGAAACATCTTATTGTAATCAATGATGATCCATATAAAGATATATGAGTTAAATTTCAAAAAGAAGATGTTTTTGTAAATTATTTTTTAATTAAAATCTGTAAGTTTGATAATGAAGTAACCAAGCATGAAATAATGTTATCAAAAAGAGATTACTACAATGTTACTTTAATTCATAATTTCAAAACATACCAAACATTGTAGAAGGCATGCTAGGTTATCTTGTGCATTTCATAAGTAAAGACTAGTATAGAATTAGCATTATGATCCAATACTCATGAGAAGAAGTGTTATGGAAGATAATGATGTGCACATAAGTTTATTTTGAATAGAGTAAACAAATGTTTTAATCAAAAATACTAGAGATATGTAAAGTAAAGAGCACAATAAAACACAAATAATTTTACTTCCACGCCCTTCAATGCACAAACAAAAATGTACAACTACCAAGGTGCTTTGCACACACAATGCTCATTAAGACTTATCAGGGTGCAAAGTAGTGCTTGGGGGATCACATAATTTTATTCTTCAATATTGATTGATTTTTTATTGTGATCCGGTGTACTTAAGAATAAGTGGTTTTTATTTTGAAAGAAAGTTATGGTTTGCACAAGATACTTTACTATTCTTTCCAAGGTGCTCAACCTCACAATGCTTATTAAGACTTATCAGGAGGTTCAAGTAGTGCTTGGTGGAGTTATCTTTGTCACTTTATTTTATGATTTTGATTTGTGCAAAGTTCTCCGAATACACTTGTTTTGCAAACCAATAGAATATATAAACACATAACCACTTTTCTTAACTTTAAAGTGCAAATAAAGGTTGTGTAGGCAAGATACTTGTGCAATTTTAATTCATTGTACTAATACAAAACATACACAAGCATTCTTAGATTAAACACAAATGTAGACAATGCCAAAATAAGTGAGTGAATAAAGATCATTATCAAACATAAAACATTTACTCATACTTAGAGGCATGCTACGCTTAGTTCTACACAACTTTTACAATATAATTGATGCACATATTAATAGATGTACCAAAGCATGATGAAAACAATGTTCAAAGTAGTTTGAAAAGATAAATTGCAACATTATAGAAGTTCTAAATAATAGATTAAATCATGCTTGATTTTCTCAATGATGTCCATACAGTATTTTTGATAATTTAAAGTTTGAACTCATAAGATTGATCTTGGACTACCCGAGGACTACCTTATGAGAGGTTCGCCCGGTACTAGGTGATATGATGGGATGATAGCCCAAATCACCCTTTCGCAAGATACAAGTAAAAAAGTTAAGTTCAAAAATAACAATTTTTGATAAATTTTTTGTTTTATATTTTTGTATTTGATTTTTGCTTTTAGAAATAGAATTTAAACAAATGACAAAAAACACAAAGGCAAAACATATAATTTTTTTGTAATTTGGTTTTTGTATTTTTGTATTTGATTTTTCAAAAATATAATAAAAGCAAAAATGCACAAATTAATAGTACACATAGATTAATATATTTTTAGGGATTTTTCAAAATTTTAAAAATACAGAAAAACACATAGGTGCGCTAGCGCCGACGTTAGCACTAGCGCGGGAAACAATACACGATTTTTTATGATTTTGAAATTTTTAATTGTTGGTATTGATTAAGTGTCCCAATAGTAGTTTCATGCTGAAATTTCGGAATTTTAGGAAATGTCTAGATAGTGCAAATTTCATGAAACATTAGCGATTTTGTATATGACTTTATCAAATAAACTTTGTAAGTGATATATTTCATTATATCTCCATTTTAATATTTTTAAGGCTTATATTTACCAATGTAGTTTGAAAATGATATGAAATGTAAGCATGAGAGGTCATGAATGAAAAAATCAAATATGCATGATTTTAGAGATTAACAATAATGTTCATGCACAATCATACCATGGATAAGCCCTAGATGAGAATACCCAGCCTGTATATCTTGGTAAACATATAAAGCCTAACATAGACACGAATATTCTTTATGTGGCAATGTCAGAATGATAAGTTTGAGATTAATGTTATACCAAGGTTTGAGAGTGTTTCAACTTATAGACCTAGAATGGAGTGACGATTCTATTTGATTTGATATCAAGATGATTCAAAGATCTAAACTAGAAATAAATCACAATATACACCAACCATTATAATATCAATTGTCATCAGTTAATATATCAATTATAATTCACATAAATGTGATAGAAATAATTATTTTTAGAAGACTTTTGATATGACTTATGATGTTAGAGAATTTTAGCAAAGGACATCAATAGATCATAGTGGTGTTTGTGAATTGAATATTCATTATGAAGATAAATTCTTTCAATATATTTTAGTGATTTTCCTTTAATTAAGAATTTTGAATATATATGTGATTTTTGATAGGTGAACAATAGTGATGGTTTAGATCATGTTTGACATCAAGGAGTGAACACAATATAATTTTTTGTTGTGAACAATGACAACCATATTGAAAGTTGAGCTTTTATTTAGATCTTGAATTTTCTTTTAGATCAAGTTATTTCACTAAACCACTTGTTGGTGAAGGCTAAGAATCTTAATAGCCTAATAACCGGATTTAATTTGAAATATCTTATAGCAAGTTTAGAGTTTAATTCATATGGATAATATAAGATAGTTAGAAGCAATGAATATAAGAATAAAAGGTAGGTCATCAAAATAAAAATATGATTTTGAATTTTGATTAATTTGTTTTATAAACTCATAAAGTTTTATGAGATAAAATCATATTTCCAATAATATATAAGATGACCATAACATGATAGCTTAAAAATAAGAAAACAAAAAGAGAAATAAAAAGACATTAAGGCATATCATGAAGTAGAAATTTGTATATTTCATTTTGAAAATATTCTACTTCATGCATTTGGATGATATTAGTAGATAAGAGATTTAGGTATCCAAAGTTGACCATGTGTGATGGTTCCTTTGGGTACCCAAATGCCTATAATTGATTTTTGTGAGGACAAAGATGAATGAGTCCTTTCATGTGAAGTGAATGTTTCATTTTTAATTTTAGGCCTCCATTCAAACCTTGGTTTAATGTTATTCTTCTTCATCAAATTTCCATTGAGATTATCTTTATATTGATGATTATGATTGTAATGATTATTAAAAGTGTTGTTCATAGAAAATTTGTGTAGTTTTATTTTTAAGTTGGGAGAAACACGATTTTGTAAATAATGGTGATTTTGATTTTGATTTGCAAATCCTTTATGTTCCTTACTCCCATTATTAAACTTAGTTAAGATGTTCATATTCATTTTCAACTTGTTTTTAGATATAGTTTGATATTGTGAATTTGTATTTACAATTTTCATAAGCAAGTTGATTTTTGATTTTAATTCATCATTTTTAACTTTAAAATTATGTCTAGCTTTATTATAAGCGATTGTGCTATTTTTAAGAGTGGAAACAATTGAATCTATATGATCTTGATAGTTATTTCTTTATTCATCAAATGTTTCATCCATCTCTTTAATTTCAATTTTATATTCTTTACACTTATCACAATCATTTTCCAAAGATGAATTTTCTAAACATGATTTTTTTTATTTTGTTCTTTTATCAAAAGAAGTTCCTTGCATTTTTCTTTTAAGTTATCAAATTCCATATAAGGTGTAGTGTTTTCAACAAAGGAACCATGGATAGAACTAGATAAATTTGAATTTGATTGTTCATTAATTTTTGCCTTTAAATTTTTATTTTCTAAGCGCAAATGTTTATTAGCATTTTTTAATTTCTTAATTTTGCGCTTTGTAGTTTGAAGCAATTGTAATGTAGAAATAAAAGTACAGAAAATGGGATTTGATTTCCTTACATTGCTTTCGGGAGAGGCACGATTTGAGCATATCGTTTCTTTTACATCTTTTTGGCACTCCTCTTCCGAAGACAGTACTTCTTCTTCTTTTCCATTTAATATGTGCTCCATTGATCCGTCATGAGAGGAGCATTCTTGAAGACTTGTGCAAGCTTGCATATTCTCCGATTCTTGCGATTGTTCCATACCTGTAGAAGGAGAATCATACATTTCTTCAAGAAATTTCCATACTTTGTATGCACTGGAAAAACAATATATTAATTTAAAAATGTCTTGAGATAAAGCACAAAAAATATAATGCATAGCTTTTGCATTTAGGTGACGCTCTTGTTTATTTGATTCGTCCGCTGGTCTAACTATTGCCATATCCCATGCATTGAAATCTAAACTTTTAATAAACTTTTCCATTAATAATTTCCACCCTTTATAATTTCTCCCTTCGAATAAAGGTGGTTTAGGAGATTTTCTTCTTCATAAAAATTTACCCCACTAGTAGAAGCGAGATCATGAGACGCCATTATTCCCGGTTGTTAAGCCGATTTGGAAAAACCTACCTCTGATACCACTTGTTGGATCGGCAGGCGCCCTTAGAGGGGGTGAATAAGGGTTTTAAAAACTTATAATATATTTTGAATAACTTTGAAAAAGCTCTGATTATTAAACTAGAGAAGATCATGACAAATCAAGTGAAGTAAAAGTAAAGACATGATTTTATTAACTTCAGAAGCATGATTACAAAACTTGATCTCTTATCGAAGCTAGAAATCAAAGCTAATAAAAAGACTCTTTTTGTTTTCTATATCGACTCGTATCCCCACGAACCGGTTGGCTTTAGCCGATCCTTCCCCGGATATGGCCTCAAGCCGCTCTAGCCAACCCTTCCCCGGATATGGCCTCGAGCACCCCCTAGACCTACACCCGAGACCTAGTCGCCAACACGTGGCAAATTTATGCCCTAAGTCCTACCCAGACCTAGTCGCCAACACGAGGCGAATTCATTAACGATTACAAGAATAAAGATGTGAATATAAAAACATCAATAATAATAAAAACTCCCTCTAAGAACTTCTGAAGTTGGAGACGTTGGACCACTGTAGTGTAAGCGTTGTTGAAGCGGTCTCCGGTCGGATGAAGCGTGAAGAAGTCCTCCTTCAGAAATTCTCTCTAAGCTTTTGGTGGGAGTATCTCTCTGAACCTTCCTCTATATGCTGTGGCACGAAGCTCTGGAGTTTAGGGTTATAGAAGAGTAAGGAAGACGGAGCCAATGGGTCCTTTTTATAGCCTCAGTGCTAGCGCCTGCGCTAGTGCTACCGCCGGTGCTGTCCCATTTTAGGACATATTCTGCACGGCAGAATCTTCAATCCGTGGCAACTCTGCTGAGATTCCTCTTGTGTTTTGAGCTAGCGCTAGCGCTATCGCTACCGCCGGCGCTATCTCAGATTAGGCAATATTCTGTGTGTGCGAATCTTTTATTCGGGGAAACAATTTTTCCATTCCTCTTGTGCTCCGCGCTACCGCCAGCGCTAGTAGATACCGCCTGCGCTAGCTGCTACCGCCTGCGCTAGCTGCTACCGCCTGCGCTAGCTGCTACCGCCTGCGCTAGCTGCTACCGCCTGCGTTAGCTGCTATCGCCTGGCGCTAGCACATTCTAAATTTGTTTCCGAGATTTTCTCAAGTCCACGCTAGCGCTAGCGCCGGTGCTAGCGGACATGTTGGAATTTTGGCTTCAAATTTTGGCGCAGCATTCTTATGTTATCCTTGAGTCATGTGGACTTGTTATCCTGCACACTTAAACACACAAGATCAAATACACATAGGATTTGTTATTCTCAAACCTAGGAGATGCAGAAGACCATGTTCCAACATTAATAAGCATTGTGTGGGCGAAGCACCTTGGTTGTTGTACTCATTATTTGTGCCTTGAAACTTTATTCTAGATTTGATGTGTGAAAGTAATTATAAGATTGCATCCTTAATATTGTTGTCACTATCTCATTACATATGTCATGTGTTTTGATTATTTCACTTGTATACTTTTATCAAACACCTTATGCGCACATCATTGATTTTCATAAAGCTTCTACTCATGAGAATTGGATCCTAATGCAAAATTACATAATTCTCTAAAACTCAAGTAAAAGCACTAGATTGCTATGCATGATTTCTACAATATTTTCTTTACTTGAAATACGAATTGGTTACATTGTAGTTATTATCTCTTTGGATATGTTAATTCCTGCTTTCCTATTTGTTATGAAAATTTTCAAAGTTAAATTGCTCAATTGTTGAAATGGTCAAACTATTACAAAAATATTAATCTTTTTAACCTTGTTTTAACTTTCCGCATTGCTACTTGCCTACATTGTTTTCATGCTTATTCTTTACATGTACTTGTCACACAACATTGCATCTCCCTTAAACAAGTACTACACCTCTTAAAATTAATTTAAAAAGGCAAGTGATTTTTGTTATATATTCATTAATTAATGTTCTTTCACGCTTATCCTATATCTTTTCCGCTGTGCTACTCTCTCGTTTCGCTCGATCATGAATATTTCCTTTTCAAAACAAGTGTATGGTTATGTTGCAACTAAAATCATTTTGTGTACTTAAATTGCTACAACATCTATTTTTTGTCTAAAACTCTTAATCATCAACTATGCTTCACCATTCCTATATAGATGTTCACTTCAAAATATATTTCTTCATGCTTTCCACCTCTTTACTACTTGTACGCTCGATCATGAATACATTTTTTCCAACAAGTGGTTTCCTTATGACAATTTCTTCACATTCCCTTTTTCACTTCTATATATTGTATTTTTCCTAAGCGTTTAACTCTTTATCATGTTCATTCCCTCTCTACACATTTATTGCACACATTAACGTTTGACTTTCTCTCCACCCTCTTTTGATAATACCAAAAGGGGGAAAATAAATTTGAAAGAAATTCACATGTTTGGGGAAGTCAAGTTCATAACAAGTTTTGTTGTAGGGGGAGCATTCACTTAGGGGGAGCATTCATTTAGGGGGAGCATATGCACATGTCTTAAATTTCATGCTAATTTTTTTTAATAAACACAATTCCTATCTTTTGAACTATTTCTTTCTAAAGGGATTTGTTATTATCAAAAGGGGGAGTTTGTTGGAACATGCTTTCCGCATCTCTTTGTTTGACAATAACAAATCCTATTGTATTTGATCATACTTGCATTGTGTTTATAGTGTGCAGGATCTTCAACATTCAATCCCCAAAGGAGTGTGAAAAAGAAAGACGACTAAGCGACATCAGGATGATTCTCTGTTGCTACCGCGGAGCGTTAGAACTACCACTGGCACTAGCGGTTCGACGAAACGAAAAAGTCATTCAACAAAATTGAGTTCGACGAAATGAAATCATCGTTCGACGAAATGTGAAGTCGTTCGACGAAATGAAACTGCGGTCGACGAAAAGAGATGTGCACTACCATGAAGCATTAGCACTGCCGCTGGCGCTAGCGAATCAGATGTCATTCGACGAAATGGTGATCGATGAAAGAGGATGGCGTTCGATGAACTGGCATTCGACGAAAATGGCGTTCGACGAAATGTGGTCGACGAAGATGGCGTTCAACGAAATGGTGTTCGACGAAAGTAGATGCCGGTTGACGAAAATTGATGTCAGGTGTTGCTACCATGGCGCGTTAGCACTACCGTTGGCGCTAGCATAAATGGAAACAATTGCCGGGAAGGAAACAGTGGAGAAAATGGAATGTCGATGGGACGCTATTTTGGAAAGTACTATCGCGGCGCGTTACGGCTAACACCCAGCGGTAGCTTTTGGAATCCTCCCGTCTACATGTGATTGAGGAGAAAATATGGAAGGAGATATTGGCTGAAGGAAGGTTATCTTGCTATCGCAGAGCGATTGTAACATCCCAGTGCGCGCTAGGCCCCTATGATGAAAATATAAATAAGTGTCAACTAGGCGTAGCATTTGCCAGTTGAGTATGAATTTCTTTGATGCTTTGCGGCGCTCGATATTTTTAGCAGAATATGAGTTTTTCCTATATTCTATATGTTGGCAAACTATATAAATATATATATGTGGTACTGGTAAAGATTTGGGATGGTTGTGTTGGACCGGCTTGTTTGAGTTGGAGTTCCATATAGTAACTGCTAATATTAATTGAAAAGGGGTGCGCCTTGGTGTGCCGATAGAGGAGTTTGAAGTTGATTTGGTTTGCGAATAGCTGAAATGGGTGTGCTAATAGCACATTTTGGAAGCTGGAATTGGTGTGCTAATAAGGAAGGGCTGTATGAAGAGAATTTAATTCCAGTTAGGATGAGCGGTGACTAGAGTGGGTGGACCGGCTGTTTAAGACTTAGCCGAGCTTCACTTTCGATAAAAAAATCCCGAAACCACCGCTTGACTCCCTCTCCAGTTCTTGCCGCCCTCTCTTAGGGCTCGCAGATGGCGCTCGATTCCTCCTCTCTTCTTTACCCTGGCCGGCGGGTTACAGGCTTTGCGCGTAGATCTTTACACTAGCGGCAGACTGAGAAAGGATTTTCACTATAACCCCTCCTCTTCCCCCCCCCCTTCCTCTTCCTTTTGGCGACGGAATAGGGTTTACTTTTATGGCTTTGTTTACTAAATCTTCATCAGGGAGTTGTTCTTGGGTTGATTTTAGTCGGTCGTATGGTGTGCCTTGCTCTTACTTGCAAAACAGAATTTGGGGTTTTTCTTCTTTATAAGCTTGGCCTAGCTTGGTACTGTTACAACTGATATTGTTACAGCAATTAAAAATGCAAAACGTGGGTAAGTTGCATGTAGAGCGGAGAAATCTGGGATTATACATGCTTTGATTTGGGTTAATTGGGGGGGGGGGGGGGGGTTTATGCACTGTGAGTTAATAAATCTCAATCCCTCTTTGTATTTGTATTAACTCAAAAGTTGGGGTATTCTGGAGTAAATACTCATGTTGGCCGGCTGCTACTTGTTTCCATATTCTGTTGAGCTTGTTGCTTGAGTGAGCATTTGGAGGAATGGAATGATAGTATAGCTGTAGGAGATTTGGGCAAAATCTTGTAAGCAATTTGAGGGTTTCTATCTTGTTAGGTTGCTATTACTTTCCTTCTCTATTGGTTATTGTGGAGTGAATCAGAGAATGGAGAATAGGGATGATCTTCTATAGTACATCTGTACACGTTTTGGTTCTATTTCATTAAGGTTGTTTGATATTTGTCTGCCCTTAAGCAGTCCAGATTTTCTGTGCTATTTCCCTTTTTAGTTTGGGTAATGTTGACTGATTACATGTTGTATATTTTTGTGGATCAGGACCCTTTAATCAGTCTTGGCCAACCGCCGCCATGCCGCGGAGGAGACAACCGTGAACGTCGGCCAGAAATCAGGTGACTTCCTCCCCTCTCCCTTGGTGCTAGCCTCCTAGATCACAATAGGAGAGATGAAGGAATACGGTCTTCCGCATCTCCTAGGTTTGAGAATAACAAATCCTATGTGTGTATTTGATCTTGTGTGATCTAAGTGTGCAGGTTAACTGGTCAAAATGACTCAAGGTTTACATATGGAGGTTGCCCCCGAAATTGAGCCATCAACTCCATACTGATCACTAGCGCAGGCGATAGTGGATAACGCCGGCGCTAGCTCGATGCACAGAAGGCATGCTGGAATTGTTGCCTCGGATTGAAGATTCTGCCGCGCAAAAAGTCTCCTAATATGAGATAGCGCAGGCGATAGTGGATAGCGCCGGCGTTAGCTCGTTGCACAGAAGGCATGCTGGAATTGTTGCCTCGGATTGGAGATTCTGGCGCTTACAATGTTTCTTAATCCGGGCTAGCGCCGGCGGTAGCGCTAGCGCCGGCGGTAGCGTGAAGGCTATAAATTGGACCCCTTGCCTTCGTATTCTTCATCCTCTTGAGATCCTAAACTCCAGAGCCTCGTGCCACATCAGAGAGAGGAAGTTGTAGAGAGATACTCCCACAAATCTGAAAAGCTGAAGGAGATCCGTGGAGAAGATTTCAACACGCGTCATCATCTTGACGAAAGACCGCATCGACTACGATCATACTCTGCGGGCCTTCGTCCACTTCTCCAGGAGATCCACATAGGGAGTTTTTATATTTTGTCTTTTTATTTCATTTCTTATTCTTGTAAACGGTTCGTTAATTCGCCTCGTGTTGGCGACTAGGTCTGGGTTAGACTTAGGGGGTAATTCGCCTCGTGTTGGCGACTAGGTCTAGGGAGTAGATCTAGGGGGTGCTCGAGGCCTTTTTGGGGATAGATTGGCTAGAGCGGCTTGAGGCCGTATCTGGGGAGAGATCGGCTAAAGCCAACCGGTTCGTGGGGATACGGGTCGGTATAGAAAACAAAAAGGATTTTTCTTAGTCGCCTCCGATTTCTAGCGTCACAGGAATCAAGTTTTGTAAAACATTATTTGATATTAATAAAGCATGTCTATTCATTATTGTTTTACTTGATGTCTCATTGTATTAATCTTGCAATATTTCAAAGTTATTAAATATAATCTTAAGTTTTTGAAAACCCTTATTCACCCCCCCCCCCTCTAAGGGCGCCGACCGATCCAACAAGTGGTATCAGAGCGGTTTTATTCCAATCGGCTTAACAACCGGGAATAATGGCGTCTCATGATCTCGCTTCTTTTAGTGGGGGAAATTTTTGTGAAGAAAAAAAATCACCTAGACCACCTTTATTCGAAGGGAAAAATTATAAAGGGTGGAAATTATTAATGGAAAAATTTATTAAAAGCTTAGATATCAATGCGTGGGATTTAGCAATAGTTAGACCAGCGGACGAATCAAATAAACAAGAGCGTCACCTAAATGCAAAAGCTATGCATTATATTTTTTGTGCTTTATCTCAAGATATTTTCAAATTAATATATTGTTTTTCTAGTGCATACAAAGTATGGCATTTTCTTGAAGAAACTTATGATTCTCCTCCTGCAGGTATGGAACAATCACAAGAACCGGAGAATATGCAAGCGTGCACTAGTCTTCAAGAAAGCTTCTTTCATGACGAATCAATGGAGCACACATTGAATGAAAAAGAAGAAGAAGTACTGTCTTCAGAAGAGGAGTTGCAAAAGGATGTAATATGTTCAAATCGTGCCTCTCCCGATAGCAATGTAAAGAAATCTAATCCCATCTTTTGTACTTCTATCTCTTCATTACAATTGCTACAAAATACTAAGCACAAAATAAAGAAATTAAAAAGGGCTAATAAACTCTTGCGCTTAGAAAATAAAAATTTAAAAGCAAAATTTAATTCTAATGAAAACATAACACCTTGCAAAGATCTTAATAATTTAAATGAAAAATACAAGGAACTTGAAAAGGATCTTATTTTTATAAAAGAACAAAATGAAAAATTATGTTTAGAAAATTCTTCTTTGAAAAATGATTGTGCTAAGTGTAAAGACTATAAAATTGAAATTAAAGAGATGGACGAAACATTTGATGAATATAGGGATGAATACGAAAAACATATTGAATCAATTGCTACCACTCTTAAAAATAGCACAATCGCTTATAATAAAGCTAGACATAATTTAAAAACTAAGAATGATGAATTAGAAACTAAAATTATCTTGCTTAAGAAAATCTTAAAGAAAAATTCTCAAACAAATTCCAAAAGCAAGTTAAATATGAATTTTCATAATGTGTCTAAACCCAACAAAGGAAATAAAAATTATCAAATGCTTAAAAATGAAATTCCAAATCATCACCATTCACAAAATAACCACTCTCCCAACATAAACTTAAAAATAAACAAATTTCCTATAAAAAATGTTTTGCAAAATTATCATGGAAATTTGACAAATAAGAATAATATTAAACCAATATTTGAATGGAGACCAAAAATAAAAAATGAAACCTTAAATACATGGATCCATTCATCTCTATTTAAACCAAACAATAAACAACAAAAGATGGTAAATGAACTTTCAAAACATTATCATCATCTTCATTTACAATATCAACCAATTCCCAACTTAAGTTTAAATGCAAATAAATTTCAAATAAATAATATTTTACAAAATCACAATGGAAATTTAATGAACAAAAACAATAGTAAACCAAGGTATGAATGGGGATCCATACTTAAGAATGACGCATTAATGTCAAACGAAAGGGTTCATTCATCTTTGTCTCCTCAAAAGAAAACACGATGTATTTGGGTACCCAAAGGAACCATCACTCCCGGTCCTCTTTGGATACCTAAATCTCTTATTCATTAGTATCCCACCACTTGCATGAAGTAGAAATCAATTAAAATGAAATATCATTTCTCTACTTCATGATATGCTTAAACTTTCTTTTTATTGTTTTTAAACTATCATGCTATGATCACTTTATATGACTTGTGATATGACTTTATTTCATAAATAAATCAAATTAAATAATATTGAATAAATAGTCATGTCATTGTTCAAGTGATCTACTCATCTTTTTTATTTCTATCCTTCTAAATCCATTTCCTAAAAGTCTCATAAAAATTGAAAAACTAAATTTGTTATATGATGTTATTAATACTAAATAAAATAAATGTCAAAATGAATTTAAAAGGTGTATCTTTAGGGGTATTAAGCTAAATTTATAAAATGCGCAAATTTTACTTAGGTAGTTAATATATTTGCATTATTTTCAATTACCCCAACTATGTTTAATCATAATTATGTTTAAATCGAAATTGAAAATTTGCATGAATATTATTTCATTTATTTATGATCATTTCCCTCATGCATATGTTGTGCAAAACTCAATAATCAAGGTTTAATACATATGAAACTCTAATGAAGATGAAACTCATGTACTAATTTTTAACTTTCGCAACTTTTTGCGATTTCTTCTCGTCTCATCACTTCATTAGACAGGCCTTACATTGCAAAAACATAATTAAGAAAAATCGGAAGCAAAATCGAAGAAAATCAAGGCTATACAATCAAAATAAGCACTCTCTGTGAGATAGCGCAGGCGCTAGTACCTAACGCCGGCGCTATCTCGAGTCCCCGATTTTCTGAAATTTTAAAATTCTGAAAATTACTTAAAAATATATTAATCTATATGTACTACTCATTTTTGCAATTCTGCCTATAATAGATTTTTGAAAAATCAAATACAAAAATAGAAAATTCAAATTACAAAAATTATATGTTTTTGCCTTAGTGTTTTTGTCATTTGTTTAAATTCTATTTCTAAAAATAAAACTATCAATATTTGTTATTTGAACTTAACTTTTCTATTAACATGTATCTTGCGAAAGGGTGATTTGGGCTATCATCCCATCATATCACCTAGTACCGGGCGAACCTCTCACAGGGTAGTCCTCGGGAAGTCCAAGATCAAATTATAAGAGTTCAAACTCTAAATTATAATTATTTTGCAAAAATATCAAAAATACTGTATGGACTTTATTGAGAATATCAAGCATGAGTTAATCTATTACTTAGAACCTCTATAATGTTGCAATTTATCCTTTCAAAATACTTTGAACATTGTCTTTATCATGCTTTGATATATCTATTAATATGTGCATCAATTATATTTTAAAAAGGGTGTGTCGAATCAAGCTTAGTATGCCTCTAAGTATGAGTAAATGTTTTATGTTTGATAATGATATTTATTCACTCACCTTTTTGGCATTGTCTACATATGGTTTAATTTAAGAATGCTTGTGTATGTTATGTATTAGTACAATGAATTAAAATTGCACAAGTATCTTACCTACACTCCTTTATTTTGCACTTTTAAAAGTTAAGAAAAGTGGTTATCTTTTTCATAAATTCTATTGGTTTGCAAAACAAGTGTATTCGGAGAACTTTGTACAAAACAACAATCATAAAATAAAGTGACAAAGATAACTCCACCAAGCACTACTTGAACCTCCTGATAAGTCTTAATAAGCGTTGTGAGGTTGAGCACCTTGGAAAGAATAGTAAAGTGTCTCGTGCAAATCAAATATTTCTTTCAAAATAAAAACCACTTTCTCTTAAAGTACACAGGATCACTAGTTTCAAAACATTCAAAAATAAAAATCTGTGATCCCCAAGCACTACTTTGCACCCTGATAAGTCTTAATGAGCATTGTGTGTGCAAAACACCTTGGTAGTTGTACATTTTTCTTGTGTGCATTGAAGTGAGTGGAAGTAAAATTATTTGTGTTTTATTGTGCTCTTACTTTACATATTACTTGTATTTTTGATTAAAACTCTTGTATACTCTACTCAAAAATACACCTATGTGCACATCATTATCTTCCATAACACTTCTTCTCATGAGTATTGGATCCTAATGCTAATTCTATACTACTCTTTATTTATGAAATGCACTAGATAACCTAGCATGCTTTCTACAATGTTTGGTATGTTTTGAAATTGTGAATTAAAATAACATTGTAGTAATTTCTTTTTGATAAAATTATTTCATGCTTGGTTACTTTATTGTCAACCATAAAAGATTTTCATTGAAACATGATTTACATAAACATCTTCTTTTTAAAATTAAACTCTTATATCTTTTTATGGATCATCATTGAATTCAATAAGATGTTTCTTGTATTTTTACAAGTCTTCCGCATCATCATTACCATATAACTTTTACCTTGCACTTTCATGCTTATATCAAGTCTTAAATCTCAACATTTTTCTTACAAAACAATTGGTAGACTTGCTTGGTAAAATTTATATTGGTTGTTCTTACATGCATATCATTTTTATTGTAACAACTCTGATTTATAAACTTTTATGTTAAACACTCCTCCAACAAGTGAAATACTGCTTATAAGAACATCTTCTTATTATTACTACAAATCATATTTTACTTTGAGGATGTTGAAAAATGCCTTAACTCTTATCTTTATAAAGTTTGTTTTTTTTTAAAACTCAAACTCTTATTATGATGTTTCTTTTTTAAAATCTTCCGCAAATGCTCAAACTCTGATTCATTCATGATTTTCAATATAGCTATGGGAGTGTTTTTCATAAAGACAAATAAAAATAAAAACTCATAGGCTATAAATTATCATTAGATTTAAATGCTTAATGTTTCCAACAATTATTATCCATGACTTCACATCTCACCATAGCGGGGGCGTAGGGTTGTAGACATTAGATAACCTTATCTCTAGTCATGTCTTGTCTTTAACCGGGGAGGGTTCCAGTAGGGCCTTGCGAGGCACTGGGGGGAAAGAGTGTTAGGTTAAGTGTTTGTCTAGTGTTTGCATATGGGACTAACACCCCAACCTACGGCATGATTGCAGCTCCTCATGCCCATCCGTCACTTAGTACGGGGCTAGGGTGTAGAAATATTGTCTGGGTAGACTAGTTACTTGGAAATCATAATTTTATGCTTAAACTCTGATATTTTTTATATAAAGGGGAAATCATTATTTTCTCTTAGGCTAAAACTCTGATATTTTTTATATAAAGGGGAAATCATTATTTTCTCTTAGGCTAAAACTCTGATATTTTTTATATAAAGGGGAAATCATTATTTTTCTTAGGCCAAAACTCTGATCTATTTTTCTCTACACCTTATTCTAAAAACTTCTTATCATTTCCTCTCACTAAGAAGCTCGATCACGATTTATCTTATTATCAAACTTCTCTGTAGGTGCCTCCTAACCCTCTTTTGCTAATAACAAAGGGGGAGAATTAACATGATAAATTACAAAAGGGGGAGACCTATAAATACAATCCGCTATCAAAATAAAAACCCAACATGATTAATTAAGATGATAGCTTACATATTAGGGGAGCATGTATTTAGGGGGAGCAATACTAAAATGCTATAATCATTATTTATCCTAAGTCATCATTTTCACACACACACAAATATGTTTCTTCATGCTTATATAGATTAATGCTCTGATTTATCATTAATGGATTTGTTATTATCAAAAGGGGGAGTTTGTTGGAACACGGTCTTCCGCATCTCCTAGGTTTGAGAATAACAAATCATATGTGTGTATTTAATCTTGTGTGATCTAAGTGTGCAGGTTAACTGGTCAAATGACTCAAGGTTTACATATGGAGGTTGCCCCCGAAATTGAGCCATCAACTCCATACTGATCACTAGCGCAGGCGATAGTGGATAGCGCCGGCGCTAGCTCGATGCACAGAAGGCATGCTGGAATTGTTGCCTCGGATTGAAGATTCTGCCGCGCAAAAAGTCTCCTAATATGAGATAGCGCAGGCGATAGTGGATAGCGCCGGCGTTAGCTCGTTGCACAGAAGGCATGCTGGAATTGTTGCCTCGGATTGGAGATTCTGGCGCGTACAATGTTTCTTAATCTGGGCTAGCGCCGGCGGTAGCGCTAGCGCTAGCGCCGGCGGTAGCGTGAAGGCTATAAATTGGACCCCTTGCCTTCGTATTCTTCATCCTCTTGAGATCCCAAACTCCAGAGCCTCGTGCCACATCAGAGAGAGGAAGTTGTAGAGAGATACTCCCACAAATCTAAAAAGCTGAAGGAGATCCGTGGAGAAGATTTCAACACGCGTCATCATCTTGACGAAAGACCGCATCGACTACGATCATACTCTGCGGGCCTTCGTCCACTTCTCTAGGAGATCCACATAGGGACTTTTTATATTTTGTCTTTTTATTTCATTTCTTATTCTTGTAAACGGTTCGTTAATTCGCCTCGTGTTGGCGACTAGGTCTGGGTTAGACTTAGGGGGTAATTCGCCTCGTGTTGGCGACTAGGTCTAGGGAGTAGATCTAGGGGGTGCTCGAGGCCTTTCTGGGGATAGATTGGCTAGAGCGGCTTGAGGCCGTATCTGGGGAGAGATCGGCTAAAGCCAACCGGTTCGTGGGGATACGGGTCGGTATAGAAAACAAAAAGGATTTTTATTAGTCGCCTCCGATTTCTAGCGTCACAGGAATCAAGTTTTGTAAAACATTATTTTATATTAATAAAGCATGTCTATTCATTATTGTTTTACTTGATGTCTCATTGTATTAATTCTGCAATATTTCAAAGTTATTAAATATAATCTTAAGTTTTTGAAAACCCTTATTCACCACCCCTCTAAGGGCGCCGATCGATCCAACAGAAGGCTCAAGAGAGCTTCTCGTGTGCGCTTTAATGGAGTTTCCTTAGGAAGACCAAGCCGGAACCTCAAAATTAGGGCATCGTTCGCCGCGAGGTTCTAGGGATCATTTCTTCTCTTCAAAAGGAAGAGATGGGATTGATTTGGGGCAAACCCATGGTCGTGGAGGGAGAGTGAGGGGAATGGCATTTAGGGATTTAACCTAACCCTTGTTTGGGAAAGATGATGAACATCCCTGTGTTAATTAGGGTTGTTAATTATATATTTGGGTGATAAATGTGATGATAACCCCCCTTGATAAAGAAGTTTCAATTTATAACATTTCACTTGGTTATTAAGGGATGAATCGGTGCGCAGCTGAGTTCAAGCCAATTCTTAGGTTTGACCCTGCTAGAACTAGGCTTCGGGCTCAACATGAAAGTTGTATCCCTCGGAAAGAGCTTTCCGATGATAGGTCACCCGTTTTCTGAAGTGCCATGTAGCTCCATAAAGGTCCAGTCGAGTGGGCTGTCCAGGAAGCTGGAATGTGGTTAAGTGTGTGCTGTTTTTACGGTCCAGATTATTGTAGTTGACTTCAGAGAAGATCTTAGGTAAGAGCAACTGGGATCTGGGTTTAGGACTCAACATGAATGTTGTAGCCCTTGGTGAGAGCTTCCCAAAATGGGGTGTCACATAGTTTGGGGTGTAGTAGAACTCCCAGAATTTCAGTTTTGATAATCAGCATCATTGTAGTTTGAATTGCGAAAATTTCAGGATACTTGTTGTGATTTTGCCAATCATAGTTCGTTCTCGCATTACACCGTAATTAATAATTGGGAATGCCGATGGGGCTAATATTTAGTGATAAGTCCTGGTGTACATAGATACACGGATTGTTTAGAAGGACTTGGGTTAGAAGTCCTGGTGTACGTAGATACACGGATTGTTTAGAAGGACTTGGGTTAGAAGTCCTGGTGTACGTAGATACACGGATTGTTTAGAAGGACTTGGGTTAGAAGTCCTGGTGTACGTAGATACACGGATTGTTTAGAAGGACTTGGGTTAGAAGTCCTGGTGTACGTAGATACACGGATTGTTTAGAAGGACTTGGGTTAGAAGTCCGTGTGTACGTAGATACACGGATTGTTTAGAAGGACTTGTATGAGATGTCCTGGTATATGTAGATACACGGATTGTTTAGAAGGACTTGGATGAGAAGTCCTGGTGTACGTAGATACACGGATTGTTTAGAAGGACTTGGGTTAGAAGTCCTGGTGTACGTAGATACACGGGTTGTATAGAAGGACTTGGATTAGAAGTCCTGGTGTATGTTGATACACGGATACAAATGGACCCCGCTGGGGAGGATTACTTGTGGCGGGTCTACGGGCTTGCTAGTCATGACACCGACAGAAGCCGGCAGTAGACTCTAGACCGGTTGGGTTGGACTCTTGGTGCTCACCTACCCAAGTCCCCTTCTGTGTCCTTGGAGGCTCCGCTGTGTGTTCTTAGCGTCGAGCAGTACGCAGGGTCTCCGCTGTGTGTTCTTAGCGTCGAGGCGTACAGAGGCCTAGGAGTGGTAGTGTTCATACCCTCCTAGTAGTGGAGGAGCTCGTTCCACTGTCTCCGTCTAGCCACGACGGGTGATGCCTGAGCGGTTAGCTACCACTCAAAAAGCGAGAACTAAAGGTCTATGTCGACATAGCAACTTTGCATGGGTGAGTCTTCATATCATAATCATTGCATTGCATTCATCCTTCATAATCATTGCATTGCACTGTATTGGATCCTCATCATATAAACTTGTATGGGCACCTTTATATGAAGAGTTACCTTCGTGTTCAGATCCTTAACTTATAAGCTTGTATGGGCATCCTTATAAGTTAAGTTCAATTTGGTTTATTGATACTCTGCTCATGCTTTCTTATTACTAGTACATGCTTACTCTTTTCTGTTACTAGTGCGGTATTGATACTCTGCTTACTTCTATCTGTTTCTAGTACGATATTGCTACTCTGCTTTCTTCTTTCTGTTACTAGTACTTACTTGTATTTGTACCTGTTAGTTAGAGTTATTGCAAGTACTTGGGTACTTATACAACCGACATGTATATAAAACCATTCCTATCACCTGCTTGTATATATTATTGCTTATATTGTAGTTTTTCTTCCTTTCATACCACCCGGTGCCTTGGAGTCGTCGGGGGAGCGGATGGGAAGCCACTTAGCCTTTATGACTAACGGTTGCTTTGTCCCTCTTATTAGGAGTGTTCCTTAGAGCAGCAGCTTACGGTGCTGGAGGAGGCCAGACAGGTCACGTGTGTAGGGTTGGTGACTATGGTACCTTGGTTGCCATTTGTGGCAGATGTGAGCACAGTTTGAGATGTAGCCCTTGGGGCATTTAGCTTGATACTCTGATACTTTTGCAGGAGCTCTCGGAGCTTCTTGTTCCGAGAGGGGGGTCTTGTGTTCCGGGAGGGGGGTCTTACAGCGTTAGCATTACCGCGGCGCGCTAGGTAGAGCTCAAAGTTTGGCGCTCAAAAGTTTCCTAAGATACCATGATCCGCGTGCTTGATCATTGCCTAATGTGGCTACCGCGGGGCGGTAGTACTGCAGCAGGCGGTAGTGGCTGACTCTATTTAAAGATGTGCGCCTCCTCCGTTGTTGCTTGCTGATACAAAAGGAATTGAAGACATATATTCAGAGCACTCGTGAGAGCCTTCCCAAGTAGCCCGAAGAACTCGGTCAACGTTCGTGAACGCAAAGAACTTGAAGACCTATCCGATCGCATCTACATCAACATGAAGTTCTTCTTTTGAGGGAGTTTCTAGTTTGTGTTTTGTTTTAATTTCTAATTGTAACCTTTATATTTTTTGTTCGGTAGAGGAACACGCCACACGGCGATTAGGGCCTTGCGGGGACTAGGGGAAATTCGCATCGCGTTGTCGACTAGGTCTTGTGGGGCTTAGGGAGGAATTCGCCACATGCGACTAGGTCTAGGGAGTAGATCTAGGGGGCGCTTGAGTCCTCTCTGGGGATAGGAGGCTAGAGCGGCTTGAGGCCGTATCGGGGGAGAGATCGGCTAAAGCCAACCAGTTCGTGGGGATACGAATTGGTATAGAAAACCAAAAGAGTTTTCATTGGTCGCCACTTTCCAAGCGTCATTGGGAAAAGTTTTTGTAATCATAACTATTTCAATTTAATATTAATGAAAATATGTTTGTTTCTTCATCTCTGATTCGTGCTCTCTGATTTTCATTGGTTTAACCTAAACGTATTTTCTCTGTCACTAATGCCGAGCGGTAACACTACCGCTGGCGGTGGCAACATAGAATTATTTTCTTTAATAATCATAAAAAAGTTTAAAACCCTTATTCACCCCCCCCCCCCCCCTCTAAGGGCGCCTACAGATCCAACATCAGTCTCTCTCATAGCACTCTATGGAACCTTACCATTTGCTCAATGAGCAATCGATCTGCTTGGTCGCCTCCTCATGGCATCTGGCCAGAGGAAATTCATCATCATGGCTATTGATTACTTCACCAAATGGGTAGAAGCTGAACCCCTCGCAAAAATCATCGAAGAGAACGCACAGAAATTTGTATGGAAGAACATTGTTTGCCGCTTCAGAATCCCAGCAGTAATCATCGCCAACAATGACACCCAGGTCACAGAGAAGTCATTCACCAAAATGTGTGAGGATCTGAAAATTAATCTCCGACATACGGTCGTAGCTCATCCGCAAACTAACGGGCAGATCGAATTAACAAACTGTACCATCCCCAAAGGACTCAAGACTCGCCTACATGAGGCGCGCGAGGGTGGGGGGCAGTGGGTGGATGCACTGCCGAATGAACTATGGGCATATCACACCACAGAAAGGACTCTGAGAGGAGAAACGTCATACATTCTCTGTTATGGCACGTAAGGAATCATTCATGTCGACATCGACGTTCCTAGCATTCGGGTAATGACTTTTAACCCTGAAAAGAACAACGAAATGCTTCGTAAAAACCTTGACTTGATCCCCGAAGTTAGGGACCCGGCGGCCCAGTGCATCGCTGTCTACCAGAGGCACATAGCCCGGCTCTATAATTGCAGGGTAAAATCGAGGCCAATCAATGTCGGAGATCTCGTCCTACGCATCATTGAAGCAGCAGGAAAATTCACGCAAAGAGGCAAACTCTCACCAGCTTGGGTGGGACCAACGTTACCATTACAATCGTGAAGCCCGGGACGTACAAGCTCAGAACGACAGAAGAAAAGACACTACTACATACTTGGAACGAGCAAAACCTGTGCCATTTTTATCAGTAAATTTGTTTTTATTTATTGTTATGTAAAAAGTCACGAGCCCCCACTTGTGCAAACTAACCTTATGTAATGAAAGCTATGTTTTAACACCAACACTTAAGTTTAAACAAAAATGATGTCATACGTTTTTATTACCATAAAAGAACATAACGCCGTAAGGGCCTGTCGCTCACATGATCGCCAGCGGTTTGAATACTAACTCTCTTCACCGCCAACTCCAAGAGCCCGATCCCCCTATAGTCGTAAGGGTCTGTCCCTCAAATGGTAATCAACGGTTTGAAGACTAATGCTCTTCACCGCCAACTCTAGAGGCCAGTTCCCCCTGTAGTCGTAAGGGTCTGTTCCCTCGGTCGGTTATCAGCAGTTTGACGACTAACGCTCTTCACCGCCAACTTCAGGGGCCCGTTCCCCCTATAGCCGTAAGGGCCTGTACCTCGAATGGTTACTAGCGATTTGAAGACTAACGCTCTTCGCCGCCAAATTTGGGTTCATTGCACTTGTAGCTGTAAGGGCCTCTCCCTCGTACGGTTATCAGTGTTTTGAATAATAATGCTCTTCACCGCCAACTCTAGGGGCTCGTTCCCCCTGTAGTCGTAAGGGCCTGTCCCTCGAACAATTATCATCAGTTTGAAGACTAACGCTCTTCACCGCAAACTCTTGGGGCCCGTTCCCCCTATAGCAGTAAGGGTCTATCCCTCGAACGGTTACCAACGGTTTGAAGACTAATGCTCTTCGCCACCAAATCTGGAGCCCGTTCCCCCCGTAGTCGAAAGGGCCTATCCCTCGAACGGTAACCAGTGGTTTAAAGACTAACGCTCTTCACCGCCAACTCCGGGGCCCGTTCCCCCTGTAGCCGTAAGGGCCTATCCCTCAAACAATTACCAGCGGTTTGAAGAGTAATGCTTTTCACCGCCAACTCCAGGGCCCATTCCCCTTGTAACCGTAAGGGCCTATTCCTTGAACGGTTACCAGCAGTTTGAAGACTGGCGCTCTTCACCTCCAACTCTAGGGTCCCGTTCCCCCTATAACCGTAAGGTCCTGTCCCTCGAACAGTTAGCAGTGGTTTGAAGACAGATGCTCCTCACCGTCAAAATTGGGGCTAGTCATCCCATAGAAAATTGCTAAAACAATGGAGCAATGAGATCGACGCAGCAAAGCAAAAATTGAAAGTACAAACACAAATGTCAACCCTTGACAACGTCAAAATGATCCTCCTCCTAAAGGTATCCAGATCCAAGACACCACAAAGAAGCTGGTGAAACCTTTGAACTCCCTCAAGTGACAAAACAGACTTCAAAGGCTTGGGGGGCAATTGATAAGTACCCAGGAAGTTATATGGAGCTCCGAGGGGTGCGAGTAGTGAAAACCCTGCCATGAGAAATTGGAGCCAAGCAAAAGCCCATGACAATGAGAGTGGGGAATAAACTGCCATAACCATCGCTCGTCGGAGCCCGCTTATGCGATATCGAAGTCGCACCCCACCAGCGTCGGCCGAGACCACACGCCACATATAGTGGGGTGCGACTCAAGCCGCACCCCACAAGGTGGGGTGTGGCCGATGTCGCACCCCACATGGTGGGGTGTGGTCGATGTCGCACCCCACATGGTGGGGTGTGGCCGATGTCTCACCCACCTTAGGGGTGCAGCCGGTGCCGCATCTCTATGGGGGTGCGCCCGGGGCTGCACCCCCTTGAGGGGAGGCCGGTGCCGCAATGCCCATTGTGGTGCAGTCGGTGCCGCACCCCCTTGGGGGTGCGTCCGACGCCACACCTCTCATGGGGTGCGGCCGGCGCCGCACCTACCATGGGGTGCGACTGACGTCGTGCCTATTGAAATTGTTGAAGTGGAAGTTAGAGGGCTTTTGGACCTGGGCGGTCTGGGAGGAGGTCGGGCGGTCTGGCGTGACCGCACGGCCTGGCGGTCTGCCTCTGCGGTCTGGCTTGTCTAAGCCTAGTTGCGGTCTCCTGGCTTGATCGCTGGTATGGGTCCAAGGCGGCTGAAGGTGAAGGCCGCGCGGTCTGTCTCTAATCGCGTGGCGGGTTGTTCGTCTTCAGGTGTGCGCGGTCTGTTCGTGATCGCGTGGCGGGTTGTCTTTCTTAAGGCTGTGACGGTCTGGTGTGACCGCACAGGTTGATCCAGGTTTTCTCAGAATGCGGTCTGGTGTCTGACCGGGCTTTCTGGTGGTATCCGAGGACTAAGGGTCTTAGTCGCGCGGGTTCAGTTCGCGGTCTCAGGAGGAGACTAGTATGCGAGCCGGTCGTTGTTCGCGGTCTCAGGAGGAGACCAGCATGCGGACAGGAGTTCGCGGGTTGTTGGCGAACTGGCTGTGTTCGTGGTCTCGGGCGAACACAGGGGGTGAACAGCTTCAGGCGGTCTGGCGATCTCCTTTGGAGTCACGATCTGCTGTGAGAGTGGCGGTCTCTCATGGTTTGGTTGAAGCTGGCGAGCTCACCTAAAATGAAGCAGTACTATTACTGATCGCGTGGTGTGACCGGTAAGGTCGCGCGATCTGGAGGGTGGTGATCCTATCTCATAGGGTGGTGACTGGATCAGGTCTCACGCCTATAAATAGGACCCATCGGCAGCAATAATAAGACACACCAAGTGTAAGCTGAGTTCTCTTCTTTCCCGCGGTCTCTATTTGTGTGACCGAGCGGTCTGCTGATTGAACTCTTATTGTGCAGCTTCTGCGGATAGTGCGGGCAACAGCGATCACCTCTTCCTCTGAAAGTGTTTGGGTGGTCTGCGGCTTGGAGCTGTGTTGCTGGAGTTTGGGAGAATCAGGAGTTCGGAAGGAGGGGTGCGGTCTGATCAGCGGTCTGGTGTTGTTCTGAGATCGGCAGCGGGTTGCGGTCTAGCAGGTTGCTGAGGTCGTAGGGAGACCGCGCGGTCTCAAGTTATCTTCAACTTGTATTTTTTCCTTTGGTGTTTGTGCTGGCGAAATCATATCTCACCAAGCATACCTTGCCTTGTAATTTGAAGTTTCTATCAATAAAGATCACTTGTTTGCCTCCATTTGCTTCTGGTTGTTTGGCTAGTATCTCTAAGTTGACTAACTCTTGCTCACTCCATAAAGATTCGAAAAATTTCACATGGTATCAGAGGTAGGTTGGAGTGGTTAGAGCAGTGAGCAACTTAGAGTAGCCATCGCCTTTGTGAAGAAGGAACCAGTGGTAGAGCAATGGAAGCGAGGGGCCTTGGAATTGAGATGCTTACATCGACTAACTTCAAGAAGTGGAAGTCGTGTATGCAAAGCTATCTTCTAGGTGAGGACCTCTGGGAGGTAGTTGGAGGAGATCAGACGCAGGAAGTTGTCCCGGAAGGGGATAATGGGGCTGAAGTGAGAACTTGGAGGAGGACGAATGTGAAGGCAGAGTTCACTCTAAAGAGAGCAATCTCACCTGACCTGTTTGACCACATCTTGGTGTGTGGATCGACTGCGGAGATCTGGAGAGCCCTGGATGGGCTGTTTAATAAGAAGAATGTAGCAAGGCTACAGTTCTTGGAGAATGAGCTGGCAAGGTCGGCTCAGGGTGATCTTTCTATCTCCACTTTCTTTTTGAAGATAAAGAACTTGTGCGCTGAAATCTCAGCATTGGATCCTGATGAGCCTATCTCTGAGGCGAAGCTGAAGAGGCACATCATCCGCGGCTTGCGGAAGGAATATGTTGCCTTTGTGACGTCGGTGCAGGGATGGGCAAATCAGCCGTCTCTGTTGGAGCTGGAGAACTTGCTTGCATCGCAAGAAAGTTTGGCAAGGCAGATGGCGGGGGTGTCGGTGGCTAGGGGAGATAGCGAAGTTCTCTTCTCGGGGAAGAAGAAGAAGTGGGATAAGAAGAAGAAGACCACTGGAGGAGGCTATGGGCCTTCAACTTCTGGGCAGCAGGAAAGGGGGTATGCTCCCAAGGCCGACGGGAAGAAGAAGGGTGAAGGTCCGAAGTGCTTCAAGTGTGGCAAGTATAGCCACATCAGGAAGGATTGCAGGGTGGTCACCCAAGCTGGGCATGCTGCAGAGAAGGAGGAGCTCAGGCCAGGCACATTGAAGGAGGTTGGGGAGGAGCCTTCTCGGATTCTGTTGGAGCTTCGGCTCCTATCAACTATCTGGAAGACTGGATCGTGGACTCGGGGTGTGGTCATCACCTCACCAGAGACGAGACAAAGCTTTCTTCTGCACAGCCCTATATAGGTAACAATGCAATCATTACTGCTGATAATACTGTGCATCCAGTAGAGAAGGTGGGGGTTGTTTCCTTGGGCAGTGATAGAGGGCCACTTACTTTGAAGAGTGTCTATCACGTGCCTGGTATGAGGAAAAACCTCTTCTCCGTGACCAACGTTGTAGACGTTGGGTATCACATTCTGTTCGGCCCAACAGAAGTGAAGTTTCTATGCAATTTTGAGGTCGTAAAGGCCGAGGTCATCCATGTCGGGAGACGGGCAAAGGACTTGTTCGTTTTATCGACAAGTTCTTATGTCGAAAAGATGAAGACGAATGATGGTGCCGTTATATGGCATGAGAGGTTGGGGCACTTAGGGATGGACAAGCTGAAAGCTATGGCGGTGAGAGGTCTGGTCAAGGGCCTGCCTAGTCTATCTTCCTACGGAGAGGGTCATGTTTGCGCAGGATGTCAATTCGGCAAGTCTCATAGACTACCGTTTGACAAGTCGCAGACAAGGAGTAGTGTGTTGTTGGAGTGCATCCACGGTGACTTGATGGGACCAACTGCTACCCCAAGCCTCGGAGGCAGCAGATATATGCTGGTGTTGATCGATGATTACACCAGATATGTCTGGGTATATTTCCTAAAGAAGAAGGTGGAGGCATTTACTAAGTTTGTGGAGTTCAAGGAGCTCGTGGAGGGTCGGCTAGGACTACGGGTGAAGAAGCTGAGGACTGACAACGGAGGGGAGTTCACCTCCAGTGAGTTCTCTACTTTTTGCAGGAAGGCAGGCATCCAGAGAGAGCTCACTTGTGTACATACTCCACAGCAGAACGAAGTTGCAGAGCGGAAGATCCGTCATCTGATAGAGACCTGCAAGTGTTGGCTGCATGCCAAGAGTATCCCAAAGTCCTTCTGGGCGGAGGGAATGTCTTGTGCTGCCTACGTCATCAACAGGATGCCTTTGAGTCCCATCAACATGTTGACTCCGCATGAGATGATGTTCAATGAGAAGCCAAGCGTGGCACACCTTAGGGTGTTTGGTTCCACCTGCTACGTGCATGTTCCAGATGCTCTTCGGATGAAGCTAGATGCTAAAGCAAGGAAGCTAGTCTTCGTGGGATACGATGAGCGGAAGAAAGGATGGAAGTGCATGGACCCGGAGACGCGGAGGTTTGTGGTATCTCGCGACATCGTGTTCGATGAGGTGACATCTTACAAGGGGTCTTCTGATGTGGAGCTACCAGAGAGCAGGGTGGAGGTGCCGGAGAAAGTTGTGGAGGACCTTCAGGTGGAGCTACCTGTGTCACCAGGTGGTCCATCTCCTTCTAGTTCCAAGACGGGGGATTCTGGTTCAGGGAGCAGGGGGAGCGATGCTCCTAGCACGTCTGGAAGAGGAGCTAGGGAAGAAGCAGCTGAAGATAATGCGGTTCAGGGGAAGGAGCTGAGGAGGTCGAAGCGAGCGATCGTCGCCCCTGAACGCTATACAGGAGGAAACGCAGTGAGCTTCGTCTCATGTTTCTTCGCTGGTCCCTTGGATGAGAGGGAGCTGTCGAGCTTTGAGAAGGCCAGAGGAGTGAAGGAGTGGGACATTGCTATGCAAGAAGAGATGGCAGCTCTCGAGAAGAATGAGACCTGGTCTCTTGTGCCCAAGCCTAAGGGCACCACTCCTGTGACATGCAAGTGGGTCTACAAGCTCAAGATGAAAGCTGACGGCAGCATCGAGCGGTATAAGGCTGGCCTTTTAGCTCAGGGGTTCTCACAGTAATACGGTGAAGACTATGAAGAGACATTCAGTCCGGTGGCAAAAATGACTTCAGTTCGGTTCATCATTGCCTTGGCGGCGTTCAGTGGATGGGAGATTTGGCAGCTCGACGTCAAGAACGCTTTCTTATACGGCGAGATTGACAAGGATATCTTCATGGTCCAGCCACCAGGCTTTGTGTCTGAAGATTTTTTGGCGCATGTCTACAAGCTGAAGAAGGCCCTGTATGGGTTGAAGCAAGCGCCGAGAGTGTGGTACGGGAAGATCGCAGAATATCTCCAATTATGTGGATTTGGTGCTTCATACTCAGACTCAAGCTTGTTCGTCAAGAAGAGCGGGGAGCTTCAAGTCATCATGCTGCTATACATCGACGATATGATCATGACGAGGAACTCGAAGGAGGAGGTAGCGCAGCTTCGGGCCGAGCTGTCTATCATGTTCGAGATGAAGGACTTAGGTGAGCTTCACCATTTCCTTGGACTCGAGGTGCAGAGGAAGGAAGGTGGAGTGTTGGTGACCCAGGACGGATATGCGGAGCGAATCGTGGAGCGATTCAGCATGAAGGAAGGGAAGTGCACTTCTACACCTCTAGAGAAGGCCACAAAACTTCGCAAGGATGAGGGGAGGACTCTGCAAGATCCGTTGGTGTTCCGAGCTTTGTTTGGGAGCTTGATTTATCTGACGATCACGAGGCCGGATATTGCATATGCAGTTGGCAGAGTGAGTCGATATATGGCGGAGCCACGGGTACCTCATCTGCTAGCAGCCAAGAACATTCTGAAGTATGTCAAGGCGACCTCGGACATGGGTCTCCTATACAGGAGGGATGCGGGCTTCGAGGTGCACGGGTACATGGATGCTGACTACGGGGGAGATTCAGATGATTGGAAGTCGACATATGGATTCGTCTTCATGGCGTGCCCTACAGCTATATCATGGTGCAGCAAGAAGCAGGATTCCGTATCGGTCTCCACTACGGAAGCGGAATACAAGGCTTTGGCCTTGGCAGCTCAGGAAGCCATCTGGCTTAGGAGGTTGGTGGGAGACGTCCACAAGGAGGTTCGGGAGCCTACTCTGCTACGCGGTGACAACGAGAGTGCTCTCAAACTGGTTACCAATCCAGTTTGTCACGCGCGGACCAAGCATATGGAGATCGAGCACCACTTCATACGGGAGAAGGTGCTGGAGGGATCTCTTTCGATCGAGCATGTGCAGAGTGCGGACAACGTGGTGGACATCTTCACAAAGGCGCTGGCGAAGGGGCGGTTCACACGGCTAAGGAGCCTACTAGGGCTAGTTTCAACTTCCCACTTCAAGGGGGAGTGTTGAAATTGTTGAAGTGGAAGTTAGAGGGCTTTTGGACCTGGGCGGTCTGGGAGGAGGTCGGGTGGTCTGGCGTGACCGCACGGCCTGGCGGTCTGCCTCTGCGGTCTGGCTTGCCTAAGCCTATCTGCGGTCTCCTGGCTTGATCGTTGGTATGGGTCCAAGGCAGCTGAAGGTGAAGGCCGCGCGGTCTGTCTCTAACCGCGTGGCGGGTTGTTCGTCTTCAGGTGTGCGCGGTTAGTTCGTGATCGCGTGGCGGGTTGTCTTCCTAAAGGCTGTGACAGTCTGGTGTGACCGCGATCCAGGTTTTCTCAGAATGCGGTCTGGTGTCTGACCGGGCTTTCTGGTGGTATCCGAGGACTAAGGGTCTTAGTCGCGCGGGTTCAGTTCGCGGTCTCAGGAGGAGACTAGTATGCGAGCTGGTTGCTGTTCGCGGTCTCAGGAGGAGACCGGCATGCGGATAGGAGTTCGCTGGTTGTTGGTGAACGGGCTGTGTTCGCGGTCTCTGGCGAACACAGGGGGTGAACAGCTTCGGGCGGTCTGGAGATCTCCTTTGGAGTCACGATCTGCTGTGAGAGTGGCGGTCTCTCATGGTTTGGTTGAAGCTGGCGAGCTCACCTAAAATGAAGTAGGAGTACTATTGCTGATCGCGCGGTGTGACCGGTAAGGTCGCGCGGTCTGGAGGGTGGTGATCCTATCTCATAGGGTGGTGACTGGATCAGGTCTCACGCCTATAAATAGGACCCATCGGCAGCAATAATAAGACACACCAAGTGTAAGCTGAGTTTTCTTCTTTCCTGCGGTCTCTATTTGTGTGACCAGGTGGTCTGCTGATTGAACTCTTATTGTGCAGCTTCTGCGGATAGTGCGGGCAGCAATGATCACCTCTTCCTCTGAAAGTGTTCGGGCGGTCTGCGGCTTGGAGTTGTGTTGCTGGAGTTCGGGAGAATCAGGAGTTCGGAAGGATGGGTGCGGTCTGATCAGCGGTTTGGTGTTGTTCTGAGATCGGCAGCGGGTTGCGGTCTGGCAGGTTGCTGAGGTCGTAGGGAGACCGCGCGGTCTCAAGTTATCTTCAACTTGTATTTTTTCCTTTGGTGTTTGTGCTGGCAAAATCATGTCTCGCCAAGCATACCTTGCCTTGTAATTTGAAGTTGCTATCAATAAAGATCACTTGTTTGCCTCCATTTGCTTCTGGTTGTTTGGCTAGTATCTCTAAGTTGACTAACTCCTGCTCACTCCATAAAGATTCGAAAAATTTCATAGTGCCCCTCTCAGGGGGAAACCAGAATGTAAGCATCCCTCTTTTTCAGGAGGATGCGCCTTCCCGTCTTGAGAGGCGTGGGCTCAAGCAGGCGAGCACAATTTCATCCTTGGCCTTCCACCCGCAAAACAAGCTAAGTACTCCTACATTCATTGCGCGCTCAAAATGCCCTTGTATTCGTTGGGCACTCAAAACGCTCTCGTGTTCGTTGCACGCTCAGAACGCTTCCGTGTTCGTCGTTCGATCAAAACGCCTCCACGTTCGCGACACGCGCATCAGTAAATCTTTCCAAATTTCCTAGATTGTTGGTCCAGTTCACTTCACTCAACGCCGTCAACGAAGCTGCCCAAACTTCCCAAGCTGACCGAACTGCCCGAGGGGCAAGACGGGAATATCCAAAAAGTGGCGATCTGTGTTCTCCAAATCGACCAGCGTGATTCACCCGTCAGGTGGTTACGATGGTTACGACGGCAAAATTACCAAGCAACCCCTGCCCAAGGCTATACAAAAATGAGCCCAAGCCTTCATTTCAGGGGACCTTGTCTTCTATGCCCGAGAGAGCCATTTTGAAGATTTTCTTGGAATTCTCCTTCGGTGCTTGAAGACCTTCTTCAAATCTTCAAAGATCTCTTTCGAGCCTTCGAAGGTCTCCTTCTTGCCTTTGAGGACATTCCTTCGCTTCGGAAGTTAGTTTTCTAAGCGAGTTGGGAATCCATCAAGCTATGAAAGGCGACTCGAGAATCTCACTTTCGTTCTCAGGAAAATACTTAGTCTCTCGAGAGGTGTCCTGTCACCCTCGAGGTCTTCTTTCTCTACCATTGTAACGAACAGCGGTCTGTCGCGCTGGAGTTCTCAACTTTCAATTGTAACAAACCAGAAGATAGTGGAATTTGGTCAGCACAACTCCGACCTTGTGGTTTTTCACCATTTCTGGGTTTTCCACGATAAAAAGTTTTTTTGTCATTTAGTAACTCTCTCATTGATTGTTTGCGCGCTCGGCTCGCTCGTGAGCTAAGGTGGTTTAATTTGACCGGTCTACCAGAGCGTTGAGTGACCCGCAACAATAGTAAATATTACATCCTCTCTAAGCATGTTTATTTGTAACTTCTTATAAAATAGGTCAAACATTTAGAAAATATCACTTTTACCTATTGTTGATGGACAAAATTTTTAGAAATGTTACACTATTTTTCGTGAGTCTGGTGATATGATGATATTTGATCTAATTAAAGGATTTTTGTTAATTAGCAATAGAATTTCAATTTCGTAAAATCAGTAGTCTTCTCAAATCTCAATGAAAATATTTGATTGAAGGGCCTATCTTGTGTAATTTTTTGATATGAGTTTAACGCCGCTTTAAATTTTGAATTTCGTTGAATGATTGAGAAGAAATCAACTATTAAAATGTGTAAGTTCATGTAGACCAAAAAATCTATATTTTTCTCATTGAAAGTTGAACTTAGGCACGTGCACGAGTGAACCCATTGAATAAATCCGCCCTTGGATATCATATTATTTTCATGAAAATGGCATTCCATCTTCATTAATTATTATCCATTTTACACTATATTAAAAGGAAATTTGTCTAAAGATCAAATAAATTAAAAAAAAGGTAGAATAAATTAAAAGAATATAAATTGAGATAAAATTAAAGTGCCGCATAATAATAAATAAAAAGTATGCGATGATTATACGTATTGCCCCCAAATGATCGGATATTACACACGGAACCTGTGCCTATTTTATAAAAAATATGCAAATAGGAACAAAATATGCAATATAAATAAATATTCGAAATAATGTACTTATATATAAAATTTAAGTATCATTATACAGGCTTATATATTCAGTTAATAATCACCTTCTCCTTCCTATATATAATCACACGTATACAACACCTCCTTCCAATCAGTACTAACCATGGCGTCCATATCCCACAGCACCCTCCTCCTCCTTTTCATCCACCGCCTAATCTCCATCTCCACCGTCGGCCTCACCCTCCCGCTCTCCCCTTCAGCCAGCGACCGCCTTTCCCGGCTCACCTCCGACACGCACTCCACCGCCGTCGACTTCGGCGCCACTACTCGCTCCTTTCCTCTCGCTGTCCTCCACCCCGCCTCCGCCGCCGATATCATCGCTCTCATCAGCGCAGCCCGCTTCTCCTCCCCGCCGTTGCCGGTTTCCGCGCGTGGCCACGGGCACTCCATCAACGGCCAGGCCGGAGCGCGCGGCGGCCTGGTTGTGGCGATGAGTGGAGGCAGACGAAGGAGAATCAGAATGGCGCCTCCGCCGCCGAAGAATTCGGCCGGAAGGCAGTGGGTGGATGTGTGGGGAGGGGAGTTGTGGATAGATGTGCTGAACTGGACGCTGGCGAACGGCGGATTGGCGCCGCGGTCGTGGACGGATTATTTGTATCTGTCAGTCGGCGGCACGTTGTCTAACGCCGGGATAAGCGGCCAGGCGTTTCACTATGGTCCGCAGACAAGCAATGTGTACGAGCTTGATGTGGTTACTGGTCAGTGATTATTCTTCTTATTTACTTGTACAAGTATCCCAAATTTGTTCGAATTAATATATATATATATATATATATATATATACATATATATATATATATATATATATATATATATATATATAACACACATAACAGTGGCAACACGCCCCCACTCATGCCCCGCGCGATAGTATTCGCGTCGGCCGCAATCAGGTCGGCTTCGATCGTCTTCGGCAGGGCTGCGTCAGTGATCGGACGGGCTCTGATCTGCACTCCTCCACACAAGAGAAGCACTCATGAACTATTGCGGGAGCATAATATATTTATGTGTATATGTAAAATATATTTCAATAATATTCAATAAAAATTAAATGGTGTAATGATTGTGATCTTTGGTTGACATGGATTCAATTGCCACTAATGATATTTTTTGCAAGATTAAAAATTAGATCATCATATTGCCTCCATTTTTAATAAAGTTAAGGCTAAAATCGTATTTTTGTAGAGTGATTTGGGCTGAAAATATATGCTTAGACCACTCTATCATAGTAGGTATAGGAGCTCTAGTCAAATTCACTTGGACCTCCACCATTACACCGCTCTTTGATTAGATCGATCGAACAACCGCAATTTATCAGAGGGGCCTCACAATTACACCTTGATACTTTTTTGTATATATAGTAAATATATACACACACATATTATTATATATTATAGTAATAATGCAATATTTTGAATCAAAAATTTGTAGGCAAGGGAGAGTTGGTGACTTGCTCGGAGGAGAAGAACTCAGAGCTATTCTATGCTGTTCTTGGTGGGTTGGGGCAGTTTGGGATAATAACTAGAGCAAGGATTGCCCTGGAACCGGTTCCACAGAGGGTAATTTGTTCAATTTTGTTTCATATTATTATTTATGCATAATTATGTAGAGTAAATTAATTAATCCCCATAGTGTACGTTAGGATCTATATTCAACATGTAACTATTAAGTTAAAGATTTTTTGGCCTCTATAATATGAAAATTTATAATTAATAGGGTGACATGGGAGTGAGTTGTCAAGCCTACCATATCGCGATAACATGTTAGAAACTAGGACCTATGGCTAAATCCACGACATCGCGGAATTTTAAAAAAAAATGCATGTACATGTTAATTGGAGGTGAAAGATGTTACCGAAGCGAGAGTTGAACGATCAAACAAACAGTAAATAAAAATACAAGAAATATATTTACGTGATTCACCTCAAGATGACATACATCCACGGGTAGCAACAATCAAATTTTCACTAATCAAGAGCAGAGACGGTTATAAACAATGGGTGGATTTTGGGTTTCAAAATGACTAAAAATTCTAGAACGACAAAGTGTATAGATATAACACTCCCTACATCTACTAAATACCAAAAATACCCCTGATAACTATCATGAAAAAAAATTGGATCCCGTGAGTCAAGATCAACGCAAACGTTGTCTTTGAGTTAGGATTGGAGGCACATAATTAACAAGAGACATAAGGAAAGTATTGAGTATATATTTTCACAAAACTCGTATAAATTAACTTAATTTAATTGTAACTTTTAATTGCAGTCTATCCCACTTTTACTTTTACATTGAATTCACCCTTAACAATCTTCTCTAGTCAAGGGTTTATAGGGTTTGGAGAGTTTGACCCTGGTCCAATCTGTCTTCCCAAGCTTAGCATAAAGTTTATTGGGTTTGACTTATTCAAGCCTTATCCAAACATTTCTTATGTCTGATACGTATTCTACACCAAAAAACCGACCAAATACATGGTATTCTTTTCTAACTAGATTTTTAAAAAAATTTGTTTTTTATACATAAGATATCGGAATTATATATGGTCTCTTTTAATATCAAATTCTAACTACAATAGAAAACCTTTTGAAAGAATTGACCATCTACCAACTTTAGAACTATGATTTTGGTTTGGATAGACTAATATGATATGATAACATACAAGCTGTACAATGTTTCAGTCCCATGAACTCCGTCTAATTCAAGCTCTGTTTAACGCGACATTTTTGCTCCGGTGTGTTTGGACAAAAATGTCACCGTCATAGACGTGATCAGGCCCGAACACATATAGCCTTGCGAATATGTGAATAGCCTAAAATGGGCATCAAAATAGTCATATAAGAAATGAAACTTGTGTAGCTTGACGAGACCTACACTTTTTCTGTTGAACATTTTTCCTAATTCTACATGTATAAGCCGGATTTTCGCCCCAAAAATACCCCAGGTGTCCTTGTCTCATTTTTAGGATATTTTCGGTGAGAAAATTTGGCTCATACATGCAAAATTAGGAAATGCATTCAACATGAAAGTTGGTCGAGCTACATAATTTTTATATATTATATGACTATTTTGATGCCGAATTTAAGATATTCGCATATTCACACAGTTATATGTGTTCGCACCTGATAATTCCCTGCATATATATACTATAAGATATAAATATGTTAAAAATCAGGGCCAATGCGTTTAATTCCATATATCCAAAAAATCTCGGACAACTAATAAAAATAATTAGCTACCCATCATTTGATTTTAGGTTTATCCTTCAATAAATATATTTTTTTCCTTTTTTTGAATAGTGATGTTGAACTACTGATATTTAGATGTAAGTGAAGAACGCGTGCACGTTCATGCATAAGCATTAATTATTCTTGCAATAAAGTGCCGTGAATGAGAGAACCCAAATCAATAATTGCAAAATATTTAAATTGAACTTAAAATTTCATTTCATTTTCTTCAGTAACATAGTAATCTCAAATAAAACTACATTCTTGCATTATTGATGAATTTTCACATAATGATATAATAATGTGGTCTGCCAATTTTGAGAATTTCAAACTTCATATCAGGTGAGATGGATCCGGGTCCTCTACTCCGACTTCGGCTTGTTCACAGGGGACCAGGAGCACCTCATCTCCCTTCATGGACGACGAAGATTCGACTATGTGGAGGGCTTCGTCATCGTCGACGAGGGACTCATTAATAACTGGCGAACCTCCTTTTTTTCGCCAAGCAATCCGGTGAAGATTAGCATGATCGGAAAGGGCAATCGTGTTCTCTACTGCCTCGAACTCGCCAAGAACTATGACCAAACCAATGTTGAGATGGTTGATGAGGTTAGCCCCCAAGATAGATCATGGGTACTATGCCGTATGTTTTCAACATCATCGTTCTATTTCATACCCTCAAATTTAATTATATGCATATTTTAATTTTATTCTTTATGATAGCTATTCTAGCATATTATAAGAAATCATATTGTACAAATGTGGTTGGAAGGCACAATAATGTAAGGATTCAAATGCTCCTATAAGTGTTAGAGGAAAAATAAGAAAAAATTTGCACAAAAGTAAAGAGCATAAGAAAACTATTAGGGTTGTTGCGGGTCGCTTGGGTGCTCTTGGTAGACGGATCGACTTGAATCGTCTTAGCTCTGAAGCGAGCCAAGTGTGCTAACCGTTAATTAGAGATTCGTTGAGTACACTGAGACTTTTTAACGTGGAAAACCCGAAAAAGGTAAAAATCACGCGGTCGGAGCTGTGCCGACCAAATTTCACTATCTTGGGGGGTTACAATCAGAATCTTAGAACTCGAGCGCGACAGGCCGCCGGTCATTACAATGAGAGAGAGAGAGAGTTCTCCGGAGGTGACAGACCACCTCTCGGAAAGCTAAGTCCTTTTCCTTCTGAGAACAATAGTGAGAGAACGAAAGTGAGAACGCCGGTGAGAACAAAAGTGAGAATGCCGAGTCGTCTTTCGAGACCCGAAGGAGATCTTCAAGGCTTCGAAGGAGATCTTCGAAGATCGAAGGAGATCTTCGAAGATCGAAGTCTAAGATCTTCGAAGATCGAAGGAGATCTTCAAGCACCGAAGGAGAATTCAAGGAAAATTTTCGACAGAGCTCTCTCGGATGCGGAAGGCAAAAGTCCCTTGAAATGAAGGCTCTGGGCTCCTTTTATAGTTTTGGCCGGGGGCAGCCCTGTAATTTTGCCGTTGCAACAACCGTAACCACCTGAGGGGCGAATCAAGCTGGTCGATCTGGAGTACACAGATCGCCACTTTTCGTAAATGACCATCTCACCCTTTGTGCAATTCGGGCAGTTCGGGCAGCTTTGTTGAAGGCAAGAAAGGCGACAAGCGGGTCCTGCAATCTGAGAAATTAGGAAAGATAAAAAGCAAGCGTGCCCGGAATGCGGAAGCGCTTCTGAGCGTTCAACGAGCACGGAAGTGTTCTGAGCTCGCTGGGAAGCGTTCTGAGCATGCAACGAACACGAAGTGCTCTGAGCATGCAACGAACACAGAAGTATTCTGGGCGCGCAACAAACACGAAAGTATTCTGGGCGCGCAACGAACACGGAGCGTCTGAGTGAATGGAGAAATGAAGAGTTGCGCCCCAAAGGGGAATTGGGCTCTGGTCGCACCCGACGAGGGGCGTGACTTCGGCCGAGCCCTTTGCGAGCCCCCCTGCGGAAGGGGGGAGGGAGCTTGGCCGCACCCCGTTGCGGAGAGGGGTGCGGCTTGACCGTGCCCCTTGGGGGTGTGGCTTTGTCGCACCCCAGGGGGGTGCGGCTTGGCCGCACCCCACAAAGGGTGCGGCTTGGCCACATCCGAAGGGGGTGCGGCTTGACCGCACCCCACATGGGGTGCATCCCACATGGGGTGCGGCTTGGCCGCAGCCTTGCCGCACCCCCTTGGGGTGCGGCTCGGCCGCACCCCACGGGGGGTGCGGTTAGGCCGCACCCCCGTGATGGGGGGTGCGGTTAGGCCGCCCCCCCCCCCCCCCCCCATCATGGGTGTGCGGCCCGCGTGCTATCGCGTGCGTTGTTGTGGCCGGCACGGTTGCGCACGGTGCTGTCGTGCACGGTTGTGCGCGATCTTGCACGGGCGGTTGGTTGCGGAGATAGTGGTCCTGCCCACTATCCCACTTTTCTCTCATCGCCCTAGTGGGTTTTGGGAATAACCACCTCTTGGATTTGCATATAGATAGATGAGAGCCATGTATGAAGGCGTATCAAGGGTGACATTCAATGGAATGGAAGTTAGACTCGATACACCAACTCATATTTTAAACCAAATGCTTAATTAAGCCTTTTTGAGGGATAACCACATTGTACTTCTACACCACGTGAATGCATTAACGCTCTATTTTTGCTCCGATGAGTTTGAATACAAACTTCACCGTCATAGAATGCATGTTTGGCATGACAACTTTTATGACTGCTACTAAGAAAAGAAAACTAGTTTTGGATATTAAAGTGGATGAAGTTCTTTAGGTGAGGCGGCGTTCAAGAACGACGATGGCGGTCATGAGCGCGCTGGTTATGAACCGCCGTTCGTGAACGCCCGACTTCACCTAAGGAACTTCATACACTTTTATGTTCAAAACTAGTTTTCTTTTTTTGGTGTTGGTACTTGGTCGTAACCACCGTCATGCCAAACATACATCCTATGACGGTGACATTTTTGTCCAAACTCACCAGAGCAAAAATGCAGTGCCGAACGAAGCCTAAATCATGTTGACGTGTATCTCAACAAATTGATATATATGGTTCGATTACTTTCCCATGTTTGCACCGCAATATAGTTACAAAATAGTGGGTCATTTATATAGATAAACTCTAGAAACTAAAAATATACAGTATCCTTGCATGACAAAAATGCGCTCTACCTCTCTCTATTAACTATTTAACCCAATTTTATTCAAGTAAAGATAAAGGCGTGCATATTCTATTTTGCATGGCATTTTGGTCGGAGTTGGTTATAGTTATCTATTCACTTGTGCACATTCCTACTTGGAACCACATGGGAACATGATAAGAGATCTCCAACTCTAGATTTTGTTCCTGTCACCTTTCAGTATTATATTACTCATAAATATATATGATTGTCCCTACGACATTATTGAGGGCTTGCCTTTCCTTAATTACTAACTTGTAACAAATTAATTAAAGCGGTATTCCACTTAAATAATTAATTAGTTTTCGTTTGGTTGATTTGCTTGTTTGGGTCGGGTTGGACCAGGAGGTGGAGACTCTACTGAGGGAGCTAAATTTCATACCAGCCTCGGTGTTCACGACTGACCTACCTTACGTTGACTTCCTTGATCGAGTTCATAAGGCCGAGCTCAAGCTTAGGGCCAAGGGGTTGTGGGATGTCCCCCACCCCTGGCTCAACCTCTTCGTACCAGCATCCCAAATTAAAGATTTCGATCGCGGTGTTTTCCGTGGTATCCTCGGCAATAAGACAGGTGGACCCATCCTCATCTACCCCATGAATAAGCAAAGGTGCGCATATACCTTCCACTAATGCCATCTTACAATTAATAAACAATAATATATGTAAATGAATGATAAACAAAGTTTTATCTAATCATTAATTATTATTTTTATATTCAACAAGTTTAATTCACTTACAGGACATCTCTGTAAGTATATATGCTAGATTACATGTTGCACCTCTTTATTTTTTGAAATTACAAAAAATCTCCTTTATAAATTTACTTTTCATAACTTGCATGCACACAAATAGCCCATTGAAGGGGAGCCTGCTCAATGAGATATTTTTGTGCATGCATATTATGAAATGTAAATTTATTGGGATGTCTTTGTAATTTCAAAAGACAGTGGGGTACAATCTGTAATTGTACTAATCTTTTGGGTAATATATATATATATATATATATATATATATATATGTATATATATGTATATATATATGTATGTATATATATATATGTATATATATGTATATGTATATATATGTATATGTATATATATATATATGTATATATATATGTATATAATATGTATATATGTAGATATATATGTATATATATGTATATATATATGTATATATATATGTATGTATATATATGTATGTATATATATGTATATATATGTATGTATATATATGTATATATATGTATATATATGTATATATATATATACTATCTATAAAGGTATATAAATGCTTTTTAATTTCATGCATTTAAAAGTCATCAAATAAATCATGTCCATTCGATCTGATGAACTAATCCTGCTGCTGTATTGCAAATAGCAATTCAAAGCAAATCCTCCTCCCTCCACGCTGAAATCCCGAGCCCCCCATGGCTAAAACAGAAGAGAGAGAGAAAGGAAAAAAGAGAGGAGAGAGTGTGGCTGAGAAGGAAAGAGAAAAAAATAATCATTTTAAGTATATATGTATATTTGTTTACAAAATAAATATTGTAATATTGATATATATTTTTTACGATCATTTCGAGTACTCATATGTATATGATGCGGGCGCACCCGCAGACTCATCGAGTACGAGCAAAGCCCGTGCGGAGGCGGGCGAAGCCCGCTTGGATGCGGCCGAAGCCCGCCTGGATGCGGCCGATGGCCGCCCGACAGCATCGCGTCGGGGGCGGGCGAAGACCGCCGTTGCCGGCCGCGTACTGTTGCGCTTGGCCGTAGGGGCGGAGCCCCGTGTCGGGTACTCGTGTTTGTGTGTCTATATATATAGAGAGTGATCGTGTGCCGGCAAACGGGCGTACGGGCAAGGGTCAAAACTGCTAAATTGAAAAGTGATCAACATGAAAGTTGTAGATCTCGTCGAGAAGAACAACTTTTATGTTGATCACGTTTTGATTGGGAGTTGTTTTGACCCTCAATTTGGGGCTCGTAAATCTGTGGCGGCGAGAGTGCTACAGTGCACCTCCGAAAATCCGACTCTCGGGCTCGAATTTGAGAGCCAAAACAGCTCCAAATCAAAAATTGGTCAACATGAAAGTTGTTCGGCTCGGCGAGATCTACATCTTTCATGTTGACCATTTTTCGATTTAAACCCATCTTGACCCCCAAAAACACCTGCCCGTACGCCCGCACCTTTGCTTTGCCCGCATATGATATATTTCCTATATATATATATATATATATATATATATATATATATATATATTTATATATATGCAAAAAAGTAACACAAGTAGTCACTTTCAGCAAAACCCAAGGGAAAAGGCTAAGGCACATGGAATCTAGAGAGCAATGATTTTTCTAATTAAAAGACATGATGCATGCATTAGCTAGTTATCTAAAATTATAAATTATTGGAGAAATAAATTTTAATTCCATTTAATTAATGGAACATTTTAATAGATACCTAAAGCGATATGAAGATATCCACATTAAAGATATATATGATCGACTTTGTTAATTACTTTGTGCAGATTGGATGAGAGGAGCTCCGTGGTCACACCTGACGAGGATATATTCTACCTAGTGGCCTTCTTGAGGTCAGCGGTGCCCGGCTCCGGAGACCAGACACAGAGCCTCACGTATCTCACCGACCAGAACCGCCAGATCCTCGAGTACTGTGAGTTGGCGGGTATCAGGGCCAAACAATACCTCCCTAATCATTCCTTGCGGACAAAGTGGGAGGACCACTTTGGGTCAGGACGTTGGGAAAAGTTCTTCCAACGAAAGGCTGAATTCGACCCAAATTGCATCCTCGGGATCGGCCAGGGCATCTTCCACCCTGAGTCTTGCCCCTTCTCTTCATCTTCCTTTCCTTCTTGAAGCCATGGTAGAAGTGCATGGGAGAGAATTTGGAGCATATTTAAGCATAGCGGGCCAATCTGCGGGCCCGATGCCTTTATTACTACAAGGATCGAATGGAGGAGACATGAGGGATTCATTAATGATGGAATATGAAGCAACAAAAGCTTGCAAGAGAGGGACGGGAAACAAAATATCTCCAAAGCAAAAGCTAATCGTCCATCTATTCATACATGCTACTTTAAGATTAGTGTGACTGATTTGTACATATTGAATTTCTTATGAGATATTTGTTTGGGATTTAGAAGGCATTGATGCAGAGAGAAGTAGATTGATGGGGACCTCAAAGGAAAGCTTGCATGATTTGTCTCACTCTTTACAAGAGAACACAAGCGGGGACATGTGAAAGTTCAGCTTCAACAAGTGCAAATATAGCTTTAAAATAAAATGCACTTTATTACTTATTCGAGTGACGCAGACAAGAATCTTTAGTGTGGTTGCGCGTTGTCACTTCAAAAGCTAGCAGCTTTAGGGTTCGAAGATTTTTCCATTGCACATATAGACAGAGCCTTCCTATTTTCACAAATGACATGAAATAAATTCAAGAAGGTCTCAATTACACATGCACCATCGTAAAACTATAGAAAGAGAGCTTACAAAAAAATAGTATTATTTCTAACTATATCCAAGTACTTATGTAGTCACTAGAGTATATATATGAAACTATGCTTTATAAAGCCATGAAACATGTGATCGCGCTGACAAGTTGGATTTAGTATTATCTTTACCACATCAACTTAGGGCTGCCTGTTTCGGTTGGTGGTTGTGGTTGGAGATGGAGCAGTTGGAGACACAACAATGTTCTTGACTTCTACGCAGTTGGAATCAAGCATAAAATGACATTTTGGGTGATCGGTGGTTCCAAATGGAAGCTATTCAAATGAAAAAAAAATAGGTTTGCATTTTTTTAAAAACACAGGAGAAAAAACCTTAAAACAAACCGAGTTTAGAGCCTTACAATTTTGAGTGGCCAATTTTCCAAATGTTACAATTTGACATTGCAAATCAAATATCTCTTTGACAAGTGTGGAAAAAACAAACCAAAGACACAAATTTTTTCCAAGATACAATTTACATAATCTATATTTTGTGTTATGTCGTCAAAATTTTGAACAAGCGTTAGAAATTAACTTAAAAGTTAATAAAAAAATTGGTAATTTATCTTCAATTAATTCCGAGCGAGAAAATTGATTTATGACGAAAGTCATACACATAATTAGGATAAACCCCCTACCATTCTCTATTCTATGCTTGATCGATCATCACGTGATCTAACCTAACATCATGAACTCAGAATAAATCAATAACATAATTACTAATTAATTATTTTCAAAATAAACTATGATCAACATCAATTTTTACGTTGGCATCACGGGGGCGGCAAACCTATGTGTCATCAAACACTGATGTGGCAAAAGTATGTACCGATTGTTTAGGCGGTTTCAAGTTTGACGAAACACTTATTTGTTTTGATAAGCAGAGGAATGAATGATGACACTGCTTGTTGCAACTAGTTATGATGGCATGAAGATGTGAAAAAAATTGTATTCTGATTTGAAGATATCATCTGTTTGGTACTCTCAACGCGTGTGTTTAGTTATGTACCGATTGTATATGACCAGTCGTGCATGGGGGACCTCGTGCGGGGCGTCGATATTCGGCAGGGGCGACGACATTGTGTAAGACCCCCCTCCAGGAACACAAGACACGGCCGAGGGGAGTCATATGCCCAGGACAGCCGCCTTGCGGAAGTGCCAGCACACAGGCTAGCGCCCTCCACAAGACGCCTATCCTGCCGGCTATTTTCCAATATCATCATGTCAACCCATCAATAATATATAAACTATAGAAGCCATTTATTCACAACTAAGTAATAATGTCCATTACAGTACAAAAGGACAGGTAGCTACAAAAGCTCTTGTTAAACATCAGAGTACAACTTGCCACTAGGCTAAATCTCAAACACACGCTCACATCTGTCACTGACAGTAGCCAACGTATCGTAGTCACAGACCCTGTCACCTTGGCCTGGCTATCCTCCTGCGTCGTACGCTGCTGCTCCACCTGAGTGTGCTCCTAAAATGGGGGTGTAACATCCGTTAGTCATAAAGACTAAGTTGCTTCACATCCTCTCCCCCGGTGACTCCAAGGCACCAGGCGGAAGGGAATGAAGAGAAGCTTCGATATAAACAATAGTAGCAAAGACATGTGGCAGTAGTAAGGGTACAATCTTAGCAATTCTATATCAACACTAGAAATAAGCTACTATACACAAGAGTACACTTATGCCAGCAATTACTATGTTAGTGAAGTAAGAAACAATTCTAAGCTAGCATTGTGACGAGTAGCAAGATATAGAATGCAGCGTAACAGTACATGAGTAAGAAGTATATTTGCAGTTTCTAAACGTACCATAACTTATATGAATGCCCATACAAACTTATAAGTTAAGGTTTCCAATTTGGAACCCATCATATAAAAGAGCCCATACTAATTTATATGATGGACCGATGCGGTGCAATGCTATGATCATGAAAGGATGAATGCAATGCAATGATTATGATATGATGACTCACCCATGCATATTTTCTATGTCCACATAGACCCGTAGTTCCCGCTTTTCGAGGGTAGCTAACCACTCAGGCACCTCACATCGTGGCCAGACAGAGACAGTGGAACGGGCTCCTCCACTACTAGGCGGGTATGAACACTACCAGACTTAGGCCTATGTACGCCTCAACGCTATGAACACACAGCGGAGACCATACGTACTACTCGCATCATGCTGAGTCTTCATAACATGGAAGGGGTCTTGGGAAGTGAACACCAAGAACACAGCACAACCAGTCAAGAGTTTAACTGTCGGCTTCTGTCGGTGTCATGACTAGCAAGCCCGTAGACCCGCCACAAGTAATCCTCCAACCAGGATCATTACACCACCATGTGTAACCCATGCACATTCATGTAATTCTCATGCACACTCGTGCTATCAAGTACCCATGGACTCACGAATGGAGCTTTCATACCTTTCATATTATACAAGTTCAACCGAATGGAGCCTTCATACCTTTCACATTATGATTCCCCCATCTTCTTGTGTAGACGGGGAATCATAACTTTTATTTAATTTTCCGTTTTTGGAGTTCTTTCACAGAATCATCATTTCTTATTGATGTATTGATCAACTATTTATAAATGCGATTTGTTAATCAGCTTATGAACTATATACCTAAAATTATGTTATAATGTTGAATTCTATTTTAAAAACTACAGACTTTTGGATTTGAAACAAGGCAAAATAAAGAAGGGAAATCGATTCTCAATCCGGCTATTGAGTCATAGATTCTGATCTGAAAGAATATATCAGTTGATTCCCTCCCAAATTATATAGGTTGGTGCTAGAATCAATATTTCATAAGTGATTTCATGACAACCGTATTATATGCCTTACAGAGTATACTATAAAACAACATCCAAATCTTTTGAAAGTTTATTTTTTTTACCAAAAAATGTCTTCATTCTTTCATTGATAAATTTTCAAGGATCTGTCTATTGGAACATGCTTTTCACATCTCTTGATTTGAGAATAATAAATCTCATTGTATTTGATCATAGTTGTCATGTGTTTATAGTGTGCAGGAACTTCTGCTTTCAAGCCCCTATGTGTGCGAAAAAGAAAGACGACGATTCCCTATCAGATCAATACTCTGATGCTTGCGCGACATGCTAACGCTACTGCTGGCGGTAACTTCTGCATACTTAGAAACATCATCGAGAAGGAAACATCATCGAGAATGGAATGTCGTTGGGACTCATATATAGAAAGTTCTACCGCGACGCGTTAACGCTATCGCCGGGAGGTATCTTTAGGAAATCCCAATCAATCATGATTTGAATGATAAACCAAAAAGAGCATCCGATATCATTATGAAAGCAAGAATATATCATATTTTCATGGGGAATAATTTGTTTCCAAAGATAATAGCCAAAACCACGAAATTGAAGAGAAGATAAGGAAAGAAATAGAAGACTGCGTGCTACCGCTCCGCTATAGTAGTTACCGCCGGGTGGTAACTTCCTGCACAACAACCTCTATTTAAAACAACCCAAAAATGAGTTTCCCTTGACGTTTATGGACGAAATTTTCGAGGGCTGAAAGCTCTAGCCGTCTAGTGAAAAGTGAGGGGTGATTCCCACTCATCTAAAGAGAGAGTTCTTTACAGGAGATCAAAAAGAAAGTCATGCACAAGGATTGAAAGCTATCAAAGCGGCAATCAAGAAGCATTCTCTCAACATACACATGGAGTGTTCTCGCTGCTGCAAATTCTAATCAATTGGAGACTTCCAAGGATCTAAAGAACATCGAAGAGGAAGACTATCAAGCCACAAAGATCGAACCTTTGCAAGCAAAATGACATCTGCATTAAGGGTTCAATTTAGAGGGGAGTTTTTTTTATCTTATTTATCGTCAGTAGAGAATTCGCCGCGCGGTTGGCGACTAGGGCCTTGCGAGGACTAGGGAGAATTTGCCGCATGGGTGTAGAGACTAGGTCTAGGGTTAGTCCTAGGGGCAGCTCGAGGCCTCATCCGGGAGAGATAGGATAGAGCAAACCGGTCCTTGGGAGAAGAGTCGGTATAGAAAACGAAAAACATTTTTCTGTTCGCCTTGATTTCAAGCATCATTGAAATCAAACATTTTTGTATTCAATCATTAAAATCATGTTTCTCTTTGTCTAATTATCTAGATTTTATTTTCATGCACCAAATGTTTTGAATAACATTCTTTAAAAGCTTTAATGCAAAATATATTGGAAGGTTCATTTTTCATAAGAAAGAAACTCTTGGATTCAATTTCTGTTGCTAGCGCCGAACGGTAGTTTCTACCGCCGGCGGTAGCGAAGAAAGATTGATATCCTATCTCTTTTAAAAGTAATCTTCAATATAATCTTTTCTGAGATATTAAAATACATTCTTCTATAAAATATTCCAATACTTTTTTTATTAACAACCATAGTTCTATTAAATATTAAATTTCATAAAACCCTTATTCACCCCCTCTAAGGGCTCTTACATATCTAATAAGTCGTATCAGAGTTAGGTTATTCTAAAACGGCTTCACAACCAGGAATATTGTCGCTTTATGATCTCGCTTCCACCAGAGGGGATAAAATTTTATTAACTGATAAATCGTTAGCACCACCTTTATTTATTGGCAAAAATTAGAAAGGGTGGAAAATATTAATGGAAATTTTTCTTAAATCTTTAGCTGAAAAAGTTTGGAATATTACTATTGAAAAGCCATCAAGCGTATTAAATAAAAACAAAATGGTTTTAAATGCAAAATCAAAAAATAGTTTATTTTGTGCGATAGATCAAAATATTTTCAACCTTAATTATATTTTACCTACTGCATATGAGATTTGGAATTTTCTTGAAAAAACTTATGATTCTCCTTCTATAGGTATGGAACTATCACTAGAACTAGAAGGTATGAAAATTTGCATAAGTATTCAAGAAAGCTCCTCTCTTGATGGATACATGGAATTCTCATCAAGTGGAAGGGAAGATGTCACCTCATCTATGCAAGAGGAAGTGAAAGATGTCAAAGGAACTTTATGTTCAAATCTTGCCTCATGAAAGTTTATAAGGTAGTAGTCTAATTCACCTAGAGGGGGGGGGGGGGGGGGGGGGGGTGAATAGGTCTCTTTGATTTTCCTATTATTGCTAGAAGTTGTTAGAGATAATTACGAAAATAAAAGCTCAACACAAAAGCACACAACTATATATAGTGGTTGTTGAAATTTTGAAGTGAAGTGGAGGTGTCCGGGCGGTCTGTTTTTTGGGTGACCGCCGAGACCGCGTGGTCTGTGCTTGTGTTCTGGCGGACTGCTGGTTCTGCCGGTTTGTTCCTTGTAGCTGCGGTCTGTTCCCGGATTGTTCTGCTGGTTGGCCTGTCTTCCTTGTTGGAAGACCGGGCGGATTGTTCTTATATGACCATCTATCCGGGCGGTCTGTCTTGGCGATCTCGCAACTTGTCTGAAGTCGGCCAGTTGGTTCTTGGTTTGCTCCTGGTGGTCTAAGGAAGGAGTACCATTGTGACTGCGCGACTTGTACGCGGTCTCGTGTTTGTGCGACCTGTGCGCGACCTTGTCTGCTGATCTACGTCTTAGTCGGATGATCGTCCAAGAGGTCTGATCGCGTGGTCCACCTTATGAGACCGCTGGCGATCTGACGGGTGGTGATTGTATCTCTCCATGTGCGGTGACGACATCCGTCTACCCGCCTATAAATAGAGGTGCAGGGCCCGTCATTCCTAACGAGAACTGTAAGAACTGAGCCTGGGTTAATTCGTGCGGTCTCATTTTGAGTTCGGGCGGTCTCGGAAGCGAGCTGACTGTTTGTTGTGTTCGCAGGTTTGCGATCAGCAGGTTGCGGTCTTCTTCCTTGGTGATTTCCAGCGGCTTGAATAAATAGTTCGGCAGCGGTCTGTCTGCGAACTGGTTTATGTTCGTTCTTGTGCTGTTCGCAGCGAGCTCAGCGATCAGGCGACCTTCAGCGGTTAGGCGATCTGAGTTGCGGTCTGGCGACAGCTTCAGTTCTTTGTTCTAATAATGCTCCAGTTCGTGCGGTCTGAGGTGGCGGTCTTACAGTGCAGGCGGCTTGTCTGTTTTTCTGTTCGCACGATCTCAGGACAAGCCGGGCAACTTCTGGAGTCGAGCGATCTATGCGGTCTCAGCTTGTCTAGCTGCCAGATTTGTTTTGGTGTGTTTTGTTCTTCTCGTCTCCGTGATTCTGATGAATCATGTCTCGCCATGTATGCCTCGCAATTTAAATGAAGATTGTGTTTCAATAAAGTTTCTTGTGTTGTTGTGTGGTATTGTGGTTGTTTGGCTTTAACTCAATTGATACAACTCCTGCTTACTCCTAAACGATTCAAATTCAAATATTTTAACATGGTATCAGAGCTAGGTTGTTGGAGTGGATAAGCATTGATCAACTTGAGTTGCCATCGTCTTTGTGAAGAAGAGACCACTTAGATTACCATCTAAGGCGGATTCGCAAGAGGGCTTGGTATTGAACTCCTTACATCGACTAACTATAAGAAATGGAGGTCTTGTATGGAGAGCTATTTACTTGGCGAGGATCTTTGGGAGATAGTTGGAGGAGAAGACACACAAGAGGTGTTTCTAGCAGGAGATAATATGGCAGAGGTGAGACTTTGGAGGAGGACGAATGCTAAGGCAGAGTTCACTCTCAAGAGGGCTATCTCACCGGAGCTATTTGATCACATCATCGGATGTAAATCTGCTGCTGAGATTTGGACGTCCTTGGATGGGCTGTTCAATAAGAGGAATGTAGCTCAGCTACAGTTTCTTGAAAATGAGTTGGCGAAGGCCTCTCAAGGTGATCTTTCTATTTCTACCTTTTTTCTCAAGATGAAGAACCTCACAGCAGAGATTTCTGCATTGGACCCTGATGAGCTCATCTCGGAGGCAAAACTGAAGAGGCATATCATCCGCGGGTTGCGGAAGGAGTATCTTGCTTTTGTGACCTCAGTTCAAGGTTGGGCAAATCAACCATCTCTGTTGGAGCTGGAGAACTTACTTGCTTCGCAAGAAAGTTTGGCAAGACAGATGGCGGGGACTTCTATCTCTAGGGGAGATAGTGATGTGTTGTTCTCTGGGAAGAAGAAGAAGAAGAAGTGGGAGAAGAAGAAGCCGGGTTATGATGGACCCTCTACTTCAGGTCAGCAGGATAGGGGTTATGCTCCTAAGTCTGATGGGAAGAAGAAGGGAGATGGACCAAGGTGCTTCAGGTGCAATAAGACCGGCCACTTCAAGAAGGATTGCCGGGTTAATCTTCAGTCGGGACATGTAGCAGAAAAGGAGAAGCCAAAGCATGATGACGATCGATGGGGAGGAGCCTTTGCGGCTAATATGACGGCGATGCCCGTTAAGGCCTTGGCTTCCATCAACTTTGAAAAAGATTGGATTGTTGATTCAGGGTGTGGACATCATCTCACCGGGGATGAATCAAAGTTCTCTTCTTTGGCGCCTTACTCAGGTAACGATGCTATCATTACGGCTGATAATTCTGTTCATGCTGTCAAACAAGAAGGTGTTGTCTCCCTGAGCAGTGATAAGGGTCCACTCACCTTGAGGAGTGTTTATCACGTGCCTGGTATGAAGAAGAATCTCTTCTCTGTGACCAATGTGGTCGATGCCGGTTATCACGTTCTGTTTGGCCCAACAGAAGTGAAGTTTCTCAAAACTCAACCGGAGATAAAGGGAGATGTTATCCATGTCGGAAAAAGGGTGAAGGAGTTGTTCGTGTTATCGACAGGTACCTATGTTGATAAGATGAAGACCAATGATAGCGCGACTATCTGGCATGAAAGGTTGGGGCATGTTGGCATGGAAAAGTTGAAGGCTATGGCGGTAAGGGGCCTTGTCAAGGGCTTGCCTAGCTTGTCTTCTTATGGAGATGGTCATGTTTGTGCGGGTTGTCAGTTTGGTAAGTCTCATCGACTTTCATTTGATAAATCACAAACAAGATGCAAAGCGCCATTGGAGTGCATTCACGGTGATTTGATGGGACCAACTGCCACCCCAAGCCTTGGAGGCAACAGATACATGTTGGTGTTGATTGACGATTACACCAGATATGTCTTGGTGTATTTTCTGAAAGAGAAGTCGGAAGCCTTTGCGAAGTTTGTGGAGTTCAAGGAGCTGGTGGAAGGTCGGTTAGGTCTGCGGGTGAAAAAATTGAGAACTGACAATCGTGGGGAGTTCACCTCTGGTGAGTTCTTAAGTATTTGCAGGAAACACGGCGTTCGGAGAGAGCTCACTTGTGCCCATACTCCACAGCAGAATGGCATTGCGGAGAGGAAGATCCGTCATCTGACGGAAACCTGCAAATTCTGGCTTCATGCCAAGAGTATCCCAAAGTCCTTTTGGGCGGAGGGAATGTCTTGTGCGGCTTACGTCATCAACAGGATGCCTCTAAGTCCTATCAACATGAAGACCCCTCATGAACTTATGTTCAAAGAGAAACCAAGTGTTGCTCACCTTTGGGTGTTTGGGTCAACCTGCTATATGCATATTCCTGATGCTCTTCGGACAAAGCTAGATGCGAAAGCAAGGAAGCTAGTCTTTGTCGGGTATGATGAGCGGAAGAAAGGAAGGAGGTGCATGGATCCTGAGACACGGAGATCAGTGGTATCTTAGGATGTGGTGTTCGATGAAGTGACTTCATACAAGGGAAGTTCAGGAGTTGAACTACCGGAGAGAAGGGTTGATGAAGCAGGAAAAGCTGCGGGAAGTCTTCAAGTTGAGTTGTCTGTTTCACCAGGAGCTCCAGCTGTGTCAAGCTCTGAGATGGAGGCTTCAGGTTCTGGAAGCAGGGGGAGCGATGCTCCAAGTTCTTCTGGAAGAGGAGCTTGCAGGGAAGAAGCAGCTGAGGAGGTGGTTAGTCAGGTGCAACCTCTTAGGAGGTCAAAGAGGACTATCAAGCCACCAGATCGATATACAGGAGGAAACATGGTGAGCTTCGTCTCATGTTTCTTCGCTGGTCCCTTGGATGAAAGGGAGCCGTCGATCTTTGAGAAAGCTAAAGGCGTGAAGCAGTGGGATATTGCTATGCAAGAAGAGATGGATGCTCTCAAGAAGAATGAGACTTGGTCTCTAGTGCCCAGGCCTAAGGGCATTACCCCTGTAACATGCAAATGAGTTTACAAGCTCAAGAAGAAAGCTGACGGCATGATCGAGCGATACAAGGCTCGCCTTGTAGCTCGAGGGTTCTCACAGCAGTATGGTGAAGATTATGATGAGACGTTTAGTCCAGTGGCAAAGATGACTTCGGTCAGATTTGTTATTGCTTTGGCGGCATCTTGTGGATGAGAGATTTGGCAGCATGATGTTAAGAATGCTTTCTTATACGGAGAGATTGACAAGGATATCTTCATGATCCAGCCATCGGGCTTCATCTCGGAGGATCGTCCGGACTACGTCTGCAAACTGAAGAAGGCCTTATATGGGTTGAAGCAAGCGCCTCGGGCATGGTATGGAAAGATCGCGGTGTATCTTCTATTATGCAGGTTCTTTGCTTCAGACTCTGATTCTAGCTTGTTCGTCAAGAAGGAGGGGGCGCTTCGGGTTATTGTGCTGCTATATGTGGATGTCATGATTGTCACCGAAACTCGAAGGAGGCGGTAACAAGGCCGAGAGCTGAGCTTGCTATCAGGTTCGAGATGAAGGATCTGGGGGAGCTTCACCATTTCCTTGGACTCGAGGTCCAGAGGCGGGAGAGCGGAGTGCTTGTTTCTCAGGAAGGATATGCGGAGCGGATCGTTCAACGATTTGGCATGGAAGAAGGGAAGAGCAGCTCTATACCTCTGCAACAACATCATAAACTTCGGAAGGATGAGTGAAGAGTTCTATCTGATCCATTGGTGTTCCGAGCTCTTGTGGGGAGCTTGATTTACTTGACCATCACGAGGCATGATATTGCTTATGCAGTTGGCAAAGTGAGTCGGTACATGGCGGAGCCACGGAAGCCTCATCTTCTGGTGGCAAAAGGGATTCTGAAATATGTGAAGTCGACCTCTGATTTGGGTCTCCTATTTAGGAGAGGGTCAAGCTTGGAGTTGCATGGATACTTGGATGCTGACTACGGGGGAGACGTGGATGATTGGAGATCAACGTCTGGTTATGTCTTTATGACGGGCCCCATAGCTATCTCTTTGTGCAGCAAAAAGCAGGACTCGGTGTCCGTATCTACCACAGAAGCGGAGTACAAGGCTTCAGCCTTGGCAGCTCAGGAAGTCGTTTGGCTCAGGAGGTTGGTGGAGGACGTTCATGAGGAGGTTTGAGGTCCCACTATGCTGCGCGGGGACAATGAGAGTGCTCTCAAGCTGGTTAACAATCCAGTCTGTCACGCGAGGACCAAGCATATTGAGATTGAGCACCATTTCATTCGTGAAAAGGTGTTGGGAGGATCTCTTATGGTCAAGCATGTTCGGAGTGCGGACAATGTCGCAAACATCTTCACAAAGCCACTGGCGAAGGGACCGTTTACACGGTTGCGGAGTTTACTCGGGCTTGTCTCCACTTCCCACTTCAAGGGGGAGTGTTGAAATTTTGAAGTGAAGTGGAGGTGTCCGGGCGGTCTGTTTTTTGGGTGACCGCCGAGACCGCGCGGTCTGTGCTTGTGTTCTGGCGGACTGCTGGTTCTGCCGGTTTGTCCCTTGTAGCTGCGGTCTGTGTGAAATTTTTTGAATCTTTATGAAGCGAGCAGGAGTTAGTCAACTTAGAGTTACAAACCAAACAACCAGAAGCAAATGGAGGCAAACAAACGATCTTTATTGATAGCAACTTCAAATTACAACAAGGCAAGGCATGCTGGGCGAGACATGATTTCGCCAGCACAAACACCAAAGGAAAAGATACAATGTTTGAGATAACTTGAGACCGCGCGGTCTCCCTTGCGACCTCTGCAACCCGCCAGACCGCAACCCGCTGCCGACCTCAGAACAACACCAACCCGCTGATCAGACCGCACCCTTCCTTTCCGAACTCCTGATTCTCCCGAACTCCAGCACCACAACTCCAAGCCGCAGACCGCCCGAACACTTTCAGAGGAAGAGGTGATCGCTGCTGCCCGCACTATCCGCAGAAGCTGCACAAGAGAAGTTCAATCAGCAAACCGCTCGGTCAGACAAAAAGAGACCGCAGGAAAGAAGCGAACTCAGCTTACACTTGGTGTGTCTTTTTATTGCTGCTGATGGGTCCTATTTATAGGCGTGAGACCCGATCCAGTCACCACCCTATGAGATAGGATCACCACCCACCAGACCGCGCGACCTGACCGGTCACACCACGCGATCAGCAACAGTACTCCTGCTTCATTTTAGTGAACTCGCCAGCTTCAACATCAACCATGAGAGACCGCCACTCTCACAGCAGATCGCGACTCCAAAGGAGATCGCCAAACCGCCTGAAGCTGTTCACCCCCTATGTTTGCCAGAGACCACGAACACAACCAGTTCGCCATCAGACCGCGAACTCCTGTCCGCATGCCGGTCTCCTCCTGAGACCGCGAACAGCGTCCAACTCGCATACCAGTCTCCTCCTGAGACCACGAACTGAGACCGCGTAACTAAGACCCTTAGTCCGCGAATACCACCAGAATGCCCGGTCAGGCACCAGACCGCATTCTGGAGAAAACCTGGATCAAGCTGTGCGGTCACACCAGACCGCCACAGCCTTGAGGAAGACATCACGCCACGTGGTTAGAGACAGACCGCGCGGCCTTCACCTTCAGCCGCCTTGAACCCATACCAGCGATCATGCTAGGAGACCGCAGCTAGGCTTAGACCAGCCAGACCGCAGATGCAGACCGCCAGGTCGTGCGGTCACGTCAGACCGCCCGACCTCCTCCCAGACCGCCTAGGTCCAAAAGCCCTCCAAACTTCCACTTCAACAATTTCAACACTCCCCCTTGAAGTGAGACATTGAAACTAGCCCCAATAAGCTCCTTAGCCGTGTGAACCGCCCCTTCGCCAGCGCCTTTGTGAAGATGTCCACCACGTTGTCCGCACTCTGCACATGCTCGATCGAAAGAGATCCCTCCAGCACCTTCTCCCGTATGAAGTGGTGCTCGATCTCCATATGCTTGGTCCTCGCGTGACAAACTGGATTGGTTACCAGTTTGAGAGCACTCTCGTTGTCACCGCGTAGCAGAGTCGGCTCCCGAACCTCCTTGTGGACGTCTCCCACCAACCTCCTAAGCCAGATGGCTTCCTGAGCTGCCAAGTCCGAAGCCTTGTATTCCGCTTCTATGGTGGAGACCGATACAGAATCCTGCTTCTTGCTGCACCATGATATAGTCGTAGGGCCCGCCATGAAGACGAATCCAGACGTCGACTTCTGATCATCCGAATCTCCCCCGTAGTCAACATCCATGTACCCGTGCACCTCGAGGCCCGCATCCCTCCTGTATAGGAGACCCATGTCCGAGGTCGCCTTGACATACTTCAGAATGTTCTTGGCCGCTAGCAGATGAGGTACCTGTGGCTCCGCCATATATCGACTCACTCTGCCAACTGCATATGCAATATCCGGCCTCGTGATCGTCAGATAGATCAAGCTCCCAACCAGAGCTTGGAACACCAACGGATCTTGCATAATCCTCCCCTCATCCTTCCGAAGCTTCATGGCATTCTCCAGAGGTGTGGAAGTGCACTTCCCTTCCTTCATGCCGAATCGCTCCACGATCCGCTCCGCATATCCGGCCTGGGTCACCAGCACTCCACCTTCCTTCCTCTGCACCTCGAGTCCAAGGAAATGGTGAAGCTCACCTAAGTCCTTCATCTCAAACCTGATAGACAGCTCTGCCCGAAGCTGTGCTACCTCCTTCTTCGAGTTCCCCGTCACGATCATATCATCGACGTATAACAACACGATGACCTGAAGCTCCCCGCTCTTCTTGACGAACAAGCTTGAGTCTGAGTCTGAAGCACCAAACCCACAGAATAAGAGATATTCTGCGATCTTCCCGTACCACGCCCTCGGCGCTTGCTTCACCCCATACAGGGCCTTCTTCAGCTTGCAGACGTGCTCCAGAAAATCTTCAGACACAAAGCCTGGTGGATGGACCATGAAGATGTTGAAAGTGCACAGTTTACCTCACTAGAATTCTTTAGGGTGGGGGTGAATAGAGATTAGAAATTATTTTGTGCAATGTTAATATATATATATGTGTATGATCACAGATTATAGCTTCCCACACACCAACAAGAATTAAACAAGTAAAGAAAGTAAATGCAAGAAAAGAAATCACAGCACAACACAAGAAAATATAGTGGTTCCCCAAACTTTGGGTAGTCCACTCTTCTACCCCCTTGGTAGGAATTCACTATCTTGCACTGAGTTTTTTGATAAGGAGACTCTTAGAACCACCCTGAGTCTTTTGACAAGGAGATTCTTAGAACCACCCTGAGTCTTTTGACAAGGAGACTCTTAGAACCAGTACACTGAATTTTTTGAAGAGAGATTCTAAAAACTCTTTTACAATATTTAAGTAAGAATAAGAAAGAAGAAAGAAATAAGAACAAGAATGAATCTTCTTCCTAACAAGAAGATTGGAAGCACAAGAACTGAATTAAATCTTTCTTCTATAGAGAGAAGAAGATTTGTAGCTTTTCTCTCTTATGTGAGAGCTATCAGAATTTGCAGCAGAGTGGCTTCAAAAGAAGAAGGAGAAGATGAAGGCTTTGTCTCTGCAGCACACTATCACTTTTCTCAGCTTATCTCTCTATTCTTTTGGGAGCTTTTCCTCTATTTCAAATGTATGTGGTAGATCACTTGTTCTAATTTTTCTGCCGACCTCCTCTTTATTTATAGCTCTGTTAATTCAAAATAATACTATAGGAGGATAATCAATTATCAGTCAGAGAAATAGAAAGATGAAAATGTTTCCATAATATTTATTTCTGTAGAAGGAAAGAACTAATTCTGATTTCAAATAATGTCCAAATAAGTTTAATCAAATTAGCCAAGAATCAGATATAAGGAAAGAATGATTCAGAACGGCTATAAAATATTGACATTTATTCCATACAAATCAGATCTACTGAAAGAAGGAAAGAGATCTGGCGCATATTTAAATCTGTCATATAAATCGACGTGCGTCGATTACCACTCGACGTAAACGTCGAGTTCTTCTTGGCTGGACGTCGAGAGGAGAATAAGTAAGGTGCGTCGACTAAGGTGTGTCGACTTCTCCATATGCGTCGACTCAAAATCAGAGTAACGTCGACAACACATACGTCGAAATCTTCCTAGAGTTACTTCGACTCAATCTGAAGGAAACGTCAACTACATTTCGACGTTGCGTCGAATACTATTCGACGCATACTTACTTAACCATGTTTTTCTTTCATAGAATTCATATTTAACTTATTTCTAGGGGTTAAGAGAAATCATTTCCCCAACAATCTCCCCCTATTTGTCTTAACCCTACTTAGAGAGAAATTGTATTAGCATAAAATCAATCCAGCACAGCATTTGTATAGAAAAGAAATATGAACAAATTTTCAGAATCATATAAACAGATTTTCATGTTCATACCAAGTAGTATTCAACTATAGGGTAAGATATATCAGCATTGTTTTCAAATATTACTCAGGAGTGGTAGGAGGGGTCTTTCTCTTTCTCTTGAATACTACTGTTTTAGGAGAGGAGGGTTTCTCTTTCTCATTTGTAGGAAGTGCACCTAGCTCCCCCTGAGCAGATTGCTCCCCCTGGGATGGAACCTCCTTTAATCTTTCTCCAGTTCCAGTTCCAGCTCCACTATTATCTCCAGCTTCATTCATATCAGTATCCAGCTCCCCCTGATTTGTAGTTTCTTTATCTTTCTTCCCAACTGCTATATCTTCCTTTTCAGTTTCTTCTCTGCTTGCCTCCCCTTGTAATAGTACTACTTGACTTGCAACCTCTCTTGCTATATGAAGTACCTCTATAGTTTGTTCATCATTGTGTAGCTCAGGTAATATCTCATTCCCAAGGATTTTGTCAGATTTTGAAGAAGGAGGGGACTTGTGAGAGAGAGATTTAGGATTGGAGGGCTGCTCTTCATCTAGATTCTCCCCCTTCTTGACCTTCTTGGCCAGGGAGGTTAAGAAAGACCTTGTCACTCTAGAGGAAGAGAGAGAGGTCTTTAGGCCTTGCACAGAGGCACTGACCCCATCTATTTGGGTGTGCATGTGAAGGATGGAGGAATGAATTTGGGAGCAATGCTCATCCAGCATCACTTGGAATTTTTCAGCTGCTGATTTGATGCACTGAGTGATGAGGGCCTCAGTGGATGAAGATGTTTCATGGTGTGAAAGGTGAGGAGGTGATGGAGGAGGAAGAGGTGACAGAGGAGGAGAGAAGTGAGTTGATTCATGAGGTAAGGGTGATAATGGAGGTAAAGAAGATGGGAAATTTGGAGGAGGAAGAGAAGGAGAAACTTCTGTTTGAGCAGGTGGTTGAGAAGAGATAGGTAGAGTAGGAGTTGTGAGGGTAGTAGAGAGTATTTGAGTGGATGATGGTGGTAGAGAAGGGTTGTCTCTTTGAGGAGGAGGAGGAGAAAGAGGAGAAGGAGTTCTTTCAGGGATGGAACCAGGCTTAGGAATTTGCCTGGTCCACTTAGAAAAGAGAGCAATTGACATCCTCTTCCCTGGAGGAATGGGGATTCCTTTTGACCTACATAGGTCAGGGAAGGAGTGGAAGAGTACTTGGCTCATGATTCTCATGTAGGCATTTTCCTTGTGAGAGTATTTGTAAGCTATCATTTTGAGAAGACAGCTGGCCCCGTCCACCTTCTTCTTCAGCACAAGGGCCCCCATGATGTTCAGTTGCAGCTTGGGCACTGCATCATGGGCTGATATCTTGCATAGTAGTATCTTCCCTACTATGTCTGCCAGCAATCTGTACTCATCAGAAAAGTCTATCTTTTTCAGATGGATTGGCCTATCTTTTGAGAAATTCATGGTGGTGAGCAAGTGCTTGATTTCATCAGGTGTGAGTTCAATGGATTCATCACCTAATAGGGAAATAATTAAGACTTGTTTAGTCATTCTTTTTAGAGGCTCTTTTTCTTTCCTTATTTTATTTAAACAAAGATGATATTAGGATATACCTGATGGTAGATCAAAGGTGTCCCTAATATGTTCTGCTGAGATTGAGACAGGTGTCTCATAGATTGTTCCTTGAATTTCTCCTTGTTCAGATATTTGAACATTAGTTGTCAGCTCTGTGAGTTCTGTTTCCAGGAGCTTACTTCTTCTGGAGATAAGTTTGTTCAGGCCAGCTTCAGTAAAGAGAGCAATGATGCTCTTGTAGTTTTCTGCGGCTGCTTGGAAGGACTCAAGGTCAATGTCGAAGCATGAGTTGGTCTTTGGAGCCATTTTAGGTTAGTGAAAGAGAGAGGAAGAAGTCGGCTGGTCTGAGGAGCAAGAAGGATGAAAGATGCAGAGAAGTGAAGGCTTCTAACTGAAGAGACTATTTAAGTCAGGTGAAGCGTCGAAACTGGGCTCAAGTCCAGGCTTATTCGGTACTTCCGTGGATGTGACCGAAAATATTTTGGTATTGCCGCTCGTTTTCATGAAGTCGACGTTACGTCGAGAGGAATTCGACGTGAGCGTCGATATAGTCTGACTTGGGATGATAGGATTTCCTATCGACGTATGCGTCGAGTGGAGTCGATGCATGCGTCGAATTTACTTATAGAGTTGAGTTATCGACGGTGCGTTGATTAGAGATCGACGTGACTTTTAATTTTCCTGAAGAATTTAGGTGTTTATCTCTACCTAGTTCTAAGTCAGCCTTGGACTAATTTTTACAGATAGTTTGATTGGTTGTACCAGCATTGTTTGGCAAGGTGGCCAGTTTTGTTACATATGTGGCACTTGATTATCTTATTATTATGATAATTTGAGTTTAGAGAAGAATAAAAGGGTTGATCAGAATAGAAAGTTTTATTTTGGTTAGGATAGAAATTTTGGTTAAAATGGGAATTTTGGTTACCATGTTTAGGATAGAAATCATGATAGAGGTGTTGATTAGGATAGAAATCATGATTGGGATGAATGGGTCCTGAATATGGGTTAGGATGAAAGGCTTTTGGAGGAAAGGTATTTAAGTTGCTCTGAACTTTTGTGCGTTGATATCTATTCGACGCATGTTGATAGTTGCGTCGATTTATATTCGGCGCATTCCTTAGATTGGGTTGATCTGGTATCGAAGCATGGAGGAAGTTGCATCGATTGGATGTCGACGTATCTTTATTCAAGCGTCGAGTAGAGGTCGAGGCATCTAAGAGGGTACGTCGAGTAGAAGTCGACGCATTATCATTCATGCGTCGATATGAAGTCGATGCGACTGTTTCTTCATAAATTTTCATTTTATCTTTTTCTGTTTTTACTCCTTTGTATGTTGTTTCTTTTGGTTTAGTGGTCTCTTTAGATGAAGTTTGTGAGTCATCAGCTGAATAATATGATGTTTCATCAAATTCCTTTATTTCCTTGAAGAAGTGTTCTTTCTTATGTTGTGATTCTTTTTCTTGGTTTGCTGATTGGATGAGTTTAGTGAATTTTACAGGGCTCATCCATGCAGGCTTGTTGGATGGAATTATGCCGATTAATGGATCAGCCCCTAGCCCAAGATTTTTGTGTCTTATTGTTTGTTTTTCAGTGATTTCTTTAAGAGTTTGGCTTCTCATTTTTATTGATTCTTCAAAGGCCTTTGCCTGAGAGACCTTATCCTTAAGGAACTGATTTTCTATTCTAGCCCTTTCTATTTCCTTCTCTCTTATGTTAGCCCTTAATACATGATCTATTGAGCTTATATCCTTTTTATTTCTTTGGTTCTTGACCATATGAATTTGTTCTTTTAGGTCATTGATTTCTTGTTTAGCTTTTAATTGATCTAGACACATTCCCATAAAATCATTTCTAAATTTATCACTTTCAAAATCTATTTCATCAAAGATGCTTACCTCATCCTTATCCTCAGATTCCTCTATGAGAATAAGGCTATTTTCTTTTTCATCTTCAGAAGATATGCTTTCTTCTGATCCTGTCTCACTCCAAGATTTAGCACCATCATCATTCTTGGGGCCTTCAAAGGCCATCAAGCATAGGTCTTCTTGCCTAGATTCTTCATTATCACTCTCAGAGGATGAACTGTCCTCAGAGTCTGTTTCACTCCAGGCTTCTGCAATAAAGCCTCTTTCTTTCTTCTTCCCCTTTTTCTTAAGATCCTTTCTTTTCAGATCTTTCTTTGTTTCAGCATTCTCTGGACATTCTGGGGCAATATGTCCAGGTTTCCTGCAAGAATAGCAAATAATTTCTTTAGTGGGAGTTTTGTCATACCTTGGTTTTGACTCCCTACTTTTTGATCCATCTGTTTTGACCCATTTCTTAAATCTTCTGGCTAGGAAACTGAATATTTCTTCTTCAGTGACAGGAATCCTTTCTTCTGTTGCCTTTAAAGCTATGTTCCTGTCTTTTGAGGAGATTGGAGTGTTTTCTCTTTTTTTCTTCTCTTCTCTAGTTTTTAGTAGTTGCTCATAGGATTTGAGTTTTCCTAAGAGAGCATCTGTAGAGATTTCCTTTTGTCCTCTTGTGTCTCTTATTGCCCATATTCTTGAGTCCCATGAATTGGGGAGGCTCATTAGCAATTTGTCATTAATCTCAGTGAGGGAGATCTCTCTATCCAAGTTTTTCAATTGGTTGATGATTAGGCTGAATCTGTCATACATCTCAGAGATACTCTCTTCATTCTTCTTTTGGAAGTTCTCATATTGGGAGATCAATAGGGCCTTCTTATCTTTCTTTTCATCAGCACTTCCTTCTACCATCTTTGTAAGAGCACCCCAAATTTCTTTGGATGATTCACAGTCAACAACCCTTTGAAAGATGTCATCTGAGAGAGTTGAGACAAGTATGTTCATGGCCTTTAGATCATATGTTCTAGCCTTCTTCTCATCTTCTGTCCACTCAGATCTTGGAACAAGTGTTTGTGTGACATTGCCACTTGCATCCTTTCTATAGGGCTTTGGGGGACCTGTCACAGTAATATTAAACAAGTCAGCATCAATGGAGTTCATATAAATTCTGATTCTTGTTTTCCAAACTGCAAACTTTTCAAGATTGCACATTTGTGGTCTGGTGGAAGCATAATCTTTGATTTGTTCCATGTGAAAATTGATTGTTAGAAAAGTATATATATATATATAAATAAGAGGTAGGATCTTTTTGATCAAGGAGTTAACCTTTTTAGATAAACCTATCTCTGATACCAATTGAAAGTGCACAGTTTACCTCACTAGAATTCTCTAGAGGGGGGTGAATAGAGATTAGAAATTATTTTGTGCAAAGTTAATATATATATGTGTATGATCACAGATTATAGCTTCCCACACACCAACAAGAATTAAACAAGTAAAGAAAGTAAATGCAAGAAAAGAAATCACAGCACAACACAAGAAAATATAGTGGTTCCCCAAACTTTGGGTAGTCCACTCTTCTACCCCCTTGGTAGGAATTCACTATCTTGCACTGAGTCTTTTGATAAGGAGACTCTTAGAACCACCCTGAGTCTTTTGACAAGGAGACTCTTAGAACTACCCTGAGTCTTTTGACAAGGAGACTCTTAGAACCAGTACACTGAATTTTTTGAAGAGAGATTCTAAAAACTCTTTTACAATATTTAAGTAAGAATAAGAAAGAAGAAAGAAATAAGAACAAGAATGAATCTTCTTCCTAGCAAGAAGATTGGAAGCACAAGAACTGAATTAAATCTTTCTTCTATAGAGAGAAGAAGATTTGTAGCTTTTCTCTCTTATGTGAGAGCTATCAGAATTTGCAGCAGAGTGGCTTCAGAAGAAGAAGGAGAAGATGAAGGCTTTGTCTCTGCAGCACACTATCACTTTTCTCAGCTTATCTCTCTATTCTTTTGGGAGCTTTTCCTCTATTTCAAATGTATATGGTAGATCACTTGTTCTAATTTTTCTGCCGACCTCCTCTTTATTTATAGCTCTGTTAATTCAAAATAATACTATAGGAGGATAATCAATTATCAGTCAGAGAAATAGAAAGATGAAAATGTTTCCATAATATTTATTTCTGTAGAAGGAAAGAACTAATTCTGATTTCAAATAATGTCCAAATAAGTTTAATCAAATTAGCCAAGAATCAGATATAAGGAAAGAATGATTCAGAACGGCTATAAAATATTGACATTTATTCCATACAAATCAGATATACTGAAAGAAGGAAAGAGATCTGGCGCATATTTAAATCTGTCATATAAATCGACGTGCGTCGATTACCACTCGACGTAAATGTCGAGTTCTTCTTGGCTGGACGTCGAGAGGAGAATAAGGAAGGTGCGTCGACTTCTCCATATGCGTCGACTCGAAATCAGAGTAACGTCGACAACACATACTTCGAAATCTTCCTAGAGTTACTTCGACTCAATCTGAAGGAAACGTCGACTACATTTCGACGTTGCGTCGAATACTATTCGACGCATATTTACTTAACCATGTTTTTCTTTCTTAGAATTCATATTCAACTTATTTCTAGGGGTTAAGAGAAATCATTTCCCCAACAGATGTCCTTGTCAATCTCGACGTACATGAAAGCGTTCTTGACGTCGAGCTGCCAAATCTCCCATCCACTGAACGCCGCCAAGGCAATGATAAATAGAACTGAAGTCTTTTTTGCCACCGGACTAAAAGTCTCCTCGTACTCTTCACCGTACTGCTGCGAGAACCCCCGAGCTACAAGGCGAACCTTGTATCGCTCGATACTGCCATCAGCCTTCTTCTTAATCTTGTAGACCCACTTGCATGTAACAGGAGTGGTGCCCTTGGGCTTGGGCACAAGAGACCAGGTATCATTCTTCTCGAGAGCTGCCATCTCTTCTTGCATCGCAACATCCCACTCCTTCACGCCTCTAGCCTTCTCAAAGCTCGATGGCTCCCTCTCATCTAAGGGACCAGTGAAGAAATATGAGACGAAGCTCACTGCGTTTCCTCCTGTATAGCGATCAGGTGCAACGATCGCTTGCTTTGACCTCCTCAGCTCCTTTCCCTGAACCGCATTATCTCCAGCTGCTTCTTCCCTAACTCCTCTTCCCGACGTGCTAGGAGCATCGCTCCCCCTGCTCCCTGAACCAGAAGCCCCCGTCTCGGAACTAGAAGGAGATGGATCACCTGGTGACACAGGTAGCTCTACCCGAAGATCCTCCACAGCTTTCTCTGGCATTTCCATCCTGCTCTCTGGTAGCTCCACATCAGAAGACCCCTTGTAAGATGTCACCTCATCAAACATGACGTCGTGAGATACCACAAACCTCCGCGTCTCTGGGTCCATGCACTTCCATCCTTTCTTCCGCTCATCGTATCCCACGAAGACTAGCTTCCTTGCTTTCGCATCTAGCTTCGTCCGAGGAGCATCGGGAACATGCACGTAGCAGGTGGAACCAAACACCCTAAGGTGTGCCACGCTTGGCTTCTCCTTGAACATCATCTCATGTGGAGTCAACAAGTTGATGGGACTCAGAGGCATCCTGTTGGTGACGTTGGCAGCACAAGACATTCCATCCGCCCAGAAGGACTTTGGGATACTCTTGGCATGCATCCAACACTTGCAGGTCTCAGTCAGATGACGGATCTTCCGCTCTGCAACTCCATTCTGCTGTGGAGTATGTGCACAAGTGAGCTCCCTCCGGATGCCTGCCTTCCTGCAAAAAGTAGAGAACTCACTGGAGGTGAACTCCCCTCCGTTGTCAGTCCTCAGCTTCTTCACCCGCAGTCTTAGCCGACCCTCCACGAGCTCCTTGAACTCCACAAACTTGGCAAACGCCTCCGCCTTCTCCTTCAGGAAATATACCCAGACATATCTGGTGTAATCATCGATCAACACCAGCATATATCTGCTGCCTCCGAGGCTTGGGGTAGCAGTTGGTCCCATCAAGTCACCGTGGATGCACTCCAATGGCGCACTGCTCCTCGTCTGCGACTTGTCAAACGGTAGTCGATGAGACTTGCCAAACTGACATCCCGCACAAACATGGCCTTCTCCGTAGGAAGATAGACTTGGCAGGCCCTTGACCAGACCTCTCACCGCCATAGCTTTTAGCGTGTCCATCCCTACGTGCCCCAACCTCTCATGCCATATAACGACATCATCATTCGTCTTCATCTTGTCGATAAAACGAACAAGTCCTTTGCCCGTCTCCCGACATGGACGACCTCGGCCTTTACGGCCTCAAAATTGCGTAGAAACTTCACTTCTGTTGGGCCGAACAGAACGTGATACCCAACGTCTACAGCGTTGGTCACGGAGAAGAGGTTTTTCCTCATACTAGGCACGTGATAGACACTCTTCAAAGTAAGTTGCCCTCTATCACTGCCCAAGGAAACAACCCCCACCTTCTCTACTGGATGCACTGTATTATCAGCAGTAATGATTGCATTGTTACCTGTATAGGGCTGTGCAGAAGAAAGCTTGGTCTCGTCTCCGGTGAGGTGATGACCACACCCCGAGTCCACGATCCAGTCTTCCAGATAGTTGATAGGAGCAGAGGCTCCAACAGAAGCCGAGAAGGCTACTCCCCAACCTCCTCCAAAGTGCCTGGCCTCAGCTTCCTCCTTCTCCGCAGTATGCCCAGCTTGGGTGACTACCTTGCAATCCTTCTTGATATGGCCATACTTTCCACACTTGAAGCACTTCGGACCTTCCCCCTTCTTCTTCCCGTCAGCCTTGGGAGCATACCCCCTTTCCTGCTGCCCAGAAGTTGAAGGCCCATAGCCTCCTCCAGCGGTCTTCTTCTTATTATCCCACTTCTTCTTCTTCACTGAAAAGAGCACTTCGCCATCTCCCCCAGCCACTGACACTCCCGCCATCTGCCTTGCCAAACTTTCTTGCGATGCAAGCAAGTTCTCCAGCTCCAACAGAGAAGGCTGATTTGCCCATCCCTGCACCGACGTCACAAAGGCAACATATTCCTTCCGCAAGCCGCAAATGATGTGCCTCTTCAGCTTCGCCTCAGAGATAGGCTCATCAGGATCCAATGCTGAGATTTCAGCGCACAAGTTCTTCATCTTCAGAAAGAAAGTGGAGATAAAAAGATCACCCTGAGCCGACCTTGCCAGCTCATTCTCCAAAAACTATAGCCTCGCTACATTCTTCTTATTAAACAGCCCATCCAGGGCTCTCCAGATCTCCGCAGCTGATCCACATTCCAGAATGTGATCAAACAAATCAGGTGAGATTGCCCTTTTCAGAGTGAACTCTGCCTTCGCATTCGTCCTCCTCCAAGTTCTCACCTCAGCCCCATTTTCCCCTTCCGGGACAACTTCCTGCGTCTAATCTCCTCCAACTACCTCCCAGAGGTCCTCACCTAGAAGATAGATTTGCATACACGACTTCCACTTCTTGAAGTTAGTCGATGTAAGCATCTCAATTCCAAGACCCCTCGCTTCCATTGCTCTACCACTGGTTCCTTCTTCACAAAGGCGGTGGCTACTCTAAGTCACTCACTGCTCAACCACTCCAACCTCCCTCTGACACCATGTGAAATTTTTCGAATATTTATGAAGCGAGCAGGAGTTAGTCAACTTAGAGTTACAAACCAAACAACTAGAAGCAAATGGAGGAAAACAAACGGTCTTTATTGATAGCAACTTCAAATTACAACAAGGCAAGGCATCCTGGGCGAGACATGATTTCGCCAGCACAAACACCAAAGGAAAAGAAACAATGTTTGAAGACAACTTGAGACCGCGCGGTCTCCCTTGCGACCTCTGCAACTCGCCAGACCGCAACCCGCTGCCGACCTCAGAACAACACTAACCCGCTGATCAGACCGCACAATTCCTTTCCAAACTCCTGATTCTTCCAAACTCCAGCACCACAACTCCAAGCCGCAGACCGCCCGAACACTTTCAGAGGAAGAGGTGATCACTGCTGCCCGCACTATCCACATAAGCTGCACAAAAGAAGTTCAATCAGCAGACCGCTCGGTCAGACAAAAAGAGACCGCAGGAAAAAAGCGAACTCAGCTTACACTTGGTGTGTCTTTTTATTGCTGCCGATGGGTCCTATTTATAGGCGTGAGACCTGATCCTGTCACCACCCTATAAGATAGGATCACCACCCACCAGACCATGCGACCTGACCGGTCACACCGCGCGATCAGCAACAGTACTCCTGCTTCATTTTAGTGAACTCGCCAACTTCAACATCAACCATGAGAGACCGCCACGCTCACAGCAGATCGCGACTCCAAAGGAGATCGCCAGACCGCCCGAAGCTGTTCACCCCCTGTGTTCGCCAGAGACCGCGAACACATCCAGTTCGCCATCATACCACGAACTCCTGTCCGCATGCCGGTCTCCTCCTGAGACCGCGAACAGCGTCCAGCTCGCATACCAGTCTCCTCCTGAGACCGCGAACTGAGACCGCACGACTAAGGCCCTTAGTCTGCGAATACCACCAGAATGCCCGGTCAGCCACCAGACCGCATTCTGGAGAAAACCTGGATCAAGCTGTGCGGTCACACCAGACCGCCACAGCCTTGAGGAAGACATCACACAACGTGGTCAGAGACAGACTGCGCGGCCTTCACCTTCAGCCGCCTTGAACCCATACCAGCCATCATGCCAGGAGACCGCAACTAGGCTTAGACCAGCCAGACCGTAGATGCAGACCGCCAGGTCGTGCGGTCACGTCAGACCGCCCGACCTCCTCCCAGACCGCCCAGGTCCAAAAGCCCTCCAAACTTCCACTTCAACAATTTCAAAAGTCTGTTCCCGGATTGTTCTGCTGGTTAGCCTGTCTTCCTTGTTGGAAGACCGGGCGGATTGTTCTTATATGACCGTCTATCCGGGCGGTCTGTCTTGGCGATCTGGCAACTTGTCTGAAGTCGGCCAGTTGGTTCTTGGTTTGCTCCTGGTGGTCTAAGGAAGGAGTACCATTATGACCGCGCGACTTGTGCGTGGTCTCGTGTTCGTGCGACCTGTGCGCGACCTTGTCTGTTGATCTATGTCTTGGTCGGATGATCGTCCAAGAGGTCTGATCGCGCGGTCTGCCTTATGAGACCGCTGATGATCTGACGGGTGGTGATTGTATCTCTCCTTGTGCGGTGACAACATCCGTCTACCCGCCGATAAATAGAGGTGCAGGGCCCCTCATTCCTAACGAGAACTGTAAGAACTGAGCCTGGGTTAATTCGTGCGGTCTCACTTTGAGGTTGGGCAGTTTCGGAAGCGAGCTGACTGTTTGTTGTGTTCACAGGTTTGCGATCAGCAGGTTGCGGTCTTCTTCCTTGGTGATTTCCAGCGGCTTGAATAAACAGTTCGACAGCGGTCTGTCTGCGAACTGGTTTATGTTCGTTCTTGTGCTGTTCGCAGTGAGCTCAACGATCAGGCGACCTTCAGCGGTTAGGTGATCTGAGTTGCGGTCTGGCGACAGCTTAAGTTCTTTGTTCCAATAAAGCTCCAGTTCGTGCGGTCTGAGGTGGCGGTCTTGCAGTGCAGGCAGCTTGTCTGTTTTTCTGTTCGCGCAATCTCAGGACAAGCCAGGCGACTTTTAGAGTCGAGTGGTCTGTGCAGTCTCAGCTTGTCTAGCCGCCAGATTTGTTTTGGTGTGTTTTGTTCTTCTCGTCTCCGTGATTCTGATGAATCATGTCTCGCCATGTATGCCTCGCAATTTAAATGAAGATTGTGTTTCAATAAAGTTTCTTGTGTTGCTGTGTGGTACTGTGGTTGTTTGGCTTTAACTCAGTTGATACAACTCCTGCTTACTCCTAAACGATTCAAATTCAAATATTTTAACAGTGGTTCCCCAAGACAGTGTGTCTATGGATTGCCCACTTTCTCTCTACACCTTTCTAACAGTGTGTTAGACAAGGAAAACACCTCCAATCTCAGCTCCAAGAGTTTACAATACAGATCCCTCAAGATCTCTCAGGTTTGCTCTAAACCCTACCTCAGGCCAACCAACTATACCAACTCAGAGTGCTCCCACTCCTACAGCTCTGAAATCCCCTTGATTTCCTACCTCAGGCCTTTCAAGAGACCCTACCTAAGATCTGCAGAGAGATCCTACACTCAAGCTTTTAGCTCTACTTCTCAGGCTCAACAACCCTACAACCACCCAGGCTTAACAGCCTTACAACTCAGGCTTACCAGCCCTACACCTCAGGTAGAATGCCCTACAATCTCAAAACATAAGTGTTCTTACAGGGGTTATAAAATTTTCTTACAACAGATGACAACAATTATGTTTGCTTCAACTTAATGTCTTCTGCTGTATATTCACAGATGATGCTGCCTTGAAGCAGGGCTGAATGGTAAATCTTCAGACCTTGCTCTTATCTGATCCTCCTCTTCAGTAAACGAGGAAAGATCACCTTGCTCTTTTGGATAGAAGAGCTATATTCTCTCCTTATATCTTCTTGCAGGTTCAGGAAGCAGAAGGAGAGAGCTTGTGGAAGTCGTCAATGGAATAGTAGAAAGCTTTCACCTCTTTTCAACACTTAGCACACCAGCCCTTTCTAAAATGCCCTAAGTTGTTCTTTTATGCCTCTTCTATCTTCAACGACTATATGGAGGGACCTGACACAGTATGGAGAAAGATAAAATACTTTATCTTGCTTTACAACTATTTGCACCAAAAGCAAATCCCGCCAGTGTCGTCTTTCAGATTTGAATCTGTCTCAGCAGTTGGGCTGAGACAGTCTTCTTTCTCAGCGGTTGAGCTGTCTTGGTCTTAGCGAATCCGCTAAGACAGACTGTCTTCTCAGTGGATTATGTCTAACAGCAGCTCAGCTGAGGAAGACCCCTTCTCAGCGGCTCCTGGCCTCGTCCCAGCGGTTCAGCTGAGATAGTGAGCTCGTATCAGCGATTTTGATAGTTTACCACTGACATTATCCCAATGCTTGGAATAACTTAACCCTGTATAGTCATGATGCAAAATAAGGTTTATCAAATACAATATGTACTTAGCATTATGAGTGATTCCTGTTGAAACCAGAGAACCAGTTTCGATGTTCAAAAGGGGGATGCAGCTAACCCTTACTTGATCCGACCTAGAACCCTTGACCAGTTGCTAAGAACCGAGAGACCTTGCCCTTGAAGAACACCTGAGTCCAGAAATGGACCCCTTAAGCTGCAGCGTGGAGGTCCCACCAAACACCTGGAAGCTCACAAGGAACTTCCCCTCCCAAGCCAATGCTGAGCCTGTGTACCTTGGAGGGCACTAAAGCTCACCTCACCACCAACGTCACTAATAAAGGGGGCGGGGGAGGGGGTAGTGCTTCCTCACAAGACACACGCAAGGGAGAGGGGGTAGAGACCAACCCTTCCCAAGGTGCCCAAGGGGGTCTATTTATAGACTTCCCAAAATTGGGCTGTGGATAGTCGAAATTCTGCTATCCGCAGCTCAACCACTAACCTGGATGATCAAAACAAGGGGGGTGGGGGGGGGGGGGGGGGGGAGTGGAGGACGAGACGTACACAACCCCCTTGTCGGGGGTCGAATGAGTGGACCGAGTTCCACCGCCCTGGCTGGGCGAGTGGACCTCACGGTCCACTCCACCCTTCGGGCGAGTGGATCCTTGGTCCACTCGCCCAACTGCATGGGATGAGTGGACCACGGGTCCACTAGTCCACACCCTTGGGCGAGTGGACCCTTGGTCCACTCGCCCCCCCAATAGGGCGAGTGGACAAATGGTCCACTCGCCCGGGTCCTTGGGCGAGTGGACCAAGGGTCTACTCGCCCGGGGCCTTGGGCGAGTGGACCCAAGGTCCACTTGACCAAGGAAATCTGCCCCCCGGGCCTTCTCTTTTTGGTCTTTGACGATCTCCGATGGTTCGGTCTGCTGCTACATAGTCACCCTCTCTACCACGACCTCATCCGCATCGGGTCACACCAGCTCAGAAAATATGAGGGTTGTACACAATCCCCGCTCTTTACGAGCTTGCCTTAAGCTCGGAAAGAAAGTCCAACCCACCTATTTGATGAGTAGGTGGGACCTTAGTGGAATCCACGAAGGGCCCTGCCAACAAGATACTCCTGCCGAGCTATTCAGCTGAACCTGACTTGAGGCGGAAGGCGAACCTTTCTCCACTTAACAACCCTCCTGTGAGCCGAGCTCAACTGGAGGTGGAGAAAGCTCAACACCTTAGGTCGAACTAAACTCGACCTGAGGTGGAACACAAACTCAACACCTTTAGTCGAGCCGAACTCGACCTGAGGTGGAAGGCAAACCTTTCTCCAGATAATAACCCTCCTGTGAGCCGAACTCAACTGGAGGTGGAGAAAGCTCAACACCTTAGGTTGAACTAAACTTGACCTGAGGTGGAAGAAAAACTCAACACCTCTAGTCGAGCTGAAATCGACCTGAGGTGGAAGGCAAACCTTTCTCCACTTAACAACCCTCCTGTGAGCCGAGCTCAACTGGAGGTGGAGAAAGCTTAACACCTTAGGTCGAACTAAACTTGACCTGAGGTGGAAGAAAAACTAAACAACTCTAGTCGAGCCGAACTCGACCTGAGGTGGAAGGCAAACCTTTCTCCACTTAATAACCCTCCTGTGAGCCGAGCTCAACTGGAGGTGGAGAAAGCTCAACACCTTAGGTCGAACTAAACTTGACCTGAGGTGGAATAAAAATTCAACACCTCTAGTCGAGCCGAACTCGACCTGAGGTGGAAGGCAAACCTTTCTGCACTTAACAACCCTCCTGTAAGCCGAGCTCAACTGGAGGTGGAGAAAGCTCAACAACTTAGGTCAAACTAAACTTGACCTGAGGTGGAAGGCAAAAAATTTCTCCACTTAACAATCCTCCTGTGAGCCGAGCTCAACTGGAGGTGGATAAAGCTCAACACCTTAGGTCGAACTAAACTTGACCTGAGGTGGAAGAAAAACTCAATACCTCTAGTCGAGCCGAACTCGACCTGAGGTGGAAGGTAAACCTTTCTCCACTTAACAACCCTACTGTGAGCTGAGCTCAACTGGAGGTGGAGAAAGCTCAACACCTTAGGTCGAACTAAACTTGACCTGAGGTGGAAGAAAAACTCAACACCTCTTGTCGAGCCGAACTCGACCTGAGGTGGAAGGCAAACCTTTCTCCACTTAACAACCCTCCTATGAGCCGAGCTCAACTAGAGGTGGAGAAAGCTCAACACCTTAGGTCGAACTAAACTTGACCTGAGGTGGAAGAAAAACTCAATACCTCTAGTCGAGCCAAACTCGATCTGAGGTGGAAGACAAACCTTTCTCCACTTAACAACCCTCCTGTGAGTCGAGCTCAACTGGAGGTGGAGAAAGCTCAACACCTTAAGTCCAACTAAACTTGACCTGAGGTGGAAGAAAAAACCTTTCTCCACATAACAACCCTCCTGTGAGCCGAGCTCAACTGGAGGTGGAGAAAGCTCAACACCTATGGTCGAAATAAACTCGACCTGAGGTGGAGGAAAAATCAACATCTTCCCAAACCAACTGTGGGCGGAGAAACATTCCACGTCCTAGGTGCTTACCTCACCTGGAGGCGGAGGAACACATCCATCTAACAAAAGCAACTGGGGGCAGAGAACCAGCCCACATCCTAGGTGCTTACCTCACCTGGAGGCGAAGGAACTCAACCATCTTACCAAAGCAACTGGGGGAAGAGAACCAGTCCACGTCCTAGGTGCTTACCTCACCTAGAGGCGGAGGAAATCAACCATCTTACCAATGCAACTGGGGGCAGAGAACCAGTCCACGTCCTAGGTGATTACCTCACATGGAGGCGGAGGAACTCAACCATCTTACCAAAGCAACTGGGGGCAGAGAACCAGTCCACGTCCTAGGTGCTTACCTCACTTGGAGGCGGAGGAACTCAACCATCTTACCAAAGCAACTGGGGGCAGAGAACCAATCCACGTCCTAGGTGCTTACCTCACCTAGAGGAGGAGGAACTCAACCATCTTACCAAAGCAACTGGGGCCAGAGAACCAGTCCACGTACTAGGATCTTACCTCGCCTGGAGGCGGAGGAACTCAACCATCTTGGCAAAGCAATTGGGGGCAGAGAACCAGTCCACGTCCTAGGTACTTACCTCACCTGGAGGCAGAGGAACTCAACCATCTTACCAAAGCAACTGGAGGCAGAGAACCAGTCCACGTCTTAGGTGCTTACCTCACTTGGAGGCGGAGGAACTCAACCATCTTACCAAAGCAACTAGGGACAGAGAACCATTCCACGTCCTAAGTTCTTACCTCACCTGGAGGCGAAGGAACTCATATATCTTACCAAAGTAACTAGGGGCAGAGAACCAATCCACATCCTAGGTGCTTACCTCACCCGGAGGCGGAGGAACTCAACCATCTTACCAAAGAAACTAGGGGCAGAGAACTAGTCCACGTACTAGGTGCTTACCTCACCTGGAGGTGGAGGAACTCAACCATCTTAGCAAAGCAATTGGGGGCAGAGAACCAGTCCACGTCTTAGGTGCTTACCTCACCTGGAGGTGGAGGAACTCAACCATCTTACCAAAGAAACTGGGGGAAGAGAACCAGTCCACGTCCTAGGTGCTTACCTCACATGCAGGTGGAGGAACTCAACCATCTTACCAAAGCAATTGGGGGCAGAGAACCAGCCCACGTCCTAGGTGCTTACTTCACCTGGAGGCAGAGGAACTCAACCATCTTACCAAAGCAACTGGGGGAGAGAATCAGTCCATGTCCTAGGTGCTTAACTCACCTGGAGGCGGATGACTTGCTCTTGGAACCGATCTGCGTAGCTTCCCAATGTCTCCCCGTGCTTTTGTTGAATCAAGAACAGGGATTCTGGCCCTTTCCTCCCCTTCTTTGAGGTGGAGAACTTCAACAAGAAACTCTGAAGCAGATCCTTGAAGCTATAGATGGTAGCTGATGGGAGTTGGTGGAACCAGTCTTTTGCCTCTCCCTTGAAAGTGATGGCGAAGAGCCTACACTTGGAGGCGTCCATCATCTGCCCGACTGAGACCATGTCCTCAAACAACTGGAGGTGCTGGAGAGGGTCGTCCTTCCCTGCGTAGTAAGACATGTCCGGTTCACTGAACCCGTCTAGAATGAGAGCCGAGGTGATCAGCTCGCAGATGGGACTACCCCATCCTCCCTGGCGAATCGAAGGCGTTGTCATTACCTCCTCACTGGGATAGCCGGTCCTAGGAGGGCTATTGAAGAGAACTCTCGCATGGAGACCCAAGCCTTCCCCTGTGACCAGCTCCTTCCCTTGCTGATGCGCTTGCTCTGCCTCCATCGGAGATGGCGAGGCGAGCACGGGTGCGGGTGGTGTCGAGCACTCGCCGTGAGGGGGGAGTGCGACCCGCAAGAGTTCCAAGATTGACTTCCTGAACTCATCAAAGTCCCTTTTCTTCACGCACTTGCTGGTAGGGGGTGAGTCCCCCAACTCATCGATTCCAGCCATGAGACTTACCCAGAGCTTTCCGAACTAGCTGCTTCCACATTCACCGCACCAGAATGTTGAAACCAGAGAACAAGTTTCGATGTTCGAAAGGGGGATGCAGCTAACCCTTGACCTGAGCTAGAACCCTTGACCAATTGCTAAGAACCGAGAGACCTTGCCCTTGAAGAACACTTGAGTCTAGAAACAGACCCCTTAAGCTGCAGTGTGGAGGTCCCACCACACACCCGGAAGCTCACAAGGAACTTCCCCTCCCAAGCTAATGCTGAGCCTGGGCACCTTGGAGGGCACTAAAGCTCACCTCACCACCAACCTTCACTGATAAAGGGGGGGGGGGGGGGGGAGGTGGTAGTTCTTGCTCACAAGACACACGTGAGGGAAAGGGGGTAGAGACCAACCCTTCCCAAGGTGCCCATGGGGGTCTATTTATAGACTTCCCAAAATTGGGCTGCGGATAGCCAAAATTCTGCTATCCGCAGCTCAACCACGAACCTGGATGATCAAAACAAGAGGGGAGGGGGGAGGGGAGAGTGGAGGATGAGACGTCCACTCCCCCCCTTGCTGAGGGTCGAATGAGTGGACTGAGGTCCACTGCCCTGGCTGGGCGAGTGGACCTCACGGTCCACTCCACCCTTCGGGCTAGTGGACCCTTGGTCCACTCGCCCAACTGCATGGGGCGAGTGAACCACGGGTCCACTCGCCCACACCCTTGGGCGAGTAAACCCTTGGTCCACTCGCCCCCCACTCGGGCGAGTGGATCAATGGTCCACTCGCCCGGGGCCTTGGGCGAGTGGACCCAAGTTCCACTCGACCAAGGAAATCTGCCCCCCCCCCCCCCCCCCCCCCCCCCGGGCCTTCTCTTTTTGGTCTTTGACGACCTCCGATGGTTTGGTCCGCTGCGACACGGTCACCCTCTCTACCACGACCTCATCTGCGTCGGGTCACACCGACTCGGAAAATATGAGGGTTGTAAAGTGCCTCTTCAAATCAAGGGAACATTGAGAGAAATATTCCCAACTATCTCACCCTATTTGAAGAAGGCAGAACATACACCAATGCTAAGATACATAACCATAAAAAGAACTTATCATGATAATGTATTGCATATTTGGCATTACAGAGAATGTCATGATAGATTATTCATAATTTTTTGACAACATAACAACAACATTGTTTAATCAGAACAATTACATTGTTAACTATATATGTATAGGCACCACGAAATATATAAAGCATTAATATCGAATAACATTAAGCTTGACTAAAATTGGCCTATAACACAAACTATTAATTCAACAAAATTATCACTTTCATTTCTGCCAGAATGTTGATACATAGTTCAAATTACAATTTGATTTAATGAAAAACTAAATACATAAATCTAAGTTTTTCTCCTCTTTGATGAAGTTGAGAATTCAGCATTATAAACAACAACCTCCTTCCCTTTAGTAGTAGCCTCCTTGTCTTCAGCAACAACATCCTTTTCTTTAGTAGCATTGTCCTTTTCTGCATTAACAACTTCTATTTTAGCTTGCTTCCTTTTGTTCCCTTGCCTCTTGAAGTAATGGTATGACTTTGGAATGTATCTAGAAGGCATCCTTCCTGGGTTGTGCTTCCACACAAGATTCTCCTTGAAGATTCTTTCCCTTTTTGTGTTTCTCTCAAAGTGCCTTATCCACTCTTCAGCTGAATATATCCTGTCTATGTCCTTGCAGACTTATCCATGGCACAACCAGGCATTAAGAATAATGATGTTGGAGTCCTCACTCCAGCACGCATAATCAGGGTCATTTCCCTGCTTTTCCCTTTTCTTAGCCATGAATTCTTCAGCTAGCAACACTCCTTCTCTTTCCCTCCTTTTTGAAAGCTGGGCATTTTGAGCTGTTTTAGCTTGTCCTTCAAAGTCAAAGTCTTCTTTTCTATAGTTGTCCAGCAGAGGAAGATTTAGAGCTACCCATGTTCCTTGTAGCACTTGGAGAGCTAGCTCAGAGTTAGTTTCAGCATTGGCCACCTCCCCCTTTCTGGCTTCTTCAACCACTTTAGCATCTAAGGTCTAGGAGGCAGTTGCAACAGACCCTGAGAGGGTTTGGAAGGCATTTTCTAAGTCAGATTTGAGATCATCCTTCATCCTCTCTGCCTCTCCAATCATTGTTATAGCTATTTTCCATACAAACTCTTCAATGTGATTAGAGGCTTTCTCTATCACCTCATCAGTCTTGCTAACATAATTCTTGACATATCTGAGGTCTTGCTGAGATAATTTGTAACATCCCAGTTCGAGCTAAACCCTACACGAGTCACTTGGAGATGCTTGTGCTAGGTTGAAGTCTTGAGATCCGAGTAGTGCCATGGGTGTGCTCTAATCTCCAGGAGTGGGTGTAACCCTCACCCATTGAAGTTAGGAAGCAAATGGCCAAGGATTGGTAGTAGGGAGCTAGCGCCAGCGGTAGCTTCAGCTAGCGCCAGCGGTAGCTTCAGCTAGCGCCGACGGTAGCAGCCGAATCAGTGCCCGTGACTTTTACATGGTGGATGGCCAAAATTGCCTTAAACTAAGTTAATACTGGAGTTGGAAGCCAATAGGAAGATGGCAAGTAGTGTGGAGTTCTAACATAAGAGTTGAAAAGATGGAATTGCGATTAATGCTTTTTAATGCACTCTCCCTCTTCATTCTCTCTTAAAACTAAATGGCTGAATTCTTAATCAAAGGACCAATTCATCTTCTTCTTCGTCTTCTTTTTCTTCTCTTTCTTCTTTTTCTTCATCGACTTCCTCATACCTCAAGGCTTTAGCTTAGGGTTCTTGAAGGATCAAGCTTGGAGAAGGATTTGGAGCTTGGCCGACCACCTCCCGGCCGCCATGAAGATGAGCTCCAACCTTGGCCGAAAAATAAGGTGACTTCCGACCCCTCTCCCTTGGTGCTAGATCTTTAGATCAAATTAGGAGAGGCGTTGAGCTCAAAAGAGCTTCGCTTGTGAGTTAATGGAGCTTCCTAGGAAAATACCAAGCCAAATCTTTCATTTTAGGGCACCAATTGCCGTGAAAATTCCTTTAATCACTTCTTCTCTTCAAAAGGAAGAGATAGGATTTGATTTCATTGAAATCCATGGTCTAATGAGGGAGTATTGGAGGAGAGAAAGTGAAATGACCTAACCCTTAATTGGGGAAGATGATGAATAGTCCATGATAAAAAGAGCTTTAATTTATATATGATAGCAAATACTTAACTTGATTAATATTAGAAATATTAATAATACTTGGAGTCCAAATCTTAGGGAAAGAAATAAAATGTATCTGAATTAGAGCTGGGCTGCCAGAGAAGAGATTTGGAAATGAATAACAGAGGATCTGCTCTGTTAAGCTAGCGCCCGATGGTAGCTCTACCGCCAGCGCAAGCATGTCAACTTGCTGACGGGAAGGCATCACTTTCCATCGAGACTTAATGTCGATGGGAAGGGATGCTGGTAGGATCACAAGCGCCCGACGGTAGCGGTGCCGCCGACGCTAACGTGTCGAAACATCGACTGGGAAAGGCTATGTGAAAATTGACGGGAAGGTTTAGCTTCCCACCAACTGATGCTCAAAAGTATATCCGCAAATGATAACGACAAGTGTACCGTATCGAGAGTAGTATAGGTTTATAAAACCAAGGTCGTATTAGACTCGAGGCTGTCAAGTACTTTTACTTCCGAAAAACAAACTATTATTTTATCAAATATAATTTTGCGAGATAATTTTTAATTAAAATCAAAATAATGAAATAAAGAAATCTAACTTGAAGAAAAGCGCACTTCGAATGAAAAATTATTAAATGAGATATATTATAATCCGATCCATGACTGTGGAGATTCCCGGATTATGAACGCACCACTCTCGAGGATATGCCCACGTGAGATTAAGTTGATCGACCGAACTCTCGTTTTATAATCAAAACCCCTAAAACTCGCTTTAATGAGGTGAATCCCGCTATAAGATTTGACTCCTATCAAAAAGATTTACGCCATCCTCTCTCGAGGGTTGCGATCAACTCCTTTTATTCCTGAGCGATCAATTCGTACTCACGAGCCTCTCGGCTAACTAGAAAATGAAAACAGATACGAAAGTACACACATCGATATATGAACCTGATATAAATCACGAATAAATTGAAGGAGGAAAAGAAAGATAAATAACGAGAAAAGATATTTTCATCCGAAATTTGCAATTTTCAAGATCTAAATAATTATCTACTTAACATTAAAATGAAAAGATAAAAGGAATGGGAAATACTTTTCATTAAAATAGAAATTGAATTACATAAAAAGAGAGGTACAAGAAATTGAAAGCTTTGCATGAAATAAAAATCTAAGACTACATTGCATAAATTGAAATTGCACAAATTTGAAATTACATGAAAATAAAATCTAAACTAATAAAAACAAGAAAAAGTACAAGTAAGAAGAAACTTGCCCCAAAAGGTGGCAGAGGGAAGGAGTTTCGACCCAAGAAGGGTGAAAAAATGGACCCTAAGAGATCTGGAGGAGCTGCCTTTAAATAGGCAAAATTTGGGGTTACATGCCCTCGGTCACGCCCGTGACCAAGGGCGTGATCGGTGCTGGTGCAGAGAGGGCGCGTTCTGGAGTTATTGTAGGCATTATGAGCGGGCCACGCCCTAGGTCACGCCCGTGACCTAGGGCGTGTAATCTTTGAAACTTCTCCTGGCGAGAATGCTTCGGCGGGAAGGAGGCGCGGGAGAGATCACACCCGTGAATTGATTGTCATGCCCCTGGTCATGCCCATGACCTGGGGCGTGTAACTTTAGTCGATGTGGCAGGCTGATATGATTGCTGGAGGAGGGATCTGGGCGTGATCTGGGTGTGCATGATCGGACACGGGCGTGACCCATGTGTCATGGGCGTGAACTTGGAGGAAATCATGTCATGGCTTCAGGACACGGCCAGCTGAGATGGAGGAGGGTACACGGGTCTGACATAGAAAGTCACCGGTGTGACTTAAAGTACACGAGTGTGTACCACGAAATTTTCACGGATTGATCCCGAAACACGGCAAGAAGTCTAGAACACATCTTAGGCTGTCACGCCCTTGGTCACGCCCGTGACCTTGGGCGTGTACTTGCAATTTTTTGGCAAAAGTTCCAGTAATCCTGCAACACATTAAATAACTTGAAATTAGTGAACAATTATAAAGATAAATGATTATTTAAGTAAAATAGACGTAATATTTACAAATTCATATTAATACTACCTAAATACTATACTAAAAATAGGTCTAAATACTACTCATCAAATATCTCCATACTTAAGCTTTTGTTATTCGAGAGCAAAAGAATGAGAAATATTTATAAGACATGAGTAAAATTTTCAATTAAACTAAAAATTTATTAAATCAAAAGAAAGTTAAAAATAAAATTAGGGATTTAAAAGATAAGTCCTAAATTATGAAAATAAGATGAATAGAGAGAAATGTTTAGCCAAGAATTCTCAAATTATTTAACTAGCATACAAAATTGGGTAATTTGCAAACAAAATTAGATTAGAATTATAAAAACTCCAATTTTAAAGAATCTTACGAAGAATTACAAACTACTACTTATGCTCTCCCCATATTTTAATTTAAAACTAAAATCAATAATATTGGCTAAAGGGTTTTGGTAATCATGAAGATTGTTTTGATTGGAGGTGATGAATTTTATCCTCTCACCCCATCTTTTTTCTTTTATTGTATCTGTTTAGGAAATGATGAATTTTATCCTCTCATTTTCCATGACATATAATCTTTTCATATTATTTTTCATAGAGGGGGGTGGGGTGCATATTTTTAGGAAATAATGAATTTTAACCTCTTATTTCCATGACATATGATCTATTTATTTCTCTTTTTTTGGGTAGGGTTAAAATAAATTCTAGATTAAATTAAAACATTTTGAGAGCAACTATAGTAAATGAAAAATTTCGTAGGAATCTAAAAGTATGAGGTAGAAATAATTAAAGTCTAAATGTATTAAGCACAACTACTACAAAAATGAGACTAATTAAAATAAAATAGAAAAAGTGCTAAATAAATTACTCTAATCAAATTAAGATCATAATAAATTCCTTAAAACTAAATCACCTAAAAATTAAATTTTACTAATTATGATAAAATAAAAGATTAGCAAATTAAAAATGCTTATAAGTAAATTCTCAAATGTTTGATTTTGGAAATAACAACAACCAAAGTTAGGGTACGCTATTGTTATATATATATATTTTGAATTTTCTATGTTTTGAAATTTAATATTTTTTTTTGGATTTTTTTAAATTTTTGTAAAGATTAGTAAATACACCCCCATACTTAAAATTCAATATTATCCCCAATGTTGAAAAATAAGCATGAAGTAAAAAAAAACATGAAAAAAAGACTAAGAGAGGGAGATGAGTACGTCCCTGATTTGGAGACGGAGAGACCACCATGAATACCTGTACAAAAATAAAATAGCAAAACATAATAAATAGAAATATTTTTGGTAATTTTATAAGTTTTATATTTTTTTCTTTTGCAAATTTTTTTTATGTTTTAATTAGTCTTGAACTTCCCAAGGTCTACCCATTGAAGGGCTCGCAAGGTACTAGGAGTTGTGATGGGATGATACCCCAAAGCTCCCTTTCTAAGAATTTAATTTAGACATAAATTTTTTTTGAAACCAAAAAACAAAAAAGGGGGAAAAATAAGAAAAGAAAGATAAAATTAATAGTGTTTCCCCTTTTTGAAATATCGACAAAAATTCCCTGGCAACGACGCCAAAAACTTGATGCACAAAACTATCTCCACAAATGATAACGACAAGTGTACCGTATCGATAGTAGTATAGATTTATAAAACCAAGGTCGTATTAGACTCGAGGCTGTCGAGTACTTTTACTTTGGAAAAACAAATTATTATTTTATCAAATATAATTTTTGGGGATAATATATTATTAAAATCAAACTAAAGAAATAAGGAAATCTAACTTGAAGAAAAGCGCACTTCGAATGGAAAATTATTAAATGAGATATATTCTAATCCAATCCTTGACCGTGGAGATTCCCGGCTAATGAACGCACCTCTCTTGAGGATACACCCACGTGAGATTAATTTGATCGACCAAACTCTCATTCTATAATCAAAACCCCTAAACACACTTTAACGAGGTGAATCCTGCTATAGGATTTGACTCCTATCCAGAAGATTTACGTCATCCTCTCTCGAGGGTTGTGATCAACTCCTTTTATTCCTGAGCGATCAATTCGTACTCACGAGCCTCTCGGCTAACTAGAATATGAAAACAGATCCGAAAGTCCACACATCGACATATGAACCCGATATAAATCACGAATAAATCGAAGGAGGAAAAGAAAGATAAATAATGAGAAAAGATATTTTCATCCGAAATTTGCGATTTTCAAGATCTAAATAATTATCTACTTAACATTAAAATGAAAAGATAGAAGGAATGAGAAATATGATGGTGACGACGCCCCGCCATATGTTCGTGACCAGTTCCTTGACGACGCCGACTCAACGCATTATTTTGATCGCTGCCGCAACACTACATTTGAAGACTCAGATGGATGATGCCACAACAACAATCATGGTGTACGTCATCGCCGCGACAACCATTTTGAAGAACGCCATCGCCGCACCGTCATGACGAACTCCATCGCCATTACAACCTTCGTCCGCGGCGCAAGACTAATAATTAATAATTATAATTATTTTATTATAATTATTAATTAAAATTTTAGATAGCTTTGTCTTTTATTTTGTACTTGTTTATGTCCATGTTTATTTTAATTTTGGACTGCGTTTAGCCATGCTCATGTTTTATTTTAATTTCGGACTGCGTTTAGCCATGTTTGTTGGCTAGCCTATAAAAGGCCATCTTGTATTAGATTTTATTATTGAATGATAAGAAAAAAACCTAATCCCTAAATTTCCCTCTTGAGTTTCTCCCTCTCCTAGCCACCCCCTCTCTCTCTTCCTTCATTGGATTTCGGGCCCCTCTTGGCCGCGCATCTCTCTTCCCCCCTCCTATTGGCCGCCGACCACCACTTCTCCTTCGCCCTATTTCTTTTCTCCCCCAACTTCAGCCCCCTCTCATAGCCGCCCATCATACTCCCTCTTCTTGAGAAGTTTCGGCCAAGGTGAAGAAGGAAGAAGAACGGGTCGTGGCCCCGGGAAACCAAGATCCGGCGAGAAGCAATCAAGGCAGATGAGTTTCTCTCCATTCGATGCGGTTCCGGTGGATCCATTGAAGAACGAATCGGGCGAGTTCATGCTTGAGGATAATCCCATCTCAAGCGGTGTACAAAATTTCTACTCGTAAGATTTTCCCTCTTGTTAATTTCTTGTGGTGGTAAATTTTGGCGTGATCTTTGAATCACTTGGATAATCGTGGTTTTCTTCGATTGATTTGTGCGATCTTCTTAATTTCTTTTAATTTTCAAAGAGGATTGGTGAACCTTGACTTTTTGTTGGGAGAGATCTACCTTTTTTGAATCGTAATTTTTGGTAGATCTCTTGTGGTACAACTCAAGCTCGTTCGGATCGGGTGGGTCCTTTTAGTCGGGAAGAATATTGGCCTATAGCCATCTATTCAACCTCTAACGGCGTGACTACCTGTACGTTAGCATCTAATTGTTATTTATTGCGTTGTGTGTACATTGCGAGTATTTTTTGTGCGAACGTAAAATTTGGGAGCATTGAGAGGGAACACGTGTTTGTTCGTAGCGATCGTGTCGGAGACCGTAGCCTGCATCAAAATACTTTTCATTAAAATAGAAATTGAATTTCATAAAAAGAGAGGTACACGAAATTGAAAGCTTTGCATGTAATAAAAATCTAAGACTACATTGCATAAATTGAAATTGCATGAAATTGAAATTACTTGAAATTAAAATCTAAACTAATAAAAACAAGAAAAAGTACAAGTAAGAAGAATTCTGCCCCAAAAGGGGGCAGAGGGAAGGAGTTTCGACCGAAGAAGGGTGGAAAAATGGATCCTAAGAGATCTGGAGGAGCTGCCTTTAAATAGGCAAAATTTGGAGTTACACGCCCTCGGTCACGCCCGTGACGAAGGGTGTGTAAGGGGCGTGATCGGTGCTAGTGTGGAGAGGGTACATTCTAGAGTTATTGTAGGCATTACGTGCACGCCACGCCCTAGGTCACACCCGTGACCTAGGACGTGTAATATTTGGAACTTCTCCTAGCGGGAATGCTTCGACGGGAAGGAGGCATGGGAGAGATCACACCCGTGAATTGAATGTCACGCCCGTGGTCACTCCCGTGACCTGGGGCGTGTAACTTTAGTCGATGTAGCAAGCTGATCTGATTGCTGCAGGCGGGTTCTGGGGCGTGATCTGGGGCGTGCATGATCAGACATGGGCGTGACCCATGGGGACGGGCGTGAACTTGGAGGAAATCATGTCATGGCTTCAGGACATGACCAACTGAGATGGAGGAGGGTACACGGGCGTGACATAGAAAGTCACGGGTGTGACTTAAAGTACACGGGCGTGTACCATGAAATTTTCATGGATTGATCCCGAAACACGACAAGAAGTCTGGAACACATCTTAGGCTGTCACGCCCTTGATCACGCCCGTGACCTTGGGCGTGTACTTGCAATTTTTGGGCAAAAGCTCCAGTAATCCTGCAACACAGAAAATAACCTGAAATTAGTGAACAATTATAAGGATAAATAATTATTTAAGTAAAATAGACGTAATATTTACAAATTCATATTAATACTACCTAAATACTATACTAAAATACCCCTTCCCGTCGACATTTAATGTCCACGGAAAGGGAGTTGATAGAATCACTAGCGCCCGACGGTAGCCCTACCGCCGGCGCTAGCGAGTCGATGGGATGACGGGAAAGGTTAACTTCCCATCGACACTTAAGGTCGACGGGAAGGAGTGCTATTAGAAATACTAAGCGCCCGATGGTAGCCCTACCGCCGGCGCTAGCATGTCGACTGGTCGACGGGAAGGGATAACTTCCCATCGACCCCCAATGTCAATGGGAGGGTGTGTCGACTGGATCACTAGCGCCCGATGGTAGCGCTACTGCCGGTGCTAACAAGCAAAGAACTTTTGGTTCTCCTCCTTTGGTGGGGTAGGAGTTCCTGGATTCCCATATCAATTGGGTGAGGTGTAGATGAATTTTATGATCCTGAAATGGGGCATTTCGAAACACAATTGAATAAAGGATTTAGAGGACTCTTTTACATAAATGATCCCATAGGTTGATAATCTATCAGATGATTAGATTTGCGATAACAATATGTACACTCATGTTGGATTTCATAATTTTGGATAAATAGTAATAGAGATATTGTTGTTTCATTTGATAACTTGAAGGAGATATAAATGCTGAATGTGATGGCCGATGGGGTCGAAATTTTGTATGAATCATGTACATGCTAGTATGGGCCTGTGATAATAATTTTAGATTTATGCTGTTGAGATGTCTCTTTAAATAAACCTTCAATTGTTAGTTTATGTGAAATTGTAAAAAACATATGTTTATATAAATGCGCACATCGTTTGACAATCTATCGGATGTCTAGGTTGGTGATAACCTCTCAATAAGGTTGATAGGTTTATCGTGTTGGAACACGCTGTGATCTTTTCATGAGGATTGAATATTTGTGAAATGTTTGGGCTTACTTATGTAGCAAAAAATATTTATTTTTCTCTTTACGCACAAGTAGTCCTGCAGGATCTTGTAGAGTAATTTCCATGTTATACGCACGCCACAACACAAGAGTTATAACAATTCGGTACGGGTAGAATTGATGGCTTGATGCGGGTTATAAGACATGGTTATATCTTATGGTGAAATATTAGGGGCCCAGTTATTGGGGGCTTGGATGCTAATTAGTATCGATTGAACTGGTATGATGTGAAAAGTGAGAAGACTCCATCCGTGAGTCCTTGGGTGCTTGATAACATAGATTATGCATGGGAATTACATGAAGGTGCATGGTTTACACATGGTGGTGTAATGATCCTTGTTGAAAGATTGCTTATGGTAGATCTACGGGCTCGCCAGTCGTCACACCGACGGGAGATGGCTAATAGATCTTGGCCGGTTGGGCTGTGCTCTTTGTGTTTACTTCAAAAGACCCCTTCCGTGCCTAGCGACCGGTTGGGCTGTGCTCTTGGTGTTTACTTACCAAGACCCTTTCCGAGTCTAGTACGCAGGTGCTCCACTGTTGCGTTCTTAGCGTCGAGGCGTATGAAAGGCCTATGTCTGGTAGTGTGCATACCCACCTAGTAGTGGAGAAGCCCGTTCCACTGCCATCGGCTGGCCACGATGGGAGGGTCCTGAGAGGTTAGCTACCCTCAAAAAGTGGTAACTACTGGTCTATGTCAACATAGCAAATATGCATGGGTGTTTCATCATATCATAATTATAGCATTGCACCGCATAGGGTCCATCATATAAATTAGTATGAGCTCTTTTATATGATGGGTTCCAAATTGGAAACCTTAACTTATAAGTTTGTATGGGCATTCATATAAGTTAAGGTACATATTGAAACTTCAAATATACTGCTTACTTCTATACTTATACACTGCTAGTATAGATGTGCTTTTATATACATCTTGATACCTCTTTCTATTACTTGCCTTCTTGTTGTACTGTTGATATAATACATGCTAGATTAAGCACATCAGAATGTCACCTGCTTGTTATTTTACTGACTATATTGTAGCTCCTCTTCATTCCCTTCCGCCCGGTGCCTTAGAGTTGCCGGGGGAGAGGATGTGAAGCCACTTAGTCTTCATGACTAATGATTGTTACACCATTACTTTTAGGAGCACCCAGGTGGAGCAGTAGTGTACGACATAGGAGGACAACTAGGCCAGGGTGATAGGGCTGGTGACTACAATACCTGGGTTACTGCTAGTGGTGGCTATGAGCGATTGGTTGGGATGTTGCCTTAGGGCAAGTTTGTACTCTGATGATTAACATGAGCTTGTGTAGCTTCCTGTCATTTTGTTCTATCTGGACATTATTACTTAGTTGTGAATAAATAGCTTCTATTGTTTTTCTATTATTGATGGGTTGGCATGATGATATGTGAGAATAGCTGGCATGATAGGCATCTTGGGGAAGAGGGCTAGCTCGTGTGCTGACACTTTCGCAAGGCGGCTGTCCTAGGCATTGGACTCCCCTCGGCCATGTCTTGTGTTCCGGGAGGGGGGGGGGGTCTTACAAATGGTATTAGCTTGAAATGATCCTGAGATAAAAAGTCCATTATACCACTAGGCCACCCCTGCTAGCTATATCAGTTTGAGGATAAACTGATGCAGCGAAAGCGGTGGTGTGACCATGTGGGATTCACATTAAGTATGTCCGCTAATCCTTAGAACTAGGGCCAACCTAACTATGACACCGCCTTATTCTAATTGATCAAGATGCTTTGTGGCATATCCTAGTCAAAAGTCAACCTCAGGTTTGGATATGGTTGAGACGTAAGGACATACAAAGTGATTATGGGAAGAGTTTAGTGTGAGAGTAGATGTTCAAGTCTTACACTATAATGCGCATCTTGGCTTATTGAGAGATATTACCACTTCTTACCCAGACTAATAGGTTATCTGGAGGAAATGTTGATGCTCATAACTATTATTAAAGTAGTAGGAGATTCGTAAGCCTAACCGTGTTGCTGATAACCTGACACTTCATATTTTGTTGCATTATAGCAATCACCATGACGAATACCAGAGGTCGAATACGAATTTGAATCTGGAATTGGCCTATTTTGATTAGGTCACAAGTTGACCTTGGAAGGGATGTCGTAAATAGTAACCTTAAGGGCCTAAGAGGGATTAAGTGCAGGATAAAACTTCGATTCGAAGATGGTATGCCCTCACAATGGTGTGCGGATATAGGATGAATGTACCATGTTGGTGGTCGAAGAGACTCAACGCAGGAACTCCGGGGGGCTGATCTCTTCGTTTATTGGGCTAGTGACCTACCGACTGGAGATTTCTCAGGGAATTACAAATATTCACAATTTTCAACACTGGAAAGTGGCAATCCTTGAACAATTAGTTCATCTTGAGCAGGGTGAACTGCTAACACCATGATTCTGATCAAGAGGATATAAAATTTTGTCTATGGACGATTGGTATGACAATGGCAAAAATTTAAGTAGTAAATAAAGACGTGGTAACATGAGACTAGGAAATTAAAACAACATTAGTCTTTGAGGTTTCGACCTAGAGAGAGGCTATGTATGCCCGAGGTACAAATAACATGAACTTACGCTTTGAATTCCTCTCCGGATAATTACCCAAGGATTTGGAGGTTATTACATATCACCTTACCTTCCCTAGGAAGAGCTCCAGATTGGCGGAGTTGTTGGGAGAACATGATTCCCTTAAGTTTAGAAGTTTAATTGATAATCATTCGTGGTGAAGGTAACATGATTAGTATGACTCATTTGATGAATTGACATCTCAACTCTATCTTAAAATAAACATGTCTTGAACGGTCATTGGCGGAGATGGTAGGGCGCTTGGAATTGATTGGATTTGGTTTATCATATTGGGAATTATGCCTTACCTTCGGTGTCCGCATAACCAGTGTCGAAGAGAAATCATCTCGAACCTTGCACCATGGTTCATGTCAAGTTCAAGCATACATAAAAAGTACTGATTGATTGGATGTTATTTGTACGTGCTCTATTTACTATAAGGTGCAACGCGGTCACCGCCGAAAAATCTGATTTACTACATCACGACTAATATACAAGTCCGTCGATATAGGGATTTATAGGGTAAGAACCCTAAGTCGAGGGATATATGCCCCTAAGGATTGTGCCCAAACACGAGATGAATGTATCATATGGGTGGTGCTAGAAACCTAGTCCAATTGTACGAGGGCTTATCGCTTTGTTTATTGGACTAGTCATGTTTCGACTTGAGTTTTCCCCTAAATCTTATTTGGAAATGCTGTGTTGTAGACATATGATATCAAGGTCTTGTTATTCAAATAATATGTGAACGATGATGTTTATGCTTGGTCAGCGATTAAGACATTGTGGAATTTGTAAAAGGAGTTCACAATAGTATTCACTTCAGTGTTTGATCTGGAAAGAGGTTGCACATACTTGAGGTACGGATGGCAAAAACTTGTATGTTTAAATTATCAAAAGTTGTATAACCTGTCAGATGATATGAATCTCCACCTTGTAGGACGGAGTAAGTATGACATGCACAATGACTTCCCCTAAGTGAAGAGCAGTTGCAAATTGCCAAGAGAGGTATCCAATTACCTATGAAGCATCAAATTTTAGGGGAATGCACAAACAAGAAAGAGTTCATGTAACATTTTACCTCGACAAGGTAGAATCATAGAGGCTCTGTATCGTAACCCAATTGTTGAATAAGTTTTATGTTCACGATTGATGAGCCCATAGATGAAATGATTTAAATCATGAGATAAAAGTAGCACCAATTTTTGAATCCGGTACAAATCTAAGTAGGACCGAGAGTAGACAAAAGTAACACATCACTCGAAGTCACGTGTTATTAGAAGGGAGCGATGTGATTATAACCCATGCGAGGCATGGAGTCAAGATTTGCGTCAATTTGCTCTTTAGAACATGGTTCGTACTATCATCAGTTCAAATTGCTAAATATCAAATTGTGAGCCGTGATACAAAGTTCGAAGGGATCATAGAGAGTGATTCCATGAATTATACATTTCACTGCGTTAGAGTTATGACAGCTCACTATTGGTAGCGGTGATGGTTGATGTAATTAGAGGGACATGGTTTTATCCTGTGGTATATGGTAAGGACCCGAGTGGTAGGCCCTTGGGTGCTAATTAGTACCGGGTGCACTTATAAAATAAGAATTGAGTAAGGACTTGGTGGAAGTCCTTAAGTGTTTGTTAGCATGAATTGGTTATGAGGATCGCATGTGCGTGTAAGAATGGTAAATGATTGTATCGACCAACTGCTCGTGCATGGGTGAGGGAGATACAAAAGTTTGATCATGACGAGCAGAGTTACAAGTCCCTACCTGTACAAAATAACGATGATCTTCATTATGGTGAGAGACGTTCATGTGTCTTCTTGTACATAATTTTGATCACGACTTTTGTGGAGAATTATAAAGGTACACTTAGGGGAAATTTGGGGTGATGCACGATGCAATGTGGATAAGTAAGGCCAAGCACAAGGGTTAAGTGGGAGTCATGACATACTACACTAATAACCTCGCCAAGTGTACACCAAATTGGATTTACATAGTCCGACCTTCAACCCCCATAGCCTCAACCTAAATTTCTGGGACGAAATTGTTTCTACTTTTATTGGATTTGTAACATACCAGTTCAAGCTAGACCCCTCGAGTGACACGAGTCACTTGGATATGCTTGGGCTAGGTAGAAGTCTTGAGATCCTAGTGGTGCCATGGATGTGCCCTGGGTGTAACCCTCACCCTTTGAAGTTAGGAAGAAAATGTCCAAGGATTGGTAGCAGGGAGCTAGCGCCAGCGGTAGCTTCAGCTAGCGCCGACGGTAGCAGCCGAATCAGTGCCCGTGACTTTTACATGGTGGATGGCCTAAATTGCCTTAAACTAAGTTAATAGTGGAGTTGGAAGCCAATAGGAAGCTGACAAGTAGTGTGGAGTTCCAACATAAGAGTTGAAAAGATGGAATTGCATTTAATGCTCCTTAATGGTCTCTCTCTCTCTCTCTCTCTCTCTCTCTCTCTCTCTCTCTCTCTCTCTCTCTCCCTCTCTTCATTCTCTCTTAAAACCAAATGGCTGAATTCTTAATCAAAGGACCTATTCATCTTCTTCTTCTTCATCTTTTTTTTCTTATTTTTCTTCATCCTCTTCCTCACACCTCAAGGCTTTAACTTAGGGTTCTTGAAGGAGCAAGCTTGGAGAAGGATTTGGAGCTTGGACGACCACCACCCGGCCGCCATTAAGATGAGCTCCAACCATGGACGAAAAATAAGGTTACTTCCGACCCCCTCTCCCTTGGTGCTAGATCTTTAGATCAAATTAGGAGAGGTGTTGCGATCAAAAGATCTTTGCTTGTGAGTTAATGGAGCTTCCTAGGAAAAGACCAAGCCGGATCTTTCATTTTAGGGAACCGATTGCCGCGAAAGTTCCTTCAACCACTTCTTCTATTCAAAAGGAAGAGATATGATTTAATTTCGTAGAAATCCATGGTCTAATGAGGGAGTATTGGAGGAGAGAAAGTGAAATGACCTAACCCTTAATTGGGGAAGATGATGAATAGTCCATGATAAAAAGGGCTTTAATTTATATATGATAACAAATACTTAACTTGATTATTATTAGAAATATTAATAGTGCTGGGAGTCCAACTCTTAGGGAAAGAAATAAAATGTATCTGAATGAGAGCTGGGCTGCCAGAGAAGAGATTTGGAAATTAATAACAGAGGATCTGCTCTGTTATGCTAGCGCCCGGCTGTAGCTCTACCGCTGGCGCTAACATGTCGACTTGCTAACGGGAAGGCATCACTTCCCGTCGATACTTAATGTCAACGGGAAGGGATGCAGGTAGGATCACAAGCGCCCGATGGTAGCGCTACTGCCAGTGCTAACGTGTCGAAACGTCGATGGGGAAATGCTATGTGAAAATCGATGGGAAGGGTTACCTTCCCGCCGACATCGACGGGAAGGGGTAAATTCCCATCAACACTTAATGTCCACGAAAAGGGAGTTGATAGAATCACTAGCGCCCGACGGTATTCCTACCGCCGACGCTAGCGAGTCGATGGGACGATGGGAAAGGTTAACTTCCCATAGACACTTAAGGTCGACGGGAAGGAGTGCTATTAGAAATACTAAGCGCCCGATGGTAGCCCTACCGCCGATGCTAGCATGTCGACTGCTCGACGGGAAGGGATAGCTTCCCATCGACCCCCAATGTCGATGGGAGGGTGTGTCGCCTGGATCACTAGCGCCCGACGGTAGCGCTACTGCCGGTGCTATCAAGCAAAGAACTTTTGGTTCTCCTCCTTTGGTGGGGTAGGAGTTCCTGGATTCCCATGTCAATTGGGTGAGGTGTAGATGAATTTTATGATCCTGAAATGAGGCTTTTCAATGCAGAATTGAATAAAGGATTTAGAGGACTCGTTTATAAAAATGCTCCCATCGGTTGATAATCTATCAGATGATTAGATTTGCGATAACAATATGTACACTCCTGTTGGATTTCATAATTTTGGATAGATAGGAATAGAGATATTGCTATTTCATTTGATAACTTGAAGGAGATATAAATGCTAAATGTGAAGGCCGATGGGGCCAAAATTTTGTATGAATCATGTACATGCTAGTATGGGCCTGTGATAACAATTTCAGATTTATGCTGTTGATATGTCTCTTTAAATAAACCTTCAATTGTTAGTTTATGTGGAATCATACAAAGCACATGTTTATATAAATGCGCACAACGTTTGACAATATATCAGATGTCTAGGTTGGTGATAACCTCTCAATAAGGTTGATAGCTTTATCGTGTTGGAACACGCTGTGATTTATGCATGAGTATTGAAAATTGGTGAAATGTTCGGGCTTACTTTTGTAGAAAAATATGAATTTGTCTCTTTATGCACAAGTAGTCCTGCAGGATCTTGTAGAGTAATTTCCATGTTATACAAACACCACCACATAGGAGTTATAACAATTCAGTATGTGTAGAATTGATGGCTTGATGCGGGTTATAAGATATGGTTATATCTTATGGTGAAATGTTAGGGGCCCGGTTGTTGGGGGCTTGGATGTTAATTAGCATCTGTTGAACTGGCATGATATGAAAAGTGAGAAGACTCCACCCGTGAGTCATTGGGTGCTTGATAACACAGATTATGCATGAGAATTACATGAAAGTGCATGGCTTACACATGGTAGTGTACTGATCCTGGTTGAAGGATTGCTTGTTGCAGATCATCGGGCTCGTCAGTCGTCACACCAATGGGAGATGACAGATAGATCTTGGCCGGTTGGGCTGTGCTCTTTGTGTATACTTCCAAAGACCCCTTCCGTGCCTAGCAACCGGTTGGGCTGTGCCCTTGGTGTTTACTTCCCAAGACCCTTTCCGAGTCCAGTATGCAGGTGCTCCGCTGTTGTGTTCTTAGCGTCGAGGCATACGAAAGGCCTAGGTCTGGTAGTGTGCATACCCACCTAGTAGTGGAGAAGCCCGTTCCACTGCCACCGTCTGGCCACGACGGGTGGGCGCCTGAGAGGTTAGCTACCCTCAAAAAGTGGGAACTACTAGTCTATGTCGACATAAAAAATATGCATGGGTGTTTCCTCATATCATAATCATTGCATTGCTTTCATCATATCATAATCATAGCATTGCACCGCATAGGGTCCATCATATAAATTAGTATGGGCTTTTTTATATGACAGGTTCCAAATTGGAAACCTTAACTTATAAGTTTGTATGAGCATTCATATAAGTTAAGGTGCGTATTGAAACTGCAAATGTACTGCTTACTTCTATACTGATACACTGCTAGTATAGATGTGCTTTTATATACATGTTTATACCTCTTGATGTTACCTGCCTTCTTGTTGTACTAATTGATATAGTAATTGCTAGATTAAGCACATCAGCATGTCACCTACTTGTTAATTTACTGACTATATTGCAACTTCTCTTCAATCCCTTTTGCCCGGTGCCTTGGAGTCGCCGGGGGAGAGGATGTGAAGCCACTTAGTCTTTGTGACTAATGGTTGTTACACCACTACTTTTAGAAGCGCACCCATGTGGAGCAGCAGTGTATGACACATGAGGACAGCCAGGCCAGGGTGACAGGGCTGGTGACTACGATAGCTAGGTTACCGTTAGGGGAAGATGTGAGCTAGTGGTTGGGATGTAGCCTTAGGGCAAGTTTATACTCTGATGATTAATAGGAGCTTGTGTAGCTTCCTGTCATTTTGTACTGTCTGGACATTAGTACTTAGTTGTGAATAAATGGCTTATATTGTTTTTCTATTATTGATGGGTTGGTATGATGATATGTGATGCACAGACGGTAAGTGCACCGGTCTCTCAAGTAATAAAAGTGGGAGCAAGTCCCCAGGTATCGATCTCTCGAGGAGTGCAGGTAGGGAGTGTGAGCTCTATTCGAGAGAATTACTGTAATGGTGAAACGAATCGAAAGGGGGATTTTGTGGTTGTGTTTTTACGCTACAAATAGGAAATAAAATGCGGGTCGCCTTCACCACGTCTCTCGGGTGGATCACCCAAATGGGTAATATGGTGGATGGAAGAGCAACGAGGGTTGCAATCACCTCTTCACCAAGCATGCTCCTAGTAATAGCTAGGACGACACAACCACACAACCAGAAGTAGGGAAGCAGTAAACTAAGCATACCACATATGTAAAAACCACAAACTCAAGCACAAAGACAAGATTAATAAAACTAAGAGCAGTGGATTTTACACATCAGAACCGCATTCCTCAAGTTCATAAACCAAATTACAACAAAGGAAGGGAGGAAGAAATACAACCGAGCATACGAAGGCTTGCCGGGATTCGTGATCGGACTCAAGGGTTGTCAGTCCTTGTCCAACATCGGTCCACGGTTGACGTCCAGGGTACGGAGAGGAGTTGTGAATTCCTTATAGTGAGCCCGTCTTCTTCGCTGATCTTTGCTGGTAGTACTCTTGCCGGAAACTTCCCATAATGCAACATGAAATGGCCGAAAATGGAGCTTGAGAGGCGGCAACAATGGCGGTAGCAGGAGACAAAGCTATCGCAAGAGTTCCACAAAGAAATGGTGGTCGGAGCCTCTCTCCCAAGGTGGGGCTCAGATGAGGGCACGAAATGGATCTCTCCCTCTCCTCCCGACGGCTCCCGCTTGAAACGAATGAAAAAAGAATGCTTAGGTCAGATGTTCCTGCGCGCTTAAATAGAGGCGTTAATTTAAAGAAAAGCACGACCATGCATTTTGGGACTTGCGATTGGAAAAGATAAATAACCCTTGGAGCTACAGGAAGGTCGTGCGTTTTTGTTCACGCACGAGCATTATGCTCGTGCGTGAACAAAAACGCACAGGGTAAGACAGGCTACCAATTTTTCATGCTTCCAGGTAGGTCGTGCATTTTCCTTCACGCACAATTGGATTCAATCGTGCGTTAAGAAGAACGCACGATGAACATCATCACATACATCTCTGACTAAATCACACGATTGCTTCGACCGTGCATTAATAATAATCGCACGGTTGTGCTATTTACCCAGGTTGCAATGCTCAGCTCAAGAGTATAATCCACCTGAACACAATCAAAACCATAACACCAATCCACAGAAAATAGCTCCAACCACAGGGCTAACACCCAAATTTATAGCACGACTGGCATGGGGAACCCACAGAGGCATATGATGATTAAAATTCTGCTTGCACGAAATAAAATTCGAACTAGCAATCCGAGAAGGCAAGTATACCTTTCGAACTGTAGTATAGGAACACAAGTGTCGTATTAAAATCTGGGAACCGTTGATTACTTATACTCAAACGAATTACTATTATTTTATCTTAATAATTTTTTGGAAGGTTTTGTTTGCTAAGTTGAAATAAAAGCTGGATAAAAGTACGGCTAAACAATGATTAAGAAATAGCACTCGATCTTGACTTACTTCGGCTTAAGTTGATCAAAATTCAAAAGCAAACTTAAAACTTAATAAAGTAAGGGTAGCTTGACCGCGGGGGTTCCTATAGTTTGAACAAGCTTCTCTCGAAGATATGCCCAACTGAGTTTAGGAAAATCCGACCGAACTCTCGTCCCGTATTCGAATACCTAAAACTCGCTTTAAGTGCTGAACCCCGTTATTGGATTTGACTCCAATCCAGGAGATTTACGTCATTCTCTCTCGAGAAATGCATGCAACTCTCTTTACTCTTAAGCGCTCACTTCAGACTATCGGCCTCTCGGCTAGCCAAGAATGAAAGCAAAGGTGGGGACTAAATATCGATATTATAGCTCCACTAAATTTTAATTAAGAGTAAATCTAAGGCTCAAGACTTTAGAAAGTGAAAGAGGGCTAAAGGATCATAACTTGATCAACTCATCCTCAGATCATCAAGATCGAGTACTATGAGGATTTAGTTACTCATGGTGGAGGGGTAGGAGAGAGAAATGAGGAAGATATTAAGAGAACAAAAACATACGATTTTTATTAAAAGAGAGTTCAACTGAGGATACATTTGCATGGAAACCCTACTAAACATTAGCAATACACTATGAAAGGAAATTACAAGGGCATTACAACATTCATATGAAAACTAGAAAGAGAAGTGCATTGAAATAAGAGAGAGAGAGAGAGAGAGAGAGAGAGAGAGAGAGAATACAAAAATAACATGAAAATCACTGAAAATAAAGCAGTAGCACCCTTTCTCTCTGGAAAAACTTGATGGGGAAAGCTTGGAGGTCATCCCAATTTATAGAAAATTTTCTTCCTCGGTCACGCCATAGGTCATGCCCGTGACATGGGGGCGTGACTTGTTTAATCAATTCTGCGGCTTGTATCAGGTCCGGCGCACGATTCTAGCATGATTTGATGGGTCACGCCCCCAGGTTATGCCCGTGACTTGGGGGCGTGGCTAATTCGGTGGTCAGCTAGTCATGGGGGCTGGTACGCGATCATGGGCACTGGCGGCTGGCTGACGTGGCAGTCACGGGCGTGACTGGAAGCATGCCCGTGTAACTTTGGGCGTTACCAATTCGGTGGTCAAGCTAGGCATGGGCGCTGGCGGCTGGCTGACGTTGCAGTCACGGGTGGAAGGCACGGGCGTGACTGGAGGCACGCCCGTGTAACAGAGGCGTGTCCTCCATTTTTTTGCGGCTGGGCGAATCTGATTGCGCGGTGAGCTGTCACGCCCGTGTACTTTGGGCATGTCTGACCAAAACTTCTGAATTATGACGGCAGCAACTTAACTGCTAATAGCAACTTACACGCCCTAGGTCACGGGCGTGACCTAGGGCGTGACCTAGGAAAATTTGCATTTTTGACCTAAAAATTCAGAAAACTTAAGTTAGCACTAAAAATAGGGAAATGACCAAAAATTGCATTTAGAGAAACAATAATAAGCAAAAATTAAGAGTAGATAACCTAAAAATAACCTAATTAAACTAACTAGAATTAGCACTATCAAATTCCCCCAAGCTTACACTTTGCTTGTCCCCAAGCAAAGAAATATGCATTAGCTAATAAAAAGGTGACTAATCAAAAAGATTTAATTATGCTAAACACGAGTACCTTGCGAAATTCTAAGTATGGAGAATAGTGAAAAGGAAACCTAAAATAAGTACTTTATTTAAGCTTAATTTGTATACCCTTTACTAACAAAAATTAATCATCCAAAATTTTAACTAAAAAGTTTTTAAATAAAATTAAGCAAAGTAACAAGTGAGAGAGTGCATTGAATTGTTACTAAACCCTAAGAGACAAATTATAATTATATCATTCTAAGAACAAGGATCTAAATTCATACCCAAAACTTAACTATTCTACTTTTCTTCTTTACTTAGCTAAAGCAAATTTAGTAGCATGAATCAAGAGGACTTTATTAGGACCGAAATGTTTGGTTTAGGCATATGATTTGGAATGAAAATCGAAGATAAAAGTTGTGGTTATAGTCACACTAAACCATAAACATGAGTTTTATAAAAATTTCGATATGAATGATAAGAGGCAATCCTTCATTATAAGCATATAACATATTTTCATTCTTTCTCTTTCATAGCCATTTTATTTTTTATTTTTTTTGAAATTTTAGCAAAGATAACTAATTCAAATATGCTTAAAATATCTTTTTTTTGAGCAAATTCTTTTCTTTGAAGCTCTCCATGCAATAAACCAATCGCACTATTTAAAAATTTAAATAAAACTCAAAGTGTTAGTGTGATTTAAATAGGTTTGGAAATTTTGGCTTTGGTGAAAAATTTGATAAGTGGAGGTGACAATAAAACATGGGAAAAGGCTCAGAAGAGGCTAACAAAGGGTTTCTTTTTAAGGGTTCGCATGAAGGCTCAAACTTACACAAAAAATGGCCTCAATCATTTTCATTGCTCCTAAATTTATTTAAAGCATAAGTATTGAAGGATTTCAAAAAGTAAGCCCTAGATATTAAATAATGACTAATGAACTTATCCTGAAAATAAGAATAATAAGCGTCTAGGATTATTCACATTTACTACACTAATCAAAAGTTAACCTTGTAAAATATATCTAAAAATGAAGAGGAAAATAGTGGATGAAGAATTTTTAAGAAAGTAAAGAAGATAAAAGAGAAAACGATAAGGAAAGTACAAGATTTTAGAAAAACTTTTCACATTAACATGCTACCTGGAATTAGAACACTACATGAGTCAACAATTTACTTGTGAAACATAATTAAAAAGTTGGATTAGAAATTTTGAAATTAACTAAGGCTATATAAAATATTTTGGGAAAAACAAAACATAAAGCAAGGGGTACTATTGATTTTACCAAAATCTAATTTAGACTACTAAAACAAAAGAAAAGAAAAGAAAAGAAGACATTCTCCCCCAAGCTTACGATAAACATTGTCCTTAATGGAAAAGGAGAGTGAAGGAAGGGGTAACTAAGAAAAGAAACTAAAACTGAAAAACTGAAACAGGCACTTCCCTAGATTTATGGGCTTGAAAGGATGTGTGATGCCGCTCCCCCTTGTTGGCGCTTTGGATCTTCATGAAATATCATCTTGAATTTTTCTTGAAATCAGCAACGTTGGAGCAGGCGATCGCCGAAGTTGAGAGTATCGGAGCCGCCCAGGGCCAAAGAAAAATTAAAACAACAAATTTTAAAAACCTTGGGTTGCCTCCTAAGAGCGCCCTCTGTTTAATGTCGTTTGAGCTCGATTAAAAGAATATAGTTCAAAGGTAAGTCCAAATTATTATAGTCCAGACAAAAGAAGTTTTTCACTGTCCATGTCAACATTGTCACCAGAAAAATAAAGTTTTAGACGCTGCCCATTAACCTTGAAATCACCCTTATCTGAGCGTGATATCAAAACAGTTCCATACGGATAAGCTTCCTTTACATTAAATGGACCTGACCATTTAGACGAGAATTATAAAGCAATACTTGGTCGCCTGGTTTAAATTTTTTTGGGCGCGTTAAATTTTTATCGTGAAAGAATTTCGTTCATTCCTTATATAATTTATTATTTTCATACGCATTGGAGCGCCACTCGTCGAGTTCGTTGAGTTGGAATTTTTGAAGATCGGCGGTGGAGTGGGGATCAAAATTTAAAAATATAAGGGCCCAGAAAGCACGATGTTCTAATACGACAGGTAAATGGCATGATTTCCCATATACTAACCGATACGGTGTACAACCGATGGCGGTCTTGTACGCTGTTCGGTAAGCCCATAAAGCATCGTCTAATTTATATGACCAGTCCTTACGTGAGGTGGAAACAGTCTTTTCTAAAATATGTTTGATTTCTCTATTCACTACCTCGACCTGGCCGTTAGTTTGGGGGTGGTATGCAGTTGAAAGCTTATGTGTAACGCCATACTTAAAAAGTGTTTTTGCAAGTTGTGCGTTACAAAAGTGCGAACCCCTATCGCTAACGATGGCCCTAGGAGTACCGAATCGAGAAAATAATTTTTTTAAGAAAATAATAACGACTCGGGAGTCATTAGTAGGAAGAGCTTGGGCCTCTGCCCATCGAGATACGTAATCTACCGCAACTAAGATGTATTTATTCCCATGGCTAGATGGAAGAGGACCTACAAAATCAATTCCCCAAAGGTCGAAAACTTTGCACTCGAGGAAATAATTTTGCAACATTTCATTTTTATTAGAGATATTGCCGGACCGTTGGCAGCTATCGCACCGACTCACAAAAGATTGGGCATCTTTAAAAAGGCTAGGCCAATAAAAGCCTGCACTTAGTACTTTGTGAGTGGTCCGATTGGCTTGATAGCGCCCACCAGTCGGTCCTTCATGTAAGTGTTTTAAAATATTTTGTCCTTCTTCGAAAGAAACACATCTCCTTACTACTTAGTCTGCACAAACTCAAAACAGATATGGGTCCTCCCAAAAATAATTCTTCAGGTCAGAAAAGAATTTCTTCTTTTGTTGATAGGAGAATTCTTTTGGGAGGACGCGAGCTACTAAGTAGTTGACGAAGTTTGCAAACCAAGGAGAAGGAGTAGTGTTGATTGAAAATAACTTCTCGCCGGGAAAATAATCATTAAAAGTTTGTTCATTTAAATTTTCAATAAACGAGTTATCTAATCTTGAAAGTTGGTCCGCGGCCAATTTTTCAGCTCCCTTTTTATCTCAGATTTCCAAGTCGAACTCCTGGAGGAGTAAGATCCAGCGAAGTAAGCGTGGTTTGGCATCCGGTTTAGAAAGTAAATATTTGAGGGCTGAGTGGTCCGTAAAAACGATAATTTTTGAAAGCGTAATATAAGATCAAAATTTGGCGAACGCAAAAATAACTGCTATTCTTTCTCTGTTGTGGTATAGTTCTCTTGTGCGGATGTAAGCGTTTTACTTGCGTAGAAAATAGGGTGGAAGTTTTTAGATATACGTTGTCCTAAAACAGCTCCCACCGCAAAGCTACTTGCATTGCACATGATTTCGAATGGAAGGTCCCAGACTGGAGCTATCATAATTGGCGCATTTATTAGCTTATTTTTGATTAATTGAAAAGCAGATAAGCAGGTATCATCAAAAATAAATGGAGTGTCTTTTTCTAAAAGATGAGTGAGGGGTTTGGTAATTTTTGAAAAATCTTTTATAAATCGCCGGTAAGAATCGGCATGTCCTAGAAAGCTTCTAATGGCATTAACGTTGGTTGGCGGTGGTAGTTTTTCGATCACTTCTATTTTTGCTTCATCGACCTCAATTCCTCTTGCTGATATCTTATGACCTAAAACCAATCCCTCCCGCACCACGAAATGGCATTTTTCCCAGTTCAGGGCGAGATTGGTCTCCTCACATCGTTCTAACACTTTTTCTAAATCCTGTAAACAAAAATCGAAGGAATCACCAAACACGGAGAAGCCGTCCATAAAGAACTCCATAATACTTTCTACGTACTTGTCAAAAATGGCCAACATACACCGTTGAAATTGTAACATCCCCAATCCTTCTAGACCCCTAGATGGTGTTAGGGCATGGGTGGTGTGCAGAGTGGCCACTAAGGCCCTTGGGCCAAGTGGAGTGTGCTAAGTGCACACCAAGGGCACAAAATCAACATAGCCCAATACCACTCCCTTAGGCCAATTGACCCTCAATTGTCCAATTTGACCTCACTTATGATGCCCTAACCACCAAGGGAGACCTATAGGATGGGAAGTGCAATTGGGTGGGACCCAATTGCATGAAATTGACCAAAGTCAACAATAGGTCAACTTTAACCAAACTAAATCAATTAGGGTTCAATTGACCCTCAAATGTTCAAATTGACCTTACCACCACACTCTAAACATTTTGAGGAAATCATTGGACCCAAAAGCCCCATCACTTGGTCAACCAGTTGACCAATTGGACCAAAGTCAACTCTAGCTCAATTTAGGTCAAGATCACACCTTAAGGCTAAATTGGACCAATTGGAGCCCCACCATGGACCAACCAATGTTGGGTGAGGTTAAGGGACCCATGACCCCCAAGTGGGGTCAACCCACTCACCATGGTTGACCAAAGTTAACCATGGTCAACATAGCCTTTTAATGTGAATTTCAAGCCCAAATTGAATGGGACCCAACCCCAATTAATTAACCCTACTCATGGACCTAAGTTCAAGGCATATCAGCCCTAGACTGAAACCTAGCTAAGCTTGATTAATCAAATGGAGGGGGGGGGGGACCAAAAGTTAATCAAAAAGCTTAAAGCATAAAGCAAAAAGGAAAAGCAATCACCCCCTCCTCCACACTCCTCCCCCAATCAGTCTTGGACCCTCCCCTGATTGCTGGGGGTCTGACCTTGACCCAGATGGAAGCAAGGAGGCTGGCAGATGCAGGAGGGTGGAAGCCATGGTAGAACCGAGGAGGCTCAAGTTCAAAACCAACCAAAGAGCCCTCCTCACTTCATTCCAGCCACACCACTAGCTTCAGGAGGCCGAGAGCAGACGGGAACACCCCTTGGAGCAGATATTTTGGTGGAGAATCGCGGCTGTGAGCAGGATCGCCGGAGCTAAGCTTTTCCATGGCCAACCGCCGCCGGAGCCACCGCCACGCACCAACAATGGTTCGTTTCTCCTCCCCTCCCCCCATGCTAGCTTCTCATCACATAATGCTGAAGGATCGGGCTCAATTGAGACCGGATCCATTTCCGAAATCCATGGTTTTCGGCTCGATTTGTGACACCCAGGATTGCCGGAAAACGCCTCCTCCGTCCGCCATGTCGCCGGGAGTTGTAGCCCCGACCACCACGAAGGTGGTGGCGGTGGTGGCCGGCCGTGGTGGCCACCAGGTGGCCGGGAAAGGAGGAAACAAGATGGCCCAGCGCGATTGAATCCTGGCCGTCGGCTCAAGGAGGAAGATGATCTGGATGCCGCAGGATCTGCTTTAAGATCTGTGCGCGCCAATCATTTCCCTTAATTATTTAATTCAATATGTTAGATTTCTGCCTATTTTAATCAGCCAACTTCAAATAGAAATTAAGGCCACTTAATGGCTGATTTAGAGAAAGTGCCCAACATGAAAGTTGTAGGCCTTGGTCTTAACTTACATTTGGCCTTGCGTTTGGGTCATTTGGTGACCTAAAGCCCCCTAGGGAGCTGTTTTACTAGGACTGGTCCTACACTAGGTCAGTCCATTAGAAAAATTACCTAGGTCAAAGCCTTCAAGCTTTGGAGCTGTGCTTTTAACCATGGGTTGGTATAGCCTAGGGGAACCCCCTGCCAAAGGGACAGCCCTTGGTGGACACTTTTACCTAGGGTTTTTGTGGTAGTTAGAATATTTAAATTAAATTGATTTTTGCAGCATATGATGTCAAAATGACACCAAACTTTGGTGGCATGCTCTTTTGTACATGAGTAGTGCCTACCTAAAATTTCACTCCATTTGGAGTTGATTTGATTTGGAAAATGGGAAACCCTAATGAGGACCTTTAAGGGTCATATTAGGGTGTGGGTCATTTTGAGGAGTTGAGTGTGTTAGCCTCCTCCCATCATGATGGTTATGTAGGTATGGATATACAAAGGCATGTGACACACCCTAGTGGTCCATTTGGAGCCATTAGGGTGGTGTGACCCTAAACCCTAAGGGTAAACCCTTAAGGGTGCAAAGTGAGACTTGTGAAGGGCATGGGAGCAAATGTTCTTGCCTTGGCTTAGAACTTTGGAGATATGTTTGTAGGAGCATAAAATGACTTAGTTAATTTATTGAGTTTTTCTAGAGGTATTTAAGTATTTTTCTTCCTAGTAAATGAAATAGCCACCCTTTCCTTAATAAAATGAAATGCATGGTCATAGGACCTTGTATGGTGTTGAAACTCTATCAGTGGCTGATTAGGAATGAAAATGGACTATAGTAATTTTGTTATGATTTATTGAAGTATTATTCCTTGTGTAGGAAATTCTAAGTACTTGCTAGCCTAAGGGAATTTAATTTTGATAAATGCCAAATCATGGGGATAAATTGTGAAACTTGGTTATCTGTCATTTAATGCTATTATAAGCCCATGATAATTATTTGGAGGCTTGTAGAATTATATTTCATGTACCTCATGTAGAAATTGGATTTTACAACCTTATGAGTATTTAATCTTTTTAAAATATCAAATCATGGGGCAATGATGTGATACTTGGTTATATGTAGTTGTAGGTTAATATATGCCCATGATAATTGTTTGGAAGCTGGTTGAATTATATTTCTTGTACCTCATGTAGAAATTAGAATTTACACCACTTGAGTATTTAATCTTTTTAAAATATCAAATCATGGGGCAATGATGTGATACTTGGTTATCTGTAGTTCTAGGTTAATATATGCCCATGACAACAGTTTGGAAGCTTGTAGATTTATAATTCAAGTACCTCATGTAGAAATTGGTAATTGCGACCTTTGAATGTTTAATCATTGTAAAATATCAAATCACATGGTAATGACACAATAATTTGGCAGAGGAATCTAGGTGCCCATTTGGACACTTGGTAATTTTTGGAGAATTTTCAGAAGTGAAATACTATTTTTCCTAATTAAAGTGGCATTTTGGTAATTATACAATTATGATGATATAGTAGGCCAAATGACATCCTAGGGTCATGATACTTAGTGAACCACCATGATATGGAACATTGTCCTACTGATAATTCTCATGTAGCATGAAGAATCATGTTGAGGGTAGTTCATATGTAATGTGACTTAAGGCCTTAACTAGTTAAAATCATATTAAATACCAATTTAATATGGAAAATTATGGAAATTGGATCATACCTTGATAAGGTCAGTGGGAGCCTAGGATAATTATTAGAGACCTTGGTGATGAGTTTTTAGAAGGATTCCCTTATGGGGTTGATGGATAGTTCAATTCAGTGGTCTGCGTTTAGTAAAAACAGAATTTTGAGTTTTTGACAATTCAGATCACTAAGTAGTGTTTAGGAGTTATATCCAATCAGTAAATGAGTTATAGCACACCATGATTCAAGGAGGGTCAATCCTAGGGTTAGTTGTGAGGTTGTGCTAGAGTTAATGTAGAAGGAATGGAGGTACGTCCCACCCGATTGGGTGGGACGGGAGATGAGCTAAGTCACTTTAACTATATGAAATGATGAAGGGTGAACCAAACATTAATCACCAACTAAAGTAATTGTCATGAAGAGGATTGTGGGGTTGAGCCCATTGATTTGTAGTACCGTTAGGGGCCCCTTACGGAGTACACCGCAGGAAGTCCAAGATTCACCCTAAATATATCGCTAACTAAATTGTAGGCAAGAGTAGCCTATTTAGATCTGCAAACTAGTATGGATCTCCTCCGGGAAGGAGATGGGTTGGGTCAGCTTGTGTGATAGTCCCTGAGCCGGAAGCTCGGGTGGACATTGTTAACACCTGTTACTTATTCAAATAGTGGCGAGTCTTCGGTACTAGGCTAGTCGTGTCACCGACGGTAGTACGTTGACTCAGGTGAGGGTGAGGTTTAGAGGGCCGGTAATTTTGAGTACCGCGGTCTGGAGGACAATCCCTAATAACCCACCCCGACCTTAAAGTCTGGTGGATTCCAGCAAGAGTACGCAGGAGCTCCGCTGTTGTGTTCTTAGCGTTGAGGCGTAGATGAGGTCTAGGATTGGTAGTGACTATACCCGCCTAGGATGTGGAGTGCCCGATCCACTACCACCGTGAGCCACGACGGTCGTTACCCGAAAGGTTGGCTTGCTTTCAAACAAATTGGGAACTATAAAGGTCTGTGCGCATAGAGTCGTGTGGGTGAGTCACATTGCATAAACTCATTAAAACATCATAACCATAGCATAGCATAACATACACATTAGCATACCCCCATCATATAAATTAATATGGGCTCTTTTATATGATGGGTTACCTGGACATCTTAACATATATGTCGTATGGGCGTTCATATAAGTTAAGGTACTTACTGCACTGCATTTTCTTTCTATTTACTGCTTACTTCATTGCTCTACTTTACTGCCTTATACCTGCACTATACTGCTAGCTAGATTTTACTACTTTACTTATACCTGCTAGAGTAGTGCCATGTCACCACCTTCTTATTTACCCCGTGTTTGTCCTCCGCTTCTTCCTCCCGCTCGGTGCCTAGGAGTCGTGGAGGGAGGCGTGGACAAAACGACTTAGTCTTTATGACTAACGGTCGGTGTGACCGCAGGAGTCCGAGGAGATGGAGTTGTCCCGCGCGCAGCAGGGCGAGATGGCAGGACCTGAGCAGCAGATGCAGCGCACTACCACGATGCCACAGGTTTACGATTAGATAGCTAGTCTTCCGCATTTTTGAGAGCTTTTGTTGTAGACTTCCGCATGTTGTAGAGAGAGAGAGATAGTACATTACTTTGCATATGTATCAGGCTTAAGCCCCTTTAGTTGTACATCTCTTTTGGACTTTCTGTTTCCATTATATATATTTATATGATGCTGTGATTGTGGACATGCCTTCTTTTATGTACTTACTTTTTGGCATATTTTACTTGTGATCGTATAGCCGGCAGGGTTGGTGCTGAACGGTGTTAGCCAACCCGTGTGTTGGTGCCGCAAGACAGCGATTCTGGGCGAAGATCCACCTCAACCGTGCGATGCGGGAGAGGTTCGAGTTTTCAAGTACCCGAACGGGTTTTGGAAAAAGAGATCTTACAGAAATGTTGTCGGCGCATTACATAAGCCAATTCGCATTCTTCGATAGGCGAAGGTGCCGAAAGGACAAGTAAACGTCGTTTTCTCCTGGTCCTCGGGCGAGATGGGAATTTGGAAGTAGCCCGAGAGACCATCGAGGAAACAATAAAAGCTATGGCCGGATAATCGTTCTAAGATTTGATCGATGAATGGCAAGGGGAAATGGTCCTTGCGGGTGGTGTCGTTCAATTTGTGATAATAAATACACATTCGCCACCTAGTCACCGTCCGTGTTGGGATTAAGTCATTATTGTCGTTTAACACTACCGTGATCCCTCCCTTTTTAGGAACTACTTGGACGGGGCTCACCCATTTGCTATCTGAAATTGGATAGATAATTCCTACGTCTAATAATTTCACGACCTCACCCTTTACTACTTCTTTCATGTTTGGGTTTAATCGGCGTTGAGGTTGAATAGAATTATGTGAATTATCTTCCATTAGAATTTTGTGCATGCAGAAAGACGGACTTATGCCCTTAATATCAAAAATCTGCCAAGCAATTGCTTGGCGGTGCTTTTGTAAAACTTTTAGCAATTTGGCATTTTCAGATTCACTTAGATGGGCCGACACTATTACTGGTAACTTAGAGTCTTTTTCTAAAAACTCATATCTTAAATGATTCGGTAGTTCTTTAAGTTCTAATGTGGGAGGTTCCTCGTACGAAGATTTGAAAGTTTTTTCTTTTTCAAAAGTGATCTCTTCAAAATTTTTTGATTTATTTTGAAAATTTGAGGGGGGTGGGAGCAATGGCCATTTCCATTTCATGTAATATTTCAGTTGAGGTGCTTGAAGATGAACAAAAAGAAGAAGAATTTTTAGAAATACAAAAAGAAGGGTCTTCTCTTAACACATCTAAGAAAAAACACGAATCGTCATTTTCTAGGGTATTTTTCATAGAGGGTGTTATGGAGAAGGTCACTTCATCATCTCCAACTCAGAGGAAGAGCTTACCATTACTCACATTGATGATAGCACGGGAGGTGGCAAGGAAGGGGCGGCCAAGGATTAGGGGAACCTCGACATCCTCTTCAATGTCCAAAATGACAAAATCCACAGGGAAGATGAATTTGTCTACCTTTACGAGCACGTCCTCCACAATTCCCAGCGGATATTTTATTGTCCTATCTGCTAGTTGTATACTCATACGTGTGGGGCTAAGGGTGCCCACTCCTAACTTCTTAAACAAGGAGAATGGCATCAAGTTGATGCTCGCACCTAAGTCGGCCAACGCGTTCTTTACAAATAAATCACCAAAGAGGCACGGGATAGAAAAACTACCCAGATCGTTAGCCTTTTTGGTAATTTATTTGTTAGGACAGCGGAACACTCAGCGTTTAAAGTTACGTGTGATAGATTTTCTAGCTTTTTCTTATTAGTTAGAAGATCCTTCAAGTACTTAGCGTACTTGGGCATTTGTGATATCGCTTCATGGAAGGGCAAATTGATGTGTATTTGCTTAAACATTTCCAGGAAGCGATGATATTGATCATCTAATTTTTCTTTGTTGAGTTGAGAAGGATAAGGCGAGGTGGGGTTGTTTTTGAAAACAGGATGTGGAGTGATAAAATCTGTTTGAGTGAGTGGTGTTTTTAAAATAAGAGCGGATCTTGCCTCGGGCTCTTCGCTAACCGGACCGGATATTTGCTTCCCACTCCGAAGAGTTACAGCTTTCGCTTGCTCTCTTGGGTTGGGCTCGGTGTTAGGGGGAAGAGTCTCGGGCGGTCGCTCGGATATTATTTTGGCGAGCTGCCCGATTTGGTTTTCTAGATTTTTAACGGATTCGACTAAGTTCTGGACAGTTGCATCGTTCGTACTTATATATTTTGAAAACATCTCCTCCAAAGATGGAGGTTTTTGAAAGTTAACAGGGGGTGGAGGTGGTGTAAATTCATTTTGTAGAGGTGGGCGAGTTGTGTTTGCAGGATTACTCCAAGAGAAAATTCGGGTGATTACGCAGCGCAGGATTATAATTATTCGGTAATTGAAAACCAGGTGCTTGAAAATTAGAAGCAGCAGAATAATTATTATAAGCATTTCTATTGCCTACATAATCAGCTTGTTCGGAGGTGGCTTTTGCAAATTCCCAAACCTGAGGTGCGAAAGGAGCATTCATTTTCGATATCTTTTTGCTAAGCATTTCCACTTGTAGTGCCAGCTGGGAGACGTTATCCACCTCGTACATACCTGCAGGTTTGTTTGGGCGGGATCTTGGCACATTCCACTGATAGGTGTTCATGGCCATATCCTCAAATAGCTCAAGAGCGGCTTCCAGGGGTTTTGTTATTTAAGGTACCACCGGAAGCGGCGTCTATCATTTGCTTAGTAGGTTGATTTAGCCCGTTATAAAATGTCTGCACTTGTAACCATACAGGCAGAGCGTGATGAGGGCAATGTCTTAAGAATTGTTTATACCTTTCCCAGGTATCATATAGCGTTTCAGAATCTATTTGGCAAAAAGAAGAAATATCATTTCTAAGCTTAGCAATTTTCGCAGGTGGAAAATACTTAGTTAGAAATTTTTCAGTTAATTGGGCCCAAGTGGTGATAGAACCTCTAGGTAGAGTCGTCAACCACTGCTTAGCCTTTGTTCTTAAAGAAAATGGGAAGAGTCTTAGCCTAATTAAATCATCCGTAACACTATTTATTTTGAAGGTGTCGCAGATTTCAAGGAAGCTAGCAATATGCGCGTTCGGATCTTCATCTAGTAATCCGTCGAACTGCACGTATTGCTGCACCATGTGAATTATGCTGGGCTTTAGTTCGAAATTATTATTAGCTACAGCAGGGCGGACTATACTAGTTTCCGTCCCTTCCAGGTTAGGCCTTGCATAATGGGACATAGTCCATTCAGGGGCTGCAACCATGTTGGGGACTTCATTTTGGTTAGGTTCGCCCATATTAACAACTGACTCAGAATCCTCAGCCAGTTCTTGGAATGTAGGATCTTGAACTTGCGATTTTCTCCGAAGAGTTCGCTCAAGTTCTTGGTCCAAGTCTACAAGTTCTGACGGATTTGCTCGGGTCATAAACTAGAAAGAGAGAAGGGAAAATAAGATTGAGAAATTCGAAAAAGAAAAGGTCTCTTTTTTTTGAAGAAAGAGGAGAGAAAATGAGGTGATAAAATTAATAGATTCGTTCTTTCAAAATATCAACAAAAAGTGAGTCCCCGGCAACGGCGCTAAAAACTTGATGATTAAAATTCCTCTTGCACGAAATAAAATCCGAACTAGCAATCCGAGAAGGCAAGTATACCTATCGAACTGTAGTATAGGAACACAAGTGTCGTATTAAAATACGGGAACCATTGATTACTTATACTCAAATGAATTACTATTATTTTATCTTAATAATATTTTGGAAGGTTTTGTTTGCTAAGTTGAAATAAAAGCTGGATAAAAGTACGGCTAAACGATGATTAAGAAATAGCACTTGATCTTGACTTACTTCGGCTTAAGTTGATCAAAATTCAAAAGCAAACTTAAAACTTAATAAAGTAAGGGTAGCTTGACCGTGGGGGTTCCTATAGTTTGAACATGCTTCTCTCTAAGATATGCCCAACTGAGTTTAGGAAAATCCGACCGAACTCTCGTCCCATATTCGAATACCTAAAACTCGCTTTAAGTGGTGAACCCCGCTATTGGATTTGACTCCAATCCAGGAGATTTACGTCATTCTCTCTCAAGAAATGCATGCAACTCTCTTTACTCTTAAGCACTCACTTCAGACTATCGACCTCTCGGCTAGCCAAGAATGAAAGCAAAGGTGGGGACTATATATCGATAATATAGCTCCACTAAATTTTAATTAAGAGTAAATCTAAGGCCCAAGACTTTAGAAAGTGAAAGAGGGCTAAAGGATCATAACTTGATCAACTCATCCTCAGATCATCAAGATCGAGTACTATGAGGATTTAGTTACTCATGGTGGAGGGGTAGGAGAGAGAAATGAGGAAGATATTAAGAGAACAAAAACATACGATTTTTATTAAAAGAGAGTTCAACTGAGGATACATTTGCATGGAAACCCTACTAAGCATTAGCAATACACTATGAAAGGAAATTACAAAGGCATTACAACATTCATATGAAAACTAGAAAGAGAAGTGCATTGAAATAAGAGAGACAGAGAGAGAGTGAGAATACAAAAATAACATGAAAATCACTGAAAATAAAGCAGTAGCACCCTTTCTCTCTGCAAAAACTTGATGGGGAAAGCTTGGAGGTCATCCCAATTTATAGAAATTTTTCTGCCTCAGTCACGCCCTAGGTCACGCCCGTGACCTGGGGGCGTGACTTGTTTAATCAATTCTGCGTCTTGGATCAGGTCCGGCGCACGATTCTGGCATGATTTGATGGGTCTCGCCCCCAGGTCACGCCCGTGACTTGGGGGCGTGGCTAATTCGGTGGTCAGCTGGTCATGGGCGCTGGCACGCGATCATGTGCGCTGGTGGCTGGCTGACGTGGCAGTCACGGGCGTGACTGGAAGCACGCCCGTGTAACTTTGGGCATGACCAATTCAGTGGTCAAGATAGGCATGGGAGATGGCGGCTGGCTGACATGGCAGTCACGGTTGGAAGTCACGGGCGTGACTAGAGGCATGCCCATGTAACAGAGGCGTGTCCTCCATTTTTTTGCGGCTGGGCGAATCTGATTGCGCGGTGAGCTGGTCACGGGCTGGTCACGGGCGTGACTTGTGTGTCACGCCCATGTACTTTGGGCGTGTCTGACCAAAACTTCTGAATTATGACGGCAACAACTTAACTGCTAACATCAACTTACACGCCCTAGGTCACGGGCGTGACCTAGGGCGTGACCTAGGAAAATCTGCATTTTTGACCTAAAAATTCAGAAAACTTAAGTTAGCACTAAAAATAGGAAAATGACCAAAAAATGCATTTAGGGAAACAATAATAAGCAAAAATTAAGAGTAGATAACCTAAAAATAACCTAATTAAACTAACTAGATTTAGTACTATCAGCATATCCCCAACACAGAATGTGCAATTGCACACCCCGATAGGCGAAAAGAGTTCACTATGTGTAAAGTGATAACTAAAGCAAATATGAGCCTTTTAATGCTGAAAGTGTAGAGCACGAGTGAGAAAACAGGCCCAGATGAGTCCGAAAAACCCTATATACTCGGACTCATCACACCTCCAGACTTAACCATTTGTGCATCCTGAGCAAACCATTCTATGCAGATGAGAAAATAGCTAGCTAGCACTAAAATTGTCACACGAAATACCATGCAAAGTCGTATGCTCATGTGCACAGAAATACAGTAAAATAGATTTCTAATTATACAAGATAGTTTATAAATTTCTACTATAGTAAATGTCTATTACTATTACTCAAAATGTGAATCATAGAGAATCATTCGGTCACGCATACGGAGAAAGTAAAATAATTGCTAAGATAAGCACTGCCCAAGTTAAGATTAAGGAAAACTCCACCGAAAACCATCGGTGTCAGAGACCATAAGCTTTCTGGTCACATTCTCTCCACAACACCAGGTTGGTTCACTGCACGAGTCGGTAGGACTTTAGGTTTTAAATGGGGCTTGGGTTAAGGTGGGGTAAACAAAGGTAGACATAAAGGCTAAACGCACCAAACCCAAATGAGCAAATCATAAAATAATCTAACAAGCAACCACCAAGTGCACGAGTGCACCACACCCACAGACTTAAACTTGACAATATGGGTGTTTGCCCTGCCTAATCCAAACACAAATCTCAAGCAGATTTTCAAAAAAGTTCTCTTGTTTTTCATAATTTATTTTCTTTTTCAAATTTTTTTTTCTTTCTTTCTCAAAATTTTTTCAAATCAATTTCAGCATAATTTCAATAAAAGCACAACCACCATCACAACATGTTCCAAAACACACTCCCAAAATAAGAAATATAATTTCGCTCTAGCTTGGCAATTAGGTGCATGACTAGGATTGGCATTTTGGCTTTGGTGAAACTAGGTAGAGCTGAATCAAGAGGAATGGGTAGGCACAAGGGGTTAGCGAAGGAAGATATCAGGACTAGAACAAAGGCTCAACCAGGACAAAATGATGGCCTACGTCATTCTCGCGCAACAGAACTATCCTATGCCCATGCTTCAAGAATAGCTTGGGGCAAGTTCTTAGCCCCCAAGAACGATTATCCTTCCTCCTGGCTCGAGCAATACGCGTCTAGCAATCATCTACACTCATCCTTATGCTACCATTTGATTCATACCGGATTCACCAATTTGAGTAAAGTAAACAAAAATTACACTAATAGAAAAATATAAAACTAAAAGTATAAAGAGAAATCTACTTTACATGGATTTCTATGCAAACCATGAGCAATTGACTAGGAGCACTACATGAGTCGACAATTTATTCCAACTCACAATCCTAAGCCAACACAGAGATTTTCAAAATCATACACAAGAAATGAGTTGAACTCGAAACGCTCATACGGCTAAATGTATGCTCAAGTGGGTGCCGTGGTGTGCAATTATCATCAACACTACAAAATAACTAAAATAAATAATTCTAGCATGCTATGCAATAGTGCACATGAGTGAGTACAACAAATATATCTCCCTCAGGCTTAAATTAAATAAACCAGCATAAGATATCAACATGAAATTTAAGTGAGAGCTAGGGAAAGAGGATACCCAATGCTCAGCACGTGAGCATACCAGAAGATTGGCGCGTAAACCAAAATAAGCCGCAGTATTAGCCAACCAAGATAATTGCCGCGCACCTGCAGGAATGAGAGACTTCAAGCACAACAATATATTACTTAACTAATAGCAAAATAACACACTAAAACAAAAGGACTTGGGTTATCTCCCAACTACACTTTTGATTACCGTCCTTAAGCTGGGCATAAAACATGTATTAAGCAATAGTAGCAAGTGTTTTTAAGCAAAGCAGGACATTACAAAAAGAAAAACAACACACAGCAACACAACTAACTTCAGAGAAACAGCAGGCCGACCAAGGGTCCGCCACACCTCAGCTATATGCTGATTTGTGATGATCCTCCCCCACTGCATGAGAAAGAGAAGAGGTGAATGATTTTGGGCCCAAGGGAGAGTTGTATCCCCTGCCCCATGCCTCTTCCTTCGCACGCTAGAGGGAGAACCTGCGCGCCCTTTGCTCCAATCTTTCCTGCTTTAATTTTTCCACAGAAGGCGATCGCCAACGAGCACCAGACTCTCGCTCAGAAAAAGTTTTAGATTGGGGATTCATTTCCCCTCCCCAATGGGTGATTGATCTGCCCATCGCACCTATTTTATAGTTTTACATTTATTGTTCACAAATAAGGGTGTTTCTGATGATTCAACAATTGCCATATAGCCGGCGGCAGTAGCAGCACCATTCGTCCAAGCATGCGGACTTCCACATCTCTTCTCAGCATTATCCATCTCAGTCTCCTCCACAATTTCTTTAGCACCTTTGCATTTCTTGACACATAATTCCCTATTCTCAACAATACTAGAACTATCATCAGCTACCAATAAGTATATATCAGGGACTAATTCAGACTCACTGTTAGACTTAGTGGCACCGAGAGGGGGTAATTGTTGCTCAACCTTAGGAGATATGGTTGCATGCCCATCATTAAAATGCAGGGTTTCCCCACTCTCTTTCAGGAATGAAACACCCAAAATAGGAATATATTCATTTTCCGTGGGTCCCAAAACCTAGAAGACAGTGATGAAAACCATCCCATCCACACAAACATAAACATCCTTCACCTCACCTTCAGTTTCAACAACAATACCATTAGCCAGCACTAGAGAAATCCGATCGTTTGTTTTCATATTCACGTTCAATTTCGCAATATCTTTCAAAGCAAGAATATCGCGAGACGATCGTGAATCGCATAGTGTTGGAGTATAAACATCATTGATTTTGCAATAAACTACACACGTATCCTTATGACAACCATTCGCATCCGAGATGCTCTTTCCTTGCTCTTGGGGATTTTTTTTCAGCATTACTAGGAAGAGCACCTTGAGTGCACTCGGAGAGCTCTTGGGCCAATTGGCCGAATTGCATCTCCAAATTTCTCATTGAAGCGGCCTGATTAGCCATACTAGTTTGGGCCAGATCAACGGACTTCTCCATCATCTCTTCCAAAGAACTCTTTCTTTGTGGCGGTGCAGGTTGCGCATAACTCGGGTGTGGTGGCCGCGGCTGGCTACCGGAGGCTTGAGCATCAAATTGATGTTGGCCCCCTTGCCATCATTGTCCAGGAGCGTTTTGATTCCATGAAAAGTTCGGATGATTTCTCACACCCGGGTTATACATATTATTAAATGGCACTGACCGGTTTTGACTATTTAAGAAATTTACACTCTCATCGAATGAAATATTCGACAAAACAGAGGTTTGCTCACCTGCAGTGCACTCGTAGGTATGATGCTCGAGGTTTCCACAACCTTGACACGTGATCGCAATAACTTGAGCGGGGGTAGGAGTTGATCTTGATAGCATCACCATATTATCAGACGCCTGCTGTGTAGTCTCCCTTGGTGGCATGACTGCATTTACCTCAAATAAATTCCTGGCACCCCTTGGTGCATTCCTTCCAACAGTCCAATAAGTGCTATGTGAAGCAGTATCACGGATAATCCTCAAAGCTTCTTCAGGAGTCAGATTCAATATTGTTCCTCCCAGCAGCAGCATCGATCATTGCCCTATAGTTTGGTTCCACATCAAAATAGAAATTTTCTACTACATTCCAGGGCTCACAACCATACTGCAGACATCTACATAGCAGCTTAGCAAATCTCTCCCATGCTTCGGACAAGGACTATTGATCAAGCTGTCTAAATGTAGCTATCTCTTGCCGAGCATTCACTATCTTATCCACCGGGTGGAACTTTGCTAAGAACTTTGACGAAAGAGCATCCCATGTAGCAGCGGTCCCAGGAGGGATAGTGTGCAGCCATGCTTTGGCTTTATCCCAAAGAGAAAATGGGAACAACCTGAGCTTAACCACATCGTCTGTGATGCCAGCATAACAGAATGTGCCACAGATTTCTATGAACTCAGCAAGATGTAAATGAGTGTGTTCACTTGGCAACCCAGAAAACTGGGCATTATTTCGAATCATATTCAAGATAGTCGGCTTGATCTCGAATTGGTTATTAACAATAGCTGGGCAAAACCCTGGAGAGATACTTCCCACCGTAGTGGTAGTTAAGTCACGCATCGTTCGCACATGAGGGAGGACCTCTTCCTGTTCATCAGGGATTCGACCACCTTGACCATTAGCAGCTTGGCCCAAAACATCAATTCTTTCTCTTTCCCTTGCAGCCACTTCACGTAAACCAGTTCTCCTTGCCCATTTAGTCTCAAGGTTAGCATCTTGACGTTCATCTGGATTTTGTCCTTCCATAACAAAAAAAAAACAAAAAGCAATCACAAGAAAACAACACGCTTACAACTATTCTCCAGGTAGAGAAAACACACAACAGTTGCACTCCCCGGCAACAGCGCCAAAAACTTGATGCGCAGACGGCAAGTGCACCGGTCTCTCAAGTAATAAAAGTGGGAGCAAGTCCCCAAGTATCGATCTCTCGAGGAGTGCAGGTAGGGAGTGTGAGCTCTCTATTCAAGAGAATAAATGTAAGGGTTAAATGAACTGAAAGGGGGGTTTTGTGGTTGTGTTTTTACGCTACAAACAGGAAATAAAATGTGGGTCACCTTCACCGCGTATCTCGGGTGGATCACCCAAATGGGTAATATGGTGGATGGAAGAGCAACGAGGGTCGCAATCACCTATTCACCAAGCACGCTCCTAGCAATAGCTAGGACGACACAACCACACAACAAGCAGTAGGGAAGCGGTAAACTAAGCACACGACGGATGTAAAAACCACAAACTCAAGCACAAAGACATGATTAATAAAAATAAGAGTAGTGGATTTTACACATCAGAACCACATTCCTCAAGTTCATAAACCAAATTACAACAAAGGAAGGGGTGAAGAAATACAACCGAGCATACGAAAGCTTGCCGGGATTCGCGGTCGGACACAAGGGTTGTCAGTCCTTGTCCAAGCTCGGTCCATGGTTGACGTCCGGGGTACGGAGAGGAGTTGTAAATTCCTTCTAGTGATCCAGTCTTCTACGCTGATCTTTGCTGGTAGTACTCTTGCCGGAAACTTCATAAAATGCTGCACGAAATGGCCGAAAATAGAGCTTGGGAGGCGGCAACAATGGCGGTAGCCGGAGACAAAGCTATCGTGAGAGTTCCACGAAGAAATGGTGGTCGGAGCTTCTCTCCCAAAGTGGGGCTCAGATGAGGGCACGAAATGGAGCTCTCCCACTCCTCCTGATGGCTCCCGCTTAAAACGAACGAAAAAAAGAACGCTTAGGTCGAATGTTCCTTCGCGCTTAAATAGAGGCATTAATTTAAAGAAATGCACGATCAAAATGCACGACCGTGCATTTTGGGACGTGCGATTGGCAAAGATAAATAGCACCTAGAGCTACAGGAAGGTTGTGCATTTTTGTTCATGCACGAGCGGAATGCTCGTGCATGACCAAAAATGCACGGGGTAAGACAGGCTACCGATTTTTCATGCTTCTAGGTAGGTCGTGCGTTTTCCTTCACACACAATTGTATTCAATCGTTCGTTAAGGAGAACGCACGATGAACATCATCACACACAGCTCTGAGTAAATTGCACGATAACTTCGATCGTGCGTTAAGAATAATCGCACGGTCATGCAATTTACCCAGGTTGCAATGCTCAGCTCAAGAGTATAATCCACCCGCACACAATCAAAACCACAACACTAATCCACAGAAAATAGCTCCAACCACATGGCTAACACCCAAACTAATAGCACGACAGGCATGGGGAACCCGCAGAGGCATACCCCAACACACAATGTGCAATTGCACACCCCGATATGCGACATGAGTGCACTATGTGTAAAGTGATAACTAAAGAAAATATGAGCCTTTTAATGCTGAAAGTGTAGTGCATGAGTGAGAAAACAGGCTCAGATGAGTCCGAAAAACCCTATATACTAGGGACTCATTAATATGTGAGAATAGCCGACAGGATTGGCATCTTGTGGAGGGGGCTAGCCCGTGTGCTGACAATTCCACAAGGCGGCTGTCATGGGCATAGGACTCCCCTCGACCGTGTCTTATGTTCTGGGAGGGGGGGGGGGGGGTCATACATAATTGGAGGATGACAACTTGGCATTGCTGAAGAATTCCAGAACTTCAGTTTTGAGAATTATGGATGGCTCAGATAGAATATATTCCAATCCTTGATCTGTTAGAAGTTGAATCACTTCATTAATCTCTGCTGAGGCATGCTGGAATCCATTCCTAGCAATTTCGTATCCTTCATGAAGATCCTTGGATACTTTTGGCGCCATTTCTTCTCAAGAATGAGATGCTGAGATGGGAGGGAAAATGGTTCATCTCGTCGGCTAGGTTAAAAAGGATTGTTATTATTTAATCAACATTTTCCTATTTATAGAGGCTTCTCTTAGGTTTTGATTTGCCCTAAGTATAGATGTTGATTAGATTAATCAATTTGATTGATTTTATATTGCTAACATGTCAATTAGGGTAAATTTTAATTGAACCAGCCCGTCTAAACGGAACCGCTGAGACAGAGTGACAATCCGCTGGGACAAGGTATTGTCAATCGCTGAGACAGTTTTAGTCATTTCAGCGGATCAGCTGAGACCTCTTAGCTGTCTTAGCGGTTCAGCTAAAACCTTCTCAGTAGTTTTAGCTGATCTCACTGTCTATCAGTGAACCATATAGTAAGGATTATTTCTAGTCCTAAACATGCTACTATGTATTTTAGATAACAACCTATCCTATCATATCTTGTGATACATGTTTACATGTTTTAATAAAGCTAAGGAATAAAATAATGTGCAAGATAGATAATTTGACATGATAAAATCAATTCTTGATTTAACATACCAAGCTCAATTTTAAAAGCATTAAATTTTGCCTCATCCAATGTCTTTGTAAAGATATCAGCAACTTGTTTGTCAGTGAGGACAAATTCAAGGCATATATCTTTACTTTCAACATGCTCTCTAATAAAATGATACCTTATCTCTATATGCTTAGTCCTGCTATGTGAGACAGGATTCTTATCTATAGAGATAGCACTGAATGAGTCACAATGCAATTGATATTTACATACCTTGAGGTTGTAATCCTCTAGCTGATGTTGTATCCACAATACTTGTGCACAACAGCTTCCAACAACAATATATTCAGATTCAACAGTGGATATAGCCACACTGGTCTGCTTCTTGCTGCTCCATGAGATCAACCTCCTTCCTAGGAATTGACATGTTTCACTTGTGCATTTAGTATCTTATTTGCAACCTGCAAAATATGCATCTGAAAAGCCAGTCAGTTCAAAATCATTGTTCCTAGGGTACCAAAGGCCATGGTGTTGGCTGCCTTTAAGGTATCTCAAAATCCTCTTTGTAGCTGAGAAATAAGATTCCTTAGGGCATGCTTGGTACCTAGCACAAATACATCTAGCATACATAATGTCTGGTCTACTGGCATTTAAATACAATAGGGACCCAATAATGCACCTGTACATGGATTCATCAAAGGGCTTACCCTTTTCATCCTTGTTCAGGAAAATGTTGGACCCCTTGAGAGTTTTCATGGTGGAAGCTGATTCCATCCCAAACTTCTTAATAAGCTCCATAGTGTACTTGTTCTGAGAGATGAATATTCCCAAATCAGATTGATTCACTTGGAGGCCTAAGAAGTACTTGAGCTCTCCCATACTGCTCATCTCAAACTCCCTATGCATAAGGTTGGCAAACCTTTTGCAAAGGTTGTCATCTGTAGACCCAAAAATTATGTCATAAACATAAATTTGGACTAGTAGACATTTGCCCTTTGTTTCCCTAAGAAACAATATAATATCTATCTTTCCCTCACAGAACTTATTCTTGATGAGAAAGCTAGACAAGGTCTCATACCAAGCCCTAAGGGCTTACTTTAGACCATATAATGCTTTCCTAAGCAAATAGACATGAGTGGAAAGGGTTGGATGAACAAAACCCGCGAGTTGCTCCACATATACCTCTTTCTTTAGATTGCCATTCAAAAATGCTGATTTGACATCCATCTGATATACTTTGAACCCCTTGTGGGCAACATAGGCAAGGAATAGCCTTATTGCTTCTAACCTTGCAACTGGGGAAAAAGTTTGATCAAAGTCGATACCTTCTTCTTGCATTTACCCCTTGGCCACCACTCTAGCCTTGTTCTTGCTGATGGTGCCATTCTCATCAAGCTTGTTTCTGTAGATCCCTTTGGTGCTAATGATGTTGTGTCCTTGAGGCTTTGGAACCAACTTCCATACCTTGCACCTTTTAAATTGAAGCAGCTCCTCTTGCATTGCTTGAAACCAAAAGGTGTCTCCATTTGCTTCTTCAAATTTCTTGGGCTCCATCTATGATAGAAAGCTAAAGAATAGAGCTTCATTGTGAACTCTGCTTCTGGTGATCACTCCTTGGTTTTCATCTCCAATAATTTGATTTCTTGGATGATCCCTTAGTTGCCTATTTGCTGCAGGCAACCTGTCAGCAATCTGTAACTCTTTTTCTAGAGCAGCAACAACTTCAGCAGCTTGCTGATCTTCATCTTTAGGAATTGCAGCCTCTGAATTGATCTTTCTTGTACTGGGTATGTCTTGAAGAGACATATCTTGCATCTTCTATTCATCACCTATCAAAATAGGAGAATTGGACCAGCCCATATAAAGTAGGCTGGTCTCATTAAATACTACATGCATTGACTCTTCTAAAACATGAGTTTTCTTATTGAATACTCTATAGGCCCTGCTATGTGAGCTATATCCAACAAAAACAACTAAATTGCATTTTTCAGTGAACTTTGTTAGTTGAGATTTTCCATTATTTAAAATGTAGCATTTGCAACCAAAGATTCTAAAGTATAAAATAGTTGGTTGTTTGCCTTTCAGAATCTCATAGGGGGTTATACCTAGGGCCTTATTGATAGATGCTCTATTGAGAACATAACAAACATTATTGACTGCCTCAGCTCAGAAATATTCTGGAAGTAAGGAGTCACTAAGCAATATTCTCCCAGCTTCTATCAAGGTCCTATTTATCCTCTCAGCCACACCATATTGCTGTGGAGTCCTTGGGGAGGAGAATTCTTAAGTGATACCAAATTCTTGACAAAACCTTGTCATTGCCCCAGATTGAAATTCTGTACCATGGTCAGTTCTAGTTTTGACCACAGTACATTGTAGTTCATTCTGGATTGCCTTAACATGGTTTATAAAGACATCTAAAGTATCAGATTTCTTCTTAAGTAAGAATACCCATGTATACTTTGAGTGATCATCAACAATCACCAAGGTATACAACTTCCAACCTAGGCTCTGAATTGGCAAAGGACTAAACAAGTCCATGTGCAATAGATAATGACATCTTTTAGTGTCTTTGGAGCCAATACTTTTAAAGGTGGCCCTAGTTTGCTTGCCCATTTGTCATGCATGGCAGGGACCACTTTTAATACATTTCAAATTAGGACTATTTCTAACAAGGTTTTTAGAAAATAGCTTATACATTGTCTTGTAGTTAATGTGAGCAAGTCTCTTGTGCCATTGAAAACAAAGAGATTCACTTTCATTAGCCAAAAGACACACAGGAGATAGAGAAGTATTGCATATAAAATCTAAACAATAGACAGTCCCAATCCTAGTGCTTGAGAGAATGATCTCTAAGTCATTTGATTTTTGATCAAGCACTTATCATTGTGGAATTCAATGACATAGCTCAAGTCACATAGCTGACTTATGCTTACATGGTTCTGTTGCAACCCTTCAACAAAAGCCACCCGTGTGATTGAGACTATGCCATTGGAGATCATACCATAACCTTTGGTGAAGCCTTTTTCAGATCCACCAAAGATGACTTAGGTCCATTCTTCATAGCTGTGTATTTCTGCAGAAGACTCTTGGTATCTGTCATGTGCCTTGACCACCCACTGTCCCAGTACCAAATTTCCCTAGGCTAGTACTTGAACTATCCTGCAAATAGCAATTCATTTACCCTTAGGATCCCAATTGATTTTGGGTCCTAGGCCTTTGTTAGCATGAAAAGACATCTTCACACTGCTGCAGCCTTTGCAGGAAAGCTCTTCTTTGCATTCGACAGATTGGGATTGTGACAAAAATCTATGGCAAAGTGTCCCACCTTACCACAACACCAACATTCATGAATGTTGTATCTTCTCTTCTGAACATTCTTTGAGGAGGAACACGCATCAATATGCTTATGTTCAGGAGGGAAAACATCAGAATTCTTCCTGTTCCTTTCAGCAATAATTTGGCTGAAAGACAGTTTATGGCCAGTCTTAGCAGTCTTTGTCTGAATGACAAGAACATGCCTTGGCATGGCAGCTAGGCATGATCTGATGACATCAGACACTGAGTTGTTGGAGTTGACTATAGGCTTGACAGTAGCCAAGTGTTTTGCTGGGAGGGACTTGGAAGAACCTGCTTCCTTATTCTTGGATGAAGGGGATGAAGTAACAAAAACCAATGGCCCAAAATGGGGCATTTGAATTTCTTCACGGGGAGCTTTCATAGCACTCATACCCATGCCCTTTCTTCTACTATAGTAAGGAGTTTTTTCCTTCCTATAGGAACTCCCATTCTTCCAGTGACCATACATGCTGTCATGGTCATAACTGTTGGAGGGAAGCAACACCTTTTGAAAGGTGGCATGAGGCTTTGCCTTAGTCTTGCCCTTTTCTCCATTCTCATCACCCACTGCCACATTATTGAAGCCTAGTACTCTCCTATTATTTTGGGAGGAAAAAGGTGTCAATGATGGGTACTACAGATTTGGGTTTGGAGAATTGAGCCACTAGGCTCTTTTCTGTGAGAAGCTTCTCCTCAACGTCCTTGATGACATTGTTCTTTTGAAAGATGGTGCTCAATTAGACTATTATATTTCCCTTGAGTTGGCTTATCTCTCTACTCATCTGAGCCACTAGTGTAGATAACTCAGTGCAATCTTGCTTAGCCAGCTGAAGGGATGCAATTTCTTGAGCTTTCCACTTGGCTAGCTTCTTGCTCATTTTCAGAGCATCCATTAAAGCATCAAACTTGTCAATCAATTGATTAACAACCAATTCAGATTCTGAGTCATTTTTATCATTTGATGAGCATGCTTCAGAATATGGCATTGACTCATAATCAGAAGAAGGGAAAGGAGTAGGTACCTTGTCAGGATTGTCCTGACTTTCTTCATTATCATCTGTTATGACCATTAAGCCATGATGTTCTCTATCCTCTTCATCCTCCTCTATATCACTGTCTGAGTGTGACAGAGGGGCCCTGATGCCAACCTTTTTAACAGGAAAGTCCTTATCCTCTTCAGCTGCAAATAACCCAATGTATGCTTCCTCTTCTTCTTCTGAATCTGAGGATGATGACTCAGATTCACTCCATCTTTTCTCCTTCTTAGCTAGGAAGGATTTTTCACACTTCCTTCCTTTATGGTGATGTGCTTTCTTATCACCTTAATCCTTCCTCTTGATTGGATAGTCAGCTATGACATGTCCAGGCTTGCTGCAGAAATAACAAATCACATTATTTGAAACATGTTTAGGATCATACCTATCCCCCTTGGTGTACTGCCTTTCCGACCTGCTGTGATCCTTCCTAAGATGTGAGGTGGAGGAAGGCTTGTTCTTCCACTGCTTCCTCCTTATCTGCTTCTTGAAATTCCTTGAGAAAGCATCAAACTCCTTATCAAATGAGCTGCTTTCTGATGTGCTGGGCTCAGAATTTTCTGAGCTAGTATCCCATCTTGGTGGTGAAGGCATCCTTGCCTTACTCTTCTAGGAGATCCCAGCTTTGAGAGCCACTGTCCTCTCCCTTGAATGAGGCCTGGAGGATGTGTCATCCTCCTTCCTTATAGATAGCTGCATCTCATAGGATAGCAGCTTTCCAAACAGAGTGTGGTGAGGTGTCTCACCAAGCTTTGCTACCTCTCTGATGGCATAAATCCTGGTATCCCAATATCTAGTTAGAGATCTTAAGAATTTGTCATTCAGCTTATTATGAGTGAAGAGCCTTTCATAAGTCCTCACCTCATTCACTATTCTGAAGAACCTCTCATAGCAGTCAGCTATGCATTCCATGCTTTATTGCCTGAAGGCTTTATACTCCTGATTAATGAGAGATTTCCTATCATACCTCACTTCTTCAGTACCTTCCATGTACACAACTAGTGTATCCCACATATCCTTGGCAGTCTCACAATGTACCAAGTTTTGGAAGGTGGAATCATCAATTGCATTGATTATAATATTTTGTACTCATTTGTCCATTGTGGCCAGTTGATGAATAGTAAAATATATATATTTTTAGTTTAATTTTTAGTATAATTTTAATTAATATTATAAATTTTCTATGTAAATTAATAAATAAATTGCTTCTTTTCATTATTTCCTTACTAACTTAGTTTTATTTTTGTTTTTGCAGATTTTGGCAATTTTTGTCAAGTCACACCCTCAGTCACGCCCGTGACAACATGTCACGCCCGTGACCCAAGGGCGTGTAATTTTAAAACGCCAACTTCTCAATCTGCGTTCGACGAAAGGCAAGCTGCGTTCGACGAAAATCGAGCTGCGCAAGACGAAAGATCTCCAAGCCTCGTTTAACGAAAACCGAGCTGCGTTTGACGAACGACAACCTGCGTTCGACGAAAGCACTCTTCCCTGCGTTCGACGAAAGCGCTCTGCTCTGCGTTCGATGAACGACACCCTGCGTTCGACGAAAGTGCACTGCCCTGCGTTCGACGAAAGCGCTCCGCCCTGCGTTCGGCGAAACCGAGCTGCGTTCAACGAACTCTCTATCCAAGCATTCGACGAATCCACCGCCATCCCCAAAGTCACACCCATGCTACTTATAAACTGCCGCCCACTATCACGGCCGTGACACTGCAGGTCACGCTCGTGTGCAGCCATATTTGATGGCCAAACCTTCCAGAAGACGGCGGATGCGACCCCTAAAGCACGCGCAAATGTCACGCCCTAAGTCACGACCGTGACATCCAAGTCACGCCCGTGACCTAGGGCGTGTAAAAATGAAAATTTTCCTATAAATAGAGGGGCTCGGATGAAGCATTTCCCATCCAAATTTTGAGTGTTGTAATGTTATTTTGAGTTCTTTTGAGTGATTGTGAGTTTTCTTTATGCAATTAAGTTTATGTTCGTTTGTAATTTTTGCGTTTTAGAAATAAAATGTTGTTTTCTCATTTGGATCATCTTCCTTTTTCATTTGTGTTAGTGTGTGTATGTGTGTATGAGAATAGTTTTATAGCTTTCATAACTTAGTTTATTGCTTTCATAATTTAGGTTTATTGCTTTCATAAAAATAGTTTATCGCTTTCATTTAAACGCTTTCTTTCGATTCAGTTTTTTTATCACAAGTAGAGTGCGTACGTATATAAGATAGTGTTTTTTTTGTAACTTAGCTTTATTTCAGTCTTTATATAACTTCTATATACCACCCCCATCTTGAATAAGAGGCTAATTTACTTTAACACTTGTTTAAGTCGGTTGGGACGAATATTATTTCTGCACCTTTATAAGTCTTTTCATTTCTATACCACCCCCATCTTGAATAAGAGGCTAAGAACTTTTTAGCGCTTGTTTAAGACGGTTGGGACGGATACTATTACTGCTTTTATATAAATCTTTTTATTTCCTTTTTATCCGCTTATATCCGCTTTAATAATTAAACATGTATTTTCTTAATAATTCCGTCTCCATTCCGATGAGTGGCTAATTTCCTTTAGCGCACGATGTCGAAGAGCATTGGGACACAAAAATAGTTTTTCTAAAAATTAAAACATCTTTTTCTAAAGTAATTAACGCTTAAGGTTTACCCGAGAATAACGTTGAGTGAAGCCACATAATTGATGTGTGGTTTTCCTTTTCATCTCCGTACACTAGTTAGCCGAGAGGCTCGTGCGTATAGACTGATCTCTCACGGGTAAAGAGGAGTGCGCTCTACCCTCGAGAGAGGATGAGGTAAGTCTCCCGAATTGGAAGTAAAAACCCAATAGCGGGGTTCACAACATAAGGCGAGTATTAAGAAGATTCGATGGTAAAAAATTCATAATCTCAGGTGGGCGTACCCTCGAGAGAGGAGCGTTCATAATTATAGAACCTCCATGGCCAAGCCATTTTAATGTTTTAAAAAGTCATCTCTTTTACATCTAAAAAAGTCTATTTTCATCTCAAGGTAATTCGACATCGGACGCTATTATTATCATCATCGTTTAGAACTCTAGTTATTCGCATACTATCGTTTTCTTTTAAAAACCCACACAAAAAACTTATTCTGATAAAATAATAGTTCATTCCTCAAAGTAGCTTAATCAACACGATCCGCGGAAATATACGACCTCGATATTTTCTAAAACAAAATATCCTGTATTACTCACGATAAGGTATACTTGCCATTATTATATGATTAGTTCAGATTAAAATTTAAACAAAAACTGTTCAAACTAATTTAGTGCAAAACTCTCCTTTGCTATTTTAAGAATCAATTGAATTCGACATTGTAGTCAAGGAGTAAACGTCAATACTTCGAAAGCAAAAAAAGACTATTACTTCTATCTTTCGATAGGATAACGGTTAATTTCTCAAAGTAGGAGTACTTGCGAAACTCTTCGAAAACACCCTCCTAATTCTAATCTCATCAAATAAAGGTTAACCAAAACAAAGAAACAAGAAGCAATCCCGAATTTAAATAATCAAGTTTTTGGCGCCGTTGCCAGGGAGAATTAGTGTTGTTATTTGAAACAAGGAATTACTTTTACTTTTATCATATATATTAAAAATATATAAAATAAAATATATCTACAAAAAAAATATATATATAAAAAAAATTATTACAAAAAGCAAACAAATATATATATCATTTTTATTATTAGTATATGACCCGAGGAAACTCCTAGGACGATTCAATTATTCCTTTTGACCCCGAAATCGAGCGCACTCTTCACGAGCGCCTCCGACTTCGTGATCAAAACTTACTCGAAATTCCCGAAGAGTCAGTCGGAGATACTTACACTGAACCTATGGCCGATCAAATTCCAGATGTGGCCCCGCAACGGACCATGACATATTATGCCAGGCCAAATCTGAAAGATATCGGATCGAGCATTACACGCCCAACAGTGGCTAATAATAATTTTGAAATAAAATCTAGCATCATTCAAATGGTACAATAGTCAGTCCAATTTGACGGTTTGCCAGATTAGGATCCAAACTTACATCTTTCGAATTTTTTGGAAATCTGCGATACTTTCAAAATTATTGGCGTTACTGACGACGCCATTCATTTACGTTTATTTCCATTTTCACTGCGGATGAAAGCCAAGGCGTGGTTAAGTTCTCTCCCCAGAGGATCCATAACCACGTGGGCCCAATTAACGGAACACTTTTTAACTAAATATTTCCCCCAGTCAAAAATCGCTAAGTTACGTACGGATATCGCCTCTTTTATTCAATACGATTCTGAGTCTCTCTATGAGACTTGGGAGCATTTTAAAGAGTTCCTACGTAGATGTCCTATCATGCGCTGCCATCCTGGATACAGGTCCAGACGTTTTATAATGGCCTAAGTTTTTCCAAGCGACAAATGATCGATGCGGCCGCCGGGGGAACGTTAAATAACAAAACCCTGGAGGCCGCCCAAGCTCTGTTCGAGGAAATGACCATGAATGCCTATCAATGGAATGCGCCTAGATCACACCCTACTAAACCAACTGGGATATATGAAGTGGATGCCACTTCTCACTTAGCCTCTCAAGTCGAAAGGTTAAGTAAGCAAGTGGCGGAGATGACTGCTTCCTCCTCCACTCCCGCTTGGGCTCCTAATAATAATAAAATAATAATAATTTTGTCGAAGAAACTGTAGATTACCTAGGCAACCCAGTTAGGCCTCCCTTCAACCCTAATAACAATCTGTATAGTAATAATTATAATCCGGGTTGGAGGAACCACCCAAATATTTCCTGGAGCAATCCTAATAATGCTCAGAGGCCCCCAAATATGAACCCGCAAGGATTTCCGCAAGGATTTCCCAACGGATTTCAGCCTCCACCTCCAAAACATTCACCGCTCAAAGATATTTTTGCTAAATACGTTGCGTCCACCGAGTTAAATATCCGGAATATTACCGGATCGATTAAGAACTTGGAAAATCAGGTGGGACAGCTGGCAAAGATGGTCTCCGAGCGGCCATATAGAGCTCTACCAGGGAACACAGAGCCGAACCCCCGCGAAACTGCCAATGCCATAAATCTTCGCAGTGGCAAGGAGGTAACCTCCCCAAAATGGGTCGAGCCGATGGTACATGTTTTGACACCGACCCCTACACCCTATCCTTCAATAGATAAATCACCGAGTTTTCTGATCGTGCAGAACGTTTCTTGCTCGCCTCTTCCTTTTCCCTCAAAAATAAACAACGAGCGGAAAGACGAGCAATATCAAAAGTTCTTACAAATTTTTATACAAATTTTTATAAACGTTCCCTTATGTGAGGCACTCTCCCAAATACCGAAATACGCGAAATATCTTAAAGGGTTACTTTCTGACAAAAAGAAACTCGATGATGTTTCGCGTATTTCCCTTAACGCGGACTGGTCGGCCGTTTTCCTTAACAAATTGCCGCCAAAATTAAATGACCCGGGACGGTTCTCCATCCCGTGGCTCTTCGACAATATGTTAATAAAGTACGCTCTAGCGGACTTGGGAGCTAGCATCAACTTGATGCCTTTCTCCCTTTTCAAACAACTTGATTTGGGCATCCCAAGTCCGACTAAGATGAGTTACTCTGCACGTTAATCCCTCACTAAAGCACTCCCTATCAAATGATGATCCCGGTACTTTAGTTTAGTCAAGCTACGCGACGGTAAACAATGCGCTTGTATGAGGCACCCCATATTTATCTAATATTGTATTATGCTTTGTTCTTTTTTCTTTTGCAGGGTTTCTTACGGCCCCGCCAACTTTAATTCAGGGAAGCCTTTTTGCTCCCTCTTTCCTTTTGTATATATTGCAATGTTTTTTTCTCTTCTTCATACTTACATTACAACATTGGGGACAATGTTGGGTTTTAAGTATGGGGGTGTTTTACCGTTTTCATTTAAACAAAACAAAATTTTTTCAAAAAAAAATATGTTTTATTTTATCTTGCCTACTTTTGTAAATATAAGTAAAAAATGTTTTATTTTATCTTGCCTACTTTTGTAAATATAAGCTTGAAAAAAAAACAATACAAAAAATAAAAAAAAAACAAAAGAAAATATATTGTAGAAAAAAAAACATAAAATGTTACAAAAAAAAATTGTTTTAAAACAATGCTTTAGAAAAAAAAATGTTACAAAAAAATAAAATAAAAAAAATAAAAAATTCAAAAACATGTTTTCCCTTTTTTGTTTCGTAGAACAAAAAAAAATGCAAAAATCAAAAAAAAATTTAATAAACCCAACTTTACTTTTATTCTTAAAGCATTTAGTTTCGAGAGTATATGTTTGTGGATTTTCATAATCGCTAGTTTTACTATTTGTTTGCTTATCTAAGATCGATAGATTTAAACGTTCGGGGTTAAGTTTTAAAGAATTTCTTGTGTTTTTAAATTAAATAGAGGCTTTGTTTTCAAACACTACTTCTACTAGCTAAAATAGAGACATGTGTATTATGTTGGCAAAATAACTTTAGACTGCAATTATCCATACTTTATGTCTTTAGGAATCCAGGAATATTCAAATTACTAAGGTTGCTCTCAAAACTTTTTATTATTATTCTAGAATTTCTCTTGAAAACCCCTTGTATACACCGATTTAGCATGGCAAATAAAAAATTAAAAGAAGAAAAAGATCTTATGTCAATGGGAATAAAAAAATTCCGTAAACATAGGAACCCAATATTTGTTAAAAGAGATCCTATGTCAATGAGAATTAAAAATTCTGTAAACACAGGCATTGGGTTAATTAAAAAAAAAGGTCAATTTTCCCTCATAAACCAATGATGGGAGTCAAAGGAAACTATAAAAGAGGGGTGAGAGGATAAAATTCATCACCCTTAATTCAAGTACTCTTCTTTTTGCCAAGGCTTTTTACCCCTTTTCCCTTAACCAAATTATTGTTTCTAGTTTTAATTCAAAAAATCATTTGAGAGCATAATTAGTAACTTATATTTTTCCTTCATGTTTCTTTAAACAAAGGTTATTATAATTTCGATCTAATCTCGTTTACTAATGATTGCAATTTTGTTTGCTATTTGGTTAATTAAGAAGTCTTTTGGCTAGGACATTTCTTTCTACTTAAATTATTTGCATAATTTAGGACTTAACTCTTATTACTCCGAATTTTTATTTTTCAGTCTCTTATGATTAAAATAAAACGATAGATAAAAATTAGAACTTATGTTAATCCCGTATAGATCTCTCTTACTTTTGCTCTGGAATAGCAAAAGCTTAAGTATGGGGGTATTTGATGAATAGTAAAATATATGTATTTTTAGTATAATTATTAGTATAATTTTAATTAATATTGTAAAATTTTTATGTAAATTAATAAATAAATTGCTTCTTTTCATTATTTCCTAACTAACTTAGTTTTATTTTTGTTTTTGCAGATTTTGGCAATTTTTGTCAAGTCACGCCCTCAGTCACGCCCGTGACAACATGTCACGCCCGTGACCCAAGGGCGTGTAATTTTAAAACGCCAACTTCTCAATCTGCGTTCGACGAAAGGCAAGCTGCGTTCGACGAAAATCGAGCTGCGCTCGACGAAAGCTCTCTGCCCTGCGTTCGACGAAATCGAGCTGCGCTCTACGAAACTCTCCAAGCTTCGTTCGATGAAAACTGAGCTGCGTTCGACAAACGACACCCTATATTTGACGAAAGCGCTCTGCCCTGCGTTTGACGAAAGCGCTCTGCCCTGCGTTCGACGAAAGCGCTCTGCCCTGCGTTCGACGAAAGCGCTCTACCCTGCGTTCGACGAAACCGAGTTGCATTCGACGAACTCTCTATCCAAGCGTTCGACGAATCCACCGCCAGCCCCAAAGTCACGCCCATGCTGCTGATAAACTGCCGCCCACTATCACGACCATGACACTGCAGGTCATGCCCTTGTGCATCCATGTTTGACGGCCAAACCCTCCAGAAGACGGCGGATGCGACCCCTAAAGCACGCGCAAATGTCACGCCCTAAGTCACGACCGTGACATCCAAGTCACGCCCGTGACCTAGGGCGTGTAAAAATGAAAATTTTCCTATAAATAGAGGGGCTCGGCTGAAGCATTTCCCATCCAAATTTTGAGTGTTGTAATGTTATTTTGAGTTCTTTTGAGTGATTGTGAGTTTTCTTTATGCAATTTAGTTTATGTTCGTTTGTAATTTTCGCGTTTTAGAAATAAAATGTTGTTTTCTCTTTTGGATCATCTTCCTTTTTCATTTATGTTAGTGTGTGTGTATGAGAATAGTTTTATAGCTTTCATAACTTAGTTTATTGCTTTCATAATTTAGGTTTATTGCTTTCATGAAAATAGTTTATCGCTTTATTTATCGCTTTCGTTTAAAAGCTTTCTTTCGATTCAGTCTTTTTAATACAAGTAGAGTGCGTGCGTATATGAGATAATGTTTTTCTTTTTTGTAACTTAGCTTTATTTCAGTCTTTATATAATTGCTATATACCACCCCCATCTTGAATAAGAGGCTAATTTACTTTAGCACTTGTTTAAGTCGGTTGGGACGAATATTATTTCTGCACCTTTATAAGTCTTTTCATTTCTATACCACCCCTATCTTGAATAAGAGGCTAAGAACATTTTAGCGCTTGTTTAAGACGGTAGAGACGGATACTATTACTGCTTTTATATAAGTCTTTTTATTTCCTTTTTATTCGCTTATACCAGCTTTAATAATTAAACATGTATTTTCTTAATAATGCCGTCTCCATTCCGATAAGTGGCTAATTTCCTTTAGCGCATGATGTCGAAGAGCATTGGGACATTAAAATAGTTTTTCTAAAAATTAAAACATCTCTTTCTAAAATAATTAACGCTTAAGGTTTGCCTGAGAATAATGTTGAGTGAAGCCACATAATCGATGTGTGGTTTTTATTTCCATCTCCGTACACTAGTTAGCTGAGAGGCTCGTGCGTACAGACCGATCGCACACGGGTAAAGAGAAGTGCGCTCTACCCACGAGAGAGGATGAGGTAAGTCTCCCGAATTGTAAGTAAAAACCCAATAGCCGGGTTCACAACATAAGGAGAGTATTAAGAAGATTCGATGGTCGAAAATTCATAATCTCAGGTGGGCGTACCCTCGAGAGAGGAGCGTTCATAATTATGGAACCTCCATGGCCAAGCCGTTTTAATGTTTTAAAAAGTCATCTCTTTTACTTCTAAAAAAGACTATTTTCGTCTCAAGGTAATTCGACATCGGGCGCTATTATTATCATCGTTTAGAACTCTAGTTATTTGCTTACTATTGTTTTCTTTTAAAAACCCACACTAAAAACTTATTTCGATAAAATAATAGTTCGTTCCTCAAAGTAGCTTAATCAACACGATCCGCGGAAATATACGACCTCGATATTTTCTAAAACAAAATATCCTGTATTACTCACGATAAGGTATACTTGCCTTTATTATATGATTAGTTCGGATTAAAATTTAAACAAAAACTGTTCAAACTAATTTAGTGCAAAACTCTCCTATGCTATTTTAAGAATCAATTGAATTCGGCATTGTAGTCAAGGCGTAAACGTCAATACTTCGAAAGCAAAAAAAGACTGTTACTTCTATCTTTCGATAGGATAACGGTTTATTTCTCAAAGTAGGAGTACTTGCGAAACTCTTCGAAAACACCCGCCTAACTCTAATCTCATCAAATAAAGGTTAACCAAAACAAAGAAACAAGAAGAAATCCTGAATTTAAATCATCACCAATGCAATTTCATCCTTGGTCATTTCAGCATATGACTTGGCTACCTGTGTTGTAAGATCAATAGTGGAGGGTTTTGTGAAGACAAAGGGACCCTCCTTAATTGTAATATAAATCCTAGGGTATGAGGCTTCCATGAACAGACTAACCCTTTGCTTCCAAATGCCAAAAGTTTCCTTTTTGCATATGGGCAACTTCATTGACCCCATCTCCTTCTGACCTCCAGTGGTAGCCATTGGATTCAGATTTGACTACACCTATGTAGGATCTTGTCAGACTGTTAAGTCCTTTTTGACCAACCTGGCTCTGATACCACTTGATAGTTTATAGGGTAGTAGTCTAATTCACCTAGAGGTGGGGGGGGGGGTGAATAGGTCTCTTTGATTTTCCTTTTGTTGCTAGCAGTTGTTAGAGATAATTAAGAAAACAAAAGCACAATAAAGAAAGCACACAACTATCTATAGTGGTTCCCTAAGATAGTGTGTCTATGGGTAGTCCACTATCCCTCTACACCTTTCTAACAGTGTGTTAGACAAGGCAAACACCTCCAATCTCAGCTCCAGGAGCTTACAACATAGATCCCTCAGGATCTCTCAGGCTTGCTCCAAGCCCTACCTCTGGCCACCTCTGGCCAACCAGCCCTACCAACTCAGAGTGCCCCACTCCTACAACTCAGAAATCCCCTTGATTTCTTACCTCAGGCCTTTCAAGAGACCCTACCTCAGATCTGCATAGAGATCCTAAACTCAAGCTTTCAGCTCTACTTCTAAGGCTCAACAACCCTACAACCACTCTGACTTAACAACCTTACAACTCTGGCTTACCAGCCGTACAACTCAGGCAGAATGCCCTATAATCTCAGAACACAAGTGTTCTTATAGGGGTTATAAGATTTGCTTACAATAGATGACATCAATGATGTTTTCTTCAGCTTAATGTCTTCTGTTGTAGATACACAGATGGTGCCACCTTTAAGCTGGGCTGAATGGTAAATCTTTAGACCTTGCTCCAATCTAATCCTCCTCTTTAGTAGATGGGGAAATATCACCTTGCTCTTTTGGATAGAAGAGCTATCTTCTCTCCTTATATCTTCTTGCAGGTTCAGGAAGCAGAAGGAGAGAGCTTGTGGAATCCATCAATGGAACAGTAGAAAGCTTTCACCTCTTTTCAGCACTTAGCACACCAGCCCTTTATGAAATGCCCTAAGTTGTTCTTTTGTACCTATTCTATCTTCAACGGCTCTAAGGAGGTCCCTGACACAATATGAAGAAGGATAGAATACTTTATCTTTCTTTATAGCTATTTGCGCCAAAAGCTAATCCCGCTAGTATCATCTTTCAGATTTGAATCTGTCTCAGTGGTTGGGCTGAGACAGTCTTTAGTCTCAACAATTAAGCTATCTTGGTCTCAAAGGAACCATTGAGACAGACTATCTTCTCAGCAGATTTTGTCTAACTGCAGCTCAGCTAAGGCAGACACCTTCTCAGTGGCTCCTGGCCTCGTCTTAGCGGTTTAGCTTAGACAGTGAGCTCGTCTCAATGGTTTTGATAGTAAACCACTGACATTATCCCAATGCTTGGAATAACATAACCCTGCATAGTCATAATGCAAAATAGGGTTTATCAAATATAATATGTACTTAGCATTATTAGTGATGCCTCTTCAAATCAAGGGAACTTTGAGGGCAATATTCCCAACACCTCATCCAAAAAGTGTTGTAAGGAAATCAAATTCGCTTCTTGTTTGTAATTTTATTTCTACATTACATTGGCTACAAATTGTTAAACGTAAAATTAAGAAATTGAAAAATGCTAATTGCAAATTGCATTTAGAAAATAAAAGGTTAAAAGCAAAAGTTAATGTAAAATCAAATTTTGATTTATCTAGTTTTCCTCATGGCTCTTTAGTTGAAAATAGAACGCCTTGTTTTGATTGCAATGTTTTTAAAGAAAAACTCAAGGTATTTGAAAAAGGGCTAACAATTGCAAAAGTGCTTAATAAAAAATTAATAAATGAAAACAATGCTCTATCACAAAAACTAGAATCATCAAAAGTGTTTGTGAAATTTTTTTCAAGTAATAAAAAACATTTATTTTTAGTTTATCATCAAACTTGTGTAAAGCTACTACTAGTATTTTAAAAGATATAAAACATACACCTAGTAGAATATTGTATCATAAGAGCATGATGAATTTTAATTCCCTTTCAGTATCTCCCACTTTTAAATTAAATGTCAACAAATTTCCTATAAATAGTAATCTTGAAAATCATTATAGAAATTTGAAATTTAAGAATATAAGACCAAGGTATGAATGGAGACCCATACTTAAGAATGACGCATTAATGTAAATTGAAAGGGTCCACTTATCCTTGTCTCCCCATAAGCCAACACGATGTATTTGGGTACCAAAAGGAACCATCCCAATTGGTTCTCTTTGGATACCTAAATCTCTTATCCATTAGTATCCAAAATTTGCATGAAGTAGAAAAAATTAAAAATGAAATACAATTACTCTACTTCATGATATGCTTTATTTCCTTTTTTGTTTGATTTTGTCTTTTTTCTTTAGCCAACATGCTATGGTCACTTTATATAGTTTGTGATATGACTTTCTCACCTTAAGTCTAAATTCTTTAATAAATCAAATCAAATAAAATTGAATAAAAAGTCATATCATTTTCAAGTGGCCTATCTATTCCTTGGTTTCTATGCATTCTAAATCCATTATCTATTAAAGTCTTATATTATCATTATAATTTGAATACTAAATTTGTTATATGATATTATCAAGACTAATGAAATAATTGTAAAAAATGCACTTAAATGGAGTATTAGGGGTCTTAGGCTAAAGTATAAAAGATGCAAGTTTTTTTCTTATTTTATTTAATATCTTTGTGTCATTTGATAACCCCTATCATGCTTAATCATAAGTCGTGAAAAATTAAAATAAAAAAATGCAAAAATCACTACAAATGACCAATAACATCTCATAATTAATCTTTCACTATAAATAATTAAAATAAATATGAATAATTTATCATATGATGAAGTAAAAGATAATTTATTTATCTCATGTTTAAATCATTATAAGAAATAATGATCTTATAAAAATTCTCATAATAAATACAATTGGAATAGATTCCATTGTTTTCAAAACTTGCTCTACGTATGAATTATGTCTTATGTTTGCATGTATCTCATTCTCGTCTAAACCTTAGAATCAACCATTATACTTATTGAAAATAACTCACAAAGCTTAATCACGTCACTCTAGGTATATGAACATTTAGATTGAAACTCCATGTTGAATACATGCAAATCAATTATATGTTTATTCTTTACATAACATTGCACCTTGTTACCATAACTCGTCATTCTAGCATCATCTCTTACAATAAGTATAAATCAATTTCAATGCTTGGCACACGACCGTGTCATTTCACTTAAACACCTGGAACTGTACACATGTTTGTACACAGCCGTGTTACAAGCCGTGTCGGTGGACACATCTAGTTACCAAGCCGTATTCCAGGACGTGTCGGTGGACACAACTTATCACCGAGCCGTGTCTCAAGACGTGACCTTCTCTGACTTCAACCAACCTTCAGAACCATGTACACGACTATGTACATGGCCGTGTTCTAGGTCATGTCGGTGGACACAGCTGTTGAAAGTAAAATAGAATAATAAAATTTGAAAATCATGAAAATTATTTTGACTTTAAATCAACTAACCTCATTTCAAAAATTACTAAAATTAAAACCATAATCTATAAATTGGTATTTTTGGTCTAAATGCTTAGAAAGTCCATGATCATTCACCCACATTATATGTCCCAAAATAGCGAGGGCATAGGATTGTGTGCATTAGAGACCTAACCTCTAAGTCATGTCTTGTCCTTAACTAGGGAAGGGTTCCAGTGGGGCCTTGCGAGACACTTGTGGGGGTGGGGGAGTGCTAGGTTGAGCATCGTCTTTTGCATGCATATGGGATTAACACCCCAACCTACGACATGCATGCATCTCCTCATGCCCATCCATCACTTGGTATGGGGCTAGAGTGTAGACATGAAATTATGGTATCTTGATCTTAGACATATTTATATTATATACATTGCATGAAAATTATTTCACTCTTTATGATCATTTCACTCATGCATATTTTGTTCATATATGCTATCTTATGTTTTTCATACTATATACTCTTTGTGTTAGAGCATATGTTCCACATCTCTTAGTTTGAGAATAATAAATACCATGTTGTATATGATCTTATATTTTGTGTTTATAGTGTGCAGGTTGTATAAGACCTATAGCTACACATCCCTATGAGTAGTATGTTGAATGGAGATGATTCTCTGAAAAGAGAGCTAATACCCCGCGTTAAAGTTAACGCCTCGCGTTAACTTATCATCGATAAGGGATGTCGTCGAGATGGGAATGACGTCGAGAAGAAGTTTCGTCGAGTACCAAGTATTAACGCCAGCATTGGAGCTAATGCTCGTATTGAGTCCATGATCTGCCATGATCTCGATGGTTGCCCGATCTCAGCCATGACTTACACGAGCAGCTAATGCTGGCGTTAACTCTTAATGCTAGGTGTTAGCTCCCGAGCCTATTTAAAGAGCAGCTCCTCTCATTCTACAACAAGCATTCCATTGCCTCTAAATCTAGAATTCTAATTCTATGGATAGAGGGTCATTTAAAACAATTGAGAGATATCCCTGGGCTAACAAGAAGATCTAAAGAAGATTTTGAAGGAGAAGGTCTACAATGCATACTCTATACGAAGGACGAACTCTTCAAGAATGCCAATGTCTACATCGCCTTTGTCTTCACCTTCAGAATTTCTTGGGGAGTTCCTCTTACTTTATTTTTATCTTGTAATATTTTATTGCATTCCTTTTGTAACGGGTGTGAAGAAATCATTCGGGGAGAACGTTGAATTTCTTGAAGGATTCTGTGGGAAATTCATCGCAATTGATGGCGACTAGGCCTTGTAAGGTTTAAGGGGAATTCGCCACCTTGTGCATGGTGACTAGGATGAGGTTAGATCTAGGGGGTGTCTAGAGGCCTTATCTGGGGTAAGATAGGATATAGTCAACCGGTCCTTGGGAGAAGGACAGGTGAATCGTAAAAAGTGATTTTTCATATTCTCGCCTTGATTTCTAGCATTATAGAAATCAAACATTTGTATAATCAATTTCTTATGAAATAAAATCATGTGCTTTAATGTTTCATTTAATTAATTTTATTTCCTCTTTAAGAATGTGTTAAATTATATTTTCATTAAAGCATTAAAGCAAACATTTGTGTAATCAATTTCTAATGAAATAAAATTTTGTCTTTTAATGTTTCATTCAATTGATTTTATTTTATCTTCAAAAATGTATTAAATTATATTTGCAACAAAGCAGTAAACAAAAATATATTGTAAGATTCATTTTGATCATTAACTTATGGAATTCAACTTCTGTCACTAACGCCAGGTGTTAGCACTAGCGCTGGCGGTAGTGGAGAAAAATTGAATTCTGTCTTTTTAAAAAAGGAATCGTCAATATAATATTATCTGAGATATTAAAATATATTTTCTTATAAAATATTTTGAAACTTCGGTCGCAAACTCAAATAAATTTAAATAAGATTTAAATTCCATAAAACCCTTATTCACCCCTCTCTAAGGGCGCCATAAGATCCGACACGTGGTATCAGAGCGTAGGTTATTCCAAAACGGCTTCACAACCGGGAATAATGACGCTTCATGATCTCGCATCCACTGGAAGGGAAATTTTTATGAAAATGAAAAATCATTATCACCATCATTATTTATGGGTGAAAATAATAATGGGTGGAAAACTCTTATGGAATAATTTCTTAAATCTTTGGATATTGAAGTTTGGAATATTACTATTAAAATGCCCCCAAGTACTCTAAATAAAAATGAAATGTTTTTAAATGCCAAATCTATGAAAAGTCTATATTGTGCTCTAGATCAAAATATTTTCAAACTTATTTATACGCTTCCTACTGCTTTTGAAGTTTGGAAATTTCCTGAGAATTCTTATAGTCTTCCTTCCACAGATGATGAACAAGAGCAATTCCTTAAGGACCCAAGAGAAGAAATCGATGAGGACTCATGCTAAGAGAAAGATCCATCTAATAGAGAAGACTGCAATGTCATAATATTGTACACAAATGATGACAACACATCAAGCAAAAGAGAAGACAGAAATTCCACTATGGAAGAGGAATGGAAAGAAGATGTTAAAGGAACCTTTGGTTCAAATCTTGCCTCATCCCATAGCAATGTAAGAAAATCAAAATCTTCTCTTTTTGTAACAAATTTTATTTCTACATTTCATGTGCTTAAAATTGCTAAACGTAAAATTTTAAAGTTGAAAAATGCGATTCCAAATTATGTTTAGAAAATAAAACTTTAAAAGCAAATGCTAAAGTAGAATCTTATATTGATGTTTGAAATTCACTTTTATGCTCTTTAATTAAAAATGCTAAACCTTCTTTTGATCATAATACTTTTAAAGAAGAACTCAAGGTTTTGGAAAAAGGTCTTTTAACTTCAAAAGAGCATAATGAAAAATTGTTTAAAGAAAATAATGTTTTAATAGATAAAGTAGAATCATTAAAAAATTTTATGTAAAAAAAATCTCTTATTTCTTGTTTATCAAATCACCAAAAGTCCAAAAGCTTAACTTCACATTATAAGAGTAGGACTATAAGTAAGAGTGGAAATGAAAATCAATAATTAAATAAGAACTTTTTAACTAATGTCCATATTCATTCACTCTTTCAACATTTAATTCTTAAGAAAGACCATCACTTTTATAAACTCTCTAAAAATGATTATTCTACATCTCTTTATGATTATCAACATTAATCTATTTTGAAAAACAATGTCAATAAACATAATTCCCAAACTAATTGTTTTTCAACCAACTATCACCAAAAAAAGATGTCGTATAATCAAAGTATGAATTTGAAAGACAATCAACCAAAGTATGAATGGAGGCCCAAAATTAACAATGAAACACTAACTCCACTTGTAAGGTTCCATTCATCACTATCTCCCCAAAAGACAACACGATGTATTTGGGTACCCAAAGGAACAATCCCACTTGGTCCCCTTTGGATACCTAAATCTCTCATTGATTAGTATCCAATCATTTGCATGAAGTAGAAACAATTAAAGATGAGATATCAATACTCTACTTCATGATATGCTTAATTTTGTTTTCTTTTTGTTTGTTTTTATTTATGAGCTAACACGCTATGGTCACTGTATATAACATGGGATATGACTTACACAAATTAAGCCAAATGTTAAAAAAATCAAATTGAATTTAATTGAATAAAAAGTCATATAATTTATCAAGTGACCTATCTATTCTCTATCTAGGTTTTATTTTTTTTTATTAAATCCATTGCCTATAAATGTCTCATTTTATCATTATAAATTGAATGCTAAATTTACTAGATGATATTATCAAGACTAATGAAATTATTTTCAAAATTGGATTTAAATGGGCTTTTAAAGGTCTTATGCTAAAATATTAAATGCACAACTTATTGCATATTTGTCTATTTTTCTTTGCTGCATATAATAGCCCCTATAATGGAAAATCATAATCTAGAAAAATCAGAATTCTAAAATTACAAAAATGATGAATATGATTTCACACACTCAGCCATGATCTGTTGATATCCTATGCTAAAATTCATTATCATCATATATCATAATTCATGATCTATTAAGAATTATCTTAAATCAACTATTTCTATCAGCCTTAGGAATTATGAAATATATGATGGCTATTGGTATTATAGTTTCATATCTTATTTTGTGTGTGATGTGCATCTCTATTGTTTGCATGTATCTCATTATATTTAGACCTAAGAATTAACTTGATATAAACAAGATGAAATCAAATAGAATTGTCACTTCATTCTATGTCTATGAAAATTCAAAACTCTATGATTGATTACATGCAAACCAACTATATATATTTAGCACATTTAGCATAACATTGCATCTAAATTTATTATCCTAGCTATACCATTTTGGTATATGCTCAATTTAGTGTCTATGCTAGGTTTATCAATATAATAATATGCTAAATTAAAGGTAGAGAAATTTGAACTTTAAAATTCATGAATACCTTGAGGCTTTAAAATCTACTATATATTCTAAAACTAAACTAACTCATATTTATGAATCCATCCTTAAGCTAAAATGCATAATATGCCCATAATCATTAACCTATGATATGTGTCTCACAATAGTGAGGACGTAGGATTGTGTGCACTAGAGACCTAACCTCTAAGTCATGTGTCTTGTCCTTAACCGGGGAGGGTTCCATTTGGGCCTTGTGAGGCACTAGGGGGAAAGAGTGCTAGGTTGAGCGTCATCTTTTGTATGCGTATGAGATTAACACCCCGACCTACAACATGTGTGCAGCTCCTCATGCTCATCCATCACTTAGTACGGGGCTAGTGTGTAGTCATGTAGTTAAGGTATCTTGATCTTAGATATACTTATATTATATTCATTGCATGAACATCATCTAACACTTTAAAAATAAATCATCCATATTATTTTTGTTCTATCTTAGCATCTTGTGTTTGCATATTTTATTATTTTGAGCTTTAATGATTTTATAAAATACAAGTATTTGAAAAATCATAAAAAATATGCTTAAAAGAGCCTTCAAATCATCTCTCAAAAGACTAAAATTTCTACAGTAAGAAGGACTCTTTATAATATAACTGAATTAAGAAAAACATTTTTCAAAAAATTAAAATTTGCAGTTCTGTTTTGGCGTTAAGAGCTAACGCCTGGCGTTAGCCCCTTTGCTCCAAAATTTTACTATTTCTTTTTAAAAAATTTATGGTATTTTCTCATGCATTATTTTCAATTTATTTCTTTGGCAAAGAATATCATTTACTGATAGGCCTGTTAAAAACTTCTATGTTTTCCAGAAAGTATTTGAATTTGAATATTTAAAAACAAATACAAAATTACAAAATAATTTCAAAGAACAAAAATATGTTTTTCTCTTTATGTGTGTTTATTGTTTTGTAGTTATATAAAAATTTAATTTTTTTTATTGTTATTCATTGTCAAGGATAATTAAATATATCAATGAAAGTTTAAATACAATGTTTAATTTAACTTTCAAGTTTCTTAAAAAACATTGCTTTGTATTTGTCATGCCTTGAAAATTATCTTATTATGTCCAATGAAATTGATTTTAGATAAACATGTATAGAAACGCTTAGCATGCCTCTAAGTATGAGTAATGTATTATGTTTGATAATGATTTATTCACTCACTTATTTTTGATAATCTACATGTGTTTACAATCTTATACTTGCATGATTGTGTAGTGTAATACCATAAATAATTAAAATGCATAAATAAATTACCTACATAACATTGAATTGGTTATTACAATTCTTTGTCTTTCATGCACTTATTCTTTAGAGAAATGTGGTTTTAAATTAAAATGTTATGTTTGCAAAATAAGTGAATTTAGAGTCCTTAGTCACTAAACTAAAAAGCAAATAATAAATGACAAGGAAAACTCCACCAAGCACTACTGACCCTACTGATAAGTCTTAATGAGCATTATGAGGTTGAGCACCTTGGCTAAGAATTGTAAAGTGTCTTGTAGCTAACAATTTATACACCACTTCTCTTAGTACACCGGATCACAAAAAAATGAAACTAAAGCTAAAAAGTATAAAAGTGATCCCCAAGCACTACTTTGCACCCTGATAAGACTTAATAGGCATTTTGTGTGCAAAGCACCATGATAGTTGTACTATTTATTTATGTGCATTGAAATATTGTGGTAGTAATATTATTTGTGTATTTATTGTTGTGTTATTTCATTATATATGTTGTGTTTTTGATTGATTCATTTGTATTCCTTATCAAAACACTATTTTGTATACATCATTATCCTTCATAAAACTTCTACACATGAGAATTGGATCCTAATGCACATCTACTCAATTCTCTACAAACTTAAGTAAATGCACTAGATAACAAAGCATGACCGCTACAATGTTTATGTTTACTTGAAATACAAATTTTATTACATTGTAGTTTTTATATCTTTTCTTGATATTATAAAATCATGCTTAAAATTTTATCTTAATGGAATTGCATCTCTTGAATCTTTAACTCCAACATCAACTTTTCAAATTTAAAACACATTATCCTTTATATGATTTTATCTTCTAAAATGATGTTTATGTTTAATAGTGCTTATTATATTCCTCCGCTAAGTTTACTACTTATGCTCTTTCATGACTATTATTTTTTCAACAAGTGGTATCTTAAAATAAAAATGCTTACTTTATCATCTTAGCTATTTTGCTTACTACTTTATGTTCCATCAAGCTTATATTTGTCTCAACAAGTAGTATTTAACAAGCTTTTGATTACATCCAATTTTTCTTCTCTACATAGATCATATTAACCCTTATTTCATAGTCTCACCTAAACCCCCTTTTGATACTACCAAAAGGGAAGAATAAAATGCATAAATCTAATATTTACGGGGAGTGCATTATAATAATATCAAACTAAAAAAGGTATCTTTGTAGGGAGAGTAATCATATAGGAGGTGCATATAGTATCCTATGCTCGATCATAACAATCCTTCAATAAGTGGTTCCTAATCAATCTTAGCAGACATACACTCATCCCTACCCACTTTTGCTAACAACAAAGGGGGAGAATAAATTGGGAAATCTAGTTAAATAGTTATTTAGGGGGAGTAAATTATAAGAGAACACTTTTGTATGGGGAGGACTTCATTTAGAAGGAGCAAAATACAAAAGAACTTGTTTACAGAAAAAATAGGCAAGAGTGTGCATATACGGCGTAACAAAAGATAAGTTCAAATACTTTTAAAATAAACATCCTTTTTGAAGTTTGCAAGCATAATAAATAAGAGTGTTATGTTTTGAAATAAGATGTTTTGAATTTGAAATCCAAGATGTGATTGTGGTAACAAAACTAATTTATGCATGCTTATAATTTATCAAGACAAGATAGGAAAGTACAATATTTTAAATTCACAATTCAAGTATACTTATATAATGTAGAAATCATGCAAAGTTATCTAGTGCATTTACTAAAAATTGTAGAAAAGACATGTAAATATGTTTTATGGTGTAATACTCATGAGTAGAAGTTTTATAAGAGATAATGGCGTGTACAAGTAGTGTTTTTGATAAGAGTGTACAAATGATTTAATCAAAACACATGACATGTATAATGGAATAAACACAACATTACTGAAATGTGTCTGTATAATTACTTCCACCCATGTAGCTAGATTTTGTTTCAATGCACATAAAAGTAGTACAACTCCCAAGGTGCTCTACACACACAATGATCATTAAGACTTATCTGGGTGCAAACTAGTGCTTGAGGGATCACATATATTTTATCTTTTCTTTGTAACCCGGTGTACAAGAAGAAGTTGTGTATTAAAATAGTTTGCACATGACACTTTATGATTCTCTCCAAAGTGCTCAACCTCACAATGCTCATTAAGAATCATCAGGAGGGTGAGTAGTGCTTGGTGGAGTTATCTTTATCATGTATTCATTTGAATTTTAGTTTGTGACAAAGTTCTCTGAATTCATTTGTTTTTGCAAATATAAGACTTTTTGGATTAAGAACCCTACTTCTTCAAAAAAAATTGTGTGCATGAAAACAAATTTTTATGAGGTGTATGTAAACTAATCACACATCTAATAATGTTAAGTTATTACACTACACAATCATGTAAGACTAAGTTTAAATTCATATATAGATTATCAAAGAGGTGAGTGAGTCAATCATTATCAAAATAAAATATTACTCATACTTAGAGGCATGTTAAGCTATTCAACATATGATTCCAAAAATCAATTTCAATGTACATTACAAGATAATGTTCAAGGCATGACACAAAACAATGTTTTAAGATACTTGAAATTAGAATTTATCATTGTATTTTAATCTTGAAATGATAAACCAAATCATCCTTGAAGCATTTTAATGAATAGAAATCATTTTTTGTATTTTTTAATTTTTTTAATAAGAAATACAAAATAGGAAACACTTATAAAGAACCAATAAGAAAAGCATATTTTTGTTCTTTGAAATTTGTTTTGAAATTTTGTATTTTATTTTTAAATGGTCAAATTAAAAAAAAAACTTGTTTTTGATTGATTTTGATTAGTTTTACTCATTTTTATTTAATTTTTTAAAGAGCAACATGAATTAAGCAGAAAAGTATAATTTGAAAAATATTTAATTAAACCATAAGATTTTATACTACCGCCAGCAGTAACAACCTAACGCCGCGCGATAGCAACATAGGTCGTGTTTTCCAGAAAATGTATAATTTTTGGAATTTTTCACATAATTATGTTTGTTTAGAATAAAGACTATGTAGTAGAGCCAAGAAATCAGACTAGCATACACATAAGATGGGAGATTTTGCAAGTTTGACACAAACATCGGGACCCTTGTTTTTTACGCTGATTTGGTCTATGTATGAGACACATGTTATATAGCAAATAGTCTGAAACAAGCACAGGCACTATAACCAAGAGTATTACTATCAAGGATGTGATATTAGTCATAAAGTTTATATTACAGCCAGCGCTAGGACCTACCGCGCCACGGTAATTCTCATAAATATAAAATCCATGAATCATTCTGATTTTCATTAAAGCTAGGGTTTCTTTGGTTTGGAGAGTAGCTTGCGCCGTGCGATAGTGAGAGGTAAGCCTATTTTTCATTTTTCTTCCATTTTTTGTGATTTGAGTTGAAATTTTAAGTTGGTTTTTGAAATTTTTGAGGAGATTTCATGGAAGAATGTATTAAATGGTTTGTTTGATGAGTTTTTTGAAAAAAAAATTAGATCTTGGTGATAATGTATGATTTTCTTAGTTAGAGTGTTATGATATGTTAGATCCTTTAATTTTATGTAAATTTTTTTTATTTTTTTTAGTTTATTTGAGATGATTTGGAGGAGGAAGAGGAATAAGGTTTTTCTTCTGCTACCACCAGCGGTAGGTTTCTATCACGTAGTTGTAGTCTCTGATTTAAGCTTTTAATGATTTTCTCCTCCATTGTTTGTTGTGCTTTCAGATTATGGTTTCCTCCAGTTCTCGTGCTCGATGAACTTATGTGAATAAGGACAGAAATGACATTTAGGTACTTACTGAATAAGAGTTTTAGGTATCCAAAGCTGACCATGAGTAAGGTTTCTTTGGGTACCCAAATGTATCGTGATGGTTATGGTAGTAGAATAAGTTTTCAGAAATTTATATTTAGAGAAAGCAGAATTTTCAGGAAAATTGTACTACGCCAGTGTTAGAAACTAACAGCAGGCGCTAGCGAAAGAGTTGAGATTTATGTTTAAAACACATGATTTTTGCAATTTTTCAATTCCGATTTTTCTTGATTATAATTAAACATGATTTCTCAAGGATAGATTGATCACTTGAGAAATGATATGACTTTTTTATTCGATTTCATTAAATTGGATTCATTAATGAATTTAGGCTTATTATGTGAAGGTCATATCACATGTTATATAAAGTGACCATAGCATGTTGGCTCAAGAGAAGACAAAAGAAAACAAACAAGCAAAAAAAAAGTTAAGCATATCAAGAAGTAGAGTAATGATATCCATTTTTTTATTTGTTTCTACTTCATGCAATTGTATGGTACCTAATGAATAAGTGATTTAGGTATCCAGAAAGGACTGGGTGTGGCGGTTCCCTTGGGTACCAAAATATAGCGTGTTTGCTTTTGGGGAAATAGTGATGAGTGAGCCCTTTTGAGTGGAGTTAGTATTTCATTTTTAACATTGGTCCACCATTCAAACCTTGGTTTAACATTATTTTTATGCATCAAATTTCCATTGAGATTATCTTTATCTTAAAAATTATAATTGTCATGATTATTGAAAATATCATTCATAGGAAATTTGTGTAATTCTAATTTTAAGTTCGGAGAAAAATAATTTTGTAAATAATAGTGATTTGGATTTTGATTTACAAATACTTTGTGTTTTTGACTCCCATTACTAGGCTTAGTGAAGATATTCATATTCATATTCAACTTGCTTTTGGATATTGCTTGATGTTGTGAATTTATGTGTTGTGAATTTTTATTCTTAATTTTTTTAAGCAAGTTGATTTTTGTTTTCAATTCATTATTCTTGATCTTAAGATTATGGCTAGCTTTATTATATGCAATTGTGCTATTTTTAAGAGTGGTGTCAATTCAGTCATTGTGAGTTTAATAGTTATTTCTTAATTCCTCAAATATTTCATCCATCTCTTTAATTTCAATTTTATAATTGTTACACATAACACAATTAGTTTTCAAAGATGAATTTTCTAATGACAATTTATCATTATGTTCTCTAACAAAGATAAGTTCCTTTTCAAGTTCCTTGTATTTTTCTTTTAATTCATTAAATTGTATACAATGTGTAATATTTTCAACTAAAGAGCGATGGGTAGACCTAGATAACTCAAAATTTGATTCTTCATTAACATTTGCTTTTAAACCTTTATTTTTTAAACGTAATTTGTTATTAGCATTTTTCAATTCTTAATATTGCGCTTAGTACTTTGTAGCAATTGTAATGTAGAATTAGAATTACAAACAATAAAGGAATTTGATTTCCTTACAGTGCTTTTGGGTGAGGCATGGTGTAAACATGAAGTTCTTGTGACATCTTCTTTATATTTCTCTTCCATAGATGAGTTTCCATCTTCCCTTCTCATTGATGTGTTGTCTTCTTCCAATTCCTTTGATATGCACTCCACACCTAGAGAAAGTATATCATAAGTCTTTTCAAGAAAATTTCAAATCTCTTAAGAAGTAGGAAAAGTATAAATGAGTTTGAAAATATTTTGATCAAGCCCGCAAAATAAACAATTCATTGCTTTAACATTTAAAGTCATTTCGTTTCAATTTAATATGCTTGTGGGCTTTTCAATAGTAATATTCCAAACTGTTTCATCTAATGATTTAAGAAAAATTTTCATTAATATTTTCTCCCCTTTATAATTTCCGCCCATAAATATAGGTGGCTCTAATGATTTTTCATGCAATACAATAGCATCCCCTCTAGTGGAAGCGAGATCATGAAGCCCCATTATTCCCGGTTGTGAAGCCGTTTTGGAATAACCTCACTCTGATACCACTTGTTGGATCTGTAAGCGTCCTTAGAAGGGGGGGGGGGTGAAAATGGGATTTAAAACTTTTGAACTTAATTGAGTTTATTTAAACAGGTTGATAGTATTTATATGAATATCTCAGATTAAGTAATGTAGTAAGCTTCTTATGAAAGTGGGTTGTATTTGGCATGACAGATGTGAACTCTGCTACTACCACCAGCGATAGTGTTACCACTCGGCATTAGTGACAGAGAATGCTTTTTCGTTTAGATTTCAAAGATCAGAGATTGCATAATGATATTAGTGAAAAAACATATCGTATTAATGCTTTTAGAATCATTACAAAAAGTTATCCCAATAACGCTTGAAATTGAGGCAAATGTGTAGAACATTTTTGGTTTTCTATACCGACCCATCTCCATAGGACCAGTTGGATCTAGCCTATCTCTCCCCAGATGAGGCCTCGAGTTGCCCCCTAGATGTAACCCTAGACCTAGTCGCCACACCCATGTGGCAAATTCTCCATAGTCCTCACAAGGCCCTAGTCGGCAACCATGCGGTGAATTCTCCCTAAGACACTCACGACCTAGTCGACAACATAGGAAAATTTCTCTACCGATACAAAGGTTAAAAGTTACAAGATAAAATAAAACTAAATGTTGGGTATTGTAGCCACAATTACCTTGATTTGAAGAAGTGTTCCTTTGAACTAAGTTGAATTGAAGTTGTATTTGATGTTGTTTTCTAGTTATGTGTTTGCAGATTGTAAATGACTAAGTACAAACCAATGTCAGGTTTCAATGAGTCATAAAACACAGGTATATGCAATGTAATTCTTCATTGTGTAAACCAAGGTGTTGACTCATGTGGAATATCTATATTGGGGTGTACTTTATATTCAAACACAAAGGAAGAGCCAAGAGAGGTTGATGCTGCTGTTATGATCTAGAAGAAAGAAAATTTTTCTTAAGAATTTTCTTATAGAAAATTCATCGAGCTCAGTTCGACGAACGAAAAAGTTTTCGTCGAACGAAGTTCGTCGAGCGAAATTCGTCGATCGTAGTTTGACGAAGGATATATATTTCATCGTTCTCTGGTTTGCTAATAGTTGAAGATGTTTCATCGAACGCAGGAAGTAGTTCGTGGAACGCAGAGAAGTAGCAGTTCGTCGAACGCAGCTTATTGGCACATTCGTCGAACGAAGGATTAAGTTCGTTGATCTCTGCTCTGCTAAAGGTGAAGTAATTTTGTCGACCGTGTTCGTCGATCTCCGTTCGATGAAATAAAGAGAGTTCGTCGATCTCTGTTTTACTGCCGCTGAAGTATTTCGTCAATCTCTGTTCGTCGAACGCAGAGATGTAGTTGTTCATCGAACGCAGAACATTAGCAGTTCATCGAACGCAGAGTGATGGCCGTTCATCGAACGCAGAGTGATGGCCGTTCGTTGAATGCAGAGAGATGGCCGTTCGTCGAACGCAGAGCGTTGGCCGTTCGTCGAGCGCTGTTCCGTTCGACGAAATTTTAACAGAAGACGAATTTGATTTGCGCTGTTTCAAAATTCAAATTGGTGTCAAATCATATTAATGCTTCAGGAAATTTCTTCCTTAAATCTTGCAGCCAACCGCTGGAGAAGGATTATTTGCCTTATTATTTGCTGACAGCCGTTGGAGAAGATTATTTGCCTTAATTTCTTGGAGATAGCCGTTGGAAAATATTATTCCTAAATTATTTCTTGGAGATAGCCGTTGGAAATAATTCTTCCTTAATTATTTTCTTTAGCCATTGGAAAGGAGGTATCTATATTGTTGGCACCAAAAATGGTACCTCCAAAATTCACACTAGAGGGATGGGAGGAAACTGCGGAGTGCAGGTTACTGAAGAAAAAAGATGCTGAGAAACAGGGAAAACGATCACAGAAAATCGAGACCGCTTACACAGGTTGTAAGCTGGAGGCTCGAGGCAAAAGTCCATTTTCAGGTACCCCTACCCCTCTATTTATAGACGAGGGGGCTGCCCAAATGGGCAGATCTAAAAACTACGGGATGCCCAGGGTACAGGAGAGCCGGGGCAGGAAAAAGGGGTGCAAATAACCAAAATAGAGCAAAGGGACCAGACCGCGCGGTCTGGCGATCTGATGAGCTTCTGATCGCCTGGGACTTAGAGGATTCAGCTGAGATCTTTGCTGGCGGTCTGGGCGGTCTCCCAAACTGGAGATCGCAGAGACTGATACTTTTGACCCGTCGGAAGAGGTCGCGGGCTTTCTGGGCAAACATAATCCCCGCACATTTTTAAGTTGCACTGGAACTTCGAAAATGTAGATTTTGATCGCTAATACCGCGACCGTCATTAATGCGACTTGGCCTATAAATACCACGGTGGAGGCTTGTATTTCAAAATCTTCTGGAAGAAGCTGATAATTTGAGTTCTGAGCGATCACGTATTCTTGAGACCGCTGAAGATTTTCAAGAATGGATGCTCTTGATTTAATGAAAGCAGCGGCGCAAGCAAAGAAATCGCCCAAATCTGCACTTAAGACAAAGACAGTTATAAAAAAGCAGACCGCCGGTTCAGAAAAAACTTCGAAAATAAAGAGTCTAAAGAGTAGTGCGGATTCGGCTTCCAAGGCTTCTGCCGCTAAAGTTGTGACCGCAGATTCTGCTAGGGAGGTGAGTGATTCGAGTCCCCTTGTGGAAAACTTTCCCGGTCATTGAAATATTGTTCTTCTCATAGTAATTCCTGGAGATGTTTGGACAGGTCGTGACTCAGCTCGAGGAGATTTCCTCAACTGAGGCTATTAAAGCTGGGATGCAGCAGGTAAGGTCTGCAGCTGAAAAGTTGAGAAGTCAGATAGCGGAACAACATAAAACTGCTCAGGCCGCGAAGAAGAGAAAAATTGATGATGACAAAAATGCGACCGCGAAGATTGAATTGGTCACAGCGAACACACTGCTGGGAGACAACAGTCTCAAAGAGAAAGAACCTACCACCGTAAGTGACCGCCTCAGCCGTTTACTCTGAGATCGATTCTTCTATTACCATTTGTTTTTCTCGCAGACACTGGATCCGTTCGAGGCCGTGCGCCTTCGCGAGATCGCCGAGGAGAAGGCTGCCGAAGAAGAAAGAAGAAAAGAAGAGAAGAAAAAAGAAGAGGAGAGGATCGCTAAGCTTGCGGCGATCGTTGAAGAGGAGAAGAAAAAGGAGGAAAAAAGGAGAATTAAAAAGGCCGAGAAGAAAGCGGAGGAAGAGAGGAGAAGACAAGAGGTGATCGCAGCGACTGCTGAAGCAGAGAAGAAGAGAGAAGAGGAAAATTAGATGGAGGAGGCTGCGGAAAGAGAGAATGCCTTGTCCATCGAAAAAGCCAGGAGGAAAGAACTTTCCATAGCCATCGCGGAGGTGAAAAAGAGAAAACTTGCCCGAATTTCTTCAGAAGAGAAGGGAAAAAAAGGTAAAAGAGACAAGAAGAAGAAGAGGAAGATCGCCGGAGGAGATGGTGAAATAGTGGGGAAGGAAATGAGAGATGAAAAACTTCTTAAAGGAGTTCGGGTCGCGACATCTAGTGAGCATACTGATGTTTTCACATACTTAAACTCAGAACCGGACTTAGGAGTGGCAGACCGCGCGGTAGCTCTTGAAGCCATTCAAACTGGTAAGGCCAGGATGGTCGTGAGACCGCCAGATTCTCTTCCCAAACTCGCTTTCTGACCTACATCTCCTAAGAAGCGGCCTGAGATCGTTATTATTTAAGTAGATGATATACTTGTTAGTAATGCCGAGTTAAAAAGGAGAAGAAAAGAGGGCGAGCGGTCACAAAAAAGAGAACTAGAAAAACTCGATCTAGAATGCTTAAGGAGATCTGACCGCCTTTTGTTGACCGCCGATACTGCGATCTCAAAGGATGTTGATAAGACCTTTCCAAACTGCGATCTTGTTGCTTTTTCAAGTATTTTTCACGCAATCTTTCTCTTTCTCTTCTGTGATCATTTCTAGATACTTGATTATTTCTTCTGACCGCAGATGACGGTATCAGTTCAGCTCCTGAAGAAGGTGAGATTCCAAAGAAAGTGTCGATCCCACCAGAGTTTGCTGAACTCCTCGGGCCGATGCTTGAGGATATGAAAACCATGCGAGATCACGAGCGAGCTCTCGAGGATCATCTCCGGGTTCAGGCCGCCAGTTTTGAAGAACAGTTGCGCATGAAAGAAAAGCAAGCCCGGGAGGAATTCGAACTGAAGCTTTGGAGATCAGAAAAGGAGGCTGAATATTATAGAGGGAAGGCCTCCGCGCTTACTGCTGAGATCGCTACCCTAAGGGGCGGTCATTCTCACATGATGATGCCGGGCCCATCCAGCAGTCTCCCTGATCGAAGATCGTCTTCTGAGATAATGGTGATCCCGGTAGAACAGGTTGACCGCGAGGTGTCCAAAATTCATAGAGCTGCCATGGACGCAAACCTCAGTTTGGAATCTACTTTAGCTTCAGTGAACGAGATGCAAGATGTTGCTGCTTACATAGGAAGGAAGAGAGATCCAAGGAAATAGGATCGCACTTTTCTTTCTATTTTCTGCTGTTTTGAGGAACAATGTTGTTTATGGTCTGTAATAATATTGGCACCTATGATACACTGATTTTTCTTTTTATGATATATGACATGCGATCTATTTATTCTGTGAATACGATCTCCTTTATTAGGTTATACTTGTAAACATTGTGATTATTGCTATCTCTACTTGAAGAGATCGCTCAATGTGTTCGCTTTTCTTCTAATCCATGTTTTTTCAGCGATCTGGATTATTTGCCAATTGGTCTCGAGAAATGTAATCATTACGAAAATGTCTCCTAATTTCTATAAATAGTTAACCATCCGGGTCATTGCTTTATGCTTCTTGAATTCTTCCAGATCGTCAGAATTAGCGATCATCAAAAATGGTGTCTGCACGCTCCAAAGCTTCCGAGGTCTTCCTGGATGCCGATCACAAATTCAGTCAGCTTTCTGAGAAAGAATACTCCTCTTTTGTTGATAAGTATAAAATTGACGACAAGATCTTGGTGAGACCGCCGTTCGAGGATGAAGGGCTGAATTCTGGAGATGAGGACAGATTTATCATTCCCATCGATCACTTCGAGTATGGCCTTCAAATCCCCATTCCTTGGGAGATTTTAGAGGTAATGGATTATTATGGGCACATGTTCGCTCAGCTCCCCCCGAAATCAATCGGTCTGATGAATGTTTTCATCAATTATTTGAGATCGGTAAGGATCAAGTTTACTATGAAGATCTTCTGAGGGACTTTTTCTGCCAAAGTATTAAAAGAGGGTCAGAAGAAAGAAGAATTCAAAGGGTTGATGTACTTTTCCTGCAATGGTATCAAAGTTCTCTATCTTCCCAACAAGGTTCCTCTTTGGACTGAGAGGTATCTTGTTTTCGAGGGCGATCTTGGCGGTCTCAGCAGCCGACCTTCTCAGCGAGCAGAACGAATATTTAGAAAAGTGAAGTTGATCACAAAAGAGGAGCTAACGATCTTGAAGTGGCTAGCGGGCAAGCGCTTCGATCTTATTCATTACTTGGCGATATGGCCTGAGATCGCTGAGGTTTCGCCAGAAGAAAGTAATAACTCTCGCGATCTCCTACAGCTTTAGCAAGAAATCTATTTCACCCTATTAACTGTTTCTTTTGCAGCTTCTTTTGCGATCCCAGAAGTCGATCCTGTGACTCCAAGGGGAGAGGTCCTTACTCAAAGGGAGAAACAGCTTCGTCAAGACCGCCAGAGAAAAGAGAAGGAGATCGCTGAAGAGGGAAATCTTGAGGGAGAGCCCTTTCCTCTGATGGGCTTTGGAAAGAAGTTAAAGGATACCAAGGGGAGACCGCTCCTTAAATGGAGTTAGACCGGAAATTCTATGAAGGTGTCCACCGATCTCCCTTTCTTTGGAGGGAGGTTATCGAACCATGCATTCGCGGTCACCGCCGCTCTTTACGGGAAGAAGAATGCTACCAAGGCATTAAGTCATGAGACCGATTGTCTCCCTGATATATGCGCGCAAGCGGTTGTCCGAAGCACAATTCTCAATCACCACATGGGGTGGTCTCTACGAGCATCTTTACAACATGCAGAACGTCTGCAAGACCGATTTGATGTAAATATTAAAAAATATGATCTCAAATTTTTACTTTATCTTGACCGCGCGGTCTGAGCCATTTTCTTTTTACAGGATTATAAGAAGACCGCTTATGACATTCATAATCCAGACTACCTCAAGTATTTGATGACTCATGTGAGGGATGCGGCAAATAAGATGATCGCTGTCCTTCGCGAAAAAGGCGGTCTTATTGCTGATTTCCTGGATAAATCTTTTGCTGATCTCTTTCCTGATGTCGCAGAGATGATCGAGAACGAATAAGCGAAGAAGAGAGGTAAGGAGTCCGAGACCGCAGAGACCGCTGAAGACGAATCCGTTGAGATCGTTGAAGATAAAATTGATAGCGATCACGCTTCCCTTAGTGGAAGTTTGTTCCAAGGCGAAGAAATGAGCTCAGCAGCGATCTCTGATTCGGGGTCGAAGGAGTCAGAGATCGAAGATGAGTCTTCTGAGAGATCGACTTCCTCTTCATCAAAGGAGCGATCTCCTAAGAGAAAGAAGCAGAAGAAGATCTAAATTTCTTTTTATTTGATAATCATGTAATTGCTGGTGAGAGACCGCGCCATATATTGTAACTCTTCAGAAATGAATTGATAATTATTTTCTACGAGTAAATCCCTTTCTTATTTATATTATTTTTGCTGCAATGTATAGTAAATCGATCACGACTAATCATCATATGCGATCATACTCCTGAGAAATAGGACCAGCATTCGATCTCAATGCTTTAGGCTTCGTCGGTCTCTGATAATCCTGCTCAGGTTATTACATGATATGCGTATCAAACCAGCGGTCATAATATAATCAGATCGCCATTTGAATAAATCTCCTGTTTGATGAACTAGATAAATTTTCATAAATTCCGAATCAGCGGTCATAAGATATTCAGATCGCCATTTGAATAAATCTCCTGCGTCCGACGAACTGAAGGATAATCTATGTTCGACGAAATCCTTGCCGGCTTGTTGAGGAGAGAATAATAGACCTTGGCGATCATAAGTCAGCGATCTCAACATCTTCAGGTCGCCATGCGACAAGGACTTAATTTTTCGAACTATCAATTGGTGTGAAACAAGAAATTTTTATGAATACTCCCCATATAACTGAGTTATAAGAGGCAATACCGAGCTTGCGATCTGTCGATCACGTTCAAAACCATCTCGGCGATCACTTCTATCCAAGATCTGGAGAGGATCAAGCCAGCGATCTCAACATACATGAGATCGGTGAAAAGAATACCACTGAAGAAAAGGAGAACACAACTGGCAAAAACGTCCAGGTTCTGGAGGAAATCAAGCCGGCGACCTCAAATAACTTAGATTTCTTTTTCATGAGGGAGAGAATAAAAGTATGCGGTCTCAAGAAATTTTGACCGCCCGATCTCTAGGGCAGGTGCGGTCATGCCTCGAGGGCTACACCGACATTGCTTTCCTCGAGAGAAAGAGTTCAAAAATGATCTCAAGGGCAGGTGCGGTCATGCCTCGAGGGCTACACCGGCATTGCTTTCCTCAAGAGATCATTTAAATTTGTTTTAAACTTGCCACTTTTGCTAACCACGCTCCAATGAGTATTTGAAAGCTACAGAACAAAAATGATCCATAGGGCAGGTGCGGTTATGCCGCGGAGGCTATACCAACATTACTTTCCCTAGAAGATCACTCAGTCTGTAACAGTGTCCTAAAAAGCATGACAGAGCTGAACATTCACCTGAACTCCCTTGATCTAGAGGTGTGTCAGATGTCAGCAAGGACCCGACATCCTAAACGTCCACCGCACGAGCTTGGCGAGCTACTGCTACACAGATGTGAAATCTCCCCAACATCTGTGGTCCAGGCAGATTTACATCTCATGCCTCAAGTCGAGAGGGAAAGAAGTAGGATCCGTCGATGTCTCTTTTGGCAGGGTTCTAGCTTTTAATATCAATTTATTTTTTGATATCTTCCCTTATCATTTATATACCAAAAAAGGGTAGAATCATATTATCATAATGTTCAAGAGGAGAAAAGATAAGAAAAAAGGAAGAAGAAAAATCCATAAGCATTTTTAAGAGAAAAAATGATTATGGTCATCACCGATCCAGGTGTGAGGCAATTCCTTTCCTTCATAAGTCTGGAGACGGTAAGCACCATTTTTGAGTACTTTATTCACTATGAATGGTCCTGCCCAATTTTGGTTAAGCTTCCTTACCGAACCATATCTTGCTGCTATATCCACCTTTTTAGGATCAGATCTCCGATTGTGAATTCTTTGATTCTGACGTTTTTATCGAAGAGTCTCGCTATCCTTCTATTAACTTCTTCCTGCCTAATTGTCGCCGTATCTCTCAGCTCTTCAATGAGATCAAGGCTATACCTTAGATCTTCATCATTTCCTTCCATCCAATCATCCTGGTTTTGTTGAGCCAATAACACCCTTGGACTTTTTACGTCAAACTCGACAGGAATAAGAGCTTCTAAACCGTGTGACAACTTAAAAGGAGTTTCTCCCGTAGCTGAGGTGGGAGTCGTTCTCAAGGCCCATAGTACTGATGGTAATTGTTCCGCCCAATTTCCCCGAAGATTTTCTACCTTTTCTTCAAGAGATTTATTATGAGCTTATTGGCAGCTTCTACTTGCCCATTACTTCTAGGATGATGCACAAAAGCAAAACGTAATTCAGTGCCGATCTGTTCACAGAAACTTATAAGCTGAGAATTATTGAATTGAGAACCATTATCCGTGATAATTGCCATCCGGATCCCATGCCTGCAGACTATTTCTCCCCAGATAAAATTTTTCACAACTTGAGTAGTAATTTTAGCCAATGCTCTCGCCTCAATCCACTTGCTGAAGTAATCAATCATGACTATAATATATCGGCGTTGCCCACCTGCCATAGGAAAAGGCCCAACCAGATCCATTCCCCATACTGCAAATGGCCATGGGGTTGTTATAGATTTAAGCTGTTGGGCAGGTTGATTCTGAAGAGGAGCAAACTTTTGGCACTGGACACATTTCTTCGCAAATTTCTCTGCCTCATTTGAGGCCAGAAATATCCTTGCATTAGGATTCTTTTCTCCAATGTACGAGCTCCAGAGTGGCTTCCACATTCTCCTGAATGAACTTCCTGAAGAACAACCAGGATCTCTTCTTCTGAAACACATCGAGCCAAAGGTGACAAAAAAGTCTTCCGGTAAAGGATTACTGCAACAAGATAATAATGAGCTTCTTTTAGTCTAAATCTCTTTCTGTCTTTTACCGTGGAGTGGAGCTTTCCGGTCGAGAGATAAAGGATGAATGGATCCATCCAAGATGGACGTTGATCTATCTCCATAACTTCTCCTTCCTCGATTGCAGGATGGAGAAGCTCTGAGGAGGTTCCTCCCAAAAGAAGACCAAATTTCCCCAGCTCATCCGCTTCTGTGTTCTCTTCTCTTGGAATATGTTTGATAGAGAAACTTTTGAACTTTCCAATCTCTCCTTTCACCAAGGCTAGATATTGCTTCAAAGATTGATCCCTGGTTTCAAAGGTTCCGTTAACCTGAGATGCCATCACTAGAGAGTCCATTTTAACTTGAACATCCTCGATTCCCAATTTCCTAGCGAATCGAAGACATGCTAGCAAAGCCTCATATTCTGCTTGATTATTAGTTGTTGAGAAATAGAACTTCAAAGCCTGGTCCAATCTGATCCCATTTGGATTGATCAAAACCACTCCATCCACAGATGAATTCTTGCCCGAAGCACCATCAACAAATATTGTCCAAGCTAGAGGCGTTCCGACTTCCTTCTTTAATGAAAACTTACTTGCATCAACCATGAAATCTACTAAAACTTGAGCTTTGATTTCCACCCTTGGAACATAGGAGATATCAAACTCACTGAGCTCTATCGCCCACTTAGCCAACCTTCCTGAATGCTCTGGCTTCTCTAAAACATTCTTTAATGGAAGATCAGTGACCACTTGAATCGAATGAGCTTGAAAATAGGGCCTTAATCTCCTAGCTGAAGTTACAAGCATTAGGGCCAGCTTTTCAAGAATCGGGTAACGTGTCTCTGCATCTTTCAGAATTTTGCTCACATAATAACCTGGAAATTGTTTCTTCTTCTCTTCTCGCACCAAAACTGAACTTATAGCATCAGTACCAACTCCTAAATAGAGAAAAAGATCCTCGCCCTCCCTTGGGCTTTGCAGTAAAGGGGTTGATGTCAATTGTTTTTTAAGCTCATCAAAAGCATCATCACACTCTTTTGTCCACTCGAACTTAGCCCCTCCACGGAGGGTCTTGAAGAAAGGAGCACTTTTCTCTCTGGATCAAGAGATAAAGCGACTCAGACCTGCCATTCTTCCCCCTAGCTGCTGAACTTCCTTAGGAGACTTGGGGGTGGCATTTCAAGAATAGCCTTTACTTTGTCAGGGTTGGGCTCTAATCCTTCTGGAGTAAGGAGATGACCAAGAAATTTTCCTTTACTTGCCCCAAAAACACACTTCAACGGGTTCAACCTCATATTAAAAGTTCGGAGGGTTGCAAAAGTTTCCGAGAGGTCACTAAGATGAGAAGAGAATGATTTGTTTTTTATTAGAAGGTCATCAACGTAAACTTCTAGATTTCTTCCCTTTTGATCCTTAAAAACTGTATCCATCATTTTTTGATAAGTTGCTCCAGCATTTTTTAGCCCGAAAGGCATTACGAGATAACAGAAACAACCGTCATTTGTGATAAACGAAGTATGAGGTATATCGGGTTTATGCATTCTGATTTGATGATAGCCTGAAAATGCATCTAAGAAACTCATGAAAGAATAACCTACCGCAGAATCTACTAAAGAATCTATCCGAGGCAAGGGGTAGCAATCTTTAGGGCAAGCTTTATTGAGTTTGGTGAAATCGACACACATCCTCCATTTTCCCCCAGACTTCTTGACCATTACAACATTTGATACCCATTCAGGGTATTGAACTTCTTGAACAAACTTAGCCTTCAGCAGTTTTTCTACTTCTTCTCGGATGGACTGGGCTGGGCAAGAGTCGTTGCAACAACTCTCTTTTTCTGCTTGATAGGGACGAAGTTGGGATCAATATTGAGATGGTGGCAAGCGACATCTGGATCAACTCCTGGCATGTCGTCCGCTGACCAGGCAAAGACATCCAGATTCTTCAGAAGGCAAGAGATCAGGCTACTCTTGTCAGCTTTAGACAATTCAGCAATTATAGAGAGGTACTTGATCTCATCTCCCTTGCTGACGGGAATGGCTTGAGTCGCTTGGGCAGGTTCCAAATGAACTCTATCTTTTGCATCTTCTTCTTCAGCCTCTTCAACAATTTTGATTGGTTTGGGAATTTGGGCTGAGATAGCCATCACAGCTTCCTGGGGAGAAGAAGTCATGATCATATTGACAGTTTTTACGTAGCACTCCCTGGCCTTCCTTAGATCACTCCTGATCCGATGCTGCTTGCCATTTAGGGCAATTTTTACTGCTTGGTGGTATGTCGAGACCACCGCCTGATATCCGTTCAGAATTGGTCTCCCAAAGATTGCGTTGTAGCTGCTAGGAGCATCAACGACTATGAATTTGACAAGCTTTACTATTCCTCCCAAAATTACAGAGAGAGTGACGAGTCCCTCTACCTCCTTCTTTTCCCCTGAAAAACCATAAAGAGGCCCTTCAGTAGAGAGAAGAGGCTTATCTGTCTTCAAAGCGTCGAAGGCCGGCTTGAAGAGCACGTTCACCGAGCTCCCAGTATCAATAAGAATTTTCTCTACCGTGCTATTTTCTATTACTGCTTTTATGACGACCGCGTCGTCAAAAGGATTTGTGGTTGAAGAAAGATCTTCCTCCCCGAAGGTGACTATCCCTCCAACCGGGGTTGAGGAGGTAGTAGCAACCTCCGAACGACAGACCCTTTTAAGGCTGGCCTTCCTAGAGGACTCTGGTCCTGCTCCACCGTGAATACAGAATAGGTTGCCTAGAGCGCCCTCGTCATTAGCATCCTCGCATTCACCGGGGAAACCGATGTTGCCAAGATGGACAACATCATCGACCTCCCCGCACTCCCAGCAGATCTCTGCTACTTCCTTGGCCTTGGAAGTTGAAGCTTTGGAGGGATCATTCTTTTGAAGAAGATCCTGAAGCTTTCCTTCTTTTAGGAGCTTCTCCACTACCACTCGGAGGGCTCTGCAATTTTCTGTCAGATGACCTCTTTCTCTGTGATATTCACAGAAAAGAGTCGGATTTTGGGAATTCGGGTCAGAGCTAAGGGGAGCCGGCCTTTTGAAAAAAGGCTGCTTATGTAGGACTTGAACTACTTCTTTCATGGAGACACCAAGGTCTGTAAAAGACTCTTGGGAATCATTATAGGATGGATGGAAGGTCAGGAGAGGGGGCTGAACATATTGAATCTGATGAACAGGAGTGGCTTGTGGAGCTGGAGCCACAGGGGTTGGAATCAGAGGTCCTCTGGGCTGGAATTGCTGGTTCCCTTGATTGAAACGATTGTTACAGAAATTCCTTCCCCTTTTCGGAGCAGGAGGAGGACACTCTTGGTGAGACTTTGAGGAAGACGGGGCGGGATAGAATCCTGCAGAGCCTTTCTGACTGGCCCTATTGGTCAGATTGGTTACATAGGTGGGGTTGTTGATCTCCCCCTCTATATAATGATTGGTAATGCTAATTAACTCCTGATAAGAGTCGGGCTTTTTAGTGGTAACCTTGAACTTGAGAGGACCTTCCTGCAGGACACTAATCAAGGCTGCCATATAAAGAGCAGGATCCATATCTCTGATCCCTAAGATCTCTCTCTGGAATCGGTCGACAAAATGAGCGGTAGTCTCATTTTCACCTTGCTTGATTTTGAAGAGGGTCGCAGGGCCACTCTTCCTCTTCTTGGCGGTTGCAAACCTCAAGAGGAGCTTATTTCTTAGGACGGCAAAGTTCGGGATGGATTGGGAGGGCAGCTTGTAGAACCACTCCCTAGCAGATCCATCAAAAGAAGTTATTAACAACTTACATCTCACCCCATCTGAGATAGTTCGGAGGGCAACGACAGATTCAAAAGCTTGGAGGTGGGACATGGGATAATTCTCTCCTAAAAACACAGGGATACGAGGTTCCCTGAAGCCGTTTGGAATAGGTTCTCGACGAATTTCATCAGTAAAAGGGGAAGGTTCCCCCATTCCAGAGGCACCTGGGGGAGCAAGGAAAGGAGCAGGAGGGGCTTGAGGATTGGCAAAATCCACTTCAAAGTTCAAAGCTTGGGCCGGAGGCCTCTGAGCGGCTGCTCTAAAAGAATTATGATGGGCAGCGAACTCCTCATGCTGAGATCGCTGAGGAGTTGCAGGCTAAAAATTAGAGCGATCGCAAGGCTGACCGCTTGCCGTGCGGTCAGGGGTAGCGACCTGGCTAGGAGGAGGAAAGATCTTCTGAGAGATCGCGGCCAGAACCTGGTTCATGGCCTCAATCTGCTTTGCGGACTCAAGCTGAGTCCGGACAACCTCTTGGCACTCGCGAGCGGCCTCCTGCTGAGTCCGCGCGATCTCTTGCTGAGCAGAGGCACCTCGTGCCGAGCTCGAGCAGCCTCTCTGAGAGTTTGCTCGACGCGAAGCTCAAAATGGCGCTCAAGGGATTGCAAGGAATTGTGATCGATTTGGGGGTGGTCGCTGGAAGACCGAGCTGGGCATCCTCTACGCTCAGGCATCTTGAAAGTCAGAAAATTCACCTGGACACTCCGAATCTGAAGGTCACATGTTCGTTCTGTTGGCACCAAAAATGGTACCTCCAAAATTCACACTAGAGGGATGGGAGGAAACTGCGGAGTGCAGGTTACTGAAGACAAAAGATGCTGAGAAACAGGGAAAACGATCCCAGAAAATTGAGACCGCTTACACAGGTTGTAAGTTGGAGGTTTGAGGCAAAAATCAATTTTCAGGTACCCCTACCCCTCTATTTATAGACGAGGGGGCTGCCCAAACGGGCAGATCTGAAAACTACGGGCTGCCCGGGGTACATGAGAGCGGGGCAGGAAAAAGGGGTGCAAATAACCAAAATAGAGCAAAGGGACCAGACTGCGCGGTCTGGCGATCTGACGAGCTTCTGATCGCCTGGTACTTAGAGGATTCGGCTGAGATCTTTGCTGGCAGTCTGGGCGGTCTCCCAAACTGGAGATCGCAGAGACCGATACTTTTGACCCAGCGGAAGAGGTCGCGGGCTTTCTGGGCAAACATATATATTCCTTTTGTTTTATTCGTTCAAGGCTAATGAATGGTTATTATCTGATTCGAAAATAAAGAGAAGAAGAACACAAGATTTCTGTCTGCGCCCCATTCATTCTCGCAAAGTCTTTTGCCGCCGCCGACAAATTTGCTGGCGATTCTTCTTGAAGAAAAGAGAAAAATAGATCTCTGATTTCTGATTCTACAAAGCTTCTTTCAGATCTAGTTTTTCTCCAAAGTATTCAGCTCAAGTTCTTTCAAGGTGATTTAGGTCGCAACTAGATACTATCAATTGGTATCAGAGGGAGGTTGTTCGTTAAAAGGTTAAGACCTTGAACAAGATCTATAATATCTAGTTGCAAGAGCAGTATGTCCGGAATGGATAAATCCAAAGATTCCGTCAAGTTGCCAGTCTGCAATAAAGAGAACTTCCCCATGTGGAAGGAAAGATTGAAGTTCTACATGGAAGCCACCGATCCGAGAATTTTTCAGATTGTTGAGGAAGGTCCACATGTTCCGAAGTAACCTTCTTCAACAAACTCAACCATTCAGGTTGCAAAGAAAATGCTAGAATTGACCAAGGATGAGATTGCTCTCGTCGCTTTGGATAAAATGGCCAAGAACATCATTGCCGGTGCAGTGGATGATTCTATGTTGCAAAATCTGATACATTGCAAATCTGCAAAAAATGTGGGATTCCCTAATGGTTCTTATGGAAGGTACAGAAGAAGTGCGAGATGATCGACGATCTTTGCTGAATCAAGAGTATGAAGCATTTAAGCAAGGTCCGAGAGACTCCATCTCAGACACTTATGAAAAGTTCTTCAAGATCGTAAGCGGTCTTAGAAATTATGATCGGGAATTCATCGTCGGAGAATTAAATGACAAGTTCTTGAGATCCTGACGAAAGAATGGGATACCAAGGCAATTGCTATCCGAGAATTCGGAAAGTTGGCTACGATGGAGCCACAGATATTGTTTGGGAAACTTCTTTCCCATGAACTAAAGATCAGCATCAGAAAAGCAGAAGAAGAAGGATGCTCCACTTCTGGAAGGGAGAAGCCCGTGGCACTGAAGGCCAAAGAGGCAAGAAGAGGTAAAGCTAGATCATCTGAAAGGACACAGTCGTCAGAGGAATATGACGAGTCTGTGGCTTGCTCATCAAGCTCAGACATGTCCGATGGAGAGTTCTCTTCACTCTCCAAGAAATTCAAGAAATTGCTCAGAAAAAGGAGTCAATGGAAAGGTCAATCCTCCTCATCAGATCATAGAAGATCAAGACATGATGATGACCATCACAAGAAAGAACACAGCAATGACAGGTATAAAACCAAACCGAATAAACATGTTTCGATTGATATCATTTGTTATTGCTGTAATAATCCAGGACACATAAGTACGGAATGTCCATACAAAAAGAAGAAAGAGAAGAAATCCTTCAAAGGAAAAAGGAAAGAAGAAAAGAGCTTCTTAGCAAAGAATACTAAGACTCTTATCGACAGTGACTCAGGGAAGTCAAGCTCAGATGAAGAAGCCTATTTTGGGCTTATGGCACATTCAGATGAGGAAGTAAGCGACTCCACATACAAAGGGAAGGTAAACTCGCACACTCCTCTTTCTGCTTCTAAAACTGACTCCAATGTGAATGAAGGCTATTCTTCAGAGGAAGACTTAGATTTAACGACTTAGTATAAAGCCATTTTAGAAGGATTTGACAAATGCCGCAAGGTAGTCAAATCTCAGTCAAAAGAGATTGCATCTCTCAAGAGGGTGGAATCAGATTTGAGGAAGGAAATTGAAAAATTAACTCCTCTCAAAGATGAAGTCCAAATCTTGAAAGATGAACTTCAAAGCTCCACTGAGTTATTAAATCTTAAGGAGAAATTTATAAATGAACTAGAAGATAAGTTAATGATGGAAAGGAAGCTCGTAGAAAGCTTCTCGAAGACAAAGACTATCCTTCCACTCATTGATAAATTTTCTGCTCCTACGAAGGGTAGTGGCCTTGGTCATGAGGCTGAAAGTAGTAAGGCTGCTAAGAAGAGAGCTGTGAAAGGAAAGGGAAAGGCTGATAAAAGTCAACCTTCATTCAGGAAGGTAGTTTTTCCGACAAACCCATTTGATCTTGAAGCATCCTATGGTCACTTTACAAGACCAACTCATGTTGAGTCAAGTAAGAGGAACCAAGGATGGAGCCATCCCCGAAGCCTCGAAACAACTGCTTTCAAGGCACCTTATGAAGAAGTAATCCTCAAGGATCATGGTTCATTTGTACATGGATTAGTTGCTAAGAAAGCACCAAAGATCCAATCTATTGTTGCTAAATCTCTTGAAGAGAAGAAGGAGCCGTGTGTATGTTGCAACCACAAGGCTTCTACTTCTAAGAATGTTGCTCCTACTAGACCTCCCGTTCAAAAGGTGAAGCAGGAGAACAAGAGAAGATACAATCGATTTGATTGTTGGTGTTGTGGCAAGGTTGGTCACTTCGCCATAGATTGTTGGTTTAACCCTAGAAATTATAAGACTCCACAGGTTAACAATGTAAGAATGACCCCTTGCAATGTTAACACTCCGAGTGGTGTTGATCTAACCAAGAACCTGTTGGGTTTTCTTTACCCCTCTATAGGGATGACATATCAAATATGCGCAGTGGAAATAATAAGAACAACCCAAAAGAAGCTAACAGATCTTGCGGTTTTCATGATTCAAGAGAATAAACAAATCGAAATACAAAGTACCTTTGCGGGATTGAGTCAATACTCAACCAAGGTGCTCCAAGATGAAATCGGGTAGACAAAATCTGAGTTCCAAGAACCGAAATGCGTCGGCTCCTCTACAACGATCCGCACAAACGATGGAGAACTCTAGCTTCTTGTCGTACAAGAACTAGGTCGGAGAAGGAAGCTCTCAACGTCCTCACGGACTGCTAGGTCCGATGCAGAGGAGGCGACCACCGACGGCGGCGACTAGCGACGGCGGACGGATCGAGAGTGATCGGAACACTTCCGTCGTCCGCTCTCCAGAAATCGCGAAAGGCTGGATCTAAAACGTCTCATCCGAAGACCTAATCGCGTGCCCTTTATACTAAAACGCATAAATCAGGCTATCTGATAAATAAAAATTAGGATATAAATTATTCTCCAAATTCTACGAACTATAGGCAAGAGCACCTATCGTTCATAGCATAGGTTATTTAAAAATAAATATCAAGTGTCGTATTCCACGGGTTTGTTGATTACTTCTACTCATGCAAATTAATATTATTTTATCTAGGTTTAAGAAGATTTTTAGAATAATAAAAGAGAAAAGGAAGAAAAGAGCATTTGATCGGAAATCCTTCTTGAGTTAAATAAATTGTAAAATCTAAATTCATAACCAAAAGCGATAGAATAATTCGACCGTGGAGGTTCCCAAAATATGGTAGAGCCTCTCTCTAGAGAACTACCACCTAACCTTAGGTTGATCGATTAAGACCCCTCGGCCAGTCGAAACCCCTAAGCTTGCTTTATGCGGTGAGCCCCACTATTGGATTTGACTCCAATCTAGAAGATTTGTGTCACCCTCTCTCGAGGAATCCATGCAACTCTTTCCACTAATGAATGATCTACACAAATTCATGGATCTCTCGATCACTAGAAAATGGATCAAGAATTGATATTCATATACCGACAATATGAGATCAATCGAGAAAAATCAAAAGTGGGTCGTAATAATTCTTAAACTAAAGCTATGAAAATGAGAGATTACAAAATAAGAAAAGCTTAAGAATTCATCCGATCAAATGCTATAAATTTAGCTAAACATAATTGAAAAGAAGGACATTTTTATAACTAAGGAAAGAAAAGTACAATTGCAAGTAAGGTAAATCTAAGCTAGGAATTAAAAAGACAAGACATAAAATAAGGCTACACTAAGAAAAATGTAGAAAAACTATACTTGAAATGACCCAATCGAAGCAAGGACTGGATTCCTTGACAATGGCAGCAGCTGGGAATTTATAAGGAGAAAATTTAGAAGTCACGCCCCGAGGTCACGCCCGTGACCTAGGGCGTGTAAGGTGTGGAACGTGCGTCTTGAAAGCCTGGGAACGTTGGGGGAAAAACTGCCAAAATCCATCAATTTGGAGTACACGCCCCCTGGTCACGCTCGTGACTATGGGCGTGTAAGCTGATACTGTCTGCGGCAGAAAACTGCTTCATTAAATGTTCCCCGGGGTGAGTATCGCCCGTGACCTGGAGGTCACGCCCCCAAGTCACGCTCGTGACCTAGGACGTGTACAGAGAAAAGCTTCCAAAATTACAGTGGGAAGCATTCAGGAGAAAATTGTAATTTTTCTCAGTACACGCCCTTGTTCACGCCCATGTCACGCCCGTGGCATGAGGGCGTGTATTTGGGAAAATTCTCTAGATTTGTAGATAATCTCGTGCTCATCCCGAAATGTGTTGGCACGTCCTGTAACTCTTCTTGGATTGAAAGTTATGATCATTTGAAATTCTGCAACCAACATAGTCTTCTTCACTGTTTTTGGAGAGTACACGACCTTGGGTCACACCCATGACTTGATTACACGCCCCTTTGTAATGGGCGTGACCTAAGGCGTGTAATCTTAAAATTCAGAATTTTACTATTCGCAGACCAAAATTCTGAATTTTTACTATTCGCAGACCAAAATGCAAAAATTGTTTCAGGACCTCTCAAAAGCCCTGAAAACACAAAACAATGTAAATTAGACATATATTAAACTAAAACTATATAATAATTAATTAATTACTACTAAAATATTATATAAAAATAACTATAAATAATGCACTATCAAATACCCCCATACTTAAGCTTTTGCTATTCCAGAGCAAAACCAATTCATAAGTATGAGAATAAAATTTATATGACATTTAAAAAAATAAAAGAATTTACTCCTAATTATACATTTAAAATTATACATGACTCATACATAAATTAGTTTTGAAATAAAATTTAGATTCATAAGAAATTAATCATGATTCATAAGTTGACATGCGTAGAATAAAAATTAGTTTCAAAAATTCTCTAATTAAATTTTCATAAACAAAATTGTATTGAATTAAGCAAAATAATGTAAGATTAGAATTATAGAAACTTTTATTATCATTCAAAACTTTATAGAAAACCTAAAATATTAACTAAGCTCTCTCATAAATATCTTGAATATGAAATAATATTGGTTATGTTTGGGTAAAATTAGCATAGAAGAGATTTTTAATTGGGAAATGATGAATTTTATCCTCTCATTTTCATTTTTTTAGATACTCTTCTTTTTTAATACCCCAAATGTATAAGTTTAGGAGTGATGAATTTTATTCTCTCAGCTCCATGCCATATAATCTTTTACAAATTTGGGTGCATATGTTTAGGAATGATGAATTTTATCCTCTCATTCCATGACATATGATCTTTTATATTTTTATTTATTTGCCAATCAAAAGGGTAAAGTAAAAGGAGAGGCTAGTGTTTAAAGGCTATAAAACTTTCAAGATAACTATTTTGAGAGCATAGAAAATAAATTAAGAAATCTTTAAGAATCTATGAGTTAAAGTTAATATAATAAAAATCTAAAGATTTTAAGCACAATTGCTACAAAATTAATTCATGATATTTTAAGGAGAGAAAACAAAACTAAGAAATATTCTAATCAAATCGAAATAATGAAAAATTCTTTAAATCAAATTTATCTAAAAATTAAATCTAACAAATTATGAAGAGACACATAAAATAGAAAACACAAAAAGAAAACTTTTGTTTTTTTAAAAGTCATATAAATAAAAGCTCATAATTAAAATTGGTTGGACTCAAATAAAAAAGTAAGGAAGCATCTAATAATACAAAATTTACAAAAACATTTTTTAAATCAATTTTGTTTTATTTTATATTTGCTTGAACAAGAAAAATAAAACAGAAATTAATTTCTTTGTTCTCGGACTTCCCAAGGACTACCCAATTATGGGCTCGCAAGGTACTAAGCGGTTTTGTGGGATGAAATCCCAACACGGCCCTTTCGCAAGAAATAATTTTTAATTGTTTTTAATTTTTTTTTTGTAATTTCCATATTTTAAAAACAAATTTGAAAAAGAAGATAAAAGAAGATTTTTTTATGATTTTTAAATATTTTTGAATTTTTTTTTGTATTAAAAGTGTTTTTCTAATTTTTTTGAATTTTTTTGAATTTTTTTGAATAAAAACAAACATTAGAGAACACCCCCATACTTAAAAATAAACATTGTCCCCAATGTTTATAAGCCAAGTAGGAGGGAAAAGTAAATAAAATGCATAAAAAGTAAATTGCAAGAAAAATAAAGATAAGCAAGGGGTGCCTCCCAAGAGCGCTTTCTTTTTCCCGTCTTTAAGCTAGACGGTTATTGTTAGGAAAAAGGAAAATAAAAATAAAAATGCATAGGCAACTCCCTTAATTCAAGCTCAGGTGAGCATGCCGAAGTCGGCCGCCTGGCTACTCCTCCGCCATGCTCTTGATACTTTCGTTGTCCGTTAGAGTGAAATTGTGAATCCAAATTACCTATACATACCTTAGGTAATTTGGATTGTTGGAGATGAGCCGCAAAGGGATCGGTGAAGACGTTTGGTTGCAATGGCTCATCCTATACATAAAAATCGTTAGTATCAAAAGAATCAACATTAAGCGAGTCAGAAAACTTTTCACATTGAGGAGTTTCTTGTGAAATTTCATAATTAAGCAGCGGTTGTTTATTTTCAAAAATAAAATTATGATCAGAAAAATCAATACCAAGGGGAGTAAATTTATGGGTGACAAAATTTTCATGAATTTTGATTCCAAAATATTTATGTGGTGGGTTTAAAAATTCATGAGAAAGTGGAATAGAGTCGGGCGAAGTAGAAGATGAAACATGTTCTTCTTCTATTTCGCTCGGCACACCCATTATGTTAATAAATTCTTGGTATAAAATATTATTTTCTTCTTGGGAATAACTATTCAAATTTTGAATAGGAAGATCCGGAGAATCACCAAGAGAAGAAAATTGATCAAAAGAATTTTGCGGATAAAAAGTGGAGGAAGAAAAATTTTGATCAAAAGAAATTTCTTCATTGCACCATAAATTATCCAGGTTATCTTGCCACCATGAATAATTATTATCGGAGCAAGAAGGAATAGCAGAAGAATTATAATCTTGAGAAAAATTATTTTGATCAAAAATATTTTGAGAATAAAAATAAGAATAACATTCTTCGCTAGAATGATTTGCACCACAAAAATAACAAATAAGTTGGCGCTTTCGTGCGGCTTCCAAAAGGTTTACCTTATGTTGAAGTTCAGCAACTTTTGTGGCCAACTGCGATAACATCATTTCTTTTTTTGTGAAAAAGAAAATTAAACAACCGTTACCTAATAGAAATGAAATTTAAAAGAAAAAGCAAAAAGAGAAATGGGGGTGGAGAAAGAGAATGATAAAAGTAATAAAATTCACGCTTTCAAAATATCAACAAAAATTCCCCGGCAACGGCGCCAAAAACTTGATAAATAAATATTAGGATATAAATTATTCTCCAAATTCTACGAACTATAGGCAAGAGCACATATCGTTCATAGCATAGGTTATTTAAAAATAAATATCAAGTGTCGTATTCTACGGGTTTGTTGGTTACTTCTACTCACGCAAATTAATATTATTTTATCTAGGTTTAAGAAGATTTTTAGAATAATAAAAGAGAAGGAAGAAAATAGCATTTGATCGGAAATCCTTCTTGAGTTAAATAAATTGTAAAATCTAAATTCATAACCAAAAGAGATAGAATAATTCGACCGTGGATGTTCCCAAAATATGGTAGAGCCTCTCTCGAGAGAACTACCACCTAACCTTAGGTTGATCGATTAAGACCCCTCGGCCAGTCGAAACCCCTAAGCTTGCTTTATGCGGTGAGCCCCACTATTGGATTTGACTCCAATCCGGAAGATTTGTGTCACCCACTCTCGAGGAATGCATGCAACTCTTTCCACTAATAAATGATCTACACAAATTCATGGATCTCTCGATCACTAGAAAATGGATCAAGAATTGATATTCATATACCGGCAATATGAGATCAATCGAGAAAAATCAAAAGTGGATCGTAATAATTCTTAAACTAAAGCTATGAAAATGTGAGATTACAAAATAAGAAAAGCTTAAGAATTCATCCGATCAAATGCTATAAATTTAGCTAAACATAATTGAAAAGAAGGACATTTTTATAACTAAGGAAAGAAAAGTACAATTGCAAGTAAGGTAAATCTAAGCTAGGAATTAAAAAGACAAGACATAAAATAAGGTTACACTAAGAAAAATGAAGAAAAACTATATAGAAATGACCCAATCGAAGCAAGGACTGGATTCCTTGACAATGGCAGCAGCTGGGAATTTATAAGGAGAAAATTCAGAAGTCATGCCCCGAGGTCACACCCGTGACCTAGGGCGTGTAAGGTGCGGAACGTTCATCTTGAAAGCCCGGGAACGTTGGGGGAAAAACTGCCAAAATCCATCAATTTGGAGTACACGCCCCCTGGTCATGCCCGTGACTATGGGCGTGTAAGCTGAAATTGTCTGCGACGGAAAATTGCTTCATTAAATGTTCCCCGGGGTGAGTCACACCCGTGACCTGAAGGTCACGCCCCCAAGTCACGCCCGTGACCTAGGGCATGTACAGAGAAAATCTTCCAAGATTACGTACACTGGGAAGCATTCGGGAGAAAATTGTAATTTTTCTCAGTACATGCCCGTGTTTACGCCCATGTCACGCCCGTGTCATGAGGGCGTGTATTTGGTAAAGGTCTCCAGATTTGTAGATAATCTCTTGCTCATCTCGAAATGTGGTTGCACGTCCCGTAACTCTTCCTGGATTGAAAGTTATGATCATTTGAAATTCTGCAACCAACATAGTCTTCTTCACTGTTTTTGGAGAGTACACGACCTTGGGTCACACCCATGACTTGATTACACGCCCCTTGGTCACGGGCGTGACCTAGGGCGTGTAATTTTAAAATTCAGAATTTTACTATTCGCAGACCAAAATTCCGAATTTTTACTATTCGCAGACCAAAATGCAAAAATTGCTTCGGGACCTCTCAAAAGCCCTGAAAACACAAAACAAAGTAAATTAGACATATATTAAACTAAAACTATATAATAATTAATTAATTACTACTAAAATATTTGATAGAGAAATTTGTGTTCTCCGATCTATACTCGATTAAGGCAAGTGTACCTATCGAAATATAGCATAGGATATAAAATATATCAAGGTCGTATAAAAACTCGGGGCAGGCAACTACTTTTACTCACAACGATCCTATTATCCTACCGAACGATTGATTGGGTTTTTGAGAATTTTAAGTAAACTAAAGATAAAAGTAAATTAAGAAAATCAGATTAAGAAGATAACATTCGATCGATGATTCACCATGAAAAGAAACGAGAAGGATAAGAATATAGTTTTACAATTGCAAACCAAACTCGACCGTGACGGATCCAAAAATAAGAAATAATCTCGCTAGAGCATTAAATCTCCTAACTATTAGATGTTTTGATCGAAATCTCTTTGCAAATCAAAAGAGCTAAAGTCGCATTATCGAAATGAACCGCACTATTGGATTTGACTCCAATCCGGAGGATTTACGTCGTCATATCTCTAGGATTGCGTGCAACTCCTTCCTTCTTTGAATGATCTTTCAAATCAACGAGTCTCTCGACTTCTATGAAATGAGATCAAATGCCTACTACCGTATACCGGAAATACGGAGTCGACACGAGATAAATCAAAGAAGGATCGAGAAGAGTTTAACAAGAATAAAACTAAGAAAAATAAAATCTCATCTCAAATCATGGATCCTCATGATCAAATGCTAACGGAGATTAGTTACGCATAATAGAAATTGAGACAAGGATGAAAAATAAAACTTGCATTTTCATTAGTGAATAAAAAGAGTACAATAATAAAAGTAAAATGACAATAATGTTCTCAAAAAGAAATACAAAGCATGGAAATAAAACTTACAATAAAAAGAACTAAAAACTACAACTATCTCTTGATCTCTCTCTTGCCAAAAGTTCCTCTTAAGCATGAGGCATGGGGTCCTTTTATAGGAGAGGGAGAATGTTCTAGATGGAGGATATGAAGGGACAAAGAGGGTGGAGATGCATGCATGATATTGATGAGGGAGAGAGAGAAGAGGAGAGAGATAGAGGCAAATGCATGAATGGTTTAAATGAGGGAGAGATAAAGGGCTACATGCATAGTATTTTATTTAAAGAAAAAATAAAATAAAAATAGAATATTAAGAGGGGGGTGAATGAGAAATAAAGAGGGAAAATAAAAAGGAGAGAGAGATAGGGGGAGAACCGGCCATGCAAAGAAGAGAGAGATGCATGAATGGAATGGCAATGCAAGGTGGCGGTCATTTATTGGAGTGGAAGAGGGGAGCTCACGGTTTGGATGGAAGAGAATAATGTGAAGTGGGCTGTTATTAAATTTATTGGTGGAAGCATGCATTGTGGGCTCATGGATTGGATTGGGCTGGAAGAGAGGGCTGTACTTCATCATATATGGAGGACGGGCTGCTTCATCTTGGAGCTGAATCGTGAGGGCTAGCTGCAGCAGATCACCAAAGGTGGCCGGATGCATCAAATAAAATCGAGTGGACTGCAACATGTTGGTTGTACGTGCTTGGACATCATGGAGGTTGCGTTGCGACATAATTATTGACGGCGCGACGATGGCGACATAGACGGGCACACGACGGCGATGGTGTTGAAATTATGCAAAGGTGGCGGCATTGGCGCGGACGTGGCGTTGCGGCGACGATAACAGCATTCCTACAATATAAGATAAAATAAAATATAAATATAGTTATGAAAAAAAATAAAATAAGAAACAAAACAAATTTAAGACGCAACATAAAATTAATATAAGACAATAATAATCAAAAATATTAAACAACAAAAACAAAACATAAAATAAAACATTAGATTTAAAAAATAGAAAAATAGGAAAACAACAAAAACATGCATACAAACATAACAAAAGATAAAAATAAAAAGGCAAATAACATAATAAACTAACCTAAAAACGATGACTAAAAACAACTTATCAATATTATTTAAAAATAACCATAAATAATGCACTATCACTATCCGCAGACCAGAGGGAAAACCAGAATATTTCTGTCCAGATTTACATTCGCCGAATTCGACTAATCAATATAACCGAATTCGACTCAGATTCGGCGAAACCATTTCGACGAATTCGTCTATATAAATTCGGCTATATAAATTCGGCGAAACCCTTTCGTCGAACTGACATGATTCAGCTAAACCCTTTAGTCGAATCTGTTACAATTCGGTTAATCACATTAGCTGAATCTCATTAGTCGAAAACAACATAATTCGGTTAATCACATTAGCCGAATTTGACACAGTTCGGTTAAACCCTTTAGCCGAATTTATCTAGTATAAATCCATTCGTCTAAACCCTTTAAACGATTTCCCTTTGAGACATTCTCAAGTTAATGCCAAGCAGTCACAGGATTGGTCCTCCACTCATATCCAATATGAGTAAGGCCAACACAATCCTTTCTCCAACTTCTCCAAACGCTTTTATGTGCGACCCTATAGGCTCATATTGCATTGGCAGCAAGACTAACTATTGATTGCTTTGAGATCACCTCAGAAACTCCAACAAAACCTAAGACCCAAATCCTTTTGGGTTCCTAAGGGTAATTAATCTGTGTTTGCAGGTATGTCCAAAGGCCAACCAAAACTCTAATAAGTCATTTGGATAGTGGATGTTCATGGTACATGACCAGAATAAAGAAGTATATAGTAAGGTTGCTGAAAAGCTTAGGAAATCAGTCCAGGCACTGAAATTCTAAGGGGGAGATAAGACTAAAAGGGAGAAAAGATTGAGTGGGAGCTGATTCAACATATTCAAATTATACTCCCAAATGTGAACTCCCATACAGTTGCTGAGGGGGATCTTTGATCTCTCATGCTTTTCCTTCCCTATCTGAAGTAGTCAGAAAGGGGGAGAGAAGTTGAAATTGTGAGAGAAGTTGAAGTTGAAATTGAAAGAGAAAGTTGAAAAGGAGAGAAAGTTTTAAAAGCTAAGTTTATAACTCTCCTTATCTCTTTATGCATTTCTCTATATATTTATTTAAGTGCAATTCAACTCAGTACATAGGTTCTGACTTCTTCAAATAGGGGGAGATTGTTGGGTATTGTAGCCACAATTACCTTGATTTGAAGAAGGGTCCCTTTGAACTAAGTTGAATTGAAGTTGTATTTGATGTTGTTTTCTAGTTATGTGTTTGCAGATTGTAAATGACTAAGTACAAACCAATGTTAGGTTTCAATGAGTCATAAAACACAGGTATATGCAATGTAATTCTTCATTGTGTAAACCAAGGTGTTGACTCATGTGGAATCTATCTATTGGGGTGTACTTTATATTAAAACACAAAGGAAGAGCCAAGAGAAGTTGATGCTGCTGTTATGATCTGGAAGAAAGAAAATTTTTCTTAAAATTTTTCTTAAGAATTTTCTTAAAGAAAATTCATCGAGCTCAGTTCGACGAATGGAAAAGTTTTCGTCGAACGAAGTTCATCGAGCGGAATTCGTCAATCGTAGTTTGATGAAGGATATATATTTTGTCATTCTCTGGTTTGCTAATAATTGAAGATATTTCGTCGAACGCAAGAAGCAGTTCGTCGAACGCAGAGAAGTAGCAGTTTGTCGAACGCAGCTTATTGGCAGATTCGTCGAACGAAGGATTAAGTTCGTTGATCTCTGCTCTGCTAAAGGTGAAGTAATTTCGTCGACCGTGTTCGTCGATCTCCGTTCGATGAAATGAAGAGAGTTCGTCGATCTCTATTTTACTGTAGTTGAAGTATTTCGTCAATCTCTGTTCGTCGAACGCAGAGATGTAGCTGTTCGTCGAACGCAGAACATTAGCCGTTCGTCGATTGCAGAGTGATGGCCGTTCGTCAAACGCAGAGTGATGGCCATTCGTCGAATGCAGAGAGATGGCCATTTGTCGAAAGCAGAGCGTTGGCCGTTCGTCGAACGCTGTTCCGTTCAACAAAATTTTAACAGAAGGCGAATTTGATTTGCATTGTTTTGAAATTCAAATTGCTGTCAAATTAAATTAATGCTTCACGGAATTTCTTCCATAAATCTTGCAGCCAGTCGTTGGAGAAGGATTATTTGCCTTATTATTTGCTAACAGCCGTTGGAGAAGATTATTTGCCTTAATTTCTTGGAGATAGCCGTTGGAAAATATTATTCCTAAATTATTTCTTGGAGATAGCCGTTGGAAATAATTCTTCCTTAATTATTTTCTTTAGCCATTGGAAAGGAGGTATCTATATATTCCTTTTGTTTTATTCGTTCAAGGCTAATGAATGGTTATTATCTGATTCGAAAATAAAGAGAAGAATAACACAAGATTTCTGTCTGCGCCCCGTTCGTTCTCGCAAAGTCTTTTGCCGCCGCCGACAAATTTGCAGGTAATTCTTCTTGAAGAAAAGAAAAAAATAGATCTCTGATTTCTTATTCTACAAAGCTTCTTTCAGATCTAGTTTTTCTCCAAAGTATTCAGATTAAGTTCTTTCAAGGTGATTTAGGTCGCAACTAGATACTTTCACTAAAGACAAAAACTCCCTCTTAGGTTGAACTCGAAGAACTTGTCGAAGGCACGCCAAAGTAATCTTTGATGTTGATGCGTACGGCCTTCGTGTAAGAAAAGCATGATCGACCCTTCTTCGAGTTCCTTGTGTTTATGAATGTTGATTGGAGTTGTCTTGGATGCAAAGAGGAGGATCTCACGAATATAGGTGTTGTGGCTTCAATATCTTCTAAATTCAGCAAATCAAAATGGAGGCGGACCGCTCTTTAAATAGGATTGGATCCTAGCACCAACGGTAGTGCTATCGTCAGGCGATAGCCTCTTTAGGCAACATTCTGGCACGCAGATCGAGCCATTTTTGGCAACCTTCTGGATTCAGAATTTGTATCCCCTCCGACCGCGCCGCGGTACTACTAACGCGCCGCATTAGTATATATTCTTTCCAGCCACTAGATATCCTTCCTTTTATGCTACTCAATCAGCATCGTGATCGCGGGACTTTCAAAAGTTACCGCTGGGTGTTAGCCTTAACATTCCGTGGTAAGAGTTACCATATTCAGTCTCGTCGACCTTCCTTTCTCGACGAATGTTTCCTTTTCGACGAAGTTTCCAAATCTGCACAGCTAACGCTAGCGGTAGCATTAGTGCATCATGCTAACACCAGATCTTTGACCTGGTAGGGGATTCTTCGTCTTTCTTTCTCGTAGTCATGGAGGCTTGAAAGTAGAAGTTCTTGCACACTATAAACATATGGCAAGTATAATCAAATACAATGGGATTTGTTATTCTCAAACTAAGAGATGTGGAAAGCATGTTCCAACATCTCACACTTGTGAGGTTCACCCAAGACCTATTTGGGCAGATGTCTTCACTCCTGCTAACTAACATTACCATCCCACCCAAATGCTGAGACAAAATAGTGTTGGAACATGGTCTTCCATATATCGTAGGTTGGAGAATAAAAAATCCTATGTGTATTTGATCTTGTGTGTTTAAGTGTGCAGGAAACAATGCCACATGACTTAAGGATAGTATACGAAGGTTGCCCCCAAATTTGAAGCTAGGATTCCAATATGTCCACTAGCGCCCGCGGTAAAACCTAGCGTAGGCGCTAGCTATGATTAGAGCAATTTCGGGAGCTACTTTAGAAGGCGATAGCGTCAGGCAGTAGAAGATAGCGTTGACAGTAGCGCAAATTTTTTTGAAAGGTTTCCTTGGAATGAAGATACGCACGCGGAGAATGTTTCCTAATCCGGGATAGTGCGGACAGTAGCATTAGTGCAGGCGCTAGCTCCCACTCTCATTTTGATTACACAAGTTTGAGAGAGGTTGAGTGCTAAAATTCAAGAGCCTTATTCTTTCGAAAAGTGATCTCCCACCAAAGTTCTGCGAATTTCTGAAGGAGGTTTTCTCCACACCGGACCCGAATGATGATCGCTTCAACAATGCTTATCCTACAACGGTTCTACGTCTCCAACTTTAGAAGTTCTTTAAGAGGGAGTTTTTATTATTGTTGTTGATTAGTTTTATCTCATTTGTAATCGTGTAGTAAATTCTCCTCGTATTGGCGACTAGGTCTGGGTAGGACTTAGGGACGAATTCGCCTCGTGCTGGAGACTAGGTCTAGGGTGTAGATCTAGGGGGTGCTCGAGGCCGGATACAAGGGAGAAGTGGCTAGAGCGGCTTGAGGCCGTATCCGGGAAGGATAGGATAAAGTCATCGGTTCGTGGGGATACGAGTCGGGATAGAAAACGAAGAAATATTTTTAATATTCTCCTTTGATTTCTAGCATTATAAGAAATCAAGTTTTGTAATCCTTCATTTTATATTAATAAAATCATGACTCTATTTGATTTCAATTATTTTACTTGATTTCTCTCTATTATCTCTCTCATTATTTCAAGTTTATCAAAATATAATAAAAGTTTTAAAACCCGTATTCAGCCCCCCCCCCCCTCTAAGGGCGCCTACAGATCCAACAAGTGGTATCAGAGTATTTTTATTCCTAAATGGTCTAACAACCGGGAATAATGGCGTCTCATGATCTCGCTTCTATTAGTGGGGAAAATTTTTGTAATGAAGAAAAATCTCTTGCACCACCTTTATTTGAAGGGAGAAATTATAAAGGGTGGAAAATTTTAATGGAAAGGTTTATTAAAACTGTAGATATCGAAGCCTGGAATATTGGAATTATAAGACCAGCGGATGAAACAAATAAAAAAGAACATCACCTAAATGCAAAGGCTTTGAATAGTATTTTTTGTGCTTTATCTCAAGAAATTTTCAAATTGATATATTGTTTTTCTAGTGCATACAAAGTATGGAAATTTCTTGAAGAAATGTATGATTTTCGTCTCTCAGGTATGGAACAAATTCAAGAATTGGAGAACATACAAGCATGCATAGATGTTCAAGAAAGCTCCTCTCATGATGAATCAATGGTGTTCACATCAAGAGAGAAAGAAGAAGAAAATTCATCTATGACGGAGGAAGGCCTAGAAGACAATAAAGGAACTTCATGTTCACATCTTGCCTCTTCCGATAGCATTGTAAGAAAGTATAATTCTTCTTCTTGTGTTAAAACTTCTATATCTACTTTCCATATGCTAAAAATAGCTTAATGTAAAATCAAGAAATTGAAAACTGGTAATAAAAATTTACTTTTAGAAAATAAAAGGTTAAAGCTAATTCAGAATCTTAATATGACATGGATTCACCAACTTTCCCTCAAATTGAAATCATAAAACCTTGTTTTGATTGTAAAAATATTAAAGAAAAATTCAAGGATTTTGAAAAAGAACTATTAAATGTAAATGAACATAATGAAAAATTATCTTTAGAAAATTCATCTTTGAAAAGTGATTGTGCTACATGTAAAAGTTATAAAATTGAAATCAAAGAGATGGATGAAACATTTGAGAAATTTAGAAATAATTATCAAACTCATATTGACTATATTGTTTCCACTCTTAAAAATAGAACAATTGCTTATAATAAAGCTAGACATAATCTTATGATAAAAAATGATGAATTAAAATTAAAAATCAACTTGCTTATGAAAATTATAAATACAAATTCACAATATCAAGCAATATCTAAAAGCAAGTTGAATATGAATATGAATATCTTAACTATGTCTAATAATAGGAGTAAGAAACACAAAGTTTTTGTAAATCAAAATCACCATTATTTACAAAATCTTGTCTCTCCAAACTTAAAATTAAAATTACCCAAATTTCCTATGATCGATACTTTCAATTATAATTTTCAAAATAAAGATAATAACAATGGAAATTTGATACATAAGAATAACATTAAACAAAGGTTTGAATGGAGGCCCAAAATTAAAAATGAAACATTAACTTCAAAAGAAAGGACCCACTCATCACTATCTACCCACAAACCAACACGTTATGTTTGGGTACCCGAAGGAACCACCACACTTGGTCCCCTTTGGATACCTAAAACTTTTATTCATAAGATATCATCAAATGCATGAAGTAGAACTATTTCAAAATGAAATACACAAATTTCTACTTCTTGATATAATTCAATGTCTTTTTTTATTCTTCTTTTTTGTTGATTCCTTATTTTTTTTAAAAACTATCATATCATGGTCATCTTATTGATTATTGGAAATATGATTTTATCGTTTAATAGCTTAATAAATTTATAAATCAAACTATCAAAATTTCAAAGTCATATTTTTACTCTTGATGACCTACCTATATTTCTTAAATTCAATGCCCATATATATCATATATCATCCACATGAATTGAACTCAAAATTTGTTATGTTATATTGAAATCTCAAATCATAAAGAATCCACCAAAATATGATTGGATACCAAAATTGCTTAAACATCTCCACTTCATATAATTTCAAATTTGTAAATAAGGACATAAGACAAAACTGTTAAAACTACTAAATGGGATTATAAGAACCAGATAAATAGATCCACAAATCCAAAAGCATTATAATTAAACATAACAGATAGCGTTGGCGCTAGCAGGTAGCGCTGACAGTAGTGAAGATTGTTTTAAATTCTGTTCTCAAACCCTATATTATGATAAAACTCAAAATTTAGTAACCCCCGGGACATTACTCATCCTCTACTCAGTCTCATCTATCTTTTCCACACTAGGACTTAGTCACCGCCGTCTGCGACTTCTCCGTATAGAATGTCATGGCGGATCCTGTGTCTGGTTGTCCCATTGCCTCCGCTCCGATGATGATGGATTCAACTTTAAGGCCTTTATCTTAAACTTCATCATCTTCTTAATGCCAGAAACGTCCTTCTTTACCTCCGACACATCCTCCTCCACTTGTGTAAACCGCTCCCCTATATATTCTCGAAAATGTTCAAATGAATCATCTCGAGTCTCTCGGGCTGACGCTCCTCGCCGGAGTGGTGGTTAAGTGGACGAAGATGGATTATCTGAAAGTAATGTCGCTCGAAGGTATGCGATGCTGTAGATGGAAGGAAAGAAATCCATCAATTAAAAACCAATCTCAATAGAAGGGTACCTATGTAGAATAACCCTTTGGATAATGCCACCAAGAGGGAGGTTGTTGTATCAAAGATGGGAAGGATCCTGCAACTTGTATGTATATCAAATCAATGAGAGTAACAAGTCAGCCACATTAAATCTCTACTCCTCAAGAATGAAATACGAGACGAGGCTGAGCTGTGCTGTAATCTTTGCCGTATTGCCCAATTTCAGCAGAATTGTATGGCGTAAAATGTCCTGTACTGCAAGGGAATCCACTGTAAGATTCACCACCGAAGAGATCAAACTCCTGCATGCTCTTTTGTGGAGTACCAAATTTAGCTGAGTCCAATCCCTGTCAGCCCAAAATTTTTCAATGACATCCAACCTATTCGGGTGCTCGGTCAACCCAAACACTTCCCTCAAATCATCATGGGTAATAGTAACCATTTGTCCATACACCTGGATTGTACACTTCCATCCATGCCGGCTTGAGATGTATCCTCCAAATCCCAATAAAATTCTCGAACAAACTCCGAGGAAAATGAGTCCAAAAGAAACATTTGACACCTCAGACATTGCAAACAATTGCATTATATGGTGGTTTCTTGGTAGGGCAAATTCCACAAAATAGGGGGCACCCACTGTTGCTGACTTGACTGCCAGTCCAACACTCTTCTTCCCCTTAGATCCAGGTGCCATCTACAACATTTTATAAGAAAAATTAAAATTAAAAGATGAACAACTAGCGCCGGTGCTAGCACTAGCGCCATCGCTATCACTAGCGCCTGGACTATCGCCAGTGCTAGCATTCAGTGAAAACATTTAGATCCAAATGGTTAGATCCAAACTCCTTACATACTATTCATTTCTTGAATCCTAACTTTCTCAAACGTTTAGATCCATGAATTTCATATATTTTAGGCTAAAATAAATACTAGAAATCCTCATAAAATTCAAAGTTTAAATCAAAAATCTTAAAATTGATGGAGATCTACCTTTGATCCAACCTTTTTGTAGATCCATCATCTAAATTACTAAAAATCTCCAATACATTTATAAATTTTAATCTCAAATATCAAAACCAAAATTTTAAAACAAGAATCATAAAAATGATGGAGATTTATCCTAGTTCCTCTCTTTTAAAAACAAAAAGGATCAAAACTCTTAGATCTATCATCTAAACCACTAGATAAGTTCAAAAAACTTCATCTCAAATATAAAAAAAATCAAAGTTTTAAACAAAAATCATAAGAAATGATGAAGATTTACCTTAGATCTATACGTGGGCTGCGCTATCTGATAGGGTTTTTTGGGAGAGCTTGAGGTGTAATGGCTGAAACGACAAGGGAAAGGGAATTTTACTAAAGTAGCGCTAGCACCAGTGCGGGTGGTATCGCTTGGTCTTAAATTTCTGTGCTTTAAATTTTTTGCAAAATCCCTAAAATTATGTTCTTTTATATGTACTATTTATTTTTGCATTTAATTGATTTTTGAAAAATTAAAATACAAAATTACAAAAGCCCAATTACAAACAATATTTATTTTCTCTTCCTTTCTTTGTTTATTGGCTTGATTTCTATATCTATATGCAAAAAAATCAAATACAAAAATATAAAGCAAAAACAAATATAAAAAAATATTTTTTGAACTTAACTTTTCTATTTTCATGTATCTTGGGAAAAGGAGATTTTGGATATCACCCCATCACATCTCCTAGTATCGATGCGAACCCTTCACAGGGTAGACCTCAGGAAGTCCAAGATCAATAATAAGAGTTCAACATATTAAACAAAATTATTTTTTGAAATAACAAAAAACTGTATGGACTTTATTGTGAAAATCAAGCATGATTTATTCTATCATTTAGACTTTCTACAATGTTGAAATTCATCTTTTCAAACTACTTTGAACATTGTTTTTATCATGCATTGATTTATCTAATCACATGTGCATCAATGGTATTGAAAAAGTGTTGTGTAGAACCAAGCTTAACATGCCTCTAATTATGAGTAAATGTCTTATGATTGATAATAAGTAGTTATTCACTCACTTATTTTGGCAAAGCCTACATGTGCTTTTAATCTATGAATGCTAACTTGTGTATTGTAATTGTACAATGAATTAAATTTGCACAAGTATCTTACCTATAATACTTTTATTTGTACTTTTAATATTAAGAAAAGTGATTGTGTTTACAAATTTCAATTGGTTTGCAAAACAAGTGTATTTGGAGATTTTTGTGTTGTTTATGGGGTGTCTACTTAATCACCTAGAGTGGGGGGGGGGGGTGAATAGGTTTTTCTTTTTATAAAAACCCCCTTTAGGTTTTTCTTCTTTCTTGTTAATAGATTTAAGAAATAAAGAACAAACCACAGAAAGCACACAACGATCTATAGAGGTTCCTCAAGACCGGGTTTCTTGAGTAGTCCTCTCTCCCTCTGCGCCTACCCAGCAGTGTGTTGGACTCGGCAAATGCTGCCAAAAGTTTTAGGCCCTCAAGCCTTACAACACGGACCCGCAAGTCCCAACAGCCTAGGCCCTCAAGCCCCTACTGCCCCCGAGCCCGCAAGCTCGACACTCAGGCCCTCAAGACCTACCACACGGACCCGCAAGTCCCAACAGCCTAAGCCCGCAAGCCCCTACTGCCCCCGAGCCCGCAAGCTCGACAGATCTCACCCGCAAGCGCACTGCCCTGGCCCTCAAGCCTCGTAGCTCTCCAGCCCTCAAGCTAGACAAAGTCGGACCCGCAAGTCCACTGCCCTGGCCCTCAAGCCTCACAGCTCTCTAGCCCTCAAGCTAGACAAATTGGCCCGCAAGCCTTACAAGAAAATACAGTAAATAAAACTGCTTCTTCTGCCGGATGGTGATCGACAACTTAGCCTGATGAAGATTGGCTTCTTACGGTTGAAGAGGACGCTTTAGATTTGATCTTTATGACTCAGCTCCTTCTTCAATCTTCTTCTTTAGCCTGATGTTGAACGGCGACTTCTCAGTCAATGGAGATGACTGATTGTTATGAGAACTCTTGAATCTTGTTCTCGTTCTTCTCCGCTGAAAAATATTGTTCTATTGAAGAGCGGCGGGATTCTTTTTCTCGTTCTTTTTCTTGCACAGCAAAAAAACTTCTGTTGTTCTAGGGCAATACTGTTCCTTTTAAAGGACAGATAAGCCGCATAACAGTAACATCTGTTGTCCTTTAATGTCAGACTCCCATTCCATAAGAGCACGCGCTGATTGGACAATCAGGCGGCGACATTAATTTCTGACATCACGTACGCAAGATTTGAATTCTGTCTTCAGGATATTAGCATCATTACGATGGCAAACTGTCTCTGACTTTGTCGTCGCGATCTTTCTATCTCTGACAGTATCGTCGTGAGCTTTCTTCTTGCATCTTGTCGTCGTAATCAGATGTTCTCTCGACGACATGTGTTCCACACGACGATGTCCTGTGTCACCTCTGCGATCGACGATCTTGCCACGTCTCAGCATTCGATGAATACTTTGCTTCTCAGCGGCTGCTGCTCTGCCCGTCATTATGATGACAAGCACACATTGTCGACGATATCGCCTTTTCTTCTCGACGACATAGTACTTACTAAAATAATTAGAGTACATGACATGTTGTCGATTCCTACAAGCATGAACTAGATGGAATGTCAAATACAACTTGCATTTATCATTGAGCTGAGCACTTCTTCAAATCAGGAACATTGCAGGGCACTGTTCCCAACAATCTCCCCCTATTTGAAGAAGTCATAACCCACTCAATGATAAATGCCTTTCTCATAACAGATATTAACATTTAAGAAGGCAAGCACGTTATGATGTCATTTCAGCAAAATTAAGTAATCACAGATTTTTTGACAAATGTTCAGAATGTTTAGAAGAGTTTTGACATTTCTATATTTAACCATCTATATATCTGATGCATTGGTATCAGCAGCTCTCTTTGCTTTCTTGGTATCGACTTCCTGCTCCTTTTTCTCCAACTCTTCCCTGTACTTTCTCTTTCTAATTTCTTCAGTCTCAATTGTTTCTTTCTCCATATCTGTACAGGGACCTACGGTAGGCTCGACATAATTCATTGCTTCCCTGATTGTGTTCGAGGTCCAGAAAAACCCCCATTAGGTTTTTCTTCTTTCTGGATAATAGATTTAAGAAATAAAGAACAAACCACAGAAAGCACACAACGATCTATAGAGGTTCCTCAAGACCGGGTGTCTTGAGTAGTCCTCTCTCCCTCTGCGCCTACCCAGCAGTGTGCTGGACTCGGCAAACGCCGCCAAAATTTTTAGGCCCTCAAGCCTTACAACACGGACCCGCAAGTCCCAACAGCCTAGGCCCTCAAGCCCATACTGCCCCCAAGCCCGCAAGCTCGACACTCAGGCCCTCAATCCCTACCACACGGACCTGCAAGTCCCAACAGCCTAAGCCCGCAAGCCCCTACTACCCCCAAGCCCGCAAGCTCGACAGATCACACCCGCAAGTGCACTGCCCTGGCCCTCAAGCCTCGCAGCTCTCCAGCCCTCAAGCTAGACAAAGTCGGACCCGCAAGTCCACTGCCCTGGCCCTCAAGCCTCACAGCTCTGCAGCCCTCAAGCTAGACAAATTGGCCCGCAAGCCTTACAAGAAAATACAGTAAATAAAACTGCTTCTTTTGTCGGATGGTGATCGACAACTTAGCCTGATGAAGACTGGCTTCTTACGGTTGAAGAGGACGCTTTAGATTTGATCTTTATGACTCAGCTCCTTCTTCAATCTTCTTCTTTAGCCTGATGTTGAATGGCAACTTCTCAGTCAATGGAGATGACTGATTCTTATGAGAACTCTTGAATCTTGTTCTCTTTCTTCTCCGCTGAAAATACTGTTCTATTGAAGAGCGGCGGGATTCTTTTTCTCGTTCTTTTTCTTGCACCGCAAAAAAACACTTCTATTGTTCTAGGGCAATATTGTTCCCTTTTAAAGGACAGATAAGCCGCATAACGGTAACATCTGTTGTCCTTTAATGTCAGATGAACATTCCATAAGAGCACGCGCTGATTGGACAATCAGGCGGCGACATTAATTTCTGACATCACGTCCACAAGATTTGAATTCTATCTTCAGGATATTTGCATCATTACGATTGCAAACTATCTCTGACTTTGTTGTCGTGATCTTTCTATCTCTGACAGTGTCGTCGTGAGCTTTCTTCTTGCATCATGTTGTCGTAATCAGATGTTCTCTCGATGACATGTGTTCCACACGACGATGTCTCGTGTCATCTCTGCGATCGACGATCTCACCATGTATCAGCGTTCGATAAATACTTTGCTTCTCAACGGCTGCTGCTCTGCCCGTCATTATGACGACAAGCACGCATTGTCGATGATATCGCCTGTTCTTCTCGATGACATAGTACTTAGTAAAATAACTAGAGTACATGACATGTTGTCGATTCCTGCATGCATGAACTAGATGGAATGTCAAATACAACTTGCATTTATCATTGAGCTGAGCACTTCTTCAAATCAGGAACATTGCAGGGCACTGTTCCCAACACTTTGTACAAAACAAAAAATCATAAAATAAATTGAGATAGATAACTCCACCAAGCACTACTTGAACCTCCTGATAAGTCTTAATGAGCATTGTGAGGTTGAGCACCTTGGAAAGAATAGTAAAGTGCCTTGTGCAATCCATAAGCTTTCTTTTATACACCACCTATTCTTAAGTTACATCGGATCATAAAAAATCAATATTGAAAAATAAAGTGTGTGATCCCCCAAACACTACTTTGCACCCTGATAAGTCTCAAAGAGCATTGTTTGTGCAAAGCACCTTGGTAGTTGTACATTTTAATATGCATTGAAGTATGAGGAAGTAAAATTATTTGTGTTTTATTGTGCACTTTACTCTACATTTGTCTTGTATTTTTGATTAAAACATTTGTTTACTCTCTTCAAAATACACTTATGTGCACATCATTTTCTTCCATAACACTTCTTCTCATGAGTATTGGATCCTAATGCTAAAATTCTATACTCTCTTTATATATAAAATGCACTAGATAACCTAGCACGCTCTCTACAATGTTTGGTATATTTTGAATTTGTGAATTGGAATAACATTATAGTAGTCACTTTTTAATACATCTCTTTCATGCCTGTGTACTTTATTAGAAAAATGATTTACAAACAACATCTTTTTCTTTTTTGACTTTCACTCATATTTCTTCTTCTGCATCGTCATGTCTTTCAAAAAGATGTTTGTTGTATTTTTATAAGTCTTCCGCAAAATTCCATATAACGTTTACCTTGTGTTTTTTTTCTCATCTCAATTCTTAAAACTCAAATTTCTTTTTCATCAAAGTGTAGACTTGCTTGGTAAACTTTATATTGTTCTATTTATGCTCAAAACTCTGATTTATTTCTATGACAATGATTAAAACTCCTTATCATTTACTTACCTCTAAAAAGCTCGATCATGCTTTATCTTATTATAAAAAATCCTTTTTGTGTCTCTTGCTTCCTTACCCACTTTTGCTAATAACAAAAGTGGGAGAACTAACATGATAAATATTCACCGCTATCAAAATTGAAAACTAACATGATTAATTAAAATGGCAGTTTGCATATTAGGGGAGCATTCACTTAGGGGGAGCATGTATTTAGGTGGAGCAATTCTAAATACCAAAATCGACAATTATCATAAGTCAACACTTTCACACACACAAGTAGGTTTCATCATACTTATATATTAATGCTCTGATTTATCATTAATGGATTTGATATTATCAAAAGGTGGAGTTTGTTGGAACATGGTCTTTCGCATCTCCTAGGTTTGGGAATAACAAATCCTATGTGTATTGAATCTTGTGTGCTTAAGTGTACAGGAAAAAAGTCCATATGACTCAAGGATAACATAAGAAGTTTGCCCCCAAAATTGAGCCAAGAATTCCAACAAGCCCACCACGCCGGCTGTAGCACCTAGCGCAGGCGCTAGCGATGATTAGTGCAATTCCAGGAGCATCTTTAGAAGGCGCTAGAGCCAGGCGATAACAAATAGTGCATGCGATAGCGCAGAGCACAAGAGGCAAGGCGACAATGTTTCCCCGGAATGAAGATACGCACGCAGAGAATAATTCCATAGTGGGGATAGCGCCGGTGGTAGCGCTAGCGCAGGCGCTAGCACTCACTCCTATAAAAGGAGGCCTCTTATCTCGTTTTAAATACACAATTGTAAGAGAGGTGAAGTGCTAGAATTCCAGACCCTTACTCTGCCAAAAATGATCTCCCACCAAAGTTCCATGAATTTCTGAATGAGGATTTCCTTATGCCGGATCTGACCAAAGATCGCTTCATCAACTCTTATACTACAATGGTCCTTTATCACCAACTTCAGAAGTTCTTCAAGAGGGAGATTTTAATATTATTGTCTTCTTTATTTCACATCTTTTCTTGTAATCGTTTAGTAAACTTGCCTCATGTTGGCAACTAGATCTAGGTTAGGTCTAGGGGGTGCTCGAGGCCATATTCGGTGAAGGATTGGCTAGAGCGGCTTGAGGCCGTATCCTTGGAAGGATAGGATAGGGCCACCGATTCGTGGGGATGCGAGTCTGGATAGAAAACTAAAAGAGTTTTCATTATTCGCCTTTCGATTTCTAGCGTCATAAGAAATCAAGTTTTGTAAACTCTACTTTTTCATATTAATAAAATGATGTCTCAATTTTATTTCAATTAATGTGCTTGATTTCTTATTATCATCTCTTATAAATTCAAATATAGCATAATATAATAAAAGTTTTTAAAACCCCTATTCACCCCCCCCCCCCCCCCTCTAAGGGTCTCTACCGATCCAATAAGTGGCATTAGAGTAGTTTTATTCCAATTGGCTTAACAACCGGGAATAATGGCGTCACATGATCTCGCTTCTATTAGTGGGGAAAATTTTTGTGAAGAAGAAAAATCTCTTAAACCACCTTTATTCGAAGGGAGAAATTATAAGGGTGAAAATTTTTAATAGAAAAGTTTATTAAAAATTTATATATCAATGCTTTCGATATAACAATAGTTAGACAAACAAATGAATCAAAGAAACTGGAACGTCATCTAAATGCAAAAGCCTTAAATAGTATTTTCTGCGCTCTATCTCAAGAAATTTTCAAATTAAAATATTGCTTTTCTAGTGCATACAAAGTATGGAAATTTCTTGAAGAAATGTATGAATCTTCATCTACAGGTATGGAACAAACGCAAGAAGTGGAGAACATACAAGTCTGCACAAATGTTGAAGAAAGCTCCTCTCATGATGAATCAATGGAGAGCACATCAAGTGGAAAAGAAAAAAACCTATCTATGAAGAAGGAATACCAAATAGATGAAGATAATAAAGAAAATCTGTGCTCAAATCTCATAGCATCCAAAAGCACTGTAAGGAAATCAAATCTTCTTATTGTTTGCAATTCTATTTCTATGTTACAATTGCTACAAATTACAAAGCAAAAAATTAAGAAATTAAAAAATGTGAATTGTAAATTACGTTTAGAAAATAAAAATTTTAAAACTAAAGTTAATGTAGAAACAAAGATTGACGTGTTTGATTATTCTCCACCGTGCACTTTAATTGAAAATATAAAATTAGGTTTTGATTGCAATAGTATTATAGAAAAATTCAAGGATTTTGAAAAAAAACTATTAATTGTAAAGGAACAAAATGAAAAATTATCTTTAGAAAATTCATCTTTGAAAAGTGATTGTGCTACATGCAAAAGTTATAAAATTGAAATCAAAGAGATGGGCGAAACATTTGAGGAATTTAGAAATGATTATCAAAATCATATTGACTATATTGTTTCCACTCTTAAAAATAGCACTATAGCTTATAATAAAGCTAGGCATAATCTAAAGATTAAGAATTATGTATTAAAATCAAAAATCAACTTGCTTATGAAAATTAAAAATAAAAATCCACAATATCAAGAAATATCTAAAAGCATGTTGAATATGAATACGGATATGAATATCCTAACTAAGCAAATAATTGGAGTAAGAAACACAGAATTTGTAAATCAAAGTCAACATCACCATTATTTACAAAATCATGTTTCTCCCAACTCAATATTTAAATTACATAAATTTCCTATGAATAATACTTTCAATAATCATTACAATCATAATCATCAATATAAAGATTATCAAAATGGAAATTTGATACATAAGAATAACATTAAACCAAAGTTTGAATGGAAACCTACAATTAAAAATGAAGCATTAACTTCACATGATAGGACCCATTCATCACTAACTACCCACAAACATACATGATATATTTGGGTACCCAAAGGAACCACCACACTTGGTCCTCTTTGGATACCTAAAACTCTTATTCATTAGGTATTTCTAAATGCATGAAGTAGAATATTTTCAAAATGAAATATACAAATTTCTACTTCATGATTTGCCTTAATTTATTGTTTTTGTTTTGCTATCATGGTATGGTCATCATATAGACACAAGACTTTATCACTTAAAAATATTAATAAATCAAATCATCAAATTTAAAGTCATACCTTTTATTTCTAATGACCAATCTATTATTCCTAAACTCATTGCCTATATCTATATCATATAACATCCATATAAATTGAATTCAAAATTTTGTATGTGATATTGAAATCTCAAGTCATATGATTTCAAATTTATAGTACTTTATATGATTTCAAATGTGCTTAAAACATCTCCACTTCATATGATGTCAAATTTATAAATAAAGACATAAAACAAAAACTTCAAAAATTACCAAAGAAGGACCAGATAAAAATAACCAAACATCCAAAAATAACAAAAATAAACATAACAGATAGCATTAGCGCTAGCTGGCAACATCGACGCTAGCAGACAGTATCCAAGAACATGTATTCAATTCCTATATTTTGACACACCTCTTTCTGATCTCTAATGTTTTTTATGTAAAAGGATTAAAACATAACTTAATATCTATTAGTCAATTGTGTGATAAAGGATTAGATGTGTTATTTGAATCATCCACTAATCTTTGCAAAATATTTAATCCTAACACAAAAGATGTTTTACTAACTGCACCTAGAATTCACAATGTTTATATAGTTTCATTTCATGATCTTTCCAAATCATCTATAAAATGTTTTATAACTAAAAATGATGAGTTAGAACTTTGGCATAGATGTTTAGGTCCCGCTAGTACAAAACTCATTTTAAAACTAGCCAAAAAGGAATTGATTAGAGGATTGCCTAAATTGAATGGAAATTTATTCTCACTATGTTCTCCATGCCAAAAAGGAAAATTTACAAATTCATCTTTTAAATGCAAAAATGAAATTTCAACTACAAAACCTTTGCAATTAATACATATGGATCTCTCTGGTTCCGTTAGCACCGCAAGTCTTGGTGGTAGAATATATTCTTTCATTCTAATAGATGATTTCTCTAGATATTGTTGGACTCTATTTCTCTTTTCCAAATCTGATGCATTTTGCGAATTTTCAAAATTATGTACTCGTATTCAAAATTGAACTAGATTTAAAAATAAAATGCATTCGCTCAGATCATGGAGGAGAATTTGAAAATGAAAATTTTAAATCTTTTTGTGAAATGTTAGGTATTAAGCATGAGTTCTCCGCTCCACGCACACCTCAACAAAATGGTGTTGTAGAAAGAAAGAATAGGATAATCCAAGAACTAGCACGTACTATGCTATCTGAATATAAATTACCTAAGTCCTTTTGGGCCGAAGCCGTAAGCACATCATGTTATGTAATGAATAGAGTCATGCTTCGTCTATCTTTAAATCTCACACCATATGAACTATATTATCAAAAGAAACCTAATTTATCATATTTTAAAGTATTTGGTTGTAAATGTTTTATTCTAAATACGAAAGATTCTTTAGGAAAATATAATGAAAAATATGCTGAAGGAATATTTCTTTGATACTCTTCAACTAGTAAAGCCTATAGAATATTTAATAAAAGAACGAGTAAGGTTGAAGAGTCTATTAATGTACAATTTGATGAATTTATTCCTTGTGTAGAAAGACTTCCTACAAGTACAAATGATGAACCTTTGCCATCTTTGGAGCACGACGAAGAGGAACCTTCCAAAGAAGAGGAGGAGAAGGCCAAGGAAGATGAATATGTTCACCCAAGCATCTTACACTTCTCAAAAAACCATCCTAGGGAGTTAGTCATTGGGGAACCATCTATTGGGGTAAAAACTCGATCTTCTCTTCTTAAAAGTTTTTCAAATATCTGCTTTGTTTCTGAAATTGAACCTAAAAACATTTCAACCACTTTAAATGACGAATTTTGGTTTTTGGCTATGAATGAAGAGTTAGATCAATTTGAAAGAAATAAAGTTTGGAACCTAGTAGAACGTCCATCTAATCATCCCGTTGTTGGTGTAAAATGGATTTTTAAAAATAAATTAGATGGTGAATCTAGGATTATAAGAAATAAAGCTCGTTTAGTCGCTCAAAGTTTTTCTCAAATCGAAGGGGTAGATTTTTGTTGGTGCCAAAAATGGTACCTCTAAAATTCACACTAACAAGGGGATGGGAGAAAACTGCGAAGTGCAGGTTACTAAGACAGAAGATGCTGGAAGAGAGGGAAAACGATCTCAAAAAGGCGATCACGAAAAAATGAGACCGCTTACACAGGTTGTAAGCTGGAGCCTTGGAGCCAAAAATCCTTTGGCAGGTACCCCTACCCCTCTATTTATAGACGAGGGGGCTGCCCAAATGGGCAGAACTGAAAAACTACGGGCTGCCCGGGGTACAGGAGAGCCGGGGCAGCGAAATGGGGTACAGATAGTAAAAACAAAGCAAAAATCCCAGACCGCTTAGACTGGCGATCTCGAGCGGTTTGGTTGCTTAGAACTTAAAAAATTAGACCAGGCTGAAGGCTGGCGATCTGGGCGATCATAAATATTGGAGACCGCTTAGACCGCCAAATTGCGCTGTAAAGACAAGATCGCGGGCTTTCCGGGAAAACAATTTTGAAGAAACTTTTGCACCCGTTGCTCTCTTAGAATCTATACGAATATTTTTAGCATTTGCGAGTTTTAAAAGGATAAAATTATTTCAAATGGATGTTAAAAGTGCTTTTTTAAACAGGTTAATAAAAGAAGAAGTATACGTAGAACAACCCCCCGGTTTTATAAATGAAAAATTTCCATATCATGTTTATAAATTAGACAAAAGCACTTTATGGTTTAAAACAAGCGCCCTGTGGATGGTATGATAGACTTACATCATTTTTGTTAAAGCATAGTTATGTCATGGGAAGTGCCGACAACACACTCTTCATTAAGCATAAGAATAACGATTTAATTATCCTACAAATATATGTTGATGATATCATTTTTGGAGCCACAAATGAATACTTGTGTAATGAAGTAGTCTTAATAATGAAAAATGAATTTGAAATGAGTCTTGTTGGGGAACTCTCTTATTTTCTTGGTTTTCAAATCTCACAATGAAATGATGATATTTTTATTTGCCAAACAAAATATGTTCATGATATGCTTAAACAATTTGGATTTGAAAACCTTAAACAAACTTCTACTCATATGAGTGCGTCTTTAAAACTAGGAATAGATGAATCTGGAATTTCCATTGATCAAACTTTATATAAAGGAATGATTGGATCTCTTCTTTACTTTAGTGCATCTAGACCAGATATAATGTTTGCCGTATGTTTATGCGCTCGCTTTCAAGCCAATGCAAAAGAATCTCATTTAAATGCGGTAAAATGTATTTTTCGTTATCTATTAGGGTCATCTAAATTAGGATTATGGTACCCACATAATGATTCATTTACACTACACTGCAATTCTGATTAGGATTACGCCGGATGTTCACTAGAACGAAAAAGCACTAGCGGTACTTGTCACTTTTTAGGACCCTCATTAGTTGCATGGTCTAGTTGGAAACAATCTTTGGTTGCACTCTCCACCACGGAGGCCGAATACATCGCTCTTGGGAGTTGTTGTGCACAAGCCTTATGCAAGAGCCAAACTCTAGAGGACTTTGGTTTCCATCTAAAAAACATTGATTTCAAATGTGACAACAAAAGTGCAATAGATCTTACAAATAATCTCCTACACCACTCTAGATCCAAATACATAAATGTTCGCCATCATTTCATTAGGGATCATATTAAGAAAGAGCATATAAAAGTAAGTTTCATTGGTACGGACTCCCAACTTGCTGACATATTCACTAAACCCTCCCTTATGCAAGATTTTGATTATTACGACTTGAATTAGGTGTCCTAGATCTTTCGGGTTAAAGCACATTCTTGAAACGCAATGGTTTTATGCAATTCTTACATATCTAAACATCTTCAAATCCTCTGAAATTTCTGCATGAACTAAACCTTGGACACTTAATCAATATCCAAAATATTGGATTATGTTTCCCGCACTAGCGCATGCCCGGTGCTAGCGCACATGTCTGTTTTCTGCATTTTTACAATTTTATAAAATCCCTAAAAATATGCTAGTTTATATGTACTACACATCTTTGCAGTTCTGTTCTGAATTGATTTTTAAAAAATTAAAACAAAAAAATACAAAAGCCAAATTACAAAAAAAATTCTTTGCTTATTTGTTTGATTTCTATTTCCATATGCCAAAATCAAATAAAAAAATATAAACATAAAAATTATCAAAAACATCTTTTGAACTTAACTTTTCTATTTACATGTATCTTGCGAAAAGGAGGTTTGGGCTATCAGCCCATCTCATCTCCTAGTACCGGGCAAACCCCTCACAGGGTAGACCTCAGGAAGTCCAAGATCAATTATAAGATTTCAAACTATAAATCAAAATTATTTTGCAACAATATCAAAAATACTATATGGATTTTATTGTGAAAATCAAGCATGATTTAATCTATCATTTAGACCTTCTTCAATGTTGAAATTTATTTTTTCAAACTACCTTGAACAATGTTTTTATCATGCTTTGATATATCTAATCACATGTGCATTAATTATTTTGAAAAAGTGTTGTGTAGAACTAAGCTTAACATGCCTCTAAGTATGAGTAAATGTTTTATGTTTGGTAATGATCTTTATTCACTCACTTATTTTGGCAATGCATACATATGCTCTTAATCTAAGAATGCATGCTTGAGTATTGTAATTGCACAATAAATTAAATTTGCATAAGTATCTTACCTACAATACTTTTATTTGCAATCTTAAAATTAAGCAAAGTGGTTGTGCTTTCAAAATTTCATGGTTTGCAAAACAAGTGTATTCAGAGAACTTTGTACAAAACAAAAATTGAATGAAATAAACTAGCAAAGATAACTCCACCAAGCATGAGAGGACCCAACGCCACCAACTCGACCAAAAGCCCAGACTTTTGGTGAAGGCGCAACTGTTCTTTATATCAACTTGGTCCTCGGGCGGATCCACGGGGCAGCCAGTTAGGCCCACGGGGGACACGCCCTTCCGCTTCAAATAGCACCGCAGCACCGGGGCGATTCTGAACCGCAGTTCCAACAATCCCCCCCCCCCCCCCCCCCAGAAATGACCCGGGGTTTCGAACCCGCGACCCCCTCTGATACCAATTGAGAGGACCCAGCGCCACCAACTCGACCAAAAGCCCGGACTTTTGGTGAAGGCGCAAGTGTTCTTTATATCAACTTGGTCCTCGGGCGGATCTATGGGGCAGCCAGTTAGGCCCACGGGGGACACGCCCTTCCGCTTCAAATAGCACCGCAGCACCGGGGCGATTCTGAACCACAGTTCCAACAAAGCACTACTTGAACCTCCTGATAAGTCTTAATGAGCATTGTGAGGTTGAGCACCTTGGTAAGAATAGTAAAGTGTCTTGTGCAAACCATAAACTTTTTCTTTACACCACTTATTCTTTTTTATGTGTGTTCAAAAGTGTGGAAGTAAAATTATTTGTGTTTTATTGTGGACTTTACTCTCCATATGTCTTGTATTTTGGATTAAAACATTTGTTTACTCTCTTAAAAATACACTTATGTGCACATCATTATCTTCCATAACACTTCTTATCATGAGTATTGGATCCTAATGCTAAAATTCTATACTCTCTTTATATATAAAATGCACTAGATAACCTATCATGCTCTCTACAATGTTTAGTATGTTTTGAATTTGTGAATTGGAATAACATTGTAGTAGTCTCTTTTTAATACATCTCATTCATGCTTGGGTACTTTATTAGAAAAATGATTTACAAACATCTTTTTCTTTTTTGACTTTCACTCATATTTCTTCTTCTACATCGTCATGTCTTTCAAAAAGATGTTTGTTGTATTTTTATAAGTCTTCCACAAAATTCCATATAAAGTTTACCTTGTGTTTTTTCTCATCTCAAGTCTTAAAACTCAAATTTCTTTTTCATCAAAGTGTAGACTTGCTGGTAAACTTTATATAGTTCTATTTATTCTCAAAACACTTATTTATTTCTATTTCAATGATTAAAACTCCTTATCATTTACTTTCCTCTAAAAAGTTTGATCTTGCCTTATCTTATTATCAAAAATCCTTTTTGTGTCTCTTGCGTCCTTACCCACTTTTGCTAATAACAAAAGGGGGAAAACTAACATGATAAATATTCACCTCTATCAAAATTGAAAACTAACATGATTAATTAAAATGATAGCTTACATATTAGGGGAGCTTTCACATAGGGGGAGCATGTATTTAGGGGGAGCAATTTTAAATACCAAAATCGACAATTATCTTAAGTCACAACTTTCACACACACATAAGTAGGTTTCGTCATGCTTATATATTAATGCTCTGATTTATCATTAATGGATTTGTTATAATCAAAAGGGGGAGTTTGTTGGAACATGGTCTTCCGCATCTCCTAGGTTTGAGAATAACAAATCCTATGTGTATTTGATGTGGATTAGATGTGTTATTTGAATCATCCACTAATCTTTGCAAAATATTTAATCCTAACAAAAAAGATGTTTTACTAAATGCACCTAGAATTCACAATGTTTATATAGTTTCATTTCATGATCTTTCCAAATCATCTATAAAATGTTTTATAACTAAAAATGATGAGTTAGAACTTTTGCATAGACGTTTAGGACACGCTAGTACAAAACTCATTTTAAAAGTAGCCAAAAAGGAATTGATTAGAGGATTGCCTAAGTTGAATGGAAATTTATCGTCACTATGTTCTCCATGCCAAAAAGGAAAATTTACAAATTCATCTTTTAAATGCAAAAATGAAATTTCAACTACAAAACCTTTACAATTAATACATATGGATCTCTCTGGTCCCGTTAGCACCGTAAGTCTTGGTGGTAGATTATATTTTTTCGTTCTAATAGATGATTTCTCTAGATATTGTTGGACTCTATTTCTCTTTTTCAAATCTGATGCGTTTTGCAAATTTTCAAAATTATGTACTCATATTCAAAATGAACTTGATTTAAAAATAAAATGCATTCGCTCAGATCATGGAGGAGAATTTGAAAATGAAAATTTTAATCTTTTTGTGAAATGTTAGGTATTAAGCATGAGTTCTCCGCGCCACGCACACCTCAACAAAATGGTGTTGTAAAAAGAAAGAATAGGACAATCCAAGAACTAGCACGTACTATGCTATCTGAATATAAATTACCTAAGTCCTTTTGGGCCGAAGCCGTAAGCACATCATGTAATGTAATGAATAGAGTCATGCTTCGTCTATCTTTAAATCTCACACCATATGAACTATATTATCAAAAGAAACCTAACGTATCATATTTTAAAATATTTGGTTGTAAATGTTTTATTCTAAATACGAAAGATTCTTTAGAAAAATATAATGAAAAATGTGATGAAGGAATATTTCTTTGATACTCTTCAACTAGTAAAGCCTATAGAATATTTAATAAAAGAACGAGTAAGGTTGAAGAGTCTATTAATGTAAAATTTGATGAATTTATTCCTTGTGTAGAAAGACTTCCTACAAGTACAAATGATGAACCTTTGCCATCTTTGGAGCACGACGAAGCGGAACCTTCCAAAGAAGAGGAGGAGAAGGCCAAGGAAGATGAATATGTGCCCCCAAGCATCTTACACGTCTCAAAAAATCATCCTAAGGAGTTAGTCATTGGGGAACCATCTATTGGGGTAAAAACTCGATCTTCTCTTCTTAAAAAGTTTTCAAATATCTGCTTTGTTTCTGAAATTGAACCTAAAAACATTTCAACCGCTTTAAATGACGAATTTTGGTTTTTGGCTATGAATAAAGAGTTAGATCAATTTGAAAGAAATAATGTTTGGAACCTAGTAGAACGTCCATCTAATCATCCCGTTGTTGGTGTAAATGGATTTTTAAAAATAAATTAGATGGTGAATCTAGGAATATAAGAAATAAAGCTCGCTTAGTCGCTCAAGGTTTTTCTCAAATCGAAGGGGTAGATTTTGCAGAAACTTTTGCACCCGTTGCTCGCTTAGAATTTATACGAATATTTTTTGGCATTTGCGAGTTTTAAAAGGATAAATTATTTCAAATGGATGTTAAAAGTGCTTTTTTAAACAGGTTTATAAAAGAAGAAGTATACGTAGAACAACCCCCCGGTTTTATAAACGAAAAATTTCCAAATCATGTTTATAAATTAGAAAAAGAGCTTTATGGTTTAAAGCAAGCGCCCCGTGCATGGTATGATAGACTTACATCATTTTTGTTAAAGCACAATTATGTCATGGGAAGTACCGACAACACACTCTTCATTAAGCATAAGAATAACGATTTAATTATCTTACAAATATATGTTGATGATATCATTTTTGGAGCCACAAATGAAGAGTTGTGTAATGAAGTAGTCTTAGTAATGAAAAATGAATTTGAAATGAGTCTTGTTGGGGAAATCTCTTATTTCTTGGTTTTCAAATCTCACATTGAAATGATGGTATCTTTATTTGCCAAACAAAATATGTTAATGATATGCTTAAACAATTTGGATTTGAAAACCTTAAACAACTCTACTCCTATGAGTGCGTCTTTAAAACTAGGAAAAGATGAATCTGGAATTTCCATTAATCAAACTTTATATAAAGGAATGATTGGATCTCTTCTTTACTTAAGTGCATCTAGACCAGATATAATGTTTGCCGTATGTTTATGCGCTCGCTTTCAAGACAATCCAAAAGAATCTCATTTAAATGTGGTAAAATGTATTTTTCGTTATCTATTAGGGTCATCTAAATTAGGATTATGGTACCCACACAATGATTCATTTACACTACACTGCTATTATGATTAGGATTGCGCCGGATGTTCACTAGATTGAAAAAGCACTAGCGGTACTTGTCACTTTTTAGGATCTTCATTAGTTGCATGGTCTAGTAGGAAACAATCTTTGGTTGCACTCTCCACCACAGAGGCTGAATACATCGCTCTTGGGAGTTGTTGTGCACAAGCCTTATGGATGAGCCAAACTCTAGAGGACTTTCGTTTCCATCTCAAAAACATTGATCTCAAATGTGACAACAAAAGTGCAATAGATCTTACAAATAATCTCGTACACCACTCTAGATCCAAACACATAAATGTTCGCCATCATTTCATTAGGGATCATATTAAGAAAGAGCATGTAAAAGTAAGTTTCATTGGTACGGACTCCCAACTTGCTGACATATTAACTAAACCTCTGCCTTATGTAAGATTTCGATTATTATGACTTGAATTAGGTGTCCTAGATCTTTCGGGTTAAAGCACATTCTTGAAACACAATGGTTTTATGCAATTCTTACATATCTAAACATCTTCAAATCCTCTGAAATTTTCGCATAAAACTAAACCTTGGACACTTAATCAATATTAAATAAGATTTTTCAAAATCCTAAAAAATTGTGTTATGTTTCCCGCGCTAGCGCATGCCCGGCGCTAGCGCACATGTCTATTTTTCTGCATTTTTACATTTTTATAAAATCCCTAAAAATATGCTAGTTTATGTGTACTACATATCTTTGCAGTTCTGTTTTGAATTGATTTTTGAAAAATTAAAACAAAAAAATACAAAAGCCAAATTACAAAAAATTTTTCTTTGCTTATTTGTTTGATTTCTATTTCCATATGCCAAAATCAAATACAAAAATATAAACATAAAAATTATCAAAAACATCTTTTGAACTTAACTTTTCTATTTACATCTACCTTGCGAAAGGGAGATTTGGGCTATCATCCCATCTCATCTCCTAGTACCGGGCGAACCCCTCACAGGGTAGACCTTAGGAAGTCCAAGATCAATTATAAGATTTCACACTATAAATCAAAATTATTTTGCAACACTATCAAAAATACTGTATGGATTTTATTGTGAAAATCAAGCATGATTTAATCTATCATTTAGACCTTCTTCAATGTTAAAATTTATTTTTTCAAACTACCTTGAACAATGTTTTTATCATGCTTTGATATATCTAATCACATGTGCATTAATTATTTTGAAAAAGTGTTGTGTAGAACTAAGCTTAACATGCCTCTAAGTATGAGTAAATGTTTTATGTTTGATAATGATCTTTATTCACTCACTTATTTTGGTAATGCCTACATATGCTCTTAATCTAAGAATGCTTGCTTGTGTATTGTAATTGCACAATAAATTAAATTTGCACAAGTATCTTACCTACACTACTTTTATTTGCAATCTTAAAATTAAGCAAAGTGTGTTGGGAAATTGACCCTCAATGTCCCTTTAATATGAAGAGGCCTCACACTCAAATACAAAGTACAAGTTGTATTTGATAAACCCTATTTGTATCTCATTAGCATGCAGGGTTAGGTTATTCCAAGACCAGGAATAGTATTGGTAACTATCTGCCCAAAACCGCTGAGACGACATCTCTGTCTTAGTCCAGCCGCTGAGATGGAGTCTGGGCTTGCAGAGCTACAGATAGAGAAAAACCGCTGAGACTTGCCTGTCCAAGCGGAACCGCTGAGAAGAAGACTGGAGCAACCGCTGAGACAGGTTCAAATGTGCTGACGGGATCTACTTTTGGCGCAAGCGAAAATCGAAAGAGAAAAGCAACTCCAATCTGCCCCATACTGTGTCAGGAGGATTGTAATAGCCGTTGAAGCATTCTGAAGATATTAAAGCAAAAGATAGGGCACAACAACAAGCACTGTTCCATTAAGAGCTTTTGCTGCAAGCCGCAATCGAGCTTTCTCATTCCAGCAAGTTGGAGTTGTTCTCTGAAGATGGAGTTAATCTTATGAAGGAGATTAGTTAGATTTTCCTGTACCAACTCAAGAAGGGCAAGATCTTCTGCTTTGCTGAAGGAGAAGATCAAGGTGATACAAATCTGAAGCTGCTGTTTTTCAGATCTGAAGAAAGAATACATGTAACACCCTGCCAGTACGAAAAGTATAACAGCGGGTCCGGCCGGGACCCCACGCCATACAAACCACACTAGCTAGGAGTTAAAAGGTGATAAACAGAAAAGAATACAACTACACGAGAGTATTGAACGTAAGCGGAAGCATTTGATTAAAAACATTACATTTAGAACTGTCCACTATCATAGGAATGAAACCATAAAGTAGAGTTACGGCCTTAAGGCCTTACATTTAACCAAATGTAATAAAACTCCTTAAACATACATCGGCACGCAGGCCGGCAATACATGGAAAACAGAAAAGAGGCTGGCCTTTGAGGGCCAACTCAGCAAAAGGGTCACCGCCCGCTATTTTCCGCTAGGCTCACCTGCACCTGCATAAGAACATTCCACCAAGCGGTGGCAAACAAGGTAACGGTCAGCAAAGCTGACCAAATTATAACGACCCCACCCCTTTACCGGGGTGGCGGAGCTTCTACCCTGCAAGCAAGCCAAACTAGCAACAAGTACTAATAAAAAGAAAGTGCAAACTACACAAGGTGAGGTTTCAAGCACAATCAATCTTCTAGGTTGAGCATCAAAAGAGAGGGGAACCTAGGTATGCACATGATGTTGGTTGGGTTCACCCGAAGGTTCCCCACAACCGCCTAAGCAATCGCATGAGGCTAATCATAATATCAATTCCACAACACTCCACCCTAAGGGTCACAGCCTTAGGTGGGAACAAGAGCTTTTGGTCGGTTTAGGTATGACACCTTCCACGACCTCTCCCATGATCACACGGCTTTCATGAGGAAGGGACCTCTTACCGATCTGCATGGAAATGGGTTCGGTTTAGCTTTGCCCGTGCTCTAACCGTCGCGATCTATCGCACGACGCGGGTACGGCTTCACCTCGGCCCGTAAGGGTTTAGCACTTTCAAGTGCTACACTAATTATACGCTACGCACCTAACCCTTTCACAAGGATCTAGGCTTCGCGAATACTCAACAAGGGAGGTGCAATACGCTCCGCATCAATTTCGTGGTGAAGGTTTGCCTTCACCCAATCTCAAAGCATGGGGCTTTCGTTAGCATCTTCACAAGACGCCTATACTTATTTCCCGCACTGCTATAGATGATTTCACGGAGTCATTCTCCGGCATGCATTCTAGGCCTAACCTAAATGCAATGTCGCAAATCAAGCATCACCGATTCGGGCTCACGGCCACGAATAGGCTTCACACAAAATGCCTAAATCCGCACGACTACCGGATTTTCTACATGCAATAATGCCGGTGACGGACACAATCTACCCGGAGTTCCGAAGAACTTGAGGAAATCCTACACTTCACCCATTTGGTGAAAGGGATTCCTCATGCAAGCATAGAAAGAGGAATGAAAGGACAAATACAAGTCCAAAGTTCGGGAGGAAGAATCGTTACCCTAGAAGCGTTCTTCTTAGCCATGGATCCAAGATTTCACACGGAAGGAAAGGACCGCACCGGGCTGCACTCTCCAAATCTGGAAACGGCTCGCGAAACGGAGCTCCGGAGCTCCGTCAATGGTGGGATCTCTCCTTCTTCTTCCTTGCCTCCTTCTTCTTTCTCTAGGTTTGGATAGAGAAAGGCTTAGAGATTATGAGGATTCAACTCCTCTCATCAGCCCTAAAGACCTCCAGCATCTAATCCTAGCCATTGGATCAGATTCCAAAGGATTTGAACGGACCGATCTTCTTCTCCGCTCAAAATCGCGGAGTAGAATAAACAGGGCGCACGATCACAGGTGCACGATCAGTGGTCGTGCGCGAAGAGGGAAATGGTCGTGCGCACTGTCCGGGACAGAACTCGATTCTCTTCTGAATTAACGCACGATCGCTGGCGCACGATCACCGGTCGTGCGCGATGAGGCCACTGATCGTGCGCTAAGAGCAGAAAGGGAAAATTTAGCCTGCTTCAAGTGCAGCACTACCACTCCGCCTACTTCGCTGAACTACGATTTTTGGGGTGCTACAACTCCACCCCCCTTAAAAGAATTTCGTTCCGAAATTTATAAAACAGAAATAGCAAGAATTACAGCTATATACTACCTGAGAGAAATAGCTCGGGGTACTCCGCAAGCATCGTTTGCTCTCTCTCCCAAGAGAGCTCCTCTCGGCCGCAATTATCCCACCGGACTTTTACCATCCGAATGGACTTATTCCGCAGCTGCTTTACTTCGGTATCTTCGATGCGTAAGGGCTTGACTTTCGTCGACAACCCACTATCAACCGGAACTTTGCCGACCGCAACGATATGAGTAGGCTCTTGCACTGCCTTCCTCAACACTGAAATGTGAAACACGTCGTGCAGACCACTCATCTCTGCAGATAGTGCAAGCCGATAAGCCGCATCACCAACACGCTCCACGATCTCAAATGGTCCTAAGTACCTTGGACTGAGCTTTTTCAAGCGTCGGATCCTTGATACCCCTTTGAACGGTTTGATCTTCAAGTAAACCCGGTCACCGACGACAAACTCTAGGTTCCTATGCTTGGCGTTGAAATATTTTGCTTGCCTATCCTGGGCAACCAATAGCCTTTCACGTATAGTCCGGATCGTTGAAGTTGCTTCCTCAACATCCTTTCGCTTTAATAGCTTAGTATCGCCCATTTCCGCCCAAGACAACGGCGTACGACACTTCTTACCATAGAGGGCTTTGAAGGGAGCCATCTTTATAATGGCTTGGTAGCTATTATTGTAGGCGAACTCGATCATATAGAGATGATCTTCCCACCTCTTTCCAAAATCTAGAGCGCACATTCGGAGCATATCTTCCATAGTCCTGTTGGTTCTCTCGGTCTGTCCATCCTTTTGCGGGTGGAAGGCCGTGCTGAACTTCAATTTCATGCCCAACAGTTCATGGATAAGCCTCCAATCTATCGATGTGAAACGCCCGTCACGATCGCTGACGATGCTACGAGGGACACCGTGCAGTCTCACAATACTATCAACATAGAGCTTTGCTAGCTTCTCTACAGAATCATCCTTCCGGTTCGGAATGAAGTGTGATACCTTTGTCAAACGGTCCACGATCACCCAGATGGCGTCATTTCCATGTTGCGATCTCGGCAATCCGTGCACGAAATCCATTGAAATATCATCAAACTTCCATTCCGGAATCGGTAAGGACTTCAGAAACCCACCGGGACGTTGACATTCCGCTTTCACCAACGCGCAAGTATGACACTTGGCCACGTAAAGGGCAATGTCTTTCTTCATACCCGGCCACCAGAAAAGCTTCTTCATATCCATATACATTTTAGTGCTCCCCGGGTGGATTGAGTACTTGGTATGATGAGCCTCGTACATCAACTCCGCCCGTAGAGTGCCAACGTTTGGGATGCACAACCTTTCCTATTTCCACATAAGGTCGTCTTCGAAGGAGAAATCAGCGTTTAACCCCTCAACGGTTTCCGCCTTATAGCGTTTCATGCTCTCGTCCAGCTCCAATGCTTGTCGAACTCGGTCAGCAAGGTCGTATTGAACCTCCATCCAGTTCAAGCATGCTGAAGTAGACGTTCTCCTATCAATGCAAATTATCTCCATTTCTTCCAGCTCGCGGATTAGACGCTCATCGTGCATCAAAATCCAATTTGCTTGAGAGGGAGCCCGACGACTCAGCGCGTCCGCTACTACATTTCCCTTACCGGGAGTTTATTTGATGTCGAAGGTGTAGTCCCCAAGGAACTCCATCCACCTCCTTTGACGCATATTCAACTCCCTTTGATCCAGCAAGTACTTGAGGCTCTTGTGGTCGGTAAAGATATCGATCTTCACGCCATATAAATAATGCCTCCAAAGTTTGAGAGCGAAAACCACGGCCGCTAGCTCCAAATCATGGACCAGGTAATTCCTCTCATGAACCTTCAGTTGCCGGGAGCCGTAGGCAATTACCTTCCTGAAATGCACTAGGACACAACCCAAACCACTTCCTGAGGCGTCGCTATAAATTTCGTAGCCTTCCGTACCTTGTGGCGAGCATAGAATGGGCGCCGTGGTCAGACGGCTCTTCAGCTCTTCAAAAGCTCGTGCGCACTCGGGCGACCAAACGAACTTATGATCCTTCCTAGTCAGTTTTGTGAGAGAAAGTGCGATCCTCGAGAAGTTTTCCACAAAGCGCCTATAATAGCCGGCAAGTCCTAAGAAACTTCGGACTTCCGCTACGTTTTTCAACAAAGGCAACGCTCGGATCGCTTCTATCTTCGACGGATCAACTGCAATTCCTTCTCCACTAACGACATGACCAAGGAATGCTACTGATGGTAGCCAAAACTCGCACTTGGAGAATTTGGCATATAGCTGACTCCTCCTCAAGGTGCTCAGAACTGCGTGCAGATGCCCTACATGCTCCTCTTCCGACTGAGAGTATACCAAAATGTCGTTGATGAAGACGATCACAAATTGATCCAAATACTCTCGGAACGTCCTGTTCATTAAGTCCATGAATACCGACGGTGCATTGGACAGACCGAACGACATCACCGTGAACTCATAGTGCCCAAAGCGGGTACTGAACGCTGTTTTTGGAATGTCACATTCCCTTATCCGCAGTTGGTAATAGCCGGACCTTAGGTCCAGCTTGGAGTAAACCGTCGACCCCACCAGTTGGTCGAATAGATCATTGATTCTTGGAATCGGATATCGGTTCTTCTCGGTCAACTTGTTTAGCTCTCGATAATCAATACATAGACGCAAGCTCCCGTCCTTCTTTTTCACAAAGAGGACCGGTGCACTCCAAGGCGATGAACTTGGACGTACGTAGCCTTGCTCTAGCAGCTCTTGCAATTGAACCTTCAGCTCTGCCAATTCCTTTGGCGCTATCCGGTACGGTGAGCGGGCCACAGGTTTGGCACCTGGCACCAACTCGATACAGAAATCGATCTCTCGCTGAGGCGGAGCCCCAGGGAGTTCGTTAGGAAACACGTTGGCGTACTCCGCTACAACTGGGACATCACATAACCTGGGCATTGGCTCTGAAGCCTCCAACAAGGTGAAGAACAACTCGGCGCTTTTCTCACCGCCTTAACCACCTGGAGAGCAGACATCAGCGTCTTGCTCGCTCCTCGCATACCGGCGAACATGGTTTCTCCTTCGGTGTTCCTTCCCAGAGTGATCTCCTTTGTATTGCAATCTATGCATGCCCGCTGCTCCGAGAGCCAGTCCATGCCGAAGATCACATCAAATTCAGCTAACGGTAATAACGACGCTTCCAAGTCGAAATCCTGACTCCCGATCCGCACCTTCACACGGCTCTTCCTATCCGCACTCATTCGAGATCCATTGGGTAGCACTACTTCCAATCTATCCTCTACGAAGGTAGACGGCACTCCGATTCGCACAACGAAGTCCTCGGACAGAAAAGAGTGCGATGCACCCGTATCAAATAGAGCTCTCGCCGGATAGTTGAAAATTAGGACGAAACCTAATTGCACACAAATAAAGCATATAGTCGTACAACAGTATGAATTATATATATAGCTGTAAAAGCTAACTTCTAATTCGTACCTGTGACGACATCAGTTTGTCGTATAGCTTCTTGTTGGCCAAGCGAATAGACTCTCGGCTGAGTCGGAATGTGCTGGGAAGCCGAAGACTCCGCAGCTTTACCCTTTTCGGCAGCACGAGCATAATCCACCGCTCGATTACCAGCCTTCGGGGGACCACTTCGACACACCGCAGCTTTGTGTCCCACCTTCCCGCAGGTGAAACACGTAATAAGAGTCCGCGCGGTCGTGGCTCCCGAAACATTTGAAGGAGCTGGTTCCGCCTGTTTGAACTTCCTTTTGTTCCTTCTGAAATCCGACTTGGACTGAGAGGCCGGCGCATGAAACTCAGGTTTCTTTACAACACCCCTTGCTTGTACCCTCTTCATGTCCAACTCCAAAGATCTGGCAGTTTGCACCATCACTTGGAAGCCAAACGTCATAGGGCCTGCAAGGAGCAGCCTCAACTCGTCCTGAAGCCCTTCATAGAACTTATTTGTCTTTGTCTCCTCATCCTCCACCAAGGACCCCGCATAGCGACACAGTCTGGTAAACTCATGCAAGTAATCGTCAACGGAGCGATCACCTTGTGTCAACCTCAAGAACTGGTTTTGTAACGCAATGCGCTGGGCAGAGGGGATAAACCTTTGGAGGAACGACTTTGAAAACTCAGCCATTGTGATTTCAGTAATATCTCTACCGCAGAGCTTATGCAGCTCCTGCTCTTCCCACCACAGCACAGCCTCTCCATCAAGAAGGAAAGTGGCTAAGGTGACCATCATGGCTTCGTCCGTCGCTGTCGCCCTCAGAGTTCTTGTAACTCTTGACAACCAGTCTTCTGCCTCCATTGGGGACTCAGATCCCGAGAAGGTAGGAGGATTAAAGCTCAGGAAATGCTTTAATTGTTGGTCACGCGCTCGCCCCGCAACTACTTGCGCAACTTGGCATTCCACCCTCGGCGCTACCGCAGGTTCTACTGCAGCTAAAGGCACAGGGGCCTCCACCCTTGGTTCCGCGGTAGGTTCCACTGCAGCAACAGCCTCAGGGGCCACATCGGGAGTAGGAGTAGCAGGCTGGACCAGCCTTTGGGGTTGAGCATTGATCATCGGGAAGACAGCCTCCGCGACTAATTTGATCATTTCAGCAGAAGGAGTGGTCGCTGGCACTTCAGCCGACCCACTACTTTCAGCGGTGTTACGGGGTCGAGACTGCCCCGCAGCACTTCTAGTCACCTATAATCATGCAAAGCACAATTTAGTGACCCAAAACATATCAAACATCAATCATGGAACGCTCAGGTTCCGCAAACAAGTATGTTTTTTCATTCCTAAGTGGACATTCTTATTAGTTTTTGTCGTTTTAGGTGAATGCACAACCCGTGCGCACCACCACTTAAAAGGAATTCGTCCTGAATTCGCTAAACTACGGATTGACGCCTTAGGCTCTGATACCAAATTGTAACACCCTGCCAGTACGAAAAGTATAACAGCGGGTCCGGTCGGGACCCCACGCCATACAAACCACACTAGCTAGGAGTTAAAAGGTGATAAACAGAAAAGAATACAACTACACGAGAGTATTGAACGTAAGTGGAAGCATTTGATTAAAAACATTACATTTAGAACTGTCTACTATCATAGGAATGAAACCATAAAGTAGAGTTACGGCCTTAAGGCCTTACATTTAACCAAATGTAATAAAACTCCTTAAACATACATCGGCACGAAGGCCGGCAATACATGGAAAACAGAAAAGAGGCTGGCCTTCGAGGGCCAACTCAGCAAAAGGGTCACCGCCCGCTATTTTCCGCTAGGGTCACCTGCACCTGCATAAGTACATTCCACCAAGCGGTGGCAAACAAGGTAACGGTCAGCAAAGCTGACCAAATTATAACGACCCCACCCCTTTCCCGGGGTGGCGGAGCTTCTACCCTGCAAGCAAGCCAAACTAGCAACAAGTAGTAATAAAAAGAAAGTGCAAACTACACAAGGTGAGGTTTCAAGCACAATCAATCTTCTAGGTTGAGAATCAAAAGAGAGGGGAACCTAGGTATGCACATGATGTTGGTTGGGTTCACCCGAAGGTTCCCCACAACCGCCTAAGCAATCGGATGAGGCTAATCATAATATCAATTCCACAACACTCCACCCTAAGGGTCACAGCCTTAGGTGGGAACAAGAGCTTTTGGTCGGTTTAGGTATGACACCTTCCACGACCTCTCCCATGATCACACGGCTTTCATGAGGAAGGGACCTCTTACCGATCTGCATGGAAACGGGTTCGGTTTAGCTTTGCCCGTGCTCTAACCGTCGCGATCTATCGCACGACGCGGGTACGGCTTCACCTCGGCCCGTAAGGGTTTAGCACTTTCAAGTGCTACACTAATTATACGCTACGCACCTAACCGCTTCACAAGGATCTAGGCTTTGCGAATACTCAACAAGGGAGGTGCAATACGCTCCGCATCAATTTCGTGGTGAAGGTTTGCCTTCACCCAATCTCAAAGCATGGGGCTTTCGTTAGCATCTTCACAAGACGCCTATACTTATTTCCCGCACTGCTATAGATGATTTCACGGAGTCATTCTCCGGCACGCATTCTAGGCCTAACCTAAATGCAATGTCGCAAATCAAGCATCACCGATTCGGGCTCACGGCCACGAATAGGCTTCACACAAAATGCCTAAATCCGCACGACTACCGGATTTTCTACATGCAATAATGCCGGGGACAGACATAATCTACCCAGAGTTCCGAAGAACTTGAGGAAATCCTACACTTCACCCATTTGGTGAAAGGGATTCCTCATGCAAGCATAGAAAGAGGAATGAAAGGACAAATACAAGTCCAAAGTTCGGGAGGAAGAATCGTTACCCTAGAAGCGTTCTTCTTAGCCATGGATCCAAGATTTCACACGGAGGGAAAGGACCGCACCGGGCTGCACTCTCCAAATCTGGAAACGGCTCGCGAAACGGAGCTCCGGAGCTCCGTCAATGGCGGGATCTCTCCTTCTTCTTCCTTGCCTCCTTCTTCTTTCTCTAGGTTTGGAGAGAGAAAGGCTTAGAGATTATGAGGATTCAACTCCTCTCATTAGCCCTAAAGACCTCCAGCATCTAATCCTAGCCATTGGATCGGATTCCAAAGGATTTGGACGGACCGATCTTCTTCTCCGCTCAAAATCGCGGAGCAGAATAAACAGGGCGCACGATCACAGGCGCACGGTCAGTGGTCGTGCGCGAAGAGGGAAATGGTCATGCGCACTGTCCGGGACAGAACTCGATTCTCTTCTGAATTAATGCACGATCGCTGGCGCATGATCACCGGTCGTGCGCGATGAGGCCACTGATCGTGCTCTAAGAGCAGAAAGGGAAAATTTAGCCTGCTTCAAGTGCAGCACTACCACTCCGCCTACTTCGTTGAACTACGATTTTTTGGGTGTTACAATACAGAAGACCTAAGAGTAAACCTTTTGTCTTCTGTATTTAGTTCAAACTCTATTATATCTTTGTAAGGCATTGTTGCCTGAGTGAAAGGATGTTGAGCCTGTGTGTAAAGCTGTGTTGACAGCTTGAGTGGTAGGACTTCTTGATAGGTCTGAGATAGGAAATCTGTGGGATTTCAGAGTGGTAGGAGTTACATAACTCTAAGCTGTAGGGCTGCTGTGCCTGAGGTGTAGGGCAGTTGAGCCCGAGGTGTAGGGTTGTTGAGCCTGAGTGTAGGGCTGCTGTGCCTGAGGTAGGATCACTCTTGATCTGAGAAGTTCTGAGGAACTTGTGGTGTAAGCTCAAGAAGCTGAGATTGAAGTTTGTGGCCTTGTCTAACTCACTGTTCAAAAGGTGAAGGGAGAAAGAGGACTACTCAAGACACCCTGTCATGAGGAACCTCTATACATCCTTGTGTGCTTTATGTGATTGAGTTTTCTGCAGCTAGATACATTAGGATTATATAAAGAAAATAAGTAAAACCTATTCACCCCCCTCTAGGTAATATTGACTACACCTATATAAACTATCAAAGTGGTTGTGCTTTCAAAATTTCATTGGTTTGCAAAACAAGTGTATTCAGAGAACTTTGTACAAAACAAAAAATTGAAGGAAATAAACTAGTAAAGATAACTCCACCAAGCACTACTTGAACCTCCTGATATGTTTTAATGAGCATTGTGAGGCCGAGCACCTTGAAAAGAATAGTAAAGTGTCTTGTGCAAACCATAAACTTTTTCTTTCCACCACTTGTTCTTTTCTATGTGCGTTCAAAAGTGTGGAAGTAAAATTATTTGTATTTTATTGTGGACTTTACTCTGCATATGTCTTGTATTTTGGATTAAAATATTTGTTTACTCTCTTAAAAATACACTTATGTGCACATCATTATCTTCGATAACATTTCTTATCATGAGTATTGGATCCTAATGCTAAAATTCTATACTCTCTTTATATATAAAATGCACTAGATAACCTATCATGCTCTCTACAATATTTAGTATGTTTTGAATTTGTGAATTGGAATAACATTGTAGTAGTCTCTTTTTAATACATCTCTTTCATGCTTGGGTACTTTATTAGAAAAATGATTTACAAACAACATCTTTTTCTTTTTTGACTATCACTCATATTTCTTCTTCTGCATCGTCATGTCTTTCAAAAAGGTGTTTGTTGTATTTTTATAAGTCTTCCGCAAAATTCTATATAACGTTTACCTTGTGTTTTTTTTTCTCATCTCAAGTCTTAAAACTCAAATTTCTTTTTCATCAAAGTGTAGACTTGCTGGTAAACTTTATATAGTTCTATTTATTCTCAAAACACTTATTTCTATGACAATGATTAAAACTCCTTATCATTTACTTTCCTCTAAAAAGCTCGATCTTGCCTTATCTTATTATCAAAAATCCTTTTTGTGTCTCTTGCGTCCTTACCCACTTTTGTTAATAACAAAAGGGGGAGAACTAACATGATAAATATTCACCGCTATCAAAATTGAAAACTAACATGATTAATTAAAATGATAGCTTACATACCAGTGGAGCTTTCACTTAGGGGGAGCATGTATTTAGGGGGAACAATTCTAAATACCAAAATCGACAATTATCTTAAGTCACCACTTTCACACACATATAAGTAGGTTTCATCATGCTTATATATTAATGCTCTGATTTATAATTAATGGATTTATAATTATCAAAAGGGGTAGTTTATTGGAACATGGTCTTTCGCATCTCCTAGGTTTGAGAATAACAAATCCTATGTGTATTTGATCTTGTGTACTTAAGTGTGCAGGAAACAAGTCTATATGACTCAAGGATAAAATAAGAAGGTTGCCCCCAAAATTGAGCCAAGAATTCCAACATGCCCACTAAAGCCAGCGGTGGCACCTAGTGCACGCGCTAGCGATGATTAGTGCAATTCCAGGAGCATCTTTAGAAGGCACTAGCGCTAGGCAGTAGCGGATAGCGCCGGCGGTAGCGCGGAGCACAAGAGGCAATGCGACAATGTTTCTCCATAATGAAGATATGCACGCAGAGAATAATTCCTAAGTGGGGATAGCGCCGGCGGTAGCGCTAGCGCTCACTCCTATAAAAGGAGGCCTCTTCTCTCATTTTAAATATACAAGTTTGAGAGAGGTGAAGTGCTAGAATTCCAGACCCTTACTCTGCCGAAAAGTGATCTCCCACCAAAGTTCCATGAATTTTTGAAGGAGGATTTCTTCACGCCGGATCTGACCGAAGATCGCTTCATCAACGCTTATACTACAGTGGTCCTTTGTCACCAACTTCAGAAGTTCTTCAAGAGGGAGATTTTTATATTATTGTCTTCTTTATTTCACATTTTTTTCTTGTAATCATTTAGTGAACTCACCTCGTGTTGGCGACTAGGTCTGGGTAGAACATAGGGCATAAATTTGCCTCGTGTTGGCGACTAGATCTAGGTTAGGTCTAAGGGGTGCTCGAGGCCATATCCGGGGAAGGATTGGCTAGAGCGGCTTGAGGCCATATTCAGGGAAGGATTGGCTAGGGCCACCCCAGTTCGTGGGGATGCGAGTCGGGATAGAAAGCAAAAAGAGTTTTTATTATTCGCCTTTCGATTTCTAGCGTCATAAGAAATCAAGTTTTGTAAACTCTCCTTTTTCATATTAATAAAATGATGTCTCAATTTTATTTCAATTAATGTACTTGATTTCTTATTTTCTTCTCTTATAAATTCAAATATAACATAATATAATAAAAGTTTTTAAAACCTTATTCACGCACCCCCTCTAAGGGCACCTACTGATCCAACAATGATTACATCTCTGCTGAATGCACAAAGCAAAAAGATGGAAATTTTCATTCTGAAAACAATTGATGATCTGAGGAAGGAAATAAAAGCTGAGCTGCAGATTGTGAAGGAAGACATGCACCATCTTAATACTCAACATACTCATTTTCTACACATGGAAGCTTCAGTAATGTATAATCTTGGTGAGCAGCTGAATTTCACTAGGCAATCAACTCATCAAATCATTCAAAATTAGGTAACCATGACAGGGGATATTCAACGAGCATTTCAAGAAGTCACAACTACATGGGTAAAGATAGGCAGCATATTATTCACATAATGAACAACAATGCTCAGACTTTAGATGAACACTTGATCAAACTGAGAAACAATATTGATGAAGCTGAGCCAAATCTTCATGAAAGGATCAACATGATAAAAGTTTCATTGGATGATTAAATAGTTGAGGAAGTCATAAAGGGGGCGAAGGATATAATAAATGTTGGCTCCCATCAAGTTATGTGGGCAGTCAATCAAGTAAAACAAGCCATGCAAAGTCCAGCCTCTGTATTTGAAATGGAATAACCATCAGAGAACACTAACACGGAAGATTATGAAATTGAGATTGGAAAGTCATCCAGATCAATGAAAAGGAAGAAAACTCAGAATAGTCAGTGCAGGAAACAAAGGCCAAGTGAAGTTGAGCAAGATCCTCAATCAGGTAGATGTAGTCCTAATTTTAGAACCATAATTTCAGAAGTCTGGATTGAATTTGGATATCCTTGGGATGGTTCAGAAAGAGTTTACTACTTTGTTGATTGGAATCTTCATTTGCAACAAGAAGAGAAGAGGAGGCACCACAAGCTAGCATTTCCACATGGTTCTCCTCCCTCTCCCAAAAGAATTCCCAAGCTGATCAGCTTCTATGAAAGATATAGGAGAAAAGGAAGAGGAAGCAACATCGGGAACTAACGGAAGCAAATATCTAAGAATAATTGTCTAAAAAAATGAATTGGGCAAATGACTGTGACTATTTTGTATAAGTCATTATGTATTATTTATAAATTGTTGGTAGTTGAATCATTCTATATTGCTTGAGTATCATTAATTTTGATTCTACTTATTTTTTTGGCATTTATCACTTAGGTGTTATGACTTCTCCAAATAGGGGGAGATTGTTGGGAACAGTGCCCTGCAATGTTCCTGATTTGAAGAAGTGCTCAAGTCAATGATAAAAGAAATATGTATTTGATTGTATGTCTCACTTATGACTGTAGAGTATTTATAGTATGCTGGTACTTCTCTAATATCTATAAGTCCAAAGTCGTTGAGAAGGATTTGACATATAGTTCAAATAGTACATATATATCATTGAGATTACTCGCAGTAGACAACAAAAGGAATTAGTCACAAATCGTCATGACGATGGGAAAGACGATGATATCATTGTGTCAACAAAGCACACATGATGATATAATTGTGTGAACAAGATGCAACTACTAAGTCAAGATATCGTCATGACATCCAGTATGACACCACAATATCGTTGTGTCAACCAAGTACACACGATAATATCGTTATAATGTCTTAAGTATTTGAGTAAGGAGACATATCATCATAAATAGGCTATATCATCTTGAAGGCTGTAGGGCCTTTGTGCCTGAGTTATAGGGTTCATGGAACATCAGGTTGAATCTTTGATAGATCTGAGTTGTAGATCCTGTAGTGCTTGAGTTGTAGAACCCTTATGCCTGAGGTGTAAGATCTTTGCAAGAGATCTGAGTTTTGGTGGAGTTTGCTGATTCTAGCATACTACTAGGTATGCATAGAGGGATAGTGGAGTACTCTAGACACACTGTCAAGGGGAACCACTATAAATCTGGTGTTTCTGTGTGCTGTGCTTGCTGATTATTCTTTGGCTATAATTTTCTCTGTGTTATCTGGGTTTAATTTTTAAATTTGCTACATGACCTATCCACCCCCCCCCCCCTCTAGGTGATAGTTCCCTAAACAACACTAATAAAATATCAAAAGTTTTCCATTAATCTTAAAGTTTTATAAAACCCTTATTCATCCCCCTCTTAGAGCGCCTTGAGATCCAACAATAGTTTGACATGTTCCTTCCATCATAGTAGCTAACCCTGCGAGCCTCACTGTTACGTCAAAATGGTGATAGTGGTCGGTCCCTCCACTTCTGGGTGTACTCGTGTATGCGAGCGACATCTAGCGATAACGAAAATCCAGCTAACTAATAGAGGGACCCAGCTGGGAAATAAAAGATAAACTCCTACGATTTGCACACTCCCTTATGCCAAGAGCTGTCAATACACCCATGCTGGTATGAACGGCTAATTGTCATGACCAACCCTCCACTACAAGGGCAATTCAATTTACAAGCATTTTATAAAAGAAACCATCCTGCACATTCTGAGTCTAGCAGTCGCTTGCCCTACTCAACATAAAACAATTCATGTACGTGACTATTACTTGAGGCTTGATTGCATCGCTCAGGCATAATTATAAAACATGGTGATCAAGAGCACATATTATTTAGGGTTACCCTTGGAGGAATGCTTCGTCTAAAAGTTAACCCTAAATATTGCTTATATTAAGCTTAAGCGGCTTAATAGGGCTAGACTTATAATAAAAAAGTGTGGTAACTAAATGCACAAATAAATTGCAGTAAATAAAATACTGTATATGAAGTGTGATAAGTAAACTGCTCAAATTAAGTACATTTAGTAAGATGTTATAATATAGTACAATAAACAAAAATGCAGAATTAAGAAGAACAATAAATAAGATGCAATTAATGTTCTTGTATCTGCAGTCTCATCTCCGTTCATGGGATGCAAATTTTTTCCAAAGAGGATTCTTCATTCCAAGGTGTCATCTCCGTTCCAAGGAGACATCTATGTACCAAGGAGGCATCTTAGTTCCAAGGAGACAAGCTTCATAAATGGCACGAAGAATTTTATGTATTAATTGAATCTCGGGGTTCGCCGAGTTTCAATTCACCCAAACCCAAATATTATTCAAGTTGCTCTTTCATTAAATTAAATCATCCAGTTGAAATCCTTTTTAGGGTTCGTCGGTTTGTTCGCGCCTTTTTTTCTCTTCTTATTATATACGAGGCACGCCGTTAATAATTCTGTTAAATATGAGATTTGATCAGAATAATCTACAAGTTTAACTGGAGGTCCAGTGTTGGTGCAAAATTTGTCTCCCAACATTCCACACTTAATGACCAGTACGGGGAGTTCGGCGAGGAGATTGAGAACCACAATCAACCATATACTGACCCATGAGGGTTTGGCGAACAGAGCACAAAGAAGAGGGCGCTGCTAGCATCCGCGGACACCAGGCTGGACCGCAGCGGCGAATTCCTCATGTTGTGGGGTAATGATATTTCACAAATGACTATTACAAGCTATTACAGGAGTATACGCATAAAATATAAGTCAACCGAGTGATGGGCACTTGTAACTGCACCTACAACAGGGTAGACTCTGGTGCAAGTTCCGTTTCTCCTGCAAGCACCCATGACCCCTTATTTATACTTGAGGATAAGATTCTTGGCTGGTGCGGAGAATTTAATGCTATATTAAATGCTCCATAATCTAAGGGAACCAAAGCGTTGGTCATAGAAGTGAGAAAAAGGGGACGTGCTGGCATGATAGGACGTAGTCGCATGCACTACTGCTAGCAGAGGGAGAGAGTGACTCAGGCAGGCTCTAAAAGGTACTCGTCGTGGCCTCTCTGGGAAGTTGATGCCGCTTGCTGGAAGGTGTGGACACTCCGATGAGGAATCAAGTGTGTGCCTTCGCTGAGGAGGATACCTATCCACTGGGACCTTTGTTGAGGAGAAAACATGGATCCATCTGGAAGGCAGTTGCGAACACTACTATGGTGTCTTACTGGGAACTCTGTGACCGGTATAAAGAGCGATGGGTGCGGTTGCAGGATTTGGGTTAACATAATCCCTACACTTTTTTGAGTTGAGTGGACTCCAAAAATGTACATTGGTAACCGTAAATACTGACTCGATTCCCAGGCCACCATAGTCTATAAATAGCTTCATACTAGTCCTATATGCTACCCCACTCTGTCTCTTTCTTACATTTGCGACCTCCACCATCGGGATGGCCGGACTTAATGAATCAATTCTTGCTGCTCTGAAAGCGAAGAAGTGCACCGCAGAGGCTGGGCCTTTGGGCGTTGTTGTAGTAGATCTTATGGGGAAGTAGTTGGGGGGGGGGGACCTAAAGAAGACTGTGGAGAAAAAGTCACATCGAGCCTCCAACGACAATGTGCACGTAGACAACAAAGTGATTGTTGAGGGATAACTTAAGGCCGTGATAGACCGGTTGCGCGGTCTTATCATCCTCGATGTTGGGGGAAAGGAGTTGGAGCCGAAGGTGGCCTTTGCCTTGGGGATGACTAGCAGAGCACCTATAGTTGAGCTTCCGATAGTGGGGGAAGTGAAGAAAATGCCCTTAAACAAAGATGGGTCCCCCGGGGTGGTGGTCATGAAACTGGTGGGACCATTACTTACTCGCGGGATACCAGAGAAAGTGTCTGCCCAGAAGGAGGCGCTGATAAAGAAGCGGAGAGAGCGAGCATTGGCGAACGTTCAACTCAGGATGTGACGGCTGGAAGAGGAAGCGACACAGGTTCCTTTAAGTGAGATAGAAAACCTCATGATTCATCCCGATCATGATTGTCATGGAGGTGATGGATCAGATGGGCGACTTCAATGTCGATCTGGTAGGTGGGATTGAAGGCTCCGTCGAGCATCCGCGTAACCCTCTGTCTCAGTATCGCGCTCCTCCGCAGTGCGAGTCACTCATCATTCCTCTCTATATGGGGGTGAAGCCCATGGAATAGCCGTAGAATAATGCAGAGATGCGGGAGATAAATAGATGGGGAGAGTCGTCGTAGAGGTACATCTCTAGAGGGTTAATCTTGAGCAATCCAGGCGCCCGATATTTAGTTCTGGGAGGTCATGCGAACCTCCGCATATTGACTTCAAAGCATTCAGCTTCATCGAGGGTGGCACTTCTTCCGCTAGTGAGACCAAACTGCCAGTTACCTTGGCCAATGTGTTCTGCAAGGAGTAACCAGTCACTGAAAGAGTGCCTGCCTTTCAGGCACAAGTTATTCCTTTCTCCCAATATTCAACTAACTTATCAAAAATATAATGCAAAAATTTAACCTTACCATGCGTGATTACTGTTGCAGGCTTCAAATTCGCTTGTTTCCAAATTTAGAGTAGCTAGAGAACTTGCGGGAGGTCGTCATGAACATGCAAAATATGGTTGCTAAGCTAGAAGCTAAGGTTGTGGTGTTGAAGGGGCGCACTCCCTGATTAAGATAGGAAGCCTGTGCTGCCATATGCGCAAATGCTATTTGTATTTTTGCTTTCTATATGTAACACTTTTATCGTAATGGAAACCAACATCGTATTCTAATGAGATTTTCCCAAATTCTTGCTTATATTGTGCAATTGATTCTCATTATTTTCTGTATTGGCGAATGCGCTCTGGGCGTGTTCGTGTTGTCCTTGCTGAAAGGCCACGATGGTTACGAGTGTCTGCTTACCTAGAATAGCATACTCCCCTGCCATTTGCATTTTCGAGGCGACGTGAGGTGGAGTTATTAATTGAGATGATCCCCTCCCATCTTTTAGGTGAGTGCTAGGAGTAGAATGGTGCAAACTCCTTATTAGCATTCTGAGTGCGCAATCACCTTCTTGAGTGAAGAACATCATTCCCCGAGCTCACTGATGCTGATCTTGTGGATTTCATGTCGAGTCACCCGCTAAGTGATGACTATTTTGTGCAATTATCAGGAGGGAATTAGAGGGAGAACACTGTATTCGCCGATGAACTAGTGGTGCCTTTAGACCACTTTGATGTGGGTTGGACGCTCCCCATCTTCCCTAAGATGTTAAAGATATTAAACTTTTGCAGGGTGGTGTCCACCCAGCTACCGCCAAACTCCGTTGCTTTAATAATGTCATATAACATTTATTTGAGGATGCAGTGGATCCTCTTTACTCTAGAGGTGTATCGACATCTGTTCTCAATGCGGGCCCTCGAGTTATTAATCTTTGGCCCTGACAGGATGCATGCACTGAACCTGGCAGATGGGGTATCTGACTGGAAGATGCGATTCACCACTTTCCAAGGGGATTTTGGCCGAATCAACTAGGTCCACGACTTGCGCAGATAGGAGACATTCCTGCTCCTAAAGTTGACGATGGTCGGCTCGTGAATAGCACGCTTTATGGACAACGAGTGTCTAGATGTCTCATACAATGTATGCCATGTGTGGGAGGTGTGGGATCTTCGCGTTCAAGAGTGTCTGTGTAAATGATATACATTTGCCCATTTGTGTGCACCTGTGTTGATCCTTTTACGTCTGTAGTTGTCTTGATGGTGTCATCCTCTAAGCCATTCAAACTGCCAGGAAAGGGCCTAACCGTGGCTGAGAAGCCGCATATCAGGAACAACACTAAGGGCCCTGAATCCGCTCATAAGGGGGGCATCCACGCAGGAGGTCTCGCATCCCTTCATCCACAAAGAAGGATGATAAGGCCTCCCCTCTATCTGCTCTGGAGGGTGTTACCCTTTAAGAAGAAGGGAACCTGCTAATATTTTGGGATCCCGAGTCAGTCATGCTCAGCACCATGCTCCCCTCATGGCAGGAATCGGAGAAGGCTCTTCCCTATTACCTCGAAGTGTCCACCGCAATTTATGGATACAGATACTGTGATAGGATAAGGAGGATCTCCACATGGGATCTTCCCGTGATGGCTACGGCGGAGAACCTAAGGGCACTTACTTAAAATAGTGTCGTTTGGAGTGTCCTTGAAGATTTTTTGGCGGTGAACTCCCGTCAGCGAGAAAGTTTAAAGGTATTACAGAATTGGAAACCAGAGTTATTTTTCTTACCTGGGGACCTTCTGATTCGCAGTTGCTTCTGGTGCAGGCCATTGCAACCATGGCCAATCAGAGGTTCAGGTGAAAGGCGATCCGAATCACCAAGCTCTCCGTAGCGATGACCATTAACCTCTTGAAAAAAGGTGCCCTGATGCTAGAGTACGCTGACATCGATTACAAGAATTTGTACACGAACTATGGAGTGGTTGCGGCTCTCGGTTTGGGATTGGATCCACTCGATGATGTGGATGTTGCCGAATGTGATGTGGTAGCATGTTCGGAAGGACAGGTGGGTGGTGAGGATGGAGAGTTTGGAGCTGAATAAATGGTTTTCAAGGGGTAGCCACATCTTTTGTTGTAAGTCCACGGTACCCCAGACTCACCCTTCAAATGAATGAATAATATTGTTGTGTTTCTTCATCCCTTTTCTTTTGCATGTTCCAGTATGCCGTGTAGATAAATGAAAAGACATACTTAATAATTTATGGCATACCTTCCATTCTATGCAAAAACCTAGGACATGGTTGTCGCTAGTATTCGCTACTTGTATCGATCACTAGAAGGAAGACAGGGGATAGAGTCATAGAGTGTTCGTCTATCACGATTGGTAAGGGCTCAGATTTAACACAACTACTCTCAAGACTGCCCGCTTAATTATGATGAAATATGAAAACCAAGGTGGCATTATTTGTCGGGTGCCCTCCTATTTAGATTAACCCAGGCGCGGTCACTTCCCTGAGTGCCCGCTCATTTTGATAAGATGAAAACCAAGGCGACATTATTCACCGGACGCCCACCTATGAGATAGAAGAACGCAGTTGACACTATTTTTTGGGCATCTGCCTATTGAGATTAGTCCGAGTGCGGTCACTTCCCTGCGTGACCGCCCATTAAAGTAAAATGGGAAAACCAAGACGACATCATTTGTCGGGTGCCCTCCTATTTAGATTAACCAGAGTGCGGTCACTTCCCTGAGTGCCCTCCCATTAAGATAAGATGAAAACTAAGGAAAAATTATTTGGCGGGTGCCCTCCTAATTAGATTAACCCGGGCGCGGTCACATCCCTGAGTGTCTGCCCATTAAGTTAAGATGAAAACCAATGCATAATTATTTGTCGGGTGCCCTCCTATTTAGATGAACCCGGACGTGGTCAATATCCTTAGTGCCCGCCCATTAAGATAAGATGATAGGCAAGATGACATTATTTGTCGGGTGTTTGCCTATTTAGATTAACCCAGGAATGGTCACTACCCTGAGTGCCCGCCCATTAAGATATAAAAGAGGACCTAAATTGGCGGCGCTTCTTTAGGGTGAGTTCCTATCCGAGGGAGGTTATAGAGAGGCGGTCATTCTGAAATATCTGCCCACTAGGTCCTAGGAGAACATCTGCCAAGAGTGTTCAAGGCACATTATATCAGCCTTGGACTTACCTACTTAGGGCATTGCTCTTTGTAGTATCTGGGCTTTAAGGTTGTTGGTCCTGTGGGCAATGGGATATCGTCTGTGGTGCTTCTCTCCGTCAGGGCCATCCAATGGGGTTCTGGTGTCCGAAGATAGAGCGCTCCTCTGAAAGGATGCCCCGGGAATGTTATGGCATCCACTACTCACGCTAAGGGGTCCATTGTTAGAGGTTACGGTGACCATTTGGGATTATGGCATCCATAGGTTTCTCCTTTGTAAGTAGTGTATGAATTCACTCTTGGGGGATAAAGCACTGTTGCTTTGAGCGTGTCCTCAGAAAGGTGCCATTAAGGGTAACAATGCCTATTTTGATGCAAGACCGACTATTATGTTCCCACCTACCACGTATTCCAGTCGTAAGTTCTTTAAACGAGGGCAGTTGTAATGTTCTTAGGGAGATATCCAGAAGTAAGTAGCTCGTGCCTGCGGAGATGGTCGGTACCACGATGACTCAGCTTAAGATGTTCAGATTCGTGCAAGGGGGTTCAAGCGGGATCCGATAACTACCCAAGGGGAGCATTAATTGAGTGAGTTTCTAAATCTTCTGCCTGACTGTCCTATCAAATTATCGCAGATGGTTCTTAATTATTTGTCAAGACTGCTGCATTGCGTTATAAAAAGATTCGCGAATTATGTCTATCACAAAAATGAGGGCATTATCGCTTCATTTGAAGGTTATAAAATGATATTCTGAGAACATGGAAATATAGAGAAAAACTCAAAACAAACAAAAAACTGCAACCTAAGAGCCACCCAGAGTTCTCTTCACCGCCTCCCGCTAGAGAGGCAAGTCCTTCTTGATGACGCTCCTAACCCCGGGAGGAACATATTCATCAATCGAGTTTACCGATCGAATATGACATTCTCATGCCGTCCTGGGGTTGCTCCGGACCCTGAACTATTTGCCGCCTAGCCAAAACTTGAAGACCTAGTGATAGGTTGACGCTATGACCTAGAAGTCGTCTAGGAGGGGCCTCCCGAAGACTGCATTATAACTATTTGGCCCATCAATCACCAAAAATGATTCCGACTATGCCACTTCGCAATGGACCACTGCGAGGTCAATTCCCCCTTCCACCTCTTTTCTTTCTCCTGCGAAGCCGTACAGGGGCCCGTCGCGGGCTTTATGGGCCTTATCAGACTTCATGGCATCAAAAGCTGGTTTGAAGAGGACATTGACTGAACTGCCAGTAAATTTGAGGATTCGAGCAACGGTGAAGTCATCCAAAATTTCTTTGATTACCACGACGTCATGAAATGGGTTGATGGTTTTAGATCTTAAGGCACCCTTAGAGGGGGGTTAATCCGGGTTTTAGAAATCTTTATATTTTAATAGAAAACTTTTGATATTTATAAGAAATAGATTGGATCAAAAGTAAATTGATAGAATTGAAAGCTAAATAAATTTTATTGAACAAAAGGAGACATGATTAATATTGATAAAATTGATTACAAAAGTGGATTTCTATAATGATAGAAATCGAGGCGAATATGAAAAACTCTTTTTGTTTTCTATACCGACTCTTCTTCCCAAGAACCGGTTTGCTTTAGTCGATCTATCCGCAGATACGACCACAAGCCGCTCTAGCCTCTCTATCACCAGAAAGGCTTCGAACACCACCTAGATCTAATCCCTAGACCTAGTCGCCAACACACTAGGTGAATTCCCACTAAGCCGCGCATAGAACTAGTTGCAAACAACCACGACAAATTCTCAAAACGATCAGAAAGATAAAATGTATTACAAAATATAAGATTCAAATTAAAATCTCCCTATGAAGAAATCTGAAGGAGACGGCGAAGAACCGCTGATGATCATTGAAGTCGAAGCATGCGTTCTTTGTGTTGAGTTAGCATTGATCTGATCCTCCTTTTATTTCATCTTTTGAATTTGAATGGGAGAACTTTAGTAGTCTGGAAATATGACTCTCATAAATATTTCAGAGAGGTAGATTATGCATCCTTGAGTTGTAAAGTGGAAGAGAATGAATGCCACCCTTTTATAGGAGAGTAAACTAACACTGGAGTTAGACCTAAAGCCAGGCGTTGGCTCGGTTTAGAATTGTTTTGATGGCATGTATCCTCATTCCAGGAAGGAGATATTACATGTTTAGAAAGTTCTTATTTTAGGAAACCCGAATGCTGGTATTAAGGCTAACGCCTGGCGTTAAGCCAAATCACTCCCAAAATGCTCTTGCAGTTACATCATCTTCCGTTCATACCATTTTCATACTGGTGGGATCAAGGCTCAACGCCGATGTTGGCTCTAACTCCTGGCATTAGACCACATCCTTTTCCTTTACCACATTGAGTTAGTCCAAACCAAAATATAGTATCCTAGTGTCATTCTTGTTCAATCCTACATACTAAAAACACAGTGGGAAACTTGATCAAATACAAGTAGGATTTGTTATTCTCAAAATAAAGGGATGCGAAAAACTGTGTTCCAACAGATGGTCCGGGGGAGATCCTTCTTCTCAAAAGTGACTATTCACCGAAAATGGGGAGCGACCGAAGTGGAAGCGACCTCTCTTTCCCAGAGGCGCTTCAAGCTCACCTTCCATAATGACTCCGTCCCTGTGTTGTCGTGGATATAATTGATATATCCCAATTGGCCGACATCTTTGGTCTCCATACATTCATGTTTTTTGACATCCCAGTCAACATCACCACTCTACACTATATTAGCACACCTCTGAGTGCTCGAGCCGGCTTCATATTTTTCCTTTCTTTTTCCCTTTGTTGTAGTGGATCCCTCGACACTGTTTGGGTGTAGGTACATCAACTTCCCCTCCCTCAACAACTTTTCCACCAAGTCTCAGAAGACTCGGCAGTTCTCCATATCATGCTCGATGTCGCGATGAAACTTGTAATAGAGGCTTTGTTTCATGCCTTCGTACCCTGCCCTCTAGGGTGTCAGGGGCTTGAAGTTTGGCTGCTTCTAGATGATCTCCACCACCTCATTCATTGGGATGCCAATGTCGGTGTACTCCTCCTGTGTGCTATCCCACTAGCTGGGGGAGGCCTTCAGAAGGAGAGGGGGTTGTTAATGTTATTTTGCCAAGGATAATTAGGCTGCGTTGGCTTAATCTATTGGAAATGCTGGGGGAAATGTTGGGATCGCGGATGATAATTCTTCCCCTGCTGAGCAGGTGGTTGGTAGTTCCGGCGAGGCCTGTCAAGTTGTTGGGTTGCTGTCTGGGGGCGGCCAAATGAGTGTTGGGTGCGACGGGATCCCAAGTCAGAGAGATTTGCTACAAACTCTTCATTGTCAAGCTTTCCCTCAATGAAGTGGTTGGCCCGTTCGATGAGTTCTTTAAAAGTCCTTGGCATTCTTACGTTGATTTCCAGCTTGAGGAGCCCGGGCCTAAGGCCGTTGGAGAAGGCAACCCGATAAACTTGAGGGTCCACGTCGGAAACCTCCATCATCAGTCCCTGGAATTGATCTAAGTACTTTCCCAGGCTTTCTTTTGGACCCAACTGCATCTAGAATATGGAATTTAAATCAGCCTTCCTCCTCTTTGAGGTGGCGAACCTTGGTAAAAATTCTTTCCTTAGTTCCCTGAAGGAACATATCGAACCGGGTGAGAGGATGTAAATCCATTCTCTCACCATCGAATGTGGTAACTAGGAGCTTGCAGTGGAGTCCCTCTGAGAGCGGCTGAAGGGACACTATTGTGTTAAAAGCTTGTAGATGGCACAATGGGTCCTCCATTCCAGATAAGCGGGAAAGTCGATGATCCCTGAACCCATGAGAAGCGGTCTCCACGACGAAGAATTTGGTGAACGACAAGTAGCTCTCCATCCCGTCTACGCAGTCTGGCTCTTTGAAATCCACTGTCCGGCCACGGTATGCAGCTATAGTTTCACTGAAGAACTGCTGGCATGCACGTGCATCCTCTCCGCGCGGCTACTTTGAAGGTGGGAATGCCGGCGGCGGTGGAAGCATATCCAGGGTTGTGATCTATTGCGTCCGCTCGCAGGATGGACGGACTCCCCCTAATTGACCAACTAGGTCACCAGCTCGAGCAAATGATTGAATTCGCCATGGGTGACCAGTGCTTCTTCGCAGGGATTAGATTCTTGTAGAGACGTGTTTGGATGTCCACCATCCATCGAAGGCTTTGGAGACTTCGGGCGGACTCTACTGCCTTTTCCTACGCGCCGGGCAATTTCACTACTATCTTGATCATAAGGTCGCTTATTCGAATTGTTGCTGCAAAATTTGTCCCCCAACTTTCCACAATCAATGACTGGTACAAGGAGTCCAACGAGGTGATCGAGAACCGCAATCAACCGGTTACTGACCCTCCAGGTCTTAGCGAACAGATCACAAAGAAGAGGGGCCACTAGCAGCGGCAGACACCAGACTGGCCCGGTGAGGCGAATGCTTCTTGCTGTGGGCTAATGATATTTCGTAAAGGTCTATTACAAGCTATTACAGGAGTATGCGACATAAATAGAAGGCAACTGAGTGACGGTCACTTATAATCACACATACATCATGGTCGACACTTTTCCAAGTTCTGTGTCCCCTCCAAGCACCTATGACCCCTTATTTATACTTGAGGGTAGGTTGATTGTCCGGTGGGAAGCATTTAATGTTATATTAAATGCTCTGCAATATATGGGAACCAAAGAAGCGGTCATGGAAGAGAGAAAAAGGGGACGTATGGGCATGACAGGCCATAGTCGTGTGCACTACTGCTAGCAGAGGGAGAGAACTCAGGCGGGCTCTAAAAGGCACCCACCGTGGCCTCTCTGGGAAGTTGATGCTGCTTACTAGAAGGTGCGAACACTCCGATGTGAAACCAAATGCGCGCCTTCACTGAGGAGGATACCTATCCACTGGGAATGAGTCTGTGGGCACTCCCGGGTGTCGCAAACACTACTGGGGTGTCTGCTTGGGACCTCTATGACATGCATAAAGAGTGCTTGTTGTGGTCGCGTGGTTTGGGTTAACATCTAGTATGGGAATATTAACTCTTATAATTTTCTTTAGGGCATTCTATCCTCAATTATCACCCGATAATAATTTCTAGAAATATTTAGCCCTTTTTTATTTAATACACATTAGATTTGATCAGAAAAATTATGAAATTAAAATCAAGAGTTAGGGTTGCCCTAACCTATGTCCATAATTTTCTTATGTCATATTAAGCTCTAGATTAACATCCATTAAATCCCCCCCCCCCCCCCCAAATAAAGCACTAATGTTATATTTAAAAATGTCCAAAATGCTCAAAAATAATCAGATTTTTACAGGGGTTTTAAATCACAACCATTGTTATCCCATAAATTTCGAGGAATTTTGATTAAGTAAAGGCCTCTGGAAAATAAAATTTCAGAGAAATTAGCCAATTTTAAATTACTTAAAATATTATACTAAAACAAAAATCATTATATTTTGCTAGTGGGTCTTGAATATACCTGTCCCAAAAGCTCGGTAGGCCCGAGCTTGAACCGGGCCTACCGGGACGGGGCTTTCCTAAACTGGGCTCGGGCCTGGGCCCAGTTTTAGCTGGGCTCAGGCCTGGGCCCAGTATTAGCCGGGCTCGGGCCAGGTTCGGGCTCCCTCCCGTACGGGGAGCCTGATGAGGCCCCCAAGGCCTGGCCAGGGCGAGTCGGGCACAGGCTTGACTCAATTTATTTATATATATATAAATTTTTAAAAATTTAAAAAAAAAAAAAAAAGTCAATTGATGGCAGTCATCAATTGATGGTTGCCATCAATTGATGATTGCAAGCCATCAAGGTTGGCATCCATCAAATGATGGCTAGTAACCATCAAATGATGGCTGGCAGCCATGATTTGATGGATGTCAGACATCAAAAATCAGGCTTTTGCCCGGGCCTAAGCTTGGCCCGGTGCTCGGGCTTTGCCCAGCCTGGACCGGGTTGGGTACTTCCCATATACTAAGGCACTGTTAAGACTTGGCAGCCCGGCCTGGGCCCGGGATGGGCTAGCTCGGGACCGGGCCTAGGCGGGCTTTTTCTGGTTCGGGCCCGGGCCGCCGCCCAGGCCCAGTTTTTATGCCCACGACTAGTCTTGAATAACCCCAAAGTACCACCAAAACTTTCACAGAGCCATTTGAGATCTTAACTAGCATCTGTTAATTTATTTAACCCTTTTGAACACTAATTAAATTATTTAAAATACCAAGAATTATTAAAAATTTCAATAAAATATATCAGAGGGTTTATATCATCTTTTATTGATCATCCATAAAAAACTCATAGATTTTAGTTGAGTATATAATCCTCTATTAATTTTTAACGGTATTCTTGTCCTATTTTCAATTGGATGAAAGTAGATAAACAATAGTTTATTTCCTCAAATATTTATATGGGTGCAAATAGACCCTAACTCATATTCACAATTTTTCCAAAATTTTATCCCTTGATTAGAGTTCTCTGATAATTCAAAATAGAGCAATTTCATTCTTTTTAATTATTAAAAATAGAAAATTATTTAAGAAAAATCTCACAAATATTTTGGAGGTAGCACTTGTAATGGCCTACAACTTTGATGTTTAATACTTTTAATTTTGGGCAACAGATAGGCCTTAAAAAAATTGAGTTCATATCTGATTTATTAAAACCAATCCAACTCGAATCGTAAAGCAGCAGGCCCGACTCAGATCGAGCTGCACCGCGCAAAAAATAAAGCCTCCACAATAGATCGGCACAGATCTGCTGTGGGGGAGCTAATGATTATTCTATTAGTTTAATAATATCACAGCCGCCCGATCTCTAGATGGAGATCGAATGACAACTACTAGCTAGCAGGCCATCGATTAGCCACGCCACCTCCCCCTACTAACTAGCTGGGGGCATGCGCCCCTTCCGACGGCGGTCCGAAGGCAGTCCAGTGACGGTCCAGTGACCTAGGGTCGTCGCCGACCTCTGGATTCCTTCATTAAAGAGGAAATAAAACAGGGAACCGTCGAAGCTCTGCTCTCCGGTACTGCCGCCGCCTTTAGGACTCCTGAAGAGGGTCATCTAGTCCTTTTCAGTGAGATGCTGCCCCCTAGTGATCCATGAGGCACTGTGGGACCTCACTACTGCGTAGCCGGCCACCCAGGCCCAAAACAGGGAAGAAGGGAGGAGGGTAAAACCACCTCAGTTGGGGCTTGTCTGGGTGGTCTCAACTGGGTATCAATAAGGGTGGCGGCGGAAGGCTCGATTGAGCTTTTTCTTCCAGTGAGCCAAGGCTCCGTCAAGGTTTTGACAGGGGGTGGCTCACTTTGGCTCAGCTCGGAATGTGTTGTGAATTAAACTAAGGGCAAGGGTGGATTTTTATAGAGCTTAGGTTGGGTTTTTAGGTTAGGGAAAGAGAGATAGAGAGAGAGGCTTAGGATTGGAGCTTCCTTGCTTCAAAAAACTACATACCTCTTGAATTCTGGGCCCAAGTTGAATCTAAGTGGCTTGGGGGTGGAGGGATGAGTAGCGGTGTGGTGGAGCTTGGGTGGAAATTCATTTAAAGCTTATAAATTTACATTTTAATTAGGGTTTGACCAAAGTCAACCTTAGGGTGGGTCCCCGATGTGAGTCAGGGTCAATGAAGGTTATCGTCGCCGATGTGAGTCAAGGTCAATCAAGGTCAATGAAGGTTCATGCTTTTCGAGACGTCATATAATTTTATGAGTTTTTTTATTAAATCAACCAAACAATGTTAGAATTGAGCGAAACAAGATTAGTTACATTCATGTTGAATATACGAGATCAATGCAACTGAATAGGATCAATTCCGAGCTCGATTGCTTAAAAAGTAATTTACGGGTGATTATGTCGACCGACGTGACTTAAAATGGTCATTTTCACTGAATGACCTCAGATAAAAATGAAACGAGTTGTGTTGCACTTGTATGGATCATACGAGTCTAACGCAACTAACAAAAGTTAATTCTGAGCTTATTTGCTATAAATGACAATTGGGGGTCATTATGTCGAACAACATAACTTAAAATGATGATTTTCGCTGAATGACCTCAGATTCAAATGAAGCGAGCTGTGTTGCTCTTGTATGGGTCATACGAGTCTAACGCAATTGAAAAAAAGTTAATTCTGAGCTTATTTGCTCAAAATGATAATTCGATGTCTCTATGTCGAACGACGTGACTTAAAATGGTCATTTTCACTGAATGACATCAGATTCAAATGAAACAAGTTGTGTTGCCCTCGTATGTGTCATTCGAGTCTAATGCATCTGACAAAAGTCAACTCCGAGCTTGTTTGCTCAAAATGACTTTCGGGGTCATTTCCCAACTTTTTGGGTACATAGTGGGCAGTTGGGTAGCCTTAATTAAGTCTGTTACGGTCCTAGTGACCCAATTAAAAGTATGGATGTTACATCTAAGGCCTAGAAACTCTACAATCCCATTACCAACAAGCTAATAATACCTCAACATGTTACATTTGAAGAAGAAGCTAAATGGAAATGTCCATTAGAAGCACATAAGCAAGCTGAGACCCCCAAAATGATTGTTGAGTCTGCCCCGTGCAAATCATTCCTGAAAGTAATCAAGAATCCAACTTAGAAGAACATATGCTTACGATCTCAGCTTCACCTTCACCATCACAAATTAAATTAAGGAGCTTACAAGATATCTATGAGGAAACTAAAATGGCTCTACTTGCATCAACTCTTGTGAGCTTTGAAGAAGCTAGTGATGACCCAAAATGGCAAAATGCTCTGCATGAAAACGGGATACGATATAGAAGAATAATACCTGAAGTTTAGTAGAGCTTCCACCTAATAAAACCCCTATTGGACTGAAATGGTTGTATAAGACTAAATATGATGAAACTAGAGCAATTATTAAACATAATGCCTGTATAGTTGTCAATGGTTATTCTCAAAGACCAGGTGAAGATTATACAGATGTATTTGCTCCAATTGCTCGTATGGACACAATAAGACTTGTGTTTGCTTATGCTGCCCAAGACAACAATCCAGTTTATCATCTGGATATTAAGGAAGCTTTCTTAAATGGGATCATCAAAGAGGAATTACATGTTGAGCAGCCCAAAGGCTATATTCAAGAGGGATTAAGTAGTGAAAATGTTTAAAAACTACATGAAGCTCTTTACGGTCATAAATAAGCCCCAAAGGTTTGGAACACCAATATTGATTAATATTTATTCAATAAGGCTTCCAACGATGTGCTAAAGAGACTTCTTTTTATTTGAAGTGGGACGGAGTTAATCAGATTATAGTTATTCTTCATATAGTCGACATTCTAATAACTGGAAATTCTGCCATTATGATTAATGCATTCTGATGATTAAAATTTATTTGAGAGCACTGCAAAAGCTCTCCGGGTGCGGGTAGAATTCGACGGGCGCGTTCGAGGTGTCTCGCGAGTACTCCTATTTCGAGGAACTAACCTTTATCCTACATCAATGAATAGAAGTAACGACCTTTGCTTCTTTCAAAATATCGATGATCATGTCGTGGCGGCAGCGCTCAATTCAATTAAATTATTTAAATAGAAAAGGAGAGTTTTTCGAGTCTTTGTATCATTTTTATCCAAACTAATCATTCGAAAAGGCAAGTATACCTTATCGCGTATAATATAGGATAAATTTTTTGAAATTTATCAAGGTCGTATTTTTCCACGGATCTCGTCGAGTACTGCTACTTCGAGAATATGACTATTGTTTTATCGGATAAAAATGTGATTTAAAGAAATTAAAATTATAGAAAATGAAAGACAGAATTGAAAATTGCATAATTAAAAGACAGAAATGCAATCTCTACCTGAATGGGTAGAGGGGAAATAAATGCGTGAGCGAGTTCAACCCAAATAGGTAGACGGGAAATAAATGCGTTGCAATAAAAAAACTAAGCTATTAATGGAAATGCATAAACTATTAATAAAACAAAAACAAAAATAGAAATAAATGAAAACATAAATTTTAACAAAAATGGAAAATGACAAAAAGAAAAAAAACGGATATGGAAATCAACGAAGGCGGAAATTGTGGGAACGAAAATAACGAGAACAAAAATTGCTTCAAAACGAAAATAAACGAAAACATAATATTTGGCTCTAATCTCTACCGCGTCAAGGAAGAAAATGAACGAAAATTTCGGCGGCAAATACTTTCGAATCAAAGCGAAAAAAGAGATAACCAAAATTCGAATTATAATAAAAATATATGGAAACGTAATATTCGGCTCCATCGATTCCGTGTCAAGGAAGAAAAAGAGCAAAAGTTACGAAGATGAATAAATTCGAATTAAAACGAAAACCAAAATTACGACAATAAATTAATTGCTAACCAAAGCGAGAAAAAATGCAGAAAATGCATAAATTAAAGCTTAGCTAGGAATTAAAATTGCATGACATAATTAAAATTGCAGGAAAAATAAAGCTAAGCTAAGAATTAAAATTGCAATGCAGAAAGTAAATTGCAGAATTGAAACTACACGAAATAAAAACTAAGTTTATTTATTGCCATAATAAGGGGTTACAAGAAATAAAAAGATAAGAAATAAAAACATTATAACATAACAAATAAAATTCAAAAAGAAATTACAAAAACAAAACTTAATTAATTACATAAAAAAAACATAAAAAGAAAATACAAAAAGGTGGAGAATGAAGGTGGAAGATCACCCCAAAATGGGCAATCCAAGAGGGGGATTTAGTGAGGGGGTAAGCCTCTATTTATAGAGAATATTTTGGTGTGTTAGGGAAGTTAGGTGTGCGGATAGAGGTTTCTAGAAGGTGATGGGCTGGAGCTGAGCTGGAGTTCGACTGGCATGAGCTGGATGGCACTGGAAGGAGGTGAGATGGAGTTATGGTGTGCGGATAGAAGGTAACAGCTGGCTGGAAGGAGTGAGATGGCGGGCTGGAAGGCTTCCTGTCAATCGATGGGACACTAGGTCGATCGATGGGAAGATGACTTGATCGACAGGAAGGCAGATTTGATCAATAGGATGGAGGGCTGAATATGGAAATCTGTGGGATCCTGACTCGGTTGATGGAAGGAGCTTTGATCGATGGGATGGAGGGCTGCATCTAGAAATTGACAGGAAGCTGGCTGGAAGATCGACGGGACAGCTGGTTCTGGAAATCGACGAGAAGCAGGCTCGATCGACAGGAAGCAGGCTCGATCGACGAGAAGGAATTAAATCCAAGCAAAAAGCTTTGGCCTAGTTTCGATCCCGCGCCTGTAGAGAGAACATCAATATCCTTCGCCACTCAGCCAAGCGCGCTTATCTGTTAAGACTAGAACATATATATATACTAACATCTTCGCACGAGCTTCGCACGTGCTCGATGCATCACTGCGGGATTCGTCTGCATTCAAGCGGGATTCACCCACACTCAAACGGGCTTTGCCCGCATTCAAGCTGAATAGTTAAATTTATGCATCGTTGCGGGCTGCGCCCGCATCAAGGCGGGTTGCTCCCTTAACATATATGTATGAGTACTCAAAATGACCGTAAAAAATATAAATCAAGATTACAATTTTTTTTTATAAAAATGTATGATTTGAAATATAAATATTAAATTTATCTCTCTCCCTATCCCCCTCTCTCTTTCTCTCTCCCTTCTGCCATGTGTCTCTCTCTCTCCCTCTCTCTCCCTCCCGCTCTCTCCCCCTCTCTTTCTTCCCACATTCTCCATCTCTCTTTCTCTCTCTCTCCCTGCTGTCCCTCCCCCATGCGCTCTCTCTCACTCCCTCTGTCCCTCTCTCTCTATTGGGATTTAGGAGAGATGAGAGATTTAGTTTTTTTGGAAGTATGGCTATTGGCAGGCCTGCTTCTTTGAATCTTACGGCCAATCTTTGAAGCATCTTGATCCAACGGGCCGATTTAAATTTTTGGCGTGCTTCCAAATATGAGTATTGTTTTATATAATAAAGATATATATATATATATTTACAGATTTATTTTTAAATGTTAACTTTAATTATATATATAAAAAACATAATACATTAAAATACCTATTTTTATTAACTTAATATATATTTACATATATATTTAATATATTTATACATATTTAGTTTAAACATTTACATACTTACTATATAGTTTCATATATATATATATATATATACTTAAATAGTTTCTTTTAAATAAAAATATATTAATATAAATATAAGTTAAAACAAATCATTTATTTAATATTTTATAAGAAATATTACAAATTTTTAATAAAACTATATATAAAACTATATAGAAAATTAGTATATTTTACTATTCATCAAATACCCCCATACTTAAGCTTTTGCTATTTCAGAGCAAAAGTAAGGGATACCTATATCATATTAATAAAATTTCTAATTTACTAATATTTTTTTAATCAAAAGTAAGCTTCAAATAAACTTTGGAGAATTAAAGAGGTAAACCAAAATTATGAAGTTTATTTAAAAAGAGTGAAAAAGTTTTAGCCGACAAGGCTTCTTCGATTATCTAGATTGCGAACATATATTTGCAATCACTAGCACCATGATTTGAGTAAAATTATAAAAACTTTAACTTTAAAAGAAATTTTTAAGAATGAATTAAAACCTACTAATTATGCTCTCCCAAAATTTTTAATTTATATCTAGGTTTTAATTTTATTGGCTAAGGGGTAGGGGAAAACTTGGTAAGTGAAAATGATTCTTGATTTGGTGGTGATGGATTTTATCCTGGCAGCCCACTAAATTTTTCTTTTCGATTTGTTTAAGGGAATGGAATCTTACTCCCAAAATGATTTTTTTTTAATCTTAAAAAATAACCCAATGTATATGTTTAGGGAACGAAAATCTTATTCTCTTGCCATATAATATTTTAATAAAACCAGGTGCCTATGTTTACGGAATGAAATCTTATTCCCATTGACATAAGATCTTTTAAAATAAAAATACCAAGTAAATGGGATAAGGTGTAAGCAAGAAATTTCTAGAGTTTATAAATTAAGAAAGTTCAGAGAGCAAATTTTAGTAAATTAGAATATTCCTAAAGTTTCACAAGTTTGAAGTAAGAATAATTAAAATCTAAGGATGGTTTGCCAATATAATACAAAATGAGGCTATTTAGGGGTAACGAGAACTAGTGCTAAAAAAATTGTTCTTTACTTAAATTAAAATCATAATGTGTTTTTTTACAACAAAATTTTCAAAGTTTAAATCTACAAATTATGATAAAAATAAAATGATGTAGCAAATCAAAAATAATGAAAACACTTATAAATAAACTCAACCTTGCCTTGAAAAAAACAAAAAGCTAAGTAAGGGTTTTATTTTATTTTTGGGAATTTTTGCAAAGTTTTTTTTTTCATTTCCATTTCATTTTGTTTTTGTTTTTGATTTTGTTATAAATTTATACATCAATACTTAACAAAAAAGAAGAAAGAAAATAAAAATAAAAAATACAAATATGATTTTTTTTTGTTTTTCTAAGTTTTTTTATTATCATTTTCATCATTTTTTAGATTTTGAGTTTTATTTTTGAAACATGAATAATTATATACAAACAAAGACACTAAACAAAATACTACAAAAAGGAAATAAAATATCTAGATATATATATATATATATATATATTTATATATATTTTTTGGTTTTTTCTAATCAATTTTTTTCATCATTAATTTTTTTGATTTAATTTTTTCAAATATATACACATTAATACTTAGTAATAAAGAAAATAAATATATATATATATATATATTTTGTTTTTTCTAATCAATTTTTTCATCGTCAATTTTTTTGATTTAATTTTTTCAAATATTTACAAATTAAAACTTAATAATAAATAAAAGAAAAGAAACTTAAGATAAAACAAAAATCTAAGAAGAAAGAAAAATAAAGAAAAAAGAAAAACAAAAAAGAGCAAATGTATTTTTTTTTTATTTTCTTTTTCTAAGTATTTTTTTTTTATTTTTATGGATTTTTCAAATTTTATCTATATATAATTTATAAAGAAACAAAAGAAATGAAGAAAAGCAATAAAAACATTATTATTTTTGAAGGTTTTCTAATATGGGAGGGACCAAACAAATTACAAAAAAAAAACACCCCCATACTTAAAAGTCAACATTGTCGAAAATGTTGAAATTAAGTTTGTGGACCAAAATTATATATACAAAAGCATTGAAATAAAATAAAATGCAAGTAAGAAAATAGCTGGGGAAAAACACGTCCCTTATTTAGAGACAGGGTAACCGGATTAATACCTGCAAAATATGTTAAAAACGAAATGATAAAAGTTATTTACAATGGGGGGAAATAAAACATTTATAAGAGAAAACAAAACTTTTTTTCTTTTTTTGAGAATTTCTAAAAAAGATTTTCATCATTTTTTTTGTTTTTTTTTGAAATATGCATATATAAAAACATACCAAAACTTAAGAAATAAGAAAAATATGAATAAAGAGAAGCTTTTAGATAGAATGCAAAAAAAATAGAGAAATTAAAGGATAAAAGCAACGGGTTTTCCCTTTTCGAAATATCGACAAAAATCCCATTTTGGGTCTGTTGAATAATCCTACTTCGAGAAAACGATCTATTGTTCTATCTTAAAATTTCTACAATTCGTTTTGATTTATATTTCAAAGCTTTTCATTATTTGAGTTTGTATTTTTGTTTTTTCAATGCTTTTGATGTTTTCAAATAAAAGTATTTGAGAACAAATCAAAATTTAAGAACGAGAAAAGAAAAGAGGGACTGAAAATAAATTACAAGAAATAGAAAGAACGAGATTTACAAAAACAAAACATATATTTTGGGGTTTTGAGTGTTTTTAATCTTTTTGGATTTTTAATATGATAAAATCAATAGTGTATTCTCCTTTCAAAATATCGACGAAGCTCCCCGGCGACGGCGCCATAAACTATGCAAAAACCTTTTTGTGATGAGAGTAGAATTCGACGGGCGCTTTTGAGGCGTCTCGCGAGTACTCCTACTTTGAGGAACTATCCTTTATCCTACTTCGATGAATAGAAGTAACGACATTTCCTTCTTTCAAAATATCGACGATCACGCCGCGGCGGCGACGCCGAATTCATTTAAATTATGTAAATTAAAAAGGAGAGTTTTGCGAGTCTTTGTATCGTTATTATCCAAACTAACCATTCGAAAAGGTAAGTATACCTTATCGCATATAGTATAGGATAAATTTTTAGAAAATTATCAAGGTCGAATTTTTTCACGGATCTCGTCGAGTACTGCTACTTTGAGAATACGATTATACTTTTATCAGATATAAAAGTGATTTAAAGAAATTAAAATTACAGAAAATGAAAGACAGAATTGAAATTGCATAATTAAAAGACAGAAATGCAATCTCTACCCGAATAGGTAGAGGAGAAATAAATGTGTGAGCGAGTTCTAACCAAATGGGTAGACGGGAAATAAATGTGTTGCAATAAAAAAAACTAAGCTATTAATAGAAATGCATAAACTATTAATAAAACAAAAACAAAATAGAAATAAATGAAAACATAAACTGTAACAAAAATGGAAAATGACGAAAAGAAAAATAACGGAAACGGAAATCAACGAAGGCGAAAATTGCGGGAATGAAAATAACGAGAACAAAAATTGCTTCGAAACGAAAATAAACGAAAACATAAATATTCAGCTCTAATCTCTACCGCGTCAAGGAAGAAAAAGAACAAAAATTACGGCGGCAAATACTTTCGAATCAAAGCGAAAAAAAGAGATAACCAAAATTTGATTTAAAGTGAAAATAAATAGAAACGTAATATTCGGCTCCATCGATTCCGTGTTAAGGAAGAAAAAGAGCGAAAGTTATGAAGATGAATAAATTCAAATTAAAATGAAACCAAAATTACGGTAATAAATAAATTGCTAACCAAAGCGAGAAAAAATGTAGAAAATACAGGAATTGAAGCTAAGCTAGGAATTAAAATTGCATGACATAATTAAAATTGCAGGGAAAATAAAGCTAAGCTAATAATAAAAATTGTTGTGCAGAAAGGAAATTGCAGAATAAGGGGTTGCAAGAAATAAAAAGACAAGAAATAAAAATTACAGGAAATAAAAACATTACAACATCACAAATAAAATACAAAAAGAAATTACAAAAAAAACCACTTAATTAATTACATAAAAGAAAATACAAAAGGTGGAGAATGAAGGTGGAAGATCACCCCAGAATGGGCAATCCAAGAGGGGGAATTAGTGAGGGGGTCAGCCTTTATTTATAGAGAATATTTTGGTGTGTTGGGGAAGCTAGGTGTGTGGATAGAGGTTTCAAGAAGGGGATGGGCTGGAAGTGTGTTGGAGTTCGACTGGCATGAGGTGGATTGCATTGAAAGGAGGTGAGCTGGAATTTTGGTGTGCGGATAGAAGGTAACAGCTGGATGCAAGGTGCTGGAAGGAGTGAGCTGGCGGGGGGCTAGAAGGCTTCTAGTCGATCAACAGGACACTGGGTCGATCGACAGGAAGGCAGATTTGATCGACTGGATGAAGGGCTGAATCTGGAAATCGACAGGATCCTGGCTGGATTGACGGGAAGGAGCTTTGATCGACGAGATGGTGGGCTGAATCTGGAAATCGATGGAAGCTGGCTGGAAGTTTGACTGGACAGCTGGTTCTGGAAATTGACGAGAAGCGGGCTCGATCGACGGGAAGCAGGCTCGATTGACGAGAAGGAATTAAATCTAAGCAAAAATGCGTTTCCTAGTTTCGATCCCGCGCCTGTAGAGAGAACATCAAGATCCATCTCCACTCAGCCAAGCGCGCTTATCTGTTACGACAAGAACATATATTATATATATATATATATATATATATATATGTATTTACAGATTTATTTTTACATGTTAACTTTAATTATATATAAAAACATAATACATTAAAATATATATTTTATTAACTCAATATATATATATATATATTAGTTTTTATTTAATAAATATTTACATATTTATATATATATATTTTTTAAATACTTTGAATATATATATTTACATATATATATTTAGTATATTTTTACATATTTAGTTTAAACATTAACATACTTACTATATAGTTTCATATATATATATATATATATATATTTAAATAGTTTCTTTTTACATAAAAATATATAAATATAAGTTAAAGCAAATCATTTATTTAATATTTTACAAGAAATGTTACAAATTTTTAATAAAACTATATCGAAAACTATATTGAAAATAGGTATATTTTACTATTCATCACATTCAGAAAGCAAATGCAAACTAACTATGCAATGACGGACTTACGTTTGATGACATTCTTCTTAAGAATTCATATCCATCAATCCCCTTCAGGTATTTCCCTTCCTCAGCAGAATTTTGCAGTGGATATACTAAGAAAGGCTAAATTTGATCAATGCAACCCATGTAAAAAACATATGTCAATAAATGAAACCTTACAACTGGAAACTGATGAAGACCTTGTTGATGTGAGCCTATATTGATCCATTGTTGGATCTCTCATCTACTTGTTTGGTTTTCCTCAGGGGTAGCCACATCATATGTGCATAGCAGAATATTCAAGAACAACCCAAAAGTTTTAAAAATGGATCTTGTCGAAACCATGAATCAAGAAATTGCAATAAGAAATAAATTATCTATTCGGGATTGAGTCATAACTCAATCGGATGCTCCAAGAAAAATCCTTCTAGGAATCATAGTCCAATTTTGATTCTTCTTCTTCCTTGTTCTTGTAGTTGAATCGTGATCAGCAAGCTCGTCTAAAGGAGTAAGTGTAGAATATGGATCCACACCTCTATAGATGTCCACACGAGCTTTCAGAGAACCCTAAGTCCTTTTTAAACATGGATTAGGTCGGAGAAGGAGAGCCCTTTATGTCTCCATGGATGCTAGATCCGACAAGGAGAGGCGACGATGGATCTTCAGGAATAGCGACCAGAGATAACTACTTCTTATGGAGGAATGATTCCTCTCAAAGAAACGATGGTATCGACAATCTGGAAGGCTTTCGTCACTCTCAGTTCTTCTCGATCTCGCGAATAGATCGAACTCATGATCTATATCTAGAAAACCTTAAGTTTGGCCTTATATACATATGAGAATAAAGTAGACTAAAATTTCCTCTATCCGCAGACCCATCAGAATAGGACATATGCAGTCGTCGGGAAACATTCTTCATTTGTTGAGACATCTTAATGAAATCATCGAGACATCTCGACAAAATCATCGAGGCAATCTTGACTAATTTGTCAAGACATTCTCGATGAATCCAACCAGTGACAGAACATCTCGTCGAGCCATTCGCGATGTGTTCATCGATATATCTCGACGAAATCGTCGAGATAACTCAACGAAATCGTCGAGACATCCCGACGAGCCTTTAAAGATAGTCTATATCGTCACAATATCATCTTAAGGCCTCATCGACTTGCTCCATACAATATTCATAATATCTAAAGAACAGTCTTCCCGAACTAACTCTATTCCACATAGACATATAATTAGTCCTTTCACTCATATCCAATATTAGGAAGGCCAACACAATCCTTTCTCCAATTTCTCCAAACACTCTTATGTGCGACCCTATAGACTCATATCACATTGGCAGTAAGACTAACTACTTGATAACTTCCGGATCACCTTAGAAACTCTAACAGTCTCCCACTTGATCTAGAAGGCATCAATAAAAGTCTCATAAATAATGAGCGGAATCTAGCAATGCATCATTACTACTCAAGCAATAAGAGTTCATAACTCAAGCAAGCCTGTCCGTGAACAATGTATCAGTGTCATTATGTCCCTTTGTCCTTTACATCCGGATTGAACTAGAGGCATGGATTGTGTCACCGTCATGATTGTTCAACCCATATTTTCTTGATCTAGAATAGACTTTCAGGAAGTGGTAAGCTCAATATCATATATTGGCTCAACATAACATGGCCACGCATTTCTCAGTCTCATTCCATCAAGGGGCCCATGGATGTAGCTCCTGTCATATAGAAGGACAAATTCCATTTCTGTCCACAAACAAACACCCAAGTGATTTGTAGCATACCCAATAACCACCCTTATCATCAACCATTCTCAAGAAAGTCTTTAGATGACATTAAAGTACGCTCTTCCTCACTTGATGAATGTTGTGATTTCAGGTCAAAGAACCACAAAAACAATTGTCACTTGAGATCTACTTGTGACATATTCATATAACAATCCACAAAGTAGTCTCATGATGGGTCTATCCAGTACAACTTGTTCCTAACAAGTACATATGTGATGACTTGATATCCGATATCATGACCTGTGAGAATTGATCACCAGTCATCCACATACTAGTCTTAATGTATCATCCTCACCCTAATTTCTAGGATGATACCTAGACCAGGGACCATTTAAGAATGAAGCTTCTTATAAACATAGGCCTAAGGAAGCAAACATTCTAAGGGCTTTCATTATGTTAATTAATCTATCATATAGAAATATTTGACATAACAAAAGAACTTGCCATAAATGTAAAATGAAATATATAGAACAAATCACAATTCATCATATGAATAAACAACAAACAAACATACAACCCACAAGGGTCCCACTAAAGATGATCATTTAGTTATCTAATACCCATTGATCTGACATGACCATCATTCTTCCTTAGCGCAAGAGGCTTTGTTAGTGGATCCGCTACGTTTTCTTTAGTCGGTACTGTGCAAATGCTCACATCTCCGCTATCAACAATCTCTCAAATAAGATGGAACCGCCGAAGTATGTGCTTGGAGTGCTGATGAGATCTAGGTTCCTTAGCTTGTGCAATAACACCGTTGTTGTCATTGTAGAGAACTACGGGATCACCAATGCTGGTAACTATATGTAGCTCGCCGATGAATTTTCTAATCCATATATCCTCCTTTGTTGCATTTGATGCAGCAATATACTCAGCTTCTGTTGTATAATCGGCAGCTGTCTCTTGCTTGGAACTCTTCCAGCTTGCAGCTCCTCCATTAAGGAAAACTGATGAGTCCTGATCATATACACATTTATAGACTCATCCGGGCCGTTATTTAGTCATTTCTCTGCACTTTAGCCTTGTTATAGCTTATATTTGATAATCCATGCTAGGTGCACATCTAGGCCCACTTTGGTGTGATTTTTGTGCTTATTGTCATTAGTAGTATTCTTGTGCTGTTAAGTGCCACTTTCAGTGGCTAGATCTGTGGTTGTGCTGGAATAGGAGTAGTGCAGGTGTTCCCGGTGCAATTCTGCACAGGAACACTGCGCACGATCGCCGGTTCTATTGCGCACGACCACTGGTCGTGCGCCACTGATCGTGTGCACTTAACCCTTTTTCACGAGTTTTGTTTGGTGAAGTGCGCACGACCATCAATGACAGTGCGCACGACCACCGGTCGTGCGCCACTGCTCGTGCGCACTTATCATTAAAATTCTGAGTTCTGTTTGCTGTATTGCGCACGACCATCAACGCTAGTGCGCACGACCACCGGTCGTGCGCCACTGGTCGTGCGAACATTTTATTTTATAAATTTCGTATCTTGCAGGTTCCACCCAGGCAGTGCGCACGATCGCAGAATTCCAGTGCGCACGACCACTGGTCGTGCGCCAATGACCGTGCGCAGTATTCAATCCAGCGCCTATTTAAACGCCTGTTGCGATTTTAGGGCAATCGATCACTGGCGGGAGCGGGATTCCTGTTCCGTACGCCGCCGATTTCCACCGTGGGACGCCTCCACTTCATCTTCTACGCAAGGGGAAGCCTCCTCCACCCATTCCAAGACTTCCTCCATTGTCCGTGAGTGTTCTCCATCGTCCGCAAGCCTCCAAGCAACCATTCTCGCATTCCGCTCGGTGAGAAGAAGAAGAAACCTGAAGTCGAAGACGACGGAGCTACGTAGGGAGATTGTGACAGCTCTCTACGCCGGAAGCATAGTCCGTCCGAGTCCGGAGGTAGCCCGACAACCTACCATTCCGGCCGTGAACGGCCGCTAGTCTTCGCCATCGGTTATTTCTTTCCTCTTTCCTCCATTGTACTCGTTGAACCGTGTAAATTCGAATATTATGATGATGTTTGTTGAAATGAATGTTTCCTTGTTGTTCTTCATGGTTTGCTAGTGATTCACTCCGTTTTCTCTCACTCACTCGCGCACGCACGCAAGGTGTTTGATCCGCGTTAGCAAGAGCTAACGGCGGTTGTGAAGAGGTGTTTGCGACCCTCACCCTCTCGCACTTGAACACACTCCATTCCGCCTCACGAAGCACGGCATCGCGGCCGTTGCATCCACCTCACTTTGCGAAGCGGTGTTTTCGACCCGCATCTCTTTTGTTGTTGATAAGATTAGGAAAACCAACCAAAAGCCCCATCTTTGTGTTTGTTGAACGCTTGTGTAACAATAATCACTGCGCGATTCGTTCACCCATCCTGCATTCCTCAAGAGACCGACATCCGGGGAATTTATTCTCCACAATTATTACTTGACAGCGACTGGTGCACTTGCCGACACGCATCAAGTTTTTGGCGCCGTTGCCGGGGAGTGCAGGCGTGTTTCGTCTTGTGTTGTGACTTTCGTTATACGAGCAGTTGTTTTTTATTTTCTTTGTTTTTCTTTTTGTTTTTGACAGTTCATGCAGAGGCAGGTCGCAGGTGAACTCGCACCTTTTGATCCAGAAATCGAACGAACTGCTCGCGCGCGAAGGCGCGCTGCGGCTGTACAAGCGGCCATGGGTGATCAGGTAGACCCAAATGATGTTGATCCGAGAATGCCCGGCGTGGGGGAACATCAGCCTGGGATTGAGCAGGAGGCAGCTAGGCCTCGACCCCGCACGATGAGGGACTACACCACTCCAACTGCTGGGAGTGTGTATCCGGGGTTCGGGCCAAACATTATGAATAATCAGTTTGAGATCAAGCCAGCGATCTTAAACATCATCCGGAACAACGCTCAGTTCTCGGGGTTGGCCAGCGAAGATCCGTATCTGCATCTGGCGGAGTTTTCTGATATTTGCGGAACCTTCCGCTACGCAGGGATTGCTGACGACACGGTCAAGCTTAGACTGTTTCCCTTTTCACTCCGCGACAAAGCAAAGGTGTGGCTCCACTCCATTCCGCCCGGGACTGCTGCAACTTGGGATGCCCTCGCATCCAAGTTCCTTGCTAAATTTCACCCTATGGATAAGATTGTAAGCTTGCGGCGGGAGATCGCCACATTTCGCCAACTTGACCAAGAGACCCTTGTTCTACTTCGCGATCGAGCCCAACTACAGGGCAATGATCGATGCTGCGGCGGGTGACTCCTTGATGAACCACACCCCTGAGGAAGCCCTCCGAATTCTGCGCGACACTGCCTCCCACAGTACATTCTGGACTGCAGGGAGAAATGCTCCAAGAAGCGGCCGAGGTCTTTTCATGGTCGACTCTCTCCCTTCTCCATCCCCACCTGCTGCTATCATTACCTGCGAGGGATGTGGAGGCGGAGGCCACCATGCGTATGAGTGTTCGGGGAACAACGTGGCAGGTGATTTCGCACACTTGAACTTGAACGAATCTATTAATTATGTAGGAAATCAGCCTACGGGGGCGCCTTTCAATAATGCTTATAATCCGGGAGCGAGAAGTCACCCGAACTTCTCGTGGAATCCAAACACACCTGGCCAACGATGGGCACCGGGGCAGCATCAAAACGATGCTTACGCCTCCGGGAGCCAACCGAGGCCACCACACCCGGATTATAACCAAGGTCCCCCAATCCAAAAAAAGAGTAATTTGGAGGAAATGATGGAGAAGTTCATGCAAGCGGCCAACTCTAATATGGTGAATCAAACTGCATCCATGCGAAACCTGGAAACGCAGTTGGGCCAATTGGCCCAAGTGCTAACTGAGCGATCGCAGGGGACCCTTCCCAGCAACACGGAGAAGAACCCAATTGATCAAGGGAAGAGTCTTGGGGATGTGGTAGAGGTTGAACCGAGTGAGCTGGTAATTTCTTGTGCCATCAATAAGGTTGAAACAAAAGCTTTATGCGATTCCGGTTCCTCCCGCAACGTCATTGCACTGCAAGATGTTGCGAAATTACAACTTGAGATGAACACGGAGGAAAGGAAATCGCTTATTCTCGCTAACGGCACTATTATCCAATCTGAGGGGGAAGTGAGAAATGTGGAAGTAATAGTTGAGGGGACGACTGTGGTCGCGGACTTTCAGGTGTTGGGCCCCCAGGAAAATCAATCCATTCCTATCTTGGGCGTGCCGTTCTTGAAAGAGAGCGGCGCCACCCTTGACTTCGCTACGGGGTGTGTTCTCCTACCTAACAAGGCGCTGCAGCCCACTCGCCTCGAAGCTACAGCTGACACATCCACTCCTCCCCCTCTCGTGATTTCTGATGAATTTCTAAGCTGTGCAGGAAAGATACATGATCAAGAAACAAGTGAAGGAGGAAAGGAGGAGCTCCAATCAGATGAGGAAGAAGAGGTTGACTTCCGGAAAGAGTTCGACTCCGAGAAGGAGGAAGACTGCAGTTCGGGAAACGTTGACTTGGATCTAGTTAGGGATGCTGATTATTTATCTTCTTGTGGTGAATCTTGTAATAAACTATCTAAGCGCTCCATCTCCTGGGCCGATCCGGTGGTCACCGCGATACCGGAGGTGACGCCACCCGCCACTAAGGCGGAAAATTCTGAAAACTTTCAACGGTGGCAGTCTCCGACTATCACCAAACTTAAAAAGGAAAAACTTCTGCGCGACGCTCGTGCTGCCGCTCTTCGTGGCAAGGTGGCGGAGGTTAGGGGAGCATTGGGTAACACCAGTGCTGGCCCTAAAGCCTTCACCTCTCGCCTACGTGCTACGGGAGACGCGCATCATAAGAGCGCTTTTAGTTGAGTTGTGTTTCTTCTGATGTGGTGAACTACTTCTGAATATTTCTCTTTCAATTCCTGCACTCTTTAAACACTGCTAATACAGGTATTTGGTCCAGCTTAAGGACGTTAAATGAAAGCGCTACTGGGAGACAACCCAGATTCCCTGATTTTGTAGTTTTTTTCTAACTTCTTTTAGTTCAGCTTTTGTATTTGCTTTTGTTGCTTTGAGTTTGTGCTTGCAGGTTTTGTGTTCGATGGTGCGGATGCTGCGGACTATTCGTGATCATAAACGCCAATCGTCTGGTATGCTCATTTCTGAGCATTGGGTAACACTTCCTCCCTTCTTTTAGCTTCAAATTTCTAGATATATCGTTTAGCTTAAGTCTGGGGGAGCGGTTGTTGTTACCCACTGTGCACGAGTTGCACCGCATACTAGAAGGTTGTATCTTTATTTATCCTAGTCATTATTTTTGTTTTTCATGCTTCACACACCACTTCACCCACTTGAGTGCGTGCTTATCTTTTTGTCGTTGTTCCGTTTAAACTATTTTGGTTGGAAAGTGAAATAGATTGTTAACGTAGGAATCATTATTTGGAGTGCGATGTTGACTCATGTAGTGTTCTAGTCACTTCGCATGCTATGGTAGAATTTGAGTAGAACTAGATTTTCTTTATGCATCTAATTTATGTTTAGTATTTCTGCGTAAATTTAGATTTAATATACTCAAGTGGTGAATTCGCATGAAATTGACGATAACCCGGTGTTGTGTGTGTACGAGTGCTAGTCGTGTGTTGCTCGAGTCGGGAGGAAGGTTTACCTTTCTCGTGGGCTAAGAACTTGCCCCAAGCGACTCTCGAAGCATGGGTGAGAGCGACTCGTCGAGTTAAACATGATGTAGGCCACCCTTTGGCTAGTTTGAGCTTTGTTATTCCATGTCCATTTCGTTCACCGTTGCAAGCCAAATTTGTGCCTACCAATCCTTTGTTCAGCTCCTCTTCATCAACCAAAGCCTGAAGCCTATCCTACCCCCGCGACCAAATTGTTTTAAACTACGCTCATTCTCAACTTGTGTGGTGTGTGGAATCCTTGTGTTATGAAGAGAAAATAAAGTCTATCTGCTGATTTTGAACCAACCGGAGGATACATAAAAGAAGTAAAATATGTTAAAAGAAAAAAAAAAGAGTATTTTGAAAAAAAATCCTCCCGAGCTAAAAAACAGAAAATCTGTTGGTATTTGTGAAGTAGGCCGTGTGCACACCTGGTTTTCATGATAAGTCTGGGGGTGTGTCACACGAGCATCGTTGTTGGTCTTGCGTGGTGCAGCGTTCCGTTAGCTCACTTGGGTTGCGTAGCCGCCGTGTTTAACTTTGCATATCATACCGTAACCTAAGCCCCGTTTTAATCCTATAAGTCCTACTGATTTGATTTGCGAGTTTGCTAGCGCCGTGGAGAGAGTGTGACCGGGCAAGCGTATGGTTCACGACGTTGATGGATTTCAGCGGAGTTATTCCTAAGCCCTGATCTTTTGCAACACCCGCCTCAGTATCTTGTCACTTTCACACCGGGCATGATCGTCAAGTTCTTCATATTTCTCCAACTGAGTATAACTAAATCTTTACTTACACTTTAATACTCTTGTAAATTAGTTAGCATAGTTAGAATCTCCTTCTACTAAATTCTCTACTTGCATGCGTATGTTACTTCGCACCGTACTCCTTTGTGTAATTCTCTATGTTAATTATCGTTTTCACGCTCCGCCGGATTCGTTTGCTCGGGACGCGCAAACAGTTAAGTCTGGGGGTGTGATGAGTCCTGATCATATACACATTTATGGACTCATCCGGGCCGTTATTTAGTCATTTCTCTGCACTTTAGCCTTGTTATAGCTTATATTTGATAATCCATGCTAGGTGCACATCTAGGCCCACTTTGGTGTGATTTTCATGCTTATTGTCATTAGTAGTATTCTTGTGCTGTTAAGTGCCACTTTCAGTGGCTAGATCTGTGGTTGTGCTGGAATAGGAGTAGTGCAGGTGTTCCCGGTGCAATTCTGCACAGGAACACTGCGCACGATCGCCGGTTCTATTGCGCACGACCACTGGTCGTGCGCCACTGATCGTGTGCACTTAACCCTTTTTCACGAGTTTTGTTTGGTGCAGTGCGCACGACCATCAATGATAGTGCGCACGACCACCGGTCGTGCGCCACTGCTCGTGCGCACTTATCATTAAAATTCTGAGTTCTGTTTGCTGTATTGCGCACGACCATCAACGCTAGTGCGCACGACCACCGGTCGTGCGCCACTGGTCGTGCGAACATTTTATTTTATAAATTTCGTATCTTGCAGATTCCACCCAGGCAGTGCGCACGATCGCAGAATTACAGTGCTCATGACCACTGGTCGTGCGCCAATGACTATGCGCAGTATTCAATCCAGCGCCTATTTAAACGCCTGTTGCGATTTTAGGGCAATCGATCACTGGCGGGAGCGGGATTCCTGTTCCGTACGCCGCCGATTTCCACCGTGGGACGCCTCCACTTCATCTTCTACGCAAGGGGAAGCCTCCTCCACCCATTCCAAGACTTCCTCCATTGTCCGTGAGTGTTCTCCATCGTCCGCAAGCCTCCAAGCAACCATTCTCGCATTCCGCTCGGTGAGAAGAAGAAGAAACCTGAAGTCGAAGACGACGGAGCTACGTAGGGAGATTGTGACAGCTCTCTACGCCGGAAGCATAGTCCGTCCGAGTCCGGAGGTAGCCCGACAACCTACCATTCCGGCTGTGAACGGCCGCTAGTCTTCGCCATCGGTTATTTCTTTCCTCTTTCCTCCATTGTAATCGTTGAACCGTGTAAATTCGAATATTATGATGATGTTTGTTGAAATGAATGTTTCCTTGTTGTTCTTCATGGTTTGCTAGTGATTCACTCCGTTTTCTCTCACTCACTCGCGCACGCACGCAAGGTGTTTGATCCGCGTTAGCAAGAGCTAACGGCGGTTGTGAAGAGGTGTTTGCGACCCTCACCCTCTCGCACTTGAACACACTCCATTCCGCCTCACGAAGCACGGCATCGCGGCCGTTGCATCCACCTCACTTTGCGAAGCGGTGTTTTCGACCCGCATCTCTTTTGTTGTTGATAAGATTAGGAAAACCAACCAAAAGCCCCATCTTTGTGTTTGTTGAACGCTTGTGTAACAATAATCACTGCGCGATTCGTTCACCCATCCTGCATTCCTCAAGAGACCGACATCCGGGGAATTTATTCTCCACAATTATTACTTGACAGCGACCGGTGCACTTGCCGACACGCATCAAAAACTACAAAACCTAATTGGAATTTTGAATCATCCCTATCAGTTTGAAAGCTAGCATTCGTGTAACCTTTTACAACGAGCTCTTCCTGTCCCCCAAACAACAAAAATAAATCCTTAGTTCTTCTAAAGTACTTTAGGATATTCTTGACTGCTGTCTAGTGATCATCACCAGGACCTAACTAATATCTGCTCATCATGCTCAAAGCATATGAGATATCTGGTCGAGTGCACAACATTGCATACAAGATTGATCCAAATGCCGAAGCATATGGAATCAACTTCATGCGGTCCTTATCTTCAAAAGATTTAGGACACTGATCCTTAGAGAGACTCACACCATGTGACATGGGTAAGAATCCCTTCTTGGACTCGAGTATGTTGAACTATTTCAACACCTTGTCAATGTATGTACTCTAAGTCAAACCCAACAACTTCTTCGATCTATATTTATAGATCTTAATACCAAGTATATAAGTCGCTACACCCAAGTCTTTCATAAAAAAGCAGCCCCCTAAGCTGTTCTTAACAGCTTGTAGGGTCAGAATGCCATTCCCAATCAATAGTATGTCATCTACATGCAATATCAGGAATACAACAATGCTCCCACTAATCCTTTTGTAAACAGAAGGATCATCTTTGTTCTTGATAAAACCAAACTCATTGATCTTCTCATCAAAGAGCAGATTCTAACTTTGAGAAGCTTGTTTCAACCCATAAATTGATCGATGCAACTTGCATAGTTTAGTGGCTTCATCTGGAGATAGAAAACCCTCGGGTTGTGTCATATACACTTCCTCAAGAAGGTTTCCATTGAGGAAAGCAAATTTGACATCCATTTTCCAGATCTCGTAGTCATAATACGCAGCAATAACAAGTAGAATCCTGATGGACATTACCATAGCAATAGGGGAAAAGGTCTCATCATAGTCAACGCCATGAATTTTCCTGAAACATTTAGCCACCAGTTGGCCTTTGAATGTCTGTACATTCCCATCAATGTCGGTCTTCTTCTTGATGACCCATTTGCACCCTATGACTCGTACCCCTTCAGGTAGTTCCATCAAGGTCCAAACTTGGTTTGCATACATTGAGTCCATTTCAGATTTAATGGGCTCAAGCCACTTCTCAGAGTCTACTCCATTCATAGCCTCTCGATAGGTTGCAGGCTCATCATCATGATCCATAAGCAACACACTACCTATTTGAGACATGAGAAATCCATATATGTCAGGCTCAACTCTAGGTTTACAAGATCTTTGTAGGACTTGTGTTTGTTGAGCAAGTTCTCCAGCTACAATAGTTTGTAGTCCTTGCTCAGGTTCTAATTTGGATTCATTCATAATTTGTTGTTCTTGATCCTCTTCAAGTTCTACCCTTGCATTTTCTCTAGATAGAAACTCTTTCTCTAGAAAAACACCACTCCTTACGACAAAAACTTTGCCCACAGATCGCAGGTAGAAGTAATAATCTTTGGTTTCACTAGGATATCCCACAAGATAACACTTATTTGACTTGGGTTCCAGCTTGTCAGGCATTTGACATCGCACGTATGCCTCACAACCCCAAATCTTAATGAAGACATACTGGATGCTTCCCAGTCCATATCTTATATGGTGTATTTTGAACTGTCTTTGTCGGTACTCGATTTATTGTAAAAGCAACTGTCTCTAGAGCAAAACCCCAATGGAAATGGGCAAATCTGCATGACTCATCATTAACCGTACCATGTCTAACAAAGTGTGATTCCTCCTCTCAGACACACCATTATGTTGTGTTGTTCTGGGCGGAGTGAGTTGTGATACAATTCCACACTCTTTCAGATGGTCACAAAACTCATGACTTAGATATTCACCACCTCGATCAGATCGGAGTGCTTTTATACTATTTCCTGGATGATTATCTACTTCATTCTTAAAATCTTTGAACTTTTGAATGGTTTCAAATTTGTTCTTCATAAGAAACATGTATCTGTATCTACTGAAATCATTAGTGAATGTTACAAAGTAGTATAACTGATCCCTAGCCATAGAACTCATGGGTCCGCATACATCACTATGTATCACACCCAAGAGATCATTAGCCCTTTCAGTACAACTAGTGAAAGGGGCTTTCATTATCTTGCCTAATAAACAAGACTCACATCTCTCAAATGATTAATAATCAATTGAGTCCAACATTCCATCTTTATGGAGCTTGGATATGCATTTCGCATTTATATGGCCCAAACGACAGTGCCAAAGATCGGATGGTATAAGTTCAAAACATACAAACCATTAAATAATTGGGCTACACCATAACAAACATCATTCATAAAATTGAACAACAATTGTTCTTAATTATCAATGAAAAACCCTTCATGTTAAGACATGAAATGGATATAATGTTTCGAGTTATGGATGGAACAAAATAACAGTTATCTAATTCTATTACAAGCCCAGTGGGCAAAGAAAGACGATAGACACCAACGACAACGATATCAACTCTTGCTCCATTTCCAACACGCAGGTCTACCTCTCCTTTACCCAGCATTCTTCTCCTTCCAAATTCCTGTACATTTCTACAAATGTGAGAATCGCATCCAGTATCAAAAACCCAAGAAGGAGCAGAAAGGTTTACTTCTATAATTAAAATCCCAGAAGCGGAAGTCACACTTCCCTTCTTCTTCTGTAGTTCCTCAATATAGAGGGGACAATTCCTCCTCCAATGCCATGCCTTACCGGAGTGGTGTCACATCCCTTCCTTAGCTAGACCTTTCTTCTTCAGTGATGAATACTTGGGATCAAGATAAGACTTAGATCTTATCTTCGTCTTCATTGATCCATTGCGCTTTCCCTTGCCTTTATGCACCATCAGTCATAGCACGCGTTTTCACGATATATAAAAATATTATCAGAGTAATAGAAAACACGCGTCATGATGTCAAGCCATGCAGGGGACAAATGTAGATGCTCAGGCAGTTCTATCTTCAGACCTTTCTTTATAAGAGACATAAATTTTATGTTAAAACATAATTTAAGTTTGAAGGTTTCAAACACCGTGTCCCTCGGATTAGTGGATCATCTAATCCACCAACAAGAAGTATAATTATACGCAGCAGAAAATACATATTTTACTTTAAGTCGTCCTACATGAACATGAGAACCCAACTAGCAACCTAATGATATGCACTTTCTAGATTTAGTATAGATATAAATGGAACTTTTACGCGTTTCAAAATAGAGTGATATTAGTTTGAAAAGATGTAATGTATGAGCAAATATGCAGCTTTACTTATATAAACGTATCTACTATGCAACCTAGCAGAAATCCTTCCCAGAGAGTATTTACACTAACAACAAATTAACAGTTGTAGCATAAATGGCAATTATAATCTAACACAACAGAAGGTCATACTGTGGGTGTCAACAACTGACATGAACCCATAGTAATGACCAAAGTAAGAAGAATTTAACAAAATACCTCCCAAAAGAGGGAAAGAAAAGTAGCTAAAAGGCTGCAAGGTCTGCCTTGCTCTGATCAACCGCTACAGGTCCAAACCTGAGGCATTCAAAGGAAAAGAATACCTCAGTACAAAGTCAATTCAACAAAAGTGAAAATATGAGAACTTATTAAGCTCAAATAGGGTCACCAACCCAACAGAAAGGAGATAGTTGCGAAACAACAACAAATAACTAAAGAAAAAATTAGTATCCCAACAGGGGAAAACTTGCATGAAATGCAGTCAAAACTATATAATATCATCCAAGTAGTAAGAAGAGTGACAGATTGGCTCAAGAAGTGAATCATTAACCCATCCAAAAGATGGTACTAAGGCGGTGGCTATCCTTCCAACACAAACCATCAGACCAAAACATCCAGGGAACAAAAGCATTGTGGTGGTGGTTTTGCCCACACAACCAACAGTCTACACGTCCAAGGAAGAAAAACAGGCATTGTGGTGGTGGCCACTTGTCCAACTCAACCAACAGTCCAAAAACAACCAGCTGGGTGTAGTGATTCACAAACATCTTGACCAACCATGGCACCACAGAAAATCCCTAACATTTCCAAGTACAACCTCACAACAGATTCGTCAAAAGCAATATACGAATCTTAAGAATACTCGACGAAAACACTACTCACTCGATGAATTCGTCGAGTTGACTTGACGAATTATGATAATCATTCGACGAATTTGTCGTATACACTCGACGAATGTACTCTTTATTTCGACGACATGAAGGAACTTCTCGACGATAGGATCTCAGCGGATTCGTCGAAAACACTCAACGAATTCACTTTGCACTCGACAGATTCATCGAATATACTCGACGAATTTCACGAATACACTCGAGGAATTTGGCTAAGTTACTCAGCTTATTTACACAAAAGGACTCGATGAATCTACTATTCTCTTGATGAATTTACTTAAAGACCTAGCTGGTCTACTAGACGAATTGCTAACACTCGATGAATTTGTCGATATTACTCGACGAATTATCACTAGACTGCACGAGTGGTCTCGACGATTTTCACGAGTACACCCGATGAATTTTACTTAACTAAAATCGATGAATCCTGCTATAACTCAAAATTTCAGAGACAAGGAAAGGAAATCAACACAGAAAGATGCTTGTCTAAAACAATAAGGAAGGAAGATATTTAAAATGAAAAGAAAGCATGGCAAGGGGGAATAGTCCATCACTTGCCTCAAACCTCTCCGAAGCCCGACCTCTCGAACCCTCCACGTCCATGATCGGCCAAAAGAAAACTCCTACGAAGAATCTCTGAATGATTAGAACGTAAAAACAAGGCTTAGGGCAAAACACTCCAATGCCAAAACCTCACGAAATCGAAAATACTCACCGCACACACGTAGATCCCGGCGAGAGCTTTCCAAATATATATTTATATAAGGATTTCATGCATTAGATCACTTGCGACGGCCGACGGAAGCTCCACAAAAGTCGCGACTTCTGCTTTATCTCGCACTCTGGTTCGGCGGAAATGGGAAGAGGAAGAGGAATAACCTAATTCTATTAATGACCCTTTTATACTAGGATTTAAAAGTCTTTATTTAATATTAAATTATAATGATTTTTGGCTTAAACTTATGATTTGGACAAGACTAACTCGTATTTTCATGAAAATCGCCCCAAAGGCAAATAACGGGCCTCAGAAACCAATGATGAAGTTGAAATAAGAGTTCAACGAGCCGATTACGAGTTATAATTAAATTTTCATAATTTACAACAACGAAACTTGACAATTTCGCTTAAATCAATTATTTTAAATTCTCTAATATCTGAAATTTTCTGTACTTTGGCAAACACCGTTAACTTCGTGTTAACATAATACCCATACGTTATTATTCACTGGAATATTATTTAATTAAATTATCGAAAAAAATTCAGGGGCGTTACAGCAACCCCCTTAAAAAGAATTTTTGTCTTGAATCTTGAAACGCAACCGAACTTAAGAGATAAACGAACAGAATAACAAAATCATCGGATAGAAAAGAACTTACCGAAGAAAACTATGAGAAAAGAAGAAGATGAGATATCTTCATAACAGATTCCAGTTCCCAAGTCGCGCTCTCAACGTCTTGGTTTCGCCGAAGGAATTTGAACATATGAATCGTCTTCTTCCGCAACAATCGATCCCGAGTCTCTAGAATACGAATAGGCTCTTCGACATAAGACAAATTAGGTTGCAACTGGGGCACCTTGTCAAGGACATGGCGATCACTAAGCACGCACTTTCTCTACTAGCTCACTTGAAAAACATCATGAACACCTAGAAGCTGGCAAATCCAGCATATAAGCTGACGCACTGATGCGCTCAACAACCTGGAAGGGTCCCACATACCGGTGATCCAACTTGTGGTTCCTTCCAAATCTATTTACACCTGGCATCAGATAAACCTTCAGAAAAACCATGTCCCCAACTGCGATCTCCAGGTCAACCCTTCGCTGATTGGCTTACTTTTCATAACGCTCTTGTGCCACACGAAGCTTCTCACGAATATGCGTTACAGAAATACTCATTTCTTCCAAGGATTCTGGACCCAGCAACAAACTCTCACCAACCTCGGCCCAAAAGAAGGGAGTTCGACAACAGCTCCCATACAAAGCCGCAAAGGGGGCCATCTGTAAACTCTTTTGATAGCTATTATTATACATTAACTCCATATGTCTAAGACGTTGGTGCCAAGCTCCACCATGGTCTAGGATATAACATCTAATCATATCCTCCACTATATGATTGACTCTCTCCGTCTGAACATTCGTTTGTGGGTGATAAGCGGTAGAATATCTAAGGTCAGTGCCCAAAGCTCCCTGTAAGCTCTGCCAGAAATGAGACATATACCTGGAATCTCGATCTAACATAATACTCAAGGGCACACCGTGCAACCTGATGACCTCATCTAAATAAAGCTCTGCTATTTTCTCCAATGAATAGCCAATCTTGAAAGGTACGAAATGAGCGCACTTCGTTAATCTATCCACAATAACCCATACAGAATCATGTCTTCGGGGAGATCTCGACAAACCGCTAATGAAGTCCATAGAAATACTCTCCCACTTCTAATTTGGAATATCCAAGTGGTTGAACTTACCAACAGGTCTCTTGTGATCTGCTTTGACACACTTACAGGTTTAAGATTTAGATACAAACTTAGCAATGTCGTTCTTCATTCCTGACCACCAAAAGATCTATTTCAAATCTCGATACATCTTTGTAGAACCATGGTGATAAGCAACACTAAATCCATGCGCTTCCTCACAAATGCTTGTCAGAGTATCCCCAATATCAGAAATGCAGTGTCTACCTTGGAGCTTCAAGGTACCAATCTCATCGATTGAGAAATCCGACAATTCTCCCTTTTCGGTTCTACCTCGGAGGTGCTGTAAGTCATGATCTTCTTTCTGATTCAACCTTGTGAGGGTAATCCATGAAGGCTCCTCAGATTCTAAGCTACAGGGTGCTTTACTACTTCCAACTGAGATACCCATCAGTAAAAACTCTTCCACTTAGGATTGCACAAAAAGGTTGAAGACTAGCGCGATCTTTCTACTCAGGGCATCAGCCACCATGTTAGCTTTGCCTGGATGATAAAGAATATCAACTTCATAATCCGCGACATACTCTAACCATCTACGCTGGACCAAATTCAACTCCATCTGAGTGAAGTCATACTTTAAACTCTTATTGTCTGTAAAAATCTTACACAATGCGCCATACAATAAATGACTCCATAGTATCAAAGCACTAATTACTGCCGCGAATTCCAAATCATGCGTTGGATAATTCCCTTCTTGAATCTTCAATTGTCTTAACCCATACACAATTACCTTTCCTTCTTCCATAAAAATTCACCCAAGCCTAATGTGCGATGCATCCACATAAACAACATACTCCATTCCCTCGGTAGGTATAGACAAAACAGGAACAATGCACAACCTCCTTTTCAATTCCTGGAAGGCTTCTTTGCACTTATCGCCCCAAAAAATCTAAGTATTACAAGAGTATTGCCTCCTTTATATAGACTAAGAGGGAAAGAGGAAAAACCAAATACACAATGTGGGACTAAATACAAATACAATACACAAAGAGACTGGGCGGTCAGGCGGTCAGGGAGAATGAGACCGCAGCGACCTCTGCGGTCTGGAGAGAAGACTGGCGGTCACACGATAGGAGGAAGGTCGTGTGACAGAGAAGGCCAACAGATCGTGATACGGCTCTGGCGAACACTCCCCCGTAAAGGAGAGGCCGTGGGTACCAGACCGCTTCTCTTCATATGAAGCGATCTGGTATTCCAGAGGAGAGACGATGGTCTGATTCTGGGAGACCGCACAGACCGCAATTATCCAACTGTTTTTGATGGAGTTGGAGACCGCAGATCTTCATATAACACGATCTCGTACTTTTGAGGAGAAGGCGCGGTCTGGTGCTGGGAGACCGCACAGACCGCGGTTATCAGACCATTACTTGACGAAGCTGGAGACCGCTGATCTTCATATAACGCGATCTAGTAGTTCTAGGGAGAAGGCACGGTCTGGTTCTGGGAGACCGCACAGACCGCTGGCACGAGACCGCTCGGCTTCAACCCTTTGAGACTGCATGGCTTCAACACTCCCCCGCAAGCTGGAGCATATATATCAATCATGCCTAGCTTGTTGCACACATCAGAGAAGGATGAAGATATGGGTTTGGTGAAGATATCACCCAGTTCTTTATCCGAAGTTACAAATGGAGTGCAGATTTGTTTCTTCAAGATTTCTTCTCTAATAAAATGACAGTCCACTTCAATGTGTTTTGTTCTCTCATGAAATACTAAATTTTGAGATATATAGATTGTTGCTTTATTGTCACAGAACATTGGCAAGGGATGGTTGTAAACTTCTCCAAAATCTAGAAGGAGAGTTCGTAACCACTTTAATTCACATTTAGTTTGGGCCATGCTCCTGTACTCGGCCTCATCACTCGATCTGGATACTACTGCTTGTTTCTTGCTCTTCCAACTCACAAGATTTCCTCCCACGAATGTATAGAACCCAGACGTGGATTTTCTGTTTCCTTTATCATCAGCGTAGCTAGCATCTGAGTAGGCTACTATCTTGAGATGGTTGTTTCTTTGAAACAGAAGTCCCTTTCCTGGAGATCCCTTGACGTATTCCAATATCTTTAGAGCAGCCTGAAGATGACATTCCCTTGGGGCTTGCATGAATTGGCTGACCTTCCCAACGACATAACAAATATCAGGTCTTGTTACAGTTAGGTAGATGAGCTTGCCTACAAAACGACGGTATCTAGTGCTATCAGGTAGAGGTGGAGAGTTGTCATTCCAGAGTTTGTCATCTCCTATTTCCATTAGATACTTAGCAGGTTTAGCACCAAGAAGACCTGTTTCCTTCAGAAGGTCAATAGCATACTTACGTTGTGAGAGGACAATAGAACTCTGCTTTCTTGAGGTCTCAATACCCAAAAAATACTTTGGAGTCCCCATGTCTTTGGTTACAAAGTGTTGAAGGAGATGTTTCTTTATAAGGGCTATACATTCAATATCATTGTCAGTGAGAAGGATGTCATCAACATAGTCAGCCAGAACAACCATTCCATGAGAGGTCTTGCGAATGAAGAGAGAGTGATCTGCAGAGCTGCGGGCAAACCCAATTACCTTGATTACTTCGTTAAACTTTTCAAACCATGCACGAGGACTTTGCTTTAGACCATAGATAGCCTTCTTGAGCTTACACACACGAGTCTCCCCCGGAGAAACATACCCTGGAGGTTGCTCCAAGATAACTACCTCTTGAAGATCACCATAAAGAAAGGCATTCTTGAAGTCCAATTGAGAGAGTTTCCACCCTTTGTTGATGGCCACAGAGAAGAGGACCCTGATGGTTGTAAGACGAGCAACAGGGGAGAAGGTGTCAAATAAGTCAATGCCATATGTCTGAGTAAAACCTTTGGCAACCAAGCGAGCCCTGTATCGGTCGACAGAGCCATCGACACGATATTTGATCACAAAGACCCATCGACATCCAACAACATCTAACCCAAGAGGTGGAGGAACAAGGGTCCACGTTCCATGGTCTTGAAGAGTGGTTATTTCTTCATTCATGGCGGCCTTCCACTATGGGATAGCAAGAGCATCCTGATAATTAGCTGGAATGACAGTGTCTGAAATAGCAATAGCAAATGCCCTAGCAGAGGGGATGAGTTGAGCATAGGTCACAACACCATGAATAGAATGTTGCGTACATGACCGAACTCCCTTTCGAAGGGCAATAGGGAGGTATGCAGTAATGACTGTATTAGCAGGAGAGTCATCATTAATAGAAGATAGTGCTGGCCCAAGAGTTAGGAGAGGAGGCCCCGGAGTAGGAGGACAAACTGTAGGAGACTCTGTAGATGGTGGAGTGAGAGGGGGAGGTGGTAGAGTTGGGAAAGGAGGTCTTGTTGGTGGGGAGTGAATGAGAGGAGGTGGTGGATGGGTTGTAGGAGGCACAAAGGTGGAAGAGTGAGAAAAGTATGGTATATTTTCAAAGAAGGTGACATCAGCGGAAACATATTGTTTGCGAAGAAGAGGATCATAACATCGGTAACCTTTTTGAGTGGGAGAGTAACCAACAAAGACACACTTAACTGCCCGAGTGGAGAGTTTGTCCCGACCTGGCGAAGGAGTGTGGACAAACACAGTACAACCGAAGACTTTGAGAGGTAACGGGAAAGGTTTCAAGGTAGGATATAAAAGAGAAAAAGGCATGGAGACTTGGAGAAGAGCGGAGGGAATACAGTTAATAAGATAGCAGGAGACGAGGATGGCATGACCTCGATAGTTTTTGGGCATATTCATCTGGAAGAGTAAGGTGCGAGTCATGTCAAGGAGATGACGATTCTTACTTTCTGTGATCCCATTTTGTTGAGAAGTATATGAACAATAAGTTTGATGTATAATGCCATGATTCATGCAAAACTCAGAAAAATGATGAGAGATATATTATTTAGCATTATCAGTGCGAATAGCATTGATAGACACTGTAAATTGAGTGGAAATTATATTATAGAAGGTTGAGAAAACAGTAAACTGTTCAGAGCGTTCTTTTAAAAGATACACCCAAGTACATCGAGAAAAATCATAAATAAAAGTAACAAAATACAAACTACTACCACCCACAGTCTTGGTAGGAGAAGGACCCCAGATATTGGAGTGAACTAGATCAAAGGGACGAGTTGAGCTACGACCATGCTTGGCAGGATAGGAAGCTCGATGGTGCATTCCATGTTGACAAGCTTCACAGTTGAGAGGAGAGGTATCGTTGGCGTGGTGAGGTAGAAGTTGATACAACAACCGAGGTGGAGGGTGGCCAAGATGGAGGTGCCATTGATGGAGAGAATCAGAGGATGTGGAAGAAGAATGAGCAGCAAGAACGTCAAGGAAGTAGAGGCCTCCACTCTTAGTCCTAGTAGCAACTGTCTCCTTCGTGTGCAGATCCTGAAAATAATAGTTAGTCGGAGTAAATATAATAGAACATTGTAACTGTTGAGATAGAGCCTTGACTGATAGTAAGTTGCAAGGAAATATAGGCACATAAAGAGTATTCTTAAGAGAAATCGTTGGAGTGACTTGAACTATTCTACTCCCACTCAAATGTGAGGGAGAACCATCTGCTGTTAGAACTGGGGGCAAATTTTTGTGTTCTAGTAACTGTGAGAAAAGGTGAGGGTTCCCTGTTATATGATATGTTGCTCCAGAATCAATAAGCCACTTACCTTCAGTAACCATATGCACACTACCAGAGGAGGTAGCAACAGAAGCCGACGGTTGTGTAGTACCAGGATGAGAAGTCGCAGCAGTGGGGCGAAGGTGAGGATGCTTGAGATAGCAGCAGTCAATAGTGTGACCCTTCCGACCACAATGAGAACAGATGTACCGAGGAGGTTTTCAGCCACGAATAGAACCGCCACGGCCACCGGGGTGACCATGTTCAGCCCGGTGAGCAAAGCTCTCTGGAGGAGGAGAGGATAACAAGGGTCGTTGGAGAAGGGAGGTAACGACAGAGACCCAAGTAACGGTGGCATCAAGGGTTGGAGAGTCAGCTTCCCCAAGAATTTGTTGTCGGATCATATCATTGGACTCAGGAAGACGGAGAAGGTAACACACAACGACGAGCTCCTGGAAGTGTTTATGATGCTCGACAAGATCAGCAGAGAAGGGACGATGCTGAAGGAGTTCATCCCCAAGGGCCTGAACCTCTTGATATGCTGTGGTGGGATCCATGTTTGGGCGGGCAAAGAGATCAGCATACAAGGTGTAGATGCGGGAGGTTTTGGCACCTTTGGAGTAAAGCGCAGCAAGATGGTTCCAAGCTGCTTTGACGGTCTCATCATGACGAATGATAGGAAGACACTCATCAGAGAGACTATTAGCATGCCAGGTGCGGACCAGAGCATCGCTAGCATCCCAATCATCAAAGGTAGCAGACCCTTTGAGAGGAGGATCATCGGTGAGATGATGTCATTTGCATTGAGAGCGTTAGAGAAAGATGAAGGAGACGCTCCAATCAGGATAATTAGAGCCAGTGAGCTTGGAGGAGGTGTCAAGATTGCCAGAAGTAGAGATAGAGGTAGTAGAGGTAGAGGCTGGAGTAGCCACAGTAGTGGAGGTGAGAACAGTCTCAGAAGGGGTACCCATGAGAAGAGATCGGCAGGAGGATAGGCAGATCGTGCAGTCTCGTGGCTAAAGGACAAAAAACAAGGGAGATCGCGCGGTCTGGAGGAAGAGAGACCGGCCGAAGAGAGAGATTTCACAACACAAGGATCGTTGCGATCTCTGATACCATGTGAGAACTTGAAAATAACAGAATTTTTATTTCCAAAAAATCTAAGTATTACAAGAGTATTGCCTCCTTTATATAGACTAGGATGGAAAGAGGAAAAACCAAATACACAATGTGGGACTAAATACAAATACAATACACAAAGAAAGCTGGGCAGTCAGGCGATCAGGGAGAACGAGACCGCAACGACCTTCGCGGTCTGGAGAGAAGACTGGTGGTCACACGACAGGAGGAAGGTCGTGTGACAGAGATGGCCAACAAATCGTGAGACTGCTCTGGTGAACACTCCCCCGTAAAGGAGAGCCCGGGGGTACCAGACCGCTTCTCTTCATATGAAGCGATCTGGTATTCCAGAGGAGAGACGACGGTCTGATTCTGGGAGACCGCACAGACCACAGTTATCCAACTGTTACTTGATGGAGCTGGAGACCGCTAATCTTCATAGAACGCGATCTCGTACTTCTGGGGAGAAGGCGCGGCCTGGTGCTGGGAGACCGCATAGACCGCGGTTATCAGAATGTTACTTGACGGAGCTGGAGACCGCAGATCTTCATATAACGCGATCTCGTACTTCTGAGGAGAAGGCGCGGTCTGGTGCTGGGAGACCGCACAGACCGCTGGCAAGAGACCACTCGGCTTCAACCCTTTGAGACCGCATGGCTTCAACAGCCCCCATACAAATGATGCATTCTTCTACGTATGCTTAGTAAGTGACGCAGACAACACAGAAAGTCCTTTCACAAATCTCCTATAATATCCTGCCAAACCTAACAAGCTCCTTATCTTCTTAGGCATAGTAGGTCTTTTCCAATCGATGAATGCAGTTATCTTTTCTGGTTCTACAGAAATTCCATCTTTACCCACTATATGACCCAAGAAGGAACTTGAGATTGAAAAAACTCACACTTACTCAACTTTGCATACAACATATGCTCTCTCAGAGTAGATAAAACAGAACGCAAGTGCTGAGCTTGCTCCTCAGTACTCCGGGAATACACCAGAACGTCTTCAATGAAAACGACCACGAAGTGATCTAAGAAATCCTTGAACGCTCTATTCATCATATCCATAAAAACAGAGGGTGCATTTGTCATCCCAAAAGACATCACTAAGAAATCAAAATGTCTGTGCCGAGAATGAAAAGTAATATGCGAAACATCTGACTCACGGATCCGCAACTGATGGTAGCCCGAACGAAGACCAATCTTTCAAAACACTGAACTACCATGTAACTGATCAAACAAATCATCGATTCACGGCAATAGATATCTGTTCTTGGGGTTGCCTTCTTCAACCCTCTATAGTCTATGCACAATCTCATAGAACCATCATTCTTCTTCACAAACAGAACTGGAGTACCCCACGACGATGAACTTGGCCTAATAAATCCACACTACAACAATTCTACTTGCTGGGTACGCAACTGTTCCAGATCATGCGGGGCCATACGGTATGGTGCATTGGCAATACGACGAGTACCCAACTCAAGGTCAATAAAAACTCCACATCTCTATCAGGCGGAAGTCCAGGGAGAGTAACTACGAAAACATCAGGGAACTCTCGCACCACAGGAATATCTTCGACACATGACAAACTACTAACAGTTTGTTACATAGAAACAAGGTAAGCAAAACTGCCAGAATCTAAAAATTTCTGAAAACATACCGCAGAAATAATCAGGGAATCCTGGCGCAAAAAGCCATACACACTCATGGATTGACCATTGTCCATCGTGAAGTCCAAATGCTTTACCTTACATTGGATAACAACATCATATTGGGACAACCAGTCCATGCCCAAAATCACATTGAAATCTTCCAAGTCTAGTGCCTATAGATCAACAAAAGCTAAGAAATCACCTATGGGGATACAAAAATCTCTGGATACCCTGGCTCGACACCACAGAGTTGCCATAGGGAAACATAAATTGAAATGGATCATCAATTTGATCGAGGGTCAAACGATGACGCTCTACAAAAGTCCTAGCCACGAACGAGTGGGTAGCACCAGAATCGAAAAGGACGCGTGCCTAATAGTTATGTACCTTAAATTCTCCTATAAAATTGAATATGTAACTAGCCAAACTGAAATCGAAAACTAAAGTTGAAGGCTAAGAGTTAGATTAGGGCATAACCTGAAATCACCTGGGTGAAAGTCCATGCTTCTTCCCTAGTCACTACATTTAACTTGCCCCCTTCCTTTATCCAGTTGCTGCGGTGGCAGCAAAGCCTGAAGTGTCACTGGCTGCAAAGGAATCTAGGATTGCAGGCATTTAGGCTTAATATGCCCCTTCCGGCCACACTGGAAACAAACCTTGTCCGTTGACCCAAAATGGGCAACATCATGCCCCTTCCGCTTACACGAAGTATAGGTTTGATCTCCTTTTGGAGCGCCCTGAATTGTCAGAACTTGTTGCTGCTTCTTAGCCCCCAATCTCTTGAAACATTTTTCGTGGAGATGGCCAGCGTGACCACAGAAACTACAAACTTCGCTACCTCTCTTCTTCTGGGCAGGGCCAGATACTTTGGGGCTTCCACCATCTTCGACCTTTCTCTTTCCTTCTTCATCATTTCACCTATTCTCTTGGCATTATCGATATCCTCGACTTTCAATACAACTTCTACAACTTCAGCATAACTTTCTGACCTGTATGCACTAGTCAATTGCTGAACGTCGCTATGAAGTCCTCCCAAAAATGGCTTCACCCTTCCTGCCTCAGAGGCAACTAAGTCTGGAGTAAATCTGCTCAACTTACTAAATTCAATCTCATACTCAATAACCATGAGTTTCCTCTACTTCAGGTGTAGTAAATTATTCATCAGACTATCTCGCTCGACCGACGGTAGGGACTTCTTCATTAACATCTCCTTGAATGACTCCCATGAACATCAGCCTGCAAGGCTCTCTCTCTCCCTGATCCACCAGCTCTTAGCAAGTCCCTTCAGCTTGTAAGCGGCGACCATCACCTTTTGGCCCGCAGAGATTCTATAATACGAAAACATTTCTTTGATGGAAATTAGCCAATAATCCAAAGCCATGAAATCGTGTAACGACCCAGCTTTGGCGTTCGAGCGGGACCCAGTCCACGATCTGTCCTCAGCTGGCATCGCTACCGGGCTGCAGCCCAAGCACCCCAACCCTTCTCCGCCCAGCTGGTAGCGATGCCAGCTGAGGACAGATCGTGGACTGGGTCCCGCTCGAACGCCAAAGCTGGGTCGTTACAAATCGTCTCTTCCAACATACGTAGGGGGTCCTAATTGCTGAAAATACGATATGAAATTCATCTCTGGTGGCAGCAGAGCAGGAGGCACCAGAGGAGAAGGAGGAAAAGGTACAGTCTGATCCACTGCAAGGTCCTGCACCTCAGTCTGCTGCCTAGAGGCGCCAGTCAACAACGTCTGAATTTGCGATTCTACTGCAACCAACTTCCTTGACATAGCCTCATTACTCTATCGCAAACCCTAAATCACGGCTTCACTTTGCCCACCTGAAGACACACCCTCAGATTGGGGATTCGACCTTGTTGCAACACGCTTTAGGGCTATTTTCTAAGAACACAAACGAACATCGCGTCAAAAATTAGCTAAAAGATATGATTACTTAACTCAGGACAAATGAAAATGTGAAGACAGTTGCTCTTGCTACTACCTAGCTTTGGGATTTTCAATAATGATGATATGCCATAACTTGGGATGATATACTATTATCCTTTGACTATTGTGCATATTATTTGTTAATGTTTAAATTCCCATTTCAAGTCATGTGTGTACGAGTGTCATCATGTATATCTTTAACTTGACACGTGTGCTAATGCTATGTTATGATGTGCATGCTGTGGTACACATTCTAATGAAAGACTTAGTGTATGTTATGAGCGGCGTACACATGAAATATTATGCATCTCATACTACATAATATCCTATGTAACGAAATTAGCGTCTAGTAACATCCATTTGATAATGTTAAGCCGCCCATAAAACTTAACATTCACATGTTGTTACACCAATGAGCATCCATATACATACACATATTTATGCATCCCATACTGCATAACATTCCCGTATACTTTTTATCATGCTATGAGTGTAGTGTTCATGATTCAGCCAAGACATACAGATGACACTTTGGTGTGTGTATGCAATGAAACAGATTCTTAATACAGATAGCTGTTTGAATAACTGTCCAACAACCGATCTATACCTACCTCTGATATCAATTGTCACAACCCACATTTTCTTGATAGATAAAAATATTATCAGAGTAAGAGTAAACACGCGTCATGATGCCACGCCGTGTAGGGGAAAACTTCAGACTCTCATGTAGTTCTATCTTCACACCTTTCTTTATAAAAGACATTAATTTTATGTTAAGACATAATTTATCTTTGAAGGTTACAAACACCGTGTCCCTTGGATTAGTGGATCATCTAGTCCACCACCAAGAAAATATAATTATACGCAGTGAAAAATACATAATTTACTTTAAGTCATCCTAAATGAACATGAGAACCCAACTAGCAACCTAATAATATGCACTTTCTAGATTTAGTAAAGACATAAATGGAACTTTTACGCGTTTCAAAATAGAATGATATTAGTTTGAAAAGATGTAATATATGAGCAAATATGCAGCTTTACTAATATAAAGGTATCTAATATGCAACCTAGCAAAAATCCTTCCCAGAGAGCATTTGATGTAGGCTCGCCCTCTGGCACAACTACGACGGACAAACACGTGACTCTCTCCACGTACAATTCTACGGTAGCACAAATAAAGGCAGTGTACACAATATGCAATTTTACTGATCTGATGCTAACGGCATGGCTAAACACACCGTTGGAGATTGAACAAGGGCTATTGGCCGATATTCTCTCAGGCTAAATGTCCCCACCCATTCTGATTGAGCGAATGTTGTACCAAAAGAGGTCCACCGAAAATTAACGATTCGGAAAAAGGTATATCTCTCCCAACAAAAAGAAAATGAGGCTCGTCAATCCTCACAAACTTAAATAAAATCAAGATGAACAACAAATCGATTGAATGAAAACCGCGATAAATTAAACGTTATCAGAACTCAACAAAAAATGTAAATCTAACACCAGAATAGTCTAAAAGAAACACACAAAGGTAGAGATTTCGTTACCCCGCTCGAAAATAAATTCTCCAAAATATTATCGATATTCAACGTTCCCACCTGAGTCACGCCGAATGGAGAGAAACACGTCCGCCTTCCTTGCTTCACGCCAAATTTGATTCCACGAGATCACAGATCTTTTAACCTTGGCTGTAATCCACCAAGAGGGAGGAACTTGGGTGGCCGAAATCTTCATGGGAGGAGGAGGAGTCCCGTCGGCTTGCAATATTAGAGAGGAGGAGGGAGGAATTGTGGAAGAAATTAGAGAAGGGGAGGAGAGGAGGAGAGAGGAGGGAGGCCGAAATTTCCTAGGAGGGAAATGAGGGGCTGGCGGCTAGAGGAGGGAGAGAGACCAAGGGGAATCCAAATCAGTGGGTCACTATAAAAGATATGCGTTTTCTCCTAATTTCATAAAAATTTGAAAAGGTCCGGCTCGCCGATTCGCCAACTTCTTTATGGTGCCCGAAGGCATCCGTTCAGGGATGAGACGCACCAAGACTAAATCACCAACATTAACGTGAGATGCTCATCTATGTAAGTTATCTTGAGATTGATAAGATGCATATTGTGTGGTTAATGCTTCATTAATGTGCTTATGTAAATTATGAATATGAGAGACAAAATCCTGTGCAAAGTGACTTGACTTATGGGATGAAGGTAACGAAATCAAGTCAAGTTGCAGAGGTGCTTTATAACCATGCACGATTTCATTAAGAGAAAGGCCCATTGATCTATTTTTTGAGTTATTGTATGCTAACTGAGCATGAGGAAGGAGTAAGTCCCATGTTCCCTTGTGGTCACCCACAATACAACGAAGTAAACTACCCAAACTTCTATTTACCACTTCTATTTGCCCATCAGTCTGTGGATAGTATGCCGAAGAAAACAAGAGTTTGGTGCCCATAAGATTCCCATGGGATAGAAGGAATCGGGAGTGGTGTATAAAGGCCCGCATTCATCCTATTACCCCTAGCTAGTTGGACACACGACAACTCCCCACAATTTTATTAATTGTTGACTTAAGGCCGGCCCAATGGAACTTGTCCTCCACTAACATAATGGTTATGTCACGACCAAAATGACCACCTAAACCACCGCTATGCAACACCCAAACGATGAAATGGCATAGGGAAGAATGAGGGATATATAGCTTCGAATGCTTAAATAAATAACTATCACAGATATAATAGGCGGAGATGGTAGTGGGTGAGTCGTCTTGAGTGGATAAATAAATTTCCTTGAAATCCGGGCAATGGACAAATTCATCCTTAATCCTTTTGAACCCAATGACCTTCACTTCTAGCATAGACAATAATAAGGAAACACGACTAAGGGCGTCCGCAGCACGATTTAGAGTTACCTTTAGATGTTTTATTATAAATGTGTACTCCTGAAGATAGGAGACTCATTTAGCATGCCGGGTGCTGACCATACTTTGAGAGTTGAAAAATCTCAAAGCATCATGATCAGATTGGATAATAAACTCCACAGGTAGTAGATAATGCCGCCAATGTTGGAGGGAACGATTAACAACGTAAAATGCTCGATCATAATTAGAATAGTTCAACTTCGGACCCGCAAGTTTCTCATTAAAGTACCCAATAGGATGTCCCTCCTGACTCAATACACCTCCAAGACCGATCCCAGACGCATCACAAGACAACTCAAAAATCTTACTAAAATCCGGAAACCGCAATAGCGGAGCTTCCGACATCCTTGCCTTAATCATTTGGAACGCTTTAGTGGCCTATTTAGTCCAGGTGAAATCACCATTTTTCATGCACTCTGTGATTGGAGCCATGATACTACTGTTGAAACCGGGATTTGGCCCAATGAGGAGTTCGGACCCCAAAGATGGGTGCAACTCGCACTTACTGGTCCCGTAGAGCAACCTGACTGAAGACTAGGAACTAAGACCCTTGGCGACAGTGTGGAGGTCCCACCACACAACCAGAAGATCGTAGAGCGCTTCCCCTCCTAAGACAAGAACTGAAGTCGGGCACCTTGGAGAGCTTTGAGAATGCTAACCAAAGATGACCTGAGGAGATAGAAGCCAAAAAGAAGACCTCTCCAAAGGTGCCCTTAGGGTCTTATTTATAGTTTTCCTGAACTGGTCACTGATAGCGGGATTCCGCCTTTTGGCTTTACTAAACGCACCGCCATTTGGCTTGCTAACAGTCAAACTCCGCTGTTCTAAAGGGCTATTAGCCGCCCACCAAGGGCAGATGGATAATTTCACCTCCTTAACCCTCGGGCAAGTGGCCGGCGAGAGCGCCACTCCTAGCACTTCTCGTGAGTCACCTCGCGAGAACTGCTCGCGAACCCTCTTTAGGCGAGCGTCCCGAGAAGGCCCTGCTCCCTTCCTTCTGACGACCCCTTCCTAGACAGGCCTCGCGTTCTCCCCTACGAGGTCGCTCTGTCTCGCCTCGCCTGGTACTCACAACACATCAGTGGCGAGATCGCCACATCCCACCTAATTCTCCCATCTTCGAGCCTTATTCCCTCAGGAGAACACGAGTTTGTACACAATACCCGCTCTTTGCGAGATTAATCTAAGCTCATAAAGAATCATCCAACCCCGGGCGTTCGTCGGCGACTGCTGATCTGTCAGGAATCTTTTTGTAGGTCCCACCCTACAGCATTAAATACTATCCAAGCCGGGGTGACACGCAACATTTTTCTCTATTCCTCCTTTTTCCACCTTCTACTGTAGCTGCCAGAAGATGCCTATTTTCGAAGAACTTCAAGCTCTCCTGAGGGCGTCCAAGGCGGGCAAGCTCTCTACCATGGACAACACCGCCTACTGGATGACCCGTCAGACCGCACCTATGCCCCAGATGAAAAAGACGAAGCCAGTCCGCCTACCCCCAGGGGGCTGGGGGACGGGGCCATACTGCTGGACTCCTCTCCTGATAATAAGCATACCGAAGAGGTAAAACCTATTCTTCCCGCTTAACTATTCATTTGATTTCTCTAAACCTCGCCTGACCGCAGGACCTTCCTCCTATCGATAAGGGCGCGGGCAAAGACTTAATCGGGTCTCGCCCCGATCCTCCGGTGAAGACTGGCCTCGCTAACAGAAAAGCTGCTGGTAAGTTACCCGTTCTTACCTGCCAAGATTAACATTCTGACTGATAGCCTTCTCATTTTACTTTTTACAGCCTCCCCACATGCGACCCGAGGCGCCAAAACTCACGACCCCAGTCGCCGATCCTCCCTGACACAACCCTTAAGACCCCGAGGTTCAGTCTCCTGACGGGGGAGGGTTCCGGTGGCTCGTGACCGGCCACTACCACTCCTACCGACGACGTGGCACGTCGCGCTGGTCTAGGGAAGTCTGTCCCGCTCCCCTTTACTACTCATTTTCAGGGTCGGCCTAACACTTCTCTCCTGCCTCCTGGTAAGGATTTTACTGCTACTTATGAGAGGACACTCTCTGCGACAATAAGAGGAGGCTTTGCTAACCGCTAACGTTGCTCAGATTTGCTCGCAGGTGATTCTGAGGCCCTCCCTACTGACTTCGACTTTGGGGAGGAAAAGATGTCGCCCCTTCCTTTGCCAGAGCAGATGGATGATTTCTTGGGCGACCCGCGAGACCCTAAGGCCATGAAGAGGCAAACTTCAGAATTGTTTCAGAATCAAGGGCGAATGCTGCAGGACCTTCACCTCCAAGCGAAGAGGGACAGAGTGATTGCCGAGGAGCGGCACGCCGCTTTACTGGATGAGTAAGCGCGGCTCCACGACGAGATGCCGCAAGACCTTGGCGAGACAGCCACTTCCCCAGGGATGCATCTCGCGCGAGTGGATGATTACGCTCGCTTGATTCAATGTGAGGCTCGCGCTGTCAACGCATATCACAACCCCAGGATTCCGCTGCAGTCAGGAGTGCAAGGTCGTGGTAAGTGGAAATGGATACGCTACTAATCCTCGCTCGCACTCTTCCTCTGCCAGGCAGGCCCCCCGATAATGCATGAAAACTTTGTTTAATCTCGCTGGACAATCTCGCACTTCTTTTCTTTCTTATTAACAATTTCTCGCCCGCTGCCGGGGATCACGCGCGCTTATTATTTGTTTATGCGATGTAATCGCTAGTGATGCTCGCTCTGTCTTTTACATCCGCTTTCTTGCTTGTTGTTCTTGTATAAAAATTTCGTTTATACTAACCTCGTAAGCTGGTCTCGCTCGCTAAATATATGGGGTTAACTTATGTTCTCGCATGCAATCATCACATGGGGTTTTACCTAACTACACCCCCCGTCGCTTCGACTTCTTTCCCACGCTTTTTCAGTTCCTATAAATAGGTCACAATGCTGAACTCACCTACCGCATTTAACGCTAGCCCTTCTTCTTCCTCTGCTTGTGAGATATCGCGGTCTATCCTTCGCGCCTCTTGCTCTTTTTCTTCGTAGGTTTCATCAATGGTTGGCGACGCTAGCGAGGCGGAGGGCCGGCTGAAGCGCGCCTGGGACTTTACCGACCACACCTTCCTCAACAATAACCTAACCGAGGCAGAATACCTCGCCGCCGTCGCTGACTTTATACCGTCGGGGTTCTCGGCTCACTGCCCTAGCGAGGACGATATGATCAGCCTCCCCATGCATGATGAGCTCTCCATCCCTATTGGGTTTGGCCTGCGCCTGCCTATGTGGTCAGAGGTTCGCCAGGTACCTGCCGATCTCGCCTATTTTTACCTTGTCGAACTTTAAGATCTCGCTCGCTTGTTTAATACCTCGCAATTTTTCTTGCCAGGTGTTAAAGCACTTCGGTGTGATATTGGGTCAGCTGACCCCCAATGCCATGGCAGTCATCATTGTGTTTGCGTGCTACATGCGATAAGATGCATCGAGTTCAACTTACCGGTCTTCCGGAAGATGTTCTCCTTCATGGCCTACAAGGATGGCACTGCCTACTTCGTGGGCTCGAGGATAAGGGTCGTCGAGACCGTCAACAAGACCCATTACTAGGCTCAGAAGTTCCTGTTCGTCAAAGGGAACTTTGGCAATGTTCCCTTCTCACCAATCCAGCATGGCGAGAGTACCTACCTCCCCCGGCTCTCGGCGGCCACGATGTCGCCCTGTTTCAGTTCTTCAATAGGAAGAACTTCGAGGTGGTCCACCTCCGCCGAAACCTTGACTCACTGTTACCGGTGCTCCCTGGGGATGGTATGTATCATGTTTGTTTGCATATTTCTTCTTTAAGGCTTTCGCCGAATATTTTTAATTATTAAATCATTACAGGTGAGTGAGACCTCCCCGTCCATCATCCTTATGCGAGCAACCGGTCAGTTCTTACGGGCCTCGCTCTTGCAAGCATGGGAGCGGATACTTGCCGCGAGATTCCCGACCCTACTGCTCCACCTAGTAAGAAGAGAGCCCAGTCTTCTGGCCGCAAGGATCCCTCCTCACAGCCCTCGCAGAATAAGAAGAAAAATAAGGATCCCCCTCTGAGAAGGGAAAGGGGCATGCCGAGGCCTCCCTGAGCAAGATCTCACCGGCTGATCTTCCCGAGGAAAGGGAGGCCAGCGAGCCAGTCGAAGAGGTCGCCAGGATCTCTTCCCTGCCAGTGTCGATCAATCACTAGAACTTTGGTCTCAGCCAAAGGCACAAGGATGAGGCCGACGAGTACCTGCTATACTGGAATCCCGAGGTCAACAAGGCCACCATCTCCACCCTCCTTCCCTCTTGGGTGGAGCAGGCGACAGTTAATGGACAGGCGTTCTCGCTCTCCATCGGACTTTATGTCCATTCGAGCAGGCTGTGCCTGCATTCGAGCAGGCTGTGCCCGCATTCGAGCGGGCTGTGCCCGCATTCGAGCGGGCTGCGCCCGCATCTACAGTATCCGGCCGGCGACGGATGGCTTTGCCCGCCCCCAACGGGCTTCACCAGCAACATATTTATATGAGTACTCAAAATGACCATAAAAAAATATACATCAATATTTTATAATTATTTTTTTAAACCTTTAAATTTTAATAAAAAATCATTTTAAAGTTTCTTTATATATAGTAGTTACAAATATATATAAATTTTTTATATAAAATTTTGATAAAACATTATAAAAACTGTAATATAAAGTTTTTATAAAACTTTAAAAATGTTTTTATAAAAGATTTTCTTCCTCTCCCCCTCTCTCTTAAATGAATTAAGTATATGGAGGAATATTTCCTTTCATAAAATTTTGCAAAAAGAAATCCAAAAATTAAAAACATTAAATTTAAAAATGAATGTCAATTTGACATTAATTTATTAACATAATTTTAGAATAAAAATAAATATCGCGCACGGGCCCCGCGCACACGCAAAGACACTCTCGTGCGCACACGCAACCACCTCCGAGCACAACCGCACGCACGGCGCGGGCTCGGGAGAACATTTTTGGCCCGAGAGAGTTTTTTTTTCGGCCAGGCACGTGTTTTTCACTCGGGCGCACGTTATTTGCCCGAGCGCACGTTTTATGCTCAATCACGCGTTTTGCACTTGCATGCATTTTTGACCGGGTGCATTGTCTCCTAAGCGCGCATTTTTGCTTCGGAGCGCATTTTTACCTTGACACACATTTTCGAATTATAGGTACTCATTTTCTCCAAGCTGCATTTTATCTCAGTCACGTATTTTCTTGCGAACGTGCATTTTTCACACAGGTGCAAATTTTTGCCAGAGTGCGCATTTTTCTTACAGGCACGCGCGTGATGACTAATAAATGTCGTAACATTAAAAATATCACTAATTGTTTCACCAAACCCAGTTGCACGTACATTTTCATCATCTTCTCTTTCTTCGTCGGCTTTGTCACGCCATCATGTTATCTCATTATATCGTTATTTTTTCATTTAGGAAAATTGTGTTATAATATAATCATTTCCTTTTTTTCTTGTATCTCATTACACACAGACACACACACATGTGCACACACAGACACACACACACACACACACACAAACACACCATCACACACACACACACATATGCTCACACACACGCACAAACACACAAACACACACAAACACACAAACACATAGACACACAGACAAACACACACATGCACAGACACACAAACACATACACACACAGACGACATACACGCTGCACACATACACAGACACAAATATACATAAATACAGATACATACAGACACAGACACACAAACACATAGACACATACACAAACACAAACACAGAAACAGACTGACACAAACAGTACAGACACAAACTAACACAGACACAAATAGACACAGACACAAAGACAGACACAGACATACACACAGACACACACAAACACAGATAGACACACCGACACATACATACACATATAAACACGTACATACAAAGATAGACACACTGACACACAGACAGACAAACAGACAGACAAACACACAGTCAGACAGATACACAGACACACACACAGACACACACACATAAAGGTACACATACAGACACACACACACACATACACACACACACACACACACACATACACACACACACATTGACAGACACTCACAGACATACACAAACACACAAACACACACATACACACGTAGAAACAGACACACATAGTCACAGACACACACACACAGACACACACATACCTACACACATAGACACACACAGACACACACATACACACATACACACATACAACATATCATACATGATAGGGTGATCTCTTTGGAGAAAATCAAGCATCTGAGACGAGAGATGATGAATAAATATCATAGAGTCACAAAGTTACTTTGAAAGTAAAAAATATTTAATGTATACAATAACTAATTCTGTATAAATGAATATTTGTCATTAATTAAAAATAATGGTTAGATGAAGGATCTATTTGGCACGGAGATAGCGGTCGTGAATGTGGTGCTTATGAATCGTCATTAGTGAACACCTGACCTCACCTATGAAGTTTCGTGATGGCGGACATAGATGTTGTCTTTTCATTTATGTTTAGGGCTAGTTTTCTTTTCTTGATGGCGGTCATAACGATTGTTATGCCAAACAATATTTAATGGCGGTGACATTTTTGTCCAAACTCACTAGAGGAAAAACGACGCGCTAAAGGGAGACGAAGTCTCAGGTGGTGTCGTCGTTGTATTAATTAAAAAAAATTAAATTTATTAATTTTAATATTACACATGCCCTGAAATATATGGAGGGAAATTTCCCTCCATCAGATTTAGGCAAAATATTAAAGCATTCCACGATCTCCCCGTGAAATATACGAAGGCTCTGTTTGGGCTTCGCTAATTTCTTCCCCGACGGCTCGCTTGCCTCGATCTCCTACCCGATTCCTTCATTCTCGATATCCAGTTCTAGCAGCTCTCAAAAATTGTCGATCATCCCAGTTCGAGCAGCATTTGGGTCTCTCGGTTCCCTCTACATCAAACCCACAGACTCACTGCAACCCTCACTACTAGGGAATCACTGCTCATATTCCATTGTTTACATCATTCGAATCTCTAGCCTAGGGCATATTCCACGTAAGAGACTCAGGTGAGTTATCCACTGGAAAGCACATATCAATAAAAAGTTATATGTTATTTCTATCTCATGCCTTCCTCTCCTTCTGTATTAGTCCCACTCATACCCCGCCATCCCTGGATCAAAGCCTCGACTCTGGTTTTTATCTCTCTTCAGTGTTCTGTTCTTGAGGAAGAAAAGTCGGCAACCTTCAAAGGAAGTCTGTTGGACAACCTTTCAATAACTTGGCATTAAGGTGAGCATTGTCTTTCTACAGCTCTAACCTTTCACAGACTTGGCATTTGCATTCTCTAACTTTCTTTGACTGTGATTTGTGATTTGTGAATGTATAATTAATTACATGTAATTCTAATGCCATAAATTGTCCAAATCTGTGTTTATTTGAGAAGCTAAGATTAATGATATTTATATATTGTATCATTTTTTAATGTTTAAATTCTGTTATTCAAGATGAGGTTTTGTTTAGATAGTGTTTTTTTAAATGAATACCATGTTCTGCCCTATCCATGTTCTTCAATAGAGTTGAATGTCTCTAAAAATGGGTGGTTAATTAAGAGGCTCTTTAGGTGATGTGTAAAAATATTCGTCGAGTGTGTGAGAATACCCAAATAATATCTCAGTTTTGCATCACCAAAAACATATTCAAGTGTAACGATCAATACCTCAAAAATTTTATGTTTTAGCGCTTACCCCATTTTATTTATTTTCGATAATTTATAACCTAATTAATCTCTAATCCTCTTCTTCCATCGCAGCACACATTCTACCGACATTGTCTGGGAAAGCCTCAAGTTTGGATTTTCAACTCTTTCCTTGCACTGTATAATGGTATAATTTCGAATCACTTCTATTTTAAATATTTTTTAGATTTTTGTGGATTGAATTCAAGTTATGGATCTATTTTAAATTTTTTCTCCTCTAAGTGGCTTCATGTTATGGATAAGGATTGGATTTATGAACAAGATAGGTTTAGTTCCACTTATTCAGAAGGCGTGGACTTATTTTTGGAGTTTGCACATGAAAACACTATTTATTATGAAGATAAATTCTTTGCCCATGCAATATATGTCGAAATACTAAACAAAAGAGTTTTTTGAAGTTAAAACAGACTTGCATGTGAAAGGGTTTTATAAGTACTATAAAGATTGGATACATCATGGAGAAACTAAAATGACACGTTCTTTTGGGTTCACTACTAATAGTAAAAGTAGTGAATCTTCTCCAAATCCTAGAAATAATTTTGACGATAAGGATGATATTGAAGCCATTGATGATTATTAGATATGATACAAGAGATTGGAGATATAGAACTTCCTGAGAATACTACAGAAGAAAATAGTGAAACTTTTTCAAGTCTATTATGTAACGCCAGACGTGGACTATACCTAGGTTGCAAAAAATATTCTTTGTCATCGTTCATTGTTAGATTGCTTCATATCAAAGTAATGAACATGATGTTAGATAAATCGGTAAACATGCTTCTTGAATTACTAAAAGACGTGATGCCAGAAGGTAATCTTATTCCAACGTCTCTTTATTGGTCTAGGAAACTTCCTTCTGGTTTAGGTTTTGGGTACAAGAAGATAGATGCATGTAAATATGATTGTGCACTATTTTGGAAGGAAAATGAGAAGAAAGATGCGTGTCCTGTGTGTGAAGAACCACATTGGAAATATAACGATGGAAAAGGAAAATTGATTCCTCAAAAGATTTTGTGGCATTGTCCCTTAAAACCAAGATTACAAAGAATTTATATGTCGTCTAAGACTGCATCTTACATGAGGTGGCATACTGAGAAGCATATAGAGATAAGAGGTACTTTAAGTCATCTCGTAGATTCACCTGCATGGAAGATTTTTGATGCAAACTATCCTAGTTTTGTCGCAGATCCACGTAACGTTAGAGTTGGATTGGCGACTGATGGGTTTAATACGTTTGAAAAAATGAGTACTTCTTATAGTATGTGTCCGGGTGTGCTAATTCCTTATAATATGCCATTATACAAAGGGATGAAAGATGAGTTTTTTATGATGTCATTGCTAATTCCTGGCCCACGTGCACCTGGAAAAGATAATGATATTAGTCTTAGACCATTGATAGAAGAATTGAAAGAATTATGGAATTGCGTTGAGACTTACGACACATGCTAAACAAATATTAAAATTGCATGCTGCAATTATGTGGACAATTAATGATTTTCCAGCTCTTAGTAACTTATTTGGTTGGACCACAAAGGGATATGGGGCATGCCCATCTTGTTTATATGATACAGATTCTAAAAGGATTCGGAGTAAGATATGCTATATGGGACATCTTCGTTATCTACATAATGATCATCCATATCGAAAGAGAAAATTGTTCAATGGAAAGTAAGAAATGCGTTCAAAACCTTCGGAGTGGAGTGGAGCACAATTACTTTCAAATTTGAGTACACTCGAACATAATTTTGATAAATCTTGAAATCACCCAACGAAAGAGGAATGCAACATTGAAGAAGGAAATTGGGTCAAGAAAAGCATCTTATTTGAACTACCATACTGGCATAATCTTTTGATACGACACAACAATGATGTAATGCACGTTGAAAATAATATTTGTGATAATATGTTGGGCACGTTAATGAACATTGTCGGAAAAAATTAAGATACAGAAAAAGCAGGAGAATATTTGCGAGATCTTAACATTAGGAAGGAGTTGCACTTGATTAGAAGTGGAAGTAATATAATAAAACCTCAAGCATGCTACAATTTATCTTCAGATGAAATTTTTTTTTTCAATTTTTAAAAAATGTCATGTTTCCGGATGGCTATGCTTCTAATATTTCGAGATGCATAAAAGATGGAAAGATTTATGGACTTAAATCTCATGATTGCCATATTCTATTACATCGATTAATTCCTATTGGTATTCGTGGGTTTCTACGCTCAGATGTTATTGAGGCACTATACGAGCTAGGGGATTTGTTTAAAATTTTATGCTCGAAAACACTAAAGGTAGAACATATCGAGAAATTGGAAAGTAATATTCCAATTATTTTGTGCAAATTGGAGAAAATATTTCCTCCAGCTTTTTTCGATGTAATGGTTTCACTTGTCTATTCACCTTCCAAAGGAGGCAAAGATTTCTGGCCCAGTTCATTCTTGTTGGATGTACCCTATTGAAAGGTAAATTTATTTATGCATTCTTATATCATCTTCATACATAGCATAAACAAAAATTATGTTGTTCTTGTTATTGAGTTTGTCTTTTCAGGTTTCTAAAATCACTTAAAGGCTATGTACGTAATAAAGCTCATCCAGAGGGTTCAATAGCGGAAGGATATATTGTAAAAGAATCTTTGACATTTATGTCAATGTATCTAAATGAAATAAAAACAAGGTTTAGCAAAGATAAAAGAAATGATGATGGAGTAGAGGATCAACAAGAGTGTGAATTGTCTGTGTTTGCATTAAAAGTGAGGCCCTTTGGACTTCTCCGCCATTGCCATGCACTTACAAAAAAAGATCTAGATGCAGCTCATAAATTCATATTAAATAATTATAACGAAGTGGATGCTTTTAAAAGGTTCGAAACATGTAGGAGATAGTAGATTCATATTAAACAATTATCATTATTCTTATTTATATCTAAATTTAAGTTACTTATTATCTTTTATAGTATGCACATGAAGGAGCTAAAAATGGCAAATGATAGGAACATTGACCAAACTCACGATGAACAGTTTCATTATTGGTTTCAAGCTCATATAAGGTCCAATAACAAAATTATTCTTCTATATTATTAATTTAAAGTTTCACCTAACCAATTAACTATTTTATTTATCATGTATAGATAAATAGATTGCATCACAAACAATGTAGAGGTATCTCTAAAGAGTTATGGGCATTGACAAATGGTCCACAATCATACTTAACAAAATTCTACTCTGGTTTTATTGTTAATGGAGTACGATTTCATATAAAAGATCGAGATGATCGTCGTACCGCACAAAATAGTGGTTTACTTGTTGAGGGGGAACATCAAAATGAAATGCTTGAGTTTTATGGGGTATTGATAAGAGTAGTTGAAATGACCTATCATCATGGATATAAAGTAGTATTATTTTGGTGGAAATGGTTTAACACTGGTGGGAAAAAGACTATGCAAAAAGATAAATATTTTGTGAGCATTGATATAAGATCTCGTTGGTATAATGATGATCCATTCGTTCTTCCAAACCAAGTGCAACAAGTGTTCTATGTCGATGACACAAAACTAGGTGAGCATTGGAAAATTGCACAGCTTGTATTTCATAGACACCTTTGGAATATTAAGGAATGAGATGACCTAGAAATAGAGGGAATGAATGATATCATAGGTGAGTCTATGGTTCGAGAGGTTTTTCATCAACATGAGTCTTCTAACAATGAATTAATAAATGCTATTGAGGATCATAACCTCCAATTTTTAGCAAGAGAAGATATCGAACCTGATATTATAAATGTGGATGTTCTAACTAAAATCCGCGAAGAGGAGGAACATAATAATGATAACGTTGACGAAGATGAGTCTACAAATGAAGACGATGAAACACTTGTGCAATATTATGATGAAATTGATGATACCATGTATGCTACTCATGCTCAAGATGAGACATGGTACGTAAAGTTTTTTTCTTATCTATTATGATAAAACTCTATTCCAATTCTTACTTTTCATAGCATTTGATTGAATACTATTCTAATGTGATATTTAATATTTGTATCTTATTTAACATTTGTATCTTATTTACATTGTAGAAATATGCCTTCGAAGAATGTCATTCTGCGTCGCCTCATAACAAGGAGTAAATCGTTAGTTAATGATGAACCAACAAATGATGTTGTTGTTGAATTGTCTAATCTACCACCATTGTCTAGCCTACCACCATCGTCTAGTCTACCACCATCGTCTAGACTACCATCCACACCAAGACTACCACCATCGTCTAGTCTACCATCCACACCATCGTCTACTCTATCATCGTCTAGTCTACCAAGTCTACAACCATCGTCTCTTGGATCACATCATCTTCATGATGATGTTGCGGCTATAGAATTTGATGATGGAAGACCACCACAGATATCTGATAATACTGGTAAGCATTCCTTAATTATATTTCATACCGATGTTTATTATTTACTAGAACCATGTATTTATTAAGTTTGTTTAATTTTGTAGTGGCAAGCTCTAGTAGAAAAAGAGGTCGTGGGGCGAGCACAGGAAAATCTATCGAGAAATCTATTGATGAAAACGTATGTTTTATTTATCTTGAAAGTTACATACTATCACACTATATGATAACATACATTTTTAGGATAAGAAATTGCTTGAGATTGAGTTCCTTGAAGGATTCAAGAAACCACGTCGTTTTGCAAGTCACCTAGCAAATGGGATAGACGTTGTTATTAGACATAGTCCAGGATTGGATTTCTTGACCCCCTGAAGCGAAATTGAAAATGAGCGTATACTTCCTGTATATGTTGGATTAGATGTAAGATAATTTGTATATTTCATTTTTTTCAAGTTGGTTGGAATAACTAATTAAATATATGTTGTTTCTTTGTAGCAATGGTTTGATATAAAGGGATGGTCTACAGATGAATTAGTAAAAGGCTATATGAAAGAGATGTTTCAGCGTAGTTATATGCATTGGAGAGTGAGATTATCTGAAACTTATAAAGAATATGTTGCATTGGGAAAAAATCCAAGAGTTTGTAGCCCGATTGATTGGATCTCACTCGAGAAGTGGTGTGCCTTGTGCGATTACTTCGACAGTGAGAGTTTTAAGGTAAATTTTAGTAAATAACAAAATCTTGTTTAATATATATATATATGATTAGTAAAAGCTTCAGTACATGTACTCATAAGTGATTTTGAATAATATCAGAAAAGGTCCAAAATTAACGCTGATAATAGGTCACACATGCCGTTTACTCATACGCGGGGTTCCAAATCCTATCATTCATGACTATTGGAAATGGTAATGTAATGATATTATTAGTGAATTTTGATTATTACCTCATATTCTCTAATATTATGTTCATATGTAGGTTAGTCAAAGTCCTGTTGAGAACTTTGCTAACACTCATAAGAATAATGGTGTGTTAGTTAGTGAGAAAGCTAAAGCAGCATATGTAAGTTAGAATTTAAACTAGTAGAGAGAATTGATGTTTGTCAGTGATAACTTATGTTTCTATTGTAACATTATTTTACAGCTTGAAATGGAAAGGCTGAGAGCATCAACAGTTGAATCTGACGGTGAAAGATTAATGTCCGAGAGAGAAATTATAAAAAAAGAACTTTGAAATAAGTCTGGTTATGACAAAGGATTAGGCTATGGTGTCGTTCCTTCCAGACAAAGGAATAAAATAAATAACGAGGCCACTCAAGTGAAAGAGAAGTTAAATCCGGCAGAAGAAGATTTGCGCAATGCCAGTTCTCATATTTCATCCCAAACAAAGCTTATTAAAAGGAAGGAAGCGTTGATTCAAACTCACAATGAGGAAATTGCGGGTTTAAAAGAAGGACAAAATTAGTTGATGGAGATGTTGACTGATGTTTTGGAAAAATATGGCCAACTTTGATGACTTTTGGGTGTTATTTGGTTGAAAAACCCTCCCCTGTGAGCTCTTTCTTCCTTTCCCTCCTCATCACTTCTTCTATTATTATTTTCACATATTTATTTTCATAGTACCAATCCCAATTTAGAATCATGGATCATTAGTTACATTAATTTGGCTGTGTAAGTTTTAAGAGGTTGTCAAAATCTTCTTGTTAGTTTTCTAAGGCATACATAACACTAGTTAAAACATAACACACACCATTTGTGGATCATAGTCAGTTATAACAGCCTCATATAATCTATTATCTTCTGTCCACCTAGTCGTTACTTTTCTCCTAATCAGGGGATCATATGTTGCAGGTTCAGCCACCTCATTTGCTGCAATACTTCCTGTATATGCTGGTTGTCAATATTCATTTTAATTTTGTTAACTGAATACTATGTAAATTGATTTTGAATGAGCATGGCTCTTCCCTTGTAGTTGTAGTTTGCTGCAACTACAGCAAACTAGCAGTAGGAAGTTTGCTGTAGCACCTGCAGCAAACTGCAGCTGCTAGCTTGCTGCATTGCTGCAGCTTCCAGTTTACTGCATTGCTGTACCTTCCAGTGTGTACTGTTTTGCAGTGAGTGTGTGGTGATGTGAGTAGTGTTGTGTTGTGCAGTGAGTAGTACGCTGCTCGCCAACATAATTTTTTGTGAACAAATGTGTCTCTGAATAGGTTTTATTTTTGTTATTTATTGGAATTTTAATCGGACTACTCCTTACAATTGTATAGTGTCGCGTCCCATTTAGGATTGCATTTTAGGTTACCTGTGTCGTTGTCACCCTACCCCTGCATCACAACTGATACTGGAAAATAGACCTGGGAACATAAAATAGACAAGACAACACATGAATCCCAATGTGGGACTAAATATCCAACAACTTCTGCTAGTTTAAGTTCCATAATTATTAATTCATACCATGGCTAAGTGAGATTATGAGTATATGGCAACTATCTATCAAAATAACATAGAAGTGTTAAGGCTCTTAACATTTTTTTGAAATCAACTGAGCCATTGTTCCAACAAAAAAATTTCGTCAGTAATAGGGTTATCATCCTGAAGAACCTGCAGTTCGATATGATCAAGCATTGCAGTGCTGAAAGTACCATAACTCACTACAAAACTAGAAGAGGTAGAATGTTTACTTGAGTACTTGATTAATTTCTATAACACTAGAATGGGGATTGCAAAATTGAATAGAAAATTAAATTTAAAATAAATTAATATTACCATTCTACAAACATTAATGAAAAAAATACTTTACTTCCAATTTTTTTTAAACAGTAGTGTTGTTAAATACTTCCCATCTACACTTTGTTGCATGTTTACATAAGGCTAGTCCTATCATATTCTGTTGGTGATTTAGCAAATTAGCATATAGAGATTCTTGAGTTCCTCTAACCTATCCTTGTAGCAGGCTAATAGGATCAGTTATGATCCCCCCGCTCTCCATTCAATTTTTTGAGTGATTGTATGGATTTATAAAAATAACTCTTTACAACAATTATCCATTTTGATATTAATATATTTCTTGGTTTCTTATGGTCATCATGTATTCATTGCAACTAAGCTATGTTTGATGGTTTCTTATAGTCTCACTAATGACTGTACATCATGTCTTTCCTTATAGTTTCTATCCAAGTCTTCTTTAGAAATAAATCTGTAGCGAGTTTGCAAACTGCAATGAGTTTGCTCCGGTTTTAGAAAACTGCAGCAGCGGGTTTACTGCAGCTGCATCAAACTGCAGCTGCAGTAAACTGCAGCAACGGGTTTGCTGCAGTTGCAGTAAACTGCATCAGCGTGTTAGCTGCAGCTGCAGCAAACTACAGTTGTGGGTTTGCTGCAGCTGCAGCAAACTCTTTGGTGTGAGTGTTGTGTGTGCAGTTGTGCTGAGTGTTGTGTGTGCATTTGTGTTGTGTGTGCAACTGTTAGTGATGTGTATGCAGCTGCGTTGAGTGTTATGTTGTGAAGTGCGTGTTATTTTTTGTGCAGTGACTGTGTTGTGTTGTGAACTGGCAGAAGATTGAGTGAGTAACAGAAAGGAGTAACTACTATTTCATCAGACCTTCATGGGGTAATATAGCTCAAGAGAGAACAATGATAATTACTAACATTCACTATTGGTACTTTATAGGTTAATTACTCTGGTTTTGTGTTGTATTCAGTATAATTTACTTCTTATGTTTTGCTTCATGTAGTATAAGAATTAATCACTTGATTCGCTTCATGTACTTTGCTGCAACTGCTGCTATCATTGTATTACTCAAATGAACTTGCATGATTAGAGTTCTTAGACTGCTTATTCAGCTATATCTTATTCAATGCTTATGTATTGTAATGATCAAATGAACTATTTTTGTATTAAATTTCATCTAAGTTATAGTTTTAAACCATTATGTCTTATAAAGCTTGCACATTTTCACATCACACCCATGAATCTTCTTTATATTACCTTTTTGCCCCCTTTAAAGTATTGCTACCCCCTTTAATAATTGCTCACTTTTATTTCTAGGGAGTTGGAGCTTGGAGCGAAAAGTGATGGAAGAAGATGCATTAGTCAGAAAGTGTAGAAGTTGATGTGTTTTGTAAAACATCTTGAACTTATTGTTGTTATGTAATATTGTTTTGTTATAGATGAGATGACACTTGTACTCTATCTAGCTACTGTAAGTATTTCAAATTTAATATTTGTAATGTGTTCTCTTTTTATTAATTTGGCATATTTTTTCCTTCCCGTACTTTATTCAAATTTTAAATATGAAAAGTTTATTAGTTCTTAAAACCTATAATGATTTCTATTATTAAATATTTTAATTACAAATTATCAATGAATATAAAATATTATTTTACCAAAACGGGCCAAAATAGTTCACATGGCGTGGAAGTGAATACAAGAGAAATAAAAGCAATTATAGCTCGAATAAGACGTGCACAAGAGTGAAAACTAGCCCAGATGAGTCCATAAAATAGTATAAATATTGGACTCATCAATCGCCAGACAACTAAGGTCACTTGATCACTGAGTTTGCTATAAACAGATAATGAAATAACACAGCCACTCCAGACCGCTGTCACCTGAAGACAGACCGACCAAAGTCAGACCGCAAAATAGAGACGTCCTAAGCTGTAAGTTCTACAATTCATGATTCATCTGCTACTTCTTGTATTTGAAAACCCAGGACCTTCCCATCTATTTATAGGCAACCAGATGGGTGTCTTCTCCGCCTCAGAAGGATACAGACACCTGCCTATTAAGGCGCACAGTCACTAGAACTAGACCGAACGATTACAATAAGAATCTAACCTACTTTAGCACACCGTACTATCCAAGATAATCCGCTAGAACGAACCCATGCAGACCACCCGGTGTCTTATAATAACCGAACTATATGAGCACATCTGACCAACCAAAACTATCTGCCAGAGCGAGCTCATACAAACCGCTCGGTCCCTGAAGTCAAGTACCAGACCGCCCAGTCTGAGGAAGAACAAAATACTAGGGCACACCTGGCTAACTATTGTTGTTCACCAAAAATGAGCTCATGCAGACCGCACAGACTCTGCGGTCTCCAAAACCAGACCGCCCAGACTTCACTTACACTTCAAAAAGTTCAACAAGCTTCCCCTGAGTTGATGGAAGCATCTCCTCCTGAGTTTATGTAGGACGCTCCCCTGGGTTACTTCAGGGATTTTTTCAACTGGCTCCCCCTGGATATGTGCATCCTCTAGGAGAACATCTGGAATTGCTTTTTGAAATACATTAAGCTTATTAGGATTATTAGGGTTAAAAACTTCAGCAGTCTTATCCTTCTCTTGAACACTCTTTCTTTGATTAAGCATCTCCTCCTCCTGGATCTTCTCCCCCTTCTGAACCTTACTTACAAGGGAGGTTAATAATTCTTTAGTTATCCTGGAGGAGGATTCAATTGATTTGAGTGCCTAGAGGGACACTTTTGATTCTTGCAATTCTGCCTCCATTTGGGAGTACTTCTAATTTAACAACAATGATATCTGGGAAATATTGGTGGATTGGAGATTATGGTAGAGAGGCGGGATGGATATCTGGAGGATTTTATGTATGAATGGTGATGGATGTTTGTTGTTGTTGTGGTTGGAGGGAAATCTGTGGTGTAGGTTCTGGAGCTATAGTAGATGTAATGAAATGGAAGTCTTGAACAGTTGTTTCATCTTGGATGTTATCTTGCTGGGCTACTAGAATGACCTGTGCTGGAGGGTCTGGTAGAATTGTCTCTGTATCCTATGGAACTGGAGAAGTGATACACTTACGACAAGTGTATCGATCGCACAAGTAATATAAAATGGGAGAATTTCCCTAAGTATCGATCTTGAAGTAACACCGTAAGGTGGAGTTACTTTTTAGGTAGGACTTGAGATTGATGTCCTTTCGAGCGGATGGAATAAGGGAGATTTTGTTTTGGCTTGCGGAAACAAAATAAAAGAACCTAAATTAACACTACTATGCAGGCCGCTATGCACTGCTTCACAAGGTGGATGGAGACTATGCAGGTTGCTAAGCACTGCTTCAAAAGGCAGATGGGCAAGAAGGCAAGCAGATGGAATGGGTCATACCGGCGGAATAAGGGTCACAATCACCTTGTCACCAAGCACGCAACTAGCAATTGATAGTACGACATTCTCAATATGACTGTGGGATGGAGGATGAAATGGGGCCGCTCCTCAACTCACATGAACCTCAAAACCACCACATGGACATGGAAAATACACTAATAATAATTAGGGTTCATTGGCACCATTCATAGGAAAGTATACAAACTACTCAAATCACATAAAAATAGTTAAAACAACATGGAGGAGGTAAGATTACAACCAAAGCACGAAGAATCATTGAAGATTCGCGGTCAGAATCGTAGGGTTGTCAATCCTCATCCGTGCTCAGACTTCAACTGTCGTCCGGGGTAGAAGAAGGTTGTCACTTTATCCCAATGGACCTGTCTTCATTGTGAATTGCCATTGGCTATGATCTCGCTGGAGAACTCCAAGGGTATAACAAGGAATCTCTCGAAATGGAGCGTGGATGCTTCCGAACTATGGAGGAGGCCGAGAGGATACTCCTGTTCAAAATTTGAGCCAAGAATGTTGATAAGAAAATAGGACGACGACGTAGGAGGCAAGCGCACCTATCGCGTGTAGTATATATGATAAAAAATCATATCAAGGTTGTATTTAGTCCTGGGTCCCGTCGAGTATTGTTACTTCGAGCTACGACTATTGTTTTATCGTTGATTAAAAATAAGTGAGTGTTTGCAATAATTAAAAACAAAAATGATAACAATCGCGGGCTTGGTGTGCGTTTAGCAAAAACCAAGAAAGACGATAGAAAAGACAAAAAAACTAAGTTATGAAAACTGAAATAAAGCTGTAAATCTAGTTATGAAAGCGATAAAGAAATGCAGAAAATCTAAGTTATGAAAGCTTTAAAGAAAGCATTAAAATCTACCTATGAAAGCTTTAAAGAAAGCATGAAAAGCTAATTATGAAAGCCATAAAATCTATTTATGAAAGCATAAAAACTATTCTAATCTCATACACACACACACACACTCTACATGAAATAAACTAAAATTAAAAGAAAAATACAAATAATTAAAACTACTCTCATACACACACACACTCTACTTAAATTAAAAAATTAACACATAACATAACATAAAACTAAACTAAACTAAAATAAGAACAAAAAGAAGAACAACAAAAAAAACAAAAAAAAAAACAAAAAAGGAAATCTAAACAAAACAAAAGAAGAACAAAAATTATAACTAAAATAAGAACAAAAAAAGAAGAACTTGATGAACAATAACAAAAATATGAGGAACAAGAACTTAGCTTTTTATTTAAACAAAAGTATACATTACAAAAGTGATGACAAGGGGAAACAAGGAGAGAGAAAAACAACACAAAAAGGTGGAACACAATCCTAAAAAGGATTAGAAATTGTGAACCCCAAAACCTATGGCCAACCCCTTCAATTTATAGGCAAAAGAGTGGGGTGCCAATAGCAAAAAAAGGAAGCTTGGTGGAAGGTGGGGTAGCCAAGTTTGAATTGATCACTTGCTGGAATTCTCTAGAAGAAGAGCTGGAGGCTTCGGGCAGCAGGGCAGCAGGGCACGGGACAGCTGGAATGCTGGCGGGCGGGGCGGGCACGAGCAGCACGGGCGCGGGCAGGAGGGGCGGGCACGGGCGGCATGGGCGCGGGCAAGAGGGGCGGGCACGGGCGGCAGCGGGCATGGGCAGCACCGGCGCGTAGCAACAGCTTTAATACAGCAAAATATGGCTGTGCTGGGATTCGATCCTGCGCCTCTAATGAAGACAACCTACACCAAATCCACATAGGCAAGTGGACTTTGATGTAAACACAAGAACATATATATACATATTATAAATATTTACAGATTTTTTTCTTTTATAAATTAACTTTAATATTCTTAACTTTAATAATATATATAACATTATTTTTACATACATAATACATTAAAATACATTAATTTTTATTAACTTAATACATATATTTTTTTAAAGTTTCATACAACATTATTATACACTAACTAAAATATACGTTAAATAAAATATACTAAATAAGATACACAATATATATATATATATATTTTCTTTTTATTGATTATATTTTCATATAGTAAATTTTATTATTATATATTTAACTTATTATAGCTTATATTTACATAAATATTTATATATAGTTTTAAAAACTATAAAGATATATATTTACATATATTTTTAAATACTTAAAATATGCATTTACATATATATATATATTTACATAAACATTTACATATACATTTACATATGTATTTTTATAAAATTACTTACATAAATATTTACATACTTATTATATAGTTTTTATTTAATATATACTTAAATAATTCATTTTTACATATAAATATATATGTATAAATATAAGTAAAAACAAGTCATTTATTCAATAATTAACAAGAAATATTACAAAATTTGTATAAAACTATATAAGAAACAATATAGAAAATACGTATATTTTACTATTCATCAAATACCCCCATACTTAAGCTTTTGCTATTCCAGAGCAAAAGTAAGGGATATGTATAAGACGTTAATAAAATTTCTAATTACTAAAGTTTTTATTTAATCGAAAGTGAGATCGAAATAAATTTAGGAGATTTAAAGAGGTAAGTCCTAGATTATGAAGATGATTTAAAAAGAGCAAAAAAGTTTTAGCAAGACTTCTAAAGTTAGTTAAATAGCGTCGAATATTGCAGTCTTTGGCGCCTTTAATTAGAGTAGAATTATATAAAACTTTATCTTTTTAAAGAAAATTTTTAAGAATAAATTAAACCTACCAATTATGCTATCGCAAACTTTTTAAATTAAAATCTAGCCTACAATTTTATTGGCTAAGGGGTAGGGGAAAAAAGGTAGCCTTGGCAAAAAAGAAGTGTGCTTGGATTAGGGGTGATGGATTTAATCCTCTCACCCCACCATTTTGGTGGTTTTGCTTTGATTCCCAGCGTTGGTTTACGGGGGATAATTGAAATCTTTTTAAACTTAGCCCAATGCCCGTGTTTATGGAATTTTATTTTTTATTCCCATTGACACGGGATTTCTTTTAACAATATTGGGTGCCTGTGTTTACGGAATCTTTTTATTCCCATTGACACATGATTTCTTTTAAAACTCCTTCTTTTACTTTTTTATGCCAAGCTAAAGGGGTGAGGGTTTCAAAAGAAAAACTAGAATAATAAAAAAGGATTTGAGAGCAAATTTTAGTAGATTAGAATATTCCTAAAGTTTCACAAGTTTCGAGTTAGAATAATTGAATCTAAAAAAGGTTTGCCAATTTAATACAAAAGCGAATTTATTTATGGTTAACTCGAGGTAGTGCTAAAATTTTTGTTCTCAAATTGAATTAAAATCACAAAATATTTTTTACTACTAAAATTCCAAAAATTTAAACCTACAAACTATGATACAAATAAAATGGTTTTAGTAAATCAAAAATAATGAAAAACGCTTAAAGATAAACTTAACCCAGCATTAGAAGTAACAAAAAGCATAGTAGGGGTTTTATTCTTTTTTTGGATTTTTTGATAAGTTTTTTTCATCATTTTTTTGGAGTTTTTAAGATATATATATTATTATTTTTGATTTTTTATAACAAAATACATATATAAATACTTAATAAAAACAAAGTAACAAAAAGAAAGAAGAAAATTAAGAAAAGCAAAAATACATACAAAATATTTTTTTGGTTTTTTGTAATATATTTTTTTTCATCAAAATTTTTTTTTTATAATTTTGGTATAATATATACATTAATACTAAGAAAGAAAAAGAAAGAGAAAGAAAAATAAAAATTTATATAAAAATTTTTGGTGTTATGACAAAATATGTGAATTTTGTTATAACAAAATTTTTTTAGTAAAACTTTTCATCATTTCTTGGATTTTGATTTATTATTATAAATAAGGATTTTTATATACAAATAAAAGACATAAACATAAAACATTTATAATTTTTTTTTTGTGTTTTTTCTAAGTTAATTAATGATTTTTTTTGGATTTTTTTGAATTTTATGTAAGAGGGACAAAGATGTTGCAACATAATTTATAAACATTTATAAGAGGGACATAAACATTTATAAGAGGGACAAAGATGTTGCAACATAATTTATTATGTCATAACAAATTTTGTTATGTTATAACAAATAATTTTTTATGTTGTAACAAATTTTGCTATTTTATTTATTTTGTCATTTTTTGGTTTTTTCTAAGTAAAAATGGGGGACAATAATTACAAAGGGGGAAAACATCATACCATACCCCCATACTTAAAATCAACATTGTCCCCAATGTTGAAGTAAGTTTGAGGAACAATTCTATATATGTACAAAAGCATGAAAAAGAGGAAAAAGAAAATACAAGGGGGGAAAAAGCAGGGGGAAAAAGCACGCCCCTATTTTGGAGACGGGATAACCGGAATAATTACCTGCAAAAGATGTTAAAACATAATAATAAAGGTTTATGTACATGGGGGGTGATAAAAATGATAAAATCATATGCATATATATATATATATGTTTTTTATTTGTTTTTCGAATTTTTCTTAATTACAAAATAAAAAATAAAACATATATACATAAAGCAAAACTATATATATTTTTTTGGAAAGTTTTCTAAATATATTTTCATCATTGTTAAAATATGCATATATATAAAAACCTTTATACTTAATAAAAAAGAGAAAAATAAAGAGAAAATTTAAAAATAAAAAGCAAAGAAGAAGAAGTGAAATGAAAGGATAAAAGTAATAGGGTTTCCCCTTTTCAAAATATCGACAAAAATCCCCTTTCGGGTCTGTCGAGTAATCCTACTTCGAGAAAACTACCTATTATTCTATCTCAAAAATTCCAAAAATTCTTTTTGATTTATGTTTCAAAATTTTCCATTATTTTGTCATTTTAAATAGAGTATTATTTTGTTTTGTTTAAATATGCATATATAATCTTAATGAAAATAAAATAGAAATCAAATCATTTTTTTTTGTTATGCATATTTATATACAGAATTAAACTTAATAAGTAATAAAACTTAAGAAAGAGAAAAAAACAAAGAAAAAAAACAAAACATATATTTTTTTGATTTTTCAATATTTTCATCATCATTTTTTTTTGGATTCTTAATATGATAAATATATATATAAATACTTAACAAAAAAGAAAAGCAAGAAAAAGGAAAGAGGAAAAAAAGAAAAAATAAGAAAGCCAAAAATACTTAATTAATTTTTTGTGGGATTTTTTAGTTTTTCCATCATCATTTTTTTTAAAAAATTTAGCCAAATATTTACATATATAATTTACATATATAAAACCTAAAAATAAAAATAAGAAAGAAAAAAAAGGAAAAAGATATTTACAAAAAGAAAGATACATAATTATATTTTTTTTTTGGATTTTTCTTATATGTACATTTTTATACATAATGATACTAAAAAAGGAACAAAAATAATAAGAACAAGAAAGAGAAAAACAAAGTAAAAAGAACATTTATGATTTTTGGTTTTTTCTATATCACAAAAAGGATGAAATATATATATATAAAGTAAAACCATATATATATTTTTGGAGTTTTCTAAATGTATTTTCATTATTTTTGAAATACGCATATTCAAATTTATATTAAAATATAAGAAAAAAAACAAAATTAATCATGAAAATCTTTAAGATGAAAAGCAAAGAAGAAAATGTAGAAATAATAAGGTAAAAGCAACGGGGTTTCCTCTTTTCAAAATATCGACAAAAATCCCCTTTCGGGTCTGTCGAGTACTCCTACTTCGAGAAAACGATCTATTGTCCTATCTTAAAATTCCTAGAATTCATTTTGATTTTGGTTTTAAAGTCTTTCATTATTTTTTCCACTTTGAAATTTGAAATAATATGTTTTCAAATATGCATATAAAAACTTAATGAAACAAATAGAAATCCTATCATTTTTGTGAGTTTTCTTATATGCACATTTATATACAAATTAAAGCTTAATAAAAGTAACTTAATATAAAAAAAGAAGAAAAAAAAAAGAAGAACAAATATTTTTTGTATTTTTCTAACTTTTTCATCATCATTTTTTTTCTTTATTTATAATGGATGATAAAAAAGGATATAATATATCTATATATTAATACTTAACAAAAAAGAGAGAGAAAAAAATAATTTTTTTGGATTTTTTTTATAAGAATATTTCATCATTTTTTTGGTTTTTAATTTGTTATATTTACAAATTAAAGCTTAAGAAAAAGAGAAAACATATATTTTTGGGTTTTTTATTTTTTTTTATTTTTTAAAGATGATAAAATCAATAGTGTATAATTTTTTCGCAATATCGATGAAATTCTCCCCGGCAACGGCGCCAAAAACTTGATAAGAAAATAGGACGACGACGTAGGAGGCAAGCGCACCTATCGCGTGTAGTATATATGATAAAAAATCATATCAAGGTCGTATTTAGTCCTGGGTCCCGTCGAGTATTGTTACTTCGAGCTACGGCTATTGTTTTATCGGTGATTAAAAATAAGTGAGTGTTTGCAATAATTAAAAACAAAAATGATAACAATCGCGGGCTTGGTGTGCGTTTAGCAAAAACCAAGAAAGGCGATAGAAAAGACAAAAAAACTAAGTTATGAAAACTGAAATAAAGCTGTAAATCTAGTTATGAAAGCGATAAAGAAATGCAAAAAATCTAAGTTATGAAAGCTTTAAAGAAAGCATTAAAATCTACCTATGAAAGCATTAAAGAAAGCATGAAAAGCTAATTATGAAAGCCATAAAATCTATTTATGAAAGCATAAAAACTATTCTAATCTCATACACACACATACTCTACATGAAATAAACTAAAATTAAAAGAAAAATACAAATAAGTAAAACTACTCTCATACACACACACACACACTCTACTTAAATTAAAAAATTAACACATAACATAACATAAAACTAAACTAAACTAAAATAAGAACAAAAGAAGAACAACAAAAAAATCAAAAAAAAACAAAAAAGGAAATCTAAACAAAACAAAAGAAGAACAAAAATTATAACTAAAATAAGAACAAAAAAAGAAGAACTTGATGAACAATAGCAAAAATATGAGGAACAAGAACTTAGCTTTTTATTTAAACAAAAGTATACATTACAAAAGAGATGACAAGGGGAAATAAGGAGAGAGAAAAACAACACAAAAGGTGGAACATAATCCTAAAAAGGATTAGAAATTGTGAACCCCAAAACCTATTGCCAACCCCTTCTATTTATAGGCAAAAGAGTGGGGTGCCAATAGCAAAAAAAGGAAGCTTGGTGGAAGGTGGGGTAGCCAAGTTTGAATTGATCACTTGCTGGAATTATCTAGAAGAGGAGCTGGAGGCTTCGGGCAGCAGGGCAGCAGGGCACGGGACAGCTGGAATGCTGGCGGGCGGGGCGGGCACGAGCAGCACGGGCGCGGGCAGGAGGGGCGGGCACGGGCGGCATGGGCGCGGGCAAGAGGGGCGGGCACGGGCAGCAGCGGGCACGGGCAGCACGGGCGCGCAGCAGCAGCTTTAATACAGCAAAATGTGGCTGTGCTGGGATTCGATCCTGCGCCTCTAATGAAGACAACCTACACCAAATCCACATAGGCAAGTGGACTTTGATGTAAACACAAGAACATATATATACATATTATAAATATTTACAGATTTTTTTCTTTTATAAATTAACTTTAATATTCTTAACTTTAATAATATATATAACATTATTTTTACATACATAATACATTAAAATACATTAATTTTTATTAACTTAATACATATATTTTTTTAAAGTTTCATACAACATTATTATACACTAACTAAAATATACGTTAAATAAAATATACTAAATAAGATACACAATATATATATATATATTTTCTTTTTATTGATTATATTTTCATATAGTAAATTTTATTATTATATATTTAGCTTATTATAGCTTATATTTACATAAATATTTATATATAGTTTTAAAAACAATAAAGATATATATTTACATATATTTTTAAATACTTAAAATATGCATTTACATATATATATATATATATATATATATATATATATATTTACATAAACATTTACATATACATTTACATATGTATTTTTACAAAATTACTTACATAAATATTTACATACTTATTATATAGTTTTTATTTAATATATACTTAAATAATTCATTTTTACATATAAATATATATATGTATAAATATAAGTAAAAACAAGTCATTTATTCAATAATTAACAAGAAATATTACAAATTTTGTATAATACTATATAAGAAACTATATAGAAAATACGTATATTTTACTATTCATCAAGCAGGAGGGGCGGGCACGGGCGGCATGGGCGCGGGCAAGATGGGCGGGCACGGGCAGCACGGGCGCGCAGCAACAGCTTTAATACAGCAAAATGTGGCTATGCTGGGATTCGATCCCGCGCCTCTAATGAAGACAACCTACACCAAATCCATATAGGCAAGTGGACTTTGATGTAAACACAAGAACATATATATACATATTATAAATATTTACAGATTTTTTCTTTTATAAATTAACTTTAATATTCTTAACTTTAATAATATATATAACATTATTTTTACATACATAATACATTAAAATACATTAATTTTTATTAACTTAATACATATATTTTTTTAAAGTTTCATACAACATTATTATACACTAACTAAAATATACGTTAAATAAAATATACTAAATAAGATACACAATATATATATATTCTTTTTATTGATTATATTTTCATATAGTAAATTTTATTATTATATATTTAACTTATTATAGCTTATATTTACATAAATATTTATATATAGTTTTAAAAACTATAAAGATATATATTTACATATATTTTTAAATACTTAAAATATGCATTTACATATATATATATTTACATAAACATTTACATATACATTTACATATGTATTTTTAAAAAAATACTTACATAAATATTTACATACTTATTATATAGTTTTTATTTAATATATACTTAAATAATTCATTTTTACATATAAATATATATGTATAAATATAAGTAAAAACAAGTCATTTATTCAATAATTAACAAAAAATATTACAAATTTTGTATCAAACTATATAAGAAACTATATAGAAAATACGTATATTTTACTATTCATCAAATGTGTCCGAAGAACCTCCAAATGGTGGGCAGTGATGGAATGACAAAAAAGGGTGGAGCAGAGCTCGAACAGTCAGGAAGATGATGATCCCCATTAGGTCGTAAACTGTGGCTTTATAGCAAAATTGTCAGAAATTGGTCACGTATAGTCAAATGCACGATCGTGCATGTATTGTGCGATATTAGACACGTATGATGCCCAGGAAGAAGAAGCAAACGTGCCCGTGCAATTTTGCTCACGCACGATCAAAATTGACCGTGCATAAAAATGCACGGGTAAATCCAGAGCACTTGGAAAACAGACCAACAAGGAGAGATCGTGCATTTCCTTCGCGCACAGTTGAATCCAACCGTGCGTGAAGCAAACACACGAGCGATTATTTCCTAAATATTTGGACACAAACATGGGCTCATGCAATTTTACTCACGCACGGGCAAACTGCCAGTGCGTGAACAAAACACACGAGCGGGGGCAGATCATCATTTTAAGCAATAGATGAACACGCGCGGTCGGAGCGATTGTGCATCAAGGAAACACACGACAGCGTGATTCATGCAGATATGAAATCTAGGCAAAAATGGAGATCTGCCCACCTGCAAAGCAAATCCAAACATTGGGAACACACCTCTAGTATAAGTATAATAACATAAAAAGAACGGGGAGCACAACGTGCTTATCCCCAACAATAATGCATGCAATTGCACACCACCGTAGGCTAAACTATGCACTTCGTGAAGAAATGTGTTCAAGTGAAATATAAGTAATAATGAACTAAAAGTGAAGTTCATGTGCATGAAAACTAGCCCAGATGAGTCCAAAAAACCCTATAAAGATCGTACTCATCACACCTTATACTTAACCAGTTGCTCGTCCCGAGCAAACCATTCTATGCAAATGGGGAAAACAACTAGCTAGCAAAGAAATTGAGACACGTAGTACCATGCGAATTCGCATGCTCACGTGCGCAGAAATACAGTTGAAAAGATTTCTAATTATACAAGATCATTTATATATTTCTAAAAGAGTAAATATCTATTACTATTACTCAAAATGTGAACCACTATAAATCGTTCGTTCATGCGTAGGGAGAAAATAGACTGATCACTAAGAAGCGCATTGCCAAAGATCGGGGTTCGGAACAACCTCCACAAAAATCCATCAGAGTCGGTGACCATAAGCTCACCCATTTGCACTCTCTCAATGACACAAGATTAGTTCACTATGCGAGTTAGTAGGAATTTTGGTTTTAATTAGGATTGGGTTACAGTGAGGTAAGCAATGGTAAACAAGAAGGCTAAAATGCGCCTAACCCAAATGAGCACAAAAAACCTGCGAGTGCACCACACCCCCAGACTTGGACTTTGCAACATGGGTGTGTGCACCGCCTACTCCCAACAAAAATATTTAAAAAAATTTCAATTTAACTTTTTCATAACAATCTTTTCTTTTTTCTTTTCTCATTCTTGCTTTTCTTTCTTTTATTTTTCAGCAAATTTTCAATAAATACACCCACAATTTCCACTATAAAAATCACTGCATCAACACCCCAATAATGAATATAAAAAAAGACTAAAGCTCAGAGTTGGGTGTGCGACTAGGATTGGCTTTTATGCTTTGGTGAGATAAAGGTGGAGCTGAATTAAGAGGAAGGGGTAGGCACAAAGGGGCTAGCGAGGGCGAATAATGGGAATGGAACACAAGCTCAACCGGTCCAAAATGATGGCCTACATCACCGATGCACAAAACTATATCTGCAAACGATAACAGCAAGTGTACCGTATCGAAAGTAGTATAGGTTTATAAAAAACAAGGTGGTATTAGACTCGGGGTGGTTGAGTACTTTTACTTTAAGAAAATCTCTATTATTCTATCAACAAAACATGTAGTTGGTTTGCTTATAAGAAAAGTGTGGTGAATTAAAATGGAAATTAAAGCAACGATTTAGAAAGCTAGCACTCGATCTTGAATCACCATTGAAATAAAATAGAAGAAAATACTAGTTCTATTTCTCTTAAGAACACTGCTTTGACCGTGGAGGTTCCCGAATTCTAAACGCACCTCTGTCGAGGATGCATTCAACTGAGTTTAGGATGATCAATTAAACTTTCGCTCTAGAATCAAAACACCTAAAACTCGCTTTATTGTAGTGAACCCCTCTATTGGATTTGACTCCAATCTGGGAGATTCATGTCAACCTCTCTCGAGGGTTGCATGCAACTCTTTTTATCCTTGAATGATCAATTCGAATTATGAACCGCTCGGATAAATTAAATATGAGAATATGCATGAGAATTATATATCAAAGATATAATCTCACCAAACATAAATCAAGGATAAATCATAGGCATCTCCGAAGAAGAGAAAAATAAACTCTAATTTACTTCATTGCTTATATTATTCCTTGGATCATCTCGACCGAGTACTAATAAAAATTTAGCTACTCATTGAGATTAAGGAATTAATAGAAATAAAAGAGTGCATTATGAAAGAAGAAGAAAATAAGGGAATAAGAAGAACTATTTTATTAATTACAAAGAGAATTACAAACTAAGGAATTAAAAGTACAATTGCAAGAAGAAAGAGAAGTACAAGAGAACTTAAAATAAGAGAACAATACAAGAAAATAAGACTTTAGCTCCCAAAATTCGTACCCTTGTGTTGTAGAGGAGCTGGCTTTAAATATGCTGAAATTTGAGGTTACACGCCCTTGGTCACGCCCGTGACCAAGGGCGTGTAAGGGGCGTGATCAATGCTGGTGCAGAGAGGGCGCCTTCTGGCATCAATGCGGGCGTTACGTGCGCGTCACGCCCTAGGTCACGCCCGTGACCTAGGGCATGTAATCTTTAAAATGGCGCCTGGGGCAAGCTTTTGGTGGGAAGTGGTGCGGGATGAGTCACGCTCTTGTACTGTATGTCATGCGCTCGGTCATGCCCGTGACTGGGTGTGTGTAATTTTAATTGATGTGGTAGGATTATTCTGGTTGTAGGAGGTCCGTCGCGGCCATAATACTGGGTCACGTCCTTGGTCACGCCCGTGACCGGGGGCGTGTAATTTTAAATGACATGGCAGGCTTGTTCTGGCTGTAGGAGGCGTGTCGCGGCCGTAACACTGGGTCACAACCTTGTCACGCCTGTGACCTGGGGCGTGTAATTGGCGAATCTGCATGGAATGAGCTCGGGGCAGTGACAGCGGGTCTGGAACACATCTTAGGCTGTCACGCCCTTGGTCATGCCCGTGACCTTGGGCATGTACTTGCAAATTTTGCTCAAAGTGTCCAGAAAACTTAATTTTTTTAAATAAGTTTATGTTAGCTCATAGAATTGAAAAGGGGATCATTTAAACGAGAAAAGCCATATAAATTACATAATTTTATAATAAACTATAATAAAATAATACTAAAAGATGAGTATGTAAACTACTCATCAAATACCCCCATACTTGAGTTTTTGCTATTCCAGAGCAAAAGAATGAGAGATAAACGACAAGACATTGATATTATTTTTTAATTAAATAAAATTTTATTAGATCAAGAGTAAGTCAAAGATAAATTTTAGAATTTAAAGAATTAAGTCTCAAATTATGGTGTTAATTTAAAAAGAGAGACATGCTTAGCTAAAAGACTTTTCAAGATAACTATTTTGCAAACAAAATTGCAGAAATTATCATACAAAGTTAGATTGAAATTATAGAAGCTCTAACAAAAAAGAATCTTAAGGAGAAAACACCTACCAAAATATTGCTCTCTTAATAATTTTATTTAGAACTAGAACCAAAGAAATTGGCTAAGGATGAGTTTTAAATCAAACTGGCAAAATGAAGAGATACTAAAATAGAGGTGATGAATTTTATCCTCTCACCTAAATTGAATAAGAATTTGTATATGTTTAGGAAAATAATGAATTTTATCCTCTTATTTTCCATGCCATATAATCTTTTAAAAATTTCTCTTCAATGAAAAACTCAAAATGTATATGTTTAGAAGTAATGAATTTTATCCTTTTACTTCATCACATATAGTCTTTTAAATGCTTTCGGTTGCATATGTTTAGGGGATAATGAATTTTATCCTCTTATTCCCATGACATATGATCTTTTATTATATTTATTTTATTTGCTAACAAAGGGTGGGGGATAAAGAAATAATTCTAATTTTTCAATTAAACTATTTTGAGAGCAACTGTTTAGTAGAATGAAGTTCCCTAAGTTCATGAAAGTTGGAAGAGAATATAATAAAAATCCAAGGTTGTTTAGCTAATTTACTACAAAGTGGAGCATATTAAAATAAAAAAGAGAAGTAGTGCTAAATAAGATCTCAAATTGAATTAAAAACATAAGATGTTTCTTAAAACTAAATTACTTTAAATTTAAATCTAACAAATTCTGATAAAACAAAATATTTAGCTAGCTTAAAAAAGTAAAAATGCTTATATTTACTTCTCACAATAGATTTCTTGAGAATAGTAAAACACCAAGTAAGTTGTGAATATAGATATATATATATATATATTTATATATTTATATTCTTAGACTTCCCGAGGTCTACCCGGTGATGGGTTCGCAAGGTACTAGGAGGTGAGATGGGATGACAAGCCCAAACCTCCCTTTCCAAGAAATTAGATTTTTATAATATTAAAAAAAAATTGTTTCTTTTTTATGAATTAAAAAGAAAGACTAGCAAATTACACTACACCCCCATACTTAAAGTTAAACATTGTCCCCAATGTTTGAAACTAAGTATGAAGTATCATAAATTAAAAAAAATACCGTAAATGAAAGGGGGGAAAAGAGGGCTTCCCTAGTTTGTAGTTTGGGTTGCCGGGAAAAAAACCAGACCGTTGGCACCGATCACAATTACTCACAAAATTGGGAGCTTCTTTGAATAAGGTGGGCCAATAGAAGCCCGCCACTAGCACCTTCCTTGCGGTCCGGTTCGCTTGATAATGACCACCGGTTGGTCCTTCGTGGCAGTACCACAAAATTTGGATGCCTTCCTCGCCCGAAATACACCTTCTTACCACATGGTCCGCGCAGATACGAAATAAAAAGGGGTCCTCCCAAAAATAATTTTTCAAGTCCGAAAAGAATTTCTTCTTTTATTTACTTGAAAAATCTTTTGGTAGGACCCGAGCCACTAGATAGTTGGCAAAATGCGCATACCAAGGTGTTGAAACCAGGACTTGGTCTCTTGTGGTGTTCGGGCCCACAACAAGTTGAGGGGCAGCTAGCACTTACTGATTCCTCAGAAGGAACTGACCAGAGAATCAAAACTAGACATTGACCCTTCGTCTCAGTGAGGAGGTCCCACCATAAACTCGGAAGATCTTTGAGCGCTTCCCCTCCAATGCCAAAGCTGAGGTTGGGCACCTTGGAAATCCTGAGAGCTAAAACAAGATAACCTAGGGAGGAGGAAGCTCAGAGTACTGAGATTGGAATCCTCTCCAAAGGTGCCCTTCAAGGTCTATTTATAGTTTTTTGTCTATGGTTTGCTAATAGCGGGATTCCGCTTTACTCTTTTACTATATGCAGCCAAAAATGGTCTGCCAATAGCCAAACTCCGCTGTTCGTAGAGGCTAACTGCAGACCACCAAGGGTTTTCAGTTAAAATATCCATGGACCCTTACTGGGCGAGCCATCCACAAGAGACCCCTCTCGCGAAGTAAGAGGCCTGACTCGCTCGCCTCCCCGCGGGAAACTGATGAGGATTCAGCCCGCTCTCCTACCTGCGAGCAGCCGATGAGCACCCGGCTCACGAGCCTTCCTGCGAGCATCGGGCTCGCCCTCTTTCTTGCTTGTTGATACCTTAGCCTATGCTCACCTCTTGGCGAATACTGGGGTTGTACACAATCCCTTCCCTTCGCGAGGCTACCTTAGGCTCACGAAGAAACATCCAACCCCTGGTGTTCGCCAGACCATAATGACGTAGTGAGAATCTTTTGGTAGGCCCCATGCCTGATGCTATAAATATCATTCCCTTTGGCCGGTACATGAACTTTTTCTCCCTCTTCTCCCTTTTGCTGCCGATCGCCATACTCGCTAAGATGTCCAAAAGGGAGGAAATATTGGGCCACCTCAAAGCTTCGCAGGCGACACAAAATGCGAAAGCCAGCGAGCTCGGCCCATGGATTTGCCAGCAGCCCACTCCGCCCCCGCCTCAGACCAAAAGTCAAGGACCATTCGGCGGCCGTCCGGGGAGGATGAGTCATCACCACTGTCCCCTTCCCCCCGCCACGAGCTCGCCTCACAGGATCTACTGCAAGACTCAGCAATCCATCTTTTACTCGTCTAACTCTACTTTTTTACTCGCATACACTTTGTGAAGAAAATATCCTGGGCAGTCTCCCCCAGAGTCTCGCCTTGCATCCCCTGGGAGGGTCGACCTCCCTCCTCCCGATTTGGGGACCTATGGCCAGCGAGTCTCCTCCTCGCGTGCTGGTAAGTTGTTCGCCTCGCCAACTTTCATATTACAGCATGCTAAAAACGCATTCTTTTAATGCAGTGACCCCTCTCGCGACTCCGGAGAGGCAAACCACCTCTCCTGTGGGCTTTCCACCCCCACCTGAAATGACAATCATCACCCTGGGGTTTGGCGTCCTAGGCCAATGAATCCTAGGAGGGTTGCTGCTCTCCATACCCGGGGTTGCGGACAGTTCGGTGCACCACCCTGGCCTGGGGAATTCTATCACCCCCGCCTTCACCGAAGCCCTCAAGGTCCAGCGAAGCTCCTCTAGCCAGCGAGCCATACCGATCTTATCCTGCCAGGTCAAACAATCTCTTCTGAATGCCTCCTCCTTACACCCATTGCTGATTCCTTCTTCGCATGTGTTCCCCCGACCCGTCCTGCCGAGTCGGAGCATGGTGAGGAGGAGATGTCTCCACTGCCCTCGCCGGGCCAGGTCGCAGATTTCCTAGTGGACCCCAGCAACCCAGAGTAGATGAAGAGGCGGGTCACCGAGCTATTCCAGAAGTACGACCTTATGCTGCGAGAACTATATGTTTAGAACCGGGTGGACAGGGCAGCTTATGAAGAATGGTTTGCTGTGATGGAGGATGCGAACGCGCGGGTCTTTGCTGAGATGCACCAGGTCACTCGCAGCATGGTCACCTCACCCGTGGTGCACCTCATGCTGATCGAGGACCAAATAAGCCTGATGTAGCATGAAGTCCAGTCGGTTCACGAATACCACTACCCCAAAGTGCCCCCACGATCCGGGTTGCGAGGCCGTGGATGCTAGAAGTGGCTCAATTATTGAGTCATTTACTGCTTGTTGCTCACTCTTACTACCCTCCCTGTTTTGGGGGTTTTGAACAATCTATGAATATAATAAGGATAATTTTTTGCTCGCGAGTGAGCTTTCTATTTTTCTTTCAATTGTTTATGTTGCTATGCTCGCATGCTATTGACATTATGTTTTATATTTCTATCTCGCCTTACGCCTCGCGAGCTATTTCCTTGCCCTGATGAGCTTCACTTCTTTCTATGCATCTTAGCTCGCTTATGGTGAGTCAGAAGACATCGCCAGGACGCAAAGCCATCCGGAGCAGATAAGGTCCAAGAAGCCGAAACGTCACCGCGCGATCCAGCTATATATCCGCACCCCCTGACGCTTCGAATTCTTCCCGCCCTTTTTATTTCTAAATAACCGCCGGTTTTTTCTTTTCAACCACCGCATTAACTGTTCAAACCTCTCCCTCTCTTTCAAGCCTTCTCGCACTTCTCTTTGCGCACTCGCACCTCTTCCGGCTCGCTGCTCTTAATACCATGGTTGTTGAGGGAGAATCTGAGGGGCGAGCCAAGTGCGCTGGGACATACCGCGACCACACCTTCTTCTGCGCCTCACCGACGAGGAGTTCCTCACCACGGTGGACAAATACATTCCCTTGGGGTTTGTTGCGACCACACCTTCTTCTGCGCTTCACTTCATTTCTCACTCGCCTCACAAAGGGCGTGCTAATCTTTCTTTGGTGAATTTCTCAGGTACTCAAGTACTACGACATCTTGCCGAGCCAGCTGAAGCTGAACGCGATTGTCGTGGTGGTCGCATTTGCCAGCTACCTTCGTGAGGAGAAGATAGAGTTCAGCTTGCTCGTCTTCTAGAAGTTCTTCTCCTTCCGCGCATATAAGGATGGGACAACCCATTTCGTGAGCCAGCATATTACTATCTGCGAGACAGTTAACAAGAGCCACTATTGGCACCAGAAGTTTTTCCTTGTCAAGGGACCCTTCGGCAACATCCCTTTCTCCCCCCTCCAAAGAGACGACGTGACCTACCGCCCTTCCGTTTCGCTCAGTGGTGACGACGCGAAGTTCTTCCAGTATTTGGAAGGGAAGAACTTCGAGGTTGCCTACCTCCGGCGAAGGGTGGATTTGATTTCGCTGGTCTCATAAGGAGAAGGTTCTTCTCGCTCTCGCAAAACTCCACTTCACTTTTTCTTATTCTGAATGCTAACTCTTTTATTACCTTTGCAGGAGAGCGGGATCTTCCCTCCCCCCCTCCCCCCCCCCCCCCCCCGCATGCGAGAAGCGCAGTCCTCTCCTCTAGCTCTCTCGCCACCACGGCCGCCGATGCATGCCGAGAACCTCTCAGCTCGACTTTTGATAAGAAGCGGCCGCTGCCTGCGAGCCAGTACGGCGCAAAGCCCCCCCTACCCCCCCTCCCCCACAATGAAAAGGAACAAGAAGGTCCCCTCCAAAACCAAGGGGAAAGAGGTCGTCGACCTCAGCGATACGGAGGTTCCACTCCCCCTGCCCGCGAGTAAAGAGGCTGCCAAGGAGAGCAGCGAGATAGGGGACGCTTCCGGCGAGCCCATGCCGACGAGTCACAAGAAGTTCGGACTCGACGCGAGGCTTCCGGACGCGCTCGACGAGCCGCTGCTCATATGGGATCCTGATCACAATAGGATCTCACTCTCTTCACTCCTCCCCTCCTAGGTCGAGGGTGACAAGATCAGTGGTGAGGCGTTCTACCTTGTCTTTGGGCTGTACGACTGCGAGGACGCCACCGGCTTCAGCGCCCTAAGGTCCATGGTACTTGCCTACGAGGCGATGCGAGCCCAGTTCTGGGTCATGGATCTCACCCACATGGTGGGCCAGCGGTACCTGAAGTCAGACAGGATGCTAAGGACCTCCAGCGCGCGCTCCAAGAGTCCGCAGATGAGGTCGCGTGCCTCAAGGGGAAAGAGGCCTTATCAGATGGTCTTCTCGCTAGCCTCCAAGGCAGCATGGTGAGTGATTCACTCAGATTTTTCTACCTCGCTCACTACAAATTGTTTCACTTGACTTACGTTTTTCTTTTACAGGATGCAGAGACTGCGTGCCAACTCCTCTCGTGGAATGCCAACCTGGAAATGGAGAACACATTGCTGAAGGTGCAGGTCCGCTCGCTGACCAGAGCTGTGCTCCCCCCGTCCCCTCCACGAGCTGGGTTCTGCCAACAATCGCGAGATGAGAAGGTGGCGACCCGCAAGAATTCAATTGGCATCGCCAACCTTGTCTTCGACACCCTCAAAGGGGCAAGCCTGCTGGTTCTGTACGCGATGGAGTTCACTGTCGAGGATGTCATTCCTGATTTCTACACGCAGATTCTGGAGCCCGAAGATCGCGGGAGCGAGAAGGAGTTGTCCAGCGAACAACCCTGACTTTTTGTTTTTCAATGTATATTTTCATTTTGACTGGCGAGTTTGCCGTTACATTTAATGACCTCCTTTCAAGAAATGGAATGAAATATTTTCTCTTTATATTATTATTTTTGTCATGCTCGCATAAATGTCTTTACCATGCCCGCATTAAAAACATTTAATCATGCTCCCGCCAATGCACTTAGCCGCGCTCATATCCCTACGCTTAGCCATGTTCACATTCACACGCTTTTTACTTCGCAATGGTTACATGGTTTACCATATCATTTCTCGTTCATTTTGTCTCGCTACCCCACCTAATGCACAACCAATAAGGCATCCGTGTACTATCTCGCTTAGAAGCTTCATTAGATGAACCTGTTTTCCTTCGCACCTGTGTAGAACGCGGTTCTCCTAGCGCTTCTGGCTCGCCCCGTAGGGGCCCTTGCGAGTGGGGTAAATGTTACGCCGCCTCGCTCGCCCAACCCCTGCGCGCGACCAATGTTGCTTGTTAACTACCACGCCGATGGGCCTCCCTGACCCGCTGATTTTATGCATCGCATAGAAATTCTCCAAGTGCTTCCGCGAGCCAGCACCCGATCCGACGAGCCTTGCAACCACCATATTTTTCTGTCTAGCTGTTACCATTGGACTTAGGCATCTTCCCTCCGATGTTGCTTTTTTTCTTTCATGCGAGCGAGCCCCGGGGCTTACCCCGCCTAGGCCTTCTCTTGAGTGAATTTGCGAGCTGAGCCCATCAACATGGACAACTTACATGCCAGCCTCATTATGAGATCAACCTGTCCCACCGGCTAGTAAGAGCCCGACAGCGGGATCGTCCGGAGCAATCCATAATAAAATACTTGTCACCTTGCCTGCCTCTCCGCTAGATAGACCTGACCCACCGGCTAGTGAGAGCCCGACAGCGAGATTTTCCAGGGTAATCCAACACACAATACTTATCACCATGCCAGCCTCTCCATGAGATCGACCTGGCCCACCGACTAGTGAGATCCCGACAGCGGGATCGTCCGGGGGAATCCAGTACAAAATACTTATCACCTTGCCAGCCTCTCCGCGAGATTGACTAAACCCACCGGCTAGTGAGAGCCCGACAGCGGGATCGTCCAGGGCAATCCAACATAAAATACGTGTCACCTTGCCAGCATCTCCGTGAGATCGACCTGAACCACCATCTAGTGAGAGCCTGACATCGAGATCGTCCGGGGCAATCCAGCACAAAATACTTGTCACCTTGCCAGCCTTTCCGCGAGATCGACCTGACCCACCGGCTAGTGAGAGCTCGATAGCGGGATTGTCCGGGGAAATCCATCACAAAATACTTGTCACCTTGCCAGCCTCTTCGCGAGATCGACCTAACCCACCGGCTAGTGAAAGCTCGACAACGGGATCGTCCGGGGTAATCCAGCAAAAAATACCTGTCACCTTGCCAGCCTCTCCGCGAGATCGACCTAACCTACCGGCTAGTTAGAGCACGGCAGCGGGATCGTCTGGGGAAATCCAGTACAAAATACTTGAGGACTTGTGCCTAGAAGATACATTGAAAGCAACATATGGTGAGTCAAAGATGTAACCAATCTATTATAAAAGTTTTAAGGGTAGAATCATTTCAAGTCATCCCCGCTCCTGGCCAAGACAAGGCGCACCCCTTCCACATCTCGGAGGTGGTACCCTCCCGACCTGAGCACCTCATCTACAATATAAGGCCCTTCCAAGTTGGGATTGAGTTTTCTTATTGCGGCCCCTCTACCGGCCGCGCCAACCTTCTTTAGGACCAGATCTCCCTTTTCAAACTGCTTTACTCGGATGTGTTTTTCAAAGTACCGAGCCCTCCGCCGCTTGACTTCCTCCTGTCGGGCGGTGGCTAAGTCACGGAGCTCTTCCACCAGGTCCAAAGACAACCTTTGCTCTTCTCCATTTTCCACCAGCCATTCTTCATCCCCTTCTCCCGCGGTGACCACCTAGAGGGATTTCACCTCGAACTCTATTGGGATTATGACCTCGGACCTGTGAGAGAGCTTGAATGGAGTCTCTCCCATTGCCATGTTCGGAGTGGTCCCCAAGGCCCAGAGAACCGAGGGTAACTGCTCTTCCCAGTTCCCTCTGAGATTCTCGACCTTCTTCTTTAGCAAGTTCACAATTATCTTATTTGCCGCCTCCACTTGCCCATTGCTCCTTGGGTGGTGGACCGACGCAAATCAAAGATCTATGCTGAGTTGGGTGCAGAAGCTGACAAACTCACCACTGGCAAATTGCGGCCCATTATCCGACTTTATGGCTAGCGGGAGCCCATGCTTGCAAATTATCTCACCCCATATGAAATTTCTAACTACTTGGGATGTTACCTTGGTTAGCGCCTTCACCTCCAGGCACTTGGAGAAATAATCAATCATCAGCAATAAGAACTTTCTTTGGCCAATTTCATGGGGGAAAGGACCCACCAGGTCTAAACCCAATATTACAAAGGGCCAGGGACCTGTGATGGTTCGGAGTCTCTAGGCTGGCAAAAGCTGGAGAGGAGCAAATAGTTGACACTTTGAACACTTCCTTGCGAATTCTGCTGCATCATTGCTGAGGGTAGGCCAAGAGAAGCCTTGCCTCAGCTCTCTCCCCTCCAAGGTTCGGATCCCAGAGTGACTGCCACATTCTCCTGAGTGGATCTCCTCCAGGACCCTCGGGACCTCCTCCTTCGATACAAAACGGGCTAGGAGCCCCGAAAGTGTCTTTTGGCATAATCCTCCTGCATACAAAGAGTAATATGCAGACTTATACCTGAACCGCCACTTGTCCACATCCCCCTCGGGGAACTTCCCCGATGTCAGGAAGGTGATGAAAGGATCCATCCATGACGCATGCTAGTTTATCTCCATCAGTTCCCACTCCCCGATGGATGGTCAAAAGAGATCCGACACTGAACCCCCCGCCCTTGGACCAAACTTGGCCAGGAGGTCTGCCGCGGCGCTCTCCTCCATTACATGACGGATCGAGAAGGTCCGGAACTGCCCTATGAGCCCCTTGACCTTTTCCAAGTATCGCTGAAGAGTCGAATCCTTCACCTCGAATTCCCCTCTAACCTGACAAGGTACCACCATGGAGTCCTTCAAGACCTCCACATCTTGCACTCCCAACTCCCGGGCTAGGCGGAGCCCTGCTATCACGGCCTCATACTCGACCTGATTGTTTGTGAGGGGGAAGTGGATGCTGATCACCTACTCAATCCTTGTCCCTTGGGGGCTTACCAAAATCACTCTTCCCCCGAAGGAATGCTTCCCTGAGGCCCCATTAACCATCATTCTCCAGGCTACCAGGTTGTCTTGAGAAATATTTTGGTAGGACCCGGGCCACTAGATAGTTGGCAAAATCCGCGTACCAAGGTGTTGAAACCAGGACTTGGTCTCTTGTGGAGTTCGGGCCCTCAACAAGTTGAGGGGCAGCTAACACTTATTGATTCCTCGGAAGGAATAGACCAGAGACTCAAAACTAGACACAAACCCTTGGTTGGAGCAAGGAGGTCCCACCACACACCCGGAAGATCATTGAGCGCTTCCCCTCCCAAGCCAAAGCTGAGGTTGGGCACCTTGGAGAGCCTGAGAGCTAAACCAAGATAACCTAGGGAGGAGGAAGCTCAGAGTACTAAGATTGGAATCCTCTCCAAAGGTGCCCTTCAAGGTCTATTTATAGTTTTTGTCTATGGTCTCCTAATAGTGGGATTCCTCTATACTCTTTTACTATATGCAGCCCAAAATGGTCTGCCAACAGCAAAACTCTGATGTTCGTAGAGGCCAACTACAGACCACCAAGGGTTTTCAGGTAAAAACATCCCTGGACACTTACTGGGCGAGCCACCCACAAGAGACCCCTTTCGCGAACGGAGAGGCCTGACTCGCTCGCCTCCCCGCGGGAAACCGATGAGGATTCGGCCCGCTCGCCTACCTGCGAGCAGCCGGAGAGACCCCGACTCGCGAGCCTTCCTGCGAGCACTGGGCTAGCCCTCTTTCTTGCCTGTTCATACCTTAACCTCTGCTCACCTCTTGGCGAATACCGGGGTTGTACCCAAGGGGTGGAAGAAGTCGTTACCTTTTCGATGGCGAGGAGGCGCCCTTCAGGGAATTTATCATCAATTTCGACTTCCACTAGTGCTCCTGCAGCCGGATTCTCCAACCGTGAGAGGTGGTTGGCAGCCACATTCTCCGCTCCCCTTTTGTCCTGGATCTCCAAATCAAACTCTTGCTGTAGGAGGATCCACCTTAGCAGTCGAGGCTTTGCATCTCCTTTATTTAGTAAATACCGGAGAGCAGAGTGATCTGGAAAGACAATAACTTTTGAAAGCGTTATATATGATCGAAATTTATCAAAAGCAAAAATTATCGCCAAAAATTCTTTTTTCGTTGTTGTATAACTTGCTTGCGCGGATGTTAGCATTTTGCTTGCGTAATAAATTGGGTGAAAATATTTATTCACCCTTTCATCTAAAACTGCACCTATAGCAAAATCGCTAGCATTGCACATAATTTCGAGCGGAAGAGACCAATCCGGCGCAATTAGAATAGGCGAGTTGATAAGTTCATTTTTAATTTTAGTAAACGTCTTTAGACATTCTTCATCAAAATTAAAGGCGGTTTCTTTTCCTAATAATTGCGTTAGCGATTTTGTAATTTTAGAAAAATCTTTAATAAACCATCTATAGAAACCCGCATGTCCTACAAAACTCTTAATGGATTTAATATTAGTAGGAGGGGGGGAGAGCTTTTTTATGACCTCGATCTTGTCCCAATCGACCTCGATCCATTTACTTGAAACTTTATGTCCTAGGACAAATCGCTCTTGGACCATAAAGTGGCACTTCTCCCAGTTGAGTGCCAAATTTGTGTTTTCGCATCGTTGAAGAACACGATCAAGATTTTTCATACAATTAGTAAAGGAATCGCCAAAAATGGTAAAATCATCCATGAACACTTCCATGACGTCCTCTACTAGTTCATTAAAAATTGCCAACATACATCTTTGAAATATAGCCAGCGCATTGCAAAGACCAAACAACATTCTTCGATATGCAAAGGTGCCAAAGCGATAGGTGAAAGTGGTTTTCTCTTGGTCTTCGGGCGCAATTAGGATTTGGAAGTATCCCGAAATACCATTGAGAAAACAGTAGTGTGAGTGACCGGATAAGCATTCTAAGATTTGGTCAATAAAGGGCAACAGGAAGTGATCCTTGCGGGTAGCATCATTAAATTTCCTGTTGTCGATGCATACCCGCCAACCTGTAATAGTACAGGTCGTAATCAACTCATTATTTTCATTATTGATTACCGTTATTCCGCCCTTTTTATGCACGACTTGCACTAGACTAACTCAAATGTTATCAGAAATTGGATAAATAATCCCTGTTTCAAATAATTTTATAATTTCAGCTTTAATGACGTCCTTCATATTGGGATTAAGCGTCATTGAGGCTGGAGAGTGCTGCAAAATGAGGGATTTATTCCCTTAATGTCAAAATTTGCCATGCAATTGTGTGGCGGTGGTTATTTAAAACTTTTGTTAATTCGGAAATTTCCGAATCGTTAAGCGCAAAAGAAATAATTACGGGCAATTTTGAGTTATTTTCCAAAAAAAGATATTTTAAATGCTCCGGGAGTTGTTTTAGTTCTATGCTCAGCGACTCTTCATAAGAAGTTTTATTTTTTAAAATATTTAAATTTATTTATTCAAATTTAAGCTACCGAGTAATTTCTTTTAAACAAAATAAAGTTTCTAACTCTGGGTTTTCAAAAAGAGGAAAAATTAAATCAGCAAAGACGACAATTCTTCTAAATTTGACTCTAAGGTGAAGCAAGAATCGTCGTTAGAAAGCGCATTCCTCATTGATTTATTTACGAAAAAAGTAACTTCTTCATCCCCAACCCGAAGGAGAAGTTTTCTGTTACTTACATCAATAATTTCCCGAGCGGTGGCTAGAAAGGGTCGACCGAGTATGAGGGGTACCTCGGCGTCCTCTTCAATATCGAGGATGACAAAGTCTACCAGGAAGATAAACTTGTCAACCATCCCTAGCACATCCTCCACTGTTGGAACAACCCTATTACTGATTTGGGCTAGGATCACTATATGTTGACTAGGACTAAGTTGACCCCCATTATATAGTCTAAGGGTCAAGGTTTTAGTCTGTTAAGTTAGCTAGAACTTAAGGAAAAGCTAAGGTTCTGCGTTCGACGAAATGCTATCTGCGTTTGACGAAATGCATACTGCGTTTCATGAACGACATGCTCCAGTTCAACACATTTGTCCAGTCTCAGCGGTCAACGCATTTGCTAAGTCTCAGCCATCGACGCATTTGCTAAGTCTCAGCAGTCGACGAATTTGCTCAGTCTCAGCGGTCGAAGAATTGGCTCAGTCTCAGCGGTCGACGAATTTGCTCAGTCTCAGCGGTTGACGAATTTGCTCAGTCTCAGCGGTCAAAGAATTGGCTCAGTCTCAGCGGTCGACGAATTTTCCCGGTCTCAGCGGTCGACGAATTTGCCAAGTCTCAGCGGTCAATGAAATATCATCTCAGCTCGACTAATTCAATTGTTCCAGCCAGATTTAGCAGATTATTCTTCAGTTCGACGAACTCCAACTTAAATTCGACGAATTCCAGACTGCGTTCGACGAAACAGCAATAGAAGTTCAATTCGACGAAATCAACATTCCGTTCGACGATTTCTTCATTCAGATGGACAAAAGTTTCTCTTCAACATGTTTATTTCAGACAGATCAGTTTTATTCTATTCTCCGAACTCAGATCATCAACAACGGATCTATTCCTATCAGATAAGTCAATGATATTATATTTCCTTTTATTTTTTCGAGAAAGTAGTCGTTGACATATTTTGGAAAAGGACACTTTCATGGAAAAGGAAAAGAAATTATGTGTATCAGATTTGCAGTTACAAGAATTTCTCTTCTGAATATTTTATTCCTTAAATTAAAAGATTTGAATTTCAAATATGTTAGAGATTTCTTTAAGGAAAAAGAAAAAGGAGATGTAATATAGTATTACAGATAACAACAAAATAGAAAGAAAAAAAGAGGAAGAAACAGTCGAGAGGAAGAAGAAAAAGAGATACAGAAAGAAAAATACAGAGTTCATCTTCCTCAAGCAGCAGCTCTCTCAATCTCTGAGAACATCAACATTATTCTCTCAGTACTCTGATGCTAGTTCAATCTTCAAGAGCAACAAATAATATGAGGAATCTTGGTCTCTTAGATTCATCAGCTATCAAGGAAGATCAATATTCAAGAGAAAGCTCCATCTTCAACTGTTAACTATTTTCTATCAGACAGGGGGAGCTTTACATCAACACATTCCACTAGTCTTCTCTAAGATTATTGACAGAGAAGAACATCTTAACCCTCTTTATCCCATTCTGTACAGGGTTATAACTCCCTTCAAAAGTTAACCCCTTAGTGGCAGGCCACCTGAACAAAAACCTGTAGTTTGGTTTGAGCACCTGATCAAAAGCTCGGTGGTGTTTGGGCACCTAATCAAAAACCCATTGGTGATAGGGCACCTGATCAAAAACCTAGTGAAATCCTACCAAGGGTGGTAGAAGAGTAGACGTACCCAGGTTTATTGGTGAACTATTATAAAATCATTGTGTCCTCTGTGTTTGTGTGATTTTCTATATTGTACTGTGTGTTCTTATTTGTTTTTATAACTCACTCAGTACACACACACACACACATATATATATATTACTATTTTAATTCTGCTATAAAAATAAGAGAAAACATTTTAAATACTCTATTCACCCCCCTCTAGAGTGACTTTAAGATCTAACCTCCCTTTCCTTTGATATCAGAGATTACTTTCAACTGATATCAGAGCACTTTCAATTGGTATCAGAGGTAGGTTGATTCTTTACAGGCTAACAACTGAATCAAAAGATCAATTAGATCTTAATTTTCTTCTAGAGTTTTATTTTTATAAAAACTCATGGCACAGAACAAAGAATACTCAAGCACAAGACCTCCTATGTGCAATCTAAATAGCTTTGCATTATGGAAGGCAAGGATCATATTGTATATGAATTCTATTGACGAAGATATTTTCAATTGTATTTTGACAGGACCTCCTACTCCTACAACAACAACAAGTGCTGAAACAACAACAAACAATAATGTTATTCCACCTCCTGAGTGGACATAATCTCAAAAGAAGCAGAGAAGTGTTGATGCCAAAGCAATGAATATATTGGCACAGAAAATGTATGATGACATTTTTCAAAAGGTTGTGGAATGCACCTCAGCAAGGGAAATCTGGACCTCCCTCAACAACATGGTTGTAGGATCTGCAGATGAGAGAAAAGATAGAAGATCTCATCTCATCTCCCAGTATGAGAATTTCAAGAAGGGAGAAACTGAAAGTGTAGCAGATATGTACAATAGGCTCAGTTTCATAATCAATGAGCTGAAGACTTTGGACAAAGTGATCTCTATCACTGAAGTCAATGATAAGATCTAAATGTGCTTCCCTAGCACATGGGACTCTAGGATCTTGCCAATCAAGGAAGCCAGAAGCCTTAATGAGATATCTACTGAGACCTTGTTAGGCAAGCTCAAATCCTATGAGCAGCTTATCAAGTCCAGAGAAGCTGAACAATCCACTTCCTCACCAGCATCCAAGAAGGAAAAGAGCATTGCTTTCCAAGCAACTGAAGAGGAAGATAAAGCTCCAGGAGAAGTGGAGTTTATGAGTCCTCTAGTCAAGAGATTCTACAAGATGGCAAGAAAGGACTTCAGAAAGAAGGATTCTAGATCCAGAGAAAAGCCAAGGTATGACAAAACAAATACTAAAGAAATTATTTGTTTTGGTTGCAGGAAACCTGGACACATTCTACCTGAGTGTCCAGAGAACCAAAAGAAAGAAAAGAGAAAAGAGAAAGAAGAGAAAAGGCACTCCAGCAAGCCTTCCTCCCACAAACACAAACATAAAGGAAGAGGCTTTGTAGCTGAAACATGGAGTGAAATAGAATCAGAGTCTTCATCCAGCTCTTCTGAAGATGAAGAATAATCAAATAAAAAGGATCAATGCTTGATGGCTATTTATGACTCAAGCAGTGAGTCAGAACTTGCATGTTCATCCAGCTCTTCTGATGATGAAGATGATGTAGATGCAGATGAAATAAGTTTCTGCATGATGACTATCAATGCCTCAGGAAACAACTTTTATGAATCAGAATCTGAAACTGACAGTGATCAGGTAATATCTAACTTTGATTTTAATTCAATTGAATTCAAAGATGAATTCAAAACTCTTTGTTTAGATTTAATTAAATATGAGAAAGAGATAATCTCTCTCAGAAATTAGTTGGCTGAAATGAACCAACTAAGTGAAGATAATGTCAATCTTAAGAAAGATTTGGCTGCCTCCAGAGAACACATTGTTCTCATTGAGAACAAGTTGTCTGAAGCTAAGAAGTTTGAAGAATCCCTAAATGGGAGAAGTATCAAACTGATGGACATCACAAGCACAGTGAATGCCAGACTTAGTGGCAAACTGGGCTTGGGTGCATCATCAAGTGAGCCACATATGATTACGAAAAACATTCTTTCTACTCCAGTAAAATTCATTTCTACCAAGGGCAAAGAGGCAGTAGAAATAGATGAAAACATTTTAGGCAAGGATGCTCAGAATAAAAGAATTAAAAAGAATTCGTCGAACAGAGCTCAAAGAAATCAATTCATTTCGTCGAACAGAGATCGACGAACTCTGAAGACAGATTTCCAGTATATCTATACATCGAATGGCGCTCGACAAAAGTAGTCACTTCGTTGAACGACGATCGACGAATTCACCAAGATTCGTCGGACGAAAAAAATACTGAAAATCTAAAGAATTCTTATTCTCAACAAACTAAAAATCCTTTCACTGAGTGGATAATTCCTCCTAGGAGATATAATCCATAAGGCTACAAGGATCAGCCTGAGATGTCTTTCATTTCAGATTTTTGTGGAAAGACAAAAGGACCCAATGTAGTCCGGGGTCAAGAACAACTAGAATGTTTTCTGTTTTTGCAGGTACAGGGCTTTCCAAAAATAAAAGAACAATGGTACTTGGATAGTGGGTGCTCAAAGCATATGAGAGGAAACAAGGCCAACCTAAGAAACTATAAGGCAAGGCTTGGACCCAATGTTTTCTTTGGAGACTCCAACTGTGGACAAACCAAAGGTTATGGACAAATCAAAGTTGGAGCAGTCACCTTCAAAGAAATAGCTTATGTCAATGGTCTGAAGCACAATCTCATCAGCATAAGCTAGTTATGTGATGAATGTTATCAGGCAACTTTTATCCACTCCTTATGTCTTATTACCAATAATAAAAACATAAATGTATTATCTGGTATTAGACATGGAAATATTTATTTAGTCAATTATGACTCTGCCAATTCAGATATTTGTTTATTTAATTCTATAAGTAAAACAAATGAATTATGGCATAAAAGGCTAGGACATATTTGTTGGAGTTGGAGAACACTTCTGGACAGGGTTCGTTGAACGGCGTTCGACGAACGGAGAAGAGTTCGTCAAACTCTGCCTGTGCTTGAAGATCGGAGAAGGGTTCGTCGAACGGCGCTCGACGAACGGAGAAGGGTTTGTCGAACGGCGTTTGACGAACGGAGAAGGGTTCGTCGAACTTCATCTACGTTCGACGAACGAGTCCTTAAGGAGAAGCCGTCTCAACGGATGTTGTTGTACCGTCTAAGCGGTTATACATGCCGTCTCAGCGGATGGTGCTGGACCATCTCAGCGGATATACATGCCGTCTCAGTGGATGGTGTTGGACCGTCTCAGCGGATATACATCCTGTCTCAGCGGATGGTGCTGGACTGTCTCAGCGGATGTTGCTATGTCGTCTCAGCGGATGTTGTTGATCCGTCTCAGCAATTTTTGTTCTGAGTCCGGTTTGGCGCCCTATTTAAAGGGTGCGTAACCCTGGTTTAGGGTTAAGCCAAAAAGCCTATGGAGTGCAACAATGTCTTTTGTGCGGTGTTCTTGGCGGTGGCTCCTCTGTTCTTGTCGGAAGAGGGTTAAGTGAGGTAGGATCATTTTTGATCCTTGTAACCTTGTATGCTGTAATCCGTCTTGGTGAATAGGACAAAGTGAAGAGGAAGGGGATATGGGACGTAGCCCAGATTGGGGTGAACCTCTGAAAATCTGTGTGTCTTCTGTGATTTTCTGTGTTTTGTGGTTTTGTTTTTTTTTGTCAAATTTCTCGTCTCGGCACACCCTATTTTATTTACATTTGGTATCAGAGCCAGGTTCTTGATCCTCGAGATGGGTTCTGGCGGCGTGCAGATCGAGATCGAGAAGTTTAACTGAAGTCGATTCGATCTATGGAAGATGAAGATGGAGGATATGTTGATTGATAAGATCTATGGTCTGCGATCGAAGATGATCCTCCCGTTCCAAAGGTAGCAGAGAAGGATGCGAGCGCATCAAAGGGAAAATCTGCAGACGCGACTGCAGATGGTGCAGCGGAGGCGGCGGCCTGGACGAACACCGATCGGAAGGCTAAGGGTCTGATCCTGTTATTCCTTGCAGATTCAATCTTGACTAACGTCATGGAGGAGACTTCGGCACGAAGTCTGTGGCGTAAGTTGGAATCCCTCTACCAGAGCAAGTTCCTGGTAAACAAATTGCTCTTGAGGAAAAAGTGGTATAAACTTCGGATGCATCAGGGTGATTCATTTTCAGAGCACTTGACTCAATTCAACACCATTGTGAGTCAGTTAATCTCTATCGGTGAGAATATATCGGATGAGGATAGAGCCATCACCTTGTTGTGCTCACTGCCAAATTCATGGGACAATCTGATTGTCATGATTGGGGGGAGTGGAGAAAAGGATCTATCATATGATATTGTATGTGCAGCTCTTTTATCTGAGGAGACTAGGAGAGGAGGTTCTGTGGCGACAAGCAAAGGTGCTTTGAGTGTATCTAGATCCCGTCCTCAACGAAGGGAGAGCAAGCATGGTGGATATCGAGATAAGTCTCGAGGTAGATCCAAGAGCCAGGAGAGGGAGAAGAGTAAGAAGCCCGTTCGGTGCCGGAAGTGCAATGAGACTGGTCATGTTTAAGTCTTACTGTCCTAACAAGGCCGTTCAGAACAAGGAGACACCGACAACTTCTGGTACGAAGAAGGAGGGCGATGGCGGTGACATGTACATCACTGCTGCGTGCATTGCTCAGAGAGATTCTGATTTGTGGTATGTAGACACAGGAGCATCATACCATATGACCCCTCATAGGCACTAGTTCTGTGAGTATGAGAGGTTTGACGGTGGAGATGTCATGCTAGGAGATGATTCTGCTGTGCAGATCATTGGGCATGGCAAGGTGATGTTGAAGTTATCTAATGGGACCACAAGGTCTCTTCCAAATGTAATGCACGTTCCTGGATGGGCAGGAATTTAATCTCGGTGGGTTCCATGGCGGATGCAGGAGTGCACTTCAGTTGTGACAAACAAACTTGCAAGATGTCAAGGGTGGCAATGGTGATTGCCAGTGGAGTAAGACATGGAATACTGTATACTCTGCTTGCTGATACAGTGGTTCCAAGTGGGGCACTAATCTCTGAGAGCTAGGAGGTTGACCAGGAGGAGGTGTCCAGTCTGTGACATCATCGGCTTGGGCATATCAGTGAGAAGGGGATGTCGGCTATGGCATCTGGTCAGATGGTGGAATGGGTGCCAGAGTGCTCCACAAGCCTTGGGTTCTGTGAACATTGCCTGTTTGGAAAACAGACCAGGGTAAGCTTTCATGGGATGGGCACGAGGGCAACTGAAGTGCTGGAGCTGAAACACAGTGATGTGGTTGGGAAAACTCCAGCTCCATCTCTAGGCGGCACAAGGTATTATGTGCCTTTTACTGATGACCTCTCACGGTATTCCTGGATCTATTTTCTCAGGTCCAAGTCAGAAGTTCTGGACAGGTTTAAGGAGTTTAAGAACCTGGTGGAGAACCCATTGGAGAGAAAGGTGAAGGTCCTCCGTTCTGATAATGGAGGGGAGTACTGCTCTGATGCCTTTGAGCAGTACTGTACTGAGCAGGGGATTGCACGACAGAAGACCACATCGTATACTCCAGAGCAGAATGGAGTGTCGGAGAGACTGAACAGGACCTTGATGGATAAGGCCAGGTGCATGCTCAGTTGGGCAGGTTTGGGGATGGGGTTCTGGGCTGAAGCAGTGGCGACTACAAATTACCTGAAGAACAGGTCCCCTACATCTGCTGTGGAGGGATGTACTCCCTTTGAAGTCATCTTCAAGAGAAAGCCAAACTTGGCCTATGCTCGTGTGTTTGGGTGTGATGCATATGTTCACATTCTAAAGGAGAAGAGGGGGAAGCTTGATGTCAAGTCTGAGAAGTGCATTTTTGTGGGTTACAAAGATGGCATAAAAGGCTACAAGCTTTGGAACCCTGTGACTAGGACTGTATCATTCAGCAAGGATGTGGTGTTTCATGAAACCAGTCCTCAAGCAGTAACACAAGCTGAGAAGGCCAAAGAAGCAGAGAAAGGGATAGTGGTGGTGGAAGGAAGCTTTGAGAAAGGAGCTACTACTGTTGGGGCTGAATCTGATTCTGAATCAGATGATTTGGAGGTGGTGAGAAGTGATGATGAGTCATAAGATGAAGCTGAAGAAATTCCACTTCTGAGGAGATCGACAAGGCAAAGAAAGGTACCAGTGAGATATCCCCAATGTGCAGTGGTTGCATAGTGTTGCCTAAGTATGCTTGGTGAAGATCCAATCTCTGCGAGAGATGCTAGATCAAGGGTTGATTCAAATCAATGGGAGCTAGCCATGGTGGATGAAATGGAGTCTCTGAGGAAGAATCATACTTGGTGTCTGTGTAAGCTTCCAAAGGGGAGGAAGGCCATTGGAAGTAAATGGGTCTTCAAGCAGAAGGTGAAGGGTGATGGCACTATGGAGAAATACAAGGCAAGGTTGGTTGCAAAGGGATCCTCCCAGGTAGAAGGTGTTGAATATGATGAGATCTTCTCACCTGTAGCCAAGATGACGTCGATCAGATTGGTTCTCTCTATTACGGCAGCTAGCGCATGATCTAGAGATCGAGTAGATGGACGTGAAGACGACATTTCTTCACAGTGATCTGGAGGAGGAGATATACATGAGCACCCGGAAGGATTCGAAGCCAAGGGCAAGGAGGATCAGGTCTGCAGGTTGAAGAAGTCCTTGTATGGACTAAAGCAATCTCCGAGGATGTGGTACCAGAAATTAGACACCTACATGCTAGAGTTAGGTTTTGAAAGATCGAATTCGGAGCACTGTGTGTACATTCAGATAAAGGGGGAGCAGTTCATCTTCCTGACACTCTATGTAGATGATATGCTACTAGTGGGCAATTGTGTCAGGATGATCCAACATGTGAAGAAGCTGTTCTCAGCCAAATTCGAGATGAAGGATTTGGGGCCAGCAAGTGTCATCTTGGGAATACAGATTTCTAGGGATCGAAGCAAGAAGAAACTTTGTTTGGGGTAGCAGAGATACGTCGAGGAGATGTTGAAGAAGTTTAACATGATAGACTGCAAGCCAGTGGGAGCACCAATGGCAGTTGGGTGCAAGTTATCTGCAAAGTTGAACCCAAAGACACAAGATTAGGTCGAGGACATGACGAAGGTCCCTTATGCTTGTGCTGTGGGAAGCTTGATGTACGCCATGGTCTGCACTCGCCCTGACATTGCTCAAGCAGTGGGTGTGTTGAGCCGGTATATGGCTACACCAGTAAAGGAACACTGGAACACGGTGAAGCGTGTCTTCAGGTATCACCGAGGCACTTCAAATTACTCCCTATGTTTTGAAGGAGCTAGTGAAGGAGGAGTCCTGGACATGGTTGGACATGTGGACTCAGATTGGGGAGGTGATCTGGATAGCAGGAGATCCACCAGCGGATACGTGTTCACACTATTTGGAGGTGCTATCAACTGGATGAGTCAGAGGCAATGCGTGCTGGCTCTCTCGTCGACGGAGGCAGAGTAAATGGCTCTTACTCATGCGAGCAAGGAGGCCATATGGCTGCGGAGGCTATGTTTGGAGCTCGAGTTTGAGCAGGGGCAAGTGAAGCTGTGGTGTGACAGTCAAGGGGCTATTCAGCTTGCCAAGAATCCAGCCTTCCACGCACGAACCAAGCACATTGACATCCAGTACCATTTCATCCAGGAGAGGGTGGAGAAGAAGGTAGTTCAACTGGAGAAGGTTGACACAATGGAGAACAGCTCTGATTTTCTTACCAAGGCGGTTCCTGTTGCCAAATTTCAGTGGTGTGCAACGACCGTAGGGTTGAAGAAGAAGGTTGGAGGAGCAGCTCTCGTCAGGGGAAGATGTTCACCAAGTGGGAGAATGTTGGAGTTGGAGAACACTTCTGGATAGGGTTCATTGAACGACATTCAACAAACGGAGAAGAGTTCGTCGAACTCCGCTTGTGCTTGAAGATCGGAGAAGGGTTCGTCGAACGACGTTCGACGAACGGAGAAGGGTTTGTCGAACGGCGTTCGACGAATGGAGAAGGGTTTGTCAAACTCTGTCTGCGTTCGACGAATGAGTCCTTAAGGAGAAGCTGTCTCAGCGGATGTTGCTGTACCGTCTCAGCGGTTATACATGCCGTCTCAGCGGATGGTGCTGGACCGTCTCAGCGGATATACATGTCGTCTCAGCGGATGGTGCTGGACCATCTCAGTGGATATACATCCTGTCTCAGCAGATGGTGTTGGACCGTCTCAGCGGATGTTGCTGTGTCGTCTCAGCGGATGTTGCTGTGCGTAACCCTGGTTTAGGGTTAAGCCAAAAAGCCTAAGGAGTGCAACAGTGTCTTTTGCGCGGTGTTCTTGGCGGCGGCTCCTCTGTTCTTGTCGGAAGAGGGTTAAGTGAGGTAAGATCGTTTTTTATCCTTGTAACCTTGTATGCTGTAATCCGCCTTGGTGAATATGATAAAGAGAAGAGGAAGGGGATAGGGGACGTAGCCCGGATTGGGGTGAACCTCTGAAAACTCTGTGTGTCTTCTGTGATTTTCTGTGTTTTGTTGTTTCGTTTTTTCTGTTGAATTTCTCTAAAAACCCTATTTTCTTTACAATATTAACCTTAGAACTATATCTAAGCTTTCTAAGGACAATCATGTTAGAGGACAGCCTTCTAGTTCTTACAAGAAGGAAGGAATCTGCATGGCTTGTCAATTAGGTAAGCAAACCAAGAGTAGTTTTAAATTTTTATCCAAGAGTGCTTCACCTAGGATTTTGTACTTACTGCATTTGGACCTTTTTGGACCCATTGCAATACAAAGTCTAGGAGGGAAGCATTACTCTATAGTTATTGTAGATGCCTTCTCAAGATTCACTTGGGTGTTCTTTCTTAGGAACAAGTCTGACACATTCAGTGTTCTGACAGACTTTCTTAGGTCCATCAAGATTGAGTACTCTACTCTAGTTGCATTGATCAGAAGTGATCATGGCACTGAGTTTGAATCTCTTCTGATGAGAGAATTCTATGGAAAAGAAGGGATCAGGCAACGTTTCTCTGCTCCTAGAACTCCTCAACAAAATGGGATAGCTGAAAGGAAAAATAGAGCACTAATTGAATCAGCAAGTACATTGCTTGCTGATGCTCACTTGACAATCTCTTTTTGGGCAGAGGTAGTGAACACAACAAATTATGTATTGAACAGAAGCCCGATACATAAGCTTAAGGGTAAAACTCCCTATGAATTACTCAAGAATAAAAAGCCTAAGGTTAACTATTTTAAGATATTTGGATGTAAATGCTATATGCATAACATTGATAAGAAGTATCTCCGGAAATTTGAAGCAAAGTCTGTTGAAGGTATATTCCTTGGATATTCTCTTTCTAGTAAAGCATACAGAGTTTACAACAAATCTACTCTTAAGATAGAAGAGTCCATGCATATATCTTTTGATGAAACTAACATGTTAAATGAGGAGAGGAATACCACCTCTACCAAAGATACTTTGCAGGTACCAGCTCTATGTGAAGAGCTTAATGGATTGGATCTACAGAATAAAGATTCTCTACTTCCATCAAATGAAATAATTGAAGACAGTGAAGAAGAGGATAATCCAGATCTTGCTGATCATTCAAATCAGTGACAGCTGAACAAGTCCCTCAAGAAGAAACTATTGCAGAACCAACTCCAACTGTTGACCACATCAAAGTTAGAGATCATCCAATATCTCAAATCATTGGAGATATTTCAGCAGGTGTTCAAACAAGGCATCAACTACACCAAAATCAGATGCACACTTGTTTCCTATAATAAGTTGAACCTCAAACCATAAAAGATGCAGAACAAGATCCAAACTGGATTCTTGCAATGCAAGAGGAGCTCAACCAATTTGAAAGGAACAAGGTTTGGGATTTGGTTCCAAGACCAAAAGGCCATCTTGTTATTGGCACCAAGTGGGTCTTCAGGAACAAGCTAGATGATCAAGGCATCATAGTCAGAAATAAAGCAAGATTGGTAGCCCAAGGATATTCTCAGGAAGAAGGAATTGATTATGATCAAACCTTTGCTCCTGTTGGTAGACTTGAAGCTATAAGGATATTCCTTGCTTTTGCTGCCTTCAAGAAGTTCAAAGTCTATCAGATGGATGTGAAGAGTGCATTTTTGAATGGAGACATCAAAAAAGGAGTCTATGTGGAGCAACCACCAGGTTTCATCTCTCCAACCCACTCTTCTTATGTATTTAAGCTTAATAAAACTCTCTATGGTCTCAAACAGGCTCCCAGAGCATGGTATGAGACCTTAGCTAATTTTACTTTTGGAGAACAAATTTTGTAGAGGCATTGTTGATAAAACCCTATTTTTCAGGATACATAAAAATCAAACATTACTAGTTCAAATTTATGTAAATGATATTATTTTTGGCTCTACTGATTCAAATCTATGCAAAAGTTTTCTAACATAATGCAATCTAAATTTGAAATGAGTAGTATGGGTGAGTTATCTTACTTCCTTGGTCTTCAAGTGAAGCAAACTCCAAATGGCATATTCATATCACAATCCAAGTATGCTAAGGAATTAGTGAAAAGGTTTGGTATGTCTGATGCTTCCACCATGAAAACACCCATGCCCTTAAATGCTGTTGTTGACACTGATGAATCAGGGAAACCTGTTGATCATAATGTATATAAAGTAATTGTTAGCTCATTACTTTATCTAACAGCTAGTAGGCCTGACATAATGTTTGCTACATGTATTTGTGCTAGGTTCCAAGTTAACCCCAAAGAATCTCACCTAATTTTATTAAAAAGAATTTTGAGATATATAAAGGGTTGTCCAAATCTAGGACTCTGGTATCCAACTGCATCAGAATTTGAATTAACTGGATTCTCATATTCTGATTATGCTGGATGCAGAGTAGACAGGAAAAGCACATCAGGAACTTGTCAGTTTCTTGGTGTTAGGATTGTGTCTTGGTTTTGTAAGAAACAAACATCTGTGTCTACAACAATAGCTGAAGCAGAATATATTGCTGCAGGCAGTTGCTGCTCGCAAATATTGTGGATACAAAATCAACTTCAAGATTATGGTATCAATTTAAATAATTCAATTATATTTTGTGACAATACTAGTGCAAAGGGCTGATATTTTCACCAAACCCTTGGATGAAAAGAAACATATCTTCCTTATAAATCAGCTAGGAATGATAGATGGAGATTCAATCAACTAAATTTTTTTTAAAATTTCTACTTATCCCATCTTTTCATCGAACTGAGATTGACGAAATCTAGTCGTTCGTCGAACGGAGATCGACAAAGTCATCTAGATCATCAAACTGAGATCGACGAAAATTTATTTTTCGTCGAACCCAGTTTTGATGAAGCCTTTGTTTCTGATCTTTCTTTATTATCAAATCTTTTATTTCATTTTAATTGTATGCCTACAGAATTGCTTCTCTTTCCAGTTCCTTTGCACTTGATCTCTATTTTTTTTTTGCAGGAACAATGGCAATATTTCTTCAAAATAATTGCATCCTTCCCTACCTCCTATTCAACTGTCCCTTCTTCTAGGGGCCTAGCTCCAGGTCTTCCTGAAACTAGGCAGGGGGAGAAGTTTCATGAAGAAGCTCCTTTTGACAGGGGGAGATGTTTTGAAGAATCTCCTTTTTATTAGGGGGGAGATGCTCCTTTTTGTTAAGGGGAAATGCTTTCCTTTTTTACAGGGGGAGATGTTTTATGAAGATGCTTAAGTTTCAAGGGGAGATGCTGTATGAAAAAGAAAAATCAGTTCTCGATGAAGAAGATCACAGCAGTTTTGATTCAGAAATTCAGTTATGACAGATTCAAATGCAGATTGGTAGCAAAGCAGATTCAGTTATTGCTACAGTTCAGATCAACAAAAGCTAAAGCTGAAAAATGCAGATTCAAATTATAAAGCTTTTCAGTTCCAGTTCCAGTTCAAGTTCTAGTTCAAGTTGATTTGGTGAAGTCACCTCCAACTTAAGTTCTAAAAATTTTCAAATTTTTCAGAAAGCAAGATTCAGTTCAGATAAACAAGTTCAGAAAGTGATAGTGCTAAATCTAGTTAGTTTAATTTGGTTATTTTTAGGTTATCTACTCTTAATTTTTTGCTTATTATTGTTTCTCTAAATGCAATTTTTGGTCATTTTACTATTTTTAGTGCTAACTTAAGTTTTCTGAAATTTTAAGTCAAAAATGCATATTTTCCTAGGTCACGCCCGTGACCTGGGGATCACGCCTGTGACCTAGGATGTGTAAGTTGCTTTTAACAGTTAAGTTGATGCCGCCATAATTCAGAAATTTTGGTCAGACACGCCCAAAGTTACACGGGCGTGCTTCCAGTCACGCCCGTGATTGCCACGTCAGCCAGCCGCCAGCGCCCATGATCGCGTGCCAGCGCCCATGCCTAGCTTGACCACTGAATTGGTCACGCCCCAAGGTCACGGGCGTGACCTAAGGCGTGACCCATCAAATCGCGTCAGAATCGAGCGCCGAACCTGATCCAAGCCGCAGAATTGATTAAACAAGTCACGCCCCCAGGTCACGAGCGTGACCTAGGGCGTGACCGAGGCAGAGAAATTTCTATAAATTGGGATGACCTCCAAGCTTTCCCCACAGAGTTTTTGCAGAGAGAAAGCGTGCTACTGCTTTATTTTCAGTGATTTTCATGTTATTTTTGTATTCTCTTTCTCTCTCTTATTTCAATGCACTTCTTTTTCTAGTTTTCTAATTAATGTTGTAATGCCCTTGTAACTTCCTTTCATAATGTATTGTTAATGCTTAGTAGGCTTTCCATGCAAATGTATCCTCAGTTGAACTCTATTTTAATAAAAATCGTATGTTTTTGTTCTCTTAATATCTTCCTCATTTCTCTCTCCTACCCCTCCAACATGAGTAACTAAATCCTCATAGTACTTGATCTTGATGATCTGAGGATGAGTTGATTCAGTTATGATCCTTTAGCTCTCTTTTACTTTCTAAAGTCTTGGGCCTTAGATTTACGCTTAATCAAAATTAGTGGAGCTATAATATCGATATATAGTCCCCACCTTTGCTTTCATTCTTGGCTAGCCGAGAGGCCGATAGTCTGAAGTGAGTGCTTAAGAGTAAAGAGAGTTGCATGCATTTCTCGAGAGAGAATGATGTAAATCTCCTGGATTTGAGTCAAATCCAATAACGGGGTTCACCACTTAAAGCGAGTTTTAGGTATTCGAATACGGGACGAGAGTTCGGTCGGATTTTCCTAAACTCAGTTGGGCATATCTTCGAGAGAAGCATGTTCAAACTATAGGAACCCCCCGATAAAGCTACCCTTACTTTATTAAGTTTTAAGTTTGCAAGTTGAATTTTGATCAACTTAAGCCGAAGTAAGTCAAGATCGAGTGCTATTTCTTAATCATCGTTTAGCCGTACTTTTATCTAGCTTTTATTTCAAGTTAGCAAACAAAACCTTCCAAAAAATTATTAAGATAATATAATAGTAATTCGTTTGAGTATACGTAATCAATGGTTCCCGGATTTTAATACGACACTTGTGTTCATATACAACAGTTTGATATGTATACTTGCCTTCTCAGATTGCTAGTTCGGATTTTATTTCGTGCAAGCGGAATTTTAATCATCAAGTTTTTTGCGTCGTTGCCGGGGACTTCCTTTTTGTTGATTTTTTGAAAGAACGAATCTATTACTTTTATCACCTCTTTTTCTCTCCTCTTTCTTCAAAAAAATTAATTCAAAAAAAAAAGAGACCTTTTCTTTTTCGTATTTCTCAATCTTATTTTCCCTTCTCTCTTTCTAGTTTATGACCCAAGCAAATCCGTCAGAACTTGTAGACTTGGACCAAGAACTTGAGCGTACTCTTCGGAGAAAATCGCAAGTTCAAGATCCTACATTCCAAGAACTGGCTGAGGATTCGGAGTCGGTTGTTAATATGGGCAAACCTAACCAAAATGAAGTCCCCAACATGGTTGCGGCCCCTGAATGGACTATGTCCCATTATGCAAGGCCTAACCTGGAAGGGACGGAAACTAGTATAGTCCGCCCTGCCGTAGCTAATAATATTTTCACACTAAAGCCCAGCATAAATCACATGGTGCAGCAATACGTGCAGTTCGACGGATTACAAGATGAAGATCCGAACGCACATATTGCTAGCTTCCTTGAAATCTGTGACACCTTCAAAATAAATGGTCTTACGGATGATGCAATTAGGCTAATACTCTTCCCATTTTCTTTAAGAATAAAGTCTAAGCAGTGGTTGACGACTCTACCTAGAGTTTCTATCACCACTTGGGCCCAGTTAACTGAAAAATTTCTAACTAAGTAGTTTCCACCTTCGAAAACTGCTAAGCTTAGAAATGATATTTATTCTTTTTGCCAAATAGATTCTGAAATGCTATATGATACCTGGGAAAGGTATAAAGAATTCTTAAGACATTGCCCTCATCACGCTCTGCTTATATGGTTACAAGTGCAGACGTTTTATAACTGGCTAAATCAACATACTAAGTAAATGATAGACGCCGCTTCAGGTGGTACCTTAAATAACAAAACCCTGGAAGCCGCTCTTGAGCTATTTGAGGATATGACCATGAACACCTATCATTGGAATGTGCCAAGATCCCGCCCAAACAAACCTGCAGGTATGTACGAGGTGGATAATGTCTCCCAGCTGGCACTACAAGTGGAAATGCTTAGCAAAAAGATATCGGAAATGAATGCTCCTTCTGCACCTCAGGTTTGGGAATTTGCAAAAGCCGACTCCGAACAAGCTGATTACGTAGGCAATAGAAATGCTTATAATAATTATTCTGCTGCTTCTAATTTTCATGCACCTGGTTTTCAATTACCGAATAATTATAATCCTGCGATGCGTAATCACCCGAACTTTTCTTGGAGTAATCCTGCAAACACAACTCGCCCGCCTCTACAAAATGAATTTACACCACCTCCACAACCTGTTAACTTTCAAAAACCTCCATCTTTGGAGGAGATGTTTTCAAAATATATAAGTACAAACGAAGCAACTGTCCGGAACTTAGCCGGATCCGTTAAAAATCTAGAAAACCAAATCGGGCAGCTCGCCAAAATAATATCCGAGCGACCACCCGGGACTCTTCTCGCAAACACCGAGCCCAACCCGAGAGAGCAAGCAAAAGCTGTAACTCTTTGGAGTGGGAAGCAAATATCCGGTCCGGTTAGCGAAGAGCTCGAGGCAATATCCGCCCCTATTTTAAAAACAACACTCACTCAAATAGATTTTATCACTCCACCTCCTATTTTCAAAAACAACCCCACCCCGCCTAATCCTTCTCAACTCAACAATGAAAAATTAGATGATCAATATCATCGCTTCCTGGAAATGTTTAAGCAAATACACATCAATTTGCCCTTCCATGGAAGCGATATCACAAATGCCCAAGTACGCTAAGTACTTGAAGGATCTTCTAACTAATAAGAAAAATCTAGAAAATCTATCGCACATAACTTTAAAGGCTGAGTGTTCCGCCGTCCTAACAAATAAATTATCGAAAAAGGCTAACGATCCGGGTAGCTTTTCTATCCCGTGCCTCTTTGGTGATTTATTTGTAAAGAACGCGTTGGCCGACTTAGGTGCGAGCATCAACTTGATGCCATTCTCCTTGTTTAAGAAGTTAGGAGTGGCACCCTTAGCCCCACATGTCTGAGTATACAACTAGCAGATAGGACGATAAAATATCCACTGGGAATTGTGGAGGACGTGCTCGTAAAGGTAGACAAATTCATCTTCCCGGTGGATTTTGTCATTTTGGACATTGAAGAGGATGTCAAGGTTCCCCTAATCCTTGGCCGCCCCTTCCTTGCAACCTCCCATGCTATCATCGATGTGAGTAATGGTAAGATCTTCCTCCGAGTTGGAGATGATGAAGTGACCTTCTCCATAACACCCTCTATGAAAAATACCCTAGAAAATGACGATTCGTGTTTTTTCTTAGATGTGTTAAGAGAAGACCCTTCTTTTTGTATTTCTGAAAATTCTTCTTCTTTTTGTTCATCTTCAAGCACCTCAACTGAAATATTACATGAAATGGAAATGGCCATTGCTCCCACCCCCTCAAATTTTCAAAATAAATCAAAATTTTTTGAAGAGATCACTTTTGAAAAAGAAAAATCTTTCAAATCTTCGTACGAGGAACCTCCCACATTAGAACTTACAGAACTACCCAATCATTTAAGATATGAGTTTTTAGAAAAAGTCTCTAAGTTGCCAGTAATAGTGTCGGCCCATCTAAGTGAATCTGAAAATGCCAAATTGCTAAAAGTTTTACAAAAGCACCGCCAAGCAATTGCTTGGCAGATTTCTGATATTAAAGGCATAAGTCTGTCTTTCTGCACACACAAAATTCTAATGGAAGATAATTCACATAATTCTATTCAACCTCAACACCGATTAAACCCAAACATGAAAGACGTAGTAAAGGGTGAGGTCGTGAAAATATTAGACGCAGGAATTATCTATCCAATTTCAGATAGCAAATGGGTGAGCCCCGTCCAAGTAGTTCCTAAAAAGGGAGGGATCACAGTAGTGTTAAACGACAATAATGACTTAATCCCAACACGGACGGTGACTGGGTGGCGTATGTGTATTGATTATCGCAAATTAAACGACGCCACCCGCAAGGACCATTTCCCCTTGCCATTCATCGATCAAATCTTAGAACGATTATCCGGCCAAAGTTTTTATTGTTTCCTCGATGGTCTCTCGGGCTACTTCCAAATTCCCATCTCGCCCGAGGACCAGGAGAAAACGACGTTTACTTGTCCTTTCGACACCTTCACCTATCGAAGAATGACGATTGGCTTATGTAATGCGCCGGCAACATTTCAACAGTATATGTTGGCCATTTTTGACAAGTACGTAGAAAGTATTATGGTGGTCTTTATGGACGACTTCTCCGTGTTTGGTGATTCCTTCGATTTTTGTTTACAGAATTTAGAAAAAGTGTTAGAACGATGTGACGAGACCAATCTCGCCCTGAACTGAGAAAAATGCCATTTCATGGTGCGGGAGGGATTGGTTATAGGACATAAGATATCATCAAGAGGAATTGAGGTCGATGAAGCAAAAATAGAAGTGATCGAAAAACTGCCACCGCCAACCAACGTTAAGGCCATAAGAAGCTTTCTAGGACATGCCGGTTTTTACCGGCGATTTATAAAATATTTTTTGAAAATTACCAAACCCCTCACTCATCTTTTAGAAAAAGACACTCCATTTATTTTTGATGATACCTGCTTATCTGCTTTTCAATTAATCAAAAATAAGCTAATAAATGCGCCAATTATGATAGCTCCATTCTGGGACCTTCCATTCGAAATCATGTGCGATGCAAGTAGCTTTGCAGTGGGAGCCGTTTTAGGACAATGTATATCTAAGAACGTCCACCCTATTTTCTACGCAAGTAAAACGATTACATCCACACAAGAGAACTATACCACAACAGAGAAAGAATTATTAGCAGTTATTTTTGCGTTCGACAAATTTCGATCTTATATTACGCTTTCAAAAATTATCATTTTTACGGACCACTCGGTGCTCAAATATTTACTTTCTAAACTGGATGCCAAACCATGCTTACTTCGCTGGATCTTACTCCTCCAGGAGTTTGACTTGGAAATCCGAGATAAAAAGGGAGCTGAAAATTTGGCCGCGGAACATCTTTCACGATTAGATATCCCGTTTATTGAAAATTTAAATGAACAAAATTTTAATGATTATTTTCCCGACGAGAAGTTATTTTCAGTCAACATTACTCCTTCTCCTTAGTTTGCAAACTTCACCAACTACTTAGTAGCTCGAGTCCTCCCAAAAGAATTCTCTTATCAGCAAAAGAAGAAATTTTTTTCTGACCTGAAGAGTTATTTTTGGGAGGACCCATATTTGTTTCGAGTTTGTGCAGACCAAGTAGTAAGGAGATGTGTTTCTTTTGAAGAAGTGATGAGTCCCAATTATATACACATATATGGACTCATCTGGGCAGTTTATCTAGTCATTCCACTACACTTTAGCCTTGTTTTAGCTCATATTTGTCATTCTATGCTAGGTGCACTTCTTGGCCTAATTTGGTGTGTTTTATGTTTATTCTCTTTTGATAGCCTTATCGTATTGTTGAGTGTCACTTTCAGTGGCCTGATTAGCATTTCTGTAGGAACAGGAGTCGTGCAGGTGTTCCCGGTACAATTCTGTACAGGAAAACTGCGCACGATCACTGGTTCTATTGCGCACGACCACTGGTCGTGCGCCACTGATCGTGAGCACTCAACCCCCAAAATTTGAGTTCTGTCTTGACCAAACGCACGACCACTTACGATAGTGCGCACGACCACTGGTCGTGCGCCACTGGTCGTGCGCCACTGGTCGTGCGAATATTATATTTTATAAATTTCTTACATTGCAGGCTCCGCCCAGGCAGTCGCACGATCACAGGATTCTAGTGCGCACGACCACTGGTCGTGCGCCACCGATCGTGCACACTGTTTATTCCAGCACCTATAAATTGACCTGCTCGCGAATTAGGTCGGGATCGCTCATTTCCAACTCCGCCAGTCCGTCGTTTTCGCCCTTCTCGCTGGTTCTCCGCCCCCTAGGCCTCCTCCATCATCCTTGAGCTCCAAGGAGAGGTTTCTAGCCCAAAGATCGCCAACATCAATCAAGGAGATCGTGTATCGGAGGAGACCAGATCGTGACACGAAGAAGACGGGTCCATTGGAAGGTAATGACAGCCTTCTCTACCCCGAACGCAGTTGAAGACCGAGCTTGGACGCGGATTGACAACCCGGCGATTCCAATCGTGAATCTTCTGCAAGGCTTCGAATGTGGTCGACTCCCTTACTCTCTTTTTCCTTCTTTATGTTGATGATTGTTTAGGTTAGATTCTTCTATATTTTGATGATGTGCACAATAAATCCTGTAATGTAATGTCTATTTCATTTATTTGAGATTATATTATTCATATGTGTTTATGAGGTGTGCCCCCATCTAATTTCCATTCCACCATTGTGTTCGGTGCTGCACTAGCAATTGCTAGTGGCGTGCTTGTCGAAGAGGTGCTTACGACCCTCACTCCATTTGCCTACTCGTCCATCCGCCTAGCGAAGCGTAGCATAGCGGCCCGTGTAATCCACTCGCCCTACGAAGCAGCGCGCTCAAGGCCTGCATAGTTCGATTCTGTTTGCCTACTCGTCCATCCGCCCTTATGACGTAGCGCGCTCAAGGCCTGCCTAGTCTCCATTCCGCCAAGCGAAGCATTGCATAGCGGCATTGCATAGGAGTAGTTGTAGTTGTTTTCTTTTATTTTCCAAAATCCAAATCAACTCTCCCGCAATCCATTCGACTCAAGGTCTTCGATCTCAAGTCCTTCCTCGAACGTTAACTCCACCTTACTGTGTTCCTTGAGAGACCAACACTTGGGGATCTTTCCCAACATTTATTACTTGACAGCGACCGGTGCACTTGCCGAACATCGCATAAAGTTTTTGGCGCCGTTGCCGGGGAACACAGTCGTGTGAGTTATCTGGAGAGGGAGAACCTGAGGGAGAAGCCCTTCCATTTGTAAATCGCATTCCTTTGTTGTATTTCCTCGTATTCTGTTTCCTGTTTTTAATTAGGTTGCGTTAGTAATTTTTGTTAGGTGTGGTATTTCGCACAATAGTGTTTTTTTTAATCGTTTTATCTTCGCACTATGTGGGCACATCTTAATATCCGTTGCCGTTGTTGTAGAGCTACCTCCCACTCTAGTGATGAATGCCCTATGGAGAATGGTGGGCATAATTCTTCTCGCCCAGCATATAGAGCACCGACTTCGCCTGGTACTCCATATGGTGCGCGTAAGTCATATGGCTACTCTGCTGAGCCTTTACCGTCTTACTTCTTTTCGGCTTCAGCACCCGCTGTGCCAAAGAAGCCCGCTAGGCAGTGCCGGTTTTGTCAGAGCACTGATCATGTCTTGAAGGACTGTGCCGAGTATTTTCGCCAATTGGACGAGGATGACGAGCCGGATATCCGGATCGTCCCGAATCCTAACTCTGGCGGCACACCTTCAACATCCGGTTATGTGTCTTTGCCACCTTTACATCTTGAAGGGTATGGCATTGACACAGTCACCAGATGTGTGGCTGATCTGGGCACCGACATTGCTGAGCCTATTCTCCCGGTGCATCCACCACCCCTAGTGGATTCGATTCTTTGTGAGGAATCGGTGCTCGACTTTTATCCGAGCACTATTCTTCCCCCTGTTGTGCATACTACATTCATCTCTGATGACATTGTCAATGATGTGTCACAAGAGGAGGCGGTTGATCTTTGTATTGTGCCTACTCCTATGGAGGAGGACAACCTTCTAGGTGAAGAGGAATTTTCCTCAGCACCGGTGGAGGAAGTCCAAATCATAGGCATGGCCACTGTTGATCCCGCCGAACCTTGTAGCATTGATGACAATGCAAACATTATTTTACTTATCCAACCTGATGGGAGTGAGACCGGGACCACTCCCCCAATTTTTGATTATTTATGTTCTTCGTCTTGTTTATTTCTCGATCCCCCCTCTTCATCCGAGTCTGTGCAGGTTGAGTCTTCACAGGTACCCCAGGAGGATTTGGTGCATATTGCCCAAGTCAATGATGAGAGCATCCTCTTATGTGAGGAGGTTGAGTCCCCCTCCGTAGAGGAAGCTCCACTCATTGCCTTTTCCTCCTGCCACCTCCTTGTTGACGACACCTTGCTAGGCAAGGATGTGTTTGGTGAGTTGAGTGAGGATATCTCCTCCTCTTCTTGCTTTCTGTTTCCTCTACCTGCGTTATGTTGGCATTATTATTTGGGTAGAGGAGTAACTGTTCTGTCGCCGTATCGGTACCCGCTACCGACACGCGTATTAGAATAGTTACCTATTCATTTCCTTTTTCATACGCCCATTAGCTAGAACCTTTAGTTTTTGAATAAGTCGTGCTGGGATGACAATAACCCCAGTAGTTATCTTTCTTTCCTACATTTTTATTTCATTTAATCATGTTTAGTTAGTAGTATTTTTTCAGTTTTCTATTTTCTTTTGTTTCTGCAGAGCTGACCCCTGCAGGTATCTTTTCTGGATGGCGGATGCTGCGGCTCATTTTAGCTTCCACGCCAATCTTCTGGTGTGCTCATTTCTGAGCACTGGGTACTCACTTTCCCTAGCATTATTCTGAATTTCATAGCTATATTTTGCGCATTTTGTTTAGTTTAAGTCTGGGGGAGAGTAGTTCCGTTTACCCGCTCACGTGCACCATTGCACAGCATACTAGGAGGTGTTATTTACTTTTGTTTTGTTCAGTTTCTTTGCACACCACAGCACCCACATGAGCGCGCACTTAGCTGTTGGCACGTCTTGAGCCGAACTCATTTCTTTTCGTGTGATTTGGAAAATCACTGTGCTGGCTTAGGATTATGAGGCGGAGTAAAATGTTGACCCCTGTAGTGCTCCTCGTCGAGTGCTCATGTCTCGCTTAGAAATTCGTGTAGATTCAATTTCTTTTTAGGCTCTTAGATTATGTTTTTCTATTAGCGTAGATATTGTTTACCTTACTCAAAAAGTGGTGAATCCGGTGTGAATCAGACGGTAGCATAGGAATGTGTGTAGGCGTTTGTTAGCCTTGTATTGCCCGAGTCGGGAGGAAGGATTATCTTTCTCGGTGGCTAGAACTTGCCCCAAGCGATTCTTGAAGCATGGGTATACGGTTAGTCATTTGTGTGAATGTGATGTAGGCCATCATTTTGGCCCGGTTGAGCCTTTTTACCCATTCCTATCGCTTTATCCTCGCTAGCCCAGTTGTGCCTACCCGTTCTTTGATTCAACCCCACTTTTATTTCACCAAAGCCCAAAAGCCAATCCTAGTCGCACACCCAAATTTGAGCTCTAGTATATTACTTTCATGATTGGGTTGTTGATGTAGTGATATGTTTGTGAAAATGCGGATATGCATCATTGTTTAAATTGCTGAAAATATGTGAAAAGAAAAAGAAAATAAGAAAAAGAAGAGAAGTGAGAAGAAAAGAAGAAGATATGAGCTTTATGGAAAAAATCTGTGTATAAATGTATGTTTGGGAGTAGGCGGTGCACACACCCATGTAGTCAAATCCAAGTCTGGGGGTGTGGTGTACCCGCGTATATGTGTGGTGAATGAGGAGAATTTCTGCACTAGCTCATTTGGGTTTAGTGTTTGAGCCATCGTCTTTATCATTGTACACCTCACCTAAACCCAAGCCCCACTTAAAACCTAAAGTCCTATTGATTCACGCATTTGAGTCAAACCAGTGTCGTGGAGAGAGTGCGAACGGGCAAGCTTATGGTCACCAACATTGATGGATTTCAATGGAGTTGTCTCGAGCCCCGATCTTTGGCAATGCTTGTTTTAGCGTTAAGTTTACTTTCTTCCTATGTGCGACCTTATGATTCACCGTGATTCAATTTTTTAGTAAATGTAATATATAAATACGCTCTTAGGAAATTATAAACTAATATGCATAATTAGGAATCTTATCTATTATAGTTCTACGCGTGTGAGCATGCGACTTTGCATGGTACTCCGCTTGATAATTTCTTTGTCAGCTATGTTTTTCCTGTCCGCGAGAGATGGTTTGCTCGGGACGAGCAAACAGTTAAGTCTGGGGGTGTGATGAGTCCCAATTATATGCACATATATGGACTCATCTGGGCCGTTTATCTAGTCATTCCACTGCACTTTAGCCTTGTTTTAGCTCATATTTGTCATTCTATGCTAGGTGCACTTCTTGGCCTAATTTGGTGTGTTTTATGTTTATTCTCTTTTGATAGCCTTATCGTATTGTTGAGTGCCACTTTCAGTGGCCAGATTAGCATTTCTGTAGGAACAGGAGTCGTGCAGGTGTTCCCGGTACAATTCTGTACAGGAACACTGCGCACGATCATTGGTTCTATTGCGCACGACCACTGGTCGTGCGCCACTGATCGTGCGCACTCAACCCCCAAAATTTGAGTTCTGTCTTGACCAAATGCACGACCACTTACGATAGTGCGCACGACCACTGGTCGTGCGCCATTGGTCGTGCGAACATTATATTTTATAAATTTCTTACATTGCAGGCTCCGCCCAGGCAGGCGCACGATAACAGGATTCTAGTGCGCACGACCACTGGTCATGCGCCACCGATCGTGCGCACTGTTTATTCCAGCGCCTATAAATTGACCTGCTCGCGAATTTGGTCGGGATCACTCATTTCCAACTCCGCCAGTCCGCCGTTTTCGCCCTTCTCGCTGGTTCTCCGCCCCCATAGGCCTCCTCCATCATCCTTGAGCTCCAAGGAGAGGTTTCTAGCCCAAAGATCACCAACATCAAGCAAGGAGATCGTGTATCGGAGGAGACCAGATCGTGACACAAAGAAGACGGGTCCATTGGAAGGTAGTGACAACCTTCTCTACCCCGGACGCAGTTGAAGATCGAGCTTGGACGCGGATTGACAACCCGGCGATTCCAACTGTGAATCTTCGGCAAGGCTTCGGATGTGGTCGACTCCTTTACTCTCTTTTTCCTTCTTTATGTTGATGATTGTTTAGGTTAGATTCTTCTATATTTTGATGATGTGCACAATGAATCCTGTTATGTAATGTCTATTTCATTTATTTGAGATTATATTATTCATATGTGTTTATGAGGTGCGCCCCCATCTAATTTCCATTCCACCATCGTGTTCGGTGCCGCACTAGCAATTGCTAGTGGCGTGCTTGTCGAAGAGGTGCTTACGACCCTCACTCTGTTTGCCTACTCGTCCATCCGCCTAGCGAAGCGTGGCATAGCGGCCCGTGTAATCCACTCGCCCTACGAAGCAGCGCGCTCAAGGCCTGCATAGTTCGATTCTGTTTGCCTACTCGTCCATCCGCCCTTGCGACGCAGCGCGCTCAAGGCCTGCCTAGTCTCCATTCCTCCAAGCGAAGCATTGCATAGCGGCATTGCATAGGAGTAGTTGTAGTTGTTTTCTTTTATTTTCCAAAAGCCAAATCAACTCTCCTGCATTCCATCCGACTCAAGGACTTCGATCTCAAGTCCTTCCTCGAACGTTAACTCCACCTTACTGTGTTCCTTGAGAGACCGACACTCGGGGATCTTCCCCATTATTATTACTTGCGCGACCGGTGCACTTGCCGAATATCGCATCAAGAAGGACAAAATATTTTAAAACACTTACATGAAGGACCGACTGGTGGGCACTATCAAGCTAATCGGACCACTCATAAAGTACTAAGTGCAGGCTTTTATTGGCCTAGCCTTTTTAAAGATGCCCAATCTTTTGTGAGTCAGAGCGATAACTGCCAATGGTCCGACAATATCTCTAATAAAAATGAAATGTTGCAAAATTATTTCCTCGAGTGCGAAGTTTTCGACCTTTGGGGAATTGATTTTGTAGGTCCTCTTCCTTCTAGCCATGGGAATAAATACATCTTAGTTGCGGTAGATTACGTATCTCGATGGGCAGAGGCCCTAGCTCTTCCTACCAATGACTCCCGAGTTGTTATTATTTTCTTAAAAAATTATTTTCTCGATTCGGTACTCCTAGGGCCATCGTTAGCGATAAGGGTTCGCACTTTTGTAATGCACAACTTGCAAAAACACCTTTTAAGTATGGCGTTACACATAAGCTTTCAACTGCATACCACCCCCAAACTAACGGCCAGGTCGAGGTAGTGAATAGAGAAGTCAAACGTATTTTAGAAAAGACTGTTTCCACCTCACGTAAGGACTGGTCATATAAATTAGACGATGCTTTATGGGCTTACCGAACAGCGTGCAAGACCACCATCGGTTGTACACCGTATCGGTTAGTATATGGGAAATCATGTCATTTACCGGTCGAATTAGAACATCGTGCTTTCTGGGCCCTTAAATTTTTAAATTTTGATCCCCACTCCACCGCCGATCTTCGAAAATTCCAACTCAACGAACTCGACGAGTGGCGCTCCAATGCGTATGAAAATAATAAATTATATAAGGAATGAACGAAATTCTTTCATGATAAAAATTTAAGGCACCCGAAAAAATTTAAACCAGGCGACCAAGTATTGATTTATAATTCTCATCTACGTTTATTTCCTGGAAAGTTAAAATCTAGATGGTCAGGTCCTTTTAATGTAAAGGAAGCTTATCCGTGTGGAACTGTTTTGATATCACACTCAGATAAGGGTGATTTCAAGGTTAATGGGCAGCGTCTAAAACTTTATTTTTCTGGTGACAATGTTGACATGGACAGTGAAAAACTTCTTTTGTCTGGACTGTAATAATTTGGACTTACTTTTGAACTATATTCTTTTAGTCGAGCTCAAACGACATTAAACAGAGGGCGCACTTGGGAGGCAACCCAAGGTTTTTAAAATTTGTTGTTTTAATTTTTCTTTGGCCCTGGGCGGCTTCGATACTCTCAACTTCGGCGATCGCTTGCTCCAACGTTGCTGATTTCAAGAAAAATTCAAGATGATATTTCATGAAGATCCAAAGCGCCAACAAGGGGGAGCGGCATCACACATCCTTTCAAGCCCATAAATCCAGGGAAGTGCCTGTTTCAGTTTTTCAGTTTTAGTTTCTTTTCTTAGTTGCCCCTTCCTTCACTCTCCTTTTCCATTGAGGACAATGTTTATCGTAAGCTTGAGGGAGAATGTCTTCTTTTATTTTTTTTCTTTTGTTTTATTAGTCTAAATTAGATTTTGGTAAAATCAATAGTACCCCTTGCTTTATGTTTTGTTTTTCCCAAAATATTTTATATAACCTTAGTTAATTTCAAAATTTCTAATCCAACTTTTTAATTATGTTTCACAAGTAAATTGTTGACTCAAGTAGTGTTCTAATTCCAGGTAGCATGTTAATATGAAAAGTTTTTCTAAAATCTTGTACTTTCCTTATCGTTTTCTCTTTTATCTTCTTTACTTTCTTAAAAATTCTTCATCCACTATTTTCCTCTTCATTTTTAGATATATTTTGCAAGGTTAACTTTTGATTAGTGTAGTAAATGTGAATAATCCTAGACGCTTATTATTCTTATTTTCAGGATAAGTTCATTAGTCTTTATTTAATATCTAGGGCTTACTTTTTGAAATCCTTCAAAACTTATGCTTTAAATAAATTTAGGAGCAATGAAAATGATTTAGGCCATTTTTTTTGTTTAAGTTTGAGCCTTCATGCCAACCCTTAAAAAGAAACCCTTTGTTAGCCACTTCTGAGCCTTTTCCCATGTTTTATTGTCACCTCCACTTATCAAATTTTCACCAAAGCCAAAATTTCCAAACCTATTTAAATAACACTAACACTTCGAGTTTTATTTAAATTTTTAAATAGTGTGATTGGTTTATTGCATGGAGAGCTTCAAAGAAAAGAATTTGCTCAAAAAGAAGATATTTTAAGCATATTTGTATTAGTTATCTTTGCCAAAATCTCAAAAAAAAAATGGCTATGAAAGAGAAAGAAAGAAAATATGATATATGCTTATAATGAAGGATTGCCTCTTATCATTCATATCAAAAATTTTATAAAACTCACGTTTATGGTTTAGTGTGACTATAGCCACCACTTTTATCTTCGATTTCCATTCCAAATCATATGCCTAAACCAAACATTTCGGTCCTAATAAAGTCCTCTTGATTCAAGCTCCTAAATTTGCTTTAGCTAAGTAAAGAAGAAAAGTAGAATAGTTAAGTTTTGGGTATGAATTTAGATCCTTGTTCTTAGAATGATATAATTATAATTTGTCTCTTAGGGTTTAGTAACAATTCAATGCACTCTCTCACTTGTTACTTTGCTTAATTTTATTTAAAAACTTTTTAGTTAAAATTTTGGATGATTAATTTTTGTTAGTAAAGGGTATAAAAATTAAGCTTAAATAAAGTACTTATTTTAGGTTTCCTTTTCACTATTCTCCCTACTTAGAATTTCGCAAGGTACTCGTGTTTAGCATAATTAAATCTTTTTGATTAGTCACCTTTTTATTAGCTAATGCATATTTCTTTGCTTGCTGACAAGCAAAGTGTAAGCTTGGGGGAATTTGATAGTGCTAAATCTAGTTAGTTTAATTAGGTTATTTTTAGGTTATCTACTCTTAATTTTTGCTTATTATTGTTTCTCTAAATGCAATTTTTGGTCATTTTCCTATTTTTAGTGCTAACTTAAGTTTTCTAAATTTTTAGGTCAAAAATGCAGATTTTCCTAGGTCACGCCCTAGGTCATGCCCGTGACCTGGGGATCACGCCCGTGACCTGGGGATCACGCCCGTGACCTAGGGCGTGTAAGTTGCTGTTAACAGTTAAGTTGATGCCGCCATAATTCAGAAATTTTGGTCAGACATGCCCAAAGTTACACGAGCGTGCTTCCAGTCATGCCCGTGACTGCCACATCAGCCAGCCGCCAGTGCCCATGATCGCGTGCTAGCGCCCATGCCTAGCTTGACCACCGAATTGGTCACGCCCCTAGGTCACGGGCGTGACCTGGGGCGTAACCCATCAAATCGCGTCAGAATCGAGCGTCGAACCTGATCCAAGCCGCAGAATTGATTAAACAAGTCACGCCCCCAATCACGGGCGTGACTTAGGGCGTGACCGAGGCAGAAAAATTTCTATAAATTAGGATGACCTCCAAGCTTTCCATATATAGTTTTTGCAGAGAGAAAGGGTGCTACTGCTTTATTTTCAATGATTTTCATGTTATTTTTGTATTCTCTTTCTCCCTCTTATTTCAATGCACTTCTTTTTCTAGTTTTCTTATGAATGTTGTAATGCCCTTGTAACTTCCTTTCATAATGTATTGCTAATGCTTAGTAGGCATTAAATGCAAATGTATCTTCAGTTGAACTCTATTTTAATAAAAATTGTATGTTTTTGTTCTCTTAATATCTTCCTCATTTCTCTCTCCTACCCCTCCAACATGAGTAACTAAATCCTCATAGTACTTGATCATGATGATCTGAGGATGAGTTGATTAAATTATGATCCTTTAGCTCTCTTTTACTTTCTAAAGTCTTGAGCCTTAGATTTACGCTTAATCAAAATTTAGTGGAGCTATAATATTGATATATAGTCCCCACCTTTGCTTTCATTCTTGGCTAGCCGAGAGGCCGATAGTCTGAAGTGAGCGCTTAAGAGTAAAGAGAGTTGCATGCATTTCTCGAGAGAGAATGACGTAAATCTCCTGGATTGGAGTCAAATCCAATAGCGGGGTTCACCACATAAAGCTAGTTTTAGGTATTCGAATACGGGACGAGAGTTCGGTCGGATTTTCCTAAACTCAGTTGGGCATATCTTCGAGAGAAGCATGTTCAAACTATAGGAACCCCCACAGTCAAGCTACCCTTACTTTATTAAGTTTTAAGTTTGCAAGTTGAATTTTGATCAACTTAAGCCGAAGTAAGTCAAGATCGAGTGCTATTTCTTAATCATCGTTTAGCCGTACTTTTATCCAGCTTTTATTTCAATTTAGAAAACAAAACCTTCCAAAAAATTATTAAGATAAAATAATAGAAATTCGTTTGAGTATACGTAATCAATGGTTCCCGGATTTTAATACGACACTTGTGTTCCTATACTACAGTTCGATAGGTATACTTGCCTTCTCGGATTGCTAGTTCGGATTTTATTTCGTGCAAGCGGAATTTTAATCATCAGAAAGCTGAAGGCAAGGAATTCACAATTCAGAAAGCCAGAATTTGAAAGGCAAATCACATTCAATACTACTTCAGAGAAAGTCAAAAGGTTCTGATTATTTGTTTTTATTATATCTATTTTCAATGTAAAATTTCAAAACTCAGAGTATCATATTTTATATCTGCTGAAATGTTTAAAATCTGTCAGATATATATGCTTTGTTGTTTTGTTGTTTATTTTATTATTTTATTTTTTCAAATAGTGTCCTAACTCAAATAGGGGGAGATTGTTGGAACAACCCTATTACTGATTTGGGATAGGATCACTATCTGTTGACTAGGACTAAGTTGACCCCCATTATATAGTCTAAGGGTCAAGGTTTTAGGCTGTGAAGTTAGCTAGAACTTAAGGAAAAGCTAAGGCTCCGCATTCGACAAAATGCTATCTGCATTTGACAAAATGCATACTGCGTTCGACGAACGGCATGCTCCAGTTCGACGCATTTCTCTAGTCTCAGTGGTCGACACATTTGCTAAGTCTCAGCGGTCAACGAATTTGCTCAGTCTCAGCGGTCGAAGAATTGGCTAAGTCTCAGCGGCCGACGAATTTGCTCAGTCTCAGCGGCCGACGAATTTGCTCAGTCTCAACGGTCGAAGAATTGGCTCAGTCTCAGCGGTCGACGAATTTGCCCAATCTCAATGGTCGACAAATATGCCAAGTCTCAGCGGTCGACGAAATATCATCTCAGCTCGACTAAATCAACTCTTCCAGCCAGATTTAGCAGTTAATTCTTCAGTTCGACGAACTCCAACTTGAGTTCTACGAATTCCAGACTGTGTTCGACGAATCAGCAACATAATTTCAGTTCGACGATATCAACATTTCGTTCAACGATTTCTTCATTCAGATCGACGAAAGTTTCTCATTAGCTTGTTTATTTCAGACAGATCAGTTTTATTCTATTCTACAAACTCAGATCATCAGCAACAGATCTATTCCTATCAGATAAGTGAAGGATATTATATTTCCTTTTATTATTTCGAGAAAGTAGCCGTTGACATATTTTGGAAAAGGACACTTTCATGGAAAAGGAAAAGAAATAAAGTGTATCAGATTTGCAGTTCCAAGAATATCTCTTATGAATATTTTATTCCATAAATTCAAACATTTGAATTTCAAATCTGTCAGAGATTTCTTTAAGGAAAAAGAAAAAGGAGATGTAAAATAGTATTACAGATAACAGCAAGATAGAAATAAAAATGAGGAAGAAACAATCGAGAGCAAGAAGAAAAAGAGAGATACCTAAAGAAAAATACAGAGTTCATCTTCCTCAAGAAACAACTCTCTCAATCTCTGAGAACATCAACATTATTCTCTCAGTACTCTGCTGCTAGTTCAATCTTCAAGAGCAATAAATAATCTGAGAAATCTTGGTTTCTCAGATTCATCAGCTATAAGGGAAGATCTACATTAAAGAGAAAGCTCCATCCTCAACTGTCAACTATTTTCTATCAGACAGGGGTGTACAACCCCGATATTCGCCAGGCGAGGAGGCACGGTTTAAGAAGACAACAGGATGATGGAAGTAATAATAGAGGAAGGCCTTAGGGCCAAAGACCTCGCGAGAGAGACCTTGGAGAAGTCTCTCTCGGAGGGCTCGCTGAGAGGCGAGCGAGAAGGGTCGGCGAGATAAACGCTCACAGGCAATTTGAGGAAGTTCCCTGAGTTCGACGAAAGGAATAACGCGTTCGACGAACTCTCATGTGTTTGTCGAGCTCACCTGCGGTCATCGAACTCACCCTTATTCGGCGAAATCATCAGAAGTCGATGAAGTGTTCTATGCTCATTAAAGCCAAAGGGACGGTCTCGCAAGAGGGGTCGCGAAATCCAGACCTCGGCAGATATCTTCAAAAGACTGGGCCAAGCGAGGTCTGGCAAACTAATACCACGCAGGCCGCTGGTAGAAGAGACATATGTTCAGTAAAGAGGTGTCCAACGAAATGTGTTCGGTACGCGGCAAAGTCAATAGGCGATCTCGCAGGAAGGCTCGCGAGTTTAGAGCCTCAGCATCCGGCGAGCTCAATTCTGCGTTCGACGAATGTCGAACAGAGCTCAGCATTCGTCGGACGGCGCCCGACGAACAAAATATATTCTATAGCAGCGCTCGACAAATTACTGCAGGGAAGCAGTTGTCGACGAACCACCCATCTCGGCGGTCAGCAAACAATTTAACGTTCTGCATTCGTCGAGCTCGTCTGTGATCGGCGAAGTGCCCTGCGTTCGACGAAAGGTGTGTTGAGCTCGACGAAGTCAGGAGGCGGTCTCGCAGGACGGCTCGCAAGACTGGACCATGGCAGATACCGCTAGAATGGGCCAGCGAGGTCCTCGCAAGGCGATCTCCTAGGAGAGGCATCGCGAGCAGTGCTCGCGAGAAGGCTCGCGAGAGCTTCGGCAGTAAGGTTCTCGCAGTTCCTTGCCCATAGGTTGATAGGGCCAAATTACCCTTTTACTCTTAGTGGTCTGCCTTTAGCCTCTCCAAACATCGGAGTTTGGCTGTTAGCAGGCCCATTTGGGGTGCGGATAGTAAAATCAAAAGGCGGAATCCTGCTATTTGCAGACCAGATCAGGAAATCTATAAATATGACCTAAAGGGCACCTTTTGAGAGGACTTCACTTCAGCTTCTCTCTCTTCAGGTTCTCCTTGGCTAGCATTTTCAGAGCTCTCTAAGGTGCCCGAGTCTCAGCTTTGGCTTGGGACGGGAAGCGCTCAACGATCTTCCGGGTTAGTGGAGGGACCTCCTCGCTGTGACTAAGGTCTTAGTCATTTTTCTAGACTTCGGTCTACCTTCGCCAAGGGATCAGTAAGGGCTAGCTTCCTCTCATTTCGGTGAGGGCCCCGAGCTCCACAAGAGGCCAAGAAATCGGTTTCAACATTTTGGTGCGGTGAGCGTGGAGCGTGGCTGGTCCAAGAAAGTTCCAAGGAGCAGATATGACAGGAGGCGAGGATCAAGGCGAGGAGTTCAGCGAGTCACCGCAGGTGGTGACACCGAGCATGTTCGCGGATTTCAAGAGGGAGGTGCTTGACACCTTCGGGCTCACGGTCGCGGCACTGCGGAGTGAATTTGCGACCCCAGCACCTCAGGCGACCATTCCCCCAGCAACGGTTGGTGAGAATGCCCCGGGGGGAAGGGCCAGAAAGGAAATCGCCGGAGGTTCAGTCCAAGACTTGGAGGGGCGAGTGCTATTCGCCAGCCCAGTGAGCTCTGTGCCGGTGAGCTCTGTGTCGATGAGCTCTGTGCTGGCGAAAGCACGCCCGGAGGATGTAGCGACTGTGGGAGTGGCAAAGGTGAACACCGTTCTCGCGAGCGCAGTCTGCGTGAGCCCGAGTCTGGCGAGAGAGCTCGGGGGGGGGGGGGGGGGGGGGCGTGTAGAGCGAGAAAGGATGGCAGAAGGGTGAAGTCCCTTCTGTGAGTTAGTACTTTCTGCACCTGTCCCGGCGGGGTTCGGAGAGTGGGACAGGGTGTACTACAACGGCAGGGATGACCCTGTCCAACATCTCCAGTGTTTTGAGGACTCGATCTCTATCAGGACGATGTCAAATGCTTTCAAATGTCAGCTTTTTGGCGTCACCCTTACAGAAAAGGCCAGGGACTAGTTGCATCAGCTCCCTATAGGTTCGATCTACGCCTTTGAAGATTTGCGCCGAAGTTTTCTGTTGCGATTCTCAACATCAAAGAAATGGAAGAAGGACGTCGAGTCTCTCTTCAAAGTGAAGCAGGAGCCGAAGGAGTCGTTGGCTCGCTGCGCGGATTGGTTCCAGGAAGAAGTGCTGCTCACTCAGGAGATGTCTGGGTTTGCACTCCAGCTCGCCTTCACGGTCGGGCTGAGGGAAAGTTTCTTCAAAATGGCTCTGAAGAGGAAGGCCCCAGTCTCCTATGAGGAGTTAATGGAGAGGGTGGCGGAGGAAATCCGGAGTGAGGAGGCCAACACGGATCTCAACAAGAGGCTAGCAAAGCTCAGCGAGCCAGAGGTCAGGCAGCAAGAGGTGAGGAGAAGGGAAGAGCCCAGGGCCCTAGAGGGGAGTGGAGGCATCATGGCGGAGGAATGAAAGGCCAGGGAAGGGGTTACGCCCTAGGGAGGGGTAACTTAATTGGGGGTCAAGGAAGATCCCATCAGCTGGGATGGAGGCAGGGTCCGAGGCCAATGCCTCCTCCACCCCAGCAAGCCATGGCAATCAGGCGGGGAAGGGGAGGAAGAAGAAGGAGAATTGATGGAGGTGGATCAGCGGGTCTCGTGGATGGATCCCTTCGTCACTTTCCTATCATCAGGGAAGTTCCCTGAAGGAGACATAGACAGGCGACGCTTCAGGTATAAGTCAACTTATTATTCCTTGCATGCAGGAGGGCTATATAGGAAGCCTCTCTAGGGACTCCTGGCCTGTTGTGTTTCCGAGGAGGAGGTCTCGAAAGTCCTGGAAGAAATTCACTCCAGGGAGTGTGGCTGTCATTCCGGGAGTCGAACCCTGGAGGGGAGGGTGTTGAGATAAGGCTATATCTGGCCCACCCTCAGCAAAGATGCGGCGGAGTTCGCAAGAAGGTGTCCAAAGTGCCAGCTCTATGCTCCCCTCTAACTCCTCCCAGCCCAGAGGCTCTTGACCATCACAGCTCCCTGGCCTTTTGCCATATGGGGGTTGGACCTAGTTGGCCCTTTCCCTCAAGCCAGTGGCCAAAGAAGGTTCTTACTGGTCATGATCGATTACTTCTCCAAATGGGTAGAAGTGAAGGCGCTCGCCAAGGTAACATCTCAAGTTGTGAGGAATTTTGTGTGGGGAGAAATAATTTGCAGGCACGTCCTCCCCTTGGCTATAGTGATGGACAATGGGCCCCAATTTTCTAGCAATGAATTTGTTAGCTTCTGCACCCAGCTTGGCATTGACCTCAGGTTCGCATCGGTTCACCACCCAAGAAGAAACGGCCAGGTGGAGGCGGCAAACAAAGTAATCATCAACCTACTAAAGAAGAAGCTGGAGAACCTCCGGGGGAACTGGGTAGAGCAGTTACCATCCGTTCTCTGGGCCCTAAGGACTACCCCAAACACCGCCACTAGAGAGACCCCGTTAAACTTTCTCATGGGTCCGAAGCAGTCCTTCCCATAGAGTTTGAAGTAAAGACCCCCAGGGTGATCGCCGCAGGTGAGGGGGACGAAGAGTGGCTAGTGGTTAATGATGAGGAACAAAGGCTATCTTTGGACCTGGTGGAGGAACTCTGGGACCAGGTCACCATCAGGCAGGAGGAAATCAAGCGATGAATGGCCCGATATTTTGACAAGCACATCCGAGTAAAGCACTTTCAGAAAGGAGATCTGGTCTTGAAGAAGGACGACGGGGCCGGAAGAGGGGCCACGGTAGGTAAGCTCAACCCCAATTGGGAGGGTCCGTACATTGTAAGTGAAGTGCTCAAGTCGGGGGGGGGGGGGGTATCACCTCCGAGATGTGGAAGGGGCACCTCTCGGCCGAGCCAGAAGTGGAGACGATTTGAAGCGATTCTACCCTTGAAAGTTTTATTATGATATTAGTTGAATATTTTACTTCTTCACTTGATAATTATAACTGTTATGTGAGGGAAAGCAAGGTGACAAGTATTAATGCTGGAATGCCCCAGATCGATTCTGCTCCCAGGCTCTCATTAGACGGGGGGTTTCAGGTTGATCTCTGGAGAGGGTGGCAAGGTGACAAGTATTGATGCAGGAATGCCCCAGATCGATTCCGCTCCCGGGCTCTCACTATACGGGGGGTTTCAGGTTGATCTCTGGAGAGGATGGCAATGTGACAAGTATTGATGCTGGAATGCCCCAGATCGATTCCGCTCCCGGGCTCTCACTAGACGGGGGGTTTCAGGTTGATCTCTAGAGAGGCTGGCAAGGCGACAAGTAGTAATGCTGGAATGCCCCAGATCGATTCCGCTCCCGGGCTCTCGCTAGACGGGGAGTTTCAGGTTGATCTATGGAGAGGCTGGCAAGGTGACAAGTATTAATGCTGGAATGCCCCAGATCGATTCCGCTCCCGGGCTCTCACTAGACGGGGGGTTTCAGGTTGATCTCTGGAGAGGCTGGCAAGGTGACAAGTATTGATGCTGGAATGCCACAGATCGATTCCGCTCCCGGGCTCTCACTAGACGGGGGGTTTCAGGTTGATCTCTGGATAGGCTGGCAAGGTGACAAATATTAATGTTGGAATGCCCCAGATCAATTCCGCTCCCGGGCTCTCACTAGACAGGGTGTTTCAGGTTGATCTCTAGAGAGGCTGGCAAGGTGACACGTATTGATGATGGAATGCCCCAGATCGATTCTGCTCCCGGGCTCTCACTAGACGGGGGGTTTCAGGTTGATCTCTGGAGAGGCTTGCAAGGTGACAAGTATTAATGCTGGAATGCCCCAGATCGATTCCGCTCCTGGGCTCTCACTAGATGGTGGGTTTCAGGTTGATCTCTGGAGAGGCTGGCAAGGTGACAAGTATTGATGCTGGAATGCCCCAGATCGATTCTGCTCCCGGGCTCTCACTAGACGGGGGGTTTCAGGTTGATCTCTGGAGAGGTTGGCAACGTGACAAGTATCAATGCTGGAATGCCTCAGATCAATTTCGCTCCCGGGCTCTCACTAGATGGGAGGTGCAGGTTGATCTCTGGGGAAGTTGGCAAGGAGATGAGTTCTTCATAAGGTCAGGTTGATAAGCCTCAGGTTGGCGAGCCTTCGGCGCTGACCCGGGCCTTCTCGCTCGGCGAGAAGAGATATTTCGCATGATAGTATATGAGTGACGAGAATAAATCCCTAAGCACTCTGGGGTATCCGGTGCTCGGCAGAGAGTTCGCCGGCACAGGGTGGGAGGCGAGCTCTCGCCGAGAAGGAAAGTATCTTGCGAAACCTAGAGGAAAATGCTTACCTAAAGGGTAATAATCCTAAGGAAAATGGCGAAAGGCCAGAGCAGCCAAAAATGTCCTATGCCCATCTATTCGATAACATAATGTGCGAGAAAGAACATCACGAGAATAACCTTCGGAAAGACGAATATCGAGGCAAGCGAGAATGAGATATCAACATGAGAAACAATATAACTGAAAGGGCGAGCACAGTAAAAGGCCAAAAACATGCACCTATGCATTTCACGGTTTGATTTACATGAAGAGGCGATATCGCTAGCCCAAAACGAAACAAGAAATAAAACCAAAGATTACAAATATCAAGGATCACTAGCGAACCCTTCCTCATCATTGCTGCTCTTCACTGGCGGGAGCGGGATGAAGAGCTCTGGGATGATGTCTTCTAGAGTCATGTCGGCCGCATCGGAGGCTAGGAGGCCGGCCACCTTCATCGTCTGGAAGATACAGCGAGCCGACTCGGTGTACTCCTCGTGGATTTCCTTGTCTCGCGCTCGCCGCTCTTCCTTCAGGCGGCGGGGAGAAGCGGGAACAACGGCACGGGCGAGCTCGCAATTTAGAGCTTTTAGCCCGGCCACCTCGCCCTCCAAGTTCTGGATGCAAGCGTCGGCTCTTCCGGCGGCTTCTATATCCTGTAAGTAAGATAAATTAGGGGAGCGAAATGGCCGAAGGGGAGGAGGGTGACGAGGTCTAGGTAACTCACCACACTTCCCTCTACGGCGAGTAGCTTCTCCTTCAGCTGCGCATTCTTGGCAAGAAGCCCCTGATAGGCCCTTGCGAGCTCCACGTTCTGAAGCTCCAATTGCAAGAAGCGCCACACCGTGATATGGGTGAGCTCGGCAGAGCGCAACTGAGACCTCACGCTCTCGAAAGCGAGAGTCCTCGCAGTCTCGTCTTTGTAAGCCCCCGCGTCCTCGCGTCCATAGAGGAAGAATGAGAAATCAAAGGCATGACCGCTGACGGTCTCCTTCTCCACCCAGCTAGGGAGGATGGTGGAGATGTCCGCCCGGTTCGTCTCCGGCTTCCAGTTCACCAAGAGCTCGTCGGTCTCATCCCGACGCCTCTAGCCGAGACCGAAGTTATAGTGGTTGACGGGGATGGGCGGAGCGGAGGTTCTGGCAGCCTCCTGGCTGGGTTCGTCATCCTCACCTCCCTCGGAGAGGCCGGTAAGGTCGAACTCATCGAAAGCGGCCTCGCCTAGCTCCTTCCCCTTCGAGGAGGCGAGCGAGACCCGACTCTTCTTATTCTTTTTCTTCGGCGGGGATTTTGGGGGAAGGCCATGACTACTAGAAGCCCCTGATCTCTTGCAAGAGGATGGCTCACCTGGTGTGATGGCGCCTCGGCAAGCCTCCGCCCCCATGGTCGCGAGAGCAAGGGTAGTGTCGGTCTTCCAATTGCTCGCGTAGGGGGGGGGGGGGGGGGGGGGGGTGGATTGGGAAAACTCGCTCGCCTTAAAAGTGTTAAAACTTCAATAAATACGGAGTTACTTGGAATAACAATAGTTATTGAGCGAGATCTTTACCTTCCCCAGCGAGCACTGGAAGCAGCGAGTTGAGGTTGCAGCGGAGATGAACAACCTTGAAGTTCTTCTTACAGAAGAACTGATAAAGGACGGCGTCATGACCTTCGAGGGCGGTGGGCCGATAGGTGGTCTCGCCGTGCTGGACTAGCGAGATCGGGATGTTACCAAAGTTCCCCTTAATGAGGAGGAACTTCTGGGCCCAGAAGTGGGCCTTGTTGACGGTCTCGTCGACTTTAGGACCCGAACCCACAAAGTAGGCGGTCCCGTCCTTATAGGCGCGGAAGGAGAACAGCTTCCAAAAAACCGGAAGGCTGAACTCGATGCGCTCCTCGCGTAGGTAGCATGCGAAAGCGGTGACCACCGCCATGGCATTAGGGGTAAGCTGACCCGGAACAACGCCATAATGCTTGAGCACCTGGCGAGCAACATGAAAACCAGGATTAGTTTATATAATGAGCGAGACTTGACCTGTAGAGAATAAGAAATGAGCGAGAGCGATTATTACCTGGCGAACTTCCGTCCACAAGAGGAGACGCAAGACGACCGCGAAATGAGCGGTGGGGATGGCAAGCTCATCGACAAGTGGCGCGTTGATCACGTCTTTCTCGCTAGGACAGCGCGCCGCAAATGGAGGGGTGACGTAGTCGGCGACCGCGGTGAAGTATTCCTCATCTGTTAGGTTGCAATGAAAGAAGCAATGCTCGGAGAAAGCCTTAGCAGTCTTTCACCGACCCTCCGACTCGTTAGCATCGCCGCCCATTTCGAAAACCTGTGAGAAAGGAAGTAGAATGAGAACGGGAAGGAGCGAGAGCTCTGAAGCAGAGGAGGAAGAAGGTTGACAGTAAATGCGGTGGTTGACTCAGCTATGACAACCTATTTATAGCAAAAGTAAAAGGGTGGGAAGAAGCCCAAGCACCGGTGAGCGCGGTTAGCCAAAACATCACATCACGACCGCGGGCGAGAAAGGCCTGCGAGGTTAGTGCAAGCAACATCGTTGCGAGAACAACACAAACAAACATAATGGCGTAAGGGGGGGGGGGGGCGTCGCGAGATACATTTAGCGAGAACGGAGGCTCCCCGCGAGCACAACATAGCATGAAAATGAAACGGACATGTTAGCAACGAGCGAGAACTAACAAAAAGCTAGTAACAATTATTATCAGACGAAATAAAGCCAATATATAAGTTGCAAGCCATTGCGAGATTGTCTAGAATAGCGGCACTCATTAACATGAGATAAGATTTCGCGACAACGTAGAAGTTAGCGAGAATCATGGGGCAACCACTTCCACCTACCCCCACCCCACGACCCGGACCACGGCGGTACCCTAGAATTATAGTAATCCTCGGCCGCGTGGCCCTCCCGGTCCATGAGGAAGGCGTAATCCCTCATCCTCGCTATATGCACCTCTGACATCATGACGTTCTCATCGTGATCACGTTTTCTCTCGGCCCGCAGCCTCGCACACTCTTCCATCAAGACAACATGCATATCCTCAGCGGCCTCTCTGTCCCATCTCGCCTGCATGTTGAGGTCCATCAGCATCCGACCATGTTTTCTAAGCAACTCTGCGGCTCATTGTTTCATCATCTCAGGATCTCGCGGATCCCATAAGAAGTCTTCCACATGGTCAGAAAGGGGGGACATCTCGTCGTCGCCCAACTCGGAATCGGTAGGCGGATTTTCAGAATTCTCTGCGAAATATTACAAAAAGGTTAGATAGCGCGCTTGAGTTCACGCAGGGCAGGGGGCCGTCAGAATGCTTACCTAGAGGGGGGAGAGAAGTCCCAGGGCGGTGATGGCGCAAATCTCGCACACCGCTATAGGCGGTAGCTCGACTGCAGCACGAAACGGCAGTGTACCGATCATTCAAGTAATATAAAATGTGGGAGTGAATCCCCAAGTATCGATCTCGGAAGGAACACAGTAAGGTGGAGTTTACAATCGAGGAAGGACTTGAGATCGAAGTCCTTTATGTCGGATGGATGCGGAAACGGGGGGTTTTGGATTGTGGAAATAAAATAAAAGCTATCAACTACTCCTATGCAATGCCGCTATGCAATGCTTTGCTTGGCGGGATGGAGAGTAGGCAGGCCTTGAGCGCGCTGCGGCGTAAGGGCGGATGGACGAGTAGGCAAGCGGAATCGAACTGTGCAGGCCTTGAGCGCACTGCTTCGTTGGGCGAACGGATTACACGGGCCGCTATGCCACGCTTCGCTAGGCGGATGCAAGAGTAGGCTAGCGGATGGAGTGGAGAGAACGGCGGAATGAGGGTCGCAAGCACCTCTTCGCAAAGCACACCACTAACAATTGTAAGGGCGGCACAACACAACTAACAATCCACACCACAAGGCACACCTCAAATGAACATATAACAAGATTACTCAATCACATAGACATGATTTCATACTAATGTTAACCAATAAAAGTACACTTCATCAAATATATAAGAAATCTAACTAAACTATCAACTACAAGAGGAGGTGAGTGTGCGAAATCGACCGACTCCGAAGTCTTGTTGAGGATTCACGGAAGGAATCATCGGGTTGTCAATCCGCATCCAAGCTCGGTCCTCAACTGCGTCCGGGGCAGAGAGAGTTGTCACTACTCTCCAATGGACACGTCTTCTTCGTGTCACGAACCGGTGGAATGATCACAAGCTGCTCCGATCTTGAATGTGAGAGCTAGGTTGACTCCCTTCTTGAAGCTCTTGGATGAAGGAGATGGCCGAGAGGAAGCTCCGGCGAAGATTTGGCGTTGAAAGCTTGCCCGGAGCTCCTCCTTAAGGTGGGCGGATCTGGAGGGGTCGGAACTCCCTGAAATAGGCAGAAAACGGCGGACTGGAAGCGATCTCCCCGACCTAAAATCACATCTTTCTATTTATAGATGGAGCAGAAATACACAACACGCACGGTCAACGGCGCATGACCAATGGTCGTGCGCGAAGAAATGCCTCTGATCGTGCGCGAAGAACCTGTAGCATAGCCAGTTCTGCACAGAATCGCACGGTCAGTGGCGCACGACCAGTGGTCGTGCGCGAAGAAGGCCAATGATCGTGCGCGGTCACTCAATCAGGGCTCACTCAGGGACGGGAATTAACGCACGACCAATGGTCGTGCGCCTGGTCGTGTGAAAAGGAAAACGCACGACCAGTGGCTTTTTCGACCGAAAATCCCCTAGAACCCATCCCGAGTGTCGCACAACCCTTGGACCTGCATGACAATATACTAGACCACAGAAATACATGAAAACACACCAAAATGGGCATAAACGTGCACTAAGCAATGAAATGGGCAACGTGATCAAATAGAATTGAATATAGGCCTAAAGTGAAGTGCAAGTGCATGAAAACTATCCCAGATGAGTCCGGAAACCACTATATAAACTGGACTCATCAGGCGGCCCTGGAAGAAATTACCATAGTGGGGGTAGAGAGATTTACCCAGACTAGGAGGGTAGGCTGCGCTGTTGGTCGGAGGGATCTTTGGCAGCATAGAGCCGTCGGTCTCCTCGCTCGTCAGAAGTTGGAACCCTGGCTTATCTAGAGTTTTGTCTGGAGGATGCGGAGACGGAGGCCGCAATGCCTGGCGAGCCGGGGACTTCTGGGGCGAGACTCAACCATGTTAATCGATCTCACCTGCAGTCGTCGAACTCACCCCAGTTCGGTGAAATCATCAGAAGTCGACGAAGTATTCTATGCTCATTAAAGCCAAAGGGACAGTCTCGCAAGAGGAGTCGCGAGATCCAGACCTCGGCAGATATCTTCAATAGACTGGGCCAAGCGAGGGCTGGCAAACTAATACCTCGCAGGCCGCTGGCAGAAGAGACCTATGTTCAGTAAAGAGGTGTCCAGCAAAATGTGTTCGGTACGCGGCAAAGTCAATAGGCGATCTCGCAGGAAGGCTCGCGAGTTTAGAGCCTCAGCGTCCGGCGAGCTCAATTCTGCGTTCGACGAATATCGAACGGAGCTCAGCATTCGTCGGACAGCGCCCGACGAACAAAATATATTCTATAGCAGCGCTCGAGAAATTACAGCAGGGAAGCAGCGGTCGACGAATTGCCCATCTCGGCGGTCAGCAAACAATTTAACATTCTGCATTTGTCGAGCTCGTCTGTGATCGGTGAAGTGCCCTGCGTTCGACTAAAGGTGTGTTGAGCTCGATGATGTCAGGAGGCGGTCTCGCAGGAAGTCTCACGAGACCGGACCTCGGCAGATACCACCAGAATGGGCCAGCGAGGTCCTCACAAGGCGATCGCCTAGGAGAGGCATCGCGAGCAGGGCTCGCGAGAAGGCCCGCGAGAGCTTCAGCAGTAAGGTTCTCACAGTTCCTTGCCCATAGGTTGATAGGGCCAAATTACCCTTTTACCCTTAGTGGTCTACCTTTAGCTTCTCCAAACAGCGGAGTTTGGATGTTAGCAGGCCCATTTGGGGTGTGGATAGTGAAATCAAAAGGCGGAATCCTGCTATTTGCAGGCCAGATCAGAAAATCTATAAATATGACCTAAAGGGCACCTTTGGAGAGGACTTCACTTCAGCTTCTCTCTCTTAAGGTTCTCCTTGGCTAGCATTTTCAGAGCTCTCCAAGGTGCCCGAGTCTCAGATTTGTCTTGGGAGGGGAAGCGCGAGTCTCAGCTTTGTCTTGGGAGGGGAAGCGCTCAACGATCTTCCGGGTTAGTGGAGGGACCTCCTCGCTGTGACTAAGGTCTTAGTCATTTTTCTAGTCTTCAGTCTATCTTCTCCGAGGGATCAGTAAGGGCTAGCTGCCCCTCATTTCGGTGAGGGCCCCGAGCTCCACAAGAGGCTGAGAAATCAATTTCAACAAGGGGGAGCTGTACATCAACACATTCCACTAGTCTTCTCTAAGATTATTGATAGAGAAGAACATCTTAACCCTCTTTATCCCATTCTGTACAGGGTTATAACTGTTGGATCTTGTGGCGCCCTTAGAGGGGGGGGGGGTGAATAAGGGCCTTTTTAAATTATGATTTTTTACTTAAGAATTTTTAAAACAAATTTTGCTTTTCTAAAAATCACTTATAAAAATTTTCAAACTATGAAAATTTTAAATTAATCCAAACACAAATTTCTAAGTTAAAGATTAAGCAACCAAATTTGCAATTAAATAAAAAGTCATAATAATTTTTTAATCATGAAATTCACATACAATAAAAATGATCTTAACAATGCTTAAGATCAAGGCACAAATATGATAATAAACTTTTAACAATTTGTGTTTACCAATAATTCTCCCAAGGATCGGAAGGCTATCACTTGTCTCTCCCTACACCAAGTCCAAGCTTATCCTCTAGATCTTCCCAAGATCTAGACGTAGCACATAAGGCCACGATTTCCTACAAAGCCACGCAAGGACTTGGACGCTCCGCACAAGGAAGCGATTTTCCCCTAAGCCACGCAAGGACTTAGACGTCACGCACAAGGAGACGATTTCCCTACCAATACAAAGTGAAATGTATATGAATGAAAATACAAAATGAAATGAAGAACTCCCTAGAAATTCAGATCTCTGAAAGGAAGGTTGAAGCCTCGAGATGATCGTTGATGTAGAATCGTGTCCGATCTCGTCTTCAATCTCAAACCTTCTAAGCACAAATGGGAGCTGATGAGGTTCTGGAGCTCTCTGGTTCGTATGCACTTAGGAAGGGACTTAGAATTCTCAAAGCTTGAATTAAACGAAGTTTTGAGCCCTTTTGTATAAAAATAGATAACTCCATCCGTTAGCTAGCTATCGCCAAAATCCGATAGCTCCAGAGGTGCCACGTGTCCCATGTATTCGGCATTTTTGCAGAGAGTGGCGATCGCGATTGAGTCATTGTTGAGACGTGGGCTGTCGGATATCCGATAGCACTATCGGACATCCGTTAGCTTGCGTAACTGCTGCACGTCGTAGAGTTATGGGAAGATCGTGCACTGTTGGATATCCGTTACTGGTGTCGGAAATCCGATAGCTCTAAACCGTTGAGTAGAGATCAGAGAACGGAAGAAATCGTGCGCTGTCGGAAATTCGGTACTGCTATCGGAAATCCGATAGCTCCAATTTCTAGAAAATCAATATTTTGCTCCAATTGCAAACATGTTATTCTAGCACCTGTTATCTGCACACCATTAATCAAGAATATGATCAAATATATTCGGGATTTGTTATTCTCAAATCGGACGAGTGCGGAACGCATGCTCCAACAATCTCCCCCTTTTGATAATAACAAATCCTTATAAACAGAAATCAAATAAATCCTATATAGATATTGAAAAGTATATCATGTGTCTACAAGTGTGAACATATGATCTCCATGATCTTCCCCTTAATATGATCTCCCCCTTAATATTAGCTCCTTCTAAAAATATTCTCCCCCGACATATAAACCCCCCTACATGTATGCTCTGTGTATTAATTAAGTATTTTAAGTGATTTAAGTGATTTCTTATTATCTTCTCCCCCTTTGATATTATCAAAAATAATGAATAGAGACGAGGAAGGAGTATCATAGAGATATGGTAGAAAATAAGAAAGAATATAGGGAAAGTTGGAGTACACTAGCAGAAGCTTTGTAAGTGATATGATATCGAGATAGGAAACCTTAGAGATGAGGCCAAGCATTCTAGTTATCTGTTATCAATATACATAAAGCAAATATACTTACCATTATGAGATTCAAGTTCAATTATCAGAGAAAGACACATTAGCAGATTGAATATTGAATCGTTTCGGTCCAATTCTCATAAGAAGAAATTTTATAAATAACAATGAAGTGTAGTAGTGATACTTTGAGAAAGAATACATATGAATATATTTAAAATATACATGATCATGGAATTGTTAAACATAACATAAATATACATAAAGCCAAACTTATGAACTTATAGAAACTTTGCAAGTATACATAAAAGGACCATTTTGGTTTTGCATAACAAGACAATTTACAATTCTTTCCAAGGTGCTTAACCTCACAATGCTTATTAAGACTTATCAGGAGGCTAAGTAGTGCTTGGTGGAGGATCCTTTTCAATTTTTTAATTTATTTCTTTCATATTTTTTTGGCAAAATATATGTTTTGCATTTGAATTTGCTTTTTTTGTTGAATATTTATGTATATAAAGGATCTCTGAATTCACTTGCATGCAAGAAATGGTATAATTTGAATAAGTGCAAAGTAGCAAAGTTGAAGGTAGTATTTATGAAATGTATTTTGTTATGTTCGATCAATCATGATGTATGTATAAAATAAATTTTATTAACATGTATTTGCAAAGTAAGTGTTTGTGATTGCTCATTGTCATAGATAAAAGATTTCTTATACTTAGAGGCATGCGAAAACAATTCTTAATTCCTATATGAAAGTGTCATTACAATGATAACTTAAGATTGAACATCATAATCATGTGTTAAGCTATTTTTACGAAAAATAACACATGAAGAATCATTTATGCAAGATTAAAAAATTCTCAAATGATCATTAATAGAACCAGGGAATGAAAAAGGCTAGAGAAGAATATAAGCTTATTTTTGGGAGCTGTCGGATATCCTACAGCTAGATGTCGCCATCCGACAGCTTCCCAGCCCAGATCTCTCCTTAATTTTGTGAACTTCTTTTATGAGTCATTGTAAGTACTCTTTTAGTAAAGTTCTGTAATAATTTTTAATATTTGGACATGATTTATGTTGGTGAATGTCTATATTTTGATCGTTTAAGATTTAGTTTTTCCTTTTTTTTAAATTTATAGCTATTGTGATGTTTTTTATTTTATAGGTTATAAGTAGTGGTATAATCATTGTGAAATGTCTAGGATTCCCAATTCTAGCCTAAGCATAGAAAAACAGGAATCCGGTAACGGTTTAGTGAATATATCTGCTAGTTGATTTTCCGTGCCTATAAATGAAATTTTAATGTGGTTATTTTTAATATGATCTCTAATAAAATGATGTCTCACATCAATGTGTTTAGACCTTGAATGATGAACCGGGTTGTAAGTTAAATCAATTGCACTTTTGTTATCGCACCATAGCTCTATTGTTTGTTGTTTAATGTTAAAGTCTTCTAAAGTTTGTTTCATCCAAAGAGCTTGTGCACAACAACTACCAAGTGCGATGTATTCAGCCTCGGTGGTTGAGAGGGCAACAGAATTTTGTTTCCTACTCGACCATGAAATGAGTGAAGTGCCTAAAAAGTGACAAGTGCCACTAGTGCTTTTCCTATCTAGTGAACAACCGGCATAATCAAAATCAGAATAGCCAAAAAGAGTAAAATCATCGCTATGAGGATACCACAAACCAAGTTTAATTGTGCCAATTAAATATCTAAAAATTCTTTTTACCGATATTAAATGTGATTCTTTGGGATCAGCTTGAAATCTAGCACATAAACAAACTGAAAACATAATATCTGGTCTAGAAGCGGTTAAGTATAAAAGTGAACCTATCATGCCTCTATATAAAGTTTGATCTATGGATATTCCACTTTCATCTTTTCCTAATTTTAAAGAGACACTCATAGGAGTACTAGCTTTCTTAAGATTTTCAAATCCAAATCTTTTCAAAACATCATGTATATATTTTGATTGATTTATAAAAATTCCATCATGTTTTTGAATAATTTGAAATCCCAAGAAATATTTTAGTTCTCCTACCATGCTCATCTCAAATTCACTTTCCATCATTTTAACAAAATAATTACATAACTCTTCATTAGTGGCTCCAAAAATAATATCATAAACATAAATTTGTAAAATAATTAAATCATCATCAACTTGCTTAATGAAGAGTGTACAATCAACACCACCCATTTTAAAACCATTTTGTAATAAATATAAGGTCAATCTATCATACCATGCTCGTGGTGCTTGTTTTAAACCATACAAAGCTTTTAGTAGTCTATACACGTGATTAGGAAATTTTTCATTTATAAAGACTGGGGGTTGTTCAACATAAACTTCTTCTTTAATCAACCCGTTTAAAAATGCAGTTTTAATATCCATTTGCAATAATTTAAATCTTTTATGACTAGCAAATGCAACAAAAATTCTAACTGCTTCCAATCATACAACTGGTGCAAAAGTTTTATCAAAATCTACCCCTTTAATTTGATTGTATCCCTTTGCTACAAGCCTAGCTTTGTTTCTAGTGATCCTAGAGTCACTATCTAATTTATTTTTAAAAACCCATTTAACTCCTACCACAGGATGATCACTAGGTCTATTTACAAGAATCCAAACTTCATTTCTTTCAAATTGGTTAAGTTCTTCATTCATAGCTAGAAACCAAGATTCATCATTTAAAGCGGTGGCAACATCTTTTGGTTCTATATTTGAGACAAAACATAAATTTGAAAAACCTTCATGTAAACTAGAACGTGTACGTACCCCACATGTTGGTTCTCCAATAACAAATTTTTGTGGATGATCTTTTGAGAACCTTAGCTCGGTTGGAGGTACATATCCTTGTTCTTCTTCTTCTTCACCATCTTTTTCGTCTTCTTTCTCTACTTTTTCTTCATCATCATCATCATTTTTCCTCAGATTTTGTTCCATATCTTCTTCATTTTTCTCATTACCTGCACCTTTAGTATTTTCTACACAAGAAATGTTTTCATCAAATTTTACATGAATAGATTCTTCAAACACTTTAGTACGTTTATTATAAACTCTATAGGCCTTGCTAGTTGAAGAATAACCAATGAAAATTCCTTCATCACATTTTTCATCAAATTTACCTAAGTTATCTTTTGTATTCAAAATAAAGCATTTACAGCCAAAAACTTTAAAGTAAGATACATTTGGTTTTCTTTGAAAATAAATTTCATAAGGAGTTAATTATAATGTAGGACGAATCATGACACGATTAATAATATAGCATGCAGTACTAACCGCTTCGGCCCAAAAATATTATGGCAATTTAAATTCACAAAGCATAGTACATCCTAATTCTTGAAGTGTTCTATTTTTCCTCTCCACTACACCATTTTGTTGTGGTGTGTGAGGAGCGGAAAATTTGTGTTTTATCCCAAATTCATTACAATATGAAATAAATTTTTCATTATCAAACTCTCCTCCATGATCAGATCTAATGCATTTTACTTTTAAATCAAGTTCATTTTGAATATGTGAAATTAGTTTACAAATTCATCAAAAGCATCAGATTTTGAATTTAAAAACAATGTCCAACAAAATCTAGAATAATCATCAATAATAACAAATGTATATTTTCTACCTCCTAGACTTTGTGTAGTAATTGGACCAAACAAGTCCATATGTAATAATTGTAAAGGTCTAGTAGTAGAAATAACATTTTTGCTTTTAAAAGATGATTTTGTAAACTTTCCCTTTTGGCATGGTGAACATAATGAAGAAAGCTTTCCATTCAAATTTGGTAAACCTTTTATTATAATTTGGTCTCCTATGCCATAATTCAAGTTCATCATTCTTTGAAATAAAACATTTAAGTGTAGAATGAGATAAATCATGAAAAGTTATTGTATATACATTGTTTATTCTTGGTGCAGTAAGTACAATTTCATTAGTTTTGGAATCAATAATTTTGCAAAGGTTTGAGCTAGAGTCAAATAAAATATTTAGATTTTTATCACATAGTTGACTAATAGAGATTAGATTATGTTTCAAACCTTTAACATATAAAACATTTGAAATTTTAAACTCTTCGTTACCTACTACTCCACTGCCTTTTACTTTACCCTTACCATTATCTCCAAATGTCACTATTCCACCTTTCTTCATCTCCAGGCTTAGGAACTTTGATTTATAGCCTGTCATGTGTTTTGAACAGCCAGAGTCCAAATACCACACGTCTTCCTTGTTCCTAGCCTGCATGCACACCTAAAAAGATGATGAGAGTAAAGATCTGGTTACCCAAGTGGTCCCTCCCATGGTATAGGTGGACGCCTTAGGTACCCAGATTTGTTTAACATTAACTTTTCCTTTCTCCCAGCATGAGTCCGAGATGTGACCAAATCGATGACAATTGGCACATGCAATGAATAGTGAGGAACCATTCTTTAATGGTTTCTCTGGACTCTTACTGGAGGAAACATCCTTATGTGTGGACTTAGAAAAAAATTTATTTTGAAAAAGAGGTTTTCTGAACCTGGAGCTGTCGCTGGTTCGGACATCAGCTGTCGAAAATTTCCGACAGCTTCCAGAGCTTCCAGAAACGTATCCTAGTCCAAATTTTGCTGACCCATGGCATTGGTTGCCTAAAATCATATCCAGAGATTTCTTTCCAACACCAAATTTTCCAAATGCCATGTTCAATTCATTTACTTTGGATTTTAAAATTGAATTTTCTTTTACTATCATGCCACATCGATTTGCAATATTTTTCTTGTAATTCTCTAATTGAGAATGAGAAGTTTTGACAACCTTTTCTAAGTCCTTTTTCTCTTTTAGAAGTTGATCAATTTTTTGATCGGACTTAGAAATAGTGCATTCAAGTTCTTTTATCCTTGTCGAAGAGTGATCACACTCTTGACAAATTACCTTCTCGTTCCCAATAGATTTCAACTCATTTGATAACTTTTTATTTACTTTCAAAAGATCTTTATTTTTACATTTTAAAAAATCGATTTCCTTTAGGCTTTTATCCAAAAATTTGCAAGTTTTCATAAGTTCAGAATATAAATCATCATAAGATGGAGGAGTTATCTCAGCATCACTTTGGACACTGCTATCGCGTCAGATGATGCATTTTCTTTCCCCATCAAGCATACATTAGCCTCCTCTTCCTCCTGTGTTGAGGAAACAATTTCTTCACCAGACGAAGAATCATCCCAAGTCTCTGCCTTTAACACTTTCTTCTTGTAACTTTTATCGTGCCTCTTTGCTTTTTGCTCTTTCAGATACTTTGGGCACTTGCTTCTGATATGACCAATCTTCTTGCAATGGTAGCACTCCAGTAGCGGACGCTCCTCTTCATTCTCCATTTTTCCTTTGCCTTTTTGGTAGGCAAAATCGTTCTTTTTGAAAAATCTTTTAAATGAATTTCTCCTCTCCGGATTTCTCATAAACTTCTTAAAGTTCCTCACAAACAGTCCTTTCTCATCTTCCTCACTTTCTTCTGATTCAGTTTCCTTCTTGATTTCAACGCCAAGCTCTTCTTTTTGGGCTCCAAATTGTAATCTTGGCTTTCGATTTTCAACTCCACCTCATGAGTTTTCAGATTCCCAATGAGGCTCTCCAATTGTAAGGTCTTAAGATCATGTGACTCAGAGATTGTAGTCACTTTAGGATTGAACTTCGGGGGAAGTGATCTTAAGATTTTCCTTACTAAATCTCCATTGGATAAAACCTTACCCAGCACCTTTGAATCGTTCACGATTTTAGTGAATCGTTTGTACATTGTATCAATTTCTTCATCCACCTCCATTTTGAATCTTTCGAACTCTGACCCTAGTTGAAATAGCTTTGAATCCTTTACCTGCGAAGTACCTTCATGAGTAATTTCTAAAAGATTCCAAATTTCATGTGCAGTATCACAAGCATAAACTCTATTAAATTCAGTGCGATCTAGTGCGCAAAATAAAGCATTCATGTCTTTTGCATTGTTCTTACATTTTAACTTATCATTGTCATCCCACTTGTCTTTGGGTTTGTCCATAGTTACATTTCCTACAACATATGTTGGGGAAGTATAACTCGTCTCGACCATATTCCAAACTTCTATGTCGAGAGCTATTAGAAAACACCGCATTCGGGTTTTCTAATAGTTATAGTCTGTTCCTGTAAAAAGTTGTGGCCTACTAATTCCTTGCCACTCAACGAACGCGTGATCGTTGTGCGCCATTACTCCTGGTGGTAAAACCATTTTGGAGTAACCTGGCTCTGATACCACGAGTTGGATCTTGTGGCGCCCTTAGAGGGGGGGGGGGGGGGGTGAATAAGGGCCTTTTTAAATTATGATTTTTTACTTGAGAATTTTTAAAACAAATTTTGCTTTTCTAAAAATCACTTATAAAAATTTTCAAACTATGAAAATTTTAAATTAATCCAAACACAAATTTCTAAGTTAAAGATTATGCAACCAAATTTGCAATTAAAGAAAAAGTCATAATAATTTTTTAATCATGAAATTCACATACAATAAAAATGATCTTAACAATGCTTAAGATCAAGGCACAAATATGATAATAAACTTTTAACAATTTGTGTTTACCAATCCTTCTCCCAAAGATCGGAAGGCAATCACTTGTCTCTCCCTAGACCAAGCCCAAGCCTATCCTCTAGATCTTGCCAAGATCTAGACGTAGCACACAAGGCCACGATTTCCTACCAAGCCATGCAAGGACTTGGACACTCCGCACAAGGAAGCGATTTTCCCATAAGCCATGCAAGGACTTAGACGTCACGCACAAGGAGACGATTTCCCTACCAATACAAAGTGAAATGTATATAAATGAAAATACAAAATGAAATAAAGAACTCCCTAGAAATTCAGATCTCTGAAAGGAAGGTTGAAGCCTCGAGATGATCGTTGATGTAGAAGCGCATCCGATCTCGTCTTCAATCTCAAACCTTCTAAGCACAAATGGGAGTTGATGAGGTTCTGGAGCTCTCTGGTTCGTATGCACTCAGGAAGGGACTTAGAATTCTCAAAGCTTGAATTAAATGAAGTTCTGAGCCCTTTTTGTATAAAAATAGATAACGCCATCCATTAGCTAGCTATCGCCAAAATCCGATAGCTTCAGAGGTGCCACGTGTCCCATGTATTCGGCATTTTTGCGGAGAGTGGCGATCGCGATTGAGTCATTGTTGAGACGTGGGTTGTCGGATATCCAATAGCACTATCGGACATCGGTTAGCTTGCGTAACTGCTGCACGTTGTAGAGTTAAGGGAAGATCGTGCTCTATCGGATATCCGTTACTGCTGTCGGAAATCCGATAGCTCTAAACCGCTGAGTAGAGATCGGAGAACGGAAGAAATCGTGCGTTGTCGGAAATCTGTACTGCTATCAGAAATCCGATAGCTCCAATTTCTGGAAAATCGGTATTTTGCTCCAATTGCAAACATGTTATTCTAGCACCTGTTATCTGCACGTCATTAATCAAGAATAGGATCAAATACATTCGGGATTTGTTATTCTCAAATCAGACAAGTGCGGAACGCATGCTCCGTCAATAACTCCCTTCAAAAGTTAACCCCTTGGTGGCAGGGCACCTGAACAAAAACCTGTAGTTTGGTTTGAGCACCTGATCAAAAGCTCAGTGGTGTTTGGGCACCTAATCAAAAACCCATTGGTGATAGGGCACCTGATTAAAAACCTAGTGGAATCCTACCAAGGGTGGTAGAAGAGTAGACGTACCCAGGTTTATTGTGGAACTACTATAAAATCCTCGTGTCCTCAGTGATTGTGTGATTTTCTGTATAGTGTTGTGTGTCTTATTTGTTTTTATAACTCACTCAGAACACACATATATATATATCACTATTTTAATTCTGCTATAAAAATAAGAGAAAAACTTTTTAATACTCTATTCACCCCCCCCCCCTCTAGAGTCACTTTAAGATTTAACCTCCCTTTTCTTTGATATCAGAGATTACTTTCAACTGATATCAGAGCACTTACTCCACGACCCCTATTGGGTATTTAATCGATCGATCTGCTAGTTGGATGCTCATACTAGTTGGTCTTGGGGTTCCCAAACCAAGTTTTTAAATATGGAGAACGACATCAAATTGATACTAGCTCCTAAGTGGGCCAAGGCGTGTTTGATTAATAAATTTCCGAATAAACATGGGATGGAAAACTGCCGAACATTATGCATTAAGAGAAACACACAAAAAATCTTCAAGTTTCTTGTTTATTTGATAGTAAATCCTTGAGATACTTTGCGTATTTAGGCACTTGAGAGAGTGCCTCACAGAATGGAACATTAATATGAATTTGTTTTAAAATATTTATAAATTTTTTATATTGTTTCTCGTTGCGCCCGTTTTGAATTTTTGAAGGATAAGGGGTTGAAGGAGTTTGAATTTTGCACAGAGCTAAATCAGAAGAAATAAAATGTGGAGGTGGGGTTGAAATATTTACCTCGGGCTCAGCCAAATTTGAATATTTTACCTTCTTTTCACTACGGAGGGTTATTGCATTGGCGCTCTACCGTGGATTGGGCTCAGTATTTCCCAACAGAGCTCCTTGCTGGCATTCGGAGAACATCTTGGTGAGCTTTCCGATCTAATTTTTCAGGCTTTAAATAGATCCGGATAGATTCTGGATGTTGGACTCGTTGGAGTCAACGTATTTGGTGAAGACCTCTTCAAGTGAAGAGGGATTGTGTGGTGGTGGCAGAGAGAATCCGGGAGGATTCACTTGTGGTGGACGTTGAGCATTATTGGGGTTGATCAATGAAAAATTAGGATGGTTCCTTAAACCCGGATTATAACTATTATTTAACAGAAGATTATTATTCAGGTTATAAGGAGGACGATAGGATTTACCCAAATAGTCTACATGCTCTTGAATATAATATTAATAATTATTAAAATAATTATTATTAGCCCAATTAGGGGCAGAGTAAGCAGACATCTCCGCAACATACTTTGTGAGCATTTCTACTTGAAGTGCTATGTTCGGGGTGGCCTCGACTTCAAAGAGTCCGGTCGGCTTATTAGGGCACGACCATGGTGCATTCCACTGATAAGCATTCATGGCCATCTCCTCGAAAAGCTCTTGAGCAGCCTCGGGGGTTTTGTTGTTAAGGGTCCCCCCCCCCCCCCCCGCGGCAGCATCAATCATCTGCCTCATTTGGAGATTCAAACCATTGTAGAAAGTGTAAACTTGTTGCCACAACAGGAGGGCATGCTGAGGACATCTCCGCAACAATTCCTTGAAGAGCTCCCATCTATCGTAGAGAGACTCCGAGTCTATTTGCGTGAAGGAGAGAATGTCTGTACGTAATTTATCAGACTTTTCCAGGGGAAAATATTTCGTTAAAAATTTGTCCGTCATTTCGGCCCTTGTAGTGATGGAACCTCTAGGAAGAGAACCCAACCACTGCTTGGCCTTAGTCCGCAAAGAAAAAGGAAATAACCACAAATGAATGACGTCATCGGTGACGCCATTTATCTTGAACGTATCGCAAATTTCCAAAAAAATTAATAAATGTAAATTATGATCTTGTTCCGGTAAGCCATCGAAAATGACGGTTTGCTGTACCATCTGAATGATACTCATTTTAATTTCAAAATTATAATTCAACACTGCCGGACGAATAATACTAGATTGTGTTCCCTCCGAATTTGACCTCGCATAATAGTACATAGTCCGTAGCGGGGCCTCGTTATGGTCGGGATCTTCCATTATACCCTCGTTAGTTTCCCCGATTGACTCTTCTCAATTTATTGGTAGATCACAAAAACGGAGATGAAGCCATAAGGTGCGCTCGATTTCCGTATCAAAATACAATTCAAAATTAATTGAAGAGCTTCCTCGGGTCATAAACTAAAGGAAAAGAAAAGAGAAAGAGGCTAAAAGAATAAAAAGGGGAAGAAAGAAAAATTAAAATTATTATAATATTATTATAATATTTTAATTAAAAATATATATATAATTTTTTTTCAAAAGCGGGTTAAGTTAGTCCCGGACATCCCGAGGTCTACCCTGTGAAGGGTTTGCATGGTACTAGGAGATGCGATGGGATGAGAAGACTAAATCTCCCTTTCCGAGAATTTAAATTGCGCCTTTAAGCTTTTTTAAAAAAAATTAAGAAAGGGGTTAGAAGAAAGAGAAAGATAAAATTAATAGATATTCCTTTATTCGAAATATTAACTCATGTTCCCCGGCAACGACGCCAAAAACTTGATGCGCAAAACTATATCTACAAACGATAACGGCATGTGTACCATATCGAAAGTAGTATAGGTTTATAAAAACCAAGGTCGTATTAGACTCGGGGTGGTTGAGTATTTTTACTTCAAGAAAATCTCTATAATTCTATCAACAAAACTTGGAGTTGGTTTGCTTATAAGAAAAGTGTGGTGAATTAAAATGGCGATTAAAGCAATGATTTAGAAAGCTAGCACTCGATCTTGAATCACCATGGAAATAAAATAGAAGAAAACAATAGTTCTAGTTCTCTTTAGAAAACTGCTTTGACCGTGAAGGTTCCCGAATTCTAAACGCACCTCTATTGAGGATGCATTCAACTGAGTTTAGGTTGATCAATCAAACTTATTCTCTAGAATCAAAACACCTAAAATTCGCTTTATCATAGTGAACCCCTCTATTGGATTTGACTCAAATCCGGAAGATTTATGTCATCCTCTCTCGAGGGTTGCATGCAACTCTCTTTATCCTTGAATGATCAATTCGTATAATGAACCGCTTGGCTACGTTAAATACGAAAACATGCATGAGAATTATATATCAAAGATATAATCTCATCAAACTTAAATCAAGGATTAATCTTAAGCATCTCCGAAGAAGAGAAAAATAAACTATAATTTACTTCATAGCTTATATTATTCCTTGGATCATCTCGATCGAGTACTAATAAAAATTTAGCTACTCATTGAGATTAAGGAATCAATAGAAATTAAAGAGTGCATTATGAAAGAAGAAGAGAATAAGGGAATAAGAAGAGCTATTTTATTGATTGCAAAAGAGAATTACTAACTAAGGAATTAAAAGTATAATTGCAAGAAGAAATAGAAGTACAAGAGAACTTAAAATAAGAGAACAATACAAGAAAATAAGACATTAGCTCCCAAAATTCATCCCTTGAGTTGTAGAGGAGCTGGCTTTAAATAGGCTGAAATTTGAGGTTACACGCCCTTGGTCACGCCCGTGACCAAGAGCGTGTAAGGGGCGTGATCGATGCTGGCGCGGAGAGGGCGCCTTTTGGCTTCAATGCGGGTGTTACGTGTGCGTCACGCCCTAGGTCATGCCAGTGACCTAGGGCGTGTAATCTTCAAAATGATGCCCAGCGGGATGCTTACGGCGGGAAGAGGTGCGGGATGAGTCACGCTCGTGTACTGGATGTCACGCCCTCAGCCATGCCAGTGACTGGGGGCGTGTAATTTTAAATGACATGTAAGGCTTGTTCTGGATGCAGGAGGCGGGTCGCGGCCGTGACACTGGGTCACGCCCTTGTTCACGCCCGTGACCGGGGGCATGTAATTTTAAATGATGTGGCATGATTGTTCTGGCTGCAGGAGGCGGGTCATGGTCGTGACGTTAGATCACGCCCTTGGTCACGCCCGTGACCTGGGGCGTGTACTTGGCGAATCTGTATGCAATGAGACCGGGGTGGCGGCAGCGGCTCAGGAGCACATCTTATGCTGTCAAGCCCTTGGTCACGCCCTTGGTCACGCCCGTGACCTTGGGAGTGTACTTGCAACTTTCGCTCAAAGTGTCTAGAAAACCTGAAAATATTAAATAAGTTTAAGTTAGCTCATAGAATTGAAAAAGGTAATCATTTAAACGAGAAAAACCATATACATTATATAATTTTATATTAAAACAATTATAAAATAATACTAAAAGATGAGTATGTAAATTACTCATCAATCACACTCGCACACTAGAACTATCTTGGGCCAATGATTCAAGAATCGCTTGGGGCAAGTTCTTAGCCATCGAGAAAGGTTATCCTTCCACCCGACTCGAGCAATACTAATCTAGCAATTATCTACAAACATCCCTACGATATCATTTGATTCACACCAGATTCACCACTTTTGAGTAGAGTACGTAACATTTACGCTAATAGAAAAATATGAAACTATAAGCATAAAATGGAATCTAATCTACATAGATTTCTATGCAAGACGTGAGCCCAAGACTAGGAGCTCTACATGTGTCAACATCTTACTGTCTCACAATCCTAAGCCAGTACAATACTTTTCCCAAATCACACAAAAGAGATGAGTTCAACTCATGATGCGCCAACGGCTAAGCACGCGCTCATGTGGGTGCTGTGGTGTGCGGTGACTGAAACAAAAAAGTACGTATAGTATGCTATGCCATGTGCACGTGCAGTGGGTAACACACAATTGTGTTTCTCCCTCCCCTAGACTTAATCTATGCAACAAAAGTAAATGATGGACATTATGAATAAAAAGGAGCTGAAGAGGGGAGAGGTTACCCATGCTCAGAAATGAGCATACCAAAAGATTGACGTGCAAATCCAGGTCAAAGCCGCAACATCCCCCATTCAAAAAAAGTACCTGTAGGGGTGAGCTCCGCAAAAACAACAAAAAATAGAAAAACTAAGACGAAATGCATCTAACTAAGCCAAACTAGATAAAATAATAATGCAGGAAAAAGTAAGATAACTACTGGGGTTATTGTCCTCCCATCACAACTTATTTAGCATTTTAACAGTTCAAGCTACTGGAAGTATGAAAAGAGAAATGCACAGGTAAATTGCCTAATATCCGTGTCGGTAGCGGGTACCGATATGGCAATTGAACAGATACCCCTCTACCTAAATAATAATACCTTCTCCTCACAAGTAGAGGGAAGAGAAATTAAGAAGAGGAGGAGGAGTCCTCGCTCATCTCACAAAAATATTACTTGCCCAGTAAGGTGTCGTCTTCAGGGAGGCGGCGGGAGGAGAAGGCAATGATTAAGGCTTACACTATGGAGGAGGTATCAACCTACTCACATATGAGGATACACTCATCATTGACTTGAGCATCATGCTCCATGTCCTTCTGAAGTGCCTATGAAGATTCAACCTGCATCATGCTCCATGTCCCGGTCTCACTACCAAGAGGTTGGGGAAATATGATATTACAGCATTGTCGATAATGCCGCAAGGCTCAGCAGGATCATCAGTGGCCTCGCTCAGGATTTGGACTTCCTCCACCAGTGTGATGGCGCAAATCTCACACACCGCTATAGGCGGTAGCTCGACTGCGACACGAAACGGCAGTGTACCGATCGTTCAAGTAATATAAAACGAGGAGTAATCCCCGAGTATCGAATCTCTCAAGGAACACAGTAAGGTGGAGTTAACGTTCGAGGAAGGACTTGAGATCGAAGCCCTTGAGTCGGATGGAATGCGGAAACAGGGTGATTGGGCTTTTGGAAAATAAAAGAAAATACTATAACTACACCTATGCAATGCCGCTATGCAAAGCTTCGCTTGGCGGGATGGAGACTAGGCAGGCCTTGAGCACGCTGCGTCGCAAGGGCGGATGGACGAGTAGGCAAACGGATCGAACTATGCAGGCCTTGAGCGCGCTGCTTCGTTAGGCGGGATGGAATACGGGCCGCGATGCCACGCTTCGGTAGGCGGATGGACGAGAAGGCTAGCAGATCGAACTATGCAGGCCTTGAGCGCGCTGCTTCGTTAGGCGGGATGGAATACACGGGCCGCTATGCCACGCTTCGGTAAGCGGATGGGCGAGTAGGCTTACGGATTGAGGGTCGCAAGCACCTCTTCGACAAGCACGCCACTGGCAATTGCTAGTGCGGCACAACACAACAACAAACCACACCACGGCACACCTCAAAATAATAAGCAAGAATACCCAAATCACATAGATAATCAAGTATAAATGCTAATAATCAAAACACACTTCATCATAATGTTAGATCTAGCTACAAATACATCAATAAGAGAAGAATAAGGCAAGAAATCGACCGAATCCGAAGGCTTGTTGTAGATTCACGGTTGGAATCGCCGGGTTGTCAATCCGCGTCCAAGCTCGGTCCGCAACTACGTCCGGGGTAGAGAGAGCTGTCACGACTCTCCAATGGACCCATCTTCTTCGTGTCACGATCCGGTACAGGTTGCAAACTTCCTCTTGCTCGATGGAGATAGCGGCTAGGTCTTCCTTTGGGGCTCTTGGATGAAGGAGGAGGCCGAGAGGAAACTCCGGCGAAGATTTGGCGTTGAAAGCTTGCCCGGAGATCCTCCCTAAGGTGGGCGACGATGGAGGGGCGAAGTCGGACAAAACCAGGCGGAAAACGGCGGAAGAAAGCGGGGGATCCGACCTAAATCGCGAGCAGCGGATTTTATAGGCGCTGGAATTAAACAGTGCGCACGGTCAGTGGCGCACGACCAGTGGTCGTGCGCACTAGAATCCTGTGATCGTGCGCTCTGCCTGGACGGAACCTGCAAAGACAGAAATTATAAAATAACATGTTCGCACGACCAGTGGCGCACGACCGGTGGTCGTGCGCACTATCGTAGGTGGTCGTGCGCACTGGTTCAAACAGAACTCAAGAAATTGATGATAAGTGCGCACGAACAGTGGCGCACGACCGGTGGTCGTGCGCACTATCGTAGATGGTCGTGCGCACTGCACCAAACAGAACTCATGAAAAAGTGTTAAGTGCACACGATCAGTGGCGCACGACCAGTGGTCGTGCGCAATAGAACCAGTGATCGTGCGCAGTGTTCCTGTGCAGAATTGCACCGGAAGCACCTGCACGACTCCTGTTCTAGCGTACAACCACTAATCCAGCTACTGAAAGTGGCACCTAACAGTGCATGAAAACTACTAATGAAGATAAACATGAAAACACACCAAAATGGGCCTAGAAGTGCACATAGCAAGTGATAACAAATATAAGCTAAAACAAGGCTAAAGTGCAGTGGAATGACTAGATAAACGGCCTAGATTAGTCCATATATGTGTATATAATCGGGACTCATCACACCCCCAGACTTACCTGTTTGCGCGTCCCGAGCAAACAAATTCTAGGCGAACTGGGAAAGAAAAGTAGATGGCTTAAAACTACAATATAGAGTACCATGCGAAGTCGCATGCTCACGTGCATAAGAAGAATAGTAGAGAAGATTTCTGATTATATAAACAGCCTATATATTTCTAAAAGAGTAAAAGCATATTACAGCTACTCAAAATGGTGAACAATGGTGAATCATTCGGTCGTGTATACAGAGAAAGTAAACTAAACGCTGAGACGAGCATTGCTCAAGATCGGGATGCAGGAAAAACTCCACTGAAATCCATCAGTGTCGGTGACCATAAGCTTGCCCGGTCACATTCTCTCCACGGCACTGGTTTGACTCAAATGCGTGAATCAATAGGACTTTAGGTTTTAAATGGGGCTTGGGTTTAGGTGAGGATAAACAAAGATAAAAACGACGGCTCAAGCACTAGACCCAAATGAGCTAATGCAGGAAACTATCCTCATTCACCACACAAACACGCGGGTACACAACACCCCCAGACTTGAACTTAACAGCATGGGTGTGTGCAACGCCTACTCCCAAACATATATTTTTACACAGATTTTTCATTAAAGCTCAACTCCTTTTTCGTTTCTTTTTACTTCTTTTCTTTTTCCCATTTTTTTTTCTTTTCTTTTCTTTTCAAAACATTTTCAGCAAAATTATCAATGTTGCATAACCACATATTCACAAAAGTATCACAACATCAACACCCCAACCCATGAAAATAATAAACAGCTAAAGCTCAGATTTGGGCGTGCGACTAGGATTGGCTTTTGGGCTTTGGTGAAATAAAAGTGGGGCTGAATCAAAGAACGGGTAGGCACAACTGGGCTAGCGAGGCTATAGCGGTAGGGATAGGCACACAGGCTCAACCGAGCCAAAATGATGGCCTATATCACATTCACACAATTGACTAACTGTATACCCATGCTTCAAGAATCGCTTGGGGCAAGTTCTAGCCACCGAGAAAGATTCTCCTTTCTCCCGACTCAAGCAATACGAATCTAGCGATCGTTTACACACATCCCTATGCTACCGTTTGATTCCACCGGATTCACCATTTGAGTAGAGTAAACAACATTTACACTAATAGAGAAAAATATAAAACCATAGTATAAAGAGAAGTCTAATCTACACAAATTACTATGCAACCGAGCACTCGACTAGGAGCACTACTAGAGTCAACATTTTACTCTACCACATAGTCTTAAGCCATCACCTAGATTTTCCCAAATAAGCAGAAGAATTAAATTCACTACAGAGCACGCATACAGATGAGTACGCGCTCAAGTGGGTGCTGTGGTGTGCAATGAAAATAAACAAAATGTTTTAAAAGAAATCTTCTAGTATGCAGTGCAATAGTGCACGTGAGCGGGTAAACAAAACTACTCTCCCCCAGACTTAAACTAAACAATCCGCATAATATATGACATGACAAATCAGAAAAGGCTAGGGGAAGAGAGTACCCAGTGCTCAGAAATGAGCACACCAGAAGATTGGCGTTTAAACCACGACTAAGCTGCAGCATCCGCCATCCAGAAGAAGTACCTGCAAGGGTCAGCTCCGCAAAACAAAAGAAACAGAAAAAGACAAACTAAAATAAACTACAGCTAACTAAACAGGATTGAATAAAATAAAATGCATGAAAAGTAAGATAACTACTGGGGTTATTGTCATCCCAGCATGACTTATTCAGATTTTGTACAGTTCTAGCTTATAGGCCTATGAAAAGAAAAGTGCACAGGTAACTGTTCTAATATGCGTATCGGTAGCGGGTACCGATACGGAGACAGAGCAGTCACCCCTCTACCTAAATATAGATACCTGCTCCTCACAGGTAGAGGGTAGAGAATGTAAGAAAAGGAGGAGGCCTGGTCCTCACTCATCTCACAAAACACATCCTTGCCTAGCAAGGTATCGTCAACAGGGAGGCAGCAGGAGGAAGAGGCAATGAGTGGAGCATCCTCTACGGAGGAGGGGTCAACCTCCTCACATGTGAGGATACACTCATCATTGACTTGAGCATCATGCTCCAAGTCCTCCTGATGTACCTGTGAAGACTCACCCTGCACAGGCTCAGATGAAGAAGGGGGGTCAGGAAATAAAAGAGAAGAATGACATAAATAATCAAAAATCGGGGGAGTGGTCCCGGTCTCACTCCCAGCAAGATCCAAGGGTAGATCGCTATCATCATCGTAAATATCATAGCAAGGGGGACTTGAGAACTCAGGAGCCTCAGTGGTGATTTGGACCTCCTCGTCCCATGAAGAAGTGCAAACCTCCTCATCAGAGAGAGTATCCTCCTCATCCCACCGAGGTGCATCATCGTGTTCAAAGTATTCATTCTCCCCCTCAGGGAAAATGACATCCTCATCCCACTTTGGAGCACCCTCCGAGTCAGAAGCATCACCCAGCTCCTTTACTTCGATAGGATCATAAAAAATGTGTGTAGAAAAATCATGCAAAGAAACTGGAGGAACACAAAGATTTGGTTCCTCCGCAAAAAGATCTGCTAAAGCCTCCCCGATGGAAAGAATACTTTCCTCATCATACTCAGGTGCATCTAGGAGCTCCCATTCCTCTCCTTGTTGGCTAACAGATGAGTGATCATCATCACTGGGAGTGAAGCCATAAACAGGGAGTGAGTAGTCCGTGCACGAGACAAGCTCAGGGGTAGAGGGCACAATTGCCTCCATGGGTAAAGAATGAGCGATAGGGACAATGTTGTCCTGAGTGGAGGAGCGGCGGTCAGGATTGAAAAGACGCGGACAGTCCTTCAATTCATGACCCTCTCCTCGACACAACAAGCAAATAATGATCCTACACTGCCTAGCATTTAACTCATTCAATTGGTCCAAATAATAAACCATCTTGTCATTAAAGCTAGGTGAAATATCCCATGACGACATTATCAATAAAAGAGCAGATACAATGAAACTGAAATTCTTCGCAAGGGAATCAACACAACTAAAAAAAACTCCTTGAATAAAACTTGCCTAAAACTCCAAAATAGGGTGGAAAGAAATAAAAACAAACAACAGAAGATCAAAAGGCAAACAAAAATAATAAAGCGGCTATTCACAATGGAAGAACTACTATCTCTTGTCTCCCTCTACAGAAAACTCACACGACTGTGTTCCCCGGCAACGGCGCCAAAAACTTGATGGCGCAAATCTCACACACCGCTATAGGCGGTAGCTCGACTGCGACACGAAACGGCAGTGTACCGATCGTTCAAGTAATATAAAACGAGGAGTAATCCCCGAGTATCGAATCTCTCAAGGAACACAGTAAGGTGGAGTTAACGTTCGAGGAAGGACTTGAGATCGAAGCCCTTGAGTCGGATGGAATGCGGAAACAGGGTGATTGGGCTTTTGGAAAATAAAAGAAAATACTATAACTACACCTATGCAATGCCGCTATGCAAAGCTTCGCTTGGCGGGATGGAGACTAGGCAGGCCTTGAGCGCGCTGCGTCGCAAGGGCGGATGGACGAGTAGGCAAACGGATCGAACTATGCAGGCCTTGAGCGCGCTGCTTCGTTAGGCGGGATGGAATACGGGCCGCGATGCCACGCTTCGGTAGGCGGATGGACGAGAAGGCTAGCGGATCGAACTATACAGGCCTTGAGCGCGCTGCTTCGTTAGGCGGGATGGAATACACGGGCCGCTATGCCACGCTTCGGTAAGCGGATGGGCGAGTAGGCTTACGGATTGAGGGTCGCAAGCACCTCTTCGACAAGCACGCCACTAGCAATTGCTAGTGCGGCACAACACAACAACAAACCACACCATGGCACACCTCAAAATAATAAGCAAGAATACCCAAATCACATAGATAATCAAGTGTAAATGCTAATAATCAAAACACACTTCATCATAATGTTAGATCTAGCTACAAATACATCAATAAGAGAAGAATAAGGCAAGAAATCGACCGAATCCGAAGGCTTGTTGTAGATTCACGGTTGGAATCGCCGGGTTGTCAATCCGCGTCCAAGCTCGGTCCGCAACTACGTCCGGGGTAGAGAGAGCTGTCACGACTCTCCAATGGACCCGTCTTCTTCGTGTCACGATCCGGTAGAGGTTGCAAACTTCCTCTTGCTCGATGGAGATAGCGGCTAGGTCTTCCTTTGGGGCTCTTGGATGAAGGAGGAGGCCGAGAGGAAACTCCGGCGAAGATTTGGCGTTGAAAGCTTGCCCGGAGATCCTCCCTAAGGTGGGCGACGATGGAGGGGCGAAGTCGGACCAAACCAGGCGGAAAACGGCGGAAGAAAGCGGGGGATCCGACCTAAATCGCGAGCAGCGGATTTTATAGGCGCTGGAATTAAACAGTGCGCACGGTCAGTGGCGCACGACCAGTGGTCGTGCGCACTAGAATCCTGTGATCGTGCGCTCTGCCTGGACGGAACCTGCAAAGACAGAAATTATAAAATAACATGTTCGCACGACCAGTGGCGCACGACCGGTGGTCGTGCGCACTATCGTAGGTGGTCGTGCGCACTGGTTCAAACAGAACTCAAGAAATTGATGATAAGTGCGCACGAACAGTGGCGCACGACCGGTGGTCGTGCGCACTATCGTAGATGGTCGTGCGCACTGCACCAAACAGAACTCATGAAAAAGTGTTAAGTGCACACGATCAGTGGCGCACGACCAGTGGTCGTGCGCAATAGAACCAGTGATCGTGCGCAGTGTTCCTGTGCAGAATTGCACCGGAAGCACCTGCACGACTCCTGTTCTAGCGTACAACCACTAATCCAGCTACTGAAAGTGGCACCTAACAGTGCATGAAAACTACTAATGAAGATAAACATGAAAACACACCAAAATGGGCCTAGAAGTGCACATAGCAAGTGATAACAAATATAAGCTAAAACAAGGCTAAAGTGCAGTGGAATGACTAGATAAACGGCCTAGATGAGTCCATATATGTGTATATAATCGGGACTCATCACAGTGCTGAGGAAAAATCCTCTTCACCTTGAAGGTTGTCCTCCTCCATAGGAACTGGCGTAACACATAGATCACCTGCCTCATCCTGCGATGCATCATCAATAACGTCGTCAAAGATGAATGTAGTAGTATGCACAAAAGGGGGAGGAATAGTGCTTGGATAAAAGTCAAGCATCAATTACTCACAAAGAATCGAATCCACGCAAGGTGATATATGCAAAGGAGAGATAGGCTCAAAAATGTCGGAACATACATCTGCAATACCTCTGATTAAAGTGTCTGCATCATTCCCTTCAAAACATGAAGGTGACATAGAAAAGTAATCAGAAGTAGATGGTGTGCTGCCAGAGTTAGGAGTCAGGATGATTAGGATATCCGCCTCATCATCCTCATCCAATTGGCTAAGATAAGGAGCACAATCCTTCAAGGCATGATCTGTGCTCCGATAAAACAAGCATTGTTTTGCATTTTTCTTCTGCCCAAATTGTGTCGGAGTTGAATGCAAAAATGGCACATGCAAAGCGAAAGAGTAGCCATAAGACTTAGGCACAGTGTATGAGGTATCGTTTGGTGTCGGTGCCCGATACATTGAGCCTTGGGGACTAGGGCTACTATCTCCCGATGGGCATCTATCACTAGCATGAGAAATATCTCAACACAAACGACAACGAATATTAAATGCAGCCCACATTGCGTGAAAATAACTAGATTTAAAAGAAAAACACTATTGTGCAAAATACTACACCCAACAATGATTTACAAAAGAAACCTGAATTTAAAGCAGGGAAAATAAAATATGAAGAAATAAAACAAAAAAAGGTTGCAATTTACAAATGGAACGACATCTACCTCTCGTTTCCCTCTCTAGAAACTCACACGATTGTGTTCTCTGGCAACGACGCAAAAAACATGATACGCTTATGACAAGTGTACCAGTCGCACAAGTAATAAAAAATGGGTGAATTTCCCCAAGTATCAATCTCGAAGGAAAACAGTAAGGTGGAGTTACTTTTTAGGTAGGACTTGAGATTGAAGTCCTTTCGAGTAGATGGAATGCAGGAGATTTGGTTTTGTCTTGCGGAAACAAAATAAAAGAACCTAAATTAACACTACTATGCAGGCCACTATGCACTTCTTTGCAAGGTGGATGGAGACTATGCAGGCCGCTATGCACTGCTTCACATGGCAGATGGGCGAGAAGGCAAGCGGATGGATTGGTTCGCACCGGTAGAATGAGGGTCGCAAGCACGTCGTGAGCAAGAACGCCACTAGCAATTTCTAGTGCAACATTCTCAATAAGACGGTGGGATGGAGGATGGAATGGGGGCGCTCCTCAACTCATATAAACCACAAAAACAACCACATGGACATGGAAAAATACACTAATAATAATTAGGGTTCATGGACATCATTCATTGGAAACTATACAAACTACTCAAATCACATAAAAATAGTTAAAACAATAAGGAGGAGGTAAGATTACAACCAAAGTACGAAGACTCGTCGAAGATTCACGGTCGGAATTGTAGGGTTGTTAATCCTCATCTGTACTTGGTCTTCTACAGCCATCTTGGGTAGAAGAGGGTTGTCACTTCCTCCCAATGGAACCATCTTCTTTGTGAATCGCATTTGGCCATGATCTCGCTGGATAACTCCAAGGGTATAGCAAGGATTCTATAGAAATGGAGCGTGGATGCTTCCGAACGATGGAGCAGGACGAGAGGATACCCTGGCTCAAGATTTGAGCCAATAATGTGTCTAGAGCACCTCCAAATGGTGGGCGGTGATGGAACGGCGTAAAAGGGCAGAGGAGAGCTCGAACAGGCATAGAAGATGATCGATCCCAATTAGGTCGAAAACTGCGGCTTTATAGCAAAACTGTTAGAAATTGGTCACGCGCGGTTGAACACATGACTGTGCATGGATCATGTGATATTAGAAGTGAAGGAAGCAAAGAAAGAAGAAGCAAATGTGCCCGTGTGATTTTGCTCACACAAAGTCAAAACCAACTTACATAAAAATGCACGGGCAAATCCAGAGCACCTAGAAAATGGGCCAAAAAGGAGAGAACGTACGTTTCCTTCGCGCACAGTTGAATCCAACCATGCGTGAAGAAAACGCATGGGCGATAATTACAATAATATTTGGACACAAACACGGGCTCGTTTGATTTTACACATGCACAGGCAAACTTCCCTTGCACGAACAAAATGCAAAAGTGGGGCATATCACCATTTTAAGCAATAGATGAACACACACTGTCAGAGCAATCGTGCATCAAGGAAATGCACGACCGTGCGATTCATGCAGATATAAAATCTAGGAAAATACAGATCTGCCCACCTGCACAGCAAATCCAAACGCTGGGAACACACCTCCAACATAAGGATAACAACATACAAAAGAATGGAGAGCACAATGTGCTTACCCCCAATAATAAAGCGTGCAACTGCACACCACCGCGGGCCTAAACAGTTTACTTCTTGAAGAAATGTGTTTAAGTGAAATTTAAGTAATAATGAACTAAAAGTGAAGAGCATGTGCATGAAAACTAGCCCAGATGAGTCTGAAAAACCCTATAAATATCAGACTGATCAAGAAGGAGGAGGTCAAGGTGCAGCTTGACCAGGCTTTAGAATATGCCTGGTCCACTTGGAGAAGATTCCAATGTTCATTCTCTTTCTTAGAGGAATAGGCACTCCTTTTCACTTGCATACACTTGGATACTGACGGAGAAAAACTTGACACATCATTCTCATATAAGCATTCTCCTTATGAGAGTATTTATGGCCAATCAGTTTTAGAAGGCACCTCCCCCAGTTAATTTTCTTATTGAGGACAAGACATCCCAATATTTGCATTTGCTGCTTGGGTATAGCATCATGTGCTGAAATCTTGCATAACATCACCTTTCTTAAGATATCTGCCTAGAATCTATATTCTTCAGACACATCATTCTTTTTTAGATTGATGGTCTTCTCCTTTCTGAACATCACCTGTTGGTAAATCAAAGGTGTGAGATAACATTTCCTCTGTAATATTGATATCAGTTCCTGAGATTCTCCCATTGAGGGATCCATCATCTCATATGTGAATGTTGTCCTTCAGCTCTGTCAACTCAACATCATAGATTTTTGATGCGCGTCGGCAAGTGCACCGGTCGCTGTCAAGTAATAATTGTGGAGAATAAATTCCCCGGATGTCGGTCTCTTGAGGAATGCAGGATGGGTGATCGAATCGTGCAGTGAATATTGTTACACAAGCGTTTCACAAACACAATAAGGGGTTTTTGGTTGGTTTTCCTAATTTTAACAACAATAAAAGAGATGCGGGTCGAGAACACCGCTTCGCAACGTGAGGTGGATGCAACGGCCGCGATGCCGTGCTTCGTGAGGCGAATGAGGTGGACTCAGGCGCGAGAGAGTGAGGGTCGCAAACACCTCTTCACAACCGTCGTTAGCTCTTGCCAACACGGAGCAAACACCTTGCGTGCGTGTGTGAGTGAGTGCGCTTGAACGTGGTGAATCACAACCAACCCATGAATAAGAACACAGAAACATTCATTCTCATCAAGTAGATATCACAATATTCATTTAGTGAAAGCTTCACAGGGGTACAATCAAGGAAAGAGGGAAGGAGATAACCGGCGGTGAAGACTAGCGGCCGTTCACGGCCGGAATGGTAGGTTGTCGGGCTACCTCCGGACTCGGGCGGACGATGCTTCCGGCGTAGAGGGCTGTCACAATCTCCCTACGTGCTCCGTCGTCTTCGACTCAAGGTCTCTTCTTCTTCTCACCGGGCGGAAAGCGAAAATGATTGCTTGGAGGCTTGCGGATGATGGAGAACACTCACGGACGATGGAGGATGTCTAGGAATGGACCGAGGAAGCTTCCCCTTGCGTAGGAGATGAAGTAGGGGCGATCCAAGGGGGCGGTCGGTGGCGTGCGGAGCAGAAATCCCGCTCCCGGAATGATAATCCGCCCTAAAATCGCAACAGGCGCTTAAATAGGCGCTGGATTAAACACTGCGCACGATCATTGGCGCACGACCAGTGGTCGTGCGCACTGGAATCCTGCGATCGTGCGCACTGCCTGGACAGAACCTGCACGAGATGAAATCATGAAATACAATGTTCGCACGACCAGTGGCGCACGACCGGTGGTCGTGCGCACTGGAGTTGATGGTCGTGCGCACTACAGCAAACAGAACTCAGAAATTTAATGGTCAATGCGCACGAGCAGTGGCGCACGACCGATGGTCGTGCGCACTAGAGTCGATGGTCGTGCGCACTGCACCAGACAGAACTCGTGAAAAAGGGTTAAGTGCGCACGATTAGTGGCGCACGACCGGTGGTCGTGCGCACTAGAACAAGTGATCGTGCGCAGTGTTCCTGTGCAGAATTGCACCGGAAACACTTGCACGCCTCCTATTCCAGCACAAACACAGATCTAGCCACCGAAAGTGGCACTTAACAACATGTGAATACTACTAAAGATAATACACACGAAAACACACCAAAGTGGGCCTAAATGTGCACCTAGCATGGGTTATCAAATATAGACTATAATAAGGCTAAAGTGCGTGATATTGACAAAATAACGGCCCGGATGAGTCCATAAATGTATATATGATCAGGACTCATCACACCCCCAGACTTAACTGTTTGCGCGTCCCGAGCAAACGAATCCGGCGGAGCGCGAAAACGATAGTTAACATAGAGAATTACACAAGGGAGTACGGTGCGAAGTAACATACGCATGCGAGTAGAAATTCTAGTAGAAAGAGATTCTAACTATGCTAACTAATTTACGTAAGTATTAAAGCGTAAGTAGAGATTTAATTATACTCAGTTGGTGAATTATGACGAATTTGGCGATCATGCCCGGTATGAAAGCGACGAGACACTGAGGCGGGTGTTGCAAAAGATCGGGGCTTAGGAATAACTCCGCTGAAATCCATCAACGTCGTGAACCATACGCTCGCCCGGTCACACTCTCTCCACGGCGCTAGCAAACTCGCAAATCAAATCAGTAGGACTTATAGGATTAAAACGAGGCTTAGGTTACGGTATGATATTCAAAGTTAAACACGATGGCTGCGCAACCCAAGTGAGCTATCGGAACGCTGCACCCCACAAAACCAAACAACTATGCTCGTGTGACACACCCCCAGACTTATCATGAAAACCAGGTGTGCACACGGCCTTCTTCACAAATTCCAACAGATTTTCTGTTTTTAGCTCAGGAGGATTTTTTTTCAAACTACTTTTTTTTTCTTTTACATATTTTTCTTCTTTTATGTATCCTCCGGTTGGTTCAAAATCAGCGGATAAACTTTATTTTCCCTTCATAACACAATGGTTCCAAACACCACACAAGTTGAAAATTATGAGCACAGTTAAAACATTTTTGGTTGCGGGTGTAGGATAGGTTTCAGGCTTTGGTGGATGAAGAGGAGCTGAACAAAGGATTGGTAGGCACAAATTTGGCTCGCAAAGGTGAATGAAATGGACATGGAATAACAAAGCTCAAACTAGCCAAATGGTGGCCTACGTCATTTTTAACTCAACGAGTAGCTCTCACCCATGCTTCGAGAGTCGCTTGGGGCAAGTTCTTAGCCCACGAGAAAGATAAACCTTCCTCCCGACTCGAGCAACACACGACTAGCAATCGCACACACACAACACCAGGTTATCGTCAATTTCATACAAATTCACCATTTGAGTATACTAAATCTAAATTTACGCAGAAATACTAAATATAAATTAGATGCATAAAGAAAATCTAGTTCTACTCAAATTCTACCATAACATGCGACGTGACTAGTACACTACATGAGTCGACATCGCGCTCCAAATAATAATTCCTATGTTAACAAACTATTTCACATTCCAACCAAACTAATTTAAACGGAACAACACAAAAAGACAAGCACGCACTCAAGTGGGTGAAGTGGTGTGTAAGGAATGCAACAATGATAATGATAATGAAAAATAAAAAGCAACCTTCTAGTATGCAAATGAGATGAGCATGTGCAGTGGGTGACAAAGAAACGGCTCTCCCCCAGACCTAATCAAAACCATACAACATAATGATATGACAGTGAAAATCAAAATTGAAAGCTAGGGAAGAAGTTACCCAATGCTCAGCACGTGAGCATACCCGAAGAATGGCGTTTAAAATCAAAAATAGTCCGCAACATCCACCATCGAACACAAAACCTGCAAGCAAAACTCAAAACAACAAAAGCAAAAACAAAAACTGGACTGGGAAAGGTTAGATAAAAGGAAATATATAAAAAAAACGGAAATCTGGGTTGTCTCCCAGTAGCGCTTTCATTTAACGTCCTTAAGCTGGACCAAATACCTGTATTAGCATTGTTTATAAAGAGTGCAGGACTTTAAAAAGAAAAAGTTCAGAACTAGAGTTTCACACAAAAGATAAGAGACAAGAATAGGAAATCAGCTCCCGGTGCTTGTATGAAGTCCATCTCCCAATGTCAACAACTGACGCTCCTTGTTAATAGTGGCGCCATCATATAACTTCAGCCGATGTCCATTGACCTTAAACTTGTCCCCCTTATCTCCAGATATTTCAATGGCACCAAAAGGCGAGACATCGGTCACGGAGAAAGGACCACTCCACCTCGATTTAAGCTTCCCTGGGAAGAGGCGGAGACGGGAGTTGTAGAGTAGCACCTGGTCCCCAATTTTGAACTCCTTAGGAATTATATGCTGATCATGCCATTTCTTCGTTTTCTCCTTATAGATGCGAGCGTTTTCATAAGCAAAATGACGGAGCTCCTCTAACTCGTTGAGTTGGGACCGACGCACTTCGGCCGCGGCTCCAATATCCATGTTCAACAGTTTGGTGGCCCATAATGCTTTATGCTCCAGCTCTACAGGGAGGTGACATGCCTTGCCATAGACTAATTGAAATGGAGTCATTCCAATGGGTGTTTTGAACGCAGTCCGGTAGGCCCATAATGCGTCATCGACCTTCTTAGCCCACTCCTTCCTATTTGAATGTATTGATTTCTCAATTATTCGCTTGAGCTCGCGGTTGGAGACTTCGACTTGCCCGCATGTTTGGGGGTGGTAAGCCAAAGAAATTTTATGATGGACCCCAAACTTTTTCATGAGCTGCACAAACTGTCTATTGCAAAAATGACTCCCGCCGTCGCTGATGATAGTTCTCGGCGTCCCAAACCTGGAGAAGATGTTCTTGTGGATAAAGTGCAGCACAGTGTTGGCGTCATTCGTGGCAACCGCCTCAGCTTCCACCCACTTCGAGACATAATCAACTGCCACAATAATGTAATGCTTACCATGAGACATTGGGAAAGGGCCCATGAAGTCTATTCCCCAGACGTCAAAGGGTTCGCAAACCAGCATGTTATTAAGGGGCATCTCGTCACGCCGGGAAATATTCCCAGTCCTTTGACATTCGTCGCACTTGGTGACATAGGCATGGGCATCCCGGAAGAGGGTCGGCCAGAACAATCCACATTGCAGGATTTTTCGTGCTGTTCGAACGGCCCCGAAGTGCCCGCCGGCCTCTCTGTCATGACAATGCTGTAATACAGACTGAAACTCAGCTTCCGGAATGCAACGCCTAATAATCCCGTCGCTGCATGTGTGGAACAAGAGCGGATCTTCCCAAAAATAGTATTTTGCGTCGGAGACAAGCTTCCGTCTTTGCTGAGGGGACAAACTCGGGGAGAGTGTTCTACAAGCCAAGTAATTAGCAATATCTGCATACCAAGGTGCGGTCGGGGAGGATGTAGTGATTGCAAATAACTTTTCATCCGGGAAATAGTCGTCAGTTTCCTCCACAACGCAATTAGGAGTGTCGTACTCCAAACGTGAGAGATGATCAGCAATCACATTCTCCACCCCTTTCTTATCTTTGATTTCCAGATTGTATTCCTGCAAGAGTAAAATCCAACGAATCGGACGCGATTTGGATTCTTTCTTACTGAAAAGATACCTGAGAGCGGCGTGGTCCGTATACACGATCACTTCGGAGAGTACCAAGTATGAGTGAAACTTTTCAAAAGCGAAGACCACAGCTAGCATTTCTTTCTCCGTGGTGGTATAATTGGCTTGTGCACTGTTGAGAGTTCGACTGGCATACGCGATAGTGTGAAAAGTCTTGTCTTTCTTTTGACCGAGAACAGCACCTACGGCCACATCACTTGCGTCGCACATGATAATGAAAGGTAGAGTCCAGTCGGGTGCCACCAGAATTGGGGCTGAGATGAGTTGCCCCCGTAAGGTTTCGAAGGCGTGCATGCATGCTTCATCGAAATGGAATGGGACGTCCTTAACCAGCAGGCGAGATAAAGGCTTTGAGATGGAGGAGAAGTCCTTGATGAACCTTCGATAGAAGCCCACATGGCCAAGAAAACTTCGAATGCCCTTCACTGACATGGGTGGAGGGAGGTTTCTGATGACACTAACTTTCGCTTGATCCACTTCAAGCCCTTCGCAGGAAACTTTATGCCCCAAGACGATTCCTTCGCGCACCATGAAGTGGCATTTCTCCCAGTTTAAGATAAGATTGGTGTCTTCACACCGCTTCAATGTCTTGGCCAAATTTGCGAGGCAACTGTCAAAACTACTGCCAAATAGAGTGAAATCGTCCATAAAGACTTCGAGGAAATCCCCTACCATATCAGCAAAAATGGCGAGCATACAACGTTGGAAAGTTGCGGGGGCATTACACAGTCCGAATGGCATTCTTTTGAACGCGAAGGTACCGGATGGACATGTGAATGTAGTCTTGTCTTGATCAGAAGGGTCAATTAAAATCTGATTGTACCCTGAGTACCCATCCAAGAAACAGTAGTAATCCTGCCCTGCTAACTTTTCTAGCATCTGATCAATGAAGGGGAGTGGGAAATGGTCCTTGCGCGTCGCATCGTTCAGCTTGCGGTAGTCAACGCAGACTCTCCACCCAGTGATCATTCGGGTCGGTAGCAGCTCATTCTTCTCGTTAGCAACGACAGTGATCCCGCCCTTCTTTGGGACCACCTGGACTGGACTGACCCATTTGCTGTCGCTGATTGGGTAAATGATCCCAGCATCTAAAAGCTTTATCACTTCAGCCTTCACAACCTCTTGCATTTTCGGGTTCAGCCGCCTTTGGGGTTGTGCTGTCGGTTTGTACTGATCTTCAAGGAGGATCTTATGCATGCAGACCGTGGGGCTGATTCCCTTGATGTCAGCTAGAGAACGTCCGAAGACCTTGTGGTACCTTCTCAGCACACCCACTAGTGCAGTTTCGTTGGCAGCGGAGAGGGCTGCCGAGATAATCACCGGATGCGTGTTTGTTTCTCCAAGAAAGACATACTTGAGAGAGTCCGGAAGTTGTTTGAGAGCCGAACAAGGGTCTGGATCAGCAGAAACGTTGGAGGGCTCTCCAATTGAATGTGCCAAATCGGGCTGGTTCGAGTGAACACCCTCCTCCTCCTTGTCTTTGTGCTGCCAACACACCTCGCGGTTATCCAACTCCACATCGTTCTGACCATCGAATTCTTCAAGTGCCTCTGCTGGCTCACACTCCGTTATTTCAAAGAGTTGCGAAGGGCTATGGACATTGAACGATATAGCATCCTCCCCCAGTCTTAGAGTGAGCTCCCCCTGCTCCACATTAATAATGGCACGAGCAGTAGCCAGAAAGGGCCGCCCCAAGATAATGGGTACATTTGTATCGACCTTCATGTCGAGAATGATAAAATCAGCTGGGAAAGCGAGACCGTTTACAATGATTGTGAGGTCCTCGACAATTCCTGATGGCTTCTTGATCGACCGATCAGCGAGTTGCAGCATTACCTGTGTTGGCTTCAAGATACCCGCACCAAGTTCACGAAAGATAGAGAGTGGCATCAAGTTGATTGATGCCCCCAAGTCACAGAGTGCCTGGCTGAAACGGTGCTGGCCAATCCTGCAAGGGATCGTGAAGCTGCCCGGATCCTTGCACTTTGTGGGTAAATTGGAAACGATGGCGGAGCACTCCTCGGTGAGGTCGATAGTTTTGAGACCCTCCAAATGCTTCCGCTTCGAGATCAAGTCTTTCAAAAACTTGGAGTAGCCCGGCATTTGAGAGATAGCTTCAATGAGTGGTATGCTCACTTGCACTCCTTTCATTACTTCCAAGAATCTGTGGAATTGCTTCTCGGATTTCTCGTTGCGCAGCCTGTGGGGAAATGGGGGGTGAGCAGCGCTTTTCGAGGGTTGTGCCTCACTCACGGGGTGTGACTCGAAATGAATCTGAGTCGGCTTCTCGTGGATGTCTTCATTAGGCTTGTCAGTGGAAACCGCAAGCGGTTCCGGTCGAGGGGGATTGTCTACACTTCTCCCACTTCTCAATCGCATGGTATTTACTGACTCAGGATGCTGAATTGCAAGTCCAGAAACAACATCAGAAAGAGTCCCAATAGTAGAGCGAAGCTGTTGGATTGCGACTGATTGGTCATTCATTTTGTTCAATACCCCAACCACCAAGGTTGCTAACTGTTCTGGTTGATCAGGCGGCACCAAATCCGCTGCTCCCTTGAGCGTCACGGCATTAACTGCAGCGGTACTTGTGGAGCAAATGACATGACTCCAATGCTGACTGGTGTGAACAATATTCACGACCACTTCCCATGCGTCCTTCCCTGATTTATTAAACAGGGCCCCACCGGCTGCCACATCAAATAGAAGACGGAATTTCTCCCGCACTCCAAAATAAAAAATCTGAATTAAGAAAGCTTCCGAGAGATCACCACGGTAACAACCCCTATGCAGGGACTGGAAACGTTCCCAAGCATTGTCTAACGTCTCCTCCTTCCCTTGTTCAAAGGTCATGAGTTCCCTGTACTTATCCAAGGCTTGAGTACGATGTTGAAACTCTTGTAAAAATCTCCCTTCGAGTTGTTTCCATGTGATCACCTCTCGTTTCCGGGTATCCCAATACCAGCTTTTGGCTTTTTTGTGCAGGGAGAATGAAAATGCCAGAATCTTCTGTGGGTCATTTTCAACTCCACTGAAAATACAAGTGTAATAGATGTCTAAGAAATCCCGCATGTGTTGCCCCGCATCTTCATGCTCATCTCCGCTGAACTTGCAGTTCCCATACATGTACTCAATGACGTCGGCGGAGATCCCAAAGTCATGATTGTTCCTTTTTGCTTGATCCCTTAAATCGTTTAAGCTTCCATGGTAGATGCATTCCTGAATAGAGGTCATGCTGCGAATACAGAGATGAACAAAAGAGGTGAAAGAAAGGGAAATTCTTGTGCAACAAAGCTTCACACAGACGAATTCATCACGTCTGCATTCCCCGGCAACGGCGCCAAAAACTTGATGCGCGTCGGCAAGTGCACCGGTCGCTGTCAAGTAATAATTGTGGAGAATAAATTCCCCGGATGTCGGTCTCTTGAGGAATGCAGGATGGGTGATCGAATCGTGCAGTGAATATTGTTACACAAGCGTTTCACAAACACAATAAGGGGTTTTTGGTTGGTTTTCCTAATTTTAACAACAATAAAAGAGATGCGGGTCGAGAACACCGCTTCGCAACGTGAGGTGGATGCAACGGCCGCGATGCCGTGCTTCGTGAGGCGAATGAGGTGGACTCAGGCGCGAGAGAGTGAGGGTCGCAAACACCTCTTCACAACCGTCGTTAGCTCTTGCCAACACGGAGCAAACACCTTGCGTGCGTGTGTGAGTGAGTGCGCTTGAACGTGGTGAATCACAACCAACCCATGAATAAGAACACAGAAACATTCATTCTCATCAAGTAGATATCACAATATTCATTTAGTGAAAGCTTCACAGGGGTACAATCAAGGAAAGAGGGAAGGAGATAACCGGCGGTGAAGACTAGCGGCCGTTCACGGCCGGAATGGTAGGTTGTCGGGCTACCTCCGGACTCGGGCGGACGATGCTTCCGGCGTAGAGGGCTGTCACAATCTCCCTACGTGCTCCGTCGTCTTCGACTCAAGGTCTCTTCTTCTTCTCACCGGGCGGAAAGCGAAAATGATTGCTTGGAGGCTTGCGGATGATGGAGAACACTCACGGACGATGGAGGATGTCTAGGAATGGACCGAGGAAGCTTCCCCTTGCGTAGGAGATGAAGTAGGGGCGATCCAAGGGGGCGGTCGGTGGCGTGCGGAGCAGAAATCCCGCTCCCGGAATGATAATCCGCCCTAAAATCGCAACAGGCGCTTAAATAGGCGCTGGATTAAACACTGCGCACGATCATTGGCGCACGACCAGTGGTCGTGCGCACTGGAATCCTGCGATCGTGCGCACTGCCTGGACAGAACCTGCACGAGATGAAATCATGAAATACAATGTTCGCACGACCAGTGGCGCACGACCGGTGGTCGTGCGCACTGGAGTTGATGGTCGTGCGCACTACAGCAAACAGAACTCAGAAATTTAATGGTCAATGCGCACGAGCAGTGGCGCACGACCGATGGTCGTGCGCACTAGAGTCGATGGTCGTGCGCACTGCACCAGACAGAACTCGTGAAAAAGGGTTAAGTGCGCACGATTAGTGGCGCACGACCGGTGGTCGTGCGCACTAGAACAAGTGATCGTGCGCAGTGTTCCTGTGCAGAATTGCACCGGAAACACTTGCACGCCTCCTATTCCAACACAAACACAGATCTAGCCACCGAAAGTGGCACTTAACAACATGTGAATACTACTAAAGATAATACACACGAAAACACACCAAAGTGGGCCTAAATGTGCACCTAGCATGGGTTATCAAATATAGACTATAATAAGGCTAAAGTGCGTGATATTGACAAAATAACGGCCCGGATGAGTCCATAAATGTATATATGATCAGGACTCATCAATTTTGCAACTTGTTGAGATCAGCTTTGTCAATCCAACATTATGAAATAAGCTGAGAATGGCTTTGAAGTTATCAGATGCTGCGTTGAATGATTCCACACCCACATCGAATCCAAAGTTGATCTTAGGAGGAGCCATTGATTCTATGGTGAAGTTCCTGCAAAAGATAAAAGAGAGAGACAGTGAGGCAAGAACATAAGAAAATTGGAGAGGAGGAAAGCACTAGAGGAAGGTGACGAGATTTTGAAAGCGTAATTAATTCGACGCCTATGTTGCTTAAAAGAAGATGATTCTTCGCAACTTAGGGTTGTATTCGAAGCACCGTCAAAAAAGATTAATATTCAGCGTGCCAAAATGTGTCGAAGAAGCTTCTATAAGTGAAACTGCATGTGCTTGACATGTCGGCATTGCATCGATTATAATTCTACGCACATTCAAATTTGTAGAGCAACAATTAAATTGATGTATGCATCGATATGAAATCGACACTACATCGAATGCTATTCGAATTATCTTATTCAGATGGCTCTCAAAGCTGGCGCCGAATTGAATTAGATGGTATGTCAAATTATATTCGATGCAACACTGAATATATAGTTCTATTTTCTTTGAAAATTCTTGTTATTTTTCCCAGAAATGATTTTTATTAAGAATAGAATTTAAAATATTACTTTTATGAACTGTAAAATCAATAAAGTATTTTAGAGTAGAGGTCACTCCCTTTGACTATAAGTAGTTCATTATTTATCATTTAGTTCTTTTCTTTCCCTTCACTCTCTCTGAGGGGAAGAACCTTGCATCTTCCTACACAAGTAACTTAAACATTAGAAGGTAATCAGGTTACCTTGGTCCCTTTGCTTTTACCATTATAAGGAGATATGAAAGAATAGAATGGTCTTTCATGGTATCCTTTTGGATGACAAAGGATTGGTTTACCAAACCTATGCTTATTATCTTGGTACTAAAAATGTGCATAGAAAGAATCTACATATAATAGATCTGCAGAGTGTCTTATGATTCTACTTTTGATTTCACCATTTTGATTTAGATTTATAGGTTTGTCCGGATTATTTTTCTTAGCGTTTTCCTTTTTTACTATTAGAATTTGCTATAAGAAATATAGTAATTTTATCAGGATTATTATTGTTCTGTTCTTTAATGGTTATACTACTCTAATTTATTTAACAGTCACTAGGTCTAACAAATCTAACTTGATATTTCCTGGCAGGTCTACTAGGGATTTCTATGCTAGTGGATGGGTCTGCTGCCAGGCCAAAGTGATTAAATCTCATGGACATATTTTATGTATATCTTGGAGCTTTTGACTCCTCCTATTGAGTGAGTCCTCAAAGGCCTTTGCCTTGGTTAGCTCTTTATTTAGATTTGAGTTTTCATTTGTTACTTCAGTTAGTTCTGATTCCTTATTATGAATTTGATTTCTTAAATCCTGATTTACTGAGTATAGATCATCTTTATTGAAGTATTCCAATTCTTCTCTAAATGTTTCTACTTCTTTTTGTACCTTAAGATAGTCATTACAGAATTCTTTAAATCAAATTTTAAAATCTTCTGAATCAAAGTCAAAGTTTTCAAAAATACTTACCTGATCTCCTTCATCATCTGAGGAGATCCCCCATGCTATCAGGCAGACAACTTTTGACTCCTCCTATTGAGTGAGTCCTCAAACTCTTCTTCTGAGTCATTCCAGGTTTCAGTAATGAAACCCTTACCTTTCTTCTTGTCTCTCTTCCTGAAAAACTTCTTCTTCTGCTCCTCTTTGTTGTTGCTCCTGTCCTTTTATTCTTATGGACACTCAGGGGCTATGTGCCCTGGCTTATTGCAAAAGAAGCAGATCACTTCCTTCTTTGGAGTCTTATCAAATCTGGGTTTTGAGCTGCACTTTATTCTTCTTGAGTCTTCTGTCTTGATCCACTTTCTGAATCTCCTTGCTAAGAGACTGGTCATCTATCATCAGGAGTGAAGGAGTCTCCTTCAGCAACCTTCAAGGCAAGATTCCTTTGGTTGGGAGTTGAGACTGCCTCCTTAGCCTTTATTTCAACCCTGCTGTTCAATAACATCTCATAAGATTTGAGCTTTCATAGCAAAGCATCAGTAGAGATCTCTCTATTGAATCTGGACTCTCTGATAGTCCAGATCCTTGAGTTCCATGAGCTTGGGAAGCACATGAGGATCTTATCATTGATTTCAGTCAAGGATATATCCTTTTCCAGAACTTTTAATATATTTATTATAGTGTTGAATCTGTCATACATTTCTGCAACACTTTCTTCAGCTTTCTTTTGAAAATTCTAATATTGGGATATGGGAAGGGACTTCCTTTCCTTTCTTTCATCAGAACTCCCTTCTACAATTCTAGAAAGAGATTCCTAGATCTCTTTTGCCGATTGGCAGTCAACAACTTTCTAGAAGATGTCATCTGACATTGTGGAGACTAGAGTATTCATTTCCTTAGCATCACATGCCTTCTGCTTTTTCTCAGCATCTGTCCACTCATTCCTTGGGACAACTTCCTGTGTTGCAGATCCATTGGCATCCTTTTTGAATGATTCTAGGGGGCCTGAAACAATGACATGAAAAACTTCTTCATCAATAGAGTTCATAAATAATTTTATTCTGGCCTTCCAGAGTGTAAAATTATTTAAGTTTCTCACTGGTGGTCTTATTGATGCATAGTCCTTAGAACTCACTTTTCTTTATAAAATTGTTTTTGATAATTTTAAATAAAGAAATAAGAGTGAGGAGATCTTTTGATCAATGTGTTAACCATTTAATGATCAACCTCCCACTGATAACAAATGAAAGTGCATAGTTTGCCTCTGAGTATTCTCTAGAGGGTGATGAATAGAGTTTTAAAAAATCTTTACACTACATATGTACACACAATAAAAACAACTACACTAATAACTATGCATTCAGCAATCCCAACTTAGAAAAAAGTAGAAATGTAAAGCAATAATCAGTAAGCAAAAATCGTAAGGAGACAACACAGAAAAGCAATGCAGAAGACGTAGGAATTTTATAGTGGTTCACCAAAAGGTGGGTAGTCCACTCTTCTACCACCTTGGTAGGATTGCACTAATAGTTCCCGAGTCTTTTGATAATGAGACTTTAAGAACCACTGAGTCTTTTGATAAGGAGACTCTTAGAACCACTGAATCTTTGGCTAAGGAGACTCTTAGAACCACTGAGTCTTTTGCTAAGGAGACTCTTAGAACCACTGAGTCTTTTGCTAAGGAGACTCTTAGAACCACTGAGTCTTTTGCTAAGTAGACCCTTAGATCCACTGAATCCATTGAGGAGGGATTCTTATAACTCTTTTATTATTACAGAATAAGAATAGTAGAAGAGGAGGAAGAAGAGAATAGAATTCTTCAGTTAGAATCCTTCAACACCTTTCCTAAGATAGTGATGATTGCAAGGTGTATGAGCATTGATCCTGATCCTCTCTGCACTTTTATTGGCTTGCTGATATATGATGTAGAAGAGGAAACAACAGTCTTGTTGTGTTGTTTTCCTGTGAAGAGAAGTTATTCTTCTATTCTGTCATAGGGCTGGAAGAGGAGGATGAATCCAGAAGAATTTGACTGAGAGAATAATGGTTGTTTTATTCTTCCTCAACATACTTATTCTCTATTTATTTGTGTTTGAATTCTTTTCTTCTTCTGGACTGTCTTTAGAAGGAATGTCCATTGGATAATAAATATTTCATTTTATTTCTGTTCCCAACCCATCAAGATAGATTTGAATATCTTCTAACAATGTCATTGTTGTTTCTCTGGAATACTCCATTCCATTCTTGGCAATAAACGAGCCATTAGAAAATTGTTTTTAGTTTTGTAGACCTTCTGAAAAGGTATTAGAAAAGATAGCAGAAAAAATACTTAAATCTTACTGTATTCGACGTTGTGTCGAATTTATTATTCGGCATATTGATGCACCTCTGAGTTTTTATAGAAGTAGCTTTGAAATACTTCTTAGCTCTGGTTGAACTCAGATGTCGACGTTGCGTAGAGTACTTATTGATGAATAGGTCGAGTTGAAGACATGGATTTGAACTTCATCTTCTACATCGAATTGTAGTTGAAGTTACCTCGACTTCTAATATGGCTTCAACAAACTCTTCCTTCTGCGTCGATTTCATTTCGACGTTGCATCGACTAATCTTCATACTTCGACAAGCAGACTGAGTACTTCAACTTTTACTTAGATTTGCATGGACTTCCAGTCAAAGTTCTGTCGACTTCTATTCGACGCAAGTTTTAACTCAACTGAATTTGTGCTTCTCTTAGTCCTGGTCTTGACACTATAAGTGAATGTGATATCCTAGGATATCTAATGACCATTTAACCCTTTTTATACAATATGGGTAATACATCCTAGATGATGAAATCACTTTAAATTAATTGGTTAGATAAATCATAAGACTTTTTCTCAACACTTTCCAATGAAATAGGACTTGGAACAGCATAAAATCTTTTCGTATGATAAGTTGATTAGCACATTAGGGTTTGCATCAACATCACATTCCCTTTTATAGGACATGAATGTCTAACGGTCGATTCTAGTACTGGTATTATGTCAGAGATCTCCTTCCTTAGAATACGTGATTCATTTGCTCAATCTACGACGATAATAAATGGCAAGACGCCAAAACTGCGCTTTAAATTGAATTTATGCCTTTCAGTCGATCGACTAGATGTCTAGTCGAATCTATCTCTTCTGGATGATTCGGCGTTGTATAGCTTTGCTTTAGTTCTCCTGTACGAATTGTATAGATGTCATGATACCCTTTAAGATGATTAAGCATAGTGCATTCTTCTAGACGAATCGTCTACACAAATCGTCTTGGTGACTGATAGCTTCAAAGATGATATTTAGTGCTTTGTTCTTCTAGGCGATTTGTCTGCATGAATGGTTCAAGACGATAAATCGTTCTTCAGCCTTCTAGCCGATTTGTCTGCACGAATCGACTTGATTTATCTTCATGACGATACTTTATTCTTCAGCATGATTTATCTTGATAGATATAAAATGAAAGTTGTTCCAGACAAATCATCTTGATGCTCCTGAAATGTCATCTTGGTTCCTCGACGATGTTTTGAGTGACCAAGATGATAATTGACTTGGTCAATTTTTTCATTTACATAATCCTTGGTAATGTCTTCAACACGATCTGTTTAGCTTGTGCCTTCTAGTCGACTTCTTCTACACGACTCTTCTGCTTGTGTCTTCTAGTCAAATTCTTTTACACGATTCTTCTGCTTGTGCCTTCTAGTAGAATTCTTCTACACGATACAACTGGACAGTCCTTAATAGTAATCAAGCTAATATTGGGGCTCTTCTGATCATATCGTCTTGTTCTTTATGATAGGTTGTCTTGGTTCCTCTTGATATTTTGAGTGGCCAAGATGATATTTGACTTGGCATCTTTCTTCTTTCATGTTACTCCTTTACACTATAGGCAACATACTTGATGAGTAGTAAATTATACGTATTTTAGTATAGTGTTGGAACATGGTCTTCCGCATCTCCTAGGTTTGAGAATAACAAATCCTATGTGTATTTGATCTTATGTGTTCAAGTGTGCAGGTTTACTAGGTCCACATGACTCAAGGAGTACACATGATGACTGCCCCCAAAATTGAGGCCAAAATTCGAAGAGGCTCACTAGCGCCGGCGGTAGCAACTACCGCCGGGCGCTAGCGATGATGAGCGCGTTTCCGGGAACTGTTATGGAAGGCACTAACGCCTGGCGGTAGCGGATAACGCCAGCGGTATCGATGAACACAGAAGGAATGAAAGCCTCGTTGCCGCAGATTGAAGATCCTGCTGCACAAGATGTTTCTTAATCGAGGATAGCGTCGGCGGTAGCTACTAGCGCCGGCGGTAGCTTGACGCATATAAGGTATAGTGCAGCATGTTTCCACGGATGGGAGATTCTGCCGCGCAAATTGTTTCTTAATCCGGGCTAGCACCGGCGGTAGCGCTAGCGCCGGCGGTAGCGCTAAGGCTATAAATTGGATGCTTTGGCTTCGAATTCTTCATCCTCCTCCAATCCCAAACTCCAGAGCTTCGTGCCACAGCAGAGAGAGGAAGATTCAGAGCGATACTCCCACAATTCCATAAAGCCTTAAGGAGATCCGTGGAGAAGATTTCAACACGCGTCATCATTGTGACGAAGGGCCGCATCGACTACGATCATACTCTGCGGGCCTTCGTCCACTTCTCCAAGAGATCCACATAGAGGGAGTTTTTATATTATTGTTTTTTCATTTCATATCTTTTCTGTAAACGGTAGTGAAATCGCCTCGTGTTGGCGACTAGGTCTGGGGTAGGACTTAGGGCTGAAATTCGCCTCGTGTTGGCGACTAGATCTAGGCTAGGTCTAGGGGGTGCTCGAGGCCTTTCTGGGGATAGATTGGCTAGAGCGGCTTAGGACGTATATGGGGAGAGATCGGCTAAAGCCAACCTGTTCGTGGGGATACGAGTCGGTATAGAAAACGAAAAAGGATTTTTATTAGTCGCCCCCGATTTCTAGCGTCATAGAAATCAAGTTTTGTAAAACATTATTTGATATTAATAAAGCATATCTCTTTATTATTGTTTTACTTGATGTCTCTCTATTAATCTTGCAATATTCCAAAGTTTTTCTAAATATAATCTAAAGTTTTTGAAAACCCTTATTCACCCCCCTCTAAGGGCGCCGACCGATCCAACAAGTGGTATCAGAGCGGTTTTATTCCAATCGGCTTAACAACCGGGAATAATGGCGTCTCCTGATCTCGCTTCTACTAGTGGGGGAGTTTTTGTGAAGAGGAAAAATCACTTGCACCACCTTTATTTGAAGGAATAAATTATAAAGGATGGAAAATTTTAATTAAAAATTTATTAAAACTTTAGATATCGAAGTATGGAACTTAGCAATTATAAGACGAGCGGATGAATCGAATAAAAAAGAATGTCAGCTAAATGCCAAAGCCAAACACTATTTATTTTGTGCACTATCTAATGAAATTTTCAAATTCATATATTGCTTTTCTAGTGCATACAAAATATGGCGCTTTCTTGAAGAATTGTATGATCTTCCTCTCGCTGGTGTGGAACAAACACAGGAGGAAAAGAACGTACAAGCATCCATTATCATTCAAGAAGATCTCTCTCGGAGCGAAGCCATGGAGAATATTGAAATAGAAAAGGAGAACAACACACCAAGAGAAAAAGGAGATGAAAATTCATCTATAATGAAGGAAGGGCCAAAAGATAACGAAGATTTTGCTTCCACCAAAAGCGCTGTAAGAAAGTCAAAATATTCTTCTTGTGTGATAACTTCCATTTCTAGTTTCAATATACTAAAAACTGCTAAACGTAAGATCAAGAAATTGAAAATCACTATTAAAAATTTACATTTAGAAAATAAGAGATTAAAAGCTAATGTTAATTTAGAATCAAATTGTGATGTGTCTTCATCATCTTGTTTTTTACTTGAAAATACAAAATCACGTTTTGATTGTAATAATTTAAATGAAAAATCAAAGAACTTGAAAAGGAACTTATTTGTATAAAAGAACAAAATGAAAGATTTTGTGTAGAAAATTCTTCCTTGAAAAATGATTGTGCTAAGTGCAAAGATTTTAAAATAGAAATTCAAGAGATGGATGAAACATTTGATGAATATAGAAACAATTATCAAAATCATATTGAGTCTATTGTATCCACTCTTAAAAATAGCACAATAGCCTATAACAAAGCAAGACATAATCTTAACGTTAAGAATTATGAATTGGAAACTAAAGTCAACTTGCTTAAGGAAATAATAAAGAAATATTCTCAACACATAAATCAACAATTTCAAACAAATTCCAAAAGCAAGTTAAATATGAGTTTCCATAATATGTCTAAGCCCAACAAAGGAAATAAAAAATATCAAATGCTTGAAAATAAAATTCCAAATCATTATCATTTACAAAATAACCACTTTCCCAACATAAAAATAAACAAATTTCCTATAAAGAATGTTTTGCAAAATCATCATGGAAATTTGATAAATAAGAATAATATTAAACCAATGTTTGAATGGAGGCCAAAAGTTAAAGATGAAACACAAACTCAAATCAAAAGGGCCCATTCAATCATATTTCCCCAAAAGCAAACACGATTTATTTGGGTACCCAAAGGAACCGTCGCTCCCGGTCCTCTTTGGATACCTAAATCTCTTATTCATTAGTATCCCATCATGTGCATGAGGTAGAAATCAATTAAAATGAAATACACAAATTTCAACTTCATGATGTGCTTTAATGTCTTTTCTATCTTTCTTTTTGTGTTCTTTTTAAACTATCATGCCATGGTCATCCTATATAGTATTGGAAATATGATTTTATCTCATAAAGCTTAATGAGTTTATAAATCATTTTTGATCAAAATTCAAAATCATATTTTTATTTTGATGACCTATCTTTTCTAAATATCTTATATTATCCATATGAATCAAACTCTAAATTTGCTAGAAGATATTTCAAATTAAATCCGGTTATATGGCTATTAAGATTCTTAGCCTTCACCAACAAGTGGTTTAGTGAAATAACTTGATCTAAAAGAAATTTCAAGATTTAAATAAAAGCTCAACTTTCAATATGGGAGTCATTGTTCACAAAAAAAAAATTATATTGTGTTCTCTCCTTGATGTCAAACATGATCTAAACCATCACTATTGTTCACCTATCAAAAAATCACATATATATATTCAAAATTCTTAATTAAAGGAAAATCACTAAAATGTGTTGAAAGAAGTTATCTTCATAATGAATATTGAATTCACAAACACCACCATGATCTAGTGATATCTTTTGCTAAACATCTCTAAAATCGTAATCCATATCAAGAATCATCTATAAACAACTATCATAAATTATATGATAACAATTGACATTATAATTGTTTACCATGGTTGGTGTTATGGTGTATTATGTGTGTATTGTGATTTATTTCTAGTTTAGACCTATGAATCATTTTGATATCAAACCAAATAGAATTGTCACTCCATTTTAGGTTTATAAATTGAAACACTATCAAACTTTGGCATAACATTAATCTCAAATTTATCATTGCCACCTAAAGAACATTTGTGTCTATGATAGGTTTTATAAGTTTTTGTCAAGACATATTGTCTTGATATTGGTATGTAGGGCATACCTAGTTTATTCTTCGCATATACATTAGTTCATAATTAAAAAATCATGCTTATTTGGTGAATTCAAACATGATGTCTTATGGCTACATTCTCTATCTATTACATTATTTTGGTAAACACAAGCCTTTGAAAAATCATAATAAAGATATAAGAAAATATGTCTCATGCGATGATTAGTTGTCCTAGATCTTTCAAATTAACACAAATTTAAAAATGCATTTTTTTGGTGTTTAACCATCAAAAACATCTCCTTAAACTCTGCAATTTCAGCAAGAAACTCCTAATGGGACACCTAATCAAGATCAAGAATCAAAATTTCCAATATCCTCAAAAATCGCTTACTGTCTCCCGCGCTAGCGCTACCGCAGGCGCTAGCATCCATGTTCGATTTTCTATATTTTTTAAAATTCAAAAAATCCATAAAAATATATAAATCTATATTTTTTATTTAGTTTTTGCACTTCTGTTTTTCTTTATTTTTTGAAAAATCAAATACAAAAATACAAAAGCCAAATTACAAAAATATTTTATATTTTGCTTTTGTGGTTTGTCATTTGTTTAAATTCTATTTCTTAAAGCAAAAATCAAATACAAAAATATAAAACAAAAAATTATAAAAAATTGTTAGTTTTTGAACTTAACTTTTTACTTGTATCTTGCGAAAGGGTGATTTGGGCTATCATCCCATCATATCACCTAGTACCGGGCGAACCTTTCACAAGGTAGTCCTCAGAAAGTCCAAGATCAATTTTTATGAGTTCAAGATTTAAATAAAAATTATTCCTCAAAAATATCATAAAAATATTGTATGGACTTCATTGAAAATCAATCATGATTTAATCTATTATTTATAACTTCTATAATGTTGCAATTTATCTTTTCAAACTACTTTGAACATTGCCTTCATCATGCTTTGATACATCTATTAATATGTGCATAATTTATATTGAAAAAGTTGTGTAGAACTATGCGTAGCATGCCTCTAAGTATGAGTAATGTTTTATGTTTGATAATGATCGCAATTCACTCACTTATTTTGGCATTGTCTACTTATGTGTTTAATCTAAGAATGTTTGTGTATGTTTTGTAATAGTACAATGAATTAAAATTGCACAAGTATCTTACCTACACAAACTTTATTTGCACTTTTAAAAGTTAAGAAAAGTGGTTATCTTTTTCATAAATTATATTGGTTTGCAAAACAAGTATATTCGGAGAACTTTGTACAAAACAAAATCATAAAATAAAATGACAAAGATAACTCCACCAAGCACTACTTGAACCTCCTGATAAGTCTTAATAAGCGTTGTGAGGTTGAGCACCTTAGAAAGAATAATAAAGTATCTTGTGCAATCCATATCTTTCTTTCAAAATAAAAACCACTTATTCTTAAGTACACCGGATCACAATAAAAATCAATCTTGAAGAATAAAACTATGTGATCCCCCAAGCACTACTTTGCACCCTGATAAGTCTTGATGAGCATTGTGTGTGCAGAGCACCTTGGTAGTTGTACATTTTTCTTTGTGCATTGAAGTGAGTGGAAGTAAAATTATTTGTGTTTTATTATGCTCGTTACTTTACATATTACTTGTATTTTTGATTAAAACATTTGTTTACTCTATTCAAAATACACTTTTATGCACATCATTATCTTCCATAACACTTCTTCTCATGAGTATTGGATCCTAATGCTAATTCTATACTACTCTTTATTTAGGAAATGCACTAGATAACCTAGCATGCTTTCTACAATGTTTGGTATGTTTTGAAATTGTGAATTAAAGTAATATTGTAGTAATCTCTTTTTGATAAGATTATTTCATGCTTGGTTACTGTATTGTCAAAACAAAAAATTTAAATGCAAAATGATTTACAAAAACATCTTCTTTTTGAAATTGAACTCTAAGATGTTTTTTTGTACTTCTATATGTCTTCTGCATCATAACCATATAATTGTTTTACCTTGCACTTTAACACTTATTTAAAATCTTTCATCTTGTGTGCATCATCACTTGAATCTTCAAATTCCTTTCTTGCAACAAGTGGTAGACTTGCTTGGTAAACTTTATATTGGTTGAATTTTTTTTGCTTATAACTCTGATCTATTTCTATTCTAAACACTCCTCCAACAAGTGAAATATTGCTTATAAAACATCTCTTTTTAACTTAAACTCTTATTATGATGTTTCTTTTTCGAAATCTTCCGCAATACTCAAACTCTGATTCATTCATGAATTTCAATGTGAGTTTTATTTCAAAAATTCAAATAAAAATATAAACCCATATGCTATGATATTTCCCATTTGATTTAAATGCTTAATGTTTTCCAATAATTGTTATCCATGACTTCATTTCTCACCATAGCAGGGGCGTAGGGTTGTAGACATTAGATAACCTTATCTCTAGTCATGTCTTGTCCTTAATCGGGGAGGGTTACAGTGGGGCCTTGCGAGGCACTGGGGAGAAAGAGTGTTAGGTTAAGTTTTTTGTCTAGTGTTTGCATATGGGATTAACACTCCAACCTACGACATGTTTGTAGCTCCTCATGCCCATCCGTCACTTAATACGGGGCTAGGGTGTTGACATATTGTCTGGGTAGATTGGTTACTTGGAAATCATGATTGTTTTTAGGCTTAAAACTCTTATTTAAAGGGGAAATCATTATTTTTTGCTTAAACTCTGATATATAAAAAGGGGAGAACTACAAACAAAAGGGATAAAATAAATCATAACTCTGATCATTTTCAATGAAAGACAAGTCTAAAACTCCTTATCATTTACTTAAAAAGCTCAATCATGCCTTCTCTTTTATTTACACATTTTTAGTGCTTTGTTTCCCTACCCACTTTTGCTAATAACAAAGGGGGAGAACTCACATGATAAAATGCAAAAGGGGGAGAACTAACATGATAAATATATAATCCGCTATCAAAATGCAAACCCAACATGATTGATTAAGTTGATAGCATATATATTAAGGGATCATTCACTTAGGGGGAGCATGTATTGAGGGGGAGCAATTCTAAATGCTAAAATCAATAATTATCCTAAGTCATCACTCTCACACACACACAAGTAGAGTTTCATCATGCTTATTTATTAATGCTTTGATTTATCATTAATGGATTTGTTATTATCAAAAGGGGGAGTTTGTTGGAACATGGTCTTCCGCATCTCCTTGGTTTGAGAATAACAAATCCTATGTGTATTTGATCTTGTGTGTTCAAGTGTGCAGGTTTACTAGGTCCACATGACTCAAGGAGTACACATGATGACTGCCCCCAAAATTGAGGCCAAAATTCGAAGAGACTCACTAGCGCTGGCGGTAGCAACTAGCGCGGGGCGCTAGCAATGATGAGCGCGTTTCCTTGAAGTGAGCGCGTTTCCGGGAGCTGTTATGGAAGGCGCTAACGCCTGGCGGTAGCGGATAATGTCGGCGGCATCGGTGAACACAGAAGGAATGAAAGCCTCATTGTCGCGGATTGAAGATCCTGCCGCGCAAGAAGTTTCTTAATCGGGGATAGCGCCAGTGGTAGCTACTAGCGCCGGCGGTAGCTTGACACATATAAGGCATAGTGCAGCATGTTGCCACGGATGGGAGATTCTGCCGCGCAAATTGTTTCTTAATCCGGGCTAGCGCCGGAGGTAGCGCTAAGGCTATAAATTGGATGCTTTGGCTTCGAATTCTTCATCCTCCTCCAATCCCAAACTCCAGAGCTTCGTGCCACAGCAAATAGAGGAAGATTCAGAGCGATACTCCCACAATTCCATAAAGCCTTAAGGAGATCCGTGGAGAAGATTTCAACACGCGTCATCATCGTGACGAAGGGCCGCATCGACTACGATCATACTCTGCGGGCCTTCGTCCACTTCTCCAAGAGATCCACATAGAGGGAGTTTTTATATTATTGTTTTTTCATTTCATATCTTTTCTATAAACGGTAGTGAAATCGCCTCGTGTTGGCGACTAGGTCTGGGGTAGGACTTAGGGCTGAAATTTGCCTCGTGTTCGCGACTAGATCTAGGCTAGATCTAGGGGGTGCTCGAGGCCTTTCTGGGGATAGATTGGCTAGAGCGGCTTGAGGCCATATCTGGGGAGAGATCGGCTAAAGCCAACCGGTTCGTGGGGATACGAGTCGGTATAGAAAATGAAAAAGGATTTTTATGAGTCGCCCCCGATTTCTAGCATCATAGAAATCAAGTTTTGTAAAACATTATTTGATATTTATAAAGCATATCTCTTTATTATTGTTTTACTTGATGTCTCTCTATTAATCTTGCAATATTCCAAAGTTTTTCTAAATATAATCTAAAGTTTTTGAAAACCCTTATTCACCCCCCTCTAAGGGCGCCGACCGATCCAACATATAGTTTTTAGCATAGTTTTAGGTAATATTGTAAATTTTCTATGTAAATTATTGAATAATATGTTTGATTAATTATTTTCTGTAACATCCCAATTCGCACTAGAACCTTCGTGAGTGCTTTGGGTCACCGGGAGTTGACTCGGGCTCGGTAGAAGCACTAGGACCCTAAGGTGGTTATGTTTTTGTCATGGTAAACATGGGTGGGTGTAGCGCTCCCACTCCCTAAAGATATGAAAAAAGGGAAAAAAACTTGAAGAAGAGAGCCAACGTCAGGCGGTAGTGATACCGTCGGAGGTTTCCTTCAAAACCATATATGGCCTCACAAAACAATACGGGTACCTTATAGTAGAAAAGTGTACCTTGTAGTCGAGAAGGGTACCTTGTAGTCGAGAAGGGTACCTGATGAGTCCTGATCATATATACATTTATGGACTCATCCGGGCCGTTATTTTGTCAATATCACGCACTTTAGCCTTATTATAGTCTATATTTGATAACCCATGCTAGGTGCACATTTAGGCCCACTTTGGTGTGTTTTCGTGTGTAATAGCTTTAGTAGTATTCATATGTTGTTAAGTGCCACTTTCAGTGGCTAGATCTGTGTTTGTGCTGGAATAGGAGGCGTGCAAGTGTTTCCGGTGCAATTCTGCACAGGAACACTGCGCACGATCACTTGTTCTAGTGCGCACGACCACCGGTCGTGCGCCACTAATCGTGCGCACTTAACCCTTTTTCACGAGTTCTGTCTGGTACAGTGCGCACGACCATCGACTCCAGTGCGCACGACCATCGGTCGTGCGCCACTGCTCGTGCGCATTGACCATTAAATTCTTGAGTTCTGTCTGCTGTAGTGCGCACGATCATCGTCTCCAGTGCGCACGACCACCGGTCGTGCGTCACTGGTCGTGCGAACATTTTATTTCTTAATTTCTGTCTTTGCAGGTTCTGTCCAGGCAGCGCGCACGATCATCGGACTCTAGTGCGCATGACCACTGGTCGTGCGCCACTGACCGTGCGCACTGTTTAATTCAGCGCCTATATAATGACCTGTTCGCGAATTAGGTCGGGGGGACGAATTTTGGCTCCGTTCCGTCCGCCGTTTTCACCGTTTTCAGAGGGATTTCATCCCCTAGGCCTCCTCCATCATCCAAGGGCTTGCAAGAAGGGTTCCTACACTCACTTTGATCGCTAATGAAGAGGTTCTTCGCTTGAGACGTGGCCGGATGGTAAATCGCTGGAGAAGACGGGTTCATTGGGAGGTGTGACAGCCCTCCTCTACCCCGGACGCAGTTGGGACCGAGTTAGGACGCGGATTGACAACCTGGTGCTTCCTACCGTGAATCTACAACGAGACTCCGGATTCGGTCGTATCTCTCGCCCTTTTCCCTCTACTTATGTGGTTATAGTGTTGTATTCTCTTTATATCGATGATGAACGCTATGAATGATGTTTAAGATTGCTTATTTCATGATTATGAAATCATTTTGTTCATTTGTGTTAATGAGGTGCGCCCCGATCGATTTTCCACTCCATTATCATGTCCGGTGCCGCACTAGCAATTGCTAGTGGCGTGCTTGTTGAAGAGGTGTTTGCGACCCTCAATTCGTTAGCCTTCTCGCCCATCCGCCTTCTCGACGCAGCGCGCTCAAGGCCTGCCTAGTCCCCATCCCGCCGATCGAAGCATTGCATAGCGGCATTGCATAGGAGTAGGCATAGTATTTTATTTAATTACTTGCAAACCAAACCACCCATTCATTGTAGCATCGACTAAGGACTTCGATCTCAAGTCCTTCCTCGAAACCTAACTCCACCTTACTGTGTTCCTCAAGAGACCGACACTCGGGGATTTTCCCCATTATTATTACTTGCGCGACCGGTGCACTTGCCGAAATTACCGCATCAAGTTTTTGGCGCCGTTGCCGGGGAACACAGTCGTGTGAGTCTTCTGGAGAGGGAGAATCTGAGAGAGAAGCCCTTTCATTTGTAAATTGCATCCTTTAAATTTTATTTCTGTTCTTTTTATTCCGCTTTCTTATTTAATATTAGGTTGCTTTAGTAATTTCTGTTTGGTATAGTGTCTGCATAATAGCATTCTTATCTTGAATCGTATTATTTTTACACTATGTGGGCACATCTCAATATTCGTTGCCGTTGGTGTAGAGATACTTCTCACTCTAGTGATGAATGCCCTACGGAGGATAGTAGGCATAGTTCCTGCAGCCCAGCATATGGAGCACCGACTTCATCTGGTACTTCATATGGTGCGCGTAAGTCTTATGGCTACTCTGCTGAGCCTTTACCGTCATACTTCTTTTCGGCTCCAGCCCCCGCTGTGCCAAAGAAGCCCGCTAGGCAGTGCCAGTTTTGTCGGAGCACAGATCATGCCCTGAAGGATTGTGCTGTTTTTCGTCGCCAATTGGACGAGGATGATGAGCCGGATATCCGGATCGTCCCGAATCCTAACTCTGGCGGCACACCTTCAACATCCGGTTTTGTGTCATTGCCACCTTCACATCTTGAAGGGTATGGCGTTGACACAGTCACCAGATGCGTGGCTGATTTGGGCACCGACATTGCTGAGTCTATTCTCCCAGTGCATCCACCACTTCTAGTGGATTCGATTCTTCCCGCTGTTGTGCACACTACACTCGTCTCCGACGACATTGTCGATGAGGTGTCACAAGAGGAGGCGGTTGATCAGAGTGTTGTGCCTATTCCTATGGAGGAGGACAACCTTCTAGGTGAAGAGGAGTCTCCCTTAGCACCGGTGGAGGAAGTCCAAATCCTAAGCTTGGCCACCGTTGATCACGCCGAGCCTTGTAGCATTGATGACAATGCGAGCATTATTTTGCTTCCCCAACCTGATGGGAGTGAGACCGGGACCGCTCCCCCGATGTTTGATCATTTACGTCTTTCGTCTCTTTTATTTCCTGACCCCCTTTCGTCATCTGAGCCGGTGCAGGTTGAGTCTTCACAGGTGCTTCAGGAGGACTTGGATCTGTTTGCTCAAGTCAATGATAAGAGCATCCTCTCATGTGAGGAGGTTTATTCCCCCTCCGTAGAGGAAGCTCCATTCATTGCCTTTTCCTCCTGCTACCTCCCTGTTGACGATACCTTGCTAGGCAAGGATGTGTTTCGTGAGATGAGCGAGGACCAGGCCCCCTCCTTTTCTTACGTTCTCTACCCTCTACCTGTGAGGAGCAGGTATCTTTATTTAAGTAGAGGGGTGACTGCTCTATCACTGTATCGGTACTCGTTACCGACACGCATATTAGAACAGTTACCTGTGCACTTCTCCTTCCATAGGCCCATTAGCTAGAACTTTTATATTTTCAAATAAGTCGTGCTGGGATGACATTAACCCCAGTAGTTATCCTTATTTTTCCTTAAACTTTATTTTGTTTGGTTTAGTTGAGTTTTTGTTAATGCTATGAATGTCTCGCTGCGTGTGCTGACTCCTGTTTGTGCGTAAACTGCACGGTGAATGGAGTTTTTACTAAAATTTTGGCCGCTGAAAAATTCCTAAAGCGCACGATCACTGATCGTGCGCACTACTTATCGCGCACGACCACTGGTCGTGCGATCGGCCCAGATTTTTATAAAAAGCCCGTCCGCCCGAGCCTTTCGCGCACGACCTAGGGTTCTCGTTCGCGATCGTCCGTGCGCCGTTTCTGCCTGCTTGCCACCGATCGTGCGCCTCCTTCCCTTCCGGTGAGCCCTTTCCCTATTTCTCCTCCTTCCTTTGCCCTCCTACCACCATGAGCTCCAGAGATCGTCAAAAGGTCTACCAACGCTCCGGCCGCTCTTCCGCCTCTCCCGCTCAGATCCTCGCTAGGATGGCTACCTTTTCCAAAGATTCGCACACGAGGCGATTCAATTCTCTTAAGGAGAAGCCATTCCTATCACAGCGTCTCGTGGATTGGAACGAGTTGAACTCTATCGGCGACAATGGGGAGTTGGGGGAGGCCGTCCGCCAGCGCTATTATTTCGATCATTGGAGCGGGGTGTTCGAGTGCAATGATCTCGGCTACCGGGAGCTCTCCTTGGAATTTCTCGCTACATTTGAGTGGGAAGTGTTGCCCTCCGGCCAACGTCCGGGAAAGTGCTCTTTCCGAATTTTGGGCAAGGTTTTCACTCTTTCCTTATCCGAGTTGGCGGTGTGCGCTGGATTTTACACTGAAGCCGAGGCCGCGACGATCCCTTTTCTGGACTTGGATGTCTCCTTCCCAGATGGCATTACCCCGCGTGCCGCGTGGTGTGCCCTCACGGGTCGTGATGAAGAATATGTGGCCAGAAAAAGCAAATCCACATGGATCGTCGCGCCTGCTCTCTGATACCTGCAGCACGTCCTTAGCCACTCTCTTGTCGCCCGTGCCCTTAGTCAGAATGTAGTGGGGTGGCAGGATCTGATCTCCCTCTATAGTATGGAATTTCGGCAGCCCTTGCATCTCGGCTACATGTTGGCCTTCTTCTTCCATCACGAGGCTACCTACGGTCTCACAGGCGCCATTGGTGGTGCCTACTATATCACCCGCATTGCCAAAAGCTTGGGGATCTGGAGTCATCTGCCTCCGATGGTGCAGGTGACTGCACCCTCATTCATCACGCGGGCCACCATGGTGAGTTTCCATCTATTACGGGTCGTGGGGAAGAAGAGTAGTAGACACTTTGTGGTCGTGATGCCGGGAGATGCGCCTAGGGAGAGGCAAGGCGACGAGGAGCACGGAGAGCTGGCTGAGCCGCCAAATACTCACCGCGAGGTAGCCCTTCTGCAGCCGCGAAGGCATTCATTTCAGCAGGAGCGGAGAGCCAAGGAAGAGGGCAGTTCTTCTAGAGCGCCGGAGGTGCCAAGTTTCGATCGGCGCCTCTCCGATTTGGAGGCAAACCAGTACTGGCTTACGGATTTCGTCTATCAGCAGGCATTGCGGGGAGGGCTAAATATTCCCCCACCTCCGGGGCGGGCCGCATCATCTTCCAGACGGTCGCCGTCCGTTGTGGTGCTAGATAGCGACAGCGACGACGAGTGATCTTCCCCCCTGCATGCGAGATATTCTAAGCCTTGTTTTCTGTTTAGTTTCTTCTGTTGAGTCGTTTGAACTCCTTATCTTTTATTAATTGTAATAATAACATTTTGCTTGTGGAATGCTCTTCTGGGCATAGTTTATTTATTCAGCTCTTTCTGTTCCCTTATTTCGTGTGTGAGTGCTCAATATTGATGGCAGGAACAAGTTCACTCCCATGGGTGATAACTTAGATTTCTTGATTTTTTTTTTGTGCTCTCACATGTTTAGTTTAGTTTTCACTATTTTTGTTGCTCTAGTGTATAACTTTCAGGTGGCCTTTGTTTCTCATGATGGCGGACGTTGCGGACTGTTCTTGATCTTAAACGCCAATCATCTGGTATGCTCATTTCTGAGCATTGGGTAACACTTCCTCCCCTCTTGTTGCTTCAAATTTCTAGAGATATTGTTTAGCTTAAGTCTGGGGGAGCGGTTGTTGTTATCCACTGTGCACGAGTGCACCGCATACTAGAAGGTTGATTCTTATTTATCTTATCATTATCGTTGTTTTCCATGTTTCACACACCCTTTCACCCACTTGAGTGCGCGCTTATCTTTTTGTTGTTGTTTGGTTGTAAACTATTTTGGTTGGAGTATGAAATAGGTTGTTAACGTAGGAATTATTATTTGGAGTGCGATGTTGACTCATGTAGTGTTCTAGTCACTTCGCATGCTATGGTAGAATTTGTGTAGAACTAGGTTTTCTTTATGCATCTAATTTATGTTTAGTATTTCTGCGTAAATTTAGATTTAATATACTCAAGTGGTGAATTTGTATGGAATTGACGATAACCCGGTGTTGTGTGTGTGCGATTGCTAGTCGTGTGTTGCTCGAGTCGGGAGGAAGGTTTATCTTTCTCGTGGGCTAAGAACTTGCCCCAAGCGACTCTCGAAGCATGGGTGAGAGCTACTCGTTGAGTTAAAAATGACGTAGGCCACCATTTGGCTAGTTTGAGCTTTGATTATTCCATGTCCATTTCATTCACCTTTGCAAGCCAATTTTGTGCCTACCAATCCTTTGTTCAGCTCCTCTTCATCCACCAAAGCCTGAAGCCTATCCTACACCCGCAACCAAAATGTTTTAACTGTGCTCATAATTTTCAACTTGTGTGGTGTTTGGAACCATTGTGTTATGAAGGGAAAATAAAGTTTATCCGCTGATTTTGAACCAACCGGAGGATACATAAAAGAAGAAAATTATGTAAAAGAAAAAAAAAAGTAGTTTGAAAAAAAAAAGTCTTCCCGAGCTAAAAACAGAAAATCTGTTGGTGTTTGTGAAGTAGGCCGTGTGCACACCTGGTTTTCATGATAAGTCTGGGGGTGTGTCACACGAGCGTAGTTCGTGGTTTTGTGGGGTGCAGCGTTCCGATAGCTCACTTGGGTTGCGCAGCCATCGTGTTTAACTTTGAATATCATACCGTAACCTAAGCCTCGTTTTAATCCTATAAGTCCTACTGATTTGATTTGCGAGTTTGCTAGCGCTGTGGAGAGAGTGCGACCGGGCGAGCGTATGGTTCACGACGTTGATGGATTTCAGCGGAGTTATTCCTAAGCCCCGATCTTTTGCAACACCCGCCTCAGTGTCTCGTCACTTTCATACTGGGCATGATCGTCAAATTCTTCATAATTCACCAACTGAGTAGGACTAAATCTTTACTTACGCTTTAATACTTATGTAAATTAGTTAGCATAATTAGAATCTTCTTCTACTAGAATTTCTACTCGCATGCGTACGTTACTTCGCACCGTACTCCCTTGTGTAATTCTCTATGTTAACTATCGTTTTCGCGCTCCGCCGGATTCGTTTGCTCGGGACGCGCAAACAGTTAAGTCTGGGGGTGTGATGAGTCCTGATCATATATACATTTATGGACTCATCCGGGCCGTTATTTTGTCAATATCACGCACTTTAGCCTTATTATAGTCTATATTTGATAACCCATGCTAGGTGCACATTTAGGCCCACTTTGGTGTGTTTTCGTGTGTAATAGCTTTAGTAGTATTCATATGTTGTTAAGTGCCACTTTCAGTGGCTAGATCTGTGTTTGTGCTGGAATAGGAGGCGTGCAAGTGTTTCCGGTGCAATTCTGCACAGGAACACTGCGCACGATCACTTGTTCTAGTGCGCACGACCACCGGTCGTGCGCCACTAATCGTGCGCACTTAACCCTTTTTCACGAGTTCTGTCTGGTACAGTGCGCACGACCATCGACTCCAGTGCGCACGACCATCGGTCGTGCGCCACTGCTCGTGCGCATTGACCATTAAATTCTTGAGTTCTGTCTGCTGTAGTGCGCACGATCATCGTCTCCAGTGCGCACGACCACCGGTCGTGCGTCACTGGTCGTGCGAACATTTTATTTCTTAATTTCTGTCTTTGCAGGTTCTGTCCAGGCAGCGCGCACGATCATCGGACTCTAGTGCGCACGACCACTGGTCGTGCGCCACTGACCGTGCGCACTGTTTAATTCAGCGCCTATATAATGACCTGTTCGCGAATTAGGTCGGGGGGACGAATTTTGGCTCCGTTCCGTCCGCCGTTTTCGCCGTTTTCAGAGGGATTTCATCCCCTAGACCTCCTCCATCATCCAAGGGCTTGCAAGAAGGGTTCCTACACTCACTTTGATCGCTAATGAAGATGTTCTTCGCTTGATACGTGGCCGGATGGTAAATCGCTGGAGAAGACGGGTTCATTGGGAGGTGTGACAGCCCTCCTCTACCCCGGACGCAGTTGGGACCGAGTTAGGACGCGGATTGACAACCTGGTTCTTCCTACCGTGAATCTACAACGAGACTCCGGATTCGGTCGTATCTCTCGCCCTTTTCCCTCTACTTATGTGGTTATAGTGTTGTATTCTCTTTATATCGATGATGAACGCTATGAATGATGTTTAAGATTGCTTATTTCATGATTATGAAATCATTTTGTTCATTTGTGTTAATGAGGTGCGCCCCGATCGATTTTCCACTCCATTATCATGTCCGGTGCCGCACTAGCAATTGCTAGTGGCGTGCTTGTTGAAGAGGTGTTTGCGACCCTCAATTCGTTAGCCTTCTCGCCCATCCGCCCTCTCGACGCAGCGCGCTCAAGGCCTGCCTAGTCCCCATCCCGCCGATCGAAGCATTGCATAGCGGCATTGCATAGGAGTAGGCATAGTATTTTATTTAATTACTTGCAAACCAAACCACCCATTCATTGTAGCATCGACTAAGGACTTCGATCTCAAGTCCTTCCTCGAAACCTAACTCCACCTTACTGTGTTCCTCAAGAGACCGACACTCGGGGATTTTCCCCATTATTATTACTTGCGCGACCGGTGCACTTGCCGAAATTACCGCATCAGTACCTTATAGTCAAGAAGGGTACCTTGTAGTCGAGAAGGGTACCTTGTAGTCGAGAAGGGTACAATGTAGTCGAGATGGGTACCTTGTCATCGAGAAGGGTACCTTTTAGTCGAGAAGTGTAACTTGTAGTCAAGAAGGGTAAATTGTAGTCGAGAAGGGTACCTTGTAGTCGAAAAGGGGTACCTTATTGTCGAGAAGGGTACCTTATAGTCGATAAGGGGTACCTTGTAGTCGAGAAGGCTACATTGTAGTCAAGAAGGGTACCTAATAGTCGAGAAAGGTACCTTATAGTCGAGAAGGATACCTTGTAGTCGAGAAGGGGTACCTTGTAGTCGAGAAGGGTACCTTGTAGTCGAGAAGGGATACTTTGTAGTCGAGAAGGGGTACCTTATAGTCGAATAGGGGTACCTTGTAGTCGAGAAGAGTTACCTTGTAGTCGAGAAGGGGTACCTTGTAGTCGAGAAGGGTACCTTATATTTTGCCTAAACTTGAGCATTTAACTGATGTGATGCGACACAACTCTTTTATTATACCCATACCTTCTCCTTGCTCATTTCAAGGATAGGAGGTGGCTTATGTCAATAAGACAGTGACACGTGGATGGATTGTCAAATCCAAAGCTTGGGAAGTATTTTTCCCATTAATTCTAGTCAAATCAGCCTCCATTTTCTCTCTCCTCCCTTAACATTGAACTGCATTCCCTCATCTAAGAGCTGGTCACTATTCTTCCTCTTCCCCACACCTCAAGCATTGTGACCAACCATTTTGCTGAAGGAGATCAAGCTTGGAAGGAGGATTGAAGCTTGGCCGACCGCCACCATGCCTCCGAGAAGACAAACGCAATCCATGGCTGCAAATCAGGTGACTTCCGCTCCCTCTCCCTTGGTCCTAGATCTTTAGATTTGAAATAGGAGAGATATTGTGCTCAAGAGAGCTTAATTTCTGCGAGATTAATGGAGTTTTCTAGGAAGAGAGCACACTAGAACTTCTGTTCTAGGGCGTCGTTCACTGAAAATATCTTTAATCAATTCCTCTCTTCAATACAAAGTTGTAGGACTTGATTTCCTGAAGAACGGTGGTCTATTGAGGGAGTATTGGAGGAGAGAAAGCAAAATAATTTTTGTGTATGCTGGAGGAAGAATATTAACAAATGATGTTCATCTGTCTTAAGATCCATGCAGATTTTATAATATTTAAGCAAAAATCTATTTTCTACACGTGATGGACTTCAAGCCTATTTTTAGGAATGATCTGGCCACATTCGGGTCTTGCTCTCAACACCAAAGTTGTATCCCTCGGAAATACCTTTCCAATGAGTGATTGAGCATTTTATGGGCAGCTCTGTAGCTCCCTAGGATTAAAATAAAAAATGGCTGTATAGAAGACGACCCGGTGTATGTACAGGACAACTTGTTGTCCAGATTTGCTCTGCTAGGTTCAAGCCCTATTTTTTGTAAGTTGGGCATAGATCTGGACCTTGGGCTCAACATGAAAGTTGTAGCCCTTGAAAATACCTTTCCATATTGTGGTGGCACATTATTTTTGATGGTATGTAACTCCCAGAAATCATGTTTTGGTACACATTGATGAATATGTACAAAGTTTTTATGTTTTACTGATTTATCTCAAAATATTTATCAGATGCTTATAAAATTAGGTAGAAATATGCCTGATGATCTTGTGATCACCCCAGTTAAGTTTTGGAATTTTTGGATACATATTTGATATGAAGTTGCCTATTGTATCATATAAATATAAAGTTCCATAAATAATTATTGTGTAATACAATGAGGTCAAAAATTGGTGAGAATGATTCAAGCATTAATTATGATCAATGGTAGAGGTATCAGAGGATTTGGCTTTGAAATGAGTTCATAATTAAATGTGTCGTTATAATTTATTATGCTGAAATAAAATATTAAGATGCTCATTTAGACAAGGATTTTGGAAACATGCATACAACCGTATTTATATCACTTGGTAATCTATCAGAGAAATTAGATTTGTGATAAGCGCTTAGTAGAGATTACAATTAACGACCCTTTAGGAGAATGGGCACGAGTTGATTGGTATTGACTAAGCGTGAAAAAATAGTGCTCATGAATTTAGTTGTGTTCAAAGCATGTTGTGAATCGAGCAGGAGGATTGGTGTGGTTTACACATTTGGGAAGATGTATATAGTAAACTTGAACATGACATTAAACACACAAGTAGTCCTATAGGATCAAAGAGTGTATTTCCCTTACATACACCTTCCACTGCACAAGAGTTATGACAAATCGGTATGGGTAGCAGTGATGGTTGGTGTGGATTAAAAGATATGGTTATATCCTATGGTGTTATGTTAATGACCCGGTTGGTAGGTCCTTGTATGCTTATTAGTATCGATTGATCTTGTAAATAGTTGATGAGTCCCAGTTATATACCCTTTTATGGACTCATCCAGGCTAGTTTTCATGCATATGCACTTCACTTTTAGTTCATTATTGCTTATATTTCACTTGAACACATTTCTTCACAAAGTGCACTCCTTGGGCCCGTTTTGGTGTGCAATTGCGCGCTATGTTTGTTGGGGGTAAGCACATGGTGCTCCCCAACCCTTTTTCTATATTTGGATTGAGCTGGAAGGGTATTCCCAGCTGTGTGATTGCTGTTTGGTGCTTTGCAGGTGGGTAGATCATCCATTATGCCCAGATTCCATATCTACATGAATCGAACGGTCGTGTGTTTCCTTGACGCACGATTACTGCGACCGTGCGCGTTCATTTATGGGCCAAAATAGCATTCTGGATTTGGTCGTGCGTTTTTATGCATGGTCAGCTTTGATCGTGCGTGAGTAAAATGCACGAGCTCCTCTTTTGCCTAAAAAATTATTATGTTTTATTTTGTTCAAGCACGGTCGTGTGTTTCTAAAATGCACGGTCGTGCATGAACAAAATTCTGCACTTTTTCTATTTAAGCTGCGATTTTTGGGTTTTGAAAGGCCCGAACAGAAACACAATTTCTTCTGCCGGAAGGGGCAACTGCTCCATTTTCTTCCATTATTCCTCCATCTTTTGCTCGAGGCCACCTCGCATCATCCAAGCGCTTCAAGAAGAGGATTCTACACTCATCTTCATCGCCAAGCAAGGAGTTCTTCGCATCAGATGTGGCCGGATTGTTGTTTACCAGAGAAGACAGGTGTATTGGGAGGAAGTGACAGCCCTCCTCTACCCCAGACGATAGTTGGGACCGAGCTAGGATGCGGATTGACACCCCAACGATTCCTATCGTGGATCTACAACAAGCCTCCAAATTCGGTTGTATCTCTTGCAATTTACTCCTATTGGACTATTGTTGTTAGTGTAATCTTCTTTATATTGATGATGTTGCACTCTATATTTGTTGAACTTCTTGTTATATATTATGAAATGTTTTCATGCTTTATGAGTGCTTGAGGTGTGCTTTCGTTGTGATTTTGGTGTAAGTGTTTGGGTTTGCTACACTAGCAATTGTTAGGTGCGAGCTTTGTGACGAGGTGCTTGCGACCCTAATTCCATCGGTGCGACTCACCTCATCCGCTTGTCTTCTCATTCATCCGCCTTGCGAAGCAGTGCACTCAAGTCCTGCCTAGTTTCCATCTCGCCAAGTGAAGCTTTGCATAGCGGCATTGCATAGGAGTAGTTGTAGTTATTTTATTTTATTTTCAAAACCAAAATCCTTTTCGTCCGCATTCCATCTGCCAAAAGGACTTCAATCTCAAGTCCTTCCTCAAATGTAAACTCCACCTTACTGTGTTCCTTTGAGATTTGAAACTCGGGGATTCACTCCTCATTTTATATTACTTGAACGATCGGTACACTGTCGTTTCGTGCCACAGTCTTGCTACCGCCTATAGCGGTGTTGCGGATTTGTTCATCAAGTTTTTGGCACCATTGTCGGGGAACACAGTCGTGTGAGTTTCTTGAGAGAGATAGAGAGTGACAAGAGAAAGAAGTTCTTTCATTTGTACATTGCATCTTTTTGTTTTATTTCCTCCAAATCTATTTTACGGTTTTAAAAATCAGGTTTCTGTTGATTTAATTTTTCCTTCGTGCATAATGAGTTATTTTTCAGTTTATATTATTTGTGAATCCATCTTTGCACCAATATGTATTCTTATCAACAATGTAGATGGTGTAAATCGTTTATTCATTCTAGTGATGTTTGTCATTTAGGAAGCCATAATTATAATCCGTATAGTTCATCGTATGGAGAATATAGATCTTCATACAATGAACCTGCATATTATAATTATGCATCTCCATCGCGAGCATCACCTTCACCGGGTGGTTTGGCCTCTCCATGGTCAAAACCTACCGGGAAGCACTGCTTGTGCTGTCGGAGTCTTGATCACGCATTGAAGGACTGTGGGGTATGGAAATTGCAATTGGAAGAGGATGATAAGACGGAACTCATCACCATTCCACCATTTTTGTATCATACTGCTCCTCCAATCGTTGAGGACATATACGCCATGTCCCCATATCCTCATGGGAGAACGGCGGATGTGTCCACTTACGTCGTTGTTGATCATTACAATGACATTTTGGAGTTTTCTTCCTCTAATGTTCCATCATTTCATGTGGATTCTGTATCTGATGATATTTCTTCACTCCTATCGGACTCTATCTTGAGCCCTGTTTCTACTCAGATATTCCTGTATCAGTATGCATGTATCTTCAGCTCTTATTTCCGAATTTCTAGATGTGCAGGATGAGCCTATGGAGCCCGAAGCTGTGCCGAGTTGCACTGAGGAGGATATTTTCCTTAGTGATGAGGTTTCTACCTCATCACCGGAGGAGAAGGTCCAACTCATCACCAAAGTTCCTAGCTGCTCATATTCTTCCTGCAGCGCTCTTAATGCAGTCGACAATGATCCTTTTGTGGAACCTGATGGGAGAGACACCGGGGCCACTCCTCCTGTGTTTGATTCTTTTAGTTCTTCGTCCATTTTATTTCGTAATCCTCCTTATAATAATGTTGATATTGATAAATTCATCCTTCCTGCTCCCTCTCCTACTTCAAATTCTAATATTTCATATATCCCCCAGCAGGTGCATGAATTTTTGGATCCATTTTTGGGTGATTCTGAGTGGCAGCCTTTGAAGGAAAAGCAAATGGCAATGATGAATTCAATTGCCTATTCCACCTCATCATCATTGCCTATATTTTCCTTGAAAGACTGGGTGCAGGGTGGTAAACGTTACTTCATCCATGACCGCCGATTGGAGGAGAGGAAGAGGATGAAGAAAGATGAAATTTGGAGATGGAAAGCCTCCGTTCTTCTCGTCTCCTGCTGCTAGGACTTCGGACCCATTTCATTCATTTCTAGTTACTACTTTAAATCAACTTATAGTTGATTATTTTGTTGATCATGTAATAATAATTAGGATTTATTAACTTTTGCTTTATTCTTATACACTTATTAATATCTGCTTAATACATGTATTTAGTCCATCTTAAGGACGGTAAACAAAAGCGCTAATGGGGGACAACCCAGTTTTTGTTGTTTTTATTTCTCTAATCCGCTAATAATTTAGTATTTATATTTTATTTTGCTTGGAGCTGTCTCCCCTGTAGGTACATTTTCTGGATGCGGATGCTGCAACTTTTTCTTGGTTTACATGCCAATCTTCTTGTATGCTCACTTCTGAGCATGGGGTACACTCTAAACCTCTCCCTCCATATTTTCAGTTTACGATCACATTTCTTTATATAGTTTCATGTAAGTCTGGGGGAGAGTGAATTCATGTCGTTACTTACTGTGCACCAATCACATTATATTAGGAGCAATCTATAAGATTTATTATTTGATTTTAATTTTTCTGTCTTGTGCACCACAACACCCACTTGAGCGCGCGCTTATTTGTCGATGCGTCTCAGGTAAAATTTATTTATTGTGTGTGATTGGAAGATCATGATGCTGACATAGGATTGAGTGGCGGAGTAACATGTTGACTTTTGTAGTGCTCCTAGTCGAGTGCTCGCGTCTCGTGTTGAAATTCTTGTAGAATTAGCTTTTTCTCATGCATTTAGTTTTATAATTTTCTACTTGTGTGAGTGTTGTTTATTCTACTCGTAATTCGTGAATCCAGTAGAATCCGACGGTAGTGTAGGTGAGTGGGTAGACGATCGCTAGTGATGTATTGCTCGAGTCGAGAGGATGGATATTCTTTCTCGATGGCTAAGAACTTCCCCTAGCGACTCTCGAAGCATGGGTATAGGTTATTTCATTTGTGCAAGTGTGATACAGGCCATTCTTTGGCCCGGTTGAGCCATTACACCATTCCTAAACGCTCAATCCTTTCTTAGCCCTTGTACGCCTAATCCCTACCATTTGATTCAGCTCCACCTTCAATTCACCAAAGCCAAAATGACAATCCTAATAGCACACCAAATTCTGAGCTCAAGCAATTTGTGCATTTAAATGTTGGGTGTTGAGGCTATGTATAATTGTCGTTGTGGTGGCATTGCGTTATTGAAAATATAGCTGTATTTGTTATTATATGTGCAAAGTTATAATTTTGTAAAGAGAAAAAGAAAAAATTTTGAAAAGAAATGAAAACAAAAATTGTTGCAAAGAAATTTATTTTTAATAGGTGGTGTACACACCCCATAGTTTCATGTTTAAGTTTGGGGGCGTGGTGTACACAATTTCATTATTGCCTTGGGATAGTGATTTTATTGTGAGCTCTTTTGGGTTAGGTGTGCTAGCCCCCATATTTATCATTGTTTACCGCACCGTAGCCTAAGCCTAAATCATAACCTAAAGTCCTATTGATTCGCACTCTGAATCTAACTAGTGCCATGGAGAGAGTGTGAACGGGCAAGCTTATGGCCATCGTCATTGATGGATTTCTTTGGAGGTTCTCCCGATCCTCGATCTCTGGCAATATTCCACTTATTGATTGAGCTACTTTCCCCCTACACGTGATTGAAGGATTCACCACGATTCAAATTATGAGTAGTAATAATAAGTAGAAACACAATTTAGAAAATTCTAATCTATTTCGCATGTTTAAAAGGTTTTTCTACTAAAATTTCAACGCGCGCGTGTAAGCGACTTCGCATAGTACTTTGCATATTCAATTACTTTGCCACCTCTTGATTTTTCTAGTCCGCATGGGAGATAGTTTGCTCGGGATGAGCAAACGAGCAAGTCTGGGGGTGTGATGAGTCCCAGTTATATACCCTTTTATGGACTCATCCGGGCTAGTTTTCATGCATATGCACTTCACTTTTAGTTCATTATTGCTTATATTTCACTTGAACACATTTCTTCACAAAGTGCACTCTTTGGGCCCGTTTTGGTGTGCAATTGCGCGCTATGTTTGTTGGGGGTAAGCACATGGTGCTCCCCAACACTTTTTCTGTAATTGGATTGAGCTGGAAGGGTATTCCCAACTGTGTGATTGCTGTTTGGTGCTTTGCAGGTGGGTAGATCATCCATTATGCCCAGATTTCATGTCTGCATGAATCGCCTATGATAGTTTATTTAGGATATAGTCTAAGTCACCTAGAGGGGGGTGAATAGGTTTCTTTTGTTTTATGCTTAGTGTTTTCTGAATTTAGGTTAGTAAAATATCAAGCACAGAAAACACAAAGAGATTTATAGAGGTTCCTCAAGACAGGGTGCCTTGAGTAGTCCTCTTTCTCCCTTCACCTTTCTAACAATGAGTTAGATAAGGCCAACTTCTCCAAACTCAGCTCCAAGAGCCTACAATACAGATCCCACAAAATCTCTCAGGTTTTCCCAAATCCTACCTCAGGCACAATAGACCTACCTCAGGCACAATAGCCCTGCCTCAGATCACACAATGATCCTACACTCAAGCTGACCTCTCAGCTCTACAGCTTAGGCCAATCAGCCTTACATACTCAGGAAATAAAGCCCTAGAGTCTCAGAACCCACAAGCTCCTACAGATGATATAATAAATGATTACAAATAGAAGGAAGAAGAGGTCAAGCCTTGGTCTTCTTCTTCTTAACAGCTGTTGTTACAGACTTGAACCAGGGAGGATAAGTGTTGCTCCAACTTTATTCTTCTTGATCAGCCCTTAAGATGATGGACTAGATCAACTTGCTCTTTCTTGAGATGAATCAAGATAAGCAATCTTTTCTCTCCTTGCAGCCTTGTGTAATCAGTTCATGGCTGCCGACAATGAAACAAGAAAGTTCTTCTTTCTTGTGTGTTGGAGAGTAAGATCAAAAGAAAAAGTTGTTTGCTCAACCCTAACTTATTCCTTTTATACTCCACTGATCTTCAATGGCTCTTGGCTGTCTTTCTGACAGGTATGAGAGTGATTGGTGGACCCAAGAAGCCTTTCTACAGCTTGCGCCAAAAGCAGAACCCGCCATATCACTTTTGAATCTGTCTCAGCGGTTGGGCTGAGATAGTCAGCCATCTCAGCGGTTGCTTCTGTCCCATCCCAGTGGATCCGCTGAGACAGATAGTTATTTTAGCGGTTTTCTTCTATCTGCAGCTCAGCTGGCCAAGACACCTTCTTAGCGGCTCCTGGCCTTGTCTCAGCGGTTCAGCTGAGACTGAGAGCTTGTCTCAGCAGTTTTGATAGTAAACCAACTGATCATTCATCACACCTTGGTATGCCCTAGTCCTGCATTGCCATGAGATAGAAATAGGGTTTATCAAATACAACTTGTACTTAGCATTGAGTGTGAGGCCTCTTCAAATCAAGGGAACATTGAGGGTCATTTCCCCAACAATCTCCCCTATTTGAAGAAGGTAGAACACCCTCAAATGCTAGAGTACATTACTCATAAATTCTTGATATGTGTCATTGCTATAATGAGTTCAACATATCATGCTTAGTGTAACACCCCAAAACATTCTAAGAGAATTGGTCAAGAGGGTTTAACCGAATTCGTCTAATGGATATAGCTGAATTCGACTAATGGGTATAGCCGAATTCGTCTAATCCAAATAGCCAAATTATTCTCTGTATTAGCCAAATTCGTCGAATGGTTATAGCTGAAGTAAACTAAATGCTTTAGCCGAATTTGCCTATTGGCTTTAGCTGAATTTGTCTAATAGCTTTAGCCGAATTCGTCTAATGGGTATAGCCGAATTTACCATTTCGTCGAATACGGGCAGAAAGCTGTATTTTTGCCTGTTTCGGTTTTTACGAGCTTTGACGGAAATTTCTAAGTCCTTGTGACTTTAGATCTTGACGTAAACCAAATCGGACGGCTAGGGTTAATTCGAAATAGTTTTTAAAGGCTAGGGAGATGAAAATAGGTTCATTCGTAACCTTACACTCTCTCTCCCAGCCGACAAAAGCTACGAGCGCGAGGAAGAACAAGGAGGTATCTTTCGCCATTGAAGGAGCTTCGGAGCTCCGAATCGCGAGACGTCTTCAGATCTGGAAAGTGTAGGCCGTTGCGAACCGGTCTTAGGACGTGTTTTGTCCTCTCGTTCCTTTTTCTATGCCTGCTTGAGGAATCCCTTTCACCAAATGGGTGAAGTGTAGGATTTCCTCTAGTTCTTCGGAACTCCGGGTCGATTGTGTCCGTCCCCGGCATATTGCATTCAGAAATCCGGTAGTCATGCGGATTTTAGTCATTTTGTGTGAAGCCTATTCATGGTCGTGAGCCCGGATCGGTGATGCTTGGATTGCGACGTTGCATTTAGGTTAAGCCTAGCATGCTTGCCAGAGAATGTCTCAGTGAGATCTCCTATTATGTTGCGGGACTTGTGTTTTAGGTGCCCTTTGAGAGCCTAACGAAAGCCCCTTGCTTGGGTGGTTGAATGCAAGCCTTCGCCACTAGATTTGAAGAGGAGCGGTCTTGTACCTCCTTCTTTGTTGTTATTTGCGAAGTCTAAGTCCACGTAAAATGATTAGATGCGTAGCTTAATTTTGTGGGCACTTGATGTTCTAAACCCTTACGGGCCGAGGGTAAGCCGTACCCGCGTCGTGCGATAGATCGCGACGGTTAGAGCATGGGCAAAGCTGAACCGAACCCATTTCCATGCCGATCGGTGAGAGGTCCAAACCTCATGTAAGCCGTGTGATCATGGGAGAGGTAGTGGAAGGTGTCTTACCTAGACTGACCAAAATCTCTTTTTCCCCACTTAAAGCTATGTCCTTAGGGTGGAGTGTTTGTGATGAATTGATGTTATGTTAGCCGCATGCGGTTGCTTAGGCGGTTGTGGGGAACCTTCGGGTGAACCCAACCAACATCATGTGCATGCCTAGGTTCCCCTTTCTTTGTTGCTCAACCTAGAAGATCGATTGTGCTTGAAACCTCACCTTGTGTAGTTTGCACTTTCCTTATATTATTACATGTTGCTAGTACGACTTGTTTGCAGGGAAGAAGCCCCACCACCCCGAGAAAGGGGTGGGGTCGTTATAATTTGGTCAGCTGTGCTGACTGTTGCTTTATTTGCCACCTCTTGGTGAAATGTTCTTATGCAGGAGCAAGCGAGCCTAGCGGGAAATAGCGGGTGGTGGCCCTTTTGCTATGTTGGCCCTTGTGGGCAGCCTCTTTTCTGCTTACATGTATTGTCGGCCTGCGTGCCGAAGTATGTTTTGAGTTTTTCTATACATTTGTTAAATGTAAGGCCTTAAGGCCGTAACTCTATTTATTTCATTCCTGGGATGGTGGACAATTCTGAATGAGGTTTAAATCAAATGCTTCCGCTTACGCTTTATATGCTCTCATGTAGTTGTTGTTCTTTTCTGATTATCACCTTTTAATGCCTAGCTAGTGTATATAGTATGGCATGGGGTCCTGATGAGTCCTGATCATATACACTTTTTTGGACTCATCTGGGCCGTTATTCAGTCATTTCACCGCACTTTAGCCTTGTTATAGTTTATATTTGATATTCCATGCTAGGTGCACTTCTAGGCCCATTTTGGTGTGATTCCATTGCTTTTCTTCATTAGTAGTTTTCATGCGCTGTTAGGTGCCACTTTCAGTGGCTGGATTCGTGGTTGTGCTGGAATTGGAGTCGTGCAGGTGTTCCCGGTGCAATTCTGCACAGGAACACTGCGCACGATCACCGGTTTTATTGCGCACAACCACTGGTCGTGCGCCACTGATCGTGTGCACTCAACCCATTTTTCATGAGTTCTGTTTGGTGCAGTGCGCACGACCACCGGTCGTGCGCCACTGTTTGTGCGCACTTATCATTAATTTTATGAGTTCTGTCTCGACCAGTGCGCCCGACCACCAACGATAGTGCGCACGACCACTGATCGTGCGCCAATGAGCGTGCGCATTATTAATTCCAGCGCCTATATAAATGCCTGTTCCGATTTTAGGTCATATTCAGCCTTGGGGAGCGGATTTCCGGATCCGTACGCCGCCGACCACCATCTTGGGACGCCTCCACTTCATCTCCTACGCAAGGGGAAGTCTTCTCCATCCATTCCAAGCCTTCCTCCATTGTTCGGGAGCGTTCTCCACCATCCGCAAGCCTCCAAGCAGCTATTTTCCCACTCCGGCTCGGTGAGAAGAAGAGGAAATTTGAAGTCGAAGACGACGGAGCTACGTAGAGAGATCGTGACAGCTCTTTGCGTCGGAAGCATCGTCCGCCCGAGTCCGGAGGTAGCCCGACAACCTACCATTCCGGCCGTGAACGGCCGCTAGTCTTCACCCATCGATTATCTCTTTCTTCTTTCCTTCATTGTACTCGTTGAATTGTGTAAACTGGAATATTGTGATGTTTGGTTTGTTTGCAATGAATGTTTCTTTGCCCTTCTTCATAGCGTGCTTGTGAATCACTCCGTTTCCACTCTCTCACTCACGCCCTCAAGGTGTTTGATCCGCGTTAGCAAGAGCTAACGACGGTGGTGAAGAGGTGTTTGCGACCCTCACCTTCTCGCACTAGAGCACACACCATCCGCCTCACGACGCACGGCATCGCGGCCGTTGCATCCAACTCGCCTCGCGACGCGGTGCTTTCGACCCGCATTTCTTTTATTGTTGTTAAGATTAGGAACAACCAACCAAAAACCCCCTTTTTTATGTGTGTTGCGCTTGTGTAACAAAAGTCATACAACGCGTTTCGTTCACCCAATCTGCATTCGTCAAGAGACCGACACTCGGGGATTCCACTCTCCACATTTATTACTTGACAGCGACCGGTGCACTTGCCGACACGCATCAAGTTTTTGGCGCCGTTGCCGGGGAATGCAGGCGTGTATCATCTTGTGTTGTGACTCTCGTTATACGAGCAGTTGTTTTTGATTCTCTTTGTTTTCTTTTTGTTTGTTTGTGATAGTGCATGCAGAGACAAGCCACAGGGGAGCTCGTGCCCTTTGACCCAGAAATCGAACGGACCGCTCGCGCACGAAGGCGCATTGCTGCCGTACAAGCGACAATGGGTGATCAGGTAAACCCAAATGATGTTGATGCGAGAGTGCCCGACGAGGGGCAGCATCAGCCTGGAGATGAGCAGGAGGCGGTTAGGCCTCGGCCCCGCACGATGAGAGACTACACCACTCCAACTGCTGGGAGTGTGTATCCGGGGTTTGGGCCCAATATTATGAATAATCAGTTTGAGATCAAGCCTGCGATCTTGAACATCATCAGGAACAACGCTCAGTTCTCGGGTTTGGCCAGCGAAGATCCGCATCTGCATCTGGCGGAGTTTTCTGATATTTGCGGAACCTTCCGCTACGCAGGGATTACTGACGACATGGTCAAGCTTAGACTGTTTCCCTTCTCACTCCGCGACAAAGCCAAGGTGTGGCTCCACTCCATTCCGCCCGGGACTGCTGCAACTTGGGATGCCCTCGCATCCAAGTTCCTTGCTAAATTCCACCCTGTGGATAAGATCGTGAGCTTGCAGCGGGAAATCGCCACCTTTCGTCAACTTGATCAGGAAACCCTTGCTGAGGCGTGGGAGCGCCTTAGTGATCTCCTTCGTCGTTGCCCGAACCACGAGCTGCAACCGTGGAATGTGGTCGAAACATTTTACTTTGCAATCGAGCCCAACTACAGGGCAATGATCGATGCTGCGGCGGGTGGTACTTTGATGAACCACACTCTTGAGGAAGCCCTTCGGATTCTGCGCGACACTGCCTCCCACAGTACATTCTGGACTGCAGGGAGAAATGCTCCAAGAAGCGGCCGTGGTCTCTTTATGGTCGACTCACTCCCTTTTACACCCGCGCCTGCTGCTATCATTACCTGCGAGGGATGTGGAGGCGGAGGCCACCACGCGTATGAATGTTCGGGGAACAACGTGGCAGGTGACTTCGCACACTTGACCTTGAATGAATCTGTTAATTATGTAGGAAATCAGCCTAAGGGGGCGCCTTTCAATAATGCTTATAATCCAGGAGCGAGAAGTCACCCGAACTTCTCGTGGAATCCAAACACGCCTGGCCAACGATGGGCACCGGGGCAGCATCAAAACGATGCTTACGCCTCCGGGAGCCAACCGAGGCCACCACACCCGGATTATAACCAAGCGCCACCTACCCAAAAAAAGAGTAATCTAGAAGAGATGATGGAGAAATTCATGCAAGTAGCTAATTCGAATATGGTGAACCAGACCGCATCCATGCGAAACTTGGAAACGCAGTTGGGCCAATTGGCCCAAGTGCTAACCGAGCGATCGCAGGGGACCCTTCCCAGCAACACGGAAAAGAACCCAATTGATCAAGGGAAGAGTCTTGGGGATGTGGTAGAGGCTGATCCGAGTGAGCTGGTAGTTTCCTGTTCCATCAACAAGTTTGAAACGAAAGCTTTGTGTGACTCTGGTTCCTCCCGCAACATCATTGCGTTGCAAGATGTAGCTAAATTACAATTGGAGATGAACACGGAAGAAAGGAAATCCCTTGTGCTTGCTAATGGGACTGTTATACAATCCGAGGGGGAAGTGAAAAATGTAGAGGTGATAGTTGAGGGGACAAGTGTAGTTGCTGATTTTCAGGTGTTGGGCCCCCAGGAAAATCATTCTATCCCTATCCTGGGCGTGCCGTTCTTGAAAGAGAGCGGTGCCACCCTTGATTTCGCTACAGGGTGCGTTTTCCTGCCCAATAAGGTGCAGCAACCCACTTGCCCCGAAGCTACAGCTGAAACATCCACTCCTCCCCCTCTTTTTAATTTTGATGAATCATTGAGTTGTGCAGGGCATGAAAAAGTTAAAGAATCAATGGAAGGGGAAAAGGAGGAGCACCTGTCTAGTGAGGAAGAAGAAGTTGATCTTCGGCGAGAGTTCGGTTCCGAAACGGAAGAAGACTGCAATTCGAAAAACTTTGACGTGAATTTGGTTCGGGACAATGTCCCATTATCCTCTTATTGTGATTCCTGTAATAAACTATCTAAGCGCTCCATCTCCTGGGCCGATCCGGTAGTCACCACGATGCCGGAAGTGACGCCACCCGCCACTAAGGCGGAAAAATCTAAAAACTCTCAACGGTGGCAGTCCCCGACTGTCATGAAACTTAAACAGGAGAAACTTCTGCACGACGCTCGCACTGCCGCTCTCCGTGGCAAGAGGGCAGAGGTTAGGGGAGCACATGCTCACACACAACTTCACCCACTTGAGTGCGCACTTATCTTTTTGTTGTTGTTCTGGTTAAACTATTTTGGTTGGAATGTGAAATAGGTTGTTAACTTAGAAATTATTATTTGGAGTGCGATGTTGACTCGTGTAGTGTTCTAGTCACTTCGCATGATATGGTAGAATTTGAGTAGAACTAGATTGTCTCTATGCATCTAATTTATGTTTAGTATTTCTGCGTAAATTTAGATTTGTTATACTCAAGTGGTGAATTTGAATGAAATTGACGATAACCCGGTGTAGTGTGTGTACGAGTGCTAGTCGTGTGTTGCTTGAGTCGGGAGGAAGGTTTACCTTTCTCGTGGGCTAAGAACTTGCCCCAAGCGACTCTTGAAGCATGGGTGAGAGCGACTCGTCGAGTTAAACATGATGTAGGCCACCCTTTGGCTAGTTTGAGCTTTGTTATTCCATGTCCTTTTCGCTCACCTTTGCAAGCCAAATTTGTGCCTACCATTCCTTTGTTCAGCTCCTCTTCATCCACCAAAGCCCGAAGCTTATCCTTCACCCGCAACCAAATTGCTCTTTAACTGCGCTCATAATTCTCAACTTGTGTGATGTTTGGAATCGTTGTGTTATGAAGGGGGAATAAAGTCTATTTGCTGATTTTGAACCAACCGGAGGATACGTAATAGAAGCAAAGTATGTTAAAAAAAATATCTAGAAAAAAAGAGAGTATGTTGAAAAGAAATCCTTCTAAGCTAAATAGAAAATCTGTTGGTATTTGTGAAGTAGGCCGTGTGCACACCTGGTTTTTATGATAAGTCTGGGGGCGTGTCACACGAGCATAGTTGTTGGTCGTGTTTGGTGCAGTGTTCCGTTAGCTTACTTGGGTTGCGTAGCCATCATGTTTAAATTTGAATACCATACCGTAACCTAAGCCCCAACTTAATCCTATAAGTCCTATTGATTTGACTTGCGAGTTTGCTAGCGCCGTGGAGAGAGTGTGACCGGGCGAGCGTATGGTTCACGACGTTGATGGATTTCAGCGGAGTTATTCCTAAGCCCCAATCTTCTGCAACACCCGCCTCAGTGTCATGTCACTTTCATACCGGGCATGATCGTTCAAATTCTTCATAATTCACCAACTGAGTATAACTAAATCCTTACTTACGCTTTAATACTTTTGTAAATTAGTTAGCATAGTTAGAATCTCCTTCTACTAGAATCTCTACTCGCATGCGTATGTTACTTCGCACCGTACTCCTTTGTGTAATTCTCCATGTTAACTCTCGTTTTCACACTCCGCCGGATTCGTTTGCTCGGGACGCGCAAACAGTTAAGTCTGGGGGTGTGATGAGTCCTGATCATATACACTTTTTTGGACTCATCTGGGCCGTTATTCAGTCATTTCACCGCACTTTAGCCTTGTTATAGTTTATATTTTATATTCCATGCTAGGTGCACTTCTAGGCCCATTTTGGTGTGATTCCATTGCTTTTCTTCATTAGTAGTTTTCATGCGCTGTTAGGTGCCACTTTCAGTGGCTGGATTCATGGTTGTGCTGGAATTGGAGTCGTGCAGGTGTTCCCGGTGCAATTCTGCACAGGAACACTGCGCACGATCACTGATTCTATTGCGCACAACCACTGGTCGTGCGCCACTGATCGTGTGCACTCAACCCATTTTTCATGAGTTCTGTTTGGTGCAGTGCGCACGACCACCGGTCGTGCGCCACTGTTCATGCGCACTTATCATTAATTTTATGAGTTCTGTCTCGACCAGTCCGCACGACCACCGATGATAGTGCGCACGACCACTGATCGTGCGCCAATGACCGTGCGCAGTATTAATTCCAGCGCCTATATAAATGCCTGTTCCGATTTTAGGTCATATTCAGCCTTGGGGAGCGGATTTCCGGATCCGTATGCCGCCGACCACCATCTTGGGACGCCTCCACTTCATCTCCTACGCAAGGGGAAGTCTTCTCCATCCATTCCAAGCCTTCCTCCATTGTCCGGGAGCGTTCTCCACCATCCGCAAGCCTCCAAGCAGCTATTTTCCCACTCCGGCTCGGTGAGAAGAAGAGGAAATCTGAAGTCGAAGACGACAGAGCTACGTAGAGAGATCGTGACAGCTCTTTGCGCCGGAAGCATCGTCCGCCCGAGTCCGGAGGTAGCCCGACAACCTACCATTCCGGCCGTGAACGGCCGCTAGTCTTCACCCATCGGTTATCTCTTTCTTCTTTCCTTCATTGTACTCGTTGAATTGTGTAAACTGGAATATTGTGATGTTTGGTTTGTTTTCAATGAATGTTTCTTTGCCCTTCTTCATAGCGTGCTTGTGAATCACTCCGTTTCCACTCTCTCACTCACGTCCTCAAGGTGTTTGATCCGCGTTAGCAAGAGCTAACGGCGGTGGTGAAGAGGTGTTTGCGACCCTCACCTTCTCGCACTAGAGCACACACCATCCGCCTCACGACGCACGGCATCGCGGCCGTTGCATCCATCTCGCCTCGCGACGCGGTGCTTTCGACCCTCATTTCTTTTATTGTTGTTAAGATTAGGAACAACCAACCAAAACCCCCCTTTTTTATGTGTGTTGCGCTTGTGTAACAAAAGTCATACAACGCGTTTCGTTCACCCAATCTGCATTCCTCAAGAGACCGACACTAGGGGATTCCACTCTCCACATTTATTACTTGACAGCGACCGGCGTCGATCCATAGTTTAGCGAATTCGGGACGAATTCCTTTTAAGATGTGGTGTGCACGGGATTTGCGCTCAGCTAAAACGTTAAAAACTAATAAGAATGTCCACTTAGGAATGTGAAAAACATACTTGTTTGCGGAACCTAAGCGTTCCATGATTGTTGTTTGCTATGTTTTCGGTCACTAAATGGTGTCTTGCACGATTATAGGTGACTAGGAGTGCTGCGGGGCAGTATCGACCCCATAACACCGCTGAAAGTAGTGCGTCGGCTGAGGTGCCAGCGACCACTCCTTCGGCTGAGATGATCAGATTAATCGCTGAAGCGGTCCTCGCGATAATCAACACTCAACCTCAAAGGATTGCACAGCCTGCTACGCCTACTCCGGATGTGGCCCCGGTGGCAGCTGCCGCAGTGGAACCTGCAGTTGAACCGAGGGTGGAGATCCCTGTACTAGTGGCTGTAGTGGAACCTACGGTAAAGCCAAGGGTGGAACATCGAGTTGAGCGAGTAGTTGTTGCGCGAGCGCGTGATCAACAACTTCAGCACTTTCTAAGTTTCCATCCTCCAACCTTTTCGGGGAATGGATCCCCAGCGGAGGCGGAGGACTGGCTGTCAACAGTTAGAAAAACTTTAAAGGCGACAGCAATGGAAGAAGCTATGATGGTCACCCTAGCCACCTTCCTCCTTAACGGAGAAGCAGAGCTTTGGTGGGCCGAACAGGAAGCGCATAAGTTTGAAGGTAAAGATATTACCGCGATAACTTTGGCGGAGTTCTCAAAGTCGTTTCTTCAGATATTTATTCCCTCTGCCCAACGCATTGCGTTGCAGAACTATTTCCTGAAGTTAACTCAAGGCGATAGCTCGGTGGACGAGTACTTGCACGAGTTCACTAGATTGGGCCGTTATGCGGGGTTTTTGGTGGAAGATGAGGAAATGAAGACGAACAAGTTTTATGAAGGTCTTCGGGATGAGTTGAGGCTGCTCCTTGCAGGCCCAATGACGCTTGGCTTCCATGTGATGGTGCAAGCCACCAGATCTCTGGAGTTGGAAATGAAGAGAGTGCAAGCAAAAGGCAAGAAGCCTGAATTCCATGCGCCGACCTCTCAATCCAAATCCGAGTTCAGGAGGAACAAAAGGAAGTTCAAGCCTGCGGAACCAACTCGCTCAAATGTGTCGGGAGCTACGACCGCACGTGGTCCAATTACATGTTTCACTTGCGGAAAGGTGGGACACAATGCACGTGTGTGTCGCAGTGGTCCCCAGAGACCAGAAAACCGAGCGATGGACTATGCTCGTACTGCAGGACATGCGGAAAAGGGTAAAGCTGCGGAGTCTTCTGCTTCCCAGCACATTCCGACCCTGCCGAGAGTTTACTCGCTTGGCCAGCAAGAAGCCATACAACAAACTGACGTCATCACAGGTATGGATTAGAATTTATCTCTTACAACTATTTATGATTGATTCTATTGTGCAACTTTATGTTGATCTGTGTGCAATTAGGGTTCGTCCTAATTTTCAACTATCCAACGAGAGCTCTATTTGATACGGGTGCATCGCACTCTTTTCTGTCTGAGGACTTCGTGGTGCGAATCGGAGTGCCGTCTACCTTAGTAGAGGATAGATTGGAAGTAGTGCTACCCAATGGATCTCGCATGGGTGCGGATAGGAAGAGTCGTGTGAAGGTGCGGATTGGAAATCAGGACTTCGACTTGGAAGCATCGTTATTACCGCTAGATGAATTTGACATGATCTTCGGCATGGACTGGCTCTCGGAGCAGCGAGCATGCATTGATTGCAATTCAAAGGAAATCACACTGAGAAAGAACACCTGAGACAAAACCACGTTCGCGGGTATGCGAGGACCGAGCAAGACGATGATGTCTGCTCTCCAGCTGGTTAGGGCGGTGAGAAAAGGCGGGGAGTTGTTCTTCACCTTATTGAAGGCTTCAGAGCCAAAGTGCAGTTTGAGTGATGTCCAAGTTGTAGCAGAGTATGCCGATGTGTTTCCTAATGAACTCCCTGGGGCTCCGCCTCAGCGAGAGATTGATTTTTGTATTGAGCTGGTGCCAGGTGCCAAGCCTGTAGCACGCTCACCGTACCGAATAGCGCCAAAGGAATTGGAAGAGATGAAGGTTCAGTTGCAAGAGCTACTAGAGCAAGGCTATGTACATCCAAGTTCTTCACCTTCGAGTGCACCGGTCCTCTTTGTGAAAAAGAAGGACGGGAGCTTGCGTTTATGTATCGTTTATCGAGAGTTGAATAAGCTGACCGAGAAAAATTGTTATCTGATTCTGAGAATCGACGACTTATTCGACCAACTGGTTGGGTCGACGGTATAGTCTAAGCTAGACCTAAGGTCCGGCTATTATCAGCTTCGTATTCGGGAGTGTGATATTCCCAAGACAGCATTCAGTACTCGCTTTGGGCACTATGAGTTCACGGTTATGTTGTTCGGTCTATCTAATGCACCGTCGATATTCATGGATTTAATGAACAGAATGTTCCGAGAGTATTTGGATCAATTTATGATCGCCTTCATCGACGACATTTTGGTATACTCTCAGTCGTAAGAGGAGCATGCAGAGCATCTGCGCGTAGTTTTGAGCACCCTGAGGAGGAATCAGCTATATGCCAAGTTCTCCAAGCGCGAGTTTTGGCTATCTTCAATAGCATTCCTTGGTCATGTTGTGAGCGGAGAAGGAATAGCAGTCGATCCTTTGAAGATAGAGGTGATCCAAGCATGGCCTGTGTTGAAAAATGTAGCGGAAGTCCGAAGTTTCTTAGGACTTACCGGCTATTATAGGCGCATTGTGGAAAACTTCTCGAGGATTGCCCTTCCTCTCACTAAACCGACCAGGAAAGATCATAAGTTCGTTTGGTCACCCGAGTGCACACGAGCTTTTGAGGAGCTGAAAAGCCGTCTGACCAAGGTGCCCATTCTATGCTCGCCATATGGAACAGAAGGTTACGAAATCTATAGCGACGCCTCGGGGACTGGCTTGGGTTGCGTTCTGGTGCTGTTCAGAAATGTAATTGCCGATGGCTCCAGTCAGTTAAAAGTTCATGAGAGGAACTACCCGGTCCATGATTTGGAGCTAGCGGCCGTGGTATTTGCTCTCAAACTTTGGAGGCACTACTTGTATGGCCTGAAGATCGACATCTTTACGGAACACAAAAGCCTCAAGTACCTGCTTGATCAAAAGGATTTGAATATGTCGCTAAGGAGGTGGATGGAGTTCCTTGGGGACTACACCTTCGACATTCGATATACTCCTGGGAAAGGAAATGTGGTTGCGAACGCGTTGAATCGTCGGGCTCCTGCACAGGAAAATTGGATTTTGATGCACGATGAGCGTCTAATCTGGGATCTAGAAGCCTTGGAGATCAATTGTGTCGTTAGAAGAGCGTCTCCTTCAGCATGTCTGAACTGGATGGAGGTTCAATACCGTAACATCCCAAAATTCATGGCCTGGCCGATTGAACCCATAGGGGACCTAACAGGTTCCATCGACCCCTTTTGGTGAGTCTATTCATGACCAATGTGATCTTCTTGGTCTTGTGAACCAATTTCAATTGGTTTTCTCCAATTTTCTAGTTATAATGACTCAAACAGGCTTTTTGAGCAAATGAGTTCAGAATAGACTCCCGCTATTGATGTTACACTCGTAAGACCAATACCGATCAAACAACGTTTGTTTCGTCGCATTTCGATGGTTATATATGAAGTCGACCAAAACAGTCGCCTCGAGCTAGGCGACGCTGATGCATAAAAATGCGTCGCAGTTATAAAAATACTTGACGTGCAAAATTATAACTAAAAACGATAACAGCAAGTGTACCGTATCGAGTGAAGTATAGGATCTCGCAAGATCAAGGTCATATTAGACTCGGGTCATGTTAAGTACTTCTACTTCGAGTGAATGTTTATTATTTTACCGATAGAAGAATAAGGTTGGGTTTATGTAATTTAATTTTACTAATTAATAAAAACTAGCGCACGGCTTTCGAATCACCTTAGACTAAGCAAAAGAAACGTGTAGTAGAAATCGATCTCATGTTAGAGTGGCCTTGACCGCGGAGGTTCCAAAAGCATGAGTGCTGCTCTCTAGAGGGCTCAACTAAGCTTAAGTTGCACACGACCGAACTCTCGTTCTATAATCAAGTGGCTTAAGACTTGCTTTAAGAGAAGGACCTCACTGGGATGTTAATCCCGTCTGGAAGAGTTACGTATGTCCTCTCTCGAGGGGTACGTTCGACTCTCTTTACCAATGACCGATCCATCTTAAGGGCCTCTCGGCCGTGAAAAGATGAAAACCGTTACTAGAACGAGTTGGCCACGGTAAATTGTAAGCGTTTTAACACTAAGAACAGAATTCTAAAACAAAAAAAGAGATTGCATCATCCTTGGATCATCTAAGCCGAGCACAAAAGTGATTAGTTGCTCATGATCACAGAGGAATCATAAGAAGAGGAGGAAGAAAACATAGCGAAAAGAGCGGGGAAATTAGAGACTAAAAATTACGATTTTATTAGTGTCAATTGTAAAAGAAGAATACATAAAATTGAGATTACAAGAGAAACTACAAGCTTTGAATTGAAATAGCTACCATCATAAGAAATAAAGGAGGAGCATAAGAACTACTAGAAACATGAAAACAGTACAAGAAAATGAAATTCTAATCCTAATAATTCGTCCTTGAAGATCTGGAGAAGCTCCCTTTAAATAGGCAAAAATTTGATGTTACACGTCGGATGCGTCACGCCCTAGGTCACGCCCATGACCTGGGGCGTGTAATCTTGAAATGGTGCTGTTGGCGGGAAACTCTAGCAGGAAGAAGTTCGGGGCGAGTCACGCCCGTGACTGGAGGTCACGCCCTCGGTCACTCCCGTGACCGAGGGCGTGTAACTTTAAATGACGCGGCAGCTCGATCTGGATGCTGGTGGCGTGGTCCCGGCCGTGACTTGGATGTCACGCCCTTTGTCACGCCCGTGACCTGGGGGGTGTACTTGGCGAATCTTCACGGAATGGGCCCGAAGTGGCTGCAGCAGGTCTGGAACACATCTTAGGCTGACACGCCCTTGGTCACGCCGTGACCTTGGGCGCGTACATGACATTTTTACTCAAAGTGCCCAGAAAACCTGCAAAATATAAAAAATAAGCTTAAATTAGTTGAAGAAATTATAAAGGAATAGATTAAATAAAAAAATACATATAATTTATATAAATTCAATTTAAAACTATATTAAAATAATACTAAAAGATGAGTACAAAAAGTACTCATCAAACACCCCCATACTTGAGATTTGGCTATTCCAGAGCAAAAGAGTGAGGAAAGAATTACAAGACATCGATATTATTTCTAATTAACTAAAATTTTATTAAACCATGAATAATTCAAAGGCAAATTTTAGGAATTCAAGAATTAAGTCATAAGTTATGTTGATAATTTAAAAAGAGAAATGTGTTTAGCTAACTACTTCTCAAGATAACTATTTAGCAATCAAAATTATAGAAATTTTCAAACAAAATTAGATGAAATTATAGACAATCTAACATAAAAGAAGCTTAAGGAAAAGACACCTACTAAAATACTGCTCTCTTAATAATTTAGTTTAGGACTAGAAACAATGAAATTGGCTAGGGATGGGTTTGAACGAAATGGCAAATGAAGAGTTCTTGAATAGATGTGATGTATTTTATCCTCTCGCCTCATTTGAATACGAAATTGTATATGTTTAGGAAAATAATGAATTTTATCCTCTTATTTTCCATGCCATATAATCTTTTAACAATTCTCTTCAATCAAAAACACAAAATGTATATGTTTTAGATGTAATGAATTTTATCCTCTTACATCATGACATATAATCTTTTAAATGATTTTGGGTGCATATGTTTTAGGAAATAATGAATTTTATCCTCTTATTTCCATGACATATGATCTTTTTCTACATTTTTTATTTGCCAACAAAGGGTGAGGGGGAAGAAATACTTCTAGTTTATAAATTAAATTATTTTGAGAGCAAAATTTTTTTTAGTGGAATGAAATTTCCTAAGTTATTAAAGTTAAAAGAGAATATAATAGAAATCTAGATATGTTTAGCCAATTTGCCATAAAATGAAGCTATTTAAAATTAAACGGAGAAGTAGTGTTAAATAAATTCTCTAATTGAATTAAAAACATAAAGTGTTTCTTAAAACTAAATTACTTCAAATTTAGTTTTAACAAATTCTGATCAAATAAAATATTTAGCTAAATTAAAAATGTAGGAATACTTATAATCGTACCTCAAACTAAATTAAAAACAACAAGGCTAGGCGTATTTATTATTATTATTTTTTTATTATTTCTTGGACTTCCCAAGGGCTACCCGGTGAAGGGTTCGCAAGGTACTAGGAGCTGTGATGGGAATTCAAGCCCAAAGCGCCCTTTCCAAGAAATTACATTTTTATAATTTTTATAAATTTTTTTTTATCAAATAAAAATACAGGGAATGCAAAGCTACACCCCCATACTTAAAATTAAACATTGTCCCCATTGTTTAAAACTAAGTATGAAGAATACTTGAAAGAAAAACTTGTAAAAGAAGAATATAAAAAATTAAAGATGAGCAAGGGGTGCCTCCCAAGAGCGCTTTGTTTTTCCCGTCTTTAAGCTAGGCGGTTAGTGTTAGCTAAAAGGAAAATAGAATTTAAGGTGCACGGGCAAATCCCTGAATATGCGTTGCGGGAATTTGGATGTGATCCATTGCCCGGCAACTCCTCCACTTGCTATTTGATTCTCCTTGTTGCTTTTAGGTTGAGAGTGTAAATTCGAATCACCTATCCATACCTGAGGTGATTTGAATTTTTGTAGATGATCGGCAAATGGGTCCACGATGACGTTTAGTTGCGACGGCTCATCCTCTACATGAAAATCATTAGGAATTGAAGAATCAAAAGCAAAGGGGTCAGAAACAATTTCACGAGGAGTCACTTGTGAAAGAAAAAGATTAAAATCCGATTGTTCGTTTAAAATAAAGGTTTTCTCCCCTAAAATAATCGTTATGTCAAACGCGTAGAATCATCATTTTCATTTATTTCATTTTCAAAAATAGGTGGCGTTAGCGAATTATCATGAAAATACGAAAAATCTTGAATTAACAAATTTTCTAAAATCTGGGAGGGAGGAGAAATTAGGGAAACAAATTTTTTAGGAGATGAAATTTCTTCATTGCCGCGAAGACTATCCGGGTGGCCTGCCCACCATGAATAATCCACATCGGTGAGTGAAAAAGAATCACCAGCGTTATCTGGATTATAAAAAGTATTTTTCTTATAATAATTATTTTCCTCATGAAAATTATTAGAATAAAAATCATGAAAATTATTTTCATAAGATTCATGAGAATTACCTTTATTAAAATTAAAAATATTTTCATAAGAAAAATTTTGAGAATTTAAATTATAGCTAGAATTCTCATAAGAGTTAGAAAAATTATTTTCATAAGAATCATAGAAATTATTTTGAGAAAAATTATTTCCATAATTAGAATAAAAATTATTTTCATTATTTAAATTTGGAGAATTTTGAAAATTAGAATTATTAGCGTTAGGAAAATTATTCTCGTAGAAATTTGAAAAATTATTTTCACAAAAATTACTTTCATAGGAAAAATTATTTTGATAATTGTTATGAAAACTATTTTCTTTATTAAAATTTTGAGAATTTTGCGAAGAATGTTCCCTAATAACATTATTTATCCTAACCGCGGCTTCTAAATCATTGATTTTATCTTGAAGCGCGTTAATATAAGCAAAAAGTTCTAAGACATTATTAGCATTCTCAAGCGTGCCTGATAGCCAAAACATATTTTTTGAAAAACAAACGGATTTTAAATGAATGGAATTGAAATAAAAAATAAGAATTTTTTTTTTATATTTTAATAAATAAAAAAAATGATAAAATTAATAAAATTCACTCTTTTCAAAATATCAACAAATATCTCCGGCAACGGCGCCAAAAACTTGATGCATAAAAATGCGTCGCAGTTATAAAAATACTTGACGTGCAAAATTATAACTACAAACGATAACGGCAAGTGTACCGTATCGAGTGAAGTATAGGATCTCGCAAGATCAAGGTCGTATTAGACTCGGGTCATGTTAAGTACTTCTACTTCGAGTGAATGTTTATTATTTTACCGATAGAAGAATAAGGTTGGGTTTATGTAATTTAATTTTACTAATTAATAAAAACTAGCGCATGACTTTCGAATCACCTTAGACTAAGCAAAAGAAACGTGTAGTAGAAATCGATCTCGTGTTAGAGTGGCCTTGACCGCGGAGGTTCCAAAAGCATGAGTGCTCCTCTCTCGAGGGTTGGCTCAACTAAGCTTAAGTTGCACACGACCGAACTCTCGTTCTATAATCAAGTGGCTTAAGACTTGCTTTAAGAGAAGGACCTCACTGGGATGTTAATCCCGTCCGGAAGAGTTACGTATGTCCTCTCTCGAGGGGTACGTTCGACTCTCTTTACCAATGACCGATCCGTCTTAAGGGCCTCTCGGTCGTCAAAAGACGAAAACCGTTACTAGAACGAGTTGGCCACGGTAAATTGTAAGCGTTTTAACACTAAGAACAGAATTCTAAAACACAAAAAGAGATTGCATCAACCTTGGATCATCTAAGCCGAGCACAAAAGTGATTAGTTGCTCATGATCACGGAGGAATCATAAGAAGAGGAGGAAGAAAACATAGCGAAAAGAGCGGGGAAATTAGAGACTAAAAATTATGATTTTATTAGTGTCAATTGTAAAAAGAAGAATACATAAAATTGAGATTACAAGAGAAACTACAAGCTTTGAATTGAAATAGCTACCATCATAAGAAATAAAGGAGGAGCATAAGAACTACTAGAAACATGAAAACAGTACAAGAAAATGAAATTCTAATCCTAATAATTCGTCCTTGAAGATCTGGAGAAGCTCCCTTTAAATAGGCAGAAATTTGATGTTACACGCCCTTGGTCACGCCCGTGACCAAGGGCGTGTAAGGAGCGTGATCGATGCTGGTGCGGAGAGGGCGCGCTCTGGCTTCAATGCAGGCGTTTCGGACGCGTCACGCCCTAGGTCACGCCCGTGACCTGGGGCGTGTAATCTTGAAATGGTGCTGCTGGCGGGAAACTCTGGGGGGAAGAAGTTCGGGGCGAGTCACGCCCGTGACTGAAGGTCACGCCCTCGGTCACGCCCGTGACTGAGGGCGTATAACTTTAAATGACGCGGCGGCTCGATCTGGATGCTGGTGGCGTGGTCCCGGCCGTGACTTGGATGTCACGCCCTTTGTCACGCCCGTGACCTGGGGCGTGTACTTGGCGAATCTTCACGGAATGGGCCCGAAGTGGCGGCAGGAGGTCTGGAACACATCTTAGGCTGACACGCCCTTGGTCACGCCGTGACCTTGGGCGTGTACTTGACATTTTTACTCAAAGTGCCCAGAAAACCTGCAAAATATAAAAAATAAGCTTAATTTAGTTGAAGAAATTAAAAAGGAATAGATTAAATAAGAAAATACATATAATTTATATAAATTCAACTTAAAACTATATTAAAATAATACTAAAAGATGAGTACCAAAAGTACTCATCAAACTCCCCCATACTTGAGATTTTGATATTCCAGAGCAAAAGAGTGAGGAAAGAATTACAAGACATCGATATTATTTCTAATTAACTAAAATTTTATTAAACCATGAATAATTCAAAGGCAAATTTTAGGAATTCAAGAATTAAGTCATAAGTTATGTTGATAATTTAAAAAGAGAAATGTGTTTAGCTAACTACTTCTCAAGATAATTATTTAGCAATCAAAATTATAGAAATTTTCAAACAAAATTAGATGAAATTATAGACAATCTAACATAAAAGAAGCTTAAGGAAAAGACACCTACTAAAATACTGCTCTCTTAATAATTTAGTTTAGGACTAGAAACAATGAAATTGGCTAGGGATGGGTTTGAACGAAATGGCAAATGAAGAGTTCTTGAATAGAGGTGATGTATTTTATCCTCTCGCCTCATTTGAATACGAAATTGTATATGCTTAGGAAAATAATGAATTTTATCCTCTTATTTTCCATGCCATATAATCTTTTAACAATTCTCTTCAATCAAAAACACAAAATGTATATGTTTTAGATGTAATGAATTTTATCCTCTTACATCATGACATATAATCTTTTAAATGATTTTGGGTGCATATGTTTTAGGAAATAATGAATTTTATCCTCTTATTTCCATGACATATGATCTTTTTCTACATTTTTTATTTGCCAACAAAGGGTGAGGGGGAAGAAATACTTCTAGTTTATAAATTAAATTATTTTGAGAGCAAAATTTTTTTTAGTGGAATGAAATTTCCTAAGTTATTAAAGTTAAAAGAGAATATAATAGAAATCTAGATATGTTTAGCCAATTTGCCATAAAATGAAGCTATTTAAAATTAAACGGAGAAGTAGTGTTAAATAAATTCTCTAATTGAATTAAAAACATAAAGTGTTTCTTAAAACTAAATTACTTCAAATTTAGTTTTAACAAATTCTGATCAAATAAAATATTTAGCTAAATTAAAAATGTAGGAATACTTATAATCGTACCTCAAACTAAATTAAAAACAACAAGGCTAGGCGTATTTATTATTATTATTTTTTTATTATTTCTTGGACTTCCCAAGGGCTACCCGGTGAAGGGTTCGCAAGGTACTAGGAGCTGTGATGGGAATTCAAGCCCAAAGCGCCCTTTCCAAGAAATTACATTTTTATAATTTTTATAAATTTTTTTTTATCAAATAAAAATACAGGGAATGCAAAGCTACACCCCCATACTTAAAATTAAACATTGTCCCCAATGTTTAAAACTAAGTATGAAGAATACTTGAAAGAAAAACTTGTAAAAGAAGAATATAAAAAATTAAAGATGAGCAAGGGGTGCCTCCCAAGAGCGCTTTGTTTTTCCCGTCTTTAAGCTAGGCGGTTAGTGTTAGCTAAAAGGAAAATAGAATTTAAGGTGCACGGGCAACTCCCTGAATATGCGTTGCGGGAATTTGGATGTGATCCATTGCCCGGCAACTCCTCCACTTGCTATTTGATTCTCCTTGTTGCTTTTAGGTTGAGAGTGTAAATTCGAATCACCTATCCATACCTGAGGTGATTTGAATTTTTGTAGATGAGCGGCAAGTGGGTCCACGATGACGTTTAGTTGCGACGGCTCATCCTCTACATGAAAATCATTAGGAATTGAAGAATCAAAAGCAAATGGGTCAGAAACAATTTCACGAGGAGTCACTTGTGAAAGAAAAAGATTAAAATCCGATTGTTCGTTTAAAATAAAGGTTTTCTCCCCTAAAATAATCGTTATGTCAAACGCGTAGAATCATCATTTTCATTTATTTCATTTTCAAAAATAGGTGGCGTTAGCGAATTATCATGAAAATACGAAAAATCTTGACTTAACGAATTTTCTAAAATCTGGGAGGGAGGAGAAATTAGGGAAACAAATTTTTTAGGAGATGAAATTTCTTCATTGCCGCGAAGACTATCCGGGTGGCCTGCCCACCATGAATAATCCACATCGGTGAGTGAAAAAGAATCACCAGCGTTATCTGGATTATAAAAAGTATTTTTCTTATAATAATTATTTTCCTCATGAAAATTATTAGAATAAAAATCATGAAAATTATTTTCATAAGATTCATGAGAATTACCGTTATTAAAATTAAAAATATTTTCATAAGAAAAATTTTGAGAATTTAAATTATAGCTAGAATTCTCATAAGAGTTAGAAAAATTATTTTCATAAGAATCATAGAAATTATTTTGAGAAAAATTATTTCCATAATTAGAATAAAAATTATTTTCATTATTAAAATTTTGAGAATTTTGAAAATTAGAATTATTAGCGTTAGGAAAATTATTCTCGTAGAAATTTGAAAAATTATTTTCACAAAAATTACTTTCATAGGAAAAATTATTTTGATAATTGTTATGAAAACTATTTTCTTTATTAAAATTTTGAGAATTTTGCGAAGAATGTTCCCTAATAACATTATTTATCCTAACCGCGGCTTCTAAATCATTGATTTTATCTTGAAGCGCGTTAATAGAAGCAAAAAGTTCTAAGACATTATTAGCATTCTCAAGCGTGCCTGATAGCCAAAACATATTTTTTGAAAACAAACGGATTTTAAATGAATGGAATTGAAATAAAAAATAAGAATTTTTTTTTTATATTTTAATAAATAAAAAAAATGATAAAATTAATAAAATTCACTCTTTTCAAAATATCAACAAATATCCCCGGCAACGGCGCCAAAAACTTGATGCATAAAAATGCGTCGCAGTTATAAAAATACTTGACGTGCAAAATTATAACTACAAACGATAACGATAAGTGTACCGTATCGAGTGAAGTATAGGATCTCGCAAGATCAAGGTCGTATTAGACTCGGGTCATGTTAAGTACTTCTACTTTGAGTGAATGTTTATTATTTTACCGATAGAAGAATAAGGTTGGGTTTATGTAATTTAATTTTACTAATTAATAAAAACTAGCGCATGACTTTCGAATCACCTTAGACTAAGCAAAAGAAACGTGTAGTTGAAATCGATCTCGTGTTAGAGTGGCCTTGATCGCGGAGGTTCCAAAAGCATGAGTGCTCCTCTCTCGAGGGTTGGCTCAACTAAGCTTAAGTTGCACACGACCGAACTCTCGTTCTATAATTAAGTGGCTTAAGACTTGCTTTAAGAGAAGGACCTCACTGGGATGTTAATCCCGTCCGAAAGAGTTACGTATGTCCTCTCTCGAGGGGTACGTTCGACTCTCTTTACCAATGACCGATCCGTCTTAAGGGCCTCTCGGCCGTCAAAAGACGAAAACCGTTACTAGAACGAGTTGGCCACGGTAAATTGTAAGCGTTTTAACACTAAGAACAGAATTCTAAAACACAAAAAGAGATTGCATCATCCTTGGATCATCTAAGCCGAGCACAAAAGTGATTAGTTGCTCATGATCACGGAGGAATCATAAGAAGAGGAGGAAGAAAACATAGCGAAAAGAGCGGGGAAATTAGAGACTAAAAATTACGATTTTATTAGTGTCAATTGTAAAAAGAAGAATACATAAAATTGAGATTACAAGAGAAACTACAAGATTTGAATTGAAATAGCTACCATCATAAGAAATAAAGGAGGAGGATAAGAACTACTAGAAACATGAAAATAGTACAAGAAAAAGAAATTCTAATCCTAATAATTCATCCTTGAAGATCTGGAGAAGCTCCCTTCAAATAGGCAGAAATTTGATGTTACACGACCTTGGTCACGCCCGTGACCAAGGGCATGTAAGGAGCGTGATCGATGCTGGTGCGGAGAGGGCGCGTTCTGGCTTCAATGCAGGCGTTTCGGACGCGTCACGCCCTAGGTCACGCCCGTGACCTGGGGCGTGTAATCTTGAAATGGTGCTGCTGGCGGGAAACTCTGGGGGGAAGAAGTTCGGGGCGAGTCATGCCCGTAACTGAAGGTCACGCCCTCGGTCACGCCCGTGACCGAGGGCGTGTAACTTTAAATGACGCGGCGGCTCGATCTGGATGCTGGTGGCGTGGTCCCGGCCGTGACTTGGATGTCACGCCCTTTGTCACGCCCGTGACTTGGGGCGTGTACTTGGCGAATCTTCACGGAATGGGCCCGAAGTGGCGGCAGGAGGTCTGGAACACATCTTAGGCTGACACGCCCTTGGTCACGTCGTGACCTTGGGCGTGTACTTGACATTTTTACTCAAAGTGCCCAGAAAACCTGCAAAATATAAAATAAGCTTAAATTAGTTGAAGAAATTAAAAAGGAACAGATTAAATAAGAAAATACATATAATTTATATAAATTCAATTTAAAACTATATTAAAATAATACTAAGAGATGAGTACAAAAAGTACTCATCAGACGCCTCCAATATGATTATTGTGCAAATGACCTCATAATCGGCCTTAGTTTGTTTTGTTAGACTCGTAAAGCCGATACAAGTACAACGGAGTCGACCGCACTCAATTCCGATGAGTATCGGAGAATCAGTCGCGTCGACGCGACTTTAAGTAATGAATTTATCTAAACGATGAAACTGAGTAAACGGTCTCGGTACTCACCCCAGTCAGTTTTGTTAGACTCGTGAAGCCTATACAAGTTCAACAAAACTGTCCGCGCTCGATTCTGATGAGAATCGGCGAAATTATAATGTGGTTTGCGAATAACATATTTATCCAAAATGGTGAAATTGACCAAACGATCTCGCAATTGACCCCAGTCAGTCTTGTTAGACTTGTAATAATAGTACGAGTTCAACGAATCTATCCGTTCGCGATTCCGACGTCATATGGACAGTTTTGCCGTTTTAGTCAAATTAGGCTATAAACGCTGCGACAAGTATAAAATGAGCAAACAAACTCGGAATTGATCTCGGATCGTCTCGGTGGATGTGTGTTAGCGAGACGATCAAAATGAGCCCATCCGGGGCAAATTACGAGCCCTATAGAGCGAGATACGAGTGTTTGAATGCATTAATAATAGTAATATTATTATAATTTTATAATACATATTATATATATATATACATTATAACGTTAGGTTAGAAGATAACCGAGCCCCTCTCCTCCCAGTTGCGCCACACGCCTCCCCCTCTCTCCCTCTTTCTCTCTCTACAACCTCCATGGCCGAGCAACTCTTCCATATCCAAACCAAGCAAACCTCCAAATAGCTCGATGACCTCCTCTCCGGCGAGTCCAACCTCCGGCGCACCTCCTCCGACAAGCTTTTCTTCACGGAAGCCTCTCCCATGGCCGCACCACTCCATCCCCTCCAAATCTGATCTCCCTTCTCTCCTCCGACAAGTTCTCTCTCTCTCTACAACTTCCATGGCCGACGAATCCGCCCTTTCCTCCGCTCCAGCAAGCTCCTCCTACCTGAGCTCCAAATGCCCTCCAACCTCTCAAACCGAGCAGCCCCTTTCCCTTCCAAGCTCCAGATCTTGCCGATCCCCTCTTTAAACTCTAGGGCCGGTGAAATCCTAGCTCTCCGGCAAAGCCATATCTCCTGCGAGCTCCAACAACAAGCCCGACTCTTCCACCTCCTTCCGGCATCTCTCGCCGCAACATCCATCACAATCGACCCGGCACTGACTCAAAAGCCAAAGAAGCTTCTTCAGCCGTGGCCGAAATTTTTTGATCCATGTTGAGCTTCATCCAAGGCCGATTTTCTTCTGGCAATATTCGATGTGGTCCGGATCGGCGAGATTCGACCATGACCGAAAGCAGCGGGCAAACGCTGCATACGCGGCTATTGGGTAACATGCATGGACAACAAGGTGCGTTCTTCCTCGACTCCTCCCTCCCGCATAGATCTTAAGTTTCAATTGTAGAAATCTTCTCGCAAAGGCCCCATTTTTCCGGCGATCCGCGGACACCCGAGCGTAGTCATGCTCGGCGTGGTCGCGGATCACTTTGAGCGGGTCCTTGCGATCCCTCTCCGTGAGTCTCGGGGTGCGACACATCGATAAATAAATATTATTGCGCACGCGGTCAAAACAACGACGAAAGCACGATGACAAATAATATTGATGTGCGCGCGGTCAAAACAACGACGATCGCGCGACGGTAAATAATGTCGATCCGCGCGGTAAAAATAACAACGCTCGCACGTCCAGAATTAATATTAAATTGTGCGGTGAGATCAACGGTAGATCTCGCGATGAACTCGTGTTGATCGTGCGACGGGAATCAGTAATGGATTCCGCAATGAAGATCAACAATACTTGCGGCAGAGACCGACGGTGGATCGTGCGACGGAAATCAACGAGGAAGCGACACGACGGAAATCAGTAATGGATTCTGCAATAAGGATCAACGATGCTTGCGACAGAGACTGACGGTAGATCATGCGATGAACTCAATGGAGAACCGCGCAATGGAAATAAATGGTGAAGCATTCGGAGGGGACTGATGTCGAAGATTTGATCAAGTATGTTGTCATGTGATTCAGATTTAGGGTAGAATCGTCGAACCAAGGGAGCATCGTCGATTGCAAAATTATTTAGCCAACGATATGATACCTTCCAAGGGTATTATCGTAATTGCTGATATTTGATGTCTATGAGCGGATACTCCAAATCATGGTTTATGATTGAGGTTATTGATCCTTGGAATGCTTATACGAGTCTGATGACAAGAACATATAATGAACTTAGACTTGAAGAATTAGTAGGTTTAAGCCTATTATGATGAAATCAGGACCGAGGATGAAATGATGATCACAGTCTCGATGCTTTGAATCTATAAGATCATTTCAGTGGGAGTAGACGATAGTACGTCACGAGCCCTAAATGTAGGATGTGATTAATGACCTAGACTAGATCTCGTGCGTTGATTCAGTCTTGATGAGTATAACCTTATATTGGAAGTGAATCAGTTTTTGAATCCTCAATAAGTATGTTTGAAGTCAATAGTGACAATCCCGACCTGGTGAGGGTAATATGAACTGTGTGATTGAATGAGAATATAAATTGAGGAGCGACTCATGTTGTATTACATTATAGGTTATTAATCTAAAGTATAAAAGCTGATGAATTGTAACTGTTGGTGACCTTTGATACGATAGGGTGTTCATTTCCCATAAGTGATGAGGAGTGGTTTGAGACTCTCATCAAGGAGATCTATAGCGTCCGCCTGTAATGCAGAGAGTGCTAAGGTGGGACGATTCAGTAGTAGGGTGTTCATTTCCCCTAAGTGATGAGGAGTGGTTTGAGAGTCTTGATGAGTCCAGTTTATATAGTGATTTCTTGACTCATCTGGGCTAGTTTTCATGCACTTGCACTTCACTTTAGGCCTATATTCAATTCCATTTGATCACGTTGCCCATTTCATTGCTTAGTGCACATTTATGCCCATTGTGGTGTGATTTCATGTATTCCTGTGGTCTAGTATATTTTCATGCAGGTCCAAGGGTTGTGCGTCACTCGGGATGGGTTTTGGGGGATTTTCGGTCGAAAAAGCCACTGGTCGTGCGTTTTCCTTCGCGCACGACCAGGCGCACGACCACTGGTCGTGCGTTAATTCCCTCCCCAGATCGAGCGACGACACACGATCATTGGCCTTCTACGCGCACAACCACCGGTCGTGCGCCGCTGACCGTGCGCTATTTTGCAGTTCAAGCCTATGCTACAGGTTCTTCGCGCACGATCAGAGGCATTCCTTCGCGCACGACCATTGGTCGTGCGCCTGATCGTGCGCGGTGTTTATTTCCTGCTCCGCCTATAAATAGGCAAGCGCGATTTTAGGTCGGGATCACTTCCACTCCGCCGTTTTCCGCATATTTCAGGGGGTTCCGACTCCTCCTGCGCCGCCCACCTTAGGGAGGATCTCCGGGTAAGCTTTCAATGCCAATAACCGCCGGAGCTTCCTCTTGGCCTCCTCCTTCATCCTTGGGCTTCAAGAAGGGAGTCAACCTAGCCTTCTTCTTCAAGATTGGAGCAGCTTGTGATCATTCCTCCGGTTCGTGACACGAAGAAGACGGGTCCATTGGAAGGTAGTGACAACCTTCTCTACCCCGGACGCAGTTGAGGACCGAGCTTGGACGCGGATTGACAACCCGGCGATTCCTTCCGTGAATCCTCAACAAGACTTCGGAGTCGGTCGATTTCGCACACTCATCTCCTCTTGTAGTTGATAGTTTAGTTGGATTTCTTATATGTTTGATGAAGTATACTCTTATTTGTTAACATTAGTATGAAATCTTGTCTATGTGATTTAGTAATCTTGTTATATTTTCATTTGAGGTGTTCCTTGTGGTGTGGATTGTTTGTTGTGTTGTGCCGCCCTAACAATTGTTAGTGGTGTGCTTTGCGAAGAGATGCTTGCGACCCTCATTCCGCCGCTCTCTCCACTCGATCCGCTAGACTGCTCGTCCATCCGCCTAGAGATTCGGTGCATTGCGGCCCGTGTAGTCTTCCATCCCGCCTGGCGAAGCAGTGTGCTCAAGGCCTGCATAGGAGTAGTCGTAGCTATTTTTATTTTGTTTTCCGCAATCCATCCGACCTTAAGGACTTCAATCTCAAGTCCTCCTCAATAGTCAACTCCACCTTACTGTGTTCCTTCTGAGATCGATACTCAGGGATTTACTCCTCATTTATATTACTTGAACGATCGGTACACTGCCGTTTCGTGTCGCAGTCAAGCTACCGCCTATAGCGGTGTGCGAGATTGGCGCCATCAAGTTTTTGGCGCCGTTGCCGGGGAACACAGACGTGTGAGTTTTCTGGAGAGGGAGAATCTGAGAGAGAAGCCCTTCCATTTGTAAATTACGTCGTTTTTTTTATTATTTCAGTTCTTTTTATTCTATTTTCCTGTTTTTAAATAAGTTGTTTAGTAAATTACTGTTAGGTGTAACAGTTTGCACGATAGTGTCTTTATTTTGATTCTTGCTATCTCTATATAATGTGGGCTGCATTTAATATTCGTTGTCGTTTATGTGGAGATATTTCTCACGCTAGTGATAGATGCCCTACGGAAGATGGTGGGCATAATTCTCGTGGCCTGGTGTACGGAGCACCATTTTCCTATGGTTCTTCATGCCCTGTGCCCAAGTCTTATGGCCACTCGTGCTCGCCGCATACACCATTTTTATATTCCTCCCCGGCCCCTTAAGGACCAAGTGGTAATATAAAACGGTGCTTGTTCTGTCAAAGCATGGATCACGCCCTGAAGGACTGTGCCGAGTATCTTCGCCAATTGGACGAGGATGATGAGCCGGATATCCGGATCGTCCCGAGTCCTACTTCCGGCAGCAAACCTTCAACATCCGGTTATGTGTCTGTGTCACCTTCATCTTGTGAAGGGTATGATGTGGACACAGTCACCAGATGCGTGGCTGATCTAGGCTCTGATATGGCCGAGCCTATCTCCCCTGTGCATCCATCACCTAGCGTAGATTTGATTCTTTGTGAGGAATCAGTTCTTGACCTTTATCCAAGAACCATTCCTTCCCCTGTTGTGCATTCTACTACGCTCGACTCCGATGACATTGTTGATGATGTGTCGCAAGATGAAGCTGGCGATCTATGTATTGTGCCTACTCCTATGGAGGAGGACAACCTTCTAGGTGAAGAGGAGCTTTCCTCAGCACCGGTGGAGGAAGTCCAAATCCTAGGCATGGCCCTTGTTGATCCCGCCGAACCTTGTAGCATTGATGACAATGCAAGCATTATTTTACTTTCCCAACCTATTGGGAGTAAGTCCGGGACCACTCCCCCGCTTGATTTTTATTTATGTTCTTCTTCTTTTTTATTTCTTGACCCCCCTTCTGCTATATCTGAGCATGTGCAGGTTAAGTCTTCGCAGGTACTTCAGGAGGACTTGGAGCATTCTGCTCAAGTCAATGATGAGTGTATCCTCTCATGTGAGGAGGTTGATCCCCCCTCCATAGAGGAAGCCTCATTCATTTCCTTCTCCTCCTGCGGACCTGCTGTGGATGACACCTTGCTTGGCAAGGATTTTTTGTGTTAGATGAGTGAGGCTTATTCCTCCTCCTCATCTTACATTCTGTTTCCTCTACCTGTGCTTTGCAGGTATTATTATACAGGTAGAGGGGTGACTGTTTTATCGTCGTATCGGTACCAGCCACCGAAACGGATAATTGAACAGTTACCTGTGCATTTTCTATTCCATAGGCCCATTAGCTAGAACTCGTAAAGTTTTGAATAAGTCGTGCTGGGAAGACAATAACCCCAGTATTTATCTTATTTTTTTTCTTGCATTGTATTTTTCGTTAAGTAGAATAGTTAGTTAAATTTCAATTCAGTTTTAGTTTTTCTATTTCTTTTTGTTTTTGCGGAGCTCACCCCTGCAGGTCATTCCTATGGAAGGCGGTGGTCGCGATTCTTCGTATGGCGGAGGTGCGGCTTGGTCTTGTTCTACACGCGTCTTATGGTATGCTCATTTGCTGAGCATTGGGTACCCTCTTCCCCCAATTTTGTTTTAGAATATCTTAATGCATAGTTTAAGTCTGGGGGAGAGCTAGTATCTGTTACCCAAAGCACGTGCACACTGCATATGCATACTAGAAGCTTTTATTGATTTATTCTGTTTAGATCATTGCATCACACACCACTTGCACCCACTTGAGCGTGTGCTTAGCTGTTTGCGTGCCGCGAGTTAAACTCTTTTCTTGAGCAAGGTTCGGGCAAATCATTGTGCTGGCTTTTAAATTATATAATGGAGTAATATGTTGACTCCGGTGTTCCTAGTCTAATTCTTTTGTGAGCATAGAGATTTGTGTAGATTAGATTCCTTTTTATACTAGTAGTCTTATACATTTCTATTATTGTAAGTAATGTTTGCTCTACTCAAATTGTGAATCCGGTTTGAATCAAAAGGTAGCATATAGGTGTGTGTAAATTATCGCTAGACGTGTATTGCTTGTGTCGGGAGGAAGGATAACCTTTCTCGGTGACTAAAACTCGCCCCAAGCGATTCTTGAAGCATTGGCATAGGATAATTCTGTTGCGTAAGAATGACGTAGGCCATCATTTTGGCCCGGTTGAGCCTTTGTGCCAATCCTGATATCTTATCCTCGTTAGCCCATTTGTGCCTACCCCATCCCTTTGATTCAGCTCCACATTTTATTCCACCAAAACCAAAAAGCCGATCCTAGTCACATACCCAAAGCTGAGCTTTAGCTGTTTTCACATTTGTATTTTGGAATGTTGATGTGGTGATGTTAAATTTGGAGATGTGGTTGTACTCCCTTGAACATTTGCTGAATTTAAAAAATATAAAACTAGAAGAAGAAATGAAATGAGAAAAAAGAAAAGAAAAATGAGAATGAGTTTAATTGAAAATCTATTTGAGATATGTATTTTGGAGTAGGCGGTGCACATACCTAAGCGTTCAGGTCCAAGTCTGGGGGTGTGGTGCATCCGCGTGTTTTTGTAGCTGCGGGGATAGAGTTATTATTTAAGCTCATTTGGGTTGGTTGCTTTAAGCCGTCCTGTTTATCATAGTTTACCTCACCGTAACCCAAGCCTCATGAAAAACCTTAAGCCCTACCGACTCACGCTATGAACTAATCTAGTGCTGTGGAGAGAATGTGACCGGGCGAGCTTATGGTCTCCGACACCGATGGATTTCGGTGGAGTTTGTCCCAAACCCTAGCCTGGGCAATGCTCATCTCAGCATGTATTTTACTTTCCCCGTATGCGTGACCGATTGATTCACCGTGATTCACATTTATGAGTAGTAGTAATATTTATTTACTCCATTAGAAGCATATAAACTATGTGTATAATTAGAAACCTTATCCACTATTTCTCTATGCGCTTGGGTATGCGACTTCGCATGGTACTCCTCGGTGTAATTTTAAGCTAGCTATTTATTTTTCCCCGCCTGCTTAGGATGTGTTTGCTCGGGACGTGCAAACAGGTAAGTCTGGGGGTGTGATGAGTCCAGTTTATATAGTGATTTCCAGACTCATCTGGGCTAGTTTTCATGCACTTGCACTTCACTTTAGGCCTATATTCAATTCTATTTGATCACGATGCCCATTTCATTGCTTAGTGCACATTTATACCCATTGTGGTGTGATTTCATGTATTCCTGTGGTCTAGTATATTTTCACGCAGGTCCAAGGGTTGTGCGTCACTCGGGATGGGTTCTGGGGGATTTTCGGTCGAAAAAGCCACTGGTCGTGCATTTTTCTTCGTGCATGACCAGGCGCACGACCACTGGTCGTGCGTTAATTCCCTCCCCAGATCGAGCGACAGCACACGATCATTGGCCTTCTTCGCGCACGACCACTGGTCGTGCGCCGCTGACCGTGCGCTATTTTGCAGTTCAAGCCTATGCTACAGGTTCTTCGCGCATGATCAGAGGCATTCCTTCGTTCATGACCATTGGTCGGTCGCCTGATCGTGCGCGGTGTTTATTTCCTGCTCCGCCTATAAATAGGAAAGCGCGATTTTAGGTCGGGATCACTTCCAGTCCGCCGTTTTCCGCCTATTTCGGGGGGTTCCGACTCCTCCAGCGCCGCCCACCTTAGGAAGGATCTCCGGGCAAGCTTTCAACGCCAAATCGTCGCCGGAGCTTCCTCTTGGCCTCCTCCTTCATCCTTGGGCTTCAAGAAGGGAGTCAACCTAGCCTTCTTCTTCAAGATTGGAGCAGCTTGTGATCATTCCTCCGGTTCGTGACACGAAGAAGACGGGTGCATTGTAAGGTAGTGACAACCTTCTCTACCCCGGACGCAGTTGAGGACCGAGCTTGGACGCGGATTGACAACCACGTGATTCCTTCCGTGAATCCTCAACAAGACTTCGGAGTCGGTCGATTTCGCACACTCATCTCCTCTTGTAGTTGATAGTTTAGTTGGATTTCTTATATGTTTGATGAAGTATACTTTTATTTGTTAACATTAGTATGAAATCATGTCTATGTGATTGAGTAATCTTGTTATATTTTCATTTGAGGTGTGCCTTGTGGTGTGGATTATTTGTTGTGTTGTGCCGCCCTAACAATTATTAGTGGTGTGCTTTGCGAAGAGGTGCTTGCGACCCTCATTCCGCCGCTCTCTCCACTCCATCCGCTAGCCTGCTCGTCCATCCGCCTAGCGATTCGGTGCATTGCGGCCCGTGTAGTCTTCCATCCCGCCTGGCGAAGCAGTGCGCTCAAGGCCTGCATAGGAGTAGTCATAGCTATTTTTATTTTGTTTTCCGCAATCCAAACCAAGCCTCCCGCAATCCATCCGACCTTAAGGACTTCAATCTCAAGTCCTCCTCAATAGTCAACTCCACCTTACTGTGTTCCTTTCGAGATCGATACTCGGGGATTTACTCCTCATTTTATATTACTTGAACGATCGGTACACTGCCGTTTCGTGCCGCAGTCAAGCTACCGCCTATAGCGGTGTGCGAGATTTGCGCCATCAAGTCTCATCAAGGAGATCTATAGCGTCCGCCTGTAATGCAGAGAGTGCTAAGGTGGGATGATTCAGTAGTAGGGTGTTCATTTCCCCTAAGTGATGAGGAGTGGTTTGAGACTCTCATCAAGGAGATCTATAGCGTCCGCCTGTAATGCAGAGAGTGCTAAGGTGGGACGATTCAGTAGTAGGGTGTTCATTTCCCCTATGTGATGAGGAGTGGTTTGAGACTCTCATCAAAGAGATCTATAGCATCCGCCTGTAATGCAGAGAGTGCTAGGGTGGGACGATGCACAAGCTGAGTGTCTTTCCCTCATGTGCGATGATTAGTAGGGTGTTCTTTCCCCCAAATGATTGTTTGTATGTTTGCATGTGTGTGATATGGCGGGTCGCTGGATCTCTCGGTGGCACACTCCGGAGGGTTCATACAGTGACTCTAGGGTAGCATCATGGTCGAACAACAATGTGCGACCTAGCCTAATTTGTTGTTTGTGTAGGTGTTAGCCACCTGGAGTTCGACCTGAGCTATGCCTCGGTTCTTTTGTTTGTTCCGCCAGTATGGGCGATGACTGAGTACAAGCTCGGACAGCCGTACGTAAGGCCTAGGGGTAATAGTGCTTAAACACTCTAGAAGTGGCCAGGACGCGCCACTGCCACCGTTTGGCCACGATGGTGGTGCCTGTGGGATTAGCTACCCCGCGAATAAGTGTCCCAGTCATTAGTTTGTACTTGATTTCGATCAAGTGCTTGCGTCTCGACATTGTGTGTTTGTTATGTTTATGTTGACCTAGATTTCATGTGCATTTGTTATGATGATGTTAATCCCGGTTGGGTTTATACTTTTACTTATACTGCTCTTAGATGATAATACGTTTCATACTGTTTAACTTAGCCTTCGTTGGGTGTGTGAGTGTGGACACCGCTAGGTTCGATACAGTAGAACTTATACTTTCATTTTCTTTATACACTGCTTACTCATAATTGATAGGTTGCTAATTTATTCACTACATATTATACTACTCGTCTGTTATACTATTGGATATTATACTGCCTGTCACTTCCTGCAGCGTGGTATTTCCCTCCCTTGAGTGTTAGGGATTTTGGGGGAGCGGGAAGAACCACTCAGTCTAGTTTGACTGACGCGTTCGCGCTTATCATTTTTAGGCGGAGACTCCGTTGATGGCAACACAACCATGGGTGTTTCTAAAGCTATGACGTGGACTCGACGTGGACTCGACGTGGACTTGACGTGAAGATAGAAGACATGATGATGATCGTTGCTACCCTTAGCAACATCATCTGTCATATAGTTAGTCATTAGGTTTACATATTTACTGCACTTATATATTATCTTTCATCCGGCTTGGCATGTTACTTGTGAACCCCCGGATTTTCTATAGACTGTTGTACTTGGACTGTGGGGCCATCGTGCCGTTGTTGTTGCTATTTCTGTCTTGTTCTATATACTCTTATATTTCTGTGCTCTACTACGTGGATGCTAGTCTTCCGCTAGTATTACTTCCGCTACTACTCATAGTGAACCCTGGTTGGGGTGTGATGGTTGTTCGCTTAACACCATCGTCGGTTCGTAGCTTAGAAGAGAATGATGGGAGAGGGTTGAGACGTTCATACCTCTACTCTACCATTATCCCCTTCTTTGTTGCGGATTGGCGGTGGTGTGCGATAAGATCCCCTGTTCATGCCAGTTTCCGAAGGGGGGTCTTACAAATGGATCAGAGGAAAAAATCGATCGCTTGAGCCAGTAGTAGTCACAGAAATACCTTCTTGTCCACTAGTCATTGTTGCTTGGTTCGGGACGAACCAATGCAGCGGAAGTGGTGGTGGACCTGAAGGATAATTAGAGACAGAAAATAAGCACAACTTCAAGTACAAGTCTAAAGAACGTAGAAAACCAATAGATTTGTTTTTCAACTTTAGACAACTTAGACATGATATCAACTAGGATATGACAACCAACATAGTTTAGTAAACTTAAATTAGTTTCACTCTAGACAACTTAGATCTAGGAACAACTAGGATTCGACATCCAACGTAGTTTAGTAAACTTCAACTAGCATAACTTTAGATAACTTAGACACAAGTTAACGATAGTTGGATAATCTCAACGTAAACGACTACACCGAATTTTTGAGAATAATGTTTTTCATAACGGTGTGTGTTCACTCGGGTGTTATGGAGTAAGGGTTAGACATTATACACCAAAACATTCTTTCAAGGGTGGTAGCATACTACTTTGTTACCTGAAGGTTGGAGAGTTATAGTCTTCATTAGTATTTTTTACTCTTCCGCGCACACCCTCAATGAATTTAAGTTTGTTCACCTTCGTTTGACCACCCCGGGTTTGTGCCTCTTTGTTTTATTGGGATTTAGGCATCTTACAAACCCATGTGCTCCTTGGAGGAAAAGAAAATTGTCATCTCATTTATACCCCGGGTTGATTCCTCTTTGTTTTTTTGGGGAATCTTGAAGTAAAATATTCAATAATTGATTTGCCCACCAAAAACTTTTGTTGTGTTGTTAGTACACTGACAACACAACAAAAGTCCTGATGATATTGATCTTTGGTGGCTATGTTAGAATGTTGATTCATTCGAGTTACCTTTCTCTTTTTGTCTAATAAGCTCTTAAGAGAGAATACAATAATCAGTTAATTCGATTAACTATTTTAAACTCCTTAATTTTTAGATCAAGGGTGCAGTTGAATGAAAACCTAAACCCTTTCGATAGTTTTGTAGTACCTCTCAGTGATCAATGGTCGGTCTGATGACCGCATGAAAGATTTTAAGGGGACGCCTGAGAAATTTGTCAAGTTGGAGTTGTATTTGATTGTTGATCAAAGAGAGATATTTTCAAAAGTAACAAAGTATGGATAAATGGTTCAAAATCGTAGCACTCATAGTGCTAAGGTTTTGCAATATGATTTGTTAAGTTAACAAATTCATTAAATTACATTATAGACCAGGTGAGATCATGAGATGTACGTCAGACTTTATAAGGTGTAGTTTTATGATGAGTAGACACTACTCAGGATGTTTTATTATGTATACACTAAACCCCGATATTGGTCTGGTTGGCTTATCCACCTTGTTCGATATATGTTAGAAACGGATGTTGATGTTTTCAATTTAGTCTCTAGTTCTCATGAATTCACAAGAGTTGTGATGACGCACTGATCTGCGTATATAATGTAATGATATTGTAAGCTAAATAAGGTTACTGAGGATGTGTGTTGGAGACTCATGGCAGGTAGAAAAGTTGTTGATGCAAGGCAACCGTTGATGACACTTGTAGTATGGATCTAGTGTTTTGAGATCCAGTCCTACAAGGTGTAAACGAGTTGGTGACTCGGCGGTTTTGGTTGGTTCATGGAACCTGTGATGCGGCAGCGAGGTTGGTAGTGGTAGCCTGATGCATCGTATGTTTATAAATGAGCAGCCTGCATGATGTCGTGCACACCACGATCTTGCGGAATACCTTCTTGTATGTTGTGTGATTGAAATTAAATCACAATCGAATCAGTTTAGAATGATGTAGTTATCGTTAAAACAGTGTGTCACTATTGGTTCGAAGGACTTTACAATACAAGAGCGCCCATACAATCTAGATTCTGTGTGAATCGTAATGATTGAGTATGTATTTATGAGCTTGAAATTGTTATGTGTGAAGTATTTATAACAGTCTATGAAGAGTATGTTTTACTCTCATCAGGAAAACCCCTTACTCCATTCACATTTTCGGGGATGAAAATTCTCTTTGTTTTATTGGATTTGTAACATCCCAAAATTCATGGCCTGGCTGATTGAACCCATAGGGGACCTAACAGGTTCAATCGACCCCTTTTGGTGAGTCTATTCATGACCAATGTGATCGTCTTGGTCTTGTGAACCAATTTCAATTGGTTTTCTCCAATTTTTGAGTTATAATGACTCAAACAGGCTTTTTGAGCAAATGAGTTCAGAATAGACTCCCGTCATTGATGTTACACTCGTAAGACCAATACCGATCCAACGATGTTTGTTTTGTCGCATTTCGATGCTTATATATGAAGTCGACCAAAACAGTCGCCTCGAGCTAGGCGACGCCTCAAATATGATTATTGTGCAAATGACCTTATAATCAGCCTTAGTTTGTTTTGTTAGACTCATAAAGCCGATACAAGTCCAACGGAGTCGACCACACTCAATTCCGATGAGTATCGGAGAATCAGTCGCGTCGATGCGACTTTAAGTAATGAATTTATCTAAAAGATGAAATTGAGTAAACGGTCTCGGTACTCACGCTAGTCAGTTTTGTTAGACTCGTGAAGCCTATAGGAGTTCAACAAAACTGTCCGCGCTCGATTCTGATGAGAATCGGCGAAATTATAATGTGGTCTGCGAATAGCATATTTATCCAAAATGGTGAAATTGACCAAACGATCTCGCAATTGACCCCAGTCAGTCTTATTAGACTCATAATAATAGTACGAGTTCAACGAATCTATCCGTTCGCGATTCCGACGTCATTTGGACAGTTTTGCCGTTTAAGTCAAATTAGGCCGTAAACGCTCCGACAAGCATAAAATGAGCAAACGAACTCGGAATTGATCTCGGATCGTCTCGGTGGATGCGTATCAGCGAGACAATCAAAATGAGCCCGTCCGGGGCAAATTCTGAGCCCTATAGAGCGAGATACGAGTGTTTGAATGCATTAATAATAGTAATATTATTATAATTTTATAATACATATTATATATAAATATATATATATACATTATAAAGTTAGGTTAGAAGATAACCGAGCCCCTCTCCTCCCAGCTGCGCCGCACGCCTCCCCCTCTCTCCCTCTCTCTCTCTACAACCTCCATGGCCGAGCAGCTCTTCCAGATCCAAACCGAGCAAACCTCCAAATAGCTCGATGACCTCCTCTCCGACGAGTCCAACCTCCGGCGCACCTCCTCCGGCAATCTTTTCTCTACGGAAGCCTCTCCCATGGCCGCACCACTCCATCCCCTCCAGATCTGATCTCCCTCCTCTCCTCTGACAAGTTCTCTCTCTCTCTACAACTTCCATGGCCGACGAATCCGCCCTTTCCTCGGCTCCAGCAAGCTCCTCCTACCTGAGCTCCAAATGCCCTCCAACCTCTCAAGCCGAGCAGCCCCTTTCCCTTCCAAGCTCCAGATCTTGCCGATCCCCTCTTTCAACTCTAGGGCCGGCAAACTCCTAGCTCTCCGGCAAAGCCATATCTCATGCGAGCTCCAACAACGAGCCCGACTCTTCCACCTCCCTCCGGCATCTCTCTCCGCAACATCCATCACAATCGACCCGGCTCTGACTCAAAAGCCGAAGCAGCTTCTTCCTCCGTGGCCGAAATTTGTTGATCCATGTTGAGCTTCATCCAAGGCCGATTTTCTTCTGGCAATATTCGATGTGGTCCGGATCGGCGAGATTCGACCGTGACTGAAAGCAGCGGGCAAACGCCGCATACGCGGCTATTGGGTAAAATGCACAGACAACAAAGTGCGTTCTTCCTCGACTCCTCCCTCCCGCATAGATCTTAAGTTTCAATTATAGAAACCTTCTTGCAATGGCCCCATTTTTCCGGCGATCCGCGGACACCCGAGCGTAGTCGTGCTCGGCGTGGTCGCGGATCACTTTGAGTGGGTCCTTGCGACCCCTCTCCGCGAGTCTCGGGGTGCGACACGTCGATAAATAAATATTATTGCGCGTGCGGTCAAAACAACGATGATCGCGCGACGACAAATAATATTGATGTGCGCGCGGTCGAAACAACGACGATCGCGCGACTGTAAATAATGTCGATGCGCCCGGTAAAAATAACAACGCTCGCACGTCCAAAATTCATATTAAATTGTGCGGTGAGATCGGCGATAGATCTTGCGATGAACTCGTGTTGATCGTGCGATGGGAATCAGTAATGGATTCCGCAATGAAGATCAATAATACTTGCGGCAGAGACCGACGGTGGATCGTGCGACGGAAATCAACGAAGAAGCGACACGACAGAAATCAGTAATGGATTCCGCAATGAAGATCAACGATGCTTGCGACAGAGACTGACGGTAGACCTTGCGATGAACTCAATGGAGAACCGCGCAGTGGAAATAAATGGTGAAGTATTCGGAGGGGACTGATGTCGAAGATGAGATCAAGTATGTTATCATTTGATTCAGATTTAGGGTAGAATCGTCTAACTAAGGGAGCATCGTCGATTGCTAAATTATTTAGCCAACGACATGATACCTCCAAGGGTATTATTGTAACTGCTGATATTTGATGTCTATGAGCGGATAGTCCAAATCCTGGTTTATGATTGAGGTTATTGATCCTTGGAATGCTTATACGAGTCTGATGACAAGAACATATAATGAACTTAGACTTGAAGAATTATTAGGTTTAAGCCTATTATGATGAAACCAGGACCGAGGATGAAATGATGATCGCAGTCTCGATGCTATGAATCTATAGGATGATTTCAGTGGGAGTAGACGAGAGTATGTCACGAGCCCTAAATGTAGGATGTGATTAATGACCTAGACTAGATCTCGTGCGTTGATCCAGTCTTGATGAGTATAACCTTATATTGGAAGTGAATCAGGTTTTTGAATCCTCAATAAGTATGTTTGAAGTCAATAGTGACAATCCCGACCTGGTGAGGGTAATATGAACTGTGTGATTGAATGAGAATATAAATTGAGGAGCGACTTATGTTGTATTACATTATAGGTTATTAATCTAAAGTATAAAAGCTGATGAATTGTAACTGTTGGTGACCTTTGATATGATAGGGTGTTCATTTCCCCTAAGTGATGAGGAGTGGTTTGAGACTGTCATCAAGGAGATCTATAGCGTCCGCCTGTAATGCAGAGAGTGCTAAGGTGGGATGATTCAGTAGTAGGGTGTTCATTTCCCCTAAGTGATGAGGAGTGGTTTGAGACTCTCATCTAGGAGATCTATAGCGTCCGCCTGTAATGCAGAGAGTGCTAAGGTGGGACGATTCAGTAGTAGGGTGTTCATTTCCCCTAAGTGATGAGGAATGGTTTGAGACTCTCATCAAGGAGATCTATAGCATTCGCCTGTAATGCAGAGAGTGCTAAGGTGGGACGATTCAGTAGTAGGGTGTTCATTTCCCCTAAGTGATGAGGAGTGGTTTGAGACTCTCATCAAGGAGATCAATAGCGTCCGCCTGTAACGTAGAGAGTGCTAGGGTGGGACGATGTACAAGCTGAGTGTCTTTCCCTCATGTGCGATGATTAGTAGGGTGTTCTTTCCCCCAAGTGATTGTTTGTATGTTTGCATGTGTGTGATGTGGCGGGTCGCTGGCTCTCTCAGTGGCACACTCCGGAGGGTTCGTACAGTGACTCTAGGGTAGCCTCATGGTCGAACAACAACGTGCGCCCTAGCCTAGTTTGTTGTTTGTGTAGGTGTTAGCCACCTGGAGTTCGACTGAGTACGGGCTCGGACAGCCGAACGTAAGGCCTAAGGGTGATAGTGCTTAAACACTCTATAAGTGGCCAGGACGTGCCACTGCCACCGTTTGGCCACGATGGTGGTGCCTGTGGGATTAGCTACCCCACGAATAAGTGTCCCAGTCGTTAGTTTGTACTTTATTTCGATCAAGTGCTTGCGTCTCGACATTGTGTGTTTGTTAAGTTTATGTTGACATAGATTTCATGTGCATTTGTGATGATGATGTTAATCCCGGTTGAGTTTATACTTTTACTTATACCGCTCTTAGATGATAATACGTTTCATACTGTTTAGCTTAGCCTTTGTTGGGTGTGTGAGTGTGGACACCGCTAGGTTCGAAACAGTAGAACTTATACTTTCATTTTCTTTATACACTGCTTACTCATAATTAATAGGTTGCTAATTTATTCACTACATATTATACTACTCGTCTGTTATACTATTGCATATTATACTGCCTGTCACTTCCTGCAGCGTGGCAATTCCCTCCCATGAGCGTTAGGGCTTTGGGGGGCTCGGGAAGAACCACTCAGTCTAGTTTGACTGACGAGTTCGCGCTTATCATTTTTAGGCGGAGACTCCGTTGATGGCAACACAACAATGGGTGTTTCTAAAGATATGACGTGGACTCGACGTGGACTCGACGTGGACTTGACGTGAAGATAGAAAACATGATGATGATCGTTGCTACCCTTAGCAACATCATCTGTCATATAGTTAGTCATTAGGTTTACATATTTACTGCACTTATATTTTATCTTTCATCCGGCTTGGCATGTTATTTGTGAGCCGCCGTATTTTCTATAGACTGTTGTACTTGGACTGTGGGGCCATCGTGCCGTTGTTGTGGCTATTTCTGTCTTGTTCTATATACTCTTATATTTTTGTGCTCTACTACGTGGCTGCTAGTCTTCTGCTAGTATTACTTCCGCTACTGCTCATAGTGAACCCTTGTTGGGGTGTGATGGTTATTCGCTTAACACCAACGTCGTTTCATAGCTTAGAAGAGAATGATGGGAGAGGGTTGAGACGTTCATTCCTCTACTCTACCGTTATTCCCTTCTTTGTTGTGGATTGGCGGTGGTGTGCGATAAGATCCCCTATTCATGCCAGTTTCCGAAGGGGGGTCTTACAAATACGACCTGGCCGACCGAGTTCGACAAGAATTGGAGATGGATTCGAGCATGAAGCGTTATAAAGAGGAGACCATGGATGGGTCAAATGCTGATTTCTCCTTCGAAGATGATCTTATGTGGAAGAATGGCAGATTGTGCGTCCCAAATGTTGGCACGTTGCGGGCAGAATTGATGTACGAGGCTCACAATACCAAGTACTCGATCCACCCTGGTAGCACAAAGATGTACATGGATATGAAGAAGCTCTTTTGGTGGTCAGGAATGAAGAAATACATTGCACTCTACGTGGCCAAGTGTCACACTTGCGCGTTAGTGAAGGTTGAATGTCAAAGACCTGGTGGGTTTCTAAAGTCTTTACCGATCCTGGAATGGAAGTTCGACGACATTTTGATGGATTTCATGCACGGATTGCCGAAATCACAACTTGGAAACGACGCCATCTGGGTTATCGTAGATCGATTGACGAACATTTTGCACTTTATTCCGAACCGGAAAGATGAATCTGTGGAAAAGCTAGCAAAGTTATACGTTGATAATATCGTACGGTTGCACGTGGTTCCCCGTAGCATCGTAAGTGATCGTGATGGGCGGTTCACATCAAACGATTGGAGGCTGATTCATGAATTATTGGGTACCAAGCTAAAATTTAGCACGGCCTTCCACCCGCAAATGGATGGACAAACCGAAAGGACCAATAGGACGATGGAGGACATGCTAAGGATGTGCGCCCTGGACTTCGGAAAGAGATGGGAAGATCATCTCTATATGATCGAGTTTGCTTGCAACAACAACTACCAAGCTAGCATAAAGATGGCACCTTTTGAGGCTCTCTATGGTAGAAAATATCATACACCGTTGGCTTGGGCTGAAACGGGCGACACAAAGTTGTTGAAACGCAAGGACGTGGATGAAGCAAATACATCAATCCGGGCAATACGAGAGCGGTTGCTCATTGCTCAAGATAGGCAGGCAAAGTACTACAATGCAAATATCCGGAGCGTCGAGTTCGCCGTTGGTGATTGGGTCTACCTGAAGATCAAACCGTTCAAAGGAGTATCGAGGATCCGACGCTTGAAAAAGCTAAGTCTGAGGTACTTAGGACCATTCGAGATCTTGGAGCGCATTGGTGAAGCTGCCTACCGACTTGCTCTATCTTCGGAGCTAAGCGGGCTGCATGATGTATTCCATATCTCTGTGTTGCGGAAGGCTGTCAAAGAGCCTAGTTCTGTAGTTGCGGTCAACGAAGTGTCGGTAGAAGGGGGGCTAACGACGGAAGTCAAGCCCATTCGCATCGAAGACACAGAAGTAAAGCAGTTGCGGAACAAATCCATTCTGATGGTCAAGGTCCGTTGGAATAATTGCGGAAGAGAGGAACTCTCTTGGGAAAGAGAGCAAACAATGCGTGCGGAGTACCCCGAGCTATTTCTCTCAGGTAATTTATCCTTTAATTTGGTTTCCCTTGTTTTCGTAATTTCAGGACAAAATTCTTTTAAGGGAGGAGGAGTTGTAACACCCCAAATCTTTCTCAGAGAATTGGTCAAGAGGGTTTAACCGAATTCGTCTAAAGGATATAGCCGAATTTGACTAATGGGTATAGCCGAATTCGTCTAATCCAAATAGCCGAATTATTCTCTGTATTAGCCGAATTCGTCGAATGGTGATAGCCGAAGTAAACTAAATTCTTTAGCCGAATTCGCCTATTGGCTTTAGCTGAATTCGTCTAATAGCTTTAGCCGAATTCATCTAATAGGTATAGCTGAATTTACCATTTCGTCGAATACGGGCATAAAGCTGTATTTTCGCCTGTTTTGGTTTTTACGAGCTTTGACGGAAATTTCTAAGTCCTTGTGACTTTAGATCTTGACGTAAACCAAATCGGATGGCTAGGGTTAATTCGTAATTGTTTTTAAAGGCTGGGGAGATGAAATAGGTTCATTCGTAACTTTACACTCTCTCCCCAAGCCGATGATAGCTGCGAGCGCGAGAAAGAACGAGGAGGTATCTTCCGCCATTGAAGGAGCTTCAGAGCTCCGAATCGCGAGCCGTCTTCAGATCTGGAAAGTGTAGGCCGTTGCGAAACTTTCTATCCGAGTGAAATCTCAGATCTATGGAAAAGAAGAAAGCTCCAAGGGTAACGATTCTTCCTCCCGATCTTAGGACGTGTTTTGTCCTCTCGTTCCTTTTTCTATGCCTGCTTGAGGAATCCCTTTCACCAAATGGGTGAAGTGTAGGTTTTCCTCTAGTTCTTCGGAACTCCGGGTAGATTGTGTCTGTCCCCGGCATATTGCATTCAGAAATCCGGTAGTCGTGCGGATTTAGGCATTTTGTGTGAAGCCTATTCGTGGCCGTGAGCTCGGATAGGTGATGCTTGGATTGCGACATTGCATTTAGGTTAAGCCTAGAATACGTACCGGAGAATGTCTCCATGAGATCTCCTATTATGTTGTGGGACTTGAGTTTTAGGTGCCTTTTGAGAGCCTAACGAAAGCCCCTTGCTTGGGTGGTTGAATGCAAGCCTTCGCCACTAGATTTGAAGAGGAGCGGTCTTGTACCTCCTTCTTGGTTGTTATTTGCGAAGTCTAAGTCCACGTAAAAGGATTAGATGCGTAGCTTAATTTTGTGGGCAATTGATGTGCTAAACCCTTACGGGCCGAGGGGAAGCCGTACCCGCGTCGTGCGATGGATCGCGACGGTTAGGGTACGGGCAAAGCTGAACCGAACCCGTTTCCATGCCGATCTGTGAGAGTTCCAAACCTCATGTAAGCCGTGTGATCATGGGAGAGGTCGTGGAAGGTGTCTTACCTAGACCAACCAAAAGTTCTTTTTCCCCACTTAAAGCTATGTCCTTAGGGTGGAGTGTTTGTGATGAATTGATGTTATGTTAGCCTCATGCGGTTGCTTAGGCGGTTGTGGGGAACCTTCGGGTGAACCCAACCAACATCATGTGCATGACTAGGTTCCCCTTTTCTTTGTTGCTAAACCTAGAAGATTGATTGTGCTTGAAACCTCACCTTATGTAGTTTGCACTTTCCTTATATTATTACATGTTGCTAGTACGACTTGTTTGTAGGGAAGAAGCCCCGCCACCCCGAGAAAGGGGTGGGGTCATTATAATTAGGTCAGCTGTGCTGACCGTTGCTTTATTTGCCACCTATTGGTGAAATGTTCTTATGCAGGAGCGAGCGAGCCTAGCGGGAAATAGCGGGTGGTGGCCGTTTTGCTGTGGTGGCCCTTGTGGCCAGCCTCTTTTCTGCATACATGTATTGCCGGCCTGCGTGCCGAAGTATGTTTTGAGTTTTTCTGTACATTTGTTAAATGTAAGGCCTTAAGGCCGTAACTCTATTTATTTCATTCCTGGGATGGTGGACAATTCTGAATGAGGTTTAAATCAAATGCTTCCGCTTACGCTTTATATGCTCTCGTGCAGTTGTTGTTCTTTTCTGATTATCACCTTTTAATGCCTAGCTAGTGTATATAGTATGGCGTGGGGTCCCGGCCGGACCTACTATTATATTATTTATGCTGGCAGGGTGTTACACTTAGTGCATCAGTCATTTTAAAACAGATGGTTGTTATGAAAGTATTTGTACCACAGAGTTTAATAAATCCATCAGTAAGATTTGATAAGCATAACAATGCAACATAGATTAAATTATCCAATAAAAACAGGGTTAGGTTTAGTTATAACTTAGCTTTAGCAATGATACAAGCTGATTACATTAACAGTCCATCAATTGCAATCTAGATAGAATAATACATCAAAGTTCAGTTTGCATTCATATATTCATAAACTATTTTAGACAAAGTATGATTAAGTTTGCATCCACACAGTCATAAGTCATTATAATTCAATTTCGTAAACTGTTTCTACATTCATTCAGAGCTTTCTTTTCTTATAAGAAGAACATTCAGGAGAATCAACAACTGCTTCTTTCCCTTTGACTAAAGCATCATCCATGTCATCACCAACAATGTTATCTTGACCTAAAAGCTTCTTCCTTTCAGCATTGGCAGCCTTGATATCATCAATTCTTTTCTTGTTCTCTTGCCTTTGGAAATACATAAATGGCATAGTAATATATCTAGGAGGCATTCTCCTAGGATTTTCTTACCTTACCAGATTGGCTTTGAACACTTTTTCTCTTTTTGAATTTCTCTCAAGTTACTTTATTCATTCTTCAAATGCATAGAGCTTGTCAATATCCTTGCAGACCTGCCCATGGATTATCCAAGTATTCAGAATTATGTCCTTGGAGTCATCACTCCAATTCTCATAGTCAAGGTCTCTATCTTGCACCTCACTTTGCTTGGCCATGAATTCTTCAGCCAGCAGTGCACTCTCCCTTTCCCTCCTCTTTTTCAGACTCTTATCTTGGGCAATTGCCTCTTGATGAGGGAAATCCTAGTCTTCTGCCCTATTGACAACTAATATAGGAAGATTCAGAGCTATCCTTGTACCTTGGAGAACTTTCAGAGTAAGGTCAGAATTTATGATATCATTTGTGTCCTCCCCTTTTTGGCCTTTTCATATATCTTTTGATGGAGGTCTTGCTTGGCTGATGTTATTGTGCCAGAGAGGGTTTGGAACACATTCTCTAGATCAGCTTGAAGCACACCTGTTAACTTTCTTACTTCTCCATTCAAGTGGGAGAGGCGGCTCTTTCAGCAATTGATTGGGAGGCAGTTGCAATTTCTGCACTCAGCACTTGCTTGTACCTGTCAGCTTCTTCATTTAATTGCATAACAGTTTTATAGACATACTCTTGAAGATGATTGGCTGACTTCTCTATCACCTCATCTGTTTGACTTACATAATTCTTTACATATCTCATGTCCTGTTCAGACAGCTTGAGGTGGTTGTCCATAGATCTTAGAATGGTATTCTGAGAAATTACTGATTTTTCAGCAAGGTCAAACCATTTGGTCATTTGTTTGTTGAGTATTTCAGTGTTCTCCTTTATTTCCTTGACCTCAGACATGACTTCAGCCTTCACATTCCTAATGGACTGATCAACATATTTCCTGACTGATGTGACTGATTGATCTATATGTGACTGCATGGAAGTGAGATGGGACTGAAGCAGCAGGTTGATGGCATTGAGAAGATTCTCATTGGGAGAGATGGAAGAAGAGGCTTGCTGAATGTTGATCATGGAGGCTGAGGACCTAGGTGAGCTTGGAGGGTTGATGAGGTTGAGCACTGGGATGACTGGGGGTTCAGGTAAGACAGCAGTTGGGGAATCATCCATCTCATCTTCAGTATCAGCTCCATCATGATGATCACCCAGGTTGTCATCACCATCATTATCATGCTCCTCCACCTCAGAGAGAGCATCTTTTTCTGTTGAGTCTAGGAATGCTATAACTTCATCTTTCTCTATAGGTGGCTCTTTCTGCACCCCCCCCCCCCCTTTAGATAGATCAACTTGAATGGATGAGTCTAGGAATTCTAGAACAAGAATTATGGAGTTAGATTTTATAAGTTTGTAATGTTTAGGCTGGGTTTTGAGGACTTACCAATAACATGATCTTGTATTGCCGATGGATCTTGTGGCTCCTCCTCCCTCAGATGGGGCATCAGATGATCCTTGTGTAGGGAAAGACCAAAGGGCTGGTTCATTATCAAAATTAAGGCAAATTCTTTCTTCAAGATTGAAAATAAATCTGTCAATCTGACCTTGCACATCTTGAGGTGATGGACTTTTGTCTTCATCAACATCATTAATGTTGGTGATGTGTAGGGATGCTTGATCTTGTTGTTGCTCACCCTCAGATGGAGCACACACTAGTTCTTGAGGATCTGGGGTCCATATTATTTAAATGTCAGATTTGACTAACTATGGTGATTAACTAAGATTAATTATTTAAATGAGTTGCGAGGAGTTGAATTAGTTACCAGAAGTTATGTCTTTTTCCAGCTGCTGTGGATGGACAGGTTCAGTTGGCAGGTCATTTAGTGTAGCCTCCTTGTCAAGAATGTTGTGTGAACCAATGTCAGCACCAACATCTTCATCTTTATCTGAGTGATCAGACTCAGAACTAGACATGATCACCCATGCTTTCTTAGAGGATGAGGGAGTTATCTTCTATTTTCCCTTAGACTCAGTGGGCTGACTCATTGGAAGGACCATGGTGAATCTGTCCTAGGTCTTGATATCCATTCTTTTAAGATAGTGAAGGCTTGATCCCGTGGAGCTGCTAAACTTATTAGGGTATGATTTTATTAGGTACATGGACAGGATTCTACCCATGTTGGGAGATTGCAAACATTCCTTCATCCTTTGAAAAATCACTACTCCCTAAGAGGTTTGCTTTTTCAGAATTATCCTAGTCATGAGGTCAAACATGTACTGGGATATAGTATCATGTGAACCAGGTTTGGAGAGGATAGCTTTTCCTACAATGTCTGATAACAGTTTGCCCTTTTGGTTGAAGAACTTTCTTTTCAATGAACCAGTCTTGGTATCATTGTACTCTGTCAATTTCAATGCTTTCTGCTTATCTTTCTCAGAGATTTCTTCTTCCTCACTTGATCTGCAGGAAGGAGGATGAAAGGCTTTCTATCTTGGCAGGGGTGATTTTTATCCTTTCTTCTCCTATTTTTGATTTGATGGAGGACTTGGAGGAGGATAATTTGGCATTATTAAACCATTCCATAACTTCAGTTCTGAGAATGGCGCTTGGTTTAGAGAGAAGGAATTGCAGTCCTTGGTCTTCAAGCAGTTGTATCACTCCCTTGATTTCTTCAGTAGCATCGGCAAAGCCATTCCTTACAATCACATATCCTTCAAGAAGATCTTTAGAGCTTTTGGGAGCCATTGCTATTGTAGATGAATGCGCTGGGATGGAAGAGAAGGTGATTCGTCTTGGCGGCTGGAAGAGAAGGGTCGTGTGCCTTTCACTAAGCAGATTGGCTATTTATATGGCTTAATACTTAGGTAAAATTAAACCTAGTAATTAGATGTAATTGCTCTTATAATTGTAAGGCGAAATGGGTCAACTGGGGTTGAACTTAGATAATTTCTAATGAATCCAACCCGTCTCAGCAGAACAGCTGGGATGGTGACCTATCAGTTGGGACAGAACACTATCAGCTGCTGTGTAATATCCCCCAAATAACTAGACCCCTAAGTTGGTTTTGTCATGACTAGGCCATGACAAACCATAGGAAGAGCTCAAGACCATGTGAACATAGGTGAGAAGGAGAAAACCCAAGTGGTTTGCAAATAGCAATTTTCAGATATCAAGCCTAGGGTTGGACTTTAGGACCCCACCTTGAACCTTGACCCCACAATATCATCCCTAACCCATTAGAAGTCTCCTTGAAGCACCAGTGACCCATTGGGGTAAACCTAAGAGGCCAATTTGACTAAAGTCAACCTTAACCCTAAATTGGTCAAACTAGCTCAATTAAGGTCAATTGGCCCCCACCATGCCAAATTGACCATGCCCCTACCCTTGAATGGGTACTAGGATCCTAATGGACCAAAAAGCCCCATCATGGGGCCTCCAATTGACCAATTTGCCCCAAACCCTAAATTGGTCAAAGTGCCCTAATAAGGGGCAATTCACCCTCACCTTGTCAAATTGACTCTACATAGACCTTCCTAACCTTTCAGGGAAGCCAATGGAGCCCAAGCCATCCTTTGGGGTCAACCCAATTGATTAATTTGACCAAAATCAAATTGCCTTAATTTAGGTCAAAATAACCTAGTTTGCCCAAATTGGACCCAATCCACTTGGGCTAGGCCCAATTGGAGTATCCCATTAGTCTAGGAGGCTGAGATTTATTCAGAGAGCCATCCAATTTCTGGAAATGGTGACTAGGAGAGAGAAATTGGGAGTTTCCCCCAATTTGAAGAGAGTGAAAGTGGCCATTAAAGGGGGATTAATGGCACTGAAGGCAAATTGATCCCTCATTCATCTCCCCTCACCCTCCATTCATCTCCTCTGGCTGCTTCAAGAAGTTTAAAGGGTTTTCCAGCCCTCAAGGTGGCTGAATTCAATGGATTTCACCATGGCCGAAAAATTAGGCTTGATGGCCATTAATGGTTTTCAATGTTGTAACCTCTCCCTCTCCTATTTGATCCCTTTAAAAGCTTCAGAGGGCTGAGAGGAGTGTTTTCCCCCTTTTACTTGGAGAAATCGTGCAAAGGAGGCTCAGATCGGCAAGGAGCTCAAGGAGGGAGGTCGGCCATGGCTAATCGGATAACGACAAAGAATCACCACTCCACATAGGTCTGGTTCTTCTCCTCTCTCTTAGTGGATAGATCTTATCGAGTTGGCCGCAAGGATTGGGGGCCAATTGGCCCTAATCTGGTAGGCCGATAGCTCCGTTTCTGGAGCTTAAATCCCAACCTAAATCCCTGTTCCGGCCACCTCCGGCCGACCAACCACCGTTAATCGCCGACCACCACCTCGACGAAGGTGGTGGTGGCATTGGCCGGCCGGGGCGGCACTTAGGTGGCCGGAAAAACAAGGAGAAAGGCAACCCAGGCGCGGTTGATCTCAACTGTTGGCTGAAGGAAGAAGACAACCAGTAGACGTCGGTTTGCTTCAAGATCTGTGCAAGATCTTAATATTAATTGTTTTATATGTTTACTGTTATATCATTTAAATAGTCGAACGAAACAAGAAGTTCGTCGAACGAAATAGTTCGTCGAACAAAAGTTGGTCTGCAATTAGTCGAGCGTTGTTATATCATTTAATTAGTCGAACGCAGCCTTGTTCAGATTTCGTCGAACGCAGAGTTGTTCGGCTTTCGTCGAGCACATATTTGATCTGCTTTCGTCGAACGCAGATTTGATCTTCTTTCATCGAACGCACAGTTTGAATTTCGTCGAACTCAGAAACAGTTATATGATTAATTGTATATATTTTTTATCATATATTTTGTTGTACTTAGATTTAATTATTAAAAATACTTAGGCCCCTCTACAGTAAAAGTGGTCAACACCAAAGTTATAGCCCTTAGGGTCTACTTTATTTTAAAATTAATTTCACCCCAAAAGGAGTTCTGTAGCTCCTTGTAGGTCCATTTTAGTGGGGCTGGTCCCTAGTGTAGGACAGCCACCAATTCTTGAATAACTTTTGATTGGGAAATGATATGGACTTGAGATTTGAAACATAGTCTACTTATACCTGCACACACATCAGATCCAAAGATGGGATTTTTAGGAGAACCGTGTTCTATGGTTTTTGAAATAATTTCATAAATCCTCCAATAATTAATTAGTGGGTTAAATGACCTTCAATGCCCTCCAAATTTTGGTGGGTGCTCCTTAGGGTTACTGTATGACCTTGGTAAAATTATCAGCCCAATTGGGACTGTTTTGTTTGAGTATTTTGTAAACCCAAGTTAGGACAAATAGGGTTAAAGTTAGGGTATGGTCACCTTGGGGTATGGTGGTCAAAACTCATCACCATGAAGTGAGACCTTGGTAACTGGCTTAGGATCACCTAAAGAATCCCCATGAGTGGTTTGGGGTGGTGTGGAGGTGGATAAGCCCTAGAATGCTAGTTTTATTCCTAGGTGTGCATTTAGAGCCTTGTGAAGGCCATGTGGTCAAAAGTCCCTGGTTGGTTATGAAACTTGGTGGATAGATTCATAGGGTGTAAATAGGAACTGGGTAATTTTATAAGAATTTTAGGAGGCAATATTCCCTTTGATTTAGGTCATAACCCCTTTAGGGAACTTATTATAAGACACATTTACAAGCTTAAAAAGTCTTGGATGATGATGAGACTTTGGTTGTGCCATTATAATCATGATTTAGACCTCTGGTAATTTTTGTGAATTTTATTAAATAATTTAATAAGTACTTCTTTCCCAAGGCACTTGTTTTGATTTAAACTTAAGAAAAATATTTGAGGCCCCAAAACTCTTTGCTAGATTGTGAAAATTGGTGATAGGACCTTTCTGGACATTAGAAACCTCTGTAAATTTTTATAGAATTTTTGAGGACTTGAATCAGTAGGCTACTTCACAGTTCATTGAATATGAGGTTTTCTTAATTTAATTATTTTAGTGAGAAAATGATATTCTTAAATCTTGAAACTTAGTCAGTAGCCTTTTCTGGTGAATACCAGAGCTTGGTAATTTTCCCATAATTTTAGTGTTGATCTTTTTAGTAGTTCCTTCATAAAATTATAATTTTGGATAGAAGTTAAATAATTAAATTAGAGGAGAATTTCTTACTGTAAAAATGTGATATGCTGTTTCTGGTGTTATTTAGCCACCATAGATTTATCATAAATTTTGGAAAGCCATATCATAAGAGTTACTTATAGTTCATGTTCATTTTCATGCTTGGCAGATGTTTGGAGAAATTAAAATAAATATTAATTAATTAGGGAAAAATATGATTCTCTAGAATTAGTCTTATAACATCATGATAGACCTCCAGTAAATAGCTTGGGTCAGTTGGATGAATATTTGGAGTACCTCTAGTTGTGAGCTTCTTGTAATTAGTTTAGTCTGCGTATAGTAAAACTGTGAAATTTGAGAATCAAGTGGATCCTTAGGAGGGAATGGGAAGTAAGTGGTTTACCTAGTTTAGTTGAGAAGGTATGATGGTCAACAAGAAGGATTATATATGGTAAAGGTGTGCTTGGTGAGTGAGAGGTAAGATGCACTCGGGGTCGACGAAAGATCATCTTGGTAAGTCATAAGTCACTTAAGGTTAATTCAATTGAAATAACAAGGAGGGTGTTCTTATGGGTAGATACAAACAACACTAAGTGTCTTGAGAAAGGGAACTTTGGGGTGTCATCCCATTACAGTTCCTAGTACCGTAGCGAGCCCCTTACAGGGTAATCCACGGGAAGTCCAAGATTAACCACAAACTGTAGGAGTAAGTTGTTATACAAGATTAACTTAATAATACACACACCCACACCCCGTGGTTACGAGAAGTTAGTTGGTTTGGTTTTACGAGCTATAGGCTCGGTGGTTGAAGCAGCGGATCAGTTAGACCGGTGAGCTTGTGACTCAGTAGTGTTTGTTGGTACGGACGGGTCGGTCCAGCGAGCCGGTGGCTCGGAAGGTTATTGAGGACGGGCAGGTTAGCCCAGGGCGCCTATGGCTAGGAGTTAGATAGTAGAACATGTTGCATGTGCATGAAGGTCATGGGTCTCCAGTATTGGATGGTCATTCACACAGACGTCAATACGTTGACTCGGCGAGTGTGGAATTTGCACTTAGCCTTGAAAGTTTGGTGGTCCAGCTAGTAAGAGTATGCAGATGCTCCGCAGTTTTGCGTTGAGGTGTACGATAGGTCTAGGTATGGTAGTGTGAATACCAACCTAGAGGTGGGCGAGGCCCAACACACCGCTTCCGTTTGCCACTACGGGAGTATCCTGGGAGTCTAGCTCGCTCCAAAAAGGGGGAACTAAAGGTCTCTGCGCATAGAGTCGAAGTGGGTGAGTTTCACTTGTATGAACATTGCATAACTGCATACCTTGCCTGTCATAGAAATAACATTGCATTTCAACCCCTACCCCTATCCTATAAGTCGGTTATGGGACTTCTTATACGATAGGCCTTGCTAAACGACCCCTTGGTCTATAGGTTTGTATGGGCATTCCTATAAATCAATGGTTACTTTTCTATTGCTATTGTATTTACTTACTGCATTTTACTTATTCTTTACCTGCATTTACTATGCTCTTTTACTGCTTCAGTTATACATATACACATGTGTAGTGTAGAAACATTTCATGTACCACTGTCACCTGCAGTTTGTTATACCCCTTGCTGTCCTCCGCTTCATCCTCCCGCACAGTGCTTAGGATCCATTGGGGTGGGGTGGGGAACATAAGGCTTAGTCTTTTTGACTAACTGTCGGTGGACCTTATCATTTTAGGAGATTGAGGAGACGCAGCAGCACCAGAGGCCGGTGTAGACGGAGGCGGGCCAGCCTATTACGGGAGCACCAGAATCAGGATCAGTGAGTGATTAGTAGTTAGCTTCCGCGAGTGATCTTGTAGTGAGGACATGATGTACTGGGCATGAGCCCTTCCTTCTTTGTACTTATTGTAACTCTTGTTGTCTTTTATTCAGTTATTATCTGTGGGGATTTACCTTTATGGTTTTATATTTCATGTTGATTCTGTGGACTTGTCTTTGTTAATGTACTTTTCTTCGTGATCAATTTGGCCGGCAGGATCGGTGTTTTGTAGTGGTGACCTTCCTGAGTGAAGGTGTCACTGCAAAGCGGAATTTCTGGGCCTAAGACCCGGTGTTTGAAAGGAAAAAAAATGGGGTCTTACAAGTGGTATCAGAGCAAACCTTGATCCGAAGAAAAGAAGTCCACAAACCCTGGGCCACCCCGCGCGAGTTTAGTTGGAGGACAAACTAAGCAGCGGAAGCAGTGGTGTGCCCATATGGGGAAATCACATGAAAAGGTCCACTTTTAACTGAATCTTCTTGGTCAGTTTCCCCCTGCGAGTGTCAAGTTTTCTTTTGTAGCCTGCGGCAAACCCTGCCTCCAGCAGGGAATACCTCCTGCTGCAAAGATTTCTATAGTTAGTCCTTTAGTCAACGAGTTAGACTCAACCCCATTAGAATACGTGACTTACCTTAACAATTCATACCGTGTCTTAGTCTGAAATAGACCGTAGGTATAAATTTTGGTGGAGGTACGAGGATACCCCAAAGAGACTAGAGAAAGAGAGATTGATTCAGAAGCAGAATGGTATGAGACTCATAGACTCAATCCTCGTATCCGTGACATGTTTACATTAAGACAACCACCATGACAAAGACTGAGGGTCGGATAAGAATTGAAGTTCAGAAGGGACTCGTTTGGGATTGGGTGACATTTTGACCCTAATAAGGTTGTCGTAGAAGGTACCCTGAAGAGTCTGAAGAATGGAGCGAATTAACAAGTCTCAAGATAGAACCCCAAGTCTAAGGTTGTGTGCCCTAAGGATTGCTTGCATACCTGGGACGAATATAACTTGGTGATATTGAAGATACTTCGCCCAAAAATAGATAGAGGCTAATCTTTTGTTTATTGGGGCTTACCTTTTGTTTATTGGGCAAATTAGCGACGGACTTGGATTTCCCTTAGACCTAAGTTAGAAAATTTTTGTGTCGTGAACAATAATGATTTTGAGGTTGATCATATTCGATGTCACATGGACAAAGATGAGATGGTGTAAAAGTAGGTCTAGAATGATGATCTGAGGTGTTACTAGGACAATGAAAGGACATTGTGGATAGAACAACAGCTTGACCATAGTTGAATCATTGGAAATGTAAAGTCGCCAGGATTAATCACTTAAGGATGTCAATATCTTAGTCTAGAACTTGAGGACGGAAACTAGGTCATACAAGTTGTAGTTATATTTGAGGTTCTTGTGACTTGAGGCTTTCAGAAGTGATTAACTTATGGTTGGTTAAAAATCACGCCCTGTCTTGGTAGATAATTTTAACAACAATAATAGCCCTTATACCTTGGGAGCTTTGATGACGGATAACCAGAGATCTTAGACGATGACCTGTTGAATTTAGAATATAATGTTTGAGTTTACTGTGCTAAGAAAAATCTAAGTTTATCTTACCTTGGACCATTCAAAAGTGATCGAGACTAGCATATGTAGAAGTGATAGAAATTTGGTGAAATAAACGTGATGATATTTCCTTGAGGAAAATTGAATTGTGAAAAACCCAAGGTTATCAAAATTTTGCCCTTATGAATCAAACTTCACGTAGAAAATGATTGGGAGTCATCTTACCAACATGGATACTAATTGTGGATGGTTAACATGTACTCATAAAGGTTCACAAGTGCCCCCATTAAAATTTAAGGATGATTGTAACGCTAGTTAATCTGATTAGTTCCATCAATAATAAGAACTGGAAAAGTTGTAGAGTAGAGATGATTGATTACTCGGATGTACCTGAATGAGTAAAGAATTTGAACTTGTGAAGAAAACATTCAGGGCATAAGAGACTGCCCAAGTTAGAGTGGAAGATCGTGGATAGATTGACAAAGTTAGCTAGGTCACCCCGGTCAGGATAGACGATAAGACGGTGCGAGTCTTGCGACGCAAGAAGATTCTGAAGGTAAAAATCCTGTTGTAAAATTATGGACAGGAGGAGCACACCTGGGAGCCACTAGAGCTGGGGTGGCAGATATAGTCGATGCTCTTTGAGCCAGGAATAGTTTCAATCCTTATGGGATGTTACGTTCAGTCACTCTCGGCGAAAACCCCGCAAGCTTAGCCTGAATTTCAAGGATGAAATTATTTTTTTGTTTATTGGGATTTGTAACATCCCCCAAATAGCTAGGCCCCTAAGTTGGTTTTGTCACGACTAAGCCATGACAAACCATAGGAAGAGCTCAAGACCTTGTGAACATAGGTGAGAAGGAGAAAACCCAAGTGGTCTGCAAATAGCAATTTTCAGATATCAAGCCTAGGGTTGGACTTTAGGACCCCACCTTGAACCTTGACCCCACAATATCATCCCTAACCCATTAGAAGTCTCCTTGAAGCACCAGTGACCCATTAGGGTCAACCTAAGAGGCCAATTTGACTATAGTCAACCTTAACCCTAAATTGGTCAAACTAGCTCAATTAAGGTCAATTGGCCCCCACCATGCCAAATTGACCATGCCCCTACCCTTGTATGGGTACTAGGATCCTAATGGACCAAAAAGCCCCATCATGGAGCCTCCAATTGACCAATTTGCCCTAAACCCTAAATTGGTCAAAGTGCCCTTATAAGGGGCAATTCACCCTCACCTTGTCAAATTGACCCTACCTAGACCTTCCTAACCTTTCAGGGAAGCCAATGGAGCCCAAGCCATCCTTTGGGGTCAACCCAATTGATTAATTTGACCAAAGTCAAATTTGCCTTAATTTAGGTCAAAATAACCTAGTTTGCCCAAATTAGACCCAATCCACTTGGGCTAGGCCCAATTGGAGTAGCCCATTAGTCTAGGAGGCTGAGATTTACTCAAAGAGCCATCCAATTTCTGGAAATGGTGACTAGGAGAGAGAAATTGAGAGTTTCCCCCAATTTGAAGAGCGAGAGAAAGTGGCCATTAAAGGAGGATTAATGGCACTGAAGGCAAATTGATCCCTCATTCATCTCCCCTCACCCTCCATTCATCTCCTCTGGCTGTTTCAAGGAGTTTAAAGGGTTTTCCAGCCCTCAAGGTGGCTGAATTCAATGGATTTCACCTTCCCCGAAAAATTAGGCTTGATGGCCATTAATGGTTTTCAATGTTGTAACCTCCCCCTCTCCTATTTGATCCCTTAAAAGATTCACAGGGCTGAGAGGAGTGTTTTTCCCCTTTTACATGGAGAAATCGTACAAAGGAGGCTCGGGGAGGGAGGTCGGCCCTGGCTAATCGGATAACAACAAGGAATCACCATTCCACACAGGTCTGGTTCTTCTCCTCTCTCTCAGTGGATAGATCTTATCGAGTTGGCCGCAAGGATTGGGGGCCAATTGGCCCCAATCTGGTAAGCCGAGAGATCCATTTCTGGAGCTTAAATCCCGACCTAAATCCATGTTCCGGCCACCTCCGGTCGGCCAACCACCGTTAATCTCCGGCCACCACCTCGACGAAGGTGGTGGTGGCATTGGCCGGCCGGGGCGGCTCTTAGGTGGCCGGGAAAACAAGGTGAAAGGCAACCCAGGCGCGGTTGATCTCAACCGTCAGCTGAAGGAAGAAGACAACCAATAGACGTCAGTTTGCTTCAAGATCTGTGCAAGATCTTATTATTAATTGTTTCATATGTTTACTGTTATATCATTTAAATAGTCGAACGAAACAAGAAGTTCGTCGAACAAAATAGTTCGTTGAACAAAAGTTGGTCTGCAATTAGTCGAGCGCTGTTATATCATTTAATTCGTCGAACGCAGCCTTGTTCAGATTTCATCGAACGCAGAGTTGTTCGGCTTTCGTCGAGCGCGGATTTGATCTGCTTTTGTCATACACAGATTTGATCTGCTTTCGTCGAACGCAGAGTTTGAATTTTGTCGAACTCAGAAACAGTTATATGATTAATTGTTTATATTTTTTGTCATATATTTTGCTGTACTTAGATTTAATTATTTAAAATACTTAGGCCCCTCTACAGAACAAGTGGTCAACACCAAAGTTGTAGTCCTTAGGGTCTACTTTATTTTAAAATTAATTTCACCCCAAAAGGACTTCTGTAGCTCCTTGTAGGTCCACTTTAGTGGGGCTGGTCCCTAGTGTAGGACAGCAACCAATTCTAGAATAACTTTTGATTGGGAAATGATATGGACTTGAGATTTGAAACATAGTCTACTTATACCTGCACACACATCATATCCAAAGATGGGATTTTTAGGAGAACCTTTTTCTAAGGTTTTTGAAATAATTTCATAAATCATCCAATAATTAATTAGTGGGTTAAATGACCTTCAATGCCCTCCAAATTTTGGTGGGTGCCCCTTAGGGTTACTGTATGACCTTGGTCAAATTATCAGTCCAATTGGGACTGTTTTGCTTGAGTATTTTGTAAGCCCAAGTTTGGACAAATAGGGTCAAAGTTAGGGTATGGTGTTTACCTTGGGGTATGGTGGTCAAAACTCATCACCATGAAGTGAGACCTTGGTAACTGGTGTAGGATCACCTAAAGAATCCCCACGAGTGGTTTGGGGTGGTGTGGAGGTGGATAAGCCCTAGAATGCTAGTTTTATTCCTAGGTCTGCATTTAGAGCCTTGTGAAGGCCATGTGGTCAAAAGTCCCTGGTTGGTTATGAAACTTGGAGGATAGATTTATAGGTTGTAAATAGGCACTGGGTAATTTTATAAGAATTTTAGGAGCTAATATTCTCTTTGATTTAGGTCATAACCCCTTTAGGGAACTTATTATAAGACACATTTACAAGCTTAAAAAGTCTTGGATGATGATGAGACTTTGGTTGTGGCATTATAATCATGATTTATACCTCTGGTAATTTTTGTGAATTTTATTAAATAATTTAATAAGTACTTCTTTCTCAAGGAACTTGTTTTGATTTAAAATTAAGAAAAATATTTGAGGGCCCAAAAGTCTTTGCTAGATTGTGAAAATTGGTGATAGGCCCTTTCTGGACAATAGGAACCTCTGTAAATTTTTATAGAATTTTTGAGGACTTGAATCAGTAGGCTACTTCACAGTTCATTGAATTTGAGGTTTTCTTAAATTTAATTATTTTATTGAGAAAATGATATTTTTAAATCCTGAAACCTAGTCAGTAGCCTTTTCTGGTGAATACCAGAGCTTGGTAATTTTCCCATAATGTTAGTGTTGATCTTTTTGGTAGTTCCTTCATAAAACTATGATTTTGGATAGAAGTTAAATAATTAAATTAGAGGAGAATTTCTTACTGTAAAAATGTGATATGCTGTTTCTGGTGTTATTTAGCCACCATAGATTTATCATAAATTTTGGAAAACCATATCATAAGAGTTACTTATAGTTCATGTTCATTTTCATGCTTGGCAGATGTTTGGAGAAATTAAAATAAATATTAATTAATTAGGGAAAAATATGATTCTCTGGAATTAGTCTTATAACATCATGATAGACCTCCAGTAAATAGCTTGGGTCAGTTGGATGAATATTTGGAGTACCTCTAATTGTGAGCTTCATGTAATTAGTTTGGTCTGCGTATAGTAAAACTGTGAAATTTGAGAATCAAGTGGATCCTTAGGAGGGAATGGGAGGTAAGTGGTTTACCTAGTTTAGTTGAGAAGGTGTGATGGTCAACAAGAAGGATTATAGATGGTAAAGGTGTGCATGGTGAGTGAGAGGTAAGTTGCACTCGGGGTCGACGAAAGATCATCTTGGTAAGTCATAAGTCACTTAGGGTTAATTCAATTGAAATAACAAGGAGGGTGTTCTTATGGGTAGATACCAATAACACTAAGTTTCTTGATAAAAGGAACTTTGGGGTGTAATCCCATTACATTTCCTAGTACCGTAGCGAACCCCTTATAGGGTAATCCACGGGAAGTCCAAGATTAACCACAAACTGTAGGAGTAAGTTGTTATACAAGATCAACTTAATAATACACACACCCACACCCCGTGGTTACGAGAAGTTAGTTGGTTTGGTTTTACGAGCTGTAGGCTCGGTGGTTGAAGCAGCGGATCAGTTATACCGGTGAGCTTGCGACTCAGTAGTGTTTGTTGGTACGGACGGGTCGGTCCGGCGAGCCGGTGGCTCGGAAGGTTATTGAGGACGGGCAGGTTAGCCCGGGGAGCCTATGGCTCGGAGATAGATAGTTGAACATGTTGCATGTGCATGAAGGTGGTGGGTCTCTGGTATTGGACGGTCGTTCACACCGACGTCAATACGTTGACTCGGCGAGTGTGGAATTTGCACATAGACTTGAAAGTCTGGTTGTCCAGCCAGTAAGAGTACGCAGATGCTCCGTGGTTTTGCATTGAGGCGTACGATAGGTCTAGGTAGGGTAGTGTGAATACCAACCTAGAGGTGGGTGATGCCCAACCCACCGCTTCTGTTTGCCACTACGGGAGTATCCTGGGAGTCTAGCTCGCTCCAAAAAGAGGGAACCAAAGGTCTATGCGCATAGAGTCGAAGTGGGTGAGTTGCACTTGTATGAACATTGCATAACTGCATACCTTGCCTGTCATAGCAATAACATTGCATTTCAACCCCTACCCCTATCGTATAAGTCGGTTATGGGACTTCTTATACGATAGGCATTGCTAAACGACCCCTTGGTCTATAGGTTTGTATGGGCATTCCTATAAATCAATGGTTACTTTTCTATTGCTATTGTATATACTTACTACACTTTACTTATTCTTTACCTGCATTTACTATGCTCTTTTACTGCTTCAGTTATACATATACACATGTGTAGTGTAGAAACATTTCCTGTACCACTGTAACCTGCTCTTTGTTATACCCCTTACTGTCCTCCGCTTCATCCTCCCGCACGGTGCCTAGGAGCCATTGGGGGTGGGGTGGGGAACATAAGGCTTAGTCTTTTTGACTAACGGTCGGTGGACCATATCATTTTAGGAGATCGAGGAGACGTAGCAGCACCAGAGGCCGGTGCAGACGGAGGCGGGCCAGCCTATTACAGGAGCACCAGAATCAGGATCAGTGAGTGATTAGTAGTTAGCTTTCGCGAGTGATCTTGTAGTGAGGACATGATGTGCTGGGCATGAGCTTCCTTCTTTGTATTTATTGTAAATCTTGATGTCTTTTATTCAGTTATTATCTGTGGACATTTACCTTTATGGTTTTATATTTCATGTTGATTCTGTGGACTTGTCTTCTTTAATGTACTTTTCTTCGTAATTGATTTGGCCGACAGGATTAGTGTTTTGTAGTGGTGACCTTCCCGAGTGAAGGTGTCACTGCAAAGCGGCGGTTCTGGGCGTAAGACCCGGTGTTTGAAAGGAAAAAAAATGGGGTCTTACACGCTGGGACAGATTTATGCGTCTCAAAGGTTTAGCTGAGACTTTTCCCAGCTGTCTCAGCGACACAGCTGAAATAGACTGTTCTGTTTAAGCTGATCTTACTACTTTAAAATCATTTGAGATATGATTATTTGAAGGCCTAACCATGTCACTATTGGAGTTGTTGTGATAATACATTAAAGTACAACAAAACATACATAATATCATTTATGATTGAAAGAGAGAAGTATTTTACACTATTCAACATTCAACATTCCTAGTTCAATTTTGAAGGCATTAAACTTTGCCTCATCCAAAGGCTTTGTAAAGATATCAGCCACTTGATTGTCAGTGTAGACAAATTCAAGGCAGATAAATTGACATTCAACATGTTCTCTTATAAAATGATATCTTATCTCTATATGCTTAGTCTTGCTGTGAGAGACAGGAATCTTAGCAATAGAGATAGTACTAGATGAGTCATAATAAAGAGGAGAGTTACTTACCTTGAGGTTGTAGTCCTCTAATTGATGTTGAATCCATAAAATTTGTGCACAACAACTTCCTACATCAATGTATTCAGACTCAGCAGTGGATATTGCCACACTTGTCTGCTTTTTGCTGCTCCAAGATATCAACCTTCTTCCAAGGAATTGACAAGTCCCACTTGTTCTTTTCCTGTCTTCTTTGCAGCCTGCAAAATCTGCATCTGAAAATTCAGTTAGTTCAAAATCATTGTTCTTAGGGTACCAAAGGACAAGATGTAGGCTGCCTTTAAGGTATCTCAAAATTCTCTTTCCAGCTGAATAGTGAGATTCCTTAGGACATGCCTGGTACCTAGCACACACACTTGCATCATACATAATATCTGGTCTACTAGCAGTTAAATATAATAGGGATCCAATGATGCACCTATACATGGATTCATCAAAGGCCTTGCCCTTTTCATCCTTGTCCAAGGAAGTGTTGGACCACATGGAAGTTTTCATGGTGGAAGCTGATTCCATCCCAAACATCTTGTTAATCTCCCTAGTGTACTTGGTCTGAGAAATGAATATACCTTCATCAGATTGTTTCACTTGGAGGCCTAAAAAGTACTTGAGCTCTCCCATACTACTCATCTCAAACTCCCCCTGCATTAGGTTGGCAAACCTTTTGCAGAGGTTCTCATCAGTAGACCCAAATATTATGTCATCAACATATATTTGGACTAGAAGACACTTGCCCCTTATTTCCCTAAGAAACAATATACTATCTATCTTTCCCTCAAGAACTTGTTCTGATGAGAAAGCTAGACAATGTTTCATACCAAGCCCTCGGGGCTTGCTTTAAACCATAAAGAGCTTTCCTAAGTAAATATACATGATTAGTGAGGGTTGGATGCACAAAACCTGATGGTTGTTCAACATATACCTCTTCCTTCAAGTCACTATTAAGGAAGGCTGACTTGACATCCATTTGATACACTTTGAACCCCTTGTGGGCAGCATAGGCATGAAATAGCCTAATTGCTTCTAACCTTGCAACTGGGGCAAAGGTTTGATCAAAGTCTATCCCTTTTTCCTGTCTATATCACTTGGCAACAAACCTTGCCTTATTCTTTATGATTATGCCATTTTCATCTAACTTGTTCCTGTAAATCCATTTGGTGCCAATGATACTGTGTCCTTGAGGTTTTGTCACCAACTTCCATACCTTGCATCTCTTGAATTGTAGGAGTTCTTCTTCCATAGTGTTGGGAAAATGATTTATCTTAACCCCTGAAAATGAGTTTAATATGAATTCTAAGAAAGAAAAATCAAGGTTAAATAAATATGCGTCGAATAGTATTTGACGCAACGTCGAAGTGGTGTCGACGTTCCTTTCAGAATGAGTCGAAGTAACTTTAAGAAGAATTCGACGTATCCTATGTCGACGTAGCTCTGACTTCTAGTCGACGCATCTTGAGAAGTCGATGCACCTTAGTCGACGCACCTTCCTTATTCTCTTCTCGACGTCCTGCCAGGACGAATTCGACGCTTACGTCGAATAGTAATCGACGCACGTCGATTTCTATGTTTAATTCAAAAATCGCCAGATCTCTTTCTTTCTTTTATAGATCTGATTTATATGGAATCAATTTATTCTTTATAGCCGTTCTGAATCATTCTTTTCCTCTAATAGATTCTTGGCTAATTTGATTAAATCCATTATGGACATTATTTGAAATCAGAATGAATTCTTTCCTTCTATAGATATAATAGTTATGGAAATATTTCTCTCTTTCTAATACTCTGTCTACTAATTGATTTCTCTCCTATTGTGTTATCTTAATACACAGAACTATAAATAAGGAGAAGGTCGACAGAGAACAAAAAGAAGTGATCCACCATATACATATTGAAAAAGAGGAAAAGCTCCCAAGTGGAAAAGAGAGAGAATTGAGAAATAGTCCTGCAGCAACCATCAAGCTTCCATCTTCTCCTGCTTCTGAAGCCATTCTGCTGCAAACTCTGATAGCTCTCACTAAAAGAGAGAAAAGCTACAAATCTCTTTCTCACTATAGGAGAGATTTCATTCACTACTTCTTGTGCTTCCAATCTTCTTCCTAGGAAGAAGATTCCTTCTTGTCTTTATATTATTTCTCTTTCTTCTTTACATTCATTTCATTCTCAAATACTGTAAAAGAGTTTTTAGAATCTCTCTTCAAAAAATTCAGCTGTACTGGTTCTAAGAGTCTCCTTTTCAAAAGACTCAGTTGGTTCTAAGAGTTTCCTTATCAAAAGACTCAGGGTGGTTCTAAGAGTCTCCTTATCAAAAGACTCAGTGCACGATAGTGAATTCCTACCAAAGGGGGTAGAAGAGTGGACTACCCAAAGTTTGGGGAACCACTATATTTCCTTGTGTTGTGGTGTGATTTCTTTTCTTGCATTTACTTTCTTTACTTGATTAATTCTTGTTGGTGTGTGGGAAGCCTTAATCTGTGATCACTACACATATATATAAATATATAATTGCACAAAATATTTTAAATCTCTATTCATCCCCCCTCTAGAGAATTCTAGTGCGGTTCATTGTGCACTTTCAATTGGTATCAAAGCGAGGTTGATCTAAAAAGGTTAACTCCTTAATCAAAAAGATCCTACCTCTTCTTTTTATATATATATATTTCTAAAAATTATTTTTCACATGGCACAAATCAAAGATTATGCTTCCACCAGACCACCAATTTGCAACCTTGAAAAGTTTGCACTTTGGAAAACAAGAATTAGAATTTATTTAAACTCTATTGATGATGAATTATTTGGTGTTATTATGACAGGTCCTCCCAAGCCATACAAGAAGGACTCAAGTGGAAAGGTCACACAAACACTTGCTCCAAAAGCTGAATGGACAGATGAAGAAAAGAAAGCTCAAGCATGTGATGCCAAAGATATGAATATCTTAGTCTCAACCCTCTCAGATGAAATCTTCCAAAAGATTGCTGAATGTGAGTCAGCTAAGGAAGTATGGGAAGCTCTCACCAAAATGGTAGAGGGAAGTGCTGATGAGAAGAAGGATAGAAAGGCACTAATCATCTCTCAGTATGAAAACTTCCAGAAGAAAGAAAGTGAAAGTGTTGCTGACATGTATGCCAGATTCAGTCTCATAGTAAATGAGTTGAGAACACTTGAGAAGGACATATCTCTCACTGACATAAATGACAAATTGTTAACTTGCTTCCCTAGCTCTTGGGATTCAAGAATCTGGCCAATTAGAGACTCCAGAAGTCAAAGAGAAATCTCAACAGATGTCCTGTTGGGTAAACTAAAATCTTATGAACAACTGTTGAAAACAAGAGTTGAGAAAGAAGAGAAAGAAAAGGCTCCTTCACTCTAAAAAGAGAAGAGTATTGCATTGAAGGCTGTTGAAGGTGAACCCTCTACAAGTGATGAGGAGCTTATCAGTCTACTGGCCAGAAGGTTCAAGAAGTGGATCAAAATAGAAGGATCCAGAGGAAGAGACTCTAAAACCAGGTATAATAAAACACCTACTAAAGAGATTATATGTTACTCTTGCAGGAAACCTGGACACATTGCACCTGAATGTCCTAAAGAGATCAGCAATAAGAAAGATCTAAAAAGAACAGATCTAAAGAAGAAGAAGACAGAGAAAGGATTCATTGCTCAATCATGGAGTGACTTAGAATCTGAAGGAAGTACCTCATCAGATAATGATCAGGAAGAGGTCAAGCAAGAGGAAACCTGTTTGATGGCCACTGAGAAGACTGATGATACATCTATGGTAAATATACTTGATGATATAGATTTCTCTTCCACTGATTTCAAAAACAATTTCAAAGAATTCTGTTTAAATCTAATCAAATCTGAAAAAGAAATAAAAGAACTAAGAAATGAATTAAAAAATCTCAAACAAGTGAATACACAGTATAATAACTATGAGCTCAGTCTAGGACTCTCAGAAAAGGAATTAGATAAAATCTATATAGAAAATCTAACACTGAGAAATGAGCTAGCAAAGGAAAAGGCCTTTGAAGACTCTCTAAATGGGAGAAGTTAGAAACTCAAGAACATCTCTAGAAATCTTACTGATAGATTTAGACAACTAGAAGATAATACTGACTTAGAACCAAAAACTCAATCACCTAGCAAATCTGTTTGGAGACATCCCATTCACTTCACTAGGGAAGGTCATTTGACAGGAGAAAGATCACAGGAAAATCCAGAAACAACCACTATCTTTAATGAAACTAATCCCATTACATATGAAGGAATCCTATGAAAATATCCTCAGAAAAAATTTAAACCTGCGTCAAATTCTTATCAACGTGCGTCGACTTTTAATCGACGCATACACCAAAGTGCATCGACTCCTACCCGACGCAACCTCTCTAATGCTTCGACTGAAAGTAAACGCAGAATGGAGAAAGCGTCGAATTCATATCGATGCAACCATAAACTTACGTCAAATCGATATCGACGCAATCAATCAGACAGAAATTTCTCCTCTTCCAAACAGCTCTCTCAATCCATTTCCTTTTTCTATGACCACTATTTCTGTAACATCACCAAAGAAAATTGGTATGATAAACCAATACCCCTAAAGGAGGAAGGATATTCAGAAAAACCCACTTATTCTTTCATTAAATCTTTCACTGATAGGAGGAAGGGACCCCAGCTCAGCAGGGTCCAAACTAATGTGTAAAATTTTATGTGCAGTAGTATCACATCTCCAGGCTGGTGTGGTACTTGGACAGTGGATGCTCCATGCACATGACAGGATGCAAAAACCTATTGATCAACTTTGAGGATAGACTTGGACCATCAGTGACTTTTGGAGACTCTAGCTGTGGCCAAACCAGGGGCTTTGGAGATTTCAAAGAAGGGAAAGTCACCTTCAAGAATGTGGCAGCAGTCAAAGGACTGAAGCACAATCTGATAAGTATAAGTCAGATATGTGACAGTGGTAAGTATGAGGTAAAATTCACCACACTATTCTGCCATATTATTGACATCAAGACTGGTGCCACAGTACTCAATGGAATTAGAAAAGGAAAAGTATATGTAGTGGACTTTAGCTCCTCACCCACAGAAGTTTTTTGTTTAACAATATTATTAATAAAAATGAATTATGGCATAGGAGACTGGGTCACTTAAACCACAAAACCATTAGTAAACTAGCAAAGAATAATCTAGTCAGAGGCTTACCAAAGGGTAGATACTCTAAGAATTCTCCTTGTAGACCTTGCCAACTAGGAAAACAGACCAAATCATCCTTCAAACCAATTGGTAAGGATGACTCTCCCAGGATTCTCTACTTACTGCATATGGATCTCTTTGGTCCCATATCTACTCAGAGCTTAGGTGGAAAATCTTATACACTAGTCATTTTGGATGACTATTCTAGGTTTAGCTGGGTATTCTTTCTAATGGCTAAGTCTGAAACCCATAAGATCCTTTCAAAATTTATAAAACAGATTCAATCTGAGTTCAACACTCATGTTTCAATTATCAGAAGTGATCATGGGACTGAATTTGAAAATCAGTTGATGAGTAGTCTCTGTGAAGACATAGGTATCAAACAAAGTTTTTCAGCCCCTAGAACCCCTCAACAAAATGGGGTTGCTGAAAGAAAGAATAGAACTTTAATTGAATCAGGAAGGACCTTACTTGCAGAATCAGGATTACCAAAAACCTTCTGGGCTAAAGCTGTCAACACTGCAAACTATGTTCTCAATAGAAGTCTCATTCACAAAACTAAGTCAAAAACTCCATATGAGCTCCTGAAAAGAAAAACCCCCATAGTTAAATATTTTAAGATCTTTGGATGTGCTTGTTTTATCCTAAATAATTGAAAAGATCATCTTGCCAAGCTTGACAAGAAATCTGATGATGGAATATTTCTGGGATACTCATCATCTAGTAAAGTCTATAGGTGCTATAACAAGAGAACTCTTAAAATTGAAGAATCTATGCATATTATATTTGATGAAACTAACATACTGTTTAAGGGGGAGGGAACTCCCACCAGTTCTTTTCCACAGGAAAACAGCAGCATAGAAAGATAGCTTGAGCAACTGGTTCTAGAGAACACAGATAATGGAACAGAAAACCAGATAGAGGAATCAAGTGAGGAATCTGAACAAGAACATGAAGAAGATTCAGAAAAGGGCATTCAAAACCAACTCCCACAAGAGAACATGGTTCAGGAAGGCCAGGTGGACAATGATCCCATTACTAATGAGGAAGAAGAAGATCTGACAAGTCCAGGCAGGACAAGGGTCAATTTGAAAGATCATCCACAAACTCAAGTAATTGGAGACCCCAATACAGGAGTAAGAACAAGACACCAAGTCTCCAATGGGATGATGCTCCAATGCTTCTTATCACAAGTTGAGCCAAAGAAGTTTGAGGATGCAAATTGTGATCCTCACTGGATTATGGCCATGCAAGAAGAACTAGGCCAATTCGAGAGAAACAAAGTGTGGAACCTAGTTGAAAGACCAAGAAACTACCCAGTGATTGGTACAAAATGGGTATACGGAAACAAACTAGATTCCATAGGAGTAATTGTCAGGAATAAGGCAAGACTTGTAGCACAAGGATATAGACAAGAAGAAGGGATAGATTACAACCAAACCTTTGCTCCAATAGCCAGATTGGAGGCAATCAGGCTCTTTCTTGCCTATGCAGCTTTCATGAAGATGAAAGTCTATCAGATGGATGTCAAGAGTGCCTTTTTTAATGGTGACCTTCAAGAAGAGGTATATGTGGAGCAACCACCAGGTTTTGTAAATCCCTCCTCTCCTCACTGTGTTTATAGACTTAACAAAGCACTATATGGTCTTAAGCAAGCACCTAGAGCTTGGTATGAAACTCTCTTTAACTTCCTTTTAGAAAACTCTTTTGAAAGAGGAAAAGTAGACAAAACACTCTTTACTAGAACCCATAAAAACCAACTCCTCTTGGTTCAAATATATGTAGATGACATCATCTTTAGCTCAACTCATCCTAATCTTTGTAAATGATTTGCCAATTTAATGCAATCTAAATTTGAAATGAGTAGTATGGGAGAACTCTCATATTTTCTAGGATTACAAGTGAAACAAAGTAGTGAGGGAATCTTCATCTCACAATCCAAATATACTAAAGAGCTAATCAAAAAGTTTGGTATGGAATCAGCATCCACCATGAAAACACCCATGGCAACCAATTCCATTATAGAAAAAGATGACAAAGGAAAATTAGTAGATCAAAAGACACATAGGGCAATCATAGGATCCCTTCTATATCTAACAGCTAGCAGACCTGACATTATGTTTGCCACTTGCATATGTGCTAGATTTCAGGTTGATCCAAAAGAATCCCATCTCACCTCTGTAAAAAGGATTCTTAGATACCTAAAGGGAACCCCTGAACTAGGTCTATGGTACTCAGCAAAAACCAACTTTGAATTAATAGGTTTCTCAGATGCAGATTATGCTGGATGTAGGGTTGATAGAAAAAGCACATCTGGTACTTGCCAATTTCTAGGTGACAGATTAATATCATGGTTTAGTAAGAAACACAACTCAGTCTCAACCTCAACAGCTGAAGCTGAATACATAGCTGCTGGGAGCTGTTGTTCACAAATCCTGTAGATGCAAAATCAGCTTCTTGACTACAAAATGGAAGTCCATAACTCTAAGATCTATTATGATAGCTCTAGTGCTATATCCATAGCATCCAACCCAGTCCTTCATAGTAGAACCAAACATATAGAGATCAGACATCACTTCCTTAGAGACAATATAGAAAAGGGTAAGATAACCTTAGAATATATTCCTACAAACAATCAAAGAGCAGACTTCTTCACAAAACCCTTGGATGAAACTAAGCATAATTATTTCATCAACACCTTAGGAATGCTTGATGATAGTCTGTAACCACCATGTTGGGAAATCTAAAAGAAATCAGGAAATCTAAGAAAGTATTTGAAGATACGTCGAATACATATCGATGCACCGTCGAGAAGAACTCGACGCTGGCGTTGATTTCTTCCAGGCAAAGTTACATCGATAACTTATCGACGCACCATCGAATTTATATCGACGCAGGGCTATGAACACGTCGACAGAACACTAAGTTGACAAATCCCCACAGAGCGTCGACTCCATATCGATGCATATGTCGACATCAATTCGACGCAACGTCGACTTCTGGTTAAAATTAGAATCAAATCCTTACTTCCTCTTTTGACTATTGGATTACCGTGATTTTTGTTTCCTTTCTCGACGTTTCACCTTCTTTAAATAATACCTCTTATTTCATAACATATACTCTCCTCAACCGCCAAAACTTCGTCTTCTACCTCTCTATCTCTCTCTCTCTTTCTGCGTCAATGGCACCAACTCCTGATCAATCGGCCCTCATCAAAGCGATGAACAATGCTCTCGAACACCTAGTAAATGACTTCCAGAATCGACTGAACCACTTCGCCAACGAATGTGTTGCCATGATCAACACTTGTGCAGCCAAACTGGCAAACCTCTCTGCTTCTCTTCCTGAGCTTAATGCTCTCATTCAAGAACGGCCTCTGTCGCCAGAAGGGTTTAAATCCTTTGTGAAGGATATAAACCAGGGGGAGAGTTGCTCCAGAAACCCCCCTTGTCAGGTTCTCTATCTCTCTTAAAAGCTCAGGGTTAATTTCCTCTTTAACTCTAATTATTATCTCTAAAGTATTACACCAACCTCTTCTCTTAAAACAGGCTCCAATTTTCTCCAATCACTCTGACTACAACTTCAACAAACACTTTGGAGAGACATCATCTTACCATACTGAAGGAGATCATGCTGTGAATTCAGCATTCAGAATAGATGCCCCACAAACCCAGGGGGAGATTGCTGCGATAAAGAACACAGAAGTCCACGGGGAGGAAGAAGCAGCCTCCTCTGATGACTGGAGAGGACAAGTGTGGATTGAAGCAACCCCATGTGAGGAAGAAATTCAGCATCACTCTCCTGTCTTCTCTGCCAGTTACATCAAACTGAAGACACCTCTACTTGAGGACATCCCTTCAGAAGAGCTTGGAGGAGACAAACATCCCTCAGCAAAGATTACTCTACCAGAGGTCATTCTGCCTTTCACTGCAGAACAAACTCCTCCTCTTGAACAAATTCCTTCCCCACCTAAAGAGAAAACTCCTTCTCCTCTGCTACCTCTACCTCCACCTGAACTTCCCTCTCTATCTTCACCTCCACCTCAACCTTCTTCTCTACCTCCACTACTACCTTTACCTCCTCCAATAGCAAAACTCACTAAGCAGATCCTACCTAGGCAAAGTCCAGAAGGACAAATGAAAAGGAAAAGAGAAGCCATCCCCTACAGGCAAAACTTCTCCAAAGAAGAAAGGAAAGAGTATGCAAAGGAAAAGAAGTACAGAAAAGCCTGTGAGGAGATAAAAAGGTTTGAAAAGATGCCTGTCATCATTCCTAACAGCCCTGTAAAGGAATACCATGACCCTGACATGGAAAAGAGGCATGAAGAAATAAGAGAAAGAGAACTGTATGAATATGAAGCAGCTAGGAAAGAAGTAGAAGATAAGAGGAATGTCTGGATGGAAAAGATCAACAGGGGAATGACCAAGGAACAAATTCTTGCTGAATCTTCTATCAAAATTCGGAAGAAGTTGTTTGATATTTAAGCCTGTCAAAAGAAAAACCCTCAGGAAGGGGTCATCCTAGAGAAAGGCCAAAAGCACAAGAGGGGTGTAGGGTGTACAGAAGATACCTACATTCCCTATAAGAAGCCTACAAGACCTGCAAAGTTAGACAAATGGCATGACTCACCCTTGAAAGGGAAAGGAAAGATGACTAAAATTCCTGAGAAATAGGAATCAGAAAAGAAAACAAAGTATAGGCCCAAGGTTGATAGCAAGGTACCACCTGAGCTCAAGCCTACTCAAAAGAAAACTCAAAACATTACAATTGAGATGATTGATGAAAAGGCAGCAATCATCATCAGCAAAGGCTACTCCATAAATGACACTCTCCCTGATGGTGATAAAGTCTTGAAGAAACTGCATACAATCATCAGGAATGTCCAGTAACAGCCTGATAGAGCCAGGGGCTACATCTTTGATGCTATTGAAAACTTATCTAGGAAACTTTATTCTGCCTTTGTCAACTTCATGTACAACAAGAAGTTTCTAGTTTAATTCTTGTAAAAGACAAATGCTTGTCATATTCTTTCTTATTCTAATTTCTCTTCTGATTGATGAATATATTCCTTATCTATACAAATGCTGTGTTGTGTTAATTATATGCTGATACAATTTCTCTCCAATAGTTTTAAGAAAAATAGGGGGAGATTATTGGGAAAATGATTTATCTTAACCCCTAAAAATGAGTTGAATATGAATTCTAAGAAAGAAAAATCAAGGTTAAATAAATATGCGTCGAATAGTATTCGACGCAACGTCGAAGTGGTGTCGACGTTCCTTTCAGAATGAGTCGAAGTAACTTTAAGAAGAATTCGACGTATCCTATGTCGACGTAGCTCTGACTTCTAGTCGACGCATCTTGAGAAGTCGACGCACCTTACTCGACGCACCTTCCTTATTCTCCTCTCGACGTCCTGCCAGGACGAATTCGACGCTTACGTCGAATAGTAATCGACGCACGTCGATTTCTATGTTTAATTCAAAAATCGCCAGATCTCTTTCCTTCTTTTATAGATCTGATTTATATGGAATCAATTTATTCTTTATAGCCGTTCTGAATCATTCTTTTCCTCTAATAGATTCTTGGCTAATTTGATTAAATCCATTATGGACATTATTTGAAATCAGAATGAATTCTTTCCTTCTATAGATATAATAGTTATGGAAAAATTTCTCTCTTTCTAATACTCTGTCTACTAATTGATTTCTCTCCTATAGTGTTATCTTAATACACAGAACTATAAATAAGGAGAAGGTCGACAGAGAACAAAAAGAAGTGATCCACCATATACATATTGAAAAAGAGGAAAAGCTCCCAAGTGAAAAAGAGAGAGAATTGAGAAATAGTCCTGCAGCAACCATCAAGCTTCCATCTTCTCCTGCTTCTGAAGCCATTCTGCTGCAAACTCTGATAGCTCTCACTAAAAGAGAGAAAAGCTACAAATCTCTTTCTCACTATAGAAGAGATTTCATTCACTACTTCTTGTGCTTCCAATCTTCTTGCTAGGAAGAAGATTCCTTCTTGTCTTTATATTATTTCTCTTTCTTCTTTACATTCATTTCATTCTCAAATACTGTAAAAGAGTTTTTAGAATCTCTCTTCAAAAAATTCAGTTGTACTGGTTCTAAGAGTCTCCTTTTCAAAAGACTCAGTTAGTTCTAAGAGTCTCCTTATCAAAAGACTCAGGGTGGTTCTAAGAGTCTCCTTATCAAAAGACTCAGTGCAAGATAGTGAATTCCTACCAAAGGGGGTAGAAGAGTGGACTACCCAAAGTTTGGGGAACCACTATATTTCCTTGTGTTGTGCTTTGATTTCTTTTCTTGCATTTACTTTCTTTACTTGATTAATTCTTGTTGGTGTGTGGGAAGCCTTAATCTGTGATCACTACACACACACACACACATATATATATATATATATATATATATATATAATTGCACAAAATATTTTAAATCTCTATTTACCCCCCTCTAGAGAATTCTAGTGAGGTTCATTGTGCACTTTCACATAGCTTGAATCCAAAAGGTGTCTTGGTTGGCTTCTTCAAACTTCTTGGGCTCCATTTGTGATAGGAAGCTCAAGAATTGTGCCTCATTTTGAGCCCTGCTTTTGGTTAATACACCTTGATTCTGATCTCCAATTATCTGTTCTCTTGGATGATCCCTTAGATGTCTTACAGCTGTAGGCAGTCTGTCATCAGCTTGCTGTGTTGTTTTTGCTGGTTCAGCAGTGTCTTCATCAGCTTGGACTTCTTCCTCTTCAGGGATGGCAACATCAGAATAAGCATTGCTACTGCGGGGTGTGTCTTGTATAGACATCCTTTCCAAGTCCTTTTCATTTCCTATCAAGACATAAGAACTAGACCAGCCCTTATATATTAGGCTGGTCTCATCAAATACTACATGCATAGACTCCTCTACAACATGAGTTTTCTTGTTACACACTCTATAAGCTCTACTATGTGAGATATAGCCCACAAGAACCCCCACATTGCATTTCTCTGCAAACTTTGTTAATTGAGATTTTCCATTGTTTAAAATGTAGCATTTGGAGCCAAAGATTCTAAAGTATGAAATTGTAGGTTGTTTGCCTTTCAGAATCTCATAGGAGGTTATTCCATGAACCTTATTGATGGAAGCTCTATTGAGAACATGACATGCAGTACTGACTGCCTGTGCCCAGAAGTATTCTGGGAGTGAGGAGTCACTAAGCAGTGTTCTCCCAGCTTCTATCAAGGTCCTATTCCTCCTCTCAGCCACACCATTTTGTTGTGGAGTCCTTGGGGAGGAGAATTCTTGGGATACCATATTCCTGACAAAACCTTATCATAACATCAGATTGAAACTCTGTGCCATGGTCAGTCCTAGTTCTGACCACAGCATATTGCAAGTCATTCTGGATTGCTTTGACATGAGTTATAAAGACATTTAAAGTATCAGACTTCTTCTTTAGGAAGAATACCCATGTATATTTTGAGTGATCATCAACAGTCACTAAAGTATACAACTTCCCACTTAGGCTCTGAATTGGCAAAGGACCAAACAAGTCCATATGCAAGAGATAATGACATCTTTCAGTGTCTTTGGAGCCAATACTTTTAAAGGTTGCCCTTGTTTGCATACCCATTTGGCAAGCATGACAGGGACCACTTTTAATACATTTAAAATTGGGACTATTCCTAACAAGGTTTTTAGAGAATAGTCTATACATTGTCTTGTAATTAATGTGAGCTAGTCTCTTGTGCCATTGAACACAAAGAGACACATTCTCATTAGCAACAAGCCAAACAGATGTAACAGAATTACTGCATATAATGTCTAAGCAATAAACATTCCCACTCCTAGTGCCCGAGAGAATGGTCTCTAAATCATTAGACATTTTGATCAAGCACTTGTTATTGTGGAATTCAGTGACATAGCCTAGATCACACAGTTGACTTATGCTTACTAGGTTGTGTTGTAACCCTTCAACATAAGCTACCCTTGTGATTGAGACTATGCCATTGGAGATCATACCATATCCTTTGGTGATTCCTTTTTCAGATCCCCCAAAGATAACTTTGGGTCCATTCTTCACAGCCTTGTAGTCCTATAGAATATTTCTTGTCCCTATCATGTGCCTTGAGCACCCACGGTCCAAGTGCCAAATTTGGTTGAGGCTGGTACTTGAATTATCCTGCAAGAAGGAGTTTATTTACCCTTAGGACCCCAAACAGCTTTGGGTCCAAGGTTCTTGTTAGCATGATGAAATGACTTCACACTAGCTGTACCCTTTGTAGGAAGGCTCATCTTTGCACATGGCATATTAGGATTGTGCCAACAGTCTATGGCAAAGTGTCCAAATTTACCACAGCACCAACACTCATGAATGTTGTATCTCCTCTTTTGACCATTTCTTGAAGGGAGTGCAGCACTGTGCATGTGCTCAGGAGGAGAGACAACATCATTTCTCTTATTTCTTTCAGCAAGGATTTGGCTGAAAGTCAATCTATGGACAATCTTGGTGGTCTTTGTTTCAATGACATCAGCTTGCTTTGGCTTTTGAGCAAGTCAAGATTTGATGGCATTAGACACTGAGCAACAAGACTTGTCTATTGAATTGACAGCAATCATGTTCTTAGCTGAATTAAATTTGGAAGAGCTTGCTTCCTTATTCTTGAATGGAGGGGCTGAAGTACCAAATACAAAAGGTCCAGGTTGGACCATTTGAATTTCCTCATGGGGAGCCTTCATAGCACTCAATCCCATGCCCTTTCTTCCACTATAGGAAGGAGTGTTTTCCTTCCTATAGGTACTTCCATTCTTCCAGTGACCATACTGTTGGAACATGGTCTTCCGCATCTCCTAGGTTTGAGAATAACAAATCCCATGTGTATTTGATTTTGTGTGTTCAAGTGTGCAGGATAACAAAGTCCACATGACTCAAGGATTACATAAGAAGGTTGCCCCCAAAGTTGAGCCAACAAATCCAAAACATCTACTAACGCTGGTGGTAGTACTAGCGCAGGCGCTAGCTGCGTTCGACGAACTGTTAGCGGCGCTCGACGAAATGCTCATAACGGCATTCGACAAAAATTTGCTCGACGAACTCTTTGCTTCGTTCGACGAAATTTCAATCGATGAAATAGATTGCTTAAGCACAATTACCGGGATAACTTGTAGAAGGAGATAACGCTAGGCAATATCAGATAGCGCAGGCGTTAGCGAGGAGCACAGTTGGCAAGGGAGAATTGTTTCCTCGAATTGAAGATTCTGCCGCGCAGAATGTGTCCTAATATGGGATAGCGCCGGTGGTAGCGCTAGCGCAGGCGCTAGCACTGAGGCTATATAATGAAACCTTCTCTTCTCGTGTGCCGTGCTGATTCCTGAGAGAGTGATGAGTACTTTTTGTACTCATCTTTTAGTATTATTTTAATATAGTTTTAAATTGAATTTATATAAATTATATGTATTTTCTTATTTAATCTGTTCCTTTTTAATTTCTTCAACTAATTTAAGCTTATTTTATGTTTTGCAGGTTTTCTGGGCACTTTGAGTAAAAATGTCAAGTACACGCCCAAGGTCACGGCGTGACCAAGGGCGTGTCAGCCTAAGATGTGTTCCAGACCTGCTGCCGCCAATTCGGGCCCATTCCGTGAAGATTTGCCGAGTACACGCCCCAGGTCACGGGCGTTACAAAGGGCGTGACATCCAAGTCACGGTCGGGACCACGCCACCAGCATCCAGATCGAGCCGCCGCGTCATTTAAAGTTACACGCCCTCGGTCACGGGCGTGACCGAGGGCGTGACCTCCAGTCACGGGCCTGACTCGCCCCGAACTTCTTCCCGCCAGAGTTTCCCGCCAGCAGCGCTATTTCAAGATTACACGCCCCAGGTCACGGGCGTGACCTAGGGCGTGACGCGTCCGAAACGCCTGCATTGAAGCCAGAACGCGCCCTCTCCGCACCAGCATCGATCACGCTCCTTACACGCCCTTGGTCACGGGCGTGACCAAGGGCGTGTAACATCAAATTTCTTCCTATTTAAAGGGAGCTTCTCCAGATCTTCAGGGACGATTTATTAGGATTAGAATTCCATTTTCTTGTACTATTTTCATGTTTCTAGTAATTCTTATGCTCCTCCTTTATTTCTTATGATGGTAGCTATTTCAATTCAAAGCTTGTAGTTTCTCTTGTAATCTCAATTTTATGTATTCTTCTTTTTACAATTGACACTAATAAAATCGTAATTTTTAGTCTCTAATTTCCCCGCTCTTTTCGCTATGTTTTCTTCCTCCTCTTCTTATGATTCCTCCGTGATCATGAGCAACTAATCACTTTTTTGCTGGGCTTAGATGATCCAAGGATAATGCGATCTCTTTTTGTGTTTTAGAATTCTGTTCTTATTGTTAAAACGCTTACGATTTACCGTGGCCAACTCGTTCTAGTAACGGTTTTCGTCTTTTGACGGCCGAGAGGCCCTTAAGACGGATCAGTCATTGGTAAAGAGAGTCGAACGTACCCCTCAAGAGAGGACATACGTAACTCTTCCGGACGGGATTAACATCCCAGTGAGGCCCTTCTCTTAAAGCAAGTCTTAAGCCACTTGATTATAGAACGAGAGTTCGGTCGTGTCCAACTTAAGCTTAGTTGAGCCAACCCTCGAGAGAGGAGCACTCATGCTTTTGGAACCTCCACGGTCAAGGCCACTCTAACACGAGATTGATTTCTACTACACGTTTCTTTTGCTTAGTCTAAGGTGATTCGAAAGTCGTGCGCTAGTTTTTATTAATTAGTAAAATTAAATTACATAAACCCAACCTTATTCTTCTATCGGTAAAATAATAAACATTCACTCGAAGTAGAAGTACTTAACATGACCTGAGTCTAATACGACCTTGATCTTGCGAGATCCTATACTTCACTCGATACGGTACACTTGTCGTTATCGTTTGTAGTTATAATTTTGCACATCAAGTATTTTTATAACTGCGACGCATTTTTATGCATCAGAGAGGTGTTGTGCCAGAATTCCAAAGCCCTATATGACCGAAAGTTGATCTCCCACCAAACGCTTAGAGAGTTTATGAAGGAGGACTTCATCACGCTACATCAAAAGAGGGATCGCTTCAACCATGCTTATTCTACAGCGATCGTTCATCTCTGACTTCAGAAGTTTCTTAGAGGGAGTTTTAATATTGTTATTGTCTTTTCATTTCATATCTTTTCTGTAATCGTTTAGTGAATTTACCTCGTGTTGGCGACTAGGTCTGGGTAGGACTTAGGGCAAAAATTCGCCTCGTGTTGGCGACTAGGTCTCGGGTGTAGGTCTAGGGGGTGCTCGAGGACATATCCGGGGAAGGGTTGGCTAGAGCGGCTTGAGGCCGTATCTAGGGAAGTTTCGGCTAAAGCCAACCGGTTCGTGGGGATACGAGTCGGTATAGAAAACAAAAAGAGTTTACTATTCATCGCCACCGATTTCTAGCGTCATAGAAGTCAACTTTTGTAAAACTTTATTTGATATTAATAAAGCATGTCTCTACTTTATTTTACTTGACTTCTTATTATCTTTATTATTGCATTATTACAAAGCTTTTTAAAATATAACTTAAGTTGTTAAAACACTTATTCACTCCCCCCCACCCCTCTAAGGGCGCCTACCGATCCAACAAGTGGTATCAGAGGTAGGTTATTCCAAATCGGCTTAACTACCAGTAATAATGGCGTCTCATGATCTCGCTTCTACTAGTGGGGTAAACTTTTATGAAGAAGAAAAATCTCCTAAACCACCTTTATTCGAAGGGAGAAATTATAAAGGGTGGAAATTATTAATGGAAAATTTATTAAGAATTTAGATATCGATGCATGGGATATAGCAATAGTTAGACCAGTGAACGAATCAAATAAACAAGAGCGTCACCTAAATGCAAAAGCTATGCATTATATTTTTTGTGCTTTATCTCAAGATATTATCAAATTAATATACTGTTTTTCTAGTGCATACAAAGTATGGAAATTTCTTGAAGAAATGTATGATTCTCCTTCTACAGGTATGGAACAATCGCAAGAACTGGATAATATGCAAGCTTGCACAAGTCTTCAAGAATGCTCCTCTCATGACGGATCAATGGAGCACACATTAAATGGAAAAGAAGAAGAAGTACTGTCTTCGGAAGAGGAGTGCCAAAAATATGTAAAAGAAATGATATGCTCAAATCGTGCCTCTCCCGAAAGCAATGTAAGGAAATCAAATCCCATTTTCTGTACTTCTATTTCTACATTACAATTGCTTCAAACTACAAAGCACAAAATTAAGAAATTAAAAAATGCTAATAAACATTTGCGCTTAGAAAATAAAAATTTAAAGGCAAAAATTAATGAACAATCAAATTCAAATTTATCTAGTTCTATCCATGGTTCCTTAGTTGAAAACACTACACCTTGTATGGAATTTGATGACTTAAAAGAAAAATGCAAGGAACTTGAAAAGGAACTCCGTTTTATAAAAGAACAAAATAAAAAATTATGTTTAGAAAATTAATCTTTGGAAAATAACTGTGCTAAGTGTAAAGAATATAAAATTGAAATTAAAGAGATGGATGAAACTTTTGATGACTTTAGAGATGAATACAACAATCATATTGAGTCTATCGTATCCACTCTAAAAAATAGCACAATAGCGTATAATAAAGCAAGACATAATCTTAAAGTTAAGAACTATGAATTGGAAATTAAAGTAAACTTGCTTAAGGAAATTATAAAGAAAAATTCTCTAACACATAAATCAACAATTTCAAGCAAATTCCAAAAGCAAGTTAAATCTGAATTTTCATAATATGTCTAAGACTAACAAAAGAAATAAAAAATACCAAATGCCTGAAAACGAAACTCCAAATCATTATTACTTACAAAATCATGTTTCTCCCAACATAAAATTAAATGTTCACAAAATTCCTATAAACAATGCTTTACAAAATCATCATGGAAATTTGACATATAAGAATAATGTTAAACCAAGATTTGAATGGAGACCCAAAGTTAAAGATGAGACACAAACTCCACTCAAAAGGCCTCATTCACTTCCATCTCCCCAAAAGCAAACACGATGTATTTGGGTACCAAAAGGAACCGTCACATCCGGTCCTCTTTGGATACCTAAATATCCTATTCATTAGTATCCAATCATTTGCATGAAGAATCAACTCAAAATAAAATATCAATTCTCTACTTCATGATATTCTTTATTTCCTTTTTTTTTCTTTTTTTTTGAACCATCATGATATGATCACTTTATATAACTAAAGATATGACTTTCTCATATTAAACCAAAATTCATAAACAAATCAAATTGAATAAAGTTGAATAAAAAGTCATATCATCTCTCAAGTGATCTACTTATCTTTTTTATTTCTATCCTTCTAAATCCATTTCCTAAAAGTCTTATAAAATTTGAAAAACTAAATTTGTTATATGATATTATTAAGACTAAATGAAATAAGTGTCAAAATGGATTTAAAAGGTGTATCTTAGGGGTATTAGGCTAAATTGATAAAATGCGCAAGTTTTGCAAAGGTAGTTAATATATTTGCGTCATTTTCAATTACCCCAAATATGTTTAATCATAATCATGTTAAAATCGGAATTGAAAAATTGCATGAATATTACTTCACTTTTTTATGATCATTTCACTCATGCATATGTTGTGCAAAACTCAATAATTAAGGTTTAATAAATATGAAACTCTAATGAAGATGAAACTCATGTACTAATTTTAACTTCCGCAACTTTTTGCGATTTCTTCTCGTCTCATCACTTCATTAGACAGGCCTTACATTGCAAAAACATAATTAAGAAAAATTGGAAGCAAAATCGATGAAAATCAAGGCTATACGATCAAAATAAGCACTCTCTATGAGCTAACGTAGACGCTAAGACCTAATGCCGGCGCTAGCCCAAGTCTCTGATTTTCTATAAATTTAAAATTCTGAAAAATCAACAAAAATATTTGTATTTGTTTAATATTCAAAAACCAAAGAGAAAATTTACAAAACTCTTCAAAATAAACATATTTTCTCATATTCACTATTCACCTTACAACGTTTCTATCTAATAATTTGAAATGGTTGAATATGAATTTTCTTTAAAAATTCCTCATGAACATTATCATGAATAATTAATTACGAGTTCTTAATCACTATGAATTAATATTAATGATCATATATAATAGTCATGCAAAATCATATGATCTTCTAAGTCAAACATCAAATATAACTACAAAAGATTTTATTCCTTCGAAACATATAATCTGTGATCATGATTACTATATGAATCTATTATGTTTTGCATAGACCATAGAATCAACTCTATATCCATATAATTAAATAAATTAGAATCATCATGTTATTCTATGTCTAAAACTTGAATCTCTATTGTTACATACATGCAACATTATATTAACAAACCTTGGTATAACATTAATCTCAAACTTATCATACTAACTTTGTCAACTAAAGAACATTTGTGTCTATGTTAGGCTTTATATGTTTACCAAGACTTACAGGCTGGGTATTCTTATCTAGGGCTTATCCATGGTATTCCTGTACATGAACATTATGGTTAATCACTAAAATCATGCATATTTGATTTGTTCATTCATGTCATCCCATGCAAAGGTTAGTTGGTAAAGTCATATACAAAATCGCTAATGTTTCATGAAATTTGCACTATCTAGACATTTCCTAAAAATCTGAAATTTCAGCATGAAACTACTATTATGACACTTAATCAAGATCAACAATTAAAAACTTGATAATCATCAAAAATTGGGTACTGTTTCCCGCGCTAGCGCTAACGCCGGCGCTAGTGCACCTATGTGTTTTTCTGTATTTTTAAAATTTTTAAAAATCCCAAAAAATATATTAATCTATGTGTACTATTCATTTCTGCATTTTTTGCTTTTATTACTTTTTTGAAAAATCAAATACAAAAATACAAAAGCTAAATTACAGAAAAAATTATATGTTTTGCCTTTGTGTTTTTTGTCATTTGTTTAAATTCTATTTCTAAAAGCAAAAATCAAATACAAAGATATAAAACAAAAAATTATCAAAAGAAATTGTTGTTATTTTTGAACTTAACTTTTTACTTGTATCTTGCAAAAGGGTGATTTGGGCTATCATCCCATCATATCACCTAGTACCGGGCGAACCTCTCACTAGGTAGTCCTCGGGAAGTCCAAGATAAATTTTATGAGTTCAAACTTTAAATAAAAATTATTCTTCAAAAATATCAAAAATATTGTATAGACTTCATTGGAAATCAAGCATGAATTAATCTATTATTTAGAACTTCTATAATGTTGCAATTTATCTTTTCAAACTACTTTGAACATTGCTTTCATCATGCTTTGATATATCTATTAATATGTGCATCAATTATATTGAAAGTGGTGTAGAACTAAGCTTAGCATGCCTCTAAGTATGAGTAATTGTTTTATGTTTGATAATGATCTTTATTCACTCACTAATTTTGGCATTGTCTACATTTGTGTTTAATCTAAGAATGCTTGTGTATGTTTTGTATTAGTACAATGAATTAAAATTGCACAATTATCTTACCTACACTCCTTTATTTGCACTTTTAAAAAATAAGAAAAGTGGTTATCTTTCTTATAAATTATATTGGTTTGCAAAACAAGTGTATTCGGAGAACTTTGTACAAAACAAAAAAATCATAAAATAAAGTGACAAAGATAACTCCACCAAGCACTACTTGAACATCCAGATAAGTCTTAATAAGCGTTGTGAGGTTGAGCACCTTGGAAATAATAGTAAAGTATCTTGTGCAAACCATAACTTTCTTTCAAAATAAAGACCACTTATTCTTAAGTACACCGGATCACAATAAAAATCAATATTGAAGAATAAAATTACGTGATCCCCCAAGCACTACTTTGCACCCTGATAAGTCTTAATGAGCATTGCGTGTGCAAAGCACCTTGGTAGTTGTACATTTTTTTTGTGCATTGAAGTTTGTGGAAGTAAAATTATTTGTGTTTTTATTGTGCTCTTACTTTACATATTACTTGTATTTTTGATTAAAACATGTGTTTACTCTACTCAAAAATATAGTCATGTGCACATCATTATCTTCCATAACACTTCTTCTCATGAGTATTGGATCCTAATGCTAATTCTATACTACTCTTTATTTATGAAATACACTAAATAACCTAGCATGCAATCTACAATGTTTGGTATGTTTTGAAATTATGAATTAAAGTAACATTGTAGTAATCTCTTTTTGATAACATTATTTCATGCTTGGTTACATTATTATCAAACTTAATGATTTTTGAAAAAAAAAATGATTTACAAAAACTTTTTTTTATGAAATTTAACTCATATATCTTTTTATGGATCATCATTGATTACAATAAGATGTTCTTGTATTCCGATAAGTCTTCTGCATCATAACCATATAGTTGTATTACCTTGCGCTTTCATGCTTATTTAAAGTCTTTCATTTTGTGTGCATCATCACTTGAATCTTCAAATTCCTTTCTTGCAACAAGTGGTAGACTTGCTTGGTAAACTTTATATTGGTTGAATTTTTTTTTTATAAAACTCTGATTTATTTCTATGAAAATATTATTACGCTAAAAACTCTGATTCATTAATGGATTTCAAAATAGCTATGTGAGTGGTTTCATAAATTCAAATAAAAATATAAACCCATAGGCTATGACCTTATCACTAAATTTAAAATGCTTAATGTTTCCAATAATTATTATCCATGACTTCATTTCTCACCATAGCGGGGGCGTAGGGTTGTAGACATTAGATAACCTTTATCTCTAGTCATGCCTTGTTCTTAACCAGGGAGGGTTCCAGTGGGGCCTTGCGAGGCACTGGGGGGAAAGAGTGCTAGGTTGAGTTATGTCTAGTGTTTGCATATGGGACTAACACCCCAACCTACAGCATATATGCAGCTCCTCATGCCCATCCATCACTTAGTACAGGGCTAGGGTATAGACACATTGTCTGGGTAGTTTAGTTACTTGGAAATCATTACATTTTGGTTATACTACAAACTCCGATTTATGAAAATGTTGTAATACTCAAACTCTGATCTATTTAAATGAAAAGTATTCTAAAACTCCTTATCATTTCCTTCTCTATAAGCTCGATCATGCTTTTATCTTATTATCAATTTTTAAGCGGTGTCTCCTTACCCGCTTTTGCTAATAACAAAAGGGGAAGAACTAACATGATAAATATAATCTGCTATCAAAATATAATGCTTAATTAAGATGATATCTTACATATTAGGGGAGCATTCACTTAGGGGGAGCATATATTTAGGGGGAGCAATTCTAAATGCTAAAATCATAAATTATCCTAAGTCATCACTTTCACACACACACAAGTATGTTTCTTCATGCTTATATATTAATGCTCTAATTTATCATTAATGGATTTGTTATTATCAAAAGGGGGAGTTGGTTGGAACATGGTCTTCCGCATCTCCTAGGTTTGAGAATAACAAATCCTATGTGTATTTGATCTTGTGTGTTCATGTGTGCAGGATAACAAAGTCCACATGACTAAAGGATTACATAAGAAGGTTGCCCCCAAAGTTGAGCCAACAAATCCAAAACATCTACTAGCACTGGCGGTAGTACTAGCGCAGGCGCTAGCTGCGTTCAACGAACTGTTAGCGGCGCTCGACGAAATGCTCATAACGGCGTTCGACGAAAATTCGCTCGATGAACTCTTTGCTCCGTTCGACGAAATTTCGATCGATGAAATGGATTGCTTAAGCGCAATTGCCGAGAGAACTTATAGAAGGAGATAGCGCCAGGAGATATCCGATAGCGCAGGCGATAGCGAGGAGCACAGTTGGCAAGGGAGAATTGTTTCCTCTGATTGACAATTCTGCCGCGTAGAATGTGTCCTAATATGTGATAGCGTCGGCGGTAGCGCTAGCGCAGGCGCTAGCACTGAGGCTATATAATGAAACCTTCTCTTCTCGTGTGCCATGATGATTCCTGAGAGAGGTCTTGTGCCAGAATTCCAAAGCCCTATATGACTGAAAGTTGATCTCCCACCAAACGCTTAGAGAGTTTCTGAAGGAGGACTTCATCACGCTACATCAAAAGAGGGATCGCTTCAACCACGCTTATTCTACATCGATCGTTCATCTCCGAATTCAGAAGTTTCTTAGAGGGAGTTTTAATATTGTTATTGTCTTTTCATTTCATATCTTTTATATAATCGTTTAGTGAATTCGCCTCATGTTGGCAACTAGGTCTCGGTAGTACTTAGGGCAGAAATTCGCCTCGTGTTGGTGACTAGGTCTCGGGTGTAGGTCTAGGGGGTGCTCGAGGCCATATCCGGGGAAGGGTTGGCTAGAGCGGCTTGAGGCCGTATCCGGGGAAGGATCTGCTAAAGCCAACCGGTTCGTGGGGATACGAGTTGGTATAGAAAACAAAAAGAGTTTACTATTTATCGCCACCGATTTCTAGCGTCATAGAAGTCAACTTTTGTAAAACTTTATTTGATATTAATAAAGCATGTCTCTACATTATTTTACTTGACTTCTTATTATCTTTATTCTTGCATTATTACAAAGCTTTTTAAAATATAACTTAAGTTTTTAAAACCCTTATTCACCCCCCCCCTCTAAGGGCGCCTACCGATCCAACACATACATGCTTTTTTGGTCATACCTATTGGATATAAGTAATACCTTTTGAAAGATGGTTTGAGGTTTAGCCTTACCCGTGCTCTTTTCTCCTCTCCCTTCTCCTACTTCCATTTTATTGAATCCTAGTCCTCTCCTATTGGATTGAGAAGAAAATGAATCAATAATAGGGAGCACAGATTTTGGTTTGGAGAATTGAGCCACTAGGCTTCTTTCTTTTACAAGCTTCTCCTCAAGGTCCTTGATGACCTTGTTCTTCAGGGATATGGTGCTTAAATGCACAATTGTTATTCCCTTTAAGTGGCTTATCTGTCTACTCATCTGAGCCACCAAGGTGTTTGACTCACTGTACTCATTTTTAGCCATCTTAAGGGAAGCAATTTCCTTGGCTTGCCTCTTGGCCAGCTTCTTGCTCTTTTTCAGAGCTACCAAGAGAGCACCATATCTGTCAATTAGTTAATTGACATCTTCCTCAGATTCTGAGTCACTTTTTCCATGTGATGAAAGTGCCTCAGATGCTGGGCATGCATCATGATCAGAACAAGAAGTGGGATGAGTTAATACCTTCTCATTGTTAGACTTATTCTGACTGTCTTCCTCATCAGTGAAGGCCATAAGACCTAGCTGATCATTGTAGTCTTCATCCACCGCTATGTCACTATCTGAATGTGATAGAGGGGCCCTGACTTCAACCTTGGCAGCAGGATAATCTTCATCTTCTTCTTCTTCAAACAACCCTATGTAGGCTTCTTCTTCATTCTCTGTATCTGAAGTTGAGGATTCAGATTCACTCCAGCTTCTTCCTTTCTTTGCTAGGAAGGATTTTTCAACCTTCCTATCCTTCTGGTGATGAGGGTTCATCTCACCTCTTTCTTTCCTTTTGACTTGGCAATCAGCAATGACATGTCCAGGCTTACTGCAGCAATAAAAAATAATGTTATTTGAAACATGGTTACTAGATTTGGAATCATACCTGTCAACCTTTGGGTGCTGTCTTTCAGATTTTATGTGGTCTTTCTTAGAGTGTGATGAGGAGGAGGGCTTGTTCTTCCATTGCTTCCTCCTCATCATCTTCTTAAACTGCCTTGAAAAGGCAGCAAACTCTTCATCAGAAGAAGAGCTTTCTGAGGTGCTGATTTCAGATTTTTCAGATTCAGCACTCCTCCTTGGAGGAGACACCATCCTGCCTTTCCTTTTCTTAGAGCTGTCTGCCTTGAGAGCCAAAGATTTCTCCCTTGCATGAGCCCTTGTTGAGGTGTCCTCTTCCTTTCTTGCAGACAACTGCATCTCATAAGAGAGCAGCTTTCCAAACAATGTATGAGTCGGGGTCTCACCAAGCCTAGCCACTTCCCTGATTGCACAGATTTTTGTGTCCCAATCCCTTATTAGAGATCTAAGGGACTTATCATTCAGCTCATAATCAGTGAACACTCTCTCATAGGTTCTTAGCTCATTTACTATCCTAAAGAACCTTTCATAGCACATGGAAATGCTCTCCTGGCTCAGTTGCCTGAAGGCTTCATATTCTTGATTGAGGAGTGACTTTCTATAATCCCTAACCTCAGCTATTCCTTCCATATATACTACTAATGTGTCCCACATTTCCTTGGCAGTTGTGCAGTGTACCATGTTCTGAAATATAGAGTCATCAATAGCATTGACATTTATGTTTTGTGCCCTTTTATCCATTGCGAATAGTGCAAGTTCATCCTTGGGTAATTCATTGAATGTCTTGGGCACTCTTCTTGTTGGATCTATGGTGGAGGCAGTTTGAAAGGTGAAAGGCCCTTGCTTTACAGTTATGTAGATCCTTGGATCAGATGCTTCCATAAACAATCTAACCCATTGCTTCCATATGCCAAAGTTTTCTTTGTTGCATATGGGAAACTGCATGGATCCCATCTTCTTCTGCAATCCAGAGGAAGCCATTGGATTGATAAGACTATTCCTTTATAGGATCTGGTCAGATAGTTATGTCCTTCTTGACCAACCTATCTCTGATACTGATGCGCGTCGGCAAGTGCACCGGTCGCTGTCAAGTAATAATTGTGGAGAATAAATTCCCCGGATGTCGGTCTCTTGAGGAATGCAGGATGGGTGATCGAATCGCGCAGTGAATATTGTTACACAAGCGTTTCACAAACACAAAGAGGGGTTTTTGGTTGGTTTTCCTAATTTTAACAACAATAAAAGAGATGCGGGTCGAGAACACTGCTTCGCAACGTGAGGTGGATGCAACGGCCGCGATGCCGTGCTTCGTGAGGCGAATGAAGTGGACTCAGGCGCGAGAGAGTGAGGGTCGCAAACACCTCTTCACAACCGTCGTTAGCTCTTGCCAACACGGAGCAAACACCTTGCGTGCGTGTGTGAGTGAGTGCGCTTGAACGTGGTGAATCACAACCAACCCATGAATAAGAACACAGAAACATTCATTCTCATCAAGTAAATATCACAATATTCATTTAGTAAAAGATTCAAAGGGGTACAATCAAGGAAAGAGGAAGGAGATAACTGGTGGTGAAGACTAGCGGCCGTTCACGGCCGGAATGGTAGGTTGTCGGGCTACCTCCGGACTCGGGCGGACGATGCTTCCGGCGTAGAGGGCTGTCACAATCTCCCTACGTGCTCCGTCGTCTTCGACTCAAGGTCTCTTCTTCTTCTCACCGGGCGGAAAGCGAAAATGATTGCTTGGAGGCTTGCGGATGATGGAGAACACTCACGGACGATGGAGGATGTCTAGGAATGGACCGAGGAAGCTTCCCCTTGCGTAGGAGATGAAGTAGGGGCGATCCAAGGGGGAGGTCGGCGGCGTACGGAACAGAAATCCCGCTCCCGGAATGAATAATCCGCCCTAAAATCGCAACAGGCGCTTAAATAGGCGCTGGATTAAACACTGCGCACGATCATTGGCGCACGACCAGTGGTCGTGCGCACTGGAATCCTGCGAACGTGCGCACTGCCTGGACAGAACCTGCAAGAGATGAAATTATAAAATAGAATGTTCGCACGACCAGTGGCGCACGACCGTTGATCGTGCGCACTAGCGTCGGTGGTCGTGCGCAATAGGTGAGACAGAACTCATAAAATTACTATTAAGTGCGCACGGACAGTGGCACACGACCGGTGGTCGTGCGCACTGGAGTTGATGGTCGTGCGCACTGCACCAGACAGAACTCGTAAAAAGGGGTTAAGTGCGCACGATCAGTGGAGCACGACCGGTGGTCGTGCGCACTAGAACAAGTGATCGTGCGCAGTGTTCCTGTGCAGAATTGCACCGGAAACACTTGCACGCCTCCTATTCCAGCACAAACACAGATCTAGCCACCGAAAGTGGCACTTAACAACATATGAGTACTATGAAAGGAAATAAACACGAAAACACACCAAAGTGGGCCAAAATGTGCACCTAGCATGGGTTATCAATTATAAACTATAATAAGGCTAAAGTGCGTGATATTGACTAAATAATGGCCCGGATGAGTCCATGAAGGTGTATATAATCAGGACTCATCACACCCCCAGACTTAACTGTTTGCGCGTCCCGAGCAAACGAATCCGGCGGAAGTTGAAAAAGATAATTAAAATAGCGAATTACGCAGGGGAGTACAGTGCGAAGTAACATACGCATGCGAGTAGGAATTCTAGTAGAAGAAGATTCTAGCTATGCTAACTAATTTACGTAAGTACTAAAGCGTAATCAAAGATTTAATTGTACTCAGTGGGTGAATTATGAAGAATTTGACGATCATGCCCGGTATGAAAGTGACGAGACGCTGAGGCGGGTGTTGCAAAAGATCGGGGCTTAGGAATAACTCCGCTGAAATCCATCAACGTCGTGAACCATACGCTTGCCCGGTCACACTCTCTCCACGGCGCTAGCAAACTCGCAAGTCAAATCAGTAGGACTTATAGGATTAAAACGGGGCTTAGGTTACGGAATGATATGCAAAGATAAACATGACGGCTACGCAACCCAAATGAGCCAACGGCACACTGCACCTTACAAAACCAAACAACTATGCTCGTGTGACACACCCCCAGACTTATCATGAAAACCAGGTGTGCACACAGCCTACTTTACAAATACCAACAGATTTTTCTCTTTAGCTTGGGAGGATTATTTTCAGGATACTCTTCTTTTTTTTTCTTTTATATATTTTTCTTCTTTCAAGCAACCTCCAGTTGGTTCAAAATCAGCGGATAGACATTATTTTCTCTTCAAAACACAATGATACCACACACCACACAAGTTGGAAATTATGAGCACAGTTAAAACATTTTTTTGGTTGCGGGCGTAGGATAGGCTTCAGGCTTTGGTGGATGAGGAGGAGCTGAACATAAAAATGGTAGGCACAAATTTGGCTTGCAAAGGTGAATGAAAGGGGCATGGAGTAACAAAGCTCAAACTAGCCAAATGGTGGCCTACATCATGCTTGACTCAACAAGTAGCTCTCACCCATGCTTCAAGAGTCGCTTGGGGCAAGTTCTTAGCCCACGAGAAAGATAAACCTTCCTCCCGACTCGAGCAACACACGTTTAGCGACCGCACACACACAACACCGGGTTATCATCAATTTCATTCGAATTCACCACTTGAGTACATTAAATCTAAATTTACGCAGAGATACTACACATAAATTAAATGCATAAAGAAAATCTAATTCTACTCAGGTTCTACTATAGCATGCGAAGCGACTAGAACACTACATGAGTCGACACCGCGCTCCAAATAATAATTCCTGTGTTAATAGCCTATTTCACATTCCAACCAAACTAGTTTAAACGGAACAACACAAAAGAAAGCACGCACTCAAGTGGGTGAAGTGGTGTGTGAAGATGAACGATACTAAATAACTAAAATTAAAATACTTCTAGTATGCAAATGAGATGAGCATGTGCAGTGGGTGACAAAGAAACGGCTCTCCCCCAGGCTTAATCAAAACCATACAACATAATGATATGACAGTGAAAATCAAAATTGAAAGCTAGGGAAGAAGTTACCCAATGCTCAGCACGTGAGCATACCAGAAGAATGGCGTTTAAAATCAAGACAATCCGCAGCATCCACCATCGAACACAAAACCTGCAAGCAAAACTCAAAACAACAAAAGCAAAAACAAAAACTGAACTAGGAAAGGTTAGATAAAAGGAAATATAAAAAAAAAACGGAAATCTGGGTTGTCTCCCAGTAGCGCTTTCATTTAACGTCCTTAAGCTGGACCAAATACCTGTATTAGCATTGTTTATAAAGAGTGCAGGAATTAAGAAGACATACTCAAAAATAGTTCATTACAGCAATTAAAAACACGCATCAACTAAAAGCGCTCTTGTGGTGCGCATCTCCCGTAGCATGTAGGCGGGAGGTGAAGGCTTTAGGGCCAGCACTGGTATTACCCAATGCTCCCCTAACCTCCGCCATCTTGCTACGACGAGCGGCAGCACGAGCGTCACGCAGAAGTTTTTCTTTTTTCAGTTTGGTGACGGTTGGAGATTGCCACCGTTGTGAACTCTCAGATTTTTCCTCCTTAGAATCAGGTGGCGTCACTTCCGGTGTCACTGTGACCACCGGATCGGCCCAAGAGACGGAACGCTTAAACAGTTTATTACACGATTCATCACAAGAAGAAAAATAATCAGCATTCTTGACTAAATCCACATCATCATTTCCCGGACAGCCGTCATCCTCCTTCTCGGCGTCGAATTCTTTCCGAAAGTCAATCACTTCCTCCTCATCAGATTTGAGCTCCTCCATTTCCCCTTCACCTGTTTCTTGGAAATGCGTCTTCCCTGCACAACTCAGAAGTTCATCAGAAATAACAAGAGGGGGAGGAGTGGATGTGTCGGCTCTAGCTTCGAGATGAATGGGCTGCAGCGCCGTGTTAGGTAAGATGACACACCCCGTGGCAAAGTCAAGGGTGGCGCCGCTCTCTTTCAAGAACGGCACCCCCAAGATAGGGATGGATTGATTTTCCCGGGGGCCCAACACCTGAAAGTCCGCGACCACAGTTGTCCCCTCAACTATTACTTCCACGTTTCTCACCTCTCCCTCGGATTGAATAATGGTGCCGTTAGCGAGAATCAGCGATTTCTTTTCCTCTGTGTTAATCTCCAATTGAAGTTTCGCAACATCTTGCAGCGCAATAACATTGCGAGAGGAACCGGAATCGCGTAGAGCCTTTGTTTCAACCTGATTGATGGAACACGAGATTATCAGCTCACTCGGATTGGCATCCACCACATCCCCCAGACTTTTCCCTTGATCAATGGGATTCTTTTCTGTATTACTGGGAAGGGACCCCTGCGAACGCTCAGTTAGCGCTTGGGCCAATTGGCCCAAATGCGTCTCCAAGTTTCGCATAGATGCAGTTTGGTTTGCCATATTCGAGTTAGCTACAAGCATGAATTTTTCCATCATTTCTTCTAAATTACTCTTCTTTTGAGTAGGGGGTGCTTGGTTGTAATCCGGGTGCGGCGGCCTCGGTTGGCTCCCGGAGGCGTAAGCATCATTTTGATGCTGCCCCGGTGACCATCGTTGGCCGGGCGTGTTGGGATTCCACGAGAAGTTCGGATGACTTCTCGCTCCCGGATTATAAGTGTTATTATACGGCGCCCCCTTGGACTGATTTCCAACATAATTCACAGATTCATTTAAAGATAAGTGCGCGAAATCACCTACCACTTGGTTCCCCGAGCATTCGTAAGCATGGTGGCCTCCACCTCCACATCCTTCACAAGTAATGATGGCAGCAGATGGAGACGGAGAAGGAAGAGAATCAACCATGAAGAGTCCTCGGCTGCTTCTTGGAGCGTTTCTCCCTGCAGTCCAGAAGGTACTGTGGGAGGCAGTGTCACGCAAAATCCGCAGGGCATCTTCAGGGGTGTGGTTCATCAAGGTACCACCGGCCGCAGCATCGATCATTGCCCTATAATTGGGCTCGATCGCGAAGTAGAACAATTCAACCACGTTCCATGGCTGGAGCTCGTGGCCAGGGCAACGGCGAAGGAGTTCATTGAGGCGCTCCCAAGCTTCCGCAAGAGTCTCTTGATCCAACTGCCGAAATGTGGCGATTTCACGCCGCAAGCTTACAATCTTATCCACCGGGTGGAATTTAGCCAGGAATTTGGATGCAAGGGCATCCCATGTTGCAGCAGTCCCGGGCGGGATGGAATGAAGCCATACTTTTGCTTTATCACGGAGGGAGAAGGGGAACAGTCTCAGTTTGACTGTGTCATCAGCAATGCCCGCATAGCAGAAAGTTCCGCAAATATCAGAGAATTCTGCCAGATGCAGATGCGGGTCTTCGCTAGCCATCCCCGAAAACTGAGCATGGTTTCGGATAATGTTTAAGATCGCCGGCTTTATCTCAAACTGATTGTTCATGATATTGGGCCCAAAGCCCGGATACACGCTTCCAGCAGTGGGGGTGGTATAATCTCTCATAGTACGAGGCCGAGGTCTCTCCGCCTCCTGTTCATCAGTGGCCGGATTTTTCCCCTCATCGTGCACTCGCGCATCAGCATCATTCGGGTTCACATGATCACCCATGGCTGCTTGCAGAGCCGCAGCACGCCTTCGCGCGCGAGCGGTTCGTTCGATTTCTGGGTCAAAAGGTGCAAGTTCACCTGCAATCTGCCTCTGCATGCACTGTCAACAACAAGAAGAAATCGAAAAGATCAAAAACAACTGCTCGTGTAACGAGAGTCACGACACAAGACGATACACGCCTGCGTTCCCCGGCAACGGCGCCAAAAACTTGATGCGCGTCGGCAAGTGCACCGGTCGCTGTCAAGTAATAATTGTGGAGAATAAATTCCCCGGATGTCGGTCTCTTGAGGAATGCAGGATGGGTGATCGAATCGCGCAGTGAATATTGTTACACAAGCGTTTCACAAACACAAAGAGGGGTTTTTGGTTGGTTTTCCTAATTTTAACAACAATAAAAGAGATGCGGGTCGAGAACACCGCTTCGCAACGTGAGGTGGATGCAACGGCCGCGATGCCGTGCTTCGTGAGGCGAATGAAGTGGACTCAGGCGCGAGAGAGTGAGGGTCGCAAACACCTCTTCACAACCGTCGTTAGCTCTTGCCAACACGGAGCAAACACCTTGCGTGCGTGTGTGAGTGAGTGCGCTTGAACGTGGTGAATCACAACCAACCCATGAATAAGAACACAGAAACATTCATTCTCATCAAGTAAATATCACAATATTCATTTAGTAAAAGATTCAAAGGGGTACAATCAAGGAAAGAGGAAGGAGATAACCGGTGGTGAAGACTAGCGGCCGTTCACGGCCGGAATGGTAGGTTGTCGGGCTACCTCCGGACTCGGGCGGACGATGCTTCCGGCGTAGAGGGCTGTCACAATCTCCCTACGTGCTCCGTCGTCTTCGACTCAAGGTCTCTTCTTCTTCTCACCGGGCGGAAAGCGAAAATGATTGCTTGGAGGCTTGCGGATGATGGAGAACACTCACGGACGATGGAGGATGTCTAGGAATGGACCGAGGAAGCTTCCCCTTGCGTAGGAGATGAAGTAGGGGCGATCCAAGGGGGCGGTCGGCGGCGTACGGAACAGAAATCCCGCTCCCGGAATGAATAATCCGCCCTAAAATCGCAACAGGCGCTTAAATAGGCGCTGGATTAAACACTGCGCACGATCATTGGCGCACGACCAGTGGTCGTGCGCACTGGAATCCTGCGAACGTGCGCACTGCCTGGACAGAACCTGCAAGAGATGAAATTATAAAATAGAATGTTCGCACGACCAGTGGCGCACGACCGTTGATCGTGCGCACTAGCGTCGGTGGTCGTGCGCAATAGGTGAGACAGAACTCATAAAATTACTATTAAGTGCGCACGGACAGTGGCACACGACCGGTGGTCGTGCGCACTGGAGTTGATGGTCGTGCGCACTGCACCAGACAGAACTCGTAAAAAGGGGTTAAGTGCGCACGATCAGTGGCGCACGACCGGTGGTCGTGCGCACTAGAACAAGTGATCGTGCGCAGTGTTCCTGTGCAGAATTGCACCGGAAACACTTGCACGCCTCCTATTCCAGCACAAACACAGATCTAGCCACCGAAAGTGGCACTTAACAACATATGAGTACTATGAAAGGAAATAAACACGAAAACACACCAAAGTGGGCCAAAATGTGCACCTAGCATGGGTTATCAATTATAAACTATAATAAGGCTAAAGTGCGTGATATTGACTAAATAATGGCCCGGATGAGTCCATGAAGGTGTATATAATCAGGACTCATCAGATACCACTTGATAGTTTATTTAGGATATAGTCTAAGTCACCTAGAGGGGGGGGGGGGGGGGGGGTGAATAGGTTTCTTTTGTTTTAGGCTTAGTGTTTTCTGAATTTAGGTTAGTAAAATATCAAGCACAGAATACACAAAGAGATTTATAGAGGTTCCTCAAGACAGGGTGCCTTGAGTAGTCCTCTTTCCCCCTTCACCTTTCTAACAATGATTTAGATAAGGCCAACTTCTCCAAACTCAGCTCCAAGAGCCTATGGCACAGATCCCACAGGATATCTCAGGTTTTCCCAAACCATACCTTAGGCACAACAGCCCTACCTCAAGCACAATAGCCCTACCTCAGATCACACAATGATCCTACTCTCAAGCTGACCTCTCACCTCTACAGCTCAGGCCAATCAGCCTTACACACTCAGGCAAGAAAGCCCTACAGTTTCATAACCCACAAGCTCCTACATATGATATAATAAAGGATTACAAATACAAGGAAGAAGAGGTCAAGCTTTGGTCTTCTTATTCTTAACAGCTGATGTTGCAGACTTGAACCAGGGAGGATAAGTGCTGCTCCAACTTGATTCTTCTTGATCAACCATTCAGATGATAGACTGGATAACCTTGCTCTTTCCTGAGATGAATCAAGATAAGCAATCTCTTCTCTCCTTGCAGCCTTGTGTAATCAGTTCTTTGCTGCCGACAATGAAACAGTAAAGTTCTTCTTTCTTGTGTGTTGGAGAGTAAGATCAAAAGCAAAAGTTGTTTGCTCAACCCTAACTTATTCCTTTTATACTCCACTGATCTTCAATGGCTCTTAGCTGTCCTTTTGACAGGTATGGGAGTGATCGGTGGACACCAAGAAGCCTTTCTGTAGCTTGCGCCAAAAGCCGAACACGCCAGATCACTTTTGAATCTGTCTCAGCGGTTGGGCTGAGATAGTCAGCCGTCTCAGCGGTTGCTTCTGTCCCGTCCCAGCGGATCCGCTGAGACAGACAGTTCTCTCAGCTGTTTTCTTCTATCTGCAGCTCAGCTGGCCCAGACACCTTCTCAGCGGCTCCTGGCCTTGTCTTAGCGGTTCAGCTGAGACTGAGAGCTTGTCTCAGCGGTTTTGACAGTAAACCAACTGATCATTCATCACACCTTGGTATGCCCTAGTCCTGAATTGCCATGAGATAGAAATAGGGTTTATCAAATACAACTTGTACTTAGCATTGAGTGTGAGGCCTCTTCAAATCAAGGGAACATTTAGGGTCATTTTCCCAATAGTCTGGTCGTGCGTTTCCTTGACGCATGATTGCTCCGACCGTGCGCGTTAATTTATGGGCCAAACTAGCATTCTGGATTTGGTCGTGCATTTTTACGCACGGTCGGCTTTGATAGTGCGTGAGTAAAATGCACGAGCTCCTCATTTGCCTAAAAAATTATAATATTTTATTTTGTTCACGCACGGTCGTGCGTTTCTAAAATGAACGGTCGTGCATGAACAAAATTCTGCACTTTTTCTATTTAAGCTACAGTTTTAGGTTTTGAAAGGCCCGAATAGATACGCGATTTCTTCCGCCGAAGGGGGCGACTGCTCCATTTTCTTCCACTGGTCCTCCCCCATTTCCCCGAGGCCACCTCACATCATCCAAGCACTTCAAGGATCGGATTCTACACTCATCTTCATCGCCAAGCAAGGAGTTCTTCGCATCGGATGTGGCCGAATTGTAGTTTACCGGAGAAGATGGGCCCTTTGGGATGAAGGGATAGCCCTCCTCTACCCTGGACGGTAGTTGGGACCGAGTTAGGATGCGGATTGACACCCTGACGATTCCTACCGTGAATCTACAACAAGCCTTCGGATTCGGTTGTATCTCTTGCATTTTACTCCTCTTGGACTATTGTTGTTAGTGTAATCTTCTTTATGTTGATGATGTTGCACTCTATATTTGTTGAACTTCTTGCTATATATTATGAAATGTTTTCATGATTTATGAGTGCTTGAGGTGTGCTTTCGTGGTGATTTTGGTGTAAGTGTTTGGGTTTGCTACAATAGCAATTACTAGGTGTGAGCTTTGTGACGAGGTGCTTGCGACCCTCATTCCGCCGGTGCGACAAACCTCATCCGCTTGCCTTCTCGTCCATCCGCCTTGCGAAGCAGTGCGCTCAAGGCCAGCCTAGTTTCCATCTCGCCAAGTGAAGCTTTGCATAGCGACATTGCATAAGAGTAGTTGTAGTTATTTTATTTAATTTTCAAAACCAAAATCCTTTTCGTCCGCATTCCATCTGCCAAAAGGACTTCAATCTCAAGTCCTTCCTCAAAAGTAAACTCCACCTTACTGTGTTCCTTTGAGATTTGAAACTTGGGGATTCACTCCTCGTTTTATATTACTTGAACGGTCGGTACACTGTCGTTTCGTGCCACAGTCTTGCTACTGCCTATATCGGTGTTGCGGATTTGTGCATCATGTTTTTGGCACCATTGTCGCGGAACACAGTCGCGTGAGTTGCTTGAGAGAGAGAGAGCGACAAGAGAAATAAGTTCTTTCATTTGTAAATTGCATCTTTTTGTTTTATTTCTTCCTAATCTATTTTACGGTTTTAGAAATCAGGTTTCTGTTGATTTAATTTTTCCTTCGTGCATAATGAGTTATTTTTCAGTTTATATTATTTGTGAATCCATCTTTGCACCAATATGTATGCTTATCGACAATGTAGATTGTGTAAATCGTTTAGTCCTTTTAGTGATGTTTGTCATTTAGGAAGCCATAATTATAATCCGCATAGTTCATCATATGGAGAAAATAGAACACACGTATACTTGAACGATCGGTACACTATTGTTTCGTGTTGCAGTCTTGCTACCGCCTATAGCGGTGTTGCGGATTTGCGCATCAATAGTAACTATGTTATGGACTTGGTTAGGAGAACTTGGGTGCTTGATAACACATGTTGAGCATGGGAATTACTTGGGTGTGTATAGTCTTCACACGATTGCATAATGATCCTTATTGGAGGATTACTTGTGGTCAGTCTACGGGCTTGCTAGTCATCACACCAACAGAAGATGATGGATAGACTCTAGAACCAGTTGGACTTGGTCCTATAATGCTTACTTCCCAAGACCCCTTCCGCGTCATAAGACTCAGCTGGTTTAGCGAGCAAAAGTACACAGGTTCTCTGCTGTTGTGTTTTTAGCGTTGAGGCGTACGTAAGGCCTAGGTATGGTAGTGTGCATACCCACCTAGTAGTGGAGAAGCCTGTTCCACTATCTCCGTCTGGCCATGATGTGAGGTTCCTGAGTGGTTAGCTTCCCTCGAAAAGATGGAAGTACAAGTCTATGTTAACACAGCAAATCAGAGTGTGTAAGTAAATCATGGGCGTATCATTATACATACAATGCATCGCATTGCCCTGCATAAATATCCTCATCATATAAACTTGTAAGTGCACCTTTATATGATGAGTTATTTATTTCGTGAAAGACCCTTAACTGATAAAGTTGTATGGACATTTTAATAAGTTAAGTTCATTACAGTTCTTTACTGCTCTGCTATAATTCTGCCCTTCTATACATGTCATATGCCTTGATGATATATATATATATGTGATTTCTTATAAAGGTTATAAGAATGGAGGAGTATATGTCTTTTCATACACATGTTTTAATAACCATGGATTATATATGATGTACTCTTTTTACATATCTCCTGCTAGTATTATTAACTATATTGTTGCCTAGTTTCCCTTCTTCTACCTGGTGTCTAAGAGTCGTCGGGGGAGAGGATGTGAAGCCACTTAATCTTTATAGACTAACGGTTGTTGTACCCCTCTTTTTAGGAGCATACACAATAGTAGTAGCAGCACACAGTGCAGGAGGATAGCCAGCCAGGAAGATGGGGCCTGATACGATGACACAACCTTTTCCATATCTTTCACAGGTCACTGATTCGAGTTGAGATATTTGATGTAGTTTTACATCTTATTGTACTCTGATATTTATATATTCAGGAGCTCATGTGGCTTCCTGTTCTATTATACAATTATTATGGACTTTATGCTTTTGTGAATTATGGTTTTCTGTTTAATTTATTGATAGGTTGGCATCTTATTTTGGAGAATAGCTGGCAGGATATGCATCTTGTGGAGCAAGCTATCATGTATGCTGGCACTTCCGCAAGGCTGCTGTCCTGGGAATAGGACTCCCCTCAGTCATGTTCAAGGTCCGGGGGGGGGGGGGGGGGTCTTACAAATGGTATTAGCTTGCAAAGATCCTGAGATAAAGAAGTCCATTAAACCATGGGGCCACCCTGCTCGATAGTTCGGTTTGAGGAAAAACTGATTTAGCGGAAGCAGTGGGGTGCCCATGTGTGATTCACATTAAGTATGTCCACTTTTTCCTGTAAAATTGCCAACCTAATCCAAAATGCATACCCTTATGTGTAGATGATGGCTCATTCTGAGACAGTAATTGCTATTCCCCTTCCAACAGTCAGAGGTTGTTTGGCATATGATTAGAGTCAACCTAACTTGGATACCATTTTGGTTGATTTAGCAAGATATGTCGTGACATATCCTAGCCTTATATTGATCTCGAGGATGATTTGGCCAAGCAATAAGTAACCTCAAGTGACTATGGTAAGTTTTTAACGTGAGTGTAAGTGCTCAAGGCTTACACTCTGAGGTTTCTATATGAGATATAGAGTAATATTATCACACTTAACCAAATAATTAGGACACTCTCAATGAGATTGGGTGTCTGTAACCTACTATCAGCTTAGTAAGAGACTACTAAGAGTGACTATTATAGGGTATGTGAATACCTCCCACTTCTAATTCTATAGAAGGTTTCATATGGATAGGATACGATGAGAATTTAGATCCAGAGAAGGACCTTTTTGGTGGGTCATATCTTGAACCTTGAGAAGGTTGTCATAAATGGTAGCTCTGAGGACTTAAAGCATGTATTATATCAATGAGTCTTAGGGTTCCACCCCATGTTTAGGACTATATGTCTTTAAGGATTGTACACATACATGGGATGAATATAACATATTGGTGGTAGAAGAAACTCAGCAAAAGAGATACGGGGGCTTATCTCTTCTTTATTGGGCTAGTTATGTATCGTCTTGGGTTTCTCTGGGAATTAAAAATCTTTGCAATTTTTGATATTGGAAGTTTGTGATCCTTAAAAAAATGGTTCACCTTAAGCAAGGTTGTCTTTTAATGCCATGCTTTGATCAATAGAAATTTCATTAGCGGAAAAGAAAAGAGTGCATTTTAAAGATGATAATTCTCTCTATACTGTTCTAAGACTATGTGGATAAGTAAACAAGGAGAGTAGTAAACTAACACTTTGGAATATACATCTATGTTTGTCAGTTTATATATTTGTGACAACGTTATAGCTGGGAAGTTGATAAAATTTGGTGCATGCATGGCTGGTATGATGATAAATGATGGTTAATTTTGGATTTGGGTTTGAAAGCTTTCGTTTAATTAATCCAAACTAATCTTCGATAAAGGAAAGTATACCTTATCATGTGTAGTACAAGATATTTTGGTTTAGAAAATATCGAGGTCGTATATTTCCACGGATCCTGTTGATTATTCTTACTTATAAGGAATGAACTATTATTTTATTAGAATAAGATTTTGATTTGATTTATACTATTTAGAGAGCGATAATATACGTATAACTAGTGTTTTAAACGATGATGAAGATAACACCCGATGTCAAATTACCTTGAGAGGAAAATAGCTTATTTAGAAGTAAAAGATCTGAATTTTCCAAACAATAGAATGGCTTGGCCGTGAAGGTTCCATAAGTATGAACACACCTCTCTCGATGGTACTCCCACTTAAGATTAAAAATATTCGACCAAACTCTCGTTCTTTAATCGAATATACTTAATACTCGCTTTATGTTGTGAACCCATCTATGGGTTTTTTATTCCAATTTGGGAGACTTACCTCATCCTCTCTTGAGGGTAGAGCGCACTTCTCTTTACCCATGAGCGATCAATCCATATGCATGAGCCTCTCGTCTAACTAGTGTACTGAAATGGAAATGAGAACGATACATCGATTATATGGTTCTACTCAATGTTTTTCTAGGGTAAAACTTAAGCTCGTTAATTGATTTTAGAAAGAGATATTTTATTTTTGGAAAACTATTAATTTATCCAAATGCTCTTCGATATCATGCGCTAAAGGAAACCAGCAACTCATCAGAATGGGGACGACATTAATAATAAGAAAATACAAGTTAATATTATAAACATATATAAAAGTGTTTAACAAAGAAAATTAAAAGACTTATAAAATGTAGAAATAGTATCCATCCAAACCATCTTAATCAAGCGCTAAAAAGTTCTTAGCCTCTCATCCGGGATGGAGGTGGAAAATAACACTCAGGAACTCTACTTTAAATTAAAACTAAAGTACAAAAAAGTGCAAAAAAACTATTCTCATACATGCACACACTCTACTTTGAAATTAAAAACTGAAATAAAATAAAGCGAAAATGTTATTCTCTAACACGCACACACTCTACTTTGAATTAAAAGCTAAGTTACAAAAAAAAAATACTATCTCATACACACACGCACTCTACTTAAAATGAAAGGAAGCATAAAAAATAATCTCATACACTCACACACTCTACAATAAAAAAGAAGAGAAAAATTAAAAGAAAGCAAAAACAAAAATGATACGTGCACACTAGAAAAGTTAAACTCATACACTCACACACTCTTGACATAAGGAAAAGAAGATCCAAATATGAAAACAAACTATTTTATTCTCAAAATAAACATTACAACTAGACTAGGAAAGTGAAAATTAAAATTGAAATAAAACATAAATGCAGAAAATAAGTCACATACACTCAAAATAATTCAAGAAAACACTAAGACACTCTCAAAATCTAGATCCCAATGCTTCAGCCGCGCCCCTCTATTTATATAGAAAATTTTAAAATTACACGCCCTCGGTCACGCCCGTGACTGATAGTGGGACTTTTGCGCGTGAGATTGAGGTCGCTTTAGCAGCCTTCTAGAGGAGTTTGACTGGGAAATGGTTGCACACGGGCATGACTTGAGGTGTCACGGGCATGACTTTGGGAGGCAGACGTCAGGTTCACTTGGGCATGACGGCTGGCGTGTACGCTGGCTTCTGGAAGGGTCTGATGGGTCATGGCCTCGGTCACGGGCATGACCGAGGGCGTGGCATGTTGACTCATTGAGACTGCAGGCTGGTTCGTCAAGATGGCGCAGTCTTTCATTGAGACATGGAGTACACCTGCGTGACCAAGTACATGCCCTCTGTCATGGGCGTGACCTGACAATTCTTCGAGATGTTAAGCCATTCATCGAGAGAATTGGAAATTGGCATTTTAAGATTCACCTCCTTGGTCACGGGCGTGACCGAGGGCGCGACCTAACAAAAAAAGCTAAAATGCTGAAAAATAAAGCTAAGTTAGTAAGGAAAATAATAAAACAAGCAAGTTATTCATTAATTTACATAAAATATTTACAATATTACTTAAAATTATACTAAAGAATATACTAAAAATCCGTATATTTTACTATTCATCAAATACCCCCATACTTAAGCAAAAGTAAGAGAGATCCATACGACATTTACATATGTTCTAATTTTTGGCTATCGTGTTATTTAAAAAAAGAGATCGAAAAATAAAAATCCGGAGTATGAAGAGTTAAGTCCTAAATTTTGCAAATGATTTAAGTAGGGAGAAATTTCTTAGCCAAAAGACTTCTTGATTAATCAAATAGCAAGAAAAATTGCAATCATTAGTAAACGAGATTAGATCGAAATTATAAGAACCTTTGTTTAAAAGAAATGTGAAGGAAATGATACAAGTTACTAATTATACTCTCAAACAATTTTTTGAATTATAACTAGGTGCAATAATTTGGCTTGGGGAAAAGGGGCAAAAATCTTTGGCAGAAAAAAGAGTACTTGAATTAGGGGTGATGAATCTTATCCTCTCACCCCGCCTTTTTATTTTTCTTTGGTGCCCACCGTGGTTGTACAACCCTGTATTCGCCGAGTGGGCTCCCAGGACCCAATGAGTCTTCTAGAACATTATTTTCCAGCACGGTCCCGGGCAGGGAGAGGGGGCGAGCGGTGAAGGAGGAGGCCTCCCACTCGCCCAGTCAGCAAGGGGTGCGAGAAGGGGAGCCCGCAGGCCCCTCTCGCCCCTGCCCCAGCAAGGGGGTGAGGAGGAGGAGCCCGCAGGCCCCTCTCTCCCCCGCCCCAGCTGGGGTGCGAGAAGAGGAGCCCACATGCCCCTCTCGTCCCTACCCCAGCAGGGAGGCGAGAGGAGGAGCCCGCAGGCCCCTCTCGCACCCACCCCAGCAGGGGGGCGAGAGGAGGAGCCCGTAGGCCCCTCTCGCCCCGCCCCTACAGGGGGGTAGGAGGAGGAGCCCTCGGGCCCCTCTCGTCCCTTCCCCAGTAGGGGGCGAGAGGAGGAGCTCGCAGGCCCCTCTCGCTCCCGCCCCAGCAGGGGGGCGAGCCGAAGGTGGCCGACCCCCCGGGCTCGTCCCGCCCCAACCCCTTGCAGGGGGCGAGGGGTGGAGGTTGGCAAACTCCCCCTCACCCAGCCCCGAGGGTAGTGGGGCGTTCTGCATTTAGCACCTCAGAATGGTGGGATTTGGCTATTGGCAGGCCAAACTTGGGGGAATTTCCGTAACCTCATAGGAAAGAATGTGGCAATTGGAAGACCAAGTTCAGAAATCTATAAGTAGGACCAAGGGGGCACCATTTGGGGAGGACTACACTTTTGGCCACTCTCTCCCCATGTCTCTTTGGTGGGTGGAGAGAGCCTCCAAAGGTGCCCGAGCTTAGCATTGGCTTGGGAGGGGAAGCGCTCTAAGATCTTCCAGGTGTGTGGTGGGACCTCCACGCTGAGACCTTGGTCTTGTTCCCAATTTCCTTATTCTTCGGTCTAGAGATCTCCCTTGGGAGAAGTAAGTGTAAGGTCACCCCCCCAACTTGTTGTGGGCCCGAACTCCACAGAGACAAATTTATTGGTTTCAACATTATGGTGCGGTGAGCATGGAGAGTGACCAACATAAGAAAATCTCAAGATGAGCTCCATGGCTGGAGGTGGAGGGGGATCCGACCCAGGCCACTCGCAGTTCCCATTGACTGGAGAGATGTTGGAGATGTTGGAAAATTTCAAACAAGAGGTCCTCCACACCTTGCAGCCCACTTTTACCATGATAGGTGAATGCAGGAGAGGAGGAGGTCCGGAGTTCCCATCCCAGGAGGTGAGCGGGGACACTCTTGGCTAGCAACCCAGGAAGGAGGTACCCGTGGGGGGGAGTGGGGAGGCATTCAGCCCCCACTCGCCCGATTCCTAAGGAGGGTCGAGTGGGGAGGTGCCATAAACCCACTTGCCCGGCCCCAAGGGTGCGAGTGGGGATGTGCCATACCCCCACTCGTGCAGCCCCAAGGGGGCGAGAGGGGAGGTGCCATACCCTCACTCGCCCAGCCCATGGTGGAGAGTGGGGAGGCGGCCAGCCCCCACTCGCCCAGCCCCAAAGGGTGGCAAGCAAGGGAAGTGCCTTTTGTGAGTTGATCCTCTCATCCCCGGTTCTAGAGGGGTTCAGGTGGCCGGAGATGTCTTACTACTCCGGCAAGGATGACCAAGTCCTGCACATGCAGTGGTTCGAGGACATGGTCTCGATCTATGTGATGTCAGATGCCTTCCAGTATCGACTCTTCGCCATCACTCTGAAGGTGAAGTCGAGGGATTGGTTTCACCAACTCCCTGTGGGGTCTATCTGGGACTTCAGGGATCTGCGTCGAGGTTTTCTATTGCGATTATCGACGTCGAGGAAGAGAAAGAATGACGCTGAAGCACAATTCAAGATTAAGCAAGAGCCGAGAGAGTCGCTGGGTAGCTATGTCGACAAGTTCCAGGAGGAGGTCCTCCTCACCCAAGAGGTGCCCGGGTTCACCCTCCAGGTCACCTTCATAGTGGGGCTGTGGGAGGGGTTCTTCAAGATGAGCTTAAAGCGGAAGGCCCCCCTATAATTTGAGAAATTAATGGAAAGGCCGACGGAAGAAATTGAGGGGGAAGAGGACAACCCGGATTTCATAAAAAGGTTGGCCAAGCTGAGTGACCCGGAGGCAGGGCTGCAGGGAGGAAGCATGGAGGATCCCGAAAGAAAGCTTGTTCGAGGAAAGGGTATCTTCCAAGGGGTGAGACCTGACCCCCCAAGGTGGAGTCAAGAGCTGAGGGAACCCCCTCTCCCGCCTCAGCAAACCATGGCAATTGGCTGAGGAAGAAGGAGAAAGGACAGGAAAGCAGGAAGAAGAGGAAGAGGGGATATGGAGGTGTTGCCCTACTATGACTTCCATGATGAGGAGGTTCACGCGACATCCGTCTGCCCTGAGTTCTTGGAAATGAGGGAGGCGAGGGGTCCAAGACAGCAACAACAACAACCGCAGAAGACCGAGGAGGACCATGGTTGGGAGTAGGAGACCAGGTTCTGGTTTCCTTACTTAGTTTTTTCTACCCTTAAATCTATGTAGTATGGTGGTTAACTTTTGAACTAAGTTTTTCTTTGCATGTAGTATGATGATTAATATAATGAATGTTTCTAAAATTACTTAGCCCCGATGCTGTCTCGCTGACCAGGCTCCCACCAAGCTGGCAGGGCTGGGAACCACTCGGTGGAAGGAAGGTAAGTACTTAGCCCCGATGCTGGCCCGCTGACCAGGCTCCCACAAAGCTGGCAGGGCCGGGAACCGCTCGGTGGCAGAAGGTAAGTACTTAGCCCCGATGATGGCCCGTTGACCAGGCTCCCACCAAGCTAGCGGGGCCGGGAACTGCTCGGTGGCAGGAAGGTAAGTACTTAGCCCCAATGCTGGCCCGCTGACCATGCTCCCACCACGCTGGCAGGGCCGGGAACCTCTCAATAGTAGGCAGGTAAGTACTTAGCCCCCATGCTGGCCCGCTGACCAGGCTCCCACCAAGCTGGCAGGGTCGGGAACCGCTGGTTGGCAGGAAGGTAAGTACTTAGCCCCGATGCTGGCCCGCTGACCAGGCTCCCACCAAGCTGGCAGGGCCGGGAACCGCTCGGTGGAGGGAGGTTTTCAATATGATTTTTCTCCCGAGGTGGCTCCGCTACCGGGCTCTCGCTAGCCGGTGAGGTCGGAAGGCCCCTCGGGGAGGCTAAGTGTTTTTCCCCCAAGGTGGCTCCGCTAGCCGGGCTCTCGCTAGCCGGCGAGGTCGGAAGGCCCCTTAGGGAGGCTAAGTATTTTTCCCCTCGGATGATTCCGCTGACCAGGCTCTCTCTAGCCGGCAGGGCAGGTTGACCTCCCAGGGAGGCTAAGTATTTTTTTTCCCTCGGATGGTTCCGCTGACCGGGCTCTCTCTAGCTGGCAGGGCAGGTTGACCTCCCAGGGAGGCTAAGTATATATTTTTTCCTCGGATGGTTTCGCTGACCAGGCTCTCTCTAGCCGGCAGGGCAGTTTGACCTCCCAAGGAGGCTAAGTATTTTTTCACCTTGGATGGTTCCGCTGACCGGGCTCTCTCTAGCCGGCAGGGCAGGTTGACCTCCCAGGGAGGCTAAGTATTTTTACTTTTATTTTTCCCTCGGATGGTTCTGCTGACCGGGCTCTCTCTAGCCGGCAGTGCAGGTTGACCTCCCAGGGAGGCTAAGTATTTTTTCCCCTCAGATGGTTCCGCTGACCGGGCTCTCTCTAGCTGGCAGGGCAGGTTGACCTCCTAGGGAGGCAAAGTGTTTTCCCCCGAGGTGGCTCCGCTAACCGGGCTCTCAATAGCCGGCAGGGCAGGATGGCCACTCAGGGAGGCTGTGTTTTTTCCCACGAGGTGGCTCCGCTAGCCGGGCTCTCACTAGCCGGCAGGGTAGGATGGCCTGTCGCGGAAGCTTGATTTAATTTTCACCGGGATGATGTGGGTTCTTCTCAAGTTCACTTATCGCCACTCGCCGAATATGCCGGGTTGGACATTTCTTTTCGAGCGTATACCCCGCTCGAAAAGAGCAGGGATTGTGTACAACCATGTATTCGCGAGTGGGCTCCCGGACCCAAGTGGTCTTCTAGAACATTATTTTCCAGCACGGTCCCAGGCAGGGAGAGGGGGCGAGCGGTGGGGGGGGAGGCCTCCTGCTCGCCCAGCCAGCTAGGGGGGGGGGCGAGAAGGTGAGCTCGCAGGCCCCTCTCGCCCACGCCCCAACAGCGGGGCAATGAGGAGGAGCCCACATGCCCCTCTCGCCCCCTCCCCATCAGGGGGGCGAGAGGAGGAGCCCGCAGGACCCTTTCTCCCCCGCCCCAGCAGGGGGGGGGGGGTGAGAGGAGGAGCCCACAGGCGCCTCTCATCCCCGCCCCCAAACAGGGGGGCATGAGGAGGATCCCGCGGGCCCTCTCGCCCTCGCCCCAGCAGGGGAGAGGAGGAGCCCGTAGGCCCCTCTCGCACCCGCCCCATCAGGGGGGCAGGAGGAGGAGCCCGCAGACCCATCTCGCCTCCGCCCCAGCAGGGGGGCGAGAGGAGGAGCGCGCAGGCCCCTCTCGCGCCTGCCCTAGCAGGGGGATGAGCCAGAGGTGGCCAACCCCCCGGGCTCTCCCCGCCCCAGCCCCTTGCGGGGGGGGGGGGGGGGGGGAGGTGGGAGACCTCCCCCTCGCCCAGCCCTGAGGGTAGTGGAGCAGTCTGCATTTAGTGCCTCAAAATGGCAGGATTTGGCTATTAGTAGGCCAAACATGGGGGCATTTTTGTAATCTCGTAGGCCAGAATGTGGCTATTGGCAGACCAAGTTCAGAAATCTATAAGTAGGACCAAGGGGGCACCATTTGGGGAGGACTTATCTTTTGGCCACTCTCTCCCCATGTCTCTTTGGTGGGTGGAGAGAGCCTACAAAGGTGCCCGAGCTTAGCATTGGCTTGGGAGGGGAAGCGCTCTAAGATATTCCGGGTATGTGGTGGGACCTCCTCGTTGAGCCCTTGGTCTTGTTCCCAGTTTCTTTAAGTCTTTGGTCTAGAGCTCTCCCTTGGGAGAAGTAAGTGTGAGGTCACCCCCCAACTTGTTGAGGGCCCGAACTCCACAGAGACCAATTTATTGGTTTCAACAGTGGTTTACGTGGGATTTTTTTATTTTATTTTGTTTTTATTAACCCAATGCTTATGTTTACGGAATAAAGTCTTATTCACATTGACATAAGATCTTTTAAATTTTTATTGGGTGCCTATGTTTATGGAATGAAGTCTTATTCCCATTGACATAAGATCTTTTCTTCTTCTATTTTTTCATGCCATGTTAAATGGGTGCATATAAGGGGTTTTCAAGAGAAATTCTAGAATAAAAAAAAATGTTTGAGAGCAACCTTAGTAAGTTGAATATTCCTAGATTCCTGATGAGTAGTATTTATGTGTATTTTAATTATAGTATTTAGGTTAATTTTAATATAATTTTGTAAATATTATTTATATTTTAGTTTAAAATCACTTCTTTTATAATTTCTGTTCTAAATGTAGTTTTACTTTTATTTTTTGCAGGATTTTGGGAATATTGGAGAAAATCACAAGTCACGCCCTCAGTCACGCCCGTGACCAAGGTCGTGTAACCTAAAGATCTGTGTTTGATGAAATTGGAGCTAAGTTCGACGAAAGCTCTCTGCCACTGCGTTCGATGAAATTGGAGATGCGTTCGACGAACTTGGAGCTGTGTTCGACGAAAGCTCTCTGCCCCTGCGTTCGACGTAATTGGAGCTGAGTTCGATGAAAGCTCTCTGCCTCTGCGTTCGACAAAATTGGAGCTACGTTCGACGAACTTGGAGCTGTGTTCGACGAACGCGCTCTGCCCCTGAGTTCGACGAACGCTCTCTGCCGCTGAGTTCGACGAATGATCCCTGCCGCGCCGAATTCAAGCCCACGCTGCATTAATGAAGCCGTCCAAAGTCATGCTCGTGACCCAAGTTACACGGGCGTGTAATGTCCGAATATCTCCTGCCGTCACGCAAAGTCCACGCCACTATCAGATCCAATGTCAGCAATGTTTACACGCCGTGTAACTTGAAATTTTTGCTGATAAATTCAGAGGCTCTCCCTTGAGTTGAAAGGGCAGAATTTTGGAAATGGTGAGGTGCTGCTAGAGCTGTAGTGAGCTTTTTATGTTCATGTTCATATTTTTACTTAAGCTTTCATTTTCTTTTTTTTCATGTAATGTACTAGTTTTTATTTCATTCATGCACTAGTTAATTAAAGCTTGTAACCTTAATTTTCTAGCTTTGTAATTTCTTTTTAAGCTTGTAATAGTTTTGGTTTTCAATAAAATTAAGTTTGCTCTCTTTCATGTTCTCTTTCTCCTTAGTAATTTCTTTTTCATGCAATGTTAATTTTTCTCTCCTTAGTAATTTCTCTTTTATGCAATGTTGATTTTTCTTTCCTTTTATGCAATGTTTAATCTTTTCATTTAGCTTGCAATTTGTTTTTTTTAGTTAAGTAAAACAACCCTAAAAAATCGTTCGATAAGATAATGGTGATTTTCCTCGAAGTAGAAGTAATCAACGTTCCCCGTGGAATACGACCTTGGTATTCCTAAATATCATATACTATAGACGATAAGGTACACTTGCCTTAATCGGATATAGTTTTGGAGAAAATCTTTAACCTTCGCTTAATTTCAAAACAAGAAATTTCTGTATCAATTCCTAAAGACATGAAGTAGAGATAATTGAGGTCTAAGGCTGTTTTGCTAACATAATACACATGCCTCTATTTTAGATGAATTAGAAGTAGTGCTTGAAAAAAAAGTCTCTATTTAAATTAGAAACACAAGATATTATTTAAAACTTAACCCCGAATGTTTAAATCTATAAATCTTAGATAAATAACGAATAACAAAACTAGCGATTATGAAAAGCCACAAATAGATATTCTCGAAACTAAATGCTTTAAGAATAAAAGTAAAGTATGGGTTTATTTTATTGTTTTACTAAATATACTATATATATTTGTTTTTTGAAAAGTTTTGGGGTTTTGCAATTTTTTTTTATTTTATTTTAGATTTTTGCTTTTTTGTACTGATGAAATAAAGATGTTTTTGGAAATTTTGATGTCTGGTATTTTTTAGGACTTTTGTTTTTTCAAGTTTATATTTACAGGAAGTAAGAAAGATAAAATCCAGAAATAAGTACAAAATATATATGTGCTATTGGATTTATGATGCAGGACGTCGGGGCCCCGACCGCACATTATTGTATCACACCAGCTAGTGGACCACAGCCAATCACGCCTGCCAAAAGGACTGAGGTCAGTTGGTGATAAGGCTTGTTAGGAGTGGTACTTATCAAGGAGGTCTGGGGATCGAGCCCCAGCCTTAACAACCCGCCGCGCTGAGAACAGGAGCAGAGACGGGTTGGGGTGCCTGGACTGCAGTCCTTCTGGCAGGCGTGATTGGCCATGGTCCACTAGCTAGTGTGATGCCACAGGGTGCTGTTGTGGCCCCGACGTCCTGCATCAATTTATATTTACATGAAGTAAGAAAGATAAATTGCAGAAATAATTACAAAATATATATTTGCTTTTGGAGTTTTTTTGTTTTGTTTTGTTTTATTTGTTTTAATGAAAATGGTAAAACACCCCATACTTAAAACTCAACGTTGTCCCCAATGTTGTAATTTAAGTATGAAGAAGCTTGGAAAGGAAAATTAAATGCAGTTTATACAAAAAAGAAGAAGGTTGAGCAAAAAGTCTTCCCTGAATTAAAGCTTGTGAGACTGTAAGAAACCCTGCAAAAACATGTAAAAATAACAAAGCATAATAAAATATTAGATAGATATGGGGTGTCTCCCATGAGCACTTTGTTTATCATTGCGTAGCTTGACTAATCTGGCATGGTGAGGTTATAAGTTGGAGAGGGTTAAAGATTTGATATTTTTATCCACTAGATCGCCTGCAAGATAAAATTTTAAACGGTGCCCGTTGACTTTAAAAAAGCCTTTTTCCGGATGGAAGATAAGAATTGTCCCATATGGCCAAACCTCTTTAACTTGAAAGGGGCCGAACCAATGAGATTTTAGTTTTTCGGGAAAAGCCTAAGGCGTGAGTTATAAAGAAGAACAAGATCGCCCGGCGCAAAATTTTTTGGAAATTTTATTTTTAGATCGTGGTAGAACTTACAGCGCTCCTTATAAAATTTATTACTCTCATAAGCATTCGCACATCATTCATCAAGCTCATTTAATTGAAATTTCCGACTCTCGGAGGCTAAGTTCAAATCGAGGTTTAAAAATTTTAGAGCCCAAAAGGCACAGTGATCTAACTCTACTGGTAAATGGCATGTTTTGACGTAGACTAATCAATATGGCATACAACCGATAGCGGTTTTGCATGCCATATGATACGCCCACAGTGCATTGTCAAGTTTTATGGACCAATATTTATTATTTAATGAAATATGTTTTTCCAAAATGAGTTTAATCTCTTGATTTACTACCTCTACTTGGCCGCTTGTTTGGAGGTGATAGGCGGTAGCGAGCTTGTGCGTAATGTCGTATTTAGATAAATTTTTTGTAAATTGGGCGTTGTAGAAGTGTGTACCCCTATCACTTAATATTGCACGGGGCGTGCCGAAGCGAGAAAATATTTTTTTAAGAAAATTAACGATAACTCTCGCATCGTTGGTGGGGAGAGTTTGCGCTTCCGCCCAACTAGATACGTAGTCTATGATGAGTCCGAGAATAACACTGTTTTCGGGACTCATCTGGGCTATGTTTCACATTTGTGCACTACACTTTTAGCTGTTTTCATTCATATTCGTTATTCCATGCTAAGTGCACTCTTAGGCCCGTTTTGGTGAGCATTTGCGCTCCTTGTCATTGGGGGTAAGCACATGGTGCTCCCCAATCTTTTTTATGTGTTTGATTGGTGCTGGAGGTGTATTCCCAGCTGGTTTGCTTTGCTTGCAGGTGGTTGAATCACCCCGTTCTCCAGAATTCATGACTGTGTACAATGCACCGTCGTGCGTTTTATTGACGCACGGTCGGATGCGATCGTGCGCTCTCATCTGGGAAGGAATCCGGTGATCTGACTTTGGTCGTGCATTTTAACGCATGGGCGGTTTGCCCGTGCGTGAGTAAAATGCACGATCGCCTGTTTCTTCTTGATTTTAGCTATTCTGAGTTTGTCCGTGCGTTCTTACGCATAGGCGGATTTGCCGGTGCGTGAGTAAGATGCACATGCACTTTTGCTTCTTCCTCAAGTCAAGTTTAATCGTTTAATAATGCACGGGCAACGCACGACCGTGCATTCCGCCTGTTTAGTATTTAAAGCAGGAAATCTGCAGCATTTAGACGGATTCCGGGGAGGACGATCCCTCTCACGGGAAAAGCCAGAGAAGCCTGCCATTTTCAATTTTTCCACCCTAGGAGACCACCTCCGGTGATCTCTTCCACCACACTGCCATCTGGGATGGTTTGCAAGCTTTCTCCACCATGAGTTCAAGCATTCTTCGTCTTGGAGGCCATAGAAGCGCTGAAGATCGCTGGAGAAGTGACAGCCTCCTTCGAGTCCGCACACCATCTGAGGGCCGAGCCCGAAGAGAGATCGACAACCTCTCATTCCGGCCGAGAACCCAGGATACGGTGACTTCTTCTGTTGGGTCCTTTCTAAACCTTGAGCTTGTGCTTATTTTAGTGTTGATTTTAATGAACTCTTGCTAGTCTATTGTTATAGATCCTTTGTGTGATGTTCATGTGCAATGATGCTATGGTTGTGAGAAGCACTTTGCTTTTCGTTGTGATATTCTGAGTTGTTTGCGTGTGAAGCCATCTAGCAATTGCTAGTGGTGAACGACCCTCGCAAAACCCCACTCTATGGCCATTTCACCCGCTTACCGAAGCACAGCATTGCGGCCGCTGCACTCACCCCCACTTTTCGAAGCGGAGCTCTAGGCCCGCATTTTCCTTCTCTGTTGTTAACTTAGGAAAACCACTTTCAAAACCCTCTTCTTTCATTATGTATTTGAGAATCTCTGTAAACATTTCCTAATAGGCAAATCATACTACCCAACTTGCAGTCCTTAGAGAACGATATTCAGGGAGCTTCTCCCTACTTTTATTACTTGATAGCGACCGGTGCACTTGCCGAACGCGCATCAGTTGACTGCCACTAAAATATAGCTATTATTAAAATAAGAAGGTAGGGGGCCTACAAAATCTATGCCCCATAAATCAAAGATTTCACACTCGAGAAAAAGGTTTTGGGGCATCTCGTCACGATGAGAAATGTTGCCTGACCGCTGGCAGCTATCACATTTACTCACATAATTTTGAGCATCTTTAAAGAGAGTGGGCCAATAAAAGCTCGCTTTTAATGCTTTCTGCGTAGTCCGATTGGATTGATAATGCCCCCCAGCCAGCCATTAATGGTAGTGTCGCAAAATTTGTGCACCTTCCTTGCTTGACACACATCTCTGCATGACTTGGTCCGCGCAGTCGCGAACGAATTTCTTCTTTTGCTGGGTCCAAATATCTTTTGGAAGGACCCGTGCAACAAGATAGTTGGCATAGTCTGCGAACCATGGGGTGGAAGAAGTTTTTATGTGGTTTATAGTTAAGAGGCATTCCTCAGAAAATTTATCATCTATTTCGGGTTCGACGAGTGCTTCTGCGACGGGGTATTCTAAACACGAGAGGTGGTCGGCTACCAAAATTTCAGCCCCTTTCTTATCCCGGATCTCTAAGTCAAATTCCTGTAAAAGAAGAATCCATCAAAGCAAGCGGGGTAGGGCCTGAACTTATCGAAGGCAAAGACGACGACAAGAAGTTCCTTTTTCCATCGTTGTGTAGTTAGTCTGTGCGGCTATGAGCGTGTGAGAAGCGTAATAGATTGGATGAAAATATTCATTAACGCGTTGGCCTAGTACGGCTCCTATCGCGATATCGCTCTCATCGCACATTATTTCAAACGGAAGGGACCAATCTAGCGCCACAAGAATGATAGAATTGATAAGTTGTTTTTTTATAAAATTGAATGCCTCTACACATTCTCTATCAAAAATGAACAGAGAATCCTTCTTCAAGAGGTGGGTTAGCGGTTTCATTATTTTGGAAAAATCATGTATAAACTGCCATTAGAAACCCACGTGGCCTAGAAAACTTCAAATAGATATTACGTTTGAGGTTATGGAAAGTTGTTCAATTATTAAGACATTGGCCTTATAGACCTCCATTCCCTTGGAAGAAATCTTATGGCCGAGGACTATACCTTCTCGAACCATTAAGTTGCATTTCTCCTAGTTTAAAACTAAATTCGTCTCTTCACTTCGCTGGAGGACTATCTAAATTTTTCAGGCAATTTTTAAAAGAGTTTTCGAAAACAGAGAAGTCACCCATAAAGACTTCCATTATATCTTCTACGAGCTTGCCAAATATCACCATCATACATCTTTAGAATGTAGCTATCACGTTGCAAAGGCCAAATGGCAACCTTCGATATGCGAAGGTGCCGAAGGGGCAAGTAAAATTTGTTTTCTCCTGGTCTTGGGGGAAAATAAGGATTTGGAAAAATCCCGAAAGACCATCAAGAAAACAATAAAAAGGATGACCTGAAAGATGCTACTGGATTTGATTAGTGAACGGTAGCGGGAAGTGGTCTTTTCTGGTGGCATCATTTAATTTTCGGTTGTCGATGCACAGCCTCCAACCCGTAACAGTACGAATTGGGATCAATTCGTTATTCTGGTTTGCCACGACCGTTATACAACCTATTTTGGGGACGTCTTGTACGGGGCTTACACACATACTATCAGATAAAGGATAGATAATTCTCCCGTCAAGGAGTTTTATAATCTCAGTCTTAACGACAACCCTTATGTTCAGTTTAAGTCGTCGTTGAGGCTGAATAGTTTTACGGGGGTTATCTTCTAGAAATATTTCATGGGTACCGAACGAGAGGTTTATTCCCCTGATATCTGAAATCTGCTATGCAATTGCACTGTGATGTTTATTTAAAACATCTACTAATTCGGAAGTCTCCTAATCACTTAGGGAAGAAGTGATAATAACAGGGAGTTTCAAATCTTTTTCGAGAAAAACATATTTCAGATTATCAGAGAGTTGTTTTAGTTTGAGGACTAGCGCTTCTTTGTATAAGGTTTAATTTTTAAAGCTTCTGAATTGAAGGGTTCGAATGGCAAATTTTTTGGCATTTCGTCGAGACCAAATAGATTCGCCAAATCTGAATTATCTAATGCTTAGGAAAGAAATTCAGAAAGAGAAGAACATTCCTCTTCAAACGCGGGTTCCAGGTTAAAAATGGAATCATCATTCGATACGGAGTTTCGCATTGAGGGATTAATATGCAAAGTAACTTCGTCGTCTCCGACCCAAAGGAGGAGGCGACCGTTTCTTACATCAATTAATGCGTGGGTGCTTGCGAGAAAAGGGCGACCGAGTATAATAGGTGCCTCACCGTACTCCTCTATGTCCAGGATGAAGAAGTCTACCGGGAAGATAAACTTATCAACCTTGACCAGAACATCCTCCACTACCACAATCGGGTACTTTATCGAGCAATCCGCGAGTTGGATGCTCATCTTTGTCGGGCTTAGGACGCCCAAATTGAGTTTTTTGAAATGGGAAATGGGAATCAAATTGATGATGATGCCCAAGTCCACTAGAGCGTACTTGATTAACAAATTGCCGAAGAGACACGGGATGGAGAACCGTCCCGGGTCATTCAGCATTGGAAAAAAATTCTTAAGGACAATAGCCGAGAATTCCGTGTTAAGGGAAGCATGCGACACATCCTCGTGTTTCCTCTTATTAGAAAATAACTCTTTAAGGTATTTCGCGTATTTTGGCATTTGGTAGAGTGCCTCGCAGAAAGGAACGGTTATTTGGATTTGTTTTAAAATTTGTAAGAATTTTTTTTATATTGCTCGTCCTTCCGCTCATACATTATTTTTGAAGGATAAGGAAGAGGCGGGCTACAAACATTCGGCACAATTAGAATATTTGATGAATTATCTATCGATGGAGAGGGTGTAGGGGTCGGTGTCGAAATATGTACCTTCGGCTCAACCTGTTTTGGGGAGGTTACCTTCTTGCCACTGCGAAGATTTATGGCATTGGCATTTTCTCTGGGGTTCGGCTCCGTGTTCCCTGATAGAGCTCCATATGGCCGCTCGAAGACCATCTTTGCAAGCTGTCCAACCTGAATATCCAAGTTTTTAATCAACCCGGTAATGTTTTGGATATTTGACTTGGTGGACGCGAGAAAAAACAACTTCGAGTGGAGAAGGTTTTGGAGGAGGAGGCTAGAATCTGTGCGGAAATCCTTGTGGAAATCCTTGCGGATTCATAATTGGGGGTCTCTGAGCGTTGTTTGGATTGCTCCAGGAGAAGTTTGGGTGGTTCCTCCAACCCGGATTATACTTATTTCTATAAGGGTTGTTGTTAGGGTTGAAGGGCGCGGGGGGGGGGGGGGGGGGGGTGGGGGGTGCCGGGGGGGGTGTGGGAGGGGGTGGGGGGGGGGGGGGGGGGCGGGGGGCGAATGGGGTTGCCTAAGTAATCTAAAACTTCTTCGACAAAATTAGTATTTGGAGACCAAGCGGGAGTGGAGGAGGAAGTAGTAATCTCTGCCACTTGCTTGCATAGCCGCTCTATTTGCGATGCTAAGTGAGCAGTGGCATCCACCTCATTAATCCCTGACGGTTTGGTAGGGCAAGATCTAGGCACATTCCATTGATAGGCATTCATGGCCATCTCATCGAACAGAGCTTGAGCGGCCTTCGGGGTTTTGTTATTTAACGTTCCCCCGACAGCTGTATCGATCATCTGTTCCATTGAGAAGTTTAAGCCATTATAAAATGTCTGGACCTGCTACCAGGGCTACAGTGCATGATGAGTATATCTACGCAAGAACTCTTTAAAATGCTCCCAAGTCTCGTAGAGAGACTCGGAATGGAATTGAATGAAAGAGGCGATATCTGTACGTAATTTAGCGGTTTTAGACGGGGGAAAATATTTTGTTAGAAATTTCTCTGTCAATTGGGTCCACGTAGTTATAGATCCTCCGGGGAGAGAACTTAACCATGTTTTTGCCTATGTCTACAGTGAAAAGGGAAATAAGCGTAAATGAATAGCGTCATTAGTGACGGCATTAATTTTAAAAGTATCGCAAATTTCCAAAAAGTTTGAAAGATGTAAATTCGGATCCTCATCCGGCAAACCGTCAAATTGGACTAACCATTGTACTATTTGAATGATGCTAGATTTTATTTCAAAATTATTATTGTCCACCGTTGGGCGAGTAATACTCGATCCCGTATCTTCCAATTTTGGCTGGGCATAATATGCCATGGTCCCTGGCGGGTCTGCCTTTGGATTTGGATCGGTCTTAACTTCAGTGTCAATATCTCTGATAGACTCTTCGGGATGTTTGAGTAAGTTTTGATCAAGAACTCAGAGGCGCTCACGAAGGGTGCGCTCAATTTTTAGGTCAAAAGGAATTTTCGAATCGTCCGACGATTTTCTTCGGGTCATATACTAATAATAAAAAAAATAGATTTGGCTTTTTCTATATTTTTTTGTTTTTAAATATATAAGTAATAAAACTAATAGTGATTCCTTTTTTGAAATAACAACACGAAGTCCTCGGCAACGGTGCCAAAAACTTGATGGTTAATTTTTGATTTGGGTTTGAAAGCTTTTGTTTAATTAATCCAAACTAATCTTTGACAAAGACAAGTATACCTTATCGCGTGTAGTAAAGGATATTTTGGTTTAGAAAATATCGAGGTCGTATATTTCCACGGATCCTATTGATTATTCTTACTTAAAAGGAATGAACTATTATTTCTTCAGAATAAGCTTTTGATTTGATTTATACTATTTAGAGAGCGATAATATACGTATAACTAGAGTTTTAAACGATGATGAAGATAGTGCCCGATGTCGAATTACCTTGAGAGGAAAATAGCTTATTTAGAAGTAAAAGATCTGATTTTTCAAAACATTAGATCGACTTGGCCGTGGAGGTCCATAAGTATGAACACACCTCTCTCGAGGGTACGTCCACCTGAGATTAAGAATATTCGACCGAACTCTTGTTCTCTAATCGAATCTCCTTAATACTAACTTTATGATGTGAACCCCTCTATTGGGTTTTTATTCAAATTCAGGAGACTTACCTCATCCTCTCTCGAGGGCAGAGCACACTTCTCTTTTCCAGTGAGCGATCAATCCATATGCACGAGCCTCTCGACTAACTATTGTACGGAAACGGAAATGAGAACCATACATCGATTATATGATTCTACTCAACATTTTTCTCTGGTAAACCTTAAGCTCGTTAATTGATTTTAGAAAGAAATATTTTATTTTTAGAAAACAATTTATTTATCCCAATGCTCTTCGACATCGTGCGCTAAAGAAAATTAGCCACTCATCGGAATGGGGGCATCATTAGTAATAGGAAAATACATGTTAATATTTTAAGCAGATATAAAAGTGTTTAACAAAGAAAATTAAAAGACTTATAAAATGCAGAAATAGTATCCATCCCAGCCATCTTAATCAAACGCTAAATAGTTTTTAGACTCTCATCCGGGATGGGGGTGGTAAATAACACTCAAACACTCTACTTTAAATTAAAACTAAAGTACAAAAAAGTGCAAAAAGCTATTCTCACACAAGCACACACTCTACTTTGAAATTAAAAACTAAAATAAAAGAAAGTGAAAAAGCTATTCGCATACACACACGCACTCTACTTTGAATTAAAACCTAAGTTACAAAAAAAAAATACTATCTCATACACACACTCACTCTACTTAAAATTAAAGAATGCGTAAAAAATAATCTCATACACTCTACAATAAACTAGAATAGAAAAATTAAAAGAAAGCAGAAACAAAAACGAAACGTGCACACCAAGAAAATTAAACTCATACACTCACACACTCTTGACATAAGGAAAAGAAGATCCAAATGAGAAAACAAATTATTTTATTCTCAAAATAAGCATTAAAACTAGACTATGGAAGTGAAAATTACAAAAGAAATAAAACTTAAATGCATAAAATAACTCACATAGACTCAAAACAATTCAAGAAAACACTAAAACACTCTCAAAATTTTGATCCCAATGCTTCAGCCGAGCCCCTCTATTTATAGGTAAAATTTTAAAATTACACATCCTCGGTCACGCCCGTGACCGAGAGCGTGACTTCTGTGTGTGCGATGGAGGTCTCTTCAACCATCTTCTAGAAGAGTTTGACCGGGAAAATGGTTGCACACCGGCGTGACTTAAGGTGTCACGTGCATGACTTTGGGTGGCAGACGTCAGGTTCAACAAAGGCGTGATGACTAATATGTACACTGGCTTCCGGAAGGATTTGATGGGTCACGGACTCGGTCACGAGCGTGACCGAGGATGTGACATGTGGATTTGTCGAGACAGCAGGCTGGTTCATCGAGATGGCAAAGTCTTACATCGAGATAAGGAGTACACAGGCGTGATCAAGTACACTCCCTCGGTCTCGGGCGTGACCGAGGGGCATGACTTGATAATACATCGAGATGTTGAGCCATTCATTGAGAGAGCTAGAAATTGGCATTTTAAGATTACCCGCTCTAGGTCACGGGTGTGATCGAGGGCGTGACCTAACAAAAAATGCATAAATGCTGAAAAACAGAATAAAACTAAGTTAGTAAGGAAAATAATAAAACAAGCAATTTATTCATTAATTTACATAAAATATTTACAATATTACTTAAAATTATAATAAAGATTATACTTAAAATATGTATATTTTACTATTCATCAATAAACAATCCCTAAGTTTGGAAATTCTGATGAACACTCCCTTGAATTTTATAATTACCTGACATTAGGAAATGAATAAGTGTTACATGATGGAGTCAACAAGATTAATATGACTCATTTGGTGATTTAAAATCTCGAAACTTCTTTATGAAATAAACATGTCGTGAATGATCATTGGCAGAGATTGTAGGGCATTTGAAACTGATTTGATTTAGTTTATCATGTTGTGAATTACGCCCTAAAATTGGGTAGTCTGTGGAAATCATCTCGAATTACCTTTGATTCAAGTCAAGTTCAAAACATATGAAATGCATACATGATAATTCGATGTTATCTGTATATGCTCTTGGGATGATTGGATGCAACTTGATCATCATCAAAAAAGTTGAGTACTTGATCTCCTATTCCACGGCTGACTTTTTTAATGGCGTTTGAATTATTAAAAGTATTGTCCATAACCAATTTTAGACATACATACAAATAGTCATGATGTCTTAATGCATGATGACCTCCATTCTATAATATGCAGTTGTAAATGCAAGAAGAGGTTGAGCAAATTGCCTTGAAAGGGTCAAATTTTGGGACGACCTTGGAGTTTGGGAAGAATATCTATGCAATTAGGAGAACGTGTAACAGTATTGCCTCGACAAGGAAGTTTTCTAGAGGCTCTGAAAGTGCACAGTTTACCTCACTAGAATTCTCTAGAGGGGGGGGGGGGGTGAATAGAGATTAAAAATTATTTTGTGCAAAGTTAATATATATGTGTATGATCACAGATTATAGCTTCCCACACACCAATAAGAATTAAACAAGTAAAGAAAGTAAATGCAAGAAAAGAAATCACAGCACAACACAAGAAAATATAGTGGTTCCCCTAACTTTGGGTAGTCCACTCTTCTACCCCCTTGGTAGGAATTCACTATCTTGTACTGTGTCTTTTGATAAGGAGACTCTTAGAACCACCCTGAGTCTTTTGACAAGGAGACTCTTAGAACCAACTAAGTCTTTTGACAAGGAGACTCTTAGAACCAGTACACTGAATTTTTTTTAAGAGAGATTCTAAAAACTCTTTTACAATGTTTTAAGTAAGAAGAATAAAGTAGAAAGAAATAAGAACAAGAATGAATCTTCTTCCTAGCAAGAAGATTGGAAGCACAAGAAGTGAATTAAATCTTTCTTCTATAGAGAGAAGAAGATTTGTAGCTTTTCTCTCTTATGTGAGAGCTATCCGAATTTGCAGCAGAGTGGCTTCAGAAGAAGAAGGATAAGATGAAGGCTGTCTCTGCAGCACACTATCACTTTTCTCAGCTTATCTCTCTATTCTTTTGGGAGCTTTTCGTCTATTTCAAATGTATGTGGTAGATCACTCATGTTCATTTTTCTGCCGACCTCCTCTTTTTATAGCTCTGTTTTAGTCAAATAATACTATAAGAGGAAAATCAATTAGCAATCAGACAAATAAAAAGAAAGAAATATTTCCATAATGACATTTTCTGTAGAAGGAAAGAATGAGTCCTGATTTCAAATAATATCCTAAGTAGAGTTAATCAGATTAGCCAAGAATCAAATAGAAGGAAAGAATGATTCAGAACGGCTATAAAATATTAACATTATTCCATACAAATTAGATCTACTGAAAGAAGGAAAGAAATCTGGCGCATATTTAAATCTGTCATATAAATCGACGTGCGTCGATTACCATTCGACGTAAACGTCGAGTTCTTCTTGGCTGAACGTTGAAAGGAGAATATGGAAGGTACGTCGACTAAGATGCGTCGACTTCATTAGATGCGTCGACTAGAAATCAGAGTAACGTCGACAACACATACGTCAAAATCTTCCTAGAGTTACTTCGACTCAATCTGAAGGAAACGTCGACTACATTTCGACGTTGCGTCGAATACTATTCGACGCATATTTACTTAGCCTTATTTTTCATTCATAGAATTCTTCTTTAACTCATTTCTAGGGGTTAAGAGAAATCATTTTCCCAACAATCTCCCCCTATTTGTCTTAACCCTATTTAGAGGGAAATTGTACTAGCATAGAATTAACCCAACACAGCATTTGTAAGGATAAGAAATATATTAAATAATCAGAAGAGAAAGTGGAAAAAGAAAGCATATGACAAGTATTTGTCTTTCACAAAAATTTAAACTAGAAACTTCTTTTTGTACATGAAGTTAACAAAAGCAGAATAAAGTTTCCTAGATAAGTTTTCAATAGCATCAAGAATGTAGCCCCTGACTCTATCAGGTCGTTCTTGGTCATTCCTGATGATTGTATGCAGTTTTTCCAATAGTTTATCACCATCAGGGATTGTCATTTACGGAGTAGCCTTTGCTGATGATGATTGCTGCTTTTTCATCAATCATCTTAATTGTAATGTTTTGAACTTTCTTTTCAGTAGGCTTGATCTCAGGTGGTCCCTTGTTATCAACCTTGGGCCTATATATTGTTTTCTTTTCTGATTGATGCTTCTCTGGAATGTCAGCCATTTTTTCTTTCCCTTTCCATGGTGAGGCATGCCACTTGTCTAATTTTATAGGTCTGTTGGGCTTCTTGTAGGGAATGTAAGTATCTTCTGTACACCCTACACCCTTCTTGTCTTTTTGACCTTTATCTAGGATGATCCCTGCCTGAGGGTTTTTCTTTTGATAAGCTTCAATATCAAACAATTTCTTTGGAATTCTGATAGAAGATTCAGCAAGAATTTGTTCTTTAGTCATTCCCTTGTTGATCTTTTCCATCCAGACAATCCTTTTATCTTCCACTTCTTTCCTAGCTGCTTCATATTCATACAGTTCTCTTTCTCTTATCTCTTCATGCCTCTTTTCCATGTCAGGGTCATGGTACTCCTTCACAGGGCTGTTAGGAGTGATGATAGGCATCTTTTCAAATATTTTTATTTGCTCACATGCTTTTCTATACTTCCTTTCTTTTGCATACTCTCTCCTTTCTTCTTTGGAGAAGTTTTGCCAGTAGGGAATGACTTCTCTTTTTCCTTTTCATCTGTCCTCCTGAACTTTGCCTAGGTAGGATTTGTTTGGAGAAGCATGCCACTTGTGGAGGTAGAGGTAGAAGAGGAGGTAGAGAAGAAGGTTGAAGTGGAGGTAGAAGTAGAGGTGGAGATGAAGGAGAGTGAGTTTTCTCTTTGGGTGGAGAGGGAACAATATCAAGAAGAGGAGTCTGTTCTGCAATAGAAGACAGAATGAATTCAGGTAGAATGATCTCTACTGAGGGATGATTGTCTCCTCCAAGCTCTTTCGTAGGGATGTCCTCAAGTAGAGGTGTCTTCAGCTTGATGTAACTGGCAGAGAAGCCAGGGGAGTGATGTTGAAGTTCCTCCTCACATAAGGGTGCATCAATCAATATCTGTCCATTCCAATCATCAGAGGTGACTGCTTCTTCATCCCCCTAGATTTCTGGGTTCTTTACTACAGGAATCTCCCCCTGGTTATATGGATTATCAATTCTGAATTCTGAATCCACGGCATGCTCCACTTCAGTGTTGTAAGAGGAAGATTCACCAAAGTGTTTGATGAAGGTGTAGTCAGAGTGATTTGAGAGGAGCGGAGCCTATAATGGAATTGGAGTAATAGTTAGAGAGAATACTTAGAGTTGGATAGAAGAGAGTTAAATCTGAGCTTTAAGTGAGATCAAAGACCTGGCAAGATGGGTTTCTGGAGCAACTCTCCGCCTGGTTTATATCTTTCAGGAAGGATGTAAACCTTTGTGGCGACAGAGGTTCTTCTCGAAGAAGAGCATGAAGCTCAGGAAGAGAGGCAGATAGGGTGTCCAATTTGGCTTCACAGGTGGTGATCATATTGGCACATTCATTGGAGAAGTTGGTTAGACGTGTCTGGAAGTCGGTGAGAAGATTTTCCAGAGCATCGTTCATCGCTTTGATAAGGGCTGTCTGAACAGGAGTAGGCGCCATTGATGCAGAAGGAGAGAGAGGTGGAAGACAGAGTTTTGGCGGGTTCAAAAAGGTATATGTTATGAAATAAGTAGTATTATTTAAAGAAGATGAAACGTCGAGAAAAGAAACAGAAATCAAGGTAATCCAATCGTCAGAAGAGGAAGTAAGGATTTGATTCTAATTTTAACCTGAAGTCATCGTTACGTCGAATGGATGTCGACGTTTGCGTCGATATAGAGTTGGCGCTCCGTGGAGATCGGCCAGCCTGGAGCTCTATCGACATGATCATAGTAATGCGTCGATATGAATTCGACGGTGCGTCGATAAAAGATCGATGTAACTTTGTCTGATGGAAATTGGTGCCAGCGTCGAGTTTGTCTCGACGGAGCGTCGATATGTATTCGACGCATCTGCAAGAAGTTTTCTTAGATTGTCGGATTCCTTTAGAGTTCCCTAACAATGGTGTTTACAAGCTTCCATCAAGCATTCCTAAGGTGTTTATGAAGTAGTTGTGCTTGGTTTCATCCAAGGGTTTTGTAAAAATGTCTGCTCTTTGATTTTTTGTGGGTATATATTCTAAGGTTATCTTACCTTTTTCAATATTGTCTCTAAGGAAGTGATGTCTGATCTCTATGTGTTTGGTTCTACTATGAAGACTGGGTTAGATTCTATAGATATAGCACTAGAGCTATCACAATAAATCTTAGAGTTATTGACTTCCAGTTTGTAGTCAAGAAGCTGATTTTGCATCCACAAGATTTGTGAACACCAGCTCCCAATAGCTATATATTCAGCCTCTGTTGTTGAGGTTGAGACTGAAGTTTGTTTCTTACTAAACCAAGAGATTAATCTGTCACCTAGGAATTGGCAAGTGCCAGATGTGCTTTTTCTATCAACCCTACATCCAGCATAGTCTGCATCTGAGAAACCTATTAATTCAAAGTTGGTTTCTACTGAATACCATAGACCTAGTTCAGGAGTTCCCTTTAGGTATCTAAGAATCCTTTTTACAGAGGTGAGATGGGATTCATTTGGTTCAACCTGAAATCTAGCACATATGCAAGTTGCAAACATAATGTCGGGTCTGCTAGCAGTGAGATATAGAAGGGATCCTATGATTGCCCTATATGTCTTTTGATCTATTGATTTTCCTTTATCATCTTTTTCTATAATGGCATTGGTTGCCATGGCTGTTTTCATGGTAGATGCTGATTCCATACCAAAATTTTTGATTAGCTCTTTAGTATATTTTGATTGTGAGATAAAGATTCCTTCACTACTTTGTTTTACTTGTAGCCCTAGGAAGTATGAGAGTTCTCCCATACTACTCATTTCAAATTTAGATTGCATTAGATTAGCAAATCTTTTACACAGTTTATGATGAGTTGAGCTAAAGATAATGTCATCTACATATATTTGAACAAGGAGGAGTTGGTTTTTATGGGTTCTAGTAAAGAGTGTCTTGTCTACTTTTCCTCTTTCAAAGGAATTTTCTAGAAGAAAATTTGAGAGAGTTTCATACCAAGCTCTAGGTGCTTGCTTAAGACCATATAGAGATTTGTTAAGTATATAAACAAAGTTAGGAGAAGTGGGATTAACAAAACCTGGTGGTTGCTCCACATATACTTCTTCTTGAAGTTCACCATTTAGAAAAGCACTCCATGAAGGCTGCATAGGCAAGAAAGAGCCTGATTGCCTCTAATCTGGCTACTGGAGCAAAGGTCTGGTTGTAGTCTATCCCTTCTTCTTGTCTATATCCTTGTGCTACAAGTCTTGCCTTGTTCCTGACAATTACTCTAGTGGAATCTAATTTGTTTCTATATACCCATTTGTGCCAATCACTGGGTAGTTTCTTGGTCTTTCCACTAAATTCCATACTTTGTTTCTTTCAAATTGGCCTAGTTCTTCTTGCATGGCCATAATCCAGTGAGGATCACAATTTGCTTCCTCAAACTTCTTTGGTTCAACTTGTGATAGAAAGCATTGGAGCACCATCCCAGTGGAGACCTGGTGTCTTGTTCTTACTCCTGTATTGGGGTCTCCAATTACTTGAGTTTGTGGATGATCCTTCAAATTGATCCCTGTTCTGCTTGAACTTGTCAGTTGTTCTTCTTCTTCATTCTCAATGAGATCATTGTTCAATTGTTCTTCCTGAACCATGTTCTCTTGTGGAAATGGATCTTGAATGCTCTTTTCTGAGGTTTCTTGTTCAGACTCCTCACTTGGTTCCTCTAACTGGTTTTCCTCTCCATTATCTGTATTCTCTAGATCTAGTTGCTCAAGCTGGGTTTCTATGCTGTTGTTTTCCTGTGGAAAAGAACTGGTGGGAGTCTCCTCCCCCTTAAGTAGCATGTTAGTTTCATCAAATACAATGTGCATGGATTCTTCAATTTTAAGAGTTCTTCTATTGTAGCACCTATAGGCTTTACTAGATGATGAGTATCCCAGAAATATTCCATCATCAGACTTCTTGTCAAATTTGGCAAGATGATCTTTCCCATTTCTTAGAATAAAGCAAGCACATCCAAATATTTTAAAATATTTAACAGTGGGTGTTTTATTTTTCAGGAGCTCATATGGAGTCTTTGATTTAGTTTTGTGTATGAGGCTTCTATTTAGAACATAGTTTGCAGTGTTGACTGCTTCAGCCCAAAAGGTTTTTGGTAATCCTGATTCTGCAAGCAGGGTCCTTCCTGATTCTATTAAGGTTCTATTCTTCCTCTCAGCAACTCCATTTTGTTGAGGAGTTCTAGGTTCTGAGAAGCTTTGTTTAATACCTTTTTCCTCACAGAGACTACAAATCATCTGATTCTCAAATTCAGTCCCATGGTCACTTCTTATAATTGAAACATTGGAGTTGAACTCAGATTGAATTTGTTTTATGAATTTTGAGAGAATTTTATGGGTTTCAGATTTAACCCTTAGAAAGAATACCCAACTAAACCTAGAATAATCATCAACAATAACCAAGGTATAGGATTTTCCACCCAAGCTCTGAGTGGATATGGGACCAAAGAGATCCATGTGTAGTAAGTATAGGGCCCTGGGAGAGTCATCCTTACCAATGGGTTTGAAAGATGATTTGGTCTGTTTTCCCAGTTGGCAAGAACTGCATGGAGAATCCTTAGAGTACCTACCCTTTGGTAAACCTCTGACTAGGTTATTTTTTGCTAGTTTACTAATAGTTTTGTAGTTTAGATGACCTAGTCTCCTATGCCATAGTTCATTTTTATCTATGATATTGTTGAATAAGCAAACTTCTGTGGGTGAAGAGCTAAAGTCCACTACATATACTTTTCCTTTTCTAGTTCCATTTAGTACTGTAGCACCAGTCTTGATATCAATAATATGGCAGAATAGTGTGGTGAATTTTTCCTCATACCTACCATTTTCACATATCTGACTTATACTTATCAGATTGTGCTTTAGTCCTTTGACTACTGCCACATTCTTGAAGGTGACTTTCCCTTCTTTGAAATCTCCAAAGCCCTTGGTTTGGCCACAGCAAGAATCTCCAAAGGTTACTGATGGTCCAAGTCTATCCTCAAAGTTGATTAATAGGTTTTTGCATCCTGTCATGTGCATGGAGCATCCACTGTCCAAGTACCACACCATCCTGGAGATGTGATACATCTGCACATAGAATTTTAGACATTAGTTTGGACCCTGCTGAGCTGGGGTCCCTTCCTCTCATTAGTAAAAGATTTAATAAAAGAATAAGTGGGTTTTTCAGGGTATCCTTCCTTCTTATGGGGTACTGGCTTATCATACCAATCTTCTTGGATGATATCACAGAAATAATGTTCATAATAGAAGGACATGGATTGAGAGACCTGTTTGGAAACAGAAAATTTTTTGTCTGAATTATTGCGTCGATAGGGATTCGACGTAGACTTATGATTGCGTCGATATGAATTCGACGTAGGTTTCTGGTTGCGTCGTTATGGAGTCGGCGCTTTCTTCATTCCGAGTCTACTTTCAGTCAAAGCGTGAGAGAGGTTGCGTTGAGTATAAGTCGACGCATTTTGGTATAAGCGTCGATTAGTACTCAACGCACGTTGGTAAGAATTCGATGCATGTTCAAATTTTTCCTGAGGATATTTTCCTAAGATTCCTTTATCTGTAATGGGATTAGGTTTATTAAAAACAGTGGTTATTTCAGGACTTTCTTGTGATCTTTCTGCTGTTAGTTAATTCTCCCTAGTGAAGTGAATTGGATGTTTCCAGACAGATTCGCTGGAAGTTTGAGGTTTAGATGCTTCATTAGTATTCTGATTTAGCTGTCTAAATCTATTAGTGAGATTCTCAGAATTGTTTTTGAGCTTCTGACCTTTCCCATTAAGAGAGTCTTCAAAGACTTTAGCCTTTGCAAGCTCCTTTCTTAGTGTTAGATTTTCTGAATAGATTTTGTCTAATTCCTCTTCTGAGAGTTTTAGATTGAGCTTATAATTTTTATGATGTGTATTTACCTGTTTGAAATTTTTTAATTCAATTCTTAATTCTTTTACTTCTTTTTCAGATTTGATTAGATCTAAACAGAATTCTTTGAAACTTTGTTTGAAGTCAGTAGAAGAGAAATATATATTATCAAGTATATTTACCATGGATGTATCATCAAGCTTCTCAGTGGCCATCAGACAGGTTTCCTCTTGCTTGACCTCTTGCTGATCATCATCTGATGAGGTACTTTCTTCAGATTCTGAATCACTCCAAGATTGAGCAATGAATCCTTTTCTTTCTTCTTCTTCTTCTTTAGATCTGTTCTTTTTAGATCCTTCTTATTGTTGATCTCATTAGGACAATCAAGTGCAATGTGTCCAGGTTTCCTGCAAGAGTAGCATATAATTTCTTTAGTAGGTGTTTAATTATAGCTGGTTTTTGAATCTCTTCCTCTGGATCCTTCTGTTTTGATCCACTTCTTGAACCTTCTGGCCAGTAGACTGATCAGCTCCTTATCACTTGTAGAGGGTACTCCTTCAACAACTTTCAAAGCAATACTCTTTTCTTTTGGGAGTGGAGAAGCCTTTTCTTTTTCTTCTTTCTCAGCCCTTATTTTCAACAGTTGTTCATAGGATTTCAATTTACCCAATAGGACATCTGTTGAGATTTCTTTTTGACTTCTGGAGTCTTTGATTGGCCAGATTCTTGAATCCCAAGAGCTAGGGAAGCAAGTCAGCAATTTGTCATTTATCTCAGTAAGAGATATGTCCTTCTCAAGTGTTCTCAATTCATTGACTATGAGGTTGAATCTTGAATACATGTCAGCAACACTTTCACTTTCTTTCTTTTGAAAGTTTTCATATTGGGAGATGAGTAGTGCCTTTCTGTCCTTTTTCTCATTAGCACTTCCCTCAACCATTTTGGTGAGAGCTTCCCATACTTCCTTAGCTGACTCACACTCAGCAATCTTTTGGAAGATTTCATCTGAGAGAGTTGAAACTATGATATTCATAGCCTTGGCATCATATGCTTGGGCATTCTTTTCCTCTTCTATCCATTCAGCCTTTGGAGCAAGTGTTTCAGTTACTTTTCCACTTGAATCCTTTTTGAATGACTTGGGGGGACCTGTCATGACAACATTAAATAATTCATCATCAATAGAGTTTAAATAGATTCTAATTCTGGTTTTCCAAAGTGCAAATTTTTCAAGGTTGCAAGTTGGTGGTCTGGTGGAAGCATAATCTTTGATTTGTGCCAAGAAAATAATTTTGTAGAAAAAAAAATATATATATATATAAGGTAGGACCTTTTTGATCAATGAGTTAACCTTTTTAGATCAACCTAGCTCTGATACCAATTGAAAGTGCACAGTTTACCTCACTAGAATTCTCTAGAGGGGGGGGGGGGGGTGAATAGAGATTAAAAATTATTTTGTGCAAAGTTAATATATAAATCTGTATGATCACAGATTATAGCTTCCCACACACCAACAAGAATTAAACAAGTAAAGAAAGTAAATGCAAGAAAAGAAATCACAGCACAACACAAGAAAATATAGTGGTTCCCCAAACTTTGGGTAGTCCACTCTTCTACCACCTTGGTAGGAATTCACTATCTTGTACTGAGTCTTTTGATAAGGAGACTCTTAGAACCACCCTGAGTCTTTTGACAAGGAGACTCTTAGAACCAACTGAGTCTTTTGACAAGGAGACTCTTAGAACCAGTACACTGAATTTTTTTTAAGAGAGATTCTAAAAACTCTTTTACAATGTTTTAAGTAAGAAGAATAATGTAGAAAGAAATAAGAACAAGAATGAATCTTCTTCCTAGCAAGAAGATTGGAAGCACAAGAAGTGAATTAAATCTTTCTTCTATAGAGAGAAGAAGATTTGTAGCTTTTCTCTCTTATGTGAGGAGCTATCAGAATTTGCAGCAGAGTGGCTTCAGAAGAAGAAGGAGAAGATGAAGGCTTTGTCTCTGCAGCACACTATCACTTTTCTCAGCTTATCTCTCTATTCTTTTGGGAGCTTTTCCTCTATTTCAAATGTATGTGGTAGATCACTCATGTTCATTTTTCTGCCGACCTCCTCTTTTTATAGCTCTGTTTTAGTCAAATAATACTATAAGAGGAAAATCAATTAGCAATCAGACAAATAGAAAGAAAGAAATATTTCCATAATGACATTTTCTGTAGAAGGAAAGAATGAGTCCTGATTTCAAATAATATCCAAAGTAGAGTTAATCAGATTAGCCAAGAATCAAATAGAAGGAAAGAATGATTCAGAACGGCTATAAAATATTAACATTATTCCATACAAATCAGATCTACTGAAAGAAGGAAAGAAATCTGGCGCATATTTAAATCTGTCATATAAATCGACGTGCGTCGATTACCATTCGACGTAAACGTCGAGTTCTTCTTGGCTGAACGTTGAAAGTAGAATATGGAAGGTACGTCGACTAAGATGCATCAACTTCATTAGATGCGTCGACTAGAAATCAGAGTAACGTCGACAACACATACGTCGAAATCTTCCTAGAGTTACTTCGACTCAATCTGAAGGAAACGTCGGACTACATTTCGACGTTGCGTCGAATACTATTCTACGCATATTTACTTAGCCTTATTTTTCATTCAAAGAATTCTTCTTTAACTCATTTCTAGGGGTTAAGAGAAATCATTTTCCCAACAGGCTCTGTATCTCACCCAACTGTTGGATAAGGTTTATGTTCACGGTTGAAGAGCCCTTAAATGAAATGATCTAAATCGCAAGAGAAAATTGGCACCAAAATCTGAATTCGGTGCAAGTACAAGTAAGACCTAGATTAGACAAAAGTAACTCTTGACTCGGGTCTCATGATCTTAGAAGAGAATGATGTGATTATAACCCATGCGAGGTGTAGAGTCATGGATTCACCTTTCCATGAGCCTACAATAAATCTTCGTAATATACCTTGACCAATTTTTAAGCATCACTGGATGATCATATACAAATCTTTGGAACTATTTGGAAACATAAAAGCTTTCTAAGCTTACACCCTTGAGGTAGTTACATCATGTTTGGTAATTGGTGGATTGAAAGGGCATAATATCATGGCAAGTGAGGTGGTGTGATTGTGGTACATGACCATTATGTGAATTAGAAGTCAAGTGTCAAACATCTGTTATGTCTGACAATTTTAATTATCTTACCATGACTTGATATTGGAAATATAAGGACCCTGGAAAATGTAAAACCTTATAGACATCATGTTATGTTTGGAAGATGTGCATTGTAGATATGATACTTTGGATACGGTTAAGATGTTTTCGATAATCGAAAGGCATGTGTACTGATAGTGCTAAATCTAGTTAGTTTAATTAGGTTATTTTTAGGTTATCTACTCTTAATATTTGCTTATTATTGTTTCTCTAAATGCAATTTTTGGTCATTTTCCTATTTTTAGTGCTAACTTAAGTTTTCTGAATTTTTAGGTCAAAAAGGCAGATTTTCCTAGGTCACGACCTAGGTCACGCCTGTGACCTGCGGATCACGCCCGTGACCTAGTGTGTGTAAGTTGCTGTTAACAGTTAAGTTGATGCCGCCATAATTCAGAAATTTTGGTCAGACACGCCCAAAGTTACACGGGCGTACTTCCAGTCACGCCCGTGACTACCACATCAGCCAGCCGCCAGCGCCCATGATCGCGTGCCAGCGCCCATGCCTAGCTTGACCACCAAATTTGTCACGCCCCTAGGTCACGGGCATGACCTGGGGCGTGACCCATCAAATCGCGTCAGAATCGTGCGCCGAACCTGATCCAAGCCGCAGAATTGATTAAAAAAGTCACGCCCCCAGGTCACGGGCGTGACCTAGGGCGTGACCGAGGCAGAAAAATTTCTATAAATTGGGATGACCTCCAAGATTTCCCCACAGAGTTTTTTGCAGAGAGAAAGGGTGCTACTGCTTTATATTCAGTGATTTTCATGTTATTTTTGTATTCTCTTTCTCTCTCTCTCTCTCTCTCTCTCTCTCTCTCTCTCTCTTATTTCAATGCACTTCCTTTTCTAGTTTTCTTATGAATGTTGTAATGCCCTTGTAACTTCCTTTCATAATGTATTGCTAATGCTTAGTAGGCTTTCCATGCAAATGTATCTTCAGTTGAACTCTATTTTAATAAAAATCGTATGTTTTTGTTCTCTTAATATTTTCCTCATTTCTCTCTCCTACCCCTCCAACATGAGTAACTAAATCCTCTTAGTACTTGATCTTGATGATCTGAGGATGAGTTGATTAAGTTATGATCCTTTAGCTCTCTTTTACTTTCTAATGTCTTGGGCCTTAGATTTACGCTTAATCAAAATTTAGTGAAGCTATAATATCGATATATAGTCCCCACCTTTGCTTTCATTCTTGGCTAGCCGAGAGGCTGATAGTCTGAAGTGAGCGCTTAAGGGTAAAGAGATTTGCATGCATTTCTCGGGAGAGAATGACGTAAATCTCCTGGATTGGAGTAAAATCCTATAGCGGGGTTCACCACTTACAGCGAGTTTTAGGTATTCGAATACGGGACGAGAGTTCGGTTGGAATTTCCTAAACTCAGTTTGGCATATCTTCAAGAGAAACATGTTCAAACTATAGGAACCCCCACGGTCAAGCTACCCTTACTTTATTAAGTTTTAAGTTTGCAAGTTGAATTTTGATCAACTTAAGCCGAAGTAAGTCAAGATCGAGTTCCATTTCTTAATCATCGTTTATCCGTACTTTTATCCAGCTTTTATTTCAATTTAGCAAACAAAACCTTCCAAAAAATTATTAAGATAAAATAATTGTAATTCGTTTGAGTATAAGTAATCAACGGTTCCCGGATTTTAAAACGACACTTGTGTTCCTATACAATAGTTCGATAGGTATACTTGCCTTCTCAGATTGCTAGTTCGGATTTTATTTCGTGCAAGCAGAATTTTAAGCATCAAGTTTTTGGAGCCGTTGCCCGGGACTCGCTTTTTGTTGATATTTTGAAAGAACGAATCTATTACTTTTATCACCTCTTTTTCTCTCCTCTTTCTTCAAAAAAATTAATTCAAAAAAAAAAGAAAGACCTTTTCTTTTTCGAATTTCTCAATCTTATTTTCCATTCTCTCTTTCTAGTTTATGACCCGAGCAAATGCGTCAGAACTTGAAGACTTGGACCAAGAACTTGAGCGTACTCTTCGGGGAAAATCGCAAGTTCAAGATCCTTCATTCCAAGAACTGGCTGAGGATTCGGAGTCGGTTGTTAATATGGGCGAACCTAACCAAAATGAAGTCCCCAACTTGGTTGCGGCCCCTGAATGGACTATGTCCCATTATGCAAGGCCTAACCTGGAAGGGACAGAAACTAGTATATTTCGCCCTGCCGTAGCTAATAATAATTTTGAACTAAAGCCCAACATAATTCACATGGTGTAGCAATACCTGCAGTTCGACGGATTACAAGATGAAGATCCGAACGCACATATTGCTAGCTTCCTTGAAATCTATGACACCTTCAAAGTAAATGGTGTTACGGATGATGCAATTAGGCTAAGTCTCTTCCCATTTTCTTTAAGAACAAAGTCTAAGCAGTGGTTGACGACTCTACCTAGAGGTTCTATCACCACTTGGGCCCAGTTAACTGAAAAATTTCTAACTAAGTATTTTCCACCTGCGAAAACTGCTAAGCTTAGAAATGATATTTCTTCTTTTTGCCAAATAGATTCTGAAACGCTATATGATACCTGGGAACAGTATAAAGAATTCTTAAGACGTTTCCCTCATCACGCTCTGCCTATATGGTTACAAGTGCAGACATTTTATAACGGGCTAAATCAACATACTAAGCAAATGATAGACACCGTTTCCAGTGGTACCTTAAATAACAAAACCCTGGAAGCTACTCTTGAGCTATTTGAGGATATGGCCATGAACACCTATCAGTGGAATGTGCCAAAATCCCGCCCAAACAAACCTGTAGGTATGTACGAGGTGGATAACGTCTCCCAGCTGGCACTACAAGTGGAAATGCTTAGCAAAACGATATCGGAAATGAATGCTCCTTCCACACCTCAGGTTTGGGAATTTGCAAAAGGCACCTCCGAACAAGCTGATTACGTAGGAAATAGAAATAATTATAATAATTATTCTGTTGCTTCTAATTTTCATGCACCTGGTTTTCAATTACCGAATAATTATAATCCTGTGCTGCGTAATCACCTGAACTTTTCTTGGAGTAATCCTGCAAACACAACTCGCCCGCCTCTACAAAATGAATTTACACCACCTCCACCCCCTGTTAACTTTTAAAAACCTCCATCTTTAGAGGAGATGTTTTCAAAATATATAAGTACGAACGAAGCAACTGTACGGAACTTAGCCGGATCCGTTAAAAATCTAGAAAACCAAATCGGGCAGCTCGCCAAAATAATATCCGAGCGACCGCCCGGGACTCTTCCCGCTAACACCGAGCCAAACCCGAGAGAGCAATCAAAAACTGTAACTCTTCGGAGTGGGAAGCAAATATTCGGTCTGGTTAGCGAAGAGCCCGAGGCAAGATCCGCCCCTATTTTAAAAACACCACTCACTCAAAACAATTTTATCACTCCACCTCCTGTTTTCAAAAACAACCCCGCCCCTCCTTATCCTTCTCAACTCAACAAAGAAAAATTAGATGATCAATATCATCGCTTCCTAGAAATGTTTAAGAAAATACACATCAATTTGCCCTTCCATGAAGCGATATCACAAATCCCAAGTACGCTAAGTACTTGAAGGATCTTCTAACTAATAAGGAAAAGCTAGAAAATCTATCGCACGCAACTTTAAAAGCTGAGTGTTGCGCCGTCCTAACAAATAAATTACTGAAAAAGGCTAACGATCCGGGTAGTTTTTCTATCCCGTGCCTCTTTGGTGATTTATTTATAAAGAACGCGTTGGCCGACTTAGGTGTGAGCATCAACTTGATGCCATTCTCCTTGTTTAAGAAGTTAGGAGTGGGCACCATTAGCCCCACACGTATGAGTATACAACTAGCAGATAGGATGATAAAATATCCGCTGGGAATTGTGGAGGACGTGCTCGTAAAGGTAGACAAATTCATTTTCCAGGTGGATTTTGTCATTTTGGACATTGAAGAGGATGTCGAGGTTCCCCTAATCCTTGGCCTCCCCTTCCTTGCCACCTCCCGTGCTATCATCGATGTGAGTAATGGTAAGCTCTTCCTCCGAGTTGGAGATGATGAAGTGACCTTCTCCATAACACCCTCTATGAAAAATACCCTAGAAAATGACGATTCGTGTTTTTCTTAGATGTGTTAAGAGAAGACCCTTCTTTTTATATTTCTGAAAATTCTTCTTCTTTTTGTTCATCTTCAAGCACCTCAACTGAAATATTATATGAAATGGAAATGGCCATTGCTCCCACCCCCTCAAATTTTCAAAATAAATCAAAATTTTTTGAAGAGATCACTTTTGAAAAAGAAAAATCTTTCAAATCTTCGTACGAGGAACCTCACACATTAGAACTTAATGAACTACCCAATCATTTAAGATATAAGTTTTTAGAAAAAGACTCTAAGTTACCAGTAATAGTGTCAGCCCATCTAAGTGAATCTGAAAATGCCAAATTGCTAAAAGTTTTAGAAAAGCACCGCCAAGCAATTGCTTGGCAGATTTTTGATATTAAGGGCATAAGTCCGTCTTTCTGCACGCACAAAATTCTAATGGAAGATAATTCACATAATTCTATTCAACCTCAACGCCGATTAAACCCAAACATGAAAGAAGTAGTAAAGGGTGAGGTCGTGAAATTATTAGATGCAGAAATTATCTATCCAATTTCAGATAGTAAATGGGTGAGCCCCGTCTAAGTAGTTTCTAAAAAGGGAGGGATCACGGTAGTGTTAAACGACAATAATAACTTAATCCCAACACGGACGGTGACTGGGTGGCGTATGTGTATTGATTATCGCAAATTGAACGACAACACCCGCAAGGACCATTTCCCCTTGCCATTCATCGATCAAATCTTAGAACGATTATCCGGCCATAGCTTTTATTGTTTCCTCGATGGTCTCTCGGGCTACTTCCAAATTCCCATCTCGCCCGAGGACCAGGAGAAAACAACGTTTACTTGTGCTTTCAGCACCTTCGCCTATCGAAGAATGTCATTTGTCTTATGTAATGCGCCGGCAACATTTCAACGGTGTATGTTGGCCATTTTTGACAAGTACGTAGAAAGTATTATGGAGGTCTTTATGGACGACTTCTCCGTGTTTGGTGATTCCTTCGATTTTTGTTACAGAATTTAGAAAAAGTGTTAGAACGATGTGAGGAGACCAATCTCGCCCTAAACTGGGAAAAATGCCATTTCATGGTGCGGGAGGGATTGGTTTTAGGTCATAAGATATCAGCAAGAGGACTTGAGGTCGATGAAGCAAAAATAGATGTGATCGAAAAACTGCCACCGCCAACCAACGTTAAGGCCATAAGAAGCTTTCTAGGACATGCCGGTTTTTACCGGCGATTTATAAAAGATTTTTTGAAAATTACCAAACCCCTCACTCATCTTTTAAAAAAAGACACACCATTTATTTTTGATGATACCTGCTTATCTGCTTTTCAAATAATCAAAAATAAGCTAATAAATGCGCCAATTATGATAGCTCCAGTCTGGGACCTTCCATTCGAAATCATGTGCGATGTAAGTAGCTTTGTGGTGGGAGCCATTTAGGATAATCTATATCTAAAAACATCCACCCTATTTTCTACTCAAGTAAAACGCTTACATCCGCACAAGAGAACTATACCACAACAGAGAAAGAATTATTAGCAGTCATTTTTGCGCTCGACATATTTTGATCTTATATTACGCTTTCAAAAATTATCGTTTTTACGGACCACTCAGCCCTCAAATATTTACTTTCTAAACCGGATGCCAAACCACGCTTACTTCGCTGGATCTTACTCCTCCAGGAGTTCGACTTGGAAATCCGAGATAAAAAGGGAGCTGAAAATTTGGCCGCGGACCATCTTTCACGATTAGATAACCCGTTTATTGAAAATTTAAATGAACAAACTTTTAATGATTATTTTCCCGATGAGAAGTTATTTTCAATCAACACTACTCCTTCTCCTTGGTTTGCAAACTTCGCCAACTACTTAGTAGCTCGAGTCCTCCCAAAAGAATTCTCCTATCAGCAAAAGAAGAAATTCTTTTCTGACCTGAAGATTTATTTTTGGGAGGACCCATATCTGTTTTGAGTTTGTGCAGACCAAGTAGTAAGGAGATGCGTTTCTTTAGAAGAAGGACAAAATATGTTAAAACACTTACATGATGGACCGACCGGTGGGCACTATCAAGCCAATCAGATCACTCACAAAGTACTAAGTGCAGGCTTTTATTGGCCTAGCCTTTTTAAAGATGCCAAATCTTTTGTGAGTCGGTGCGATAGCTGCCAACGGTCCGGCAATATCTCTAATAAAAATGAAATGTTGCAAAATTATTTCCTCGAGTGCGAAGTTTTCGACCTATGGGGAATTGATTTTGTAAGTCCTCTTCCTTCTAGCCATGTAAATAAATACATCTTAGTTGCGGTAGATTACGTATCTCGATGGGCAGAGGACCAAGCTCTTCCTACCAATGACTCCCGAGTCGTTACTATTTTCTTAAAAAAATTATTTTCTCAATTCGGTACTCCTAGGGCCATCGTTAGCGATGGGGTTCGCACTTTTGTAACGCACAACTTGCAAAAATACTTTTTAAGTATGGCGTTACACATAAGCTTTCAACTGCATACCACCCCTAAACTAACGGCCAGGTCGAGGTAGTGAATAGAGAAATCAAACGTATTTTAGAAAAGACTGTTTACACCTTACATAAGGACTTGTCATATAAATTAGACGATGCTTTATGGGCTTACCGAACAGCATACAAGACCGCCATCGGTTGTACACCGTATCGGTTAGTATATGGGAAATCATGCCATTTACCGGTCGAATTAGAACATCGTGCTTTCTGGGCCCTTAATTTTTTAAATTTTTATCCCCACTCCACCGCCGATCTTTGAAAATTCCAACTCAACGAACTCGATGAGTGGTGCTCCAATGCGTATGAAAATAATAGATTATATAAGGAACGAACGAAATTCTTTCACGATAAAAATTTAAGGCACCTGAAAAAATTTAACCCAGCCGACCAAGTATTGCTTTATAATTCTCGTTTACGTTTATTTCCTGGAATGTTAAAATCTAGATGGTCAGGTCCTTTTAATGTAAAGGAAGCTTATCCGTATGGAACTGTTTTGATATCACACTCAGATAAGGGTGATTTCAAGGTTAATGGGCAGCGTCTAAAACTTTATTTTTCCGGTGACAATGTTGACATGGACAGTGAAAAACTTCTTTTGACTGGGCTGTAATAATTTGGACTTACTTTTGAACTATATTCTTTTAGTCGAGCTCAAACGACATTAAATAGAGGGCGCTCTTGGGAGGCAACCCAAGGTTTTTAAAATTTGTTGTTTTAATTTTTCTTTGGCCCTGGGCGGCTCCGATACTCTCAACTTCGGCGATCGCCTGCTCCAACGTTGCTGATTTCAAGAAAAATTCAAGATGATATTTCATGAAGATCCAAAGCGCCAACAAGGGGGAGCGGCATCACACATCCTTTCATGCCCATAAATCCAGGGAAGTGCCTGTTTCAGTTTTTCAGTTTTAGTTTCTTTTCTTAGTTTCCCCTTCCTTCACTCTCCTTTTCCATTGAGGACAATGTTTATCGTACGCTTGGGGGAGAATGTCTTCTTTTCTTTTCTATTGTTTTAGTTGTCTAAATTAGATTTTGGAAAAACCAATATTACCCCTTGCTTTATGTTTTGTTTTTCCCAAAATATTTTATATATCCTTAGTTAATTTCAAAATTTCTAATCTAACTTTTTAATTATGTTTCACAAGTAAATTATCGACTCATGTAGTGTTCTAATTCCAGGTAGCATGTTAATGTGAAAAGTTTTTCTAAAATCTTGTACTGTCCTTATCGTTTTCTCTTTTATCTTCTTTACTTTCTTAAAAATTCTTCATCCACTATTTTCCTCTTCATTTTTAGATTTTTTTTGCAAGGTTAACTTTTGATTAGTGTAGTAAATGTGAATAATCCTAGACGCTTATTATTCATATTTTCAGGATAAGTTCATTAGTCTTTATTTAATATCTAGGGCTTACTTTTTGAAATCCTTCAAAACTTATGCTTTAAATAAATTTAGGAGCAATGAAAATGATTTAGGCCTTTTTTTGTTTAAGTTTGAGCCTTCATGCCAACCCTTAAAAAGAAACCCTTTGTTAGCCTTTTTTGAGCCTTTTCCCATGTTTTATTGTCACCTCCACTTATCAAATTTTTCACCAAAGCCAAAATTTCCAAACCTATTTAAATCACACTAACACTTTGAGTTTTATTTAAATTTTTAAATAGTGTGATTGGTTTATTGCATGGAGAGCTTCAAAGAAAAGAATTTGCTCAAAAAGAAGATATTTTAAGCATATTTGTATTAGTTATCTTTGCCAAAATTTCAAAATAAAGAAATAAATAAATAAAAAATGGCTATGAAATTGAAAGAAAGAAACTATGCTATATGCTTATAATGAAGGATTGCCTCTTATCATTCATATCAAAATTTTTATAAAACTTATGTTTATGGTTTAGTGTGACTATAGCCACCACTTTTATCTTCGATTTCCATTCCAAATCATATGCCTAAACAAAACATTTCGGTCCTAATAAAGTCCTCTTGATTCATGCTCCTAAATTTGCTTTAGCTAAGTAAAGAAGAAAAGTAGAATAGTTAAGTTGTGGGTATGAATTTAGATCCTTGTTCTTAGAATGATATAATTATAATTTGTCTCTTAGTGTTTAGTAACAATTCAATGCACTCTCTCACTTGTTACTTTGCTTAATTTTATTTAAAAAAAATTTAGTTAAAATTTTGGATGATTATTTTTTGTTAGTAAAGGGTATAAAAATTAAGCTTAAATAAAGTACTTATTTTTGGTTTCCTTTTCACTATTCTCCCTACTTAGAATTTCACAAGGTACTCATGTTTAGCATAATTAAATCATTTTGATTAGTCACCTTTTTATTAGCTAATGCATATTTCTTTGCTTGGGGACAAGCAAAGTGGAAGCTTGGGGGAATTTGATAGTGCTAAATCTAGTTAGTTTAATTAGGTTATTTTTAGGTTATATACTCTTAATTTTTGCTTATTATTGTTTCTCTAAATGCAATTTTTGGTCATTTTCCTATTTTTAGTGCTAACTTAAGTTTTCTGAATTTTTAAGTAAAAAATGCAGATTTTCCTAGGTCATGCCCTAGGTCACGCCCATGACCTGGGGATCACGCCCGTTACCTAGGGCGTGTAAGTTGCTGTTAACAGTTAAGTTGATGCCGCCATAATTCAGAAATTTTGGTCATACACGCCCAAAGTTACACGGGCGTGCTTCCAGTCACGCCCGTGACTGCCGCGTCAGCCAGCCGCCAGCACCCATGACCGCGTGCCAGCGCCCATGCCTAGCTTGGCAACTGAATTGGTCACCCCCCCAGGTCACGGGCGTGACCTGGGGCGTGACCAATCAAATCGCGTCAGAATCGAGTGCCGAACCTGATCCAAGCCGCAGAATTGATTAAACAAGTCACGCCCCCAGGTCACGGGCGTGACCTAGGGCGTGACCGAGGCAGAGAAATTTCCATAAATTGGGATGACCTCCAAGCTTTCCCCACAAAGTTTTTGCAGAGAGAAAGGGTGCTACTGCTTTATTTTCAGTGATTTTCATGTTATTTTTGTATTCTCTTTCTCTCTTTCTCTCTCTCTCTCTTATTTCAATGCACTTCTTTTTCTAGTTTTCTTATGAATGTTGTAATGCCCTTTTAACTTCCTTTCATAGAGTATTGCTAATGCTTAGTAGGCTTTCCATGCAAATGTATCTTCAGTTGAACTCTATTTTAATAGAAATTGTATGTTTTTGTTCTCTTAATATCTTCCTCATTTCTCTCTCCTACCCCTCCAACATGAGTAACTAAATCCTCATAGTACTTGATCTTGATGATCTGAGGATGAGTTGATTAAGTTATGATCCTTTAGCTCTCTTTTACTTTCTAAAGTCTTGGGCCTTAGATTTACGCATAATCAAAATTTAGTGGAGCTATAATATCGATATATATTCCCCACCTTTGCTTTCATTCTTGGCTAGCCGAGAGGCTGATAGTCTGAAGTGAGCGCTTAAGAGTAAAGAGAGTTGCATGCATTTCTCGAGAGAGAATGACGTAAATCTCCAGGATTGGAGTCAAATCCAATAGCGGGGTTCACCACTTAAAGCGAGTTTTAGGTATTCGATTACGGGACGAGAGTTCGGTCGGATTTTCCTAAACTCAGTTGGGCATATCTTCGAGAGAAGCATGTTCAAACTATAGGAACCCCCACGGTCAAGCTACCCTTACTTTATTAAGTTTTAAGTTTGCAAGTTGAATTTTGATCAACTTAAGCAGAAGTAAGTCAAGATCAAGTGCTATTTCTTAATCATCGTTTAGCCGTACTTTTATCCAGCTTTTATTTCAATTTAGCAAACAAAACTTTCCAAAAAATTATTAAGATAAAATAATAGTAATTCCTTTGAGTATAAGTAATCAACGGTTCCCGGATTTTAATACGACTCTTGTGTTCCTATACTACAGTTTGATAGGTATACTTGCCTTCTCGGATCGCTAGTTCGGATTTTATTTCGTGCAAGCGGAATTTTAACCATCATGTACCTTGACATTTTATCGTCGACAAAAGTTTCTTGATTTTGAGAAACACTTTTCTAAAAAAAAATTTAAAAATAAATTCCTTCATACACCTTGAATTTAAATGGATATCTCCTCTTCTTGTTTGTAAGAATTTGATACTTGATCAGAGGGTTGAAAAGAGCAACTCCCCTGAACTCTAGGGAATGAAATGATTTTAATGAATAGCTAAATGTGATTTCCATGGACGAGATAACATTGCTGAAATCAATTGTTAATAACATGGATAATGTTAGTTTGTGCTGGAAGATGAGGTTTTGACACCAAGGATATGATATCTTGAATTATATAGTTTATTACCCGCTTGACCTTGTGGCCAATCTCATTAAATGCTAAATTTTGGATGTATTGAAATGATTGTATTATTCAACAACTTATGCATATGCGATGGAAATACAGAACTGGATCATGTTGAGAAAAGTTACAAATCGCTAACTGCACAAAGCAATAGAAATATTCATCGCAAAGGGAAACTTTGTTCTTATCTCAAGCATGATGACGTTGTTAGTGCTACACATTATTTGCAAAATGATGTTTAGGATTGGAAGAATCAAATTATTTATGCAAAATCTAAAAGCATATTATACTTTTGTAGGAGGAGTCTAAATTTTATTTGGGAACATGAGTAGTAATCTCATGAGTATCAATTTCACTGATCTTAAAGGATTTTAGACCAAAGGTGCAATGAAAGTTGACTTTCGTAATCTGACCTTCAATCCCCATAGCCTCAACTTAAATTTCTGGGACAATTTTGTTTCTTCATTTATTGGATTTGTAACATCCCAATTCACACTAGATCCCTCGTGAGTGCTTTGGGTCACCGGGAGTTGACTCGGGCTCGGTAGAAGCACTAGGACCCTGAGGTTGTCAGGTTTGATTCACGGTCAATAAGGGTGGGTATAGTGCTCCCACTCCCTAAAGATAAGAAATAAGGGAAACAAACTTATAGAAGAGAGATAACACCGGGCGGTAGTAATACCGCCGATGGTAACCTTCAAAATGATGTGTGGCCTCACAAAATGATATGGTACCTTGTAGTCGAGAAGGGTACCTTGTAGTCGAGAAGGGCACCTTGTAGTCGAGAAGTGTACCTTGTAGTCAATAAGGTTACCTTGTATTCGAGAAGGGTACCTTGTAGTCGAGAAGGGTACCTTGTAGTCATGAATGGTACCTTGTAGTCGAGAATGGCACCTTGTAGTCGAGAAGGGTACCTTGTAGTCGAGAAGGGTACCTTTTAGTCGAGAAGGGTACCTTGTAGTTAAGAAGGGGTACCTTATAGTTAAGAAGGCTACCTTGTAGTCGAGAAGGGATACCTTGTAGTTGAGAAGGGGTACCTTATAGTCTAGAAGGGGTACCTTGTAGTCAATAAGGGGTACCTTGTAGTCGAGAAGGGGTACCTTGTAGTAGAGAAGGGTACCTTATATTTGGCCTAAACTCGAGCATTTAACTGATGTGATGCGACACGACTCATTTATTTTACCGATATCTTATTCTTTCTCATTTCAAGGATGAGAGGTGGCTTAGGTCAATAAGACAGTGACACATGGATGGATTATCAAATCCAAAGCATGGGAAGTATTTTTCCCATTAATTCTAGTCAAATCCGCCTCCATTTTCTCTCTCATACCTTAACCTTGAACTTCATTCTCTCATCCAAGAGCTAATCACTTTTATTCCTCCTCCCCACACCTCAAGCACTGACTAAGCCATTTTCCTGAAGGAGATCAAGCTTGGAAGGAGGATTGAAGCTTGGACGACCGCCACCATGCCGCCAAGAAGACAAACTCGATCCATGGCCGCAAATCAGGTGACTTCCGCCACTCTCCCTTGGTGCTAGATCTTTAGATCTAAAATAGGAGAGATATTGGGCTCAAGAGAGCTTAATATCAGTGAGATTAATGGATTTTTCTAGGAAGAGACCATGCTAGAACTTCCGTTCGAGGGCGTCGTTCCCCGAGAAAATATCTTCAATCAATTCCTCTCTTCAATACGAAGTTGTAGGACTTGATTTCGTGAAAAGCGGTGGTCTATTGAGGGAGTATTGGAGGAGAGAAGGCAAAATAATTTATGTGTGTGCCGAAGGACGAAGATGAATAGATGTTGTTCATCTGTCTTAAGATCCGTGCAGATTTTATAATATTTAGGCAGAAATCTGTTTTCTGCACGTGACAGACTTCAAGCCTATTTTTTGGAATGTTCTGGCCACATTCAGGTCTTGCGCTCAACACAAAAGTTGTAGCCCTCGGAAAGACCTTTCCAATGAGTGGTTGCGCATTTTCTGGGTAGCTCTGTAGCTCCCTAGGATGAAAATCGAAAATGGCTATATAGAAGACTACCCGGTGTATGCACTGGACAACTTGCTGTCAAGATTTGCTTTGTTGGGTTCAAACCCGATTTTTTGTAGGTTAGGCTTAGATATAGACCTTAGGCTCAACACAAAAGTTATATCTGTTGGAGCTTCCTTTCCGCATCTCTTGGTTTGAGAATAACAAATACCATGATGTATTTGATCTAGTCTTTTGTGTGTTTATAGTGGCCAGGTTGCACAGGTTCAATGAGGAGACAAGTCCTCATTCATGGGCATGATCCGAGAACGACAAGTCTCAGGTAGGATGAGTTTTGTATGCTGATCTTAAAATGGCCATAACTTTCAATCCAGGAAGAGTTACAGAACGTGCCACCCCATTTCGGAGATGAGAACGACTCCATCTAAAGGCTGGAGCTAAATTTGAATATGGGAAATTTCACTGTCGGAAAATTCCGACAGCCGCTGTCGCCTAGGCGACAGCAGAGAAGTTACAACTACTTCCCTCCACGGCAGCACGACGAAAGGCAGTTTTGAGCTGTCGGAATTCCGACAGCGATGTCGCCCAGGCGACAGCTCAACGGTTACAGCAACTGCCTGCACGACGCCACTCCAGCGGCAGTTTAACGCTGTCGGAAATTTCCGACAGTCACTGTCGGAATTTTCCGACAGTCACTGTCGGAATTTTCCGACAGTGATTTTCTATAAATTGACACCTTGTGTTCATGCATCACAACTAATTAAGAATTTCAAGTCCCTTCCTGAGTGCATTCCATCCAGAGAGCTCCAGAACCTCATGAACTCCCATTTATGCTGAGAAGGTTTGAAATTGAAGACGAGATCGGACGCGCTTCTACATCAAGGATCATCTCGAGGCTTCAACCTTCCTTTCAGAGATCTGAATTTCTAGGGAGTTCTTATTTTATCTTGTATTTTCATTTATATACATTTAACTTTGTATTGGTAGGGAAAATCGCTTCCTTGTGCGGAGCGTCTAAGTCCTTGCGTGGCTTAGGGGAAAATCGCTTCCTTGTGCGGAGCATCCAAGTCCTTGCGTGGCTTGGTGAGAAATCGTGTCCTTGTGTGCTACGTCTAGATCTTGGGAAGATCTAGAGTATAGGCTTGGGCTTAGTCTAGGGAGAGACAAGTGATAGCCTTCCGATCCTTGGGAGAAGGATTGGTAAACAAAAAGAAATTTACATTTGTACGCCTCCGATTTCTAGCGATATAGAAATCAAATTTATGTAAACACTTTTTCATATAATATAATCATGTCTCTTTTGTGTTTACTTGATTTCTATCATTTGGCGTAATCTCTATTATATTGTGTTCTAAGTTTTCAATTCTAAATCTAAATTGTTTATTTCAATCTCCTTCATTATAAAACAATTTAGTAATTATCTTGAAAATTATAGAAAGAACTTTATTCCCTTATTCACCCTCCCCTCTAAGGGCGCCGTAAGATCCAACAATTGGTATCAGAGGGAGGTTATTCCAAATCGGCTTAACAACCGGGAATAATGGCGTCTCTTGATCATGATCTCGCTTCTACTAGTGGGGAAAATTTTAATATAAATGAAAAAATATTATCACCACCTTTATTTTTGGGCAAAAATTTTAAAGGGTGGAAAATATTAATGAAAAATTTTCTTAAGGCCTTAGATGAAAAAGTTTGGAATATTACTATTAAAAAGCCATCTAGCGTACTAACTAGAAACGAAATTATTTTAAATGCAAAATCTATGAATAGTATATTTTGTGCGTTAGACCAAAATATTTTCAAACTTATTTATACTTTACCTACCGCATATGAAATTTGGAGTTTTCTTGAAAGAACTTATGATTCTCCTTCTACAGGTACGGAACATTCACAAGAACCGGAGAATATGCAAGCCTATGCAAATATTCAAGAAAGCTACACAAAGGATGGATCCATAGAATCCTCATCAAGCGGAAAGGATGATGGACACTCTTGTTTGGAAGAGGAAGATGAAGAAGACAACGTCACAATATTGGACTCAGTTGATGGCAAAACATCAAGAAAAAGAGAAGACGGAAACTATAGCAAGGTAAGAAAATCTAAATCTTCTCTTTTAGTAACTAATTCTATTTCTACATTTCGTGTGCTTAAATTTGCTAAACGTAAAATTTCAAAGTTGAAACATGCTAATTCCAAATTACGTTTAGAAAATAAAACTTTAAAAGCAAACACTAAAGTAGAATCTTATATTGATGTTTCAAATTCTTGTTCATGCTCTTTAATTGAAAATGCTAAACCTTGTTTTTATTATAATTCTCTTAAAGAAGAACTCAAGGTTTTAGAAAAAGGACTTTTAATTTCAAAAGAACATAATGAAAATTTGATAAAAGAAAATGATAATATAAAGGATAAACTAGAATCATTAAAAATGTTTATTCAAAAATTTTCATATAATGAAAAATCTCTTTTTTCTAGTTTATCAAATTTTTAAAAGTCTAAAAGCTTAACTTCATATTATAAGAGTAGGTCTATAAGAAAGAGTGGAAATGAAAATCATCTAAATAAGGACCAATCATTTAAAAACTTTTGTAACTCACTCTTTCAACATTCAATTCTAAAGAAAGATAATCACTCTTATAAATTTTCAAAGAATCCATATAATAAAATTCATTATGATGATCAACATCAATCTATTTTGAAAAATAATTTGAATAAGCATAAATCTCAAATGAATTATTTTTCAAACAAATGCAATCATATAAAGATGTCACATAATCATAATATGAATTTTAAAGATAAACAACCAAGGTATGAATGGAGACCCTTAAAGAAAAATGACACATCAACTTTAATAGAAAGGGCTCATTTATCCTTGTCTCCTAAAAAATCATCATGTCGTATTTGGGTACCCAAAGGAACCATCCCTCATGGTCCCTTTTGGATACCTAAATCTCTTATTCATTAGTATCCTATCATTTGCATGAAGTAGAAATAATTAAAAATGAAATATCAATTCTCTACTTCATGATATGCTTAATTGTTTTTTCTTTTGTTTGTTTTCTTATTTTTGAGCCAACACGCTAAGGTCACTTAGATATATTATGAAATATGACTTTTACATTTTAAGCCTAATGTTTATCAAATCAAAATTGAATTAAATTAAATATAAAGTCATAATTTTTAAGTGATCTATCTTTTCTTTTTGTTTTATCCTTTTTAAATCCTTTGCCTATAAATGTCTTATATTATCATTATAAATTGAATGCTAAATTTTCTAAATGATATTATCAAGACTAATGAAATTACTTTCAAAATTGGATTTAAATGGATTTTTAGGGGTCTTAGGCTAAAATATTAAATGCGCAACTAATTGCATATTTGTCTATTTTTCGTTGCTGCATATAATAGCCCCTATATTGAAAATCATAATCGAGAAAAATTAGAATCAAATAATATCAAAAACAATGTGTTTTAAATCAAATATAGTAACTTTGTTGCTAACGCCAGGCGTTATCACTAACGCTGGCGGTAACATATTTTCCTAAAAAAAAATTCTGATTTCTCTGAAAAATTATTTTTACAATCATTATTGTCAAATACCTTGTATTTGTTTAGTCTAATTTCTAAAAATTAAAATCAAAAGAAAATTTTCAAAAATGATAAATATGATTTCACAATCACCACCATGATCTATTAGTATCCTATGCTAAAATTCACTATAATCATATATCATAATTCATGATCCATCAAGACCTATCTTAAATCAATTAATTCTATCAACCTTAGGAATTATGAAATATATGATTGCAATTGGTATTATAGTTTCATATCTTGTTTTGTGTGTGTGATGTGCATCTTTATTGTTTGCATGTATATCATTATCTTTAGACCTATGAATTAACTTGGTATCAACAAGATGAAATCAAATAGAATTGTCACTTCATTCTAGGTCTATAAATTTTCAAAACTCTAAAATTGATTACATGCAAACCAATTATATAAATTTAGCATATCTTGCATAACATCCAAATTCATTATCCTAGTCGCACCTCTTTGTATATGCTCAATTTAGTGTTTATGTTAGGATTATCAATATAGTGACATGCTAAAGGTAGAGAAATTTGAACTTTAAAATTCATGAGTACATTGTGATTTCAAAATCTACTATATGTTCTAAAACTAAAACAAACTCATGTTTTATGAATCAATCCTTAGACTAAAACGCTTAGTATATCCATAATCATTAACCTATGACATGTGTCTCACAATAGCGAGGGCGTAGGATTGTGTGCATTAGAGACCTAACCTCTAAGTCATGTCTTGTCCTTAACCGGGGAGGGCTCCAGTGGGGCCTTGAGAGGCACTGGGGGGAAAGAGTGCTAGGTTGAGCGTCGTCTTTTGTATGCATATGGGATTAACACCCCAACCTACGGCATGTGTGCAGCTCCTCATGCTTATCCGTCACTTAGTACGGGGTTAGAGTGTAGTCATGTAGTTAAGGTATCTTGATCTTAGATATACTTATATTATATTCATTGCATGAAAACTATCTCACTCTATACATAAATCATACATATTTTTTTTATTCTAATATTGCATCATGTGTTTGCATATTTTAATATTTCGAGCTTTAATGATTTTACCGAACACAAGTATTTGAAAAATCACCAAATACATGCTAAAAGAGCCTTCAAATCTAATCAATATACTCTGAAATTTCAACTGAAGGAAAGTCTCTTTATAATACAAATGAATTGAGAAAAATATTTTTCAAAACATCAAGAAATGCAGTTCTGTTTTGGCGTTAAGAAGTTAATGCCCGACGTTAGCTCCTTTGCTCCAAAATATTTTTTTTGTGTTTTGAATTATTTCTTGTATTATTTTAATATTTTGTGTGTTTGTAAAAAGTTTATCTTTTTATTCCTTTTAAAACAAAATTTTATTTCTTTTAAAAAAAAAAAAATATATATATATATATATATATATATATATTTTCTCATACATTATTTTTGTTTATTTCTCTGACATAGAATATTATTTACTGAAAGGACTATTAAAGACTTCTATGAGTTCCAGAGAATATATATATATATATATATATAAACAAATACAAAATTACAAAACAATTTCAAGAACAAAATATGTTTTTCTTTATGTGTGTTTATTGTTTTGTGCATATATAAAAAAAATTCAAAAATTTATAAAATAAAAAAATAAAAATAAAAACTGATTGTTATTCATTGCCATTGTCAAGGATGGATGATTAATTATATCAATTAAAGATTAAATTCAATGTTTAATTTAACTTTCAAGTTTCTTAAAAACATTGTTTTGTATTTGTCATGCCTTGAGAATTATCTTGTTATGTGCAATGAAATTGATTGTAGATAAACATGTGTAGAAATGTTTAGCATGCCTCTAAGTATGAGTAATGTATTATGTTTGATAATGATTCATTCACTCACTTATTTTTGATAACCTACATGTGTTTACAATCTTATTCTTACATGATTGTGTAGTGTAATAACATAAATAATTAAAATGCCTAAATAGATTACCTACACAACATTGAATTGGTTATTACAATTCTTTGTCTTTCATGCACTTATTCTTTAGAGAAATGTGGTTTAAAATGCTATGTTTGCAAAATAAGTGAATTCGGAGTCCTTAGTCACTAAACTAAAAAGCAAATAATAAATGACAAGGAAAACTCCACCAAGCACTACTCACTCTCCTGATAAGTCTTAATGAGCATTGTGAGGTTGAGCACCTTGGCTAAGAATTGTAAAGTGTCTTGTAGCAAACAATTTATACACCACTTCTCTTTTGTACACCGGATCACAAAAAATTGAAAATAAAGCTAATAAGTATAAAAGTGATCCCCCAAGCACTACTTTGCACCCTGATAAGTCTTAATTAGCATTGTGTGTGCAGAGCACCTTGGTAGTTGTACTATATATTCATGTGCATTGAAATAGTGTGGAAGTAATATTATTTGTGTACTTTAATGTTGTGTTATTTCATTATTTATGTCATGTGTTTTTGATTGATTCACTTGTATACTTTATCAAAACACTACTTTGTACACATCAGTATCTTTCATAAAACTTCTACTCATGAGAATTGGATCCTAATGCTCATCTACTCAAATCTCTATAAACTTAAGTAAATGCACTAGATAACAAAGCATGACCGCTACAATGTTTATGTTTACTTGAAATGAAAATTTTATTACATTGTAGTTTGTGTATCTTTTCTTGATATTATGAAATCATGCTTGCAATTTTTTTTATCTTAATGGAATAGCATCTCTTCAATCTTTAACTCAAACATCAACTTTTCAAATTTAAAACTCATTATCCTTTATATGGTTTTATCTTCTAAAATGATGTTTATGTTTAAGAGTGCTTATTATTTTTAACACTGTGTTTTTCCTTTAAGCAAGTGGTATCATAAAATAGAATGCTTACTTTATCATGTTAGCTATGTTGCTTACTACTTTATGTTACATCATGCCTATATTTTTCTCAACAAGTAGTATTTAACAAGCTTTTGATTGCATCCTATTTTTCTTCTCGACATAAAATCTATTACTCTTATATACTCCCATATTTATTATTTCTTCATAATTATTCATTCTTTATTTCAAAATAACTTTGATAATATCAAAAAAAAGGAGAGAAATATAAATTCAAGAAATCTCTTACTAATCAATTTTTCAGAATGCACCATTGCAATTAATTATAAAATTTAGGGGGAGCATACATATAGGGGGAGAATACAAATTAGGGGGAGTATATTAAAAAGTTTTCATGGAAAGCGTCTATGTAGAGGGAGTGATATTGCTCGATCATGACAACCCACTTTTGGTAATAACAAAAGGGGGAGAATAAAATGAGAAATCTAGTGACATAGATATTTAGGGGGAGTAAAATCTATCACGCAGTAAACCTTTTATTCAGGCATATCTTTTATCGCACTTATCTATAAACTCACTAATTTCTCATATGGGTATTTGTTATTATCAAAAGGGGGAGATTGTTGGAGCTTGCTTTCCGCATCTCTTGGTTTGAGAATAACAAATACCATGATGTATTTGATCTAGTCTTTTGTGTATTTATATTGGCCAGGTTGTACAGGTTCAATGAGGAGACAAGTCCTCATTCATGGGCATGATCCGAGAATGACAAGTCTCAGGTTGGATGAGTTTTGTATGCTGATCTTAAAATGGCCATAACTTTCAATCCAGGAAGAGTTACAGAACGTGCCACCCCATTTCGGAGATGAGAACGACTCAATCTACAGGCTGGAGCTAAATTTGAATATGGGAAATTTCACTGTCAGAAAATTCCAACAGCCGCTGTCGCCCAGGCGATAGCAGAGAAGTTACAACTACTTCCCTCCACGGCAACACGACGAAAGGCAGTTTTGAGCTGTCGGAATTCCGACAGCGATGTCGCCCAGGCGACAGCTCGACGGTTACAGCAACTTCCCGCATGACGCCACTCCAGCGGCAGTTTAACGCTGTCGGAAATTTCCGACAGTCACTGTCGGAATTTTTAGAGAGCAATTTTCTATAAATTGACACCTTGAGTTCGTGCATCACAACCAATTAAGAATTTCAAGTCCCTTCCTGAGTGAATTCCATCCAGAGAGCTCCAGAACCTCATGAACTCCCATTTATGCTGAGAAGGTTTGAAATTGAAGACGAGATCGGACGCGCTTCTACATCAAGGATCATCTCGAGGCTTCAACCTTCCTTTCAGAGATCTGAATTTCTAGGGAGTTCTTATTTTATCTTGTATTTTCATTTATATACATTTAACTTTGTATTGGTAGGGAAAATCGCTTCCTTGTTCGGAGCGTCTAAGTCCTTGCGTGGCTTAGGGGAAAATCGCTTCCTTGTGCGGAGCGTCCAAGTCCTTGCGTAGCTTGGTGGGAAATCGTGGCCTTGTGTGCTATGTCTAGATCTTGGGAAGATCTAGAGGATAGGCTTGGGCTTGGTCTAGGGAGAGACAAGTGATAGCCTTCCGATCCTTGGGAGAAGGATTGGTAAACAAAAAGAAATTTACATTTGTACGCCTCCGATTTCTAGCGATATAGAAATCAAATTTATGTAAACACGTTTTCATATAATATAATCATGTCTCTTTTGTGTTTACTTGATTTCTATCATTTGGCATAATCTCTATTATATTGTGTTCTAAGTTTTCAATTCTAAATCTAAATTGTTTATTTCAATCTCCTTCATTATAAAACAATTTAGTAATTATCTTGAAAATTATAGAAAGAATTTTATTCCCTTATTCACCCCCCCCCCCCCTCTAAGGGCGCCGTAAGATCCAACAGTATCCCTTGAAAATACCTTTCCATATTGGGGTGGCACATTATTTGTGATGGTCTATAGTTCCTAGAAATCATGTTTTAGTACACATTGATGAATATGTATAAAGTTTTGATGTTTTACTGATTTCTCTCAAAATATTTATCGGAGGCATATAAAATTTGGAATAAATGTTCATGATGATACTGTGATCACCCCAGTTAAGTTTCAGAATTTTTGGATGCATATTTGATATGAATTTGCCTATTTGTATCATATAAATGTAAAGTTCCATAAATAAGTATTGTGTAATACAATGAGGTCAAAAATTGGTCTGAATGATTCAAGCACTAATTATGATCTATGGTAGAAGTTTTAGAGGATTTGGCTTTGAAATGTGTTCATAATTAAATGTGCATTATAATTTATTATGCTGAAAAGAAATATTAAGATGTTCATTTAGACAAGGATTTTTGAAACATGCATAAAACTGTATTTATATCACTTGGTAATCTATCAGAGAATTTAGATTTGTGATAACCGCTGATTATAGATTACGATTAATGACCCTTTAGTAGAATGGGCACGATTTGAATGGTGTTGACTAAGCGTGAACAAATAGTGCTCATGAATTCAGTTGTGTTTAAAGCATGTCGTGAATCGAGCATGAGGATTGGTATGATTTACACATTTGGTGAGATGTATATAGTAAACTTGAACATGACATTAAACAGAAAAGTACTCCTATAGGATCAAGGAGAGTATTTCCCTTACATACACATGCCACTGCACAAGAGTTATGACAACTCAGTATGGGTAGTAGTGATGGTTGGTGTGGATAAGATGATATTATTATATCCTATGGTGTTAAGTTAATGACCTGGTTAGTAGGTCCTTGTATGCTAATTAGTATCGATTGATCTTGTAAATAGTAACTATGTTATGGAGTTGGTTAGGTTTCCTTGGGTGGTTGATAGCATGGGTTGAGCATGGGAATTACTTGGGTGTGTATAGTCTTCACATGATTGCATAATGATCCTTATTGGACGATTATTGTGGTGAGTCTATGGGCTTGCCAGTCAGCACACTGACAGAGGCTGGCGGATAGACTCTAGAACCGGTTGGACTTGGTCCTTTGGTGCTTACTTCCCAAGACACCATCCGCATCACAAGACTCGGCTAGTTTAGCAAGAAAGTGTACGCAGGGTCACCGTTGTTGTGTTCTTAGCGTTGAGACATACATAAGGCCTAGGTCTGGTAGTGTGCATACCAACCTAGTAGTGGAGAAGCCCATTCCACTATCTCTGTCTGGCCACCATGTGAGGTGCCTAAGTGGTTAGCTACCCTCAAAAAGCGGGAAGTACAAGTCTATGTTGACATAGCAAATCAGAGTGCGTGAGTAAATCATGGGTGTGTCATTATACATACATTGCATTGCATTGCACCGCATAAAGATCCTCATCATATAAACTTGTATGGGCATCTTTATATGATGAGTTACTTATTTTGCGAAAGACCCTTAACTTATAAATTTTTATGGGCATTTTTATAAGTTAGGTTCAATACAGTTCTTTAATGCTCTGCTATAATTGTGCTCTTCTATACGTGTCATATGCCTTGATGATATATATGTGATTTCTTATACATGTTATAAGAATGGAGGAGTATATGTGTTTTCATGCACATGTTTCAATAACCATGGATTATATATGATGTACTCTTTTTACATATCTCCTGCTTGTAATACTCACTATATTGTAGCTGAGTTTCCCTTCTTCCGCTCGGTGCCTAAGAGTCGTCGGGGGAGAGGATGTGAAGCCATTTATTCTTTATAGACTAACGGTTGTTATACCCCTCTTTTTAGGAGCACACACAGCAGCAGTAGCACACCGTGCAGGAGGATAGCCAGGCCAGGAAGACGGTGCCTGATACGATGACGCAACCTTTGCTATCACTTTAACCTATCACTGATGTGAGAGTTGAGAGATTTGATGTAGTTTTACATCCTATTGTACTCTGATATTTATATATTTAGGAGCTAATGTGGCTTCCTATTTTATTATACTATTTTTGTGGACTTTATGCTTTTGTAAATTATGGTCTTCTTTTTAATTTATTAATGGATTCGCATGTGATATTTGAGAATAGCTGGCAGGATAGGCGTCTTGTGGAGGAGGCTAGCCCATGTGCTAGCACTTCTGCAAGGTGGCTGTCCTGGGTATAGGACTCCCCTCGGTCGTGTTCAGTGTCCGGGAGGGGGGGTCTTACATTTTTATTACTAACTTAGCTTTATTTCTATTTTACCGCTTTTTTGTATTTTTTTTGTTAGGTCACGCCCTCGGTCACGCCCGTGACCCAGGGCGTGTCAAGTAAAAATGCAAAATCTCAGCATTCGGCCACTTTTAGAGCAAAGTCAGAAGATTGATTAAGTCATGTCCTCGGTCACGCCCGTGACCGAGGCCATTTACGGGTCACGCCCGTGGGCTCCTTGTCAAGATGACTGACTGCGTTTTCAAGCCGATCGACCTAATGTCTAGACGATTTGCAAAGTCACACTTGTGTCATATGGGTCACGCCCGTGTGCATCCAACTCTTCCAAAAGACCAGCTATTTTGACTTCTCAGACATACCGATAGGTCACCCCCCCAGGTCACGCCTGTGACATGATGGTCAGGACCTTGTTCAGCCACCTCTTCAGCCAACTCTTCAAGATCAATCCAGAAGGCCAGCTATTTTGACCTCTCCGACACAGGTCACACCCTCAGTCACTCACGTGACCGAGGGTGTGTAAATCCAAATTTTTCCTATAAATACAGGGATTCAACTGAGTCCAAAAGTTCACAATTTTGGTTTTTTTTGAGTGTTTGTGAGTTGCTTTTGTGTGTTTTCTTTTGTTCTTTTTGTTCTTTTTTGTTTTTAGTAATTGTAATTTTCTCTCTCCTAGTGTTGTTATAATCTCCATTTTGGAAATGAAATAGCTTATTTCCTCCTCTTGTTCTTCTTTTCATTATGTCGGTGTGTGTGTGTGTGAGAATAATTTTTTTTTCTTTTAAATTAGTTTTCCTTTATGTTTGTGTGTGTTTATGAGAATAATTTTATTTTTTATTTTTGCTAATTTAGTTTTCAATTTAAAGTAGAGTGTGTGTGTGTATGAGATAATTTGTCTTACTTTATAATTTAATTTTCAATTCAAATTAGAGTGTGTGTGTGTGTGTATGAGATAATTTATCTTTCTTTGCTAATTTAGTTTTTATTCAAAGGTAAGCGTGTGTGTGTATGAGATAATTTGTCTTTCTTTATAATTTAGTTTTCAATTCTTGTAGAGTGTGTGAGTGTGCTAACTTAGATTACTTGTCATTTTAATTATTTTAGAGTGTGTGAGTTTTCAATTTAGTGAGTTTTTCTTGCTAACTATCTTTCTTCAATTTTACTAAATGCACTCATAATCTCTTAAGAAATTATCATGAACTCATTAATCACTAAATCCATTCACATTCCGATGAGTGCATAATCTCTTTTACCACTCGATGTCGAAGAGCATTAGGACAAATTATTTTTTTCAAAAATCTAAAAATCTCTTTCTTTTCAAATCAATTGACGAGCTTAAGATTTAGCCGGGAACAACATTGAGTGAAGCGATATAATCGATTTGTGGTTTTCATTTTCATTTTTCTACGCTAGTTAGCCGAGAAGCTCGTTCATACAGATTGATTGCTCGCAGTTAAAGAGAACTACGCGCTACCCTCAAGAGAGGATGACATAAGTCTCCCAAATTGGAATAAAAACCAATAACGGGGTTCACAACATAAAGCGAGTATTAAGGATCTTCGATTAAAGAATGAGATTTTGATCGAATATTCTTAATCTTAGGTGGGTGTATTCCTCGAGAGAGGCGCTTTTCATACTTATGGAACCTCCATGACCAAGTTTTTTTAATTAATCAAAAGTTCAGAATTTTTACCTCTAAAAACTATTTTTGTCTCAAGGTAACTCGACATCGGTCATTGTCCTTATCATCATTTTCAAACCCTAATATTATTATCACTACCGCTCGTTAAAATTTATAAACCAAATCAACAACCTATTTCCGATAAAATAATAGTTCTTTCCTTAAAAGTAAAAAATACTCAACACGATCCGTGGAAAAATACGATCTTGATATTCTAAAAAAATATCCTATACTATTCGTGATAAGGCATACTTGCCTTTATCGAAGATTAGTTTGTATAAATTTCCAAAGGCTTTTTCAAAAGCCTAAAATTAAAGTATCATTTTCAAGTTTTTGGCACCGCTGCTGGAGACTTGTGTTGATATTTCGAAACAAGGAATCACTATTAATTTTATCTTTTATTTCTTCCTGGGGCTCTTTCTTTTTTACTTAAACAAAAAAAAAATTTTAAAAAAATATTTAGTGTATGACCTGATGAGGCTCTTTGGACGATCCGAACCTTCCTTTTGATCCCGAAATCGAGCGCACACTTCGCGAGCCCCTCCGATCTTGTGATCAAAATTTACTCCTACATCTCGAAAAGTCTATCAAAGAAACTAACGCGGATGCTATTACCGATCCCAATTCAAATGCAGACCCTCCACGAACTATGGCATATTATGCGCGTCCGAATTTGGAAGATATGGGGTCAAATATTACTCGCCCAATTGTGGCCAATAATAATTTTGAAATTAAATCTACCATCATTCAAATGGTACAACAATCAGCACAATTTGACGGTTTGCCGGATTAGGATCCGAATTTACATCTTTCAATTTTTTTTTGAAATTTGTGATACTTTTAAAATTAATGGCTTTACTGACGATGACATTCGTATATATTTATTTCCATTCTCATTGCAGACAAAGGCTAAGACGTGGTTGAGTTCTTTTTCGAGACGATCCATAACTACGTGGGCCAAATTGACCGAGAAATTTCAAACAAAATATTTTCCCCCATCAAAAACCGCTAAATTACACACTTATATCGCTTCTTTTATTCAATGTGATTCTGACTCTCTTTACGAGACTTGGGAGAGTTTAAATTTTTTTTCGTAGATGTCCTCATCATGCGTTGTCGTCCTGGCTGCATGTCCAAACGTTCTATAATAGCTTGAATTTCCAAACCCGACAAAAGATCGATGCAGCCGTCGGGAGAACGTTAAATAACAAAACCCTTAAGGCCACTCAAGCTTTGTTCGAGGAAATGGCCTTGAACGCTTATCAATGGAATGTGCTTAGGTCTCTCCCTAACAAACTGGCAGGGCTTTACGAAGTGGATGCAACTTCTCGCTTAGCCTCACAAGTTGAGCGGCTAAGTAAGCAAGTGGCGGAGATGACTGCTTCCTCCTCCACTCCCGTTATGACGTAGAATAATAACGTAGTCGAAGAGTTTGTAGATTACCTAGGCAACCCAGTTTGGCCCTCCTTCAACCCTCACAATAAACCTAATAGTAATAATTACAATCCGGGTTGGAGGAACCACCCAAACTTCTCTTAAAGCAACCGAAATAATGCTTAGAGGCCCCCAAATGCGAATCTGCAGGGATTTTTGCAAGGATTACCACAAAGATTTCATCATAGATTTCCACTGCCTCCTCCAAAACCTTCTTCGCTCGAAGAAATTTTTGCTAAATACATCGCGTCTAACGAGTCAAATATCCAGAATATTACCGGATCATTAAAAAACTTGGAAAAACAGGTTGGACAACTTGCGATGATAATCTCTGAGAGGTCACATGGAGCTTTGCCTGGGAATACATAGCCGAACCCTAGAGAAAATACCAACGCCATTACACTACACAGCGGCAAGGAGTAACCTCCCCAGAAAGGGTTGAGCCTAAGGTACCTATTTTGACATTGACCCCTACAACTTCTCCCTCGATTCCAAAAACTCTGAGTATTTTGATTGTGCCGAATATTTCTTGTTGAAACCAGGACTTGGCTTCTTTGTGGAGCTCGGGCCCTCAATCAGTTGAGGGGCAGTTAGCACTTATTGATTCCTTGGAAAGAACTGACTCGAGACTCGGAACTAAACACAGACCCTTGGTCGCAGCGAGGAGGTCACACCACACACCCGGAAGATCTCTGAGTGCTTCCCCTCCCAAGCCAAAGCTGAGACTGGGCACCATAGAGAGCCTGAGAGCTTAGCCAAGATCAATAGGGAGGAAGAAGCTCAGAAAACTGAGATCAGAATCCTCTCCAAAGGTGCCCTTCAAGGTCTATATATAGTTTTTCAAGTCTGGTCAGCTAATAGCGGGAATCTGCCTTTTTCTTTTGCTAAACGCATCCCATAATGGTCTGCCAACAACCAAACTCTGCTGTTCGGAGGGGCTAACTGCAGACCACCAGGGGTTTATAGGTTAAAGTGATCATGAGCTTTTCCTGGGCGAGCCGCATATTAGGGGCTCTCTTGCAAACCATGTGGCTCAGCTCGCTCATCTTCCTGCGAGCGACCGATGAGGATCTGGCCTGCTCGCCCTCACATGAGCGGCAGGCGAGAGCCCGACTCACCCGCCCCCCTAGCTCGCTCGCCTTCTTACTATTTTGGCCTATTGGTTCCTTTGTCTCAACTCACCCCCTGGCGGACAACTGGGTTGTACACAATCCCCGCTCTTCGTGAGGCTACTTTATGCTCGCGAAGAGACATCCAACCCCTGGTGTTCGTCGGTCCCTTGGTGACGTGGTGAGAATCTTTTGGTGGGTCCCATGCCCAAGGCTACAAATACCCTGCCTTCCGGCTAGTGCATGAACTTTTTCATTCCCTCTCACTCCTTTTCCCGCTCGCCACTGTTCCCTGCGAGATGTCCAAGAAGGAGGAGATACTCACTCGCCTCAAGGCCTCGTATACAGTCCAGAAGGCTAAAGCTGCAGAGCTAGCTCCCTAGATCTCTCCGCAACCAGCCCCGTCCTACCCCGCCTCAAGTTAAGAGGGCTAAGACCATCCGACGACCATCCGCGGAGGATGAGTCATCTCCTCTGTCTCCATCTCCCTACCACGATCTTGCCTCGCAGGTTCTGCTAAAAAAGACCCGAAATCCCAAATAGTATTCGCTTAACTCTATTTCCTTGTTCACAGGTCCCTCCCGCAAAGAAGAATCTTATTAGGCCATCTCCAATGGGGTCTCTCCCCCCCCCCCCCCGTCCCTCGGGAGGAACGATCCCCCCTGATGCGAGGATCCCTGACCTGCGGGCCTCACCTTCGCGTCCTGGTAAGCCTCCTGTCTTGTCCTCCCTCGCTCTTCTTTTGTCGCTGACCCGCATTATTCCTTTTCACAGGGTCTCATCCCTCGACTCCAGAGCGGCGAGTACCCACTCCGGTGGGATCGCCCCGCCCACTGAACCAAAACATCGTCACTCCGGGGTTCGGCATTCTGGGCCAGCGGAGCCCAGGCGGCTCGCTACTTACCGAACCATGGGTTGATGATGGGACGACACCCCACCCTGTCTTGGTAAAGTCCATCACCCCATCCTTTACTGAGGCCTTCAAGGTCCAGCCGAGCTTTTCTCGCCCGCGACCCCGTACCATTAGCCTCTCACCAGGTTAAGTAATTTTTGTCGATTATTTCTCTTGTTCCCCCTTATGCCGATTTTCTTTCCTTTGCGGGTGCTCCTCCAACCCCGACTAACGAGTCAGAGCACGGGGAGGTGGAGATGTCACCCCCGCCCTCGCCGAGCCAGGTCGCGGATTTCTTGGGGGATCACTACACCCCAGAACAGATGAAAAGGCGAGTCATCGATATATTCCAAAAACACACCTCCATGCTTCGAGAGCGATACGATCATAATCATATGGACCAGATCGCTAACGAGGAGAGGTTTGCTGCGAGGGAGGATGCGAACGCATGTGTCCTTGTCGAGGTATAGCAGGTCGCTCGCGGCGAGGTCACCTCACCTGGGGTGCACCTCACGCGAATCAAGGACTACATGCAGTTGATGCAGCGCGAGGTCTAGTCAGTCCGCGAGTACCATTACCTGAGGATTCCCCCGCGCTCCGGTGTGCGAGGCCGCGACCGCTGGAAATGGCACAATTACTGAACAGCTATCTTTCATTGTTACTTATAGCCTGTCATCGTTACTATTTCCCCCCGCTTCTAGGGGTTCTAAACAATTAGAGATTCTGTAATAAGGACATTCCTGCTCGCTTGCGAGCTTTCTTTCTTTCTTGCTTCGCATAATTTCTATCGTTATGTTAATTGTGCTCGTGCCTTGCTGGTTTTTTGTTTGATATGCCTGGCTCGCGGAGTATCACCTCGCTCTCGAGACTTTTGCGTTTTTCTTTTTGCAGTTCCACTATCCGCACCCCCTGGCGCTTCGACTTCTTCCCGCCCTTTTCAATTCTATAAATAGCCGACTTCTTACATTCTAACTACCATATTAACTGTTCTCCATCCCTTCTTCGCTCTTCCAGGCTCTCTCACTAATTTCCGCTCGCGCTCACGCTTTTCCCGGTTCGCAGCTACTAACGCCATGGTCTTCGAGGGCGAATCTGAAGGGCGAGCCAGGTGTGCTGGGCTTTTGGGGACCACAGTTTCTTCTGCTCCTCGCTCACCGACGACGAGTTCCTCGCCATAGTGGACAAGTACATCCCTTCGGGGTATATTGCTCGCCGCCCACCGAACACCGCCACCCACAATGACCCGTCCACCGACAAGCTCGCCATCCCCATTGCTCATTTTAAGAATGGGTTGCGACTTACACTCTAGACAGAAGTATGCCAGGTAATATACTCAATCCTCGCGATTGTAATTCGCCCCGCAGGGAGCATGCTAACCTTACCTTGGTGAACGCGATCGTCGTGGTGGTCACGTTCGCTTGCTACCTGTGGGAGGAGAAGATCGAGTTCAGCCTGCTTGTCTTCTACAAAGTCTTCTCCTTTCACAAGTACAAAGACGGGACCACCCACTTTACGAGCCAACATGTCACCGTCTGCGAGACGGTGGATAAAGCACACTACTGGCACCAGAAATTCGTCCTAGTAAAAGGACAGTTCGGCAACATCCCCTTCTCCCCCCTCCAACGAGATGATGCAACCTACCACCCTCCTGACTCGCTCAGCGGTGACGATGCGAGGCTCTACTAATACTTGGATGTTAAGATCTTCGAGGTCATCTACCTCTGGCAGAGGGTGGACTCGCTGCTGCCGGTCACGCAAGGGGAAGGTTCGGCTCGCTCTCGCAAGCTCCTATATGCTTCTTCATTTTAATTACTAACTCTTTCATTGCCTTCACAGGTGAGCGAGATCTTCCCATCCATCCCCCGGATGCGTGGAGCGTAACCCTCTCCTCCAGCTCTCTCGCCGTAGCAGTCACCGAGGCGTGCCGAGACCCCGTTGGCTCGAGATCTGGCAAGAAATTGCCACCTCCCGTGAGCCAGAACGATGCGAAAGCTCGTGCCAAGAAAAAGAACAAGGACGCCCATTCCACATTTAAGGCCAAAGAGGTCATGGAACTCAGCGAGATGGTGGTTATGTTCCCTCCGCCCGCAAGTCAGAAAGATGCCAACGAGAGAAGAGGGGCCGCGGATGTTTCTGGAGAGCCCAAGTCGCCGACCATAATAACTTCGGCCTCGGTGCGAGGCTTACTGATGCTCTTGGTGAGCCACTGCTCGCATGGGATCCTGACCACAACATGATTTCAAGCTCCGCGCTCCTCCCCTTCTGGGTCGACGGTGAAAAGGTCGGGGGTGAAGCATTTACCCTCGCCTTTGGGCTGTATAGTCGCGAGGACACCGCCGGTTTCAGCGCCATGCGATCTCGGCTACTCGCCAATGAAGCCATGCGAGCCCACTTCCAGTCCATTGAGCTTAGCCACATGGTGGCTCGGCGGTACCTCACCGTGGAGAGGGACTCTAAGGAGCTCTACCGCGGGCTCAAGGAGGCCTCGGAGGAGATCGCGAGCCTCAAGGGAAGGGAGGCCATTTCGGAAGGTCTACTCACCACCCTTAAGGGTGGAATGGTAAGTCTTCGTACAACTTTTACCTCGCTTGCCATGTTTTCCTTTACCTGACTCAACCTCTTTTTTTATAGGATGCTGAAACGGGGAGCCGACTCCTCTCGCGGAATGCTGACCTGGAGAAGGAGCTCACGTTCCTAAAGGCGCAAGTATGCGAGCTGGCCCGAGCAGTGCTCCCTCCATCCCCTCAGTGAGCTGAGGCTCGCAAGAACTCTCGAGACGAATAGGAGGCGACCTGCAAAAATTCCATGGGTGTTGCCAACCTCGTCTTCGAGACCCTCAAAGGGGCGGGTTTGCTTTCCCCGGATTCCCCGGAGCTCGGCATCGAGGATGTCATCCCGGACCTCTTCGCGCCGATGCCAGAGCCCAACGATCGCGGGAGCGAGGAAGAGCTATCCAACGACCAGCCTTAACTTTTTAATTTTCAATGTAAACATTTTGTTTTTACCCGGCGAGTTTGCCGTAATTTTGTAACACCTTTTTGAGAAAAGAAACATGGAACATTCTTCTATCTTTTGAATGCTTTTCCATCTTGCTCGCACCGGTATTCTTTTCTGCGCTCACAAGTATGTATTTTGTTTTGCTTGTGCTCATATGCTCGCGTTTTAATGCTATTATTTATGCTCGCGTTTTAATGCTATTATTTATGCTCGCGTTCGCACACTTCTTATTGGCGATAGTCACAAGGCTTACCATTTCATCGTGCCTTCTTTTTATCTAACTATCTTACCTTGCGCATATTCAATAAGGCGTTCTTATAGCTTATCCCATTTAAGAGCATCGTTAGATGATTCATCTGGTTGCACTTGCGTAAAGCGCGGTCTGCTTCGAGCATCTGTGATGTCGTGACATCTCCACCACCAGAGGATGATAGACCAGAACTGGATGCGCTGCAACATAAAGATTTCAGGCGGCATGAAGACTCAATGGCCGCTAATGGAAAGCAACGTTACAACCTACGTCCGCGGCGCACAAAGCTTATTTAAGATCTCTCAAAAGCATATTTCTAAGTTCTAATTATTTCTTTTAAATGCGGGACTTGTAATATTTTATTTTTATGCTTTTATTTTTGGTGTGCTATTAGACATTTTGGTGTGTTATTAGCCATCCGGATTGATGAAATTATCATCTCAATCTTGGATGGTTGGATCTATTTTGTAACTCCTATATATAGGAGTGTTTTAAGAGAATGAAGCAAGTTTTGAAAACCCTAAAACCAACCCCCTCTCTATTGAGAAGTTCGGCCAAGCTTGTGAGAAGCCGCCCACCCCCCTTGTCTCCCTCTTCCCCTATTTCGGCCTCCCCTCTTGTGGGGATTCCGGCGTGGTTTCTTGGTGCGACTCCAAAGGAAGAAGGACGGCAACCCCACTCGGTGCGACGCCGGTGGACCATTCGGTGCGACGCCGGTGGAAATTGTAATGCCTCAATTTATTTAGGTTTTGGGGTGCGATTAGAAGTTGGGGTGCGAATAGGGGAGTGGGCTGCGAATAGCAAGTTGGGATAGGTTTAGGTTTAAAACCTAAAATCCCTCTCCCTCTCATTCTCGAAATCCCCCTCCCGACTCCTGTTCGCGTGAAACGGCTGCAGTTCCCCCCCCCCCCCCCCCCCCCCCCTTCTCGATCTCTCTCATCGTTGGCAGCAAGGAGGAGCCGTTCTCCTCCCTCACTCCCATCGCCGGTCACGTACAAGGTGGAGGCCACCCCGGCCTGTGTTGTAGGAAGCCGCACGAAGCAACATCCAATCTCCTTCGTTTTTTGGAGCCAGGAAGATAGTCTTCCTCCTCTCTTCGCCGGCCTGCAAGGAGACAAGCACGGGTAGTCGGAAACCCGACCCCCTTCCCTTCTCCTCTCTCCCGGCCGCCGCCTAAGTTGGAGAAGAAGGTCTCGCCGCTTCTTTGTTTGAGCTGCGACCTCCTTTGCTAAGATCCCGAAGGCCGACAAATACAAAGAGGTGCAACCCTCTTGCCGTGAAGCCTTGGCCGACCGTACAACTTAGAGAAGCCTCCTCCCTAGGGTTCCTTCAAGGGGGAAATCACAACGTTGAAGTTGTGCGCCATTCGGAGAACGTGGAAGCTCCGGAGCAAGCTTGGACGCCGTTTTCGTGCACAGACAGCCGCTAAGTTCGTTAGCCGTCAAATCTGGGCGCGTCTCCATGGTTCAGAAACGACGTCTAAGGGTAACGATTCTCTTTACCCTCATTTGGACATGTTCTTGTCCGTTCCTTACATCGTTGAGGTCCCCTACCCAAAGGGTGAGGTTGTGGCCTCCGATGGGTCGATTCGTGTTATCCCCGTCAAATCTTGCATACATGTAGAGTCCATGCGTGAAATGGACGTAGGCACGCTGTGTGAAGCCCATCCGAGATGGTTCGTCCGGATTGGTGATGCTTTTGATATTATGCGTGCCGGGGGAAAACTCCGTGTTGATATCCTGCTTTGTAGGACTAGAGGGTGCTACTGCATGCGCAGCAACGCCTGGGGGTGTGCCCCGGGGAGCACCTGAAGTGACAAACAAAAGGTGCTACTGCATGCGCAGCAACGCCTGGGGGTGTGCCCCGGGGAGCACCCGAAGTGAGAAACAGAAATGGGGTTTCTGTTCACTACCATCGGCGTTAGCGTTATCGCCGCACAGTAGCTCCCAGACTGAGTTCTGGTGATGTTGTTGTGCCCACCTGTTGAGAGGACCTGAGGCCTTGTGCCCGACCCGTGAGGGTGTCCTAGTGGATGACATAGCGGCCCATAGAGCCGGCTAATTGAGAATACCTGGGCTGAGGGAATGCCATACCCGCTCTTCGTGTTGTACAACGAGAGCTGTGAACCACGGGCATTTGGCGAACATGAAACCGCACCATTGCAGCACCTGACTAGTAAGGCTCGTACAGCATGTCGGGAGGCATTGGGAAAGAGTCTTCGGACTACGGTATGTTCACAATTAAAGTACGGGGGTGCCCTGGTATTCGGGCCACCGACTTTAGCCTCGAAGGGCAAAGCCATCAAGAGTGGATGGTGGTGGAAGGCGGAGTACACCAAAGAGTGCCTGAGAGCACGGGACGTGGGAGGCCACTCCCACGTTTGTGATTGTTGCATATGTATGAACTGTTGTGGGCTTTGCTAGTCGCACTCTTATATATATATATGCTGCGGAGACTGTTTTGCAGGGATGGTTAGAACTGCCACCCCCTCGAAGGGGTGGGGTCGGTACAATTTGGTCAGCTTTAGCTGACCGTTGCCCTGTTTTGCCACCATTTTTGGTGGGCTTGTTGTACAGTGCTGGACCGAGCGGGAACATAGCGGGCTCTTAGCGGGCTGAAGCCCTTGTGCTGCTACGGCCCTTGAAGGCCTTTTGATGTTCTTTTACTTTTCATGTATGGCCGGCCTGCGCGCCGATGTTGGTAAACTATAAGGCCGTCGTGCCTCTATTGTTGTGTAAACACATTTTATTCCTATTAGTAGAAGTGGGCATACCCGGGTTCGGGTTTTGGTGGTTTATATATTTCGTCTCGCTCTTTTGCTTCCGCATAGAATGCTCTGAGTTAGGTTCTCTCTTTAGTATCATTTGGTATTTCAATTAAGTGACGTTCCCGTTTGTTTGGTAGTATATGGCGTGGGGCGCCGGCCGGACCTTCTGTCATATACTTCTTAACGGATGGGGGTGTTACAAATTGGTATCAGCTTCTACGGTTTCCGTATCCTTCTAAGGAATTCATGGACGAATTCTTTTAAGGGGTGGTGAGCACGTGTGTGCGCTACCGTCGAGACGTAAAATAAACCCAAAAATGTCCACTTAGGAATAAAATGTATCAACAAACCAACAATTATTGCATGATTTTGGAACCTGAGTGTTCCTTTTGTTGTTAGTTGCGACTGTGCTGTCGCCTAAATGTGTGTTGCACTTGTGTAGGGCACTCGAAGTGCAGCGGGGCCGTCGCGTTCCCGTGACTTGGCAGAGAGTAGCAGGTCTGCTGAGGCTCCTACACCTCCGTCTGCTGAGATGGTTCGGCTAGTTACAGAAGCCGTTCTAGCTGCGTTGAATGGCCAGCCTGGAAGGCAAGGTCAACCGCTGGTGCAGGAAGTGGCCCCGAGCCACTAAGAGAGAAGCAGGTCCCCGTAAGGAGTGCTGCTGACCAGCAACTGAAGCACTTCCTTGGATTTCGACCTCCTCCGTTTACTGGGGTTGAATCCCCAACTGAGGCCGAGGACTGGCTGTCGCATGTGGAGCGAATCCTGACAGCGACACAGTCGGACGAAGCGCAGAAAGTGACCTTCGCTACCTTCTTGTTGGAAAAGGAAGCCAGGCGGTGGTGGGATGAAGTTGAGAGGCGCCAGTTTGCGGGAAGGCAACTGGTTGATGTGCCGATGGAATAGTTCTCGAGAATCTTCCTGGCAAGGTATGTGCCTCCGTCGCAGCAGATCGCGATGGAGAACCAGTTCTTGGCTCTGACACGGGGTGATATACTGGTTGACGACTACCTGTACGAGTTCACCCGCCTCGGGCGTTACGCTGGGACTTCTTTCGATGACGAGGGAAGAAGGGTGAACAGGTTCTACGGTGGCTTGCGTAGTGAGTTGCGGTACCTTCTTGACAGGGCCGTTGACACAGGGTTTCACGACCGTCGTTGGTTCAGCCTGAGCTCTGGAGCAGGACATGCTCAGGGAGAAGGGCAAGGTGGCTGTGGTTGAGATAGCACAGGAGGGCAAGGCACCGAGTGTGGGGAAGCTGCGGAAGTTGAATCGCTGGAAGAAGGCTCGATTATCTGGGCCAGCTCCCTCTGCTTCGGGCGCATCGTCTGGACGTGGCCCTCTTACTTGTTTTACTTATGGAAAGCCTGGCCATTTCTCTCGAGACTGCCGTAGTGGACTTCCAAGGTCAGAGAAGAAGACTGGGCCATCTTATTCTGAGAAGGGGAAGGCAGCTGAGTCCACTGCCTCCCGTATGGCTCCCCCGCAGCCCAGAGTCTTCAATCTTGGTCAGCAGGAGGCTATCAAAGCCAAGGACATCGTGACAGGTATAATTTAAGATACAGTCCTTACTGTTTTATATACCTGTTTTAGTATTCATGCTAACCCTGTTTAGCGGCATAGGCTTTGTAAATGTTTTAGGCGTTCCAGCAAGAGCGCTTTTCGATACTGGAGCTTCGCACTCCTTCTTATCGTCGGACTTCGTCCAACGTATTGGTGCGCCGTCGATTGCTTCTGCAGATGGACTGGAGGTCCTACTGCCGAATGGATATTCAATGCGTGTGGAGAGAAGTTGTTGTGTGAAGGTTCTAGTCGGAAGTCAGGAGTATGACCTGAAAGCATCGTTACTCCCCCTGGTTGAGTTCGATGTAATCTTCGACATGGATTGGCTGTCGGAACAGCGTGCGTGCATCAATTGCACCACCAAGGAGGTGAGGTTTGGGCGGTGTGCCGATCGTGAGACGGTCTTTGCGGGCATGCGTGGATCGAGCAAGATGCTGATGTCTGCTCTCCAGGTGTCCAAGGTAGTGCGACAGGGAGCAGAGTTATTCTTTGCTCTAGTGGAGGCTTCAACGCCGAGGCCCAGCCTAGTGGATGTTCCGGTAGTTTCAGAGTTCCCCGATGTGTTCCTGGGCGATCTCCCCGGTGCTCCACCGCAGCGGGAGATAGATTTCACGATTGAGTTGGTGCCGGGTGCTAAGCCTGTGGCCCGCTCCCCCTATTGTATGGCTCCGAAGGAGTTGGCGGAGTTGAAGATGCAGTTGCAGGAGCTGCTTGAGCAGGGCTACGTGCGTCCGAGTTCCTCACCTTGGAGTGCACCGGTCCTCTTTGTCAAAAAGAGGGATGGTAGCCTGCGGCTTTGCATTGATTATCGAGAGCTGAACAAGCTGACCGAGAAGAACAAGTATCCTCTTCCGAAGATAGACGACTTGTTCGACCAGCTCGTTGGTTCGACAGTATACTCGAAGCTGGACTTGAAGTCCGGCTATTATCAGGTTTGGATCAGAGAGTGCGACATCCCGAAGACTGCCTTAAGTACAAGGTACGGGCAGTATGAGTTCACCGTAATGCCGTTTGGGCTGTCTAATGCGCCTTCGGTGTTTATGGACTTGATGCACCGGACTTTCCGAGAGTACCTCGACCGGTTCGTGGTCGTCTTCCTTGACGACATACTGGTCTACTCTCAGTCCGAGGAGGAGCACGGTGAGCACCTGCGAGTAGTCTTGGAGGTTCTGAGGAGGAACCAGCTGTATGCCAAGTTCTCGAAGTGCGAGTTCTGGTTACCTTCCGTGGCGTTCTTAGGCCATGTGGTTAGTGGAGCGGGTGTGGCGGTAGATCTGGTGAAGGTTGCGGCCATCAGGGAGTGGCCTGTTCTTTCTACTGTAGCGGAGGTTCGTAGCTTTCTCGGGCTGGCCGGCTATTACAGGCGCTTCGTGGAGAACTTCTCACGGATCGCGTTGCCTCTTACGACACTGACACGGAAAGACCAAAAGTTTATTTGGACGCCCGCGTGTGCGCAGGCTTTCGAGGAGTTGAAGCGGCGGCTTACCTCGGCTCCGATCTTATGTTTGCCTTGCGGCACAGAGGGCTACGAGATCTACACCGACGCTTCTGGGAGCGGCCTTGGCTGTGTTCTGCAGCAGCATGGCAAGGTGATAGCGTACGGCTCTCGCCAGCTGAAGGTGCATGAGCGGAACTATCCGGTCCATGACTTGGAGTTGGCGGCCGTGATATTTGCCCTAAAGCTCTGGCGGCATTATGTGTATGGCCTGAAGATCGACATCTTCACGGACCATAAGAGCCTGAAGTACCTTCTGACGCAGAAAGGGATGAATATGCGGCAGCAGAGGTGGATGGAATTACTCGGGGATTACACCTTCGAGATACACTACACACCCGGGATGGGGAACGTAGTCGCTGATGCTTTGAGTCGCAGAACTCCAGCTCGAGCAAACTGGTTGCGCATTCATGATGAACGTTTAGTCCTGGAGTTGGAAGCCTTGGGTATTACCTGTGTTGACAGGAGTGCTAGTGCAAATGCATGCCTGAACTGGACGGAGGTGCAGTGTGACCTCGCGGACAGAGTTTGGAGAGCATTGGAACTTGATGAGAGCATGAAGCGCTATGCAGCGGAAGGGCCAAAGTTCTCGGTTGAAGACGGTCTTCTGCGGAAGGATGATCATTTGTGCGTCCCAAAATCCGGTACTTTACGGGAGGAGTTGATGTATGAGGCTCACAATACCAAGTACTCAATCCACCCAGGGAGCACAAAGATGTACAAGGACATGAAGATACTGTTCTGGTGGCCAGGCATGAAGAAGGACATAGCCCTCTACGTGGCAAAATGTCAAACGTGCGCGCTAGTGAAGGCCGAGTGCCAACGGCCAAGAGGTTTCCTGAAATCGTTGCCAATCTCGGAGTGGAAATTTGATGATATTTCCATGGATTTTGTGCACGGTTTGCCAAAGTCACTGCAGAAAAATGACTCTATCTGGGTTATTGTGGATCGGTTGACTAAACTTGCACACTTTATCCCGAATCAGAAGAGCGATCCAGTGGAGAAGCTAGCAAAGATGTATGTGGAGAACATCGTTCGATTACACGACGTCCCTCGCAGCATAGTTAGCGACCGTGATGGGCGGTTTACGTCCGGTGATTGGAGGCATGTCCATCGGTTATTGGGCACAAAGCTCAAGTTTAGCACAGCCTTCCATCCGCAAACGGATGGGCAGACCGAAAGGACAAATCGGACAATGGAGGATATGCTGCGAATGTGCGTTTTGGACTTTGGGCAGCGTTGGGAAGATCACCTTCATATGGTAGAGTTCGCCTACAACAACAGTTCCCAGGCGAGTATCTAGATGGCCCCGTATGAGGCATTATACGGCAAGAAGTGTCGTACTCCGTTAGCGTGGGCGGAGACCGGTGATACCAAGCTGCTGAAGCGTAAAGAAGTTGTTGACGCGAATGAGTCGATACGGACCATTCAAGAGCGGTTGTTGACAGCCCAAGACCGACAGGCGAAGTATTACAACGCCAAACACCGGAACGTGGAGTTCGCGGTTGGTGATTGGGTGTATTTGAAGATAAAGCCTTTCAAAGGAGTGTCGAGGATCCGATGCTTGAAGAAGCTGAGTCCGAGGTATGTAGGGCCATTCGAGATCACCGAGCGCATCGGCCAAGCAGCTTACCGACTTGCCTTGTCGACGGAGCTGAGTGGGTTGCATGATGTCTTCCATATCTCTGTATTGAGGAAGGCGGTGTGAGAGCCCGATTCTGTGTTGGAGGTCGTAAGTGTGCCGGTGGAGAGTGGCCTAACTACTAAGGTGACTCCGGTTTGTATTATTGATGCTGATATTCGCCAGTTGTGGAGAAAGACCATCAAGATGGTGAGAGTCCGTTGGGACAATTGTGGCCGCGAGGAGCTCTCTTGGGAGCCAGAAGAGATCATGCGCGAGGAGTACCCTGATTTGTTTACTCAGGTATGACGAATTTCATTTCGTTGTTTGTGTTTTAAATTTCGGGACGAAATTTCTTTAAGGGGGAGAGAATTGTAACGCCTCAATTTATTTAGGTTTTGGGGTGCGATTAGAAGTTGGGGTGCGAATAGGGGAGTGTTGGAGTTGCCATTGTGATCTAGAAGTGGTCAAACATGTAATCTCACTGCCAACGCGATATGAGCCTGCAGGGTCGCACATAAGAGCATGTGGTGAAGTTGGTAGATTGACTGTGTTGGTAAATGTTACCAATCACCATATATAGAATGGGGAAATCCAGCAGGTTGTTGCTGTCTGAATTCGTCGGGTTTACACGAATAGAATTCGTCGGATTCATCGGGATTCGTCGGATTGTCCTGTGAACACTCGACGAATTATTACAGAAACCCTTCAGTCGGCAAAATGTTGTCGTCTGTCTGGATTCGTCGGGATTCGTCGGGTTGTCCCGTGAACACTCGACGAATTGTTACAGAGATCATTTTCTCGGCAAATGTTGCCGTCTGATCTGATTCGTCGGATTCGTCGGATTGTCCCGTGAAATCTCGACGAATGATCTTCCATGGAATTCCGACGAATTGTAACAGAAGCCCTTATTCTGCTGTGTGGTCTGCGGATAGCGATTCTTCTAGAAGCTGTTTATCCTTTGGGTATAAATAGGACTTCGTTTTAGGGTTCTCATAACTAACGAAAGGAAAAAGCCGACGGAAGGAGTTCCGCTCTCGCCTTACGAACCCTAGCCGACGGAAGTGTTCCGCCGTCTCTGAATCGCGTCCGCTGACCTCCTCTCCGGCGATCGTCGTCGTGTGTGTTCTTCCTGGAGCGAACCTAGCAGTTCGTGGAAGTGCAAAGGTGCAGTCGTTCTTCTCCCGGCTCGTGTGGATCACTGTAGAGACGTAGACATTATTCTACGTGAGGACTCGCATAGCCGACGACAGGAATCAACTCGTGGAGCATCTAGGTTGGATTTGATCCAATCCCGCAAAGGTAATTTTATACCTAGCATTTTGGTTAACTTCTTGATTCAACATTCATGGCCGATCCAAAGTCTTTTTGGGTTGTTTCTCTTCATTTCCGCTGCGCCTACATTTGATGTATGGTTCTAGAAAAACCCAACAGGGAGTGGGCTGCGAATAGCAAGTTGGGCTAGGTTTAGGTTTAAAACCTAAAATCCCTCTCCCTCTCATTCTCGAAATCCCCCTCCCGACTCCTGTTCGCGTGAAACGGCCGCAGTCCCCCCCCCCCCCTTCTCGATCTCTCTCGTCGTCGGCAGTACGGAGGAGCCGTTCTCCTCCCTCACTCCCATCGCCGGTCACGTACAAGGTGGAGGCCACCCCCGCCTGTGTCGTAGGAAGCCGCACGAAGCTCCGTTCGATCTCCTTCGTTTTCTGGAGCAAGGATGATAGTCTTCCTCCTCTCTTCGCCGGCCTGCAAGGAGACAAGCACGGGTAGTCAGAAACCTGAACCCCCTTCCCTTCTCCTCTCTCCCGGCCGCCGCCTAAGTTGGAGAAGAAGGTCTCGCCGCTTCTTTGTTTGAGCTGCGACCTCCTTTGCCGAGATCCCGAAGGCCGACCAATACAAAGAGGTGCAACCCTCTTGCCGTGAAGCCTTGGCCGACCGTACAACTTGGAGATGCCTCCTCCCTAGGGTTCCTTCAAGGGGAAAATCACAACGTTGAAGTTATGCGCCATTCGGAGAACGTGGAAGCTCCGGAGAAAGCTTGGACGCCGTTTTCGTGCGTGGACAGCCGCAATGTTCGTTAGCCGTCAAATCTGGGCGCGTCTCCATGGTTCAGAGACGACGTCTAAGGGTAACGATTCTCTTTACCCTCATTTGGACACGTTCTAGTCCGTTCCTTGCATTGTTGAGGTCCCCTACCCAAAAGGGTGAGGTCGTGGCCTCCGACGGGTCGATTCGTGTTATCCCCGTCAAATCTTGCATACATGTAGAGTCCATGCGTGAAATGGACGTAGGCGCGCTGTGTGAAGCCCATCCGAGACGGTTCGTCCGGATTGGTGATGCTTTTGATATTATGCGTGTCGGGGGAAAACTCCGTGTTGATATCCTGCTTTATAGGACTAGAGGGTGCTACTGCATGCGCAGCAACGCCTGGGGGTGTGCCCCGGGGAGCACCCGAAGTGAGAAACAGAAGCTGCTACTGTATGCGCAGCAACGCCTGGGGGTGTGCTCCGGGGAGCACCCGAAGTGAGAAATAGAAATGGGGTTTCTATTCACTACCGTTGGCGTTTGCGTTATCGCCGCACGGTAGCTCCCAGACTGAGTTCTGGTGATGTTATTGTGCCCACCTGTTGAGAGGACCTGAGGCCTTGTGCCCGACCCGTGAGGGTGTCCTGGTGGATGACTTAGCGTCCCGTAGAGCTGGCTAATTGAGAATACCTGGGCTGAGGGAACGCCATACCCGCTCTTCGTGTTGTACAACGAGAGCTGTGAACAATGGGCATTTGGCGAACCTGAAACCGCACCATTGCAGCACCCGACTAGTAAGGCTCGTACAGCACGTCGGGAGGCATTGGGAAAGAGTCTTCGGACTATGGTATGTTCACAATTAAATACGGGGGTTCCCTGGTATTCGGGCCACCGACTTTAGCCTCGAAGGGCAAAGCCATCAAGAGTGGATGGTGGTGGAAGGCGGAGTACACCAAAGAGTGCCTGAGAGCACGGGACGTGGGGGGCCACTCCCACGTTTGTGATTGTTGCATATGTATGAACCGTTGTGGGCTTTGCTAGTCGCACTCTTATATATATATGCTGCGGAGACTGTTTTGCAGGGATGGTTAGAACTGCCACCCCCTCGAAGGGGTGGGGTCGGTACAATTTGGTCAGCTTTAGCTGACCGTTGCCCTGTTTTGCCACCGTTTTTGGTGGGCTTGTTGTACAGGTGCTGGACCGAGCGGGAACATAGCGGGCTCTTAGCGGGCTGAAGCCCTTGTGCTGCTGCGGCCCTTGAAGGCCTTTTGATGTTCTTTTACTTTTCATGTATGGCCGGCCTGCGCGCCGATGTTGGTAAACTATAAGGCCGTCGTGCCTTTATTGTTGTGTAAACACATTTTATTCCTATTAGTAGAAGTGGACATACCCGGGTTCGGGTTTTGGTGGTTTATATATTTCGTCTCGCTCTTTTGCTTCCGCATAGAATGCTCTGAGTTAGGTTCGCTCTTTAGTGTCATTTGGTATTTCAATTAAGTGACGTTCCCGTTTGTTTGGTAGTATATGGCGTGGGGCCCCGGCCGGACCTTCTGTCATATACTTCTTAACGGATGGGGGTGTTACAGAAATCGTGGAGAGAGTGATTCTCCCACAAGTTATCAAGTATGCTATCCTCAAACGGTTGAGTAAAATCTTCCCCATCTTGTAGTGATTCTTTCTTTAGATTTGTGGAGGTTGAACCATCGTGTTCTCCGTGGCTTTAAATCGCTATCGCTTTCAAATCTCTGAATAAAGTTGTTATTTTCCGAGTTTGTATTTACCGGATCGGGTAGGTCCACTTTGTTTGAGCGGATCTTGGCCTATTGCCTTGATCTTGCCCTCAAAAAGGATTGGCAACCTTTGCGTTAATTTTGGGAATACGTTGACTCATTTTTTTTACCGCTGTTTTAGAGTCAACGCTTCTCCGAATGGATTGGTGTATGTGTGCGAGAGAAAAGCATATTTATGGGTGATAGATGCTTGCGTAGGTGCGACCGATCAAGAGTGCGTTGTTAGGCGGAATAGAGTTTGCTTGTGGTGATCTCCTTAGCGACGTACGCTGCATCAATTTGGTATCAAAGCGAGGTTGTGTCAATTTCTTAATTGATACAACCTTGTAATCCATTTCCGTGGCGGAAACTAATCAAAAAAATCCAAAAATATTTATGTAGGTTCTATTTTGTAGTAACATCCCGAAATTATTTTTCTGCCAAGAAAAAAGTAGATTTTAATCTGCACTACAAAATTCACTTATTATTATTCTGTCTAAAAACTGAATGCGCACTAGACTAGGAACGGAGTATAACACACCTTCAACGTCTTGGATGGCTGCGAATGAGCACAGGGATCGTAACGCTGAGGCCATAGAGGGGCTATGTAACGAGATGACCGAGCTTAGGACCATGTTAGCACAAATCCTTCTGAATCAAGGAGGGCCACCACCACCACCCGTTAATGTTGGGCAGCCCAACCGGCACCAACAGGTCCATGATTCAAATTCTGATGGGAACTCTCCCCGAGTGCCCCTCGAGAACACCGCCACGAGCATGGCTTTGATATTACTAGGGCCGTTAAGATTGACGCCCCCTCTTACGATGGTTTGGGAGATCCCTAGGTCTTCCTTACTTGGGTGGTGGATATGGAATGCTACTTCGAATGGCACAACCTGACTGACCCTCAAAAGGTCCAAGTTGCCAGGATAAAATTAACGAGTAGAGCGAAACCTTTTTGGATGAATGAGGAGCGAAGATTAGGAGGCGGGCAGGGAGTCGCACCTATAGGTTGGCCGATGATTAAGAATTTGCTGACCGATCAGTACGTCCCAGCATACCACCAAACACAAATGTTCGATGAGCTTACTGATGGCGCAAATCTCACACACCGCTATAGGCGGTAGCTTGACTGCGACACGAAACGGCAGTGTACCGATCGTTCAAGTAATAAATGTTGGGAATAAATCCCCGAGTGTCGGTCTCTTGAGGAACACAGTAAGGTGGAGTTAGGTTTCGAGGAAGGACTTGAGATTGAAGTCCTTAACGTGGATGGAATGCGGAGGAGTTGGGTTGGCTTTTGGAAAACAAAATAAAAGCTATCAACTACTCCTATGCAATGCCGCTATGCAAAGCTTCGCTTGGCGGGATGGAGACTAGGCAGGCCTTGAGCGCGCTGCGTCGAAAGGGCGGATGGACGAGTAGGCTAACGGAGTCGAACTATGCAGGCCTTGAGCGCGCTGCTTCGTTAGGCGAATGGAATACGGGCCGCGATGCCACGCTTCGGTAGGCGGATGGGCGAGTAGGCTTACGGATTGAGGGTCGCAAGCACCTCTTCACCAAGCACGCCACTAGCAATTGCTAGTGCGGCACCGGACAACCAACAAACCACACCACAAGGCGCACCTCAATAATATAAACAAAAATACTCAATCACATAGACATAATCAAGTAAAAATGCTATTTAATCAAAATACACTTCATCATAATGTTAGATCTAGTTGCAAATACATCAATAAGAAGAGAACAAGGCAAGAAATCGACCGAATCCGAAGGCTCGTTGAAGATTCACGGTTGGAATCGCCGGGTTGTCAATCCGCGTCCAAGCTCGGTCCACAACTACGTCCGGGGTAGAGAGAGCTGTCACGACTCTCCAATGGACCCGTCTTCTTCGTGTCACGATTCGGTGGAGGTTGCCAACTTCCTCTTGCTCGACGGTAATGGCGGCTAGGTCTTCCTTTGGAGCTCTTGGATGAAGGAGGAGGCCGAGAGGAAACTCCGGCTCAAGATAGGCGTGAAGAGCAAGCCCGGAGCACCTCTATATGGTGGGCGACGGTGGAGGGACGAAATCGGGCGGAATCGGGCGGAAAACGGCGGCTGGAAGCGAGGATGATGACCTAAAATTGCGAGCAGGGAATTTATAGGCGCTGGAATTAAACAGTGCGCACGGTCAGTGGCGCACGACCAGTGGTCGTGCGCACTAGAATCCTGTGATCGTGCGCTCTGCCTGGACGGAACCTGCAAAGACAGAAATTATAACATAACATGTTCGCACGACCAGTGGCGCACGACCGATGGTCGTGCGCACTAGCGTCAGTGGTCGTGCGCAATAGATGAAACAGAACTTAAAAATTAATGGTCAGTGCGCACGAGCAGTGGCGCACGACCGGTGGTCGTGCGCGCTGGAGTTGATGATCGTGCGCATTACACCAAACAGAACTTATGAAAAAAACGTTAAGTGCACACGATCAGTGGCGCACGACCAGTGGTCGTGCGCAATAGAACCAGTGATCGTGCGCAGTGTTCCTGTGCAGAATTGCACCGGAAACACCTGCACGACTCCTGTTCTAGCGTACAACCACCAATCCGGCCACTAAAAGTGGCACCGAACAATGCATGAAAACTATTAATGAAAATCAACATGAAATCACACCAACATGGGCCAAAAGGTGCACCTAGCATGGGATATCAAATATGAACTAAAACAGGGCTAAAGTGCAGTGAAATGACTAACTAAACGGCCCAGATGAGTCCATAAAAGTGTATATGATGAGGACTCATCACACCCCCAGACTTAACTGTTTGCGCGTCCCGAGCAAACAAATTCTAAGCGAACTAGGAAAGAACAGTAGATGGCTTAACATTACAATGCAGAGTACCATGCGAAGTCGCATGCTCATGTGCATAAGAAAAGTAGTAGAGAAGATTTCTGATTATATGAACAGTCTATATATTTCTAAAAGAGTAAAAGCATATTACAACTACTCAAAATGGTGAACAGCGGTGAATCGTTCGGTCATGCATACGGAGAAAGTAAGCTAAACGCTGAGACGAGCATTGCCCAAGATCGGGATGCGGGAAAAACTCCACTGAAATCCATCAGTGTCGGTGACCATAGGCTTGCCCGGTCACATTCTCTCCACGGCACTGGTTTGGCTCAAATGCGTGAATCAATAGGACTTTAGGTTTTAAATGGGGCTTGGGTTTAGGTGAGGAAAAACAAAGATAAAAACGACGGCTAAAGCACTAAACCCAAATGAGCTAATGCAGGAAACTATCCTCATTCACCACACAAACATGCGGGTACACAACACCCCCAGACTTGGACTTAGACGCATGGGTGTGTGCACCGCCTACTCCCAAATATAAATCTATACATAAAGATTTTCAATTAAACATTCCTTCTCTTTCCTTTCTTTTTAACTTCTTTTCTTTTTCTCATTTTTTTTTTATCATTTTCAGCAAATAAACAAAAGGACACATCCACATCTTCACAAACATACTACCACATCAACAACCCAACTCATGAAAATAATAAACAGCTAAAGCTCAAATTTTGGGTGTGCGGCTAGGATTGGCTTTTGGGCTTTGGTGAAATAAAAGTGGGGCTGAATCAAAGAACGGGTAGGCACAACTGGGCTAGCGAGGATATAGCGGTAGGGATAGGCACAAAGGCTCAACCGGGCCAAAATGATGGCCTATATCACATTCACACAATTGACTAACCGTATACCCATGCTTCAAGAATCGCTTGGGGCAAGTTCTAGCCACCGAGAAAGATTCTCCTTTCTCCCGACTCAAGCAATACGAATCTAACGATCGTTTACACACATCCCTATGCTACCGTTTGATTCCACCGAATTCACCATTTGAGTAGAGTAAACAACATTTACACTAATAGAGAAAAATATAAAACCATAGTATAAAGAGGAATCTAATCTACACGAATTTCTATGCAACCGAGCACTCGACTAGGAGCACTACTAGAGTCAACATTTTACTCTGCTACATAGTCCTAAGCCATCACCTAGACTTTCCCAAATAAGCAGAAGAATTAAATTCGCTACAGAGCTTGCATACAGATGAGTACGCGCTCAAGTGGGTGATGTGGTGCATGCAATAAAAAAAAAACACTTCTGATATGCAAAAACGTGTACATGTGTAGTGACACTCGGTACACTCCCCCCCCCCCAGACTTAAACTAAACAATATGCGCAAAATGCAGCTATGAGATTCAGAATAATGCTAGGGAAAGAGGGTACCCAGTGCTCAGAAATGAGCACACCAGAAGATTGGCGTGTAAACCTGGACTAAGCTGCAGCGTCCGCCATCCAGAATAAGATACCTGCAAGGGTCAGCTCCGCAAAAACAAAAGACAAAAGAAAATTGAAAAGAAAATACTACTAACTAAACATGATTAGATAAAAATAGAAATGCAGAAAAGGAAGATAACTACTGGGGTTATTGTCATCCCAGCACGACTTATTCAAAATCTTAAAGGTTCTAGCTAATGGGCCTATGGAAGGAGAAGTGGACAGGTAACTGGCCTAATATCCGTGTCGGTTGCGGGTACCGATACGGTGATAGAACAGTCACCCCTCTACCTGCATAAAGATAAAACCTGCCCATCACAGGTAGAGGGAAAAGAAAGTAAGAAGAGGAGGAGGCCTGGTCCTCACTCAACTCACCAAAAATATCCTTGCCTAGCAAGGTATCGTCCACAGCAGGTCCGCAGGAGGAGAAGGCAACGAATGAGGCTTCCTTAATGGAGGAGGGGTCAACCTCCTCACATGTGAGGATACATTCATCATTGACCTGAGCATCATGCTCCAAGTCCTCCTGATGTACCTGTGAAGACTCAACCTGCACAGGCTCAGATGAAGAAGGGGGGTCAGGAAATAAAAGAGAAGAATGACATAAATAATCAAAAATCGGGGGAGTGGTCCCGGTCTCACTCCCATTAGGTTGGGGAAGTAAAATAATGTTTGCATTGTCATCAATGCTACAAGATTCGGCGGGATCAACGGTGGCCAGGCTTAGGATTTGGACTTCCTCCACCGGTGCTGAGGAAAATTCCTCTTCACCTAGAAGGTTGTCCTCCTCCACAGGAATAGGCACAACACTCAGATCAACCGCCTCCTCCTGCGACACATCATCAACAATGTCGTCTGAGACGAGTGTAGTATGCACAACAGGGGGAGGAATAGTGCTCGGATAAAAGTCGAGCACCGATTCCTCACAAAGAATCGAATCCACTAGAGGTGGTGGAGGCACATGGAGAATTGGCTCAGCAATGTCGGTGCCCAGATCAGCCACACATCCAGTGACCGTATCCATGCCATACCCTTCAAAATGTGAAGGTGACAAAGACACATAGCCGGATGTTGAAGGTGTGCCGCCAGAGCTAGGAGTTGGGACGATCCGAATATCCGGCTCGTCATCCTCATCCAATTGGCGAAGATAAGCAACACAATCCTTCAGGGCATGATCTGTGCCCCGACAAAACTGGCACTGCCTAGCAGGCTTCTTTGGCACAGCGGGAGCTGGAGCCGAAAAGAAGTATGACGGTAATGGCTCAGCAGAGTAGCCATAAGACTTACGCGCACCATATGGAGTATCAGACGGAGTCGATGCTCTATATGCTGGGCGAGAGGAATTATGCCTACTATTCTCCGTAGGGCATTCAACACTAGAGTGGGAAGTAGCTCCACACCAACGGCAACGGAAATTTAGATGTGCCCACATAGTGTGAAGATAAAACGATTCAAAAAGACAAACACTATTGTGCGAAATACTACACCTAACAAAAATTTACTAAAGCAACCTACTATAAAACAAGAAAATGGAATAAAAAGAACAGAAATAAAATAACAGAGAATGCAATTTACAAATGGAAGGGCTTTTCTCTCAGGTTCTCCCTCTCCAGAAAACTCACACGACTGTGTTCCCCGGCAACGGCGCCAAAAACTTGATGGCGCAAATCTCACACACCGCTATAGGCGGTAGCTTGACTGCGACACGAAACGGCAGTGTACCGATCGTTCAAGTAATAAATGTTGGGAATAAATCCCCGAGTGTCGGTCTCTTGAGGAACACAGTAAGGTGGAGTTAGGTTTCGAGGAAGGACTTGAGATTGAAGTCCTTAACGTGGATGGAATGCGGAGGAGTTGGGTTGGCTTTTGGAAAACAAAATAAAAGCTATCAACTACTCCTATGCAATGCCGCTATGCAAAGCTTCGCTTGGCGGGATGGAGACTAGGCAGGCCTTGAGCGCGCTGCGTCGAAAGGGCGGATGGACGAGTAGGCTAACGGAGTCGAACTATGCAGGCCTTGAGCGCGCTGCTTCGTTAGGCGAATGGAATACGGGCCGCGATGCCACGCTTCGGTAGGCGGATGGGCGAGTAGGCTTACGGATTGAGGGTCGCAAGCACCTCTTCACCAAGCACGCCACTAGCAATTGCTAGTGCGGCACCGGACAACCAACAAACCACACCACAAGGCGCACCTCAATAATATAAACAAAAATACTCAATCACATAGACATAATCAAGTAAAAATGCTATTTAATCAAAATACACTTCATCATAATGTTAGATCTAGTTGCAAATACATCAATAAGAAGAGAACAAGGCAAGAAATCGACCGAATCCGAAGGCTCGTTGAAGATTCACGGTTGGAATCGCCGGGTTGTCAATCCGCGTCCAAGCTCGGTCCACAACTACGTCCGGGGTAGAGAGAGCTGTCACGACTCTCCAATGGACCTGTCTTCTTCGTGTCACGATTCGGTGGAGGTTGCCAACTTCCTCTTGCTCGACGGTAATGGCGGCTAGGTCTTCCTTTGGAGCTCTTGGATGAAGGAGGAGGCCGAGAGGAAACTCCGGCTCAAGATAGGCGTGAAGAGCAAGCCCGGAGCACCTCTATATGGTGGGCGACGGTGGAGGGACGAAATCGGGCGGAATCGGGCGGAAAACGGCGGCTGGAAGCGAGGATGATGACCTAAAATCGCGAGCAGGGAATTTATAGGCGCTGGAATTAAACAGTGCGCACGGTCAGTGGCGCACGACCAGTGGTCGTGCGCACTAGAATCCTGTGATCGTGCGCTCTGCCTGGACGGAACCTGCAAAGACAGAAATTATAACATAACATGTTCGCACGACCAGTGGCGCACGACCGATGGTCGTGCGCACTAGCGTCAGTGGTCGTGCGCAATAGATGAAACAGAACTTAAAAATTAATGGTCAGTGCGCACGAGCAGTGGCGCACGACCGGTGGTCGTGCGCGCTGGAGTTGATGATCGTGCGCATTACACCAAACAGAACTTATGAAAAAAACGTTAAGTGCACACGATCAGTGGCGCACGACCAGTGGTCGTGCGCAATAGAACCAGTGATCGTGCGCAGTGTTCCTGTGCAGAATTGCACCGGAAACACCTGCACGACTCCTGTTCTAGCGTACAACCACCAATCCGGCCACTAAAAGTGGCACCGAACAATGCATGAAAACTATTAATGAAAATCAACATGAAATCACACCAACATGGGCCAAAAGGTGCACCTAGCATGGGATATCAAATATGAACTAAAACAGGGCTAAAGTGCAGTGAAATGACTAACTAAACGGCCCAGATGAGTCCATAAAAGTGTATATGATGAGGACTCATCACTTACCACCATGCGGCAGGGCTCCAATTCGGAGCTGAGTATATGGGAGAGCTGAAGGACCGTATGGTACGTTGTGATCTTAGGGAGATTCCCGAGGTCATCCAATCTAGATTTCGTAAGGGGATTCAACCCGATATTCAGAGGAAGCTCCCGCGCTATGGTCATACGGACTAGAACATGACTTTCAATGCCTCCCTTGACATTGAAAAGCATCTAGCCTCGAAGGCCCACTCTCTTTATTCCCACACGAAGAGCAAGCCCACGATTGGAGCGTCTTCCTCCACGTATCCGGATAAGGGAAAGTTTAGGTCTTCCGAGATGAAGTCTGTAGTGATCACTGCTAGAAACAGTAGGAATCCTGCGAGTGAGCGTGTTCCCATAGGGAAGGGTAGCAACGCCAATACTACATGTTATTCTTGCGGCATTCAAGGTCACTATGCCTTCGAATGCCTAACAAAGACTAAGGCCATAGCCCTATTCGATTCGACTACCGACGCCGTTGATTACGTATATGAGGCTGAAGAGGAGAGTGACCCAGATGGGTTCCCAAGTGATTTAGAGGACGAAGACCACCTTATGGTGAAGCGTTGTATCTTGACCACTCCTCGTTCGTTAGATGATTGGAAGAGGACGAGTATATTTTCTCTAATCTTTAAGAGTGGTGAGAAGATTTGCAAGCTGATTATTGATAGTGGTAGTTGTGTGAATGTCATTTCTGAGAGCGCCGTCACACGTATGAACTTGACCACAGAACCACACCCAAACCCATACCAGGTAGCTTGGATCAGCAAGATCACCATCCCGGTCACCAAACAGTGCCTGGTCCCCCTCTCATTCATTTCTATATTGATGAGTTTTGGTGTGATGTCCTGCCGATGGACCCTTGTCACGTGTTATTAGGCCGCCCTTGGCTCTATGATCGTGATGTGACGCATTTTGGTAGAGCCAACACTTATGAATTTAACTTTAATGGCAAAACCATTACATTGAGGCCGCCATCCCAAAGGAGCCAGTAGTTTTGTCTAAGGACACCACTATCCCAGTAGAGAGGAAGACGTTGAGCGTAGTTGGTAGGAAGGAGTTTGTGAAGGATCCATTTCTTGATGGAGTGATGTATGCACTAGTACTTATGAGTGTGAAGCCTGATTCTAATGTTTTGGATGATTTGCTCAGAGAGTTACGGGTACTGTTGGAAGACTATAGAGACGTGTACCCGGAGGAGTTGCCGTCATCATTACCCCTGCTTAGGGATATTCAGCATGCGATAGATCTTGTCCAGGGCTCCTCTTTGCCCAACCAGCCCTATTATCGACTCCATCCTGCTGCCCACAAGGAGTTACAGGCCCAAATTGAGGACCTGTTGAAGAAAGGGTTCATTAGGACTAGCATGAGTCCATGTGCGATACCAACCTTACTTGCCCCCAAGAGGGAGGGTACATGGCGTATTTGTGTTGATAGTCGTGCTATCAACAAGATTACCATCAAGTATAGAATTCATATTCCACGATTAGATGACCTCTTAGATGTCTTATCTGGCGCCACCATCTTTTCGAAGTTGGATTTACGGAGTGGCTACCGCCAGATTAAGATCCGCGAGGGAGACGAATGGAAGATAGCGTTTAAATCTAAGGATGGGTTGTACGAGTGGCTTGTGATGCCCTTTGGGCTATCCAATGCCCCCAGCACCTTTTCGCGGATGATGACCCACGTCTTTCGGCCGTTCATGGGTAGGTTTGTGGTAGTCTAATTTGACGACATATTGATTTATAGCACCACCACTGCCGAGCACACCTCCCATATGAGAGCGATTCTTTCCACCCTGCGGAAGGAAACATTATTTCTTAACCTTAAGAAGTGCACTTTCTATTTCTCTGAAATGGAGTTTTTAGGCTATATAGTCGGATTGGAAGGCATTAGAGTTGACCCTAGTAAGGTCCAAGTCATTAAGGACTGGCCCGAGCCGACCACGTTACGAGAGGTGCGTAGTTTCCACGGGTTAGCTACATTTTACCGCCATTTTATACGGGACTTCAGTAGCATCATGGCCCCCATTTCTAATTGCAAGAAGAAGGGCGAGTTCACTTGGACGAAGTCCGCCACCTTTGTTTTCCAACGCATTAAGAAGCTTATGACTGAGGCACCTGTCTTACGTCTACCTGACTTCACCAAGGTCTTTGAGCTTACTTGTGATGCTTCTGGTGTGGGAATAGGAGGTGCCTTAAGTCAGGAATGTCACCCGGTCAGTAATTTTAGTGAGAAGTTAGCGGGCGCCAAGTTAAATTATTCAAATTATGATAGAGAGTTCTATACGGTTGTTAGGTGCTTGCATCATTGGAGGCAATATCTCCTCTCCAAAGAATTTGTGATCCTCTCTGATCATGATGCTTTGCGATTCATAAACGGCCAGCACAAAATCAGCCTGCATCACGCTAAGTGGGTAGCCTTCTTGCTAGGATACACATTTAATCTTAAGCACCTTAAGGGTTCTGATAATCGAGTTTCCGATGAACTTAGTCGCCTCACCCTATTGATATCCACCATCCAAGTCCACGTTGTAGGGTTCGAGCACATCAAGGATGAGTACGCCACGTGCCCAGATTTTCAGGAGGTGTATTTGTCCGCCAAGGACAACTATCCCACGACTATTTCGGCCTTTACTCTTAGGGACGGTTATCTCTTTAAGAACGGGAAGCTATGTATTCCGCGGTCCTCACTACAGCTCCACATTATTTGGGAGTTACATAGCGGAGGCTTGGGTGGACATTTTGGGCGGGATAAAACCATTACTCTCGTTGAGGAGAAATTTTACTGGCCTAAACTTAAGGCGATGGTTGGGAGGGTAGTGAGTAGTTGTCATACATGTCAAGTCTCGAAAGGCACAAAATCTAATGTTGGGTTATTCACCCCTCTACCTATTCCTTCCATACCATGGGAAGACGTGAGCATGGATTTCGTATTAGGCCTTCCCCCCACCCTTCGACGTCACAATTCTATCCTCGTAGTTGTGGATAGGTTTTCCAAAATGACATACTTTATCCCGTGTAGCAAGACCAACGACGCATCTCATGTAGCGAAATTATATTTTAAGGAGGTAGTGAGCCATCGCGGAGTGCCGAAGACAATTGTTTCGGATAAGGATGTGAAATTCACTAGCTACTTTTGGAAGACCTTATGGATCTTAATGGGGACGAAATTATTATTCTCCGCTGCTTATCATCCGCAAACTGATGGGCAGACGGAAGTGATCAATCGGAGCTTCGGCAACCTTCTTCGGTGTCTTGTGAGTGATCACAAGGGCACATGGGACCTACTTCTTCCCCATGCCCAATTGGCGTACAATAACTCTAAGAATAGGTCCATGGGTATGTCCCCTAATGAGATTGTTCACGGGTATAAGGCTCCGGTGCCCCTTGACTTGGTTCCAATACCACCTACATATAAAGCAAGTCAATTTGCACAATCCTTCACCCAACATATTCATGATTTGCATGCACATATCCGAGCAACCTTGACCTCCCAAGACGAATCCTATCAAACATATGCTAATAAACATAGGAGAGCGTCACACTTTAAAGTCGGCGATCAAGTCTTAGTCCGCCTAGTTCCCGAGCGAATGCCAACCGGCACCGTTAAGAAGTTAGCGCCAAAGCGAGCCGGTCCTTTCCGGATTATAAAGAAACTAGGCGATAACGCTTTTATCTTGGATTTGCCTGCTGATTGGGGTGTTTCACCCATTTTTAATGTCTCAGATTTATCGATGTTTGTTTCGCCTCCACGAGAGTTGATTTCTTTGTCGTCTCCTACTTCCACTCAAATTTCTAAGGGGTTGGGGAGTGGTAGTACAGATGATCTCTCTCCTATGATTTCCACAGGTTTAGCGTCGGATGGTAAGTTGCATTCTTTTCCTACTGCTGACATGTTTCCAAGGTTTCCCAAATCCTTTCTTATACCTGACAGGATACTTGACGTTGAGCCACTTACTACTGACGATGGTGCTACTCACCGCTTTCTCATCTGTTGGCAAGATTGCCCTCCTTCCGATGACTCATGTGTACTCGAGTCGGAGCTTCGACGTTTGGATGCTGCCCTTCTCCACCGCTATCTCCTGGACCACGCATCGGTGATACGTGAAGTTGATGCGCAAATCTTAGCACACCGCTATAGGCGGTAGCAAGACTGCGGCACGAAACGGCAGTGTACAGATCGTTCAAGTAATATAAAATGTGGCAGTGAATCCCCAAGTATCGATCTCGAAGGAACAAGGTAAGGTGGAGTTTATTATTGAGGAAGGACTTTAGATTGAAGTCCTTTAGTCGGATGGATTGCGGAAACGGGGGGTTTTGTTGTGGAAATAAAAGAAAATAAATAAATTACTCTTATGCAATGCCGCTATGCAATGCTTCGCTTGGCGGGATGGAGACTAGGCAGGCCTTGAGCGCGCTGCTTCGCAAGGGCGGATGGACGAGTAGGCAAGCGGAATCAAACTGTGCAGGCCTTGAGCGCGCTGCTTCGTTAGGCGAATGCATTATACGGGCCGCTATGCCACGTTTCACTAGGAAGATGAACGAGTAGGCTAGCGGAATGAGGGTCGCAAGCACCTCGTAGAAAAGCACGCCACTAGCAATTGCTAGTGCGGCACACGAACATGATGGCGGAAAGGAAAATGGATGGCGGCGCACCTCATACACACATATAAACAAAAGATAATTTCACATAGACATGAAATAATCCGAAGTCTTGTTGAAGATTCACAGTTGGAATCGCTGGGTTGTCAATCCACGTCCAAGCTCGGTCCTCAAATGCGTCCGGGGTAGAGAAGGCTGTCACTACCGTCCAATGGCCCGCCTTCTTCGTGTCATGATCCGAAACCGACCTAGCTTCCTTCTCCTTTGATCTTGGTGGATGTAGGGTTGATTCCCTCTCCTTAGAGCTTGAGGATGATGGAGGAGGCCCAAAGGGATGAAACCTCAGTGGAAATGGCGAAAATGGCGCAGCTGTACGGCGCGTACGGTCTCTCTCGGTTTAGGTCGAAAGCTGCAGCTTTTATAGAAAAAGATCAAAAAATAGATCACGCATGGTCGAACGCACGACCGTGCGTTGCCCGTGCTTTATTTAATGAATAAACTTTCGTGATGAAGAAGCAACAGTGCCCGTGCATTTCCTTTGCACACGACCGAATCCGCCGGTGCGTCAAAATGCACGGGTATTCAGAAAAGCTAAAAACAAGGCTGAATAGGTCGATCGTGCGATTCCTTCGTGCACGGGCAACTGCCCGTGCGTAAAGACGCACGATCAAAATCAGATCATCGTTTTCTACCCAGATGAAGGTGCACGACCATATCCATCCGTGCGTCAATAAAACGCACGACCGTGCATTGTATACAATCATGATTTCTGGGCAAAAGGGGATGGATGAGCCACCTGCGAGCATAGCAGCCCAGCTGGGAATACACCTCCAGCACCAGCATAAAAATAGAATCAAAATGATGGGGAGCACAGTGTGCTTACCCCCAGCAACGTAGTGTGCAATTGGACACTACAACAGGCACTTCAAGCACAAGTATGAACAAGGTGAAAATAAACAAATACGAACAAAAACTGAAGTACAAAAGCAAGAAAAGCAGCACGGATGAGTCCGAAAAACAGTATATAAATTGGACTCATCAGACCCCCAGACTTACCTGTTTGCATGTCCCGAGCAAACAAATCCTAAGCAGGCAGGAACATGAAATAGCTAACTTAAAATTACAAAGTGAAATACCATTTGAAGTCGCATGCTCATGTGCAGAGAAAAATACTAGAGAAGATTTCTAATTTATACACATAGTTTATAAATTTCTAAAAGAGTAAATAAATATTACTTCTACTCAAAATGGGAATCACGGGGAATCATTCGGTCACACATTTGGAGAAAGTAGAATAATCGCTGAGACAAGCATTGCCAAAGCTGGGGTTCCGGACAAACTCCACCGAAATCCATCGGTGTCGGAGACCATAAGCTCACCCATTCATATTCTCTCCAAGACACTAGATTGGCTCATAGCGCGAGTCGGTAGGACTTTAGGTTTTAAAATGGGGATAGGGTTAAGGTGAGATAAACAAAGATAGAAATGACGGCTCAAACACTAAACCCAAATGAGCTTTTAAAAACAACTCTTCGCACACCAACATCGAATGCAAGTGCACCACACCCCCAGACTTAGATTTTTGCAACATGGGTGTGTGCACCGCCTACTCTTATTCATAAATTTACATAGATTTTCAATTAAGCTCATCTTTTTACTTTTCTTCCTTTTTTATTTTTATTTTCTTTTTCTCATTTTTCTTTTCTTTTATTTATTTTCAGCAAAATTTGGCAAGAAAGCACAACCACATTTTCATAAAATAAAACACCACATCAACACCCCAATCATGAAAATAATAAACAATTAAAGCTCGAATTTCGGAATGCGACTAGGATTGGCTTTTAGGCTTTGGTGAGATAAAAGTGGGGCTGAATCAAAGAACGGGTAGGCACAACTGGGCTAACGAGGATAGAGCGATAGCAATGGGCACAAAAGCTCAACCGGGCCAAAATGATGGCCTACGTCATTCTCACGCAAAAGAACTATCCTATGCCTATGCTTCAAGAATCGCTTGGAGCAAGTTCTTAGCCACCGAGAAAGATTATCTTTCCTCCTGACTCGAGCAATACGAATCTAACAATCATTTACACACATCCCAATGCTACCATTTGATTCACACCAGATTCACCATTTGAGTAGAGTAAACAATATTTATGCTAACAGTATAAAAGAGAAATCTAATCTACATGAATCCCTATACTCACATGAGTATTTGACTAGAAACACTGGAGTCAACATTTTATTCCACTACATAATTTTAAAAGCTAGCACAATCATTTTCCAGACTACAAAAAGCAATGAGTTATACTCGTGACACACTAAAGGTTAAGTACGCGCTCAAGTGGGTGCATTGTGTGCAGATAAAATGAACAAAAATAATTTAAATAAAGACTTCTAGCATGCTAAATAAATGTGCACGTGAGTGGGTACACAAAAAGGTCTCCCCCAGACTTAAACTATGCATTAAGATATTCTAAAACAAAGTTAGGGGAAGAGGGTACCCAATGCTCAGAAAGCAAGCATGCCGGAAGCCTGGAGTGAAGCTCTACGAAGAATCACAACCACCGCCTTCACAAATAGAAAATACCTGCAAGTGGTTGTCTCCGCAAAAACAAACTAAAATAAAATCTAACTAACTAGTTAGAGTAGGCGATAAAATAAAAGACAAGAAAAAGTAAGATAACTACTGGGGTTATTGTCATCCCAGCACGAGTTATTCAAGAAGGCGAGGTTCTTAGCTAATGGGAGTATGGAAAGAGAAGTGGACATGCAACTGTTCTAATTTCCGTGTCGGTAGCGGGTACTGATACGGTGATAGAACCACTACTCTATCTAAATAATAATACCTGCTAGACACAGGTAGAGGAGAGTGAAAGAAAGAGGTGGAGGGAGAGTCCTCCACTCTACTTTTATCAAAATAAATTTCCTTTCCTAGCAAGGTATTATCTTCAGGGAGGCAGCAGGAGGGGAATACAGTACATTGCATATCCTCTGTGGAGGGGGATTAACCTCCTCACACAAGAAGATGTGCGCGGAACTGAATGGTGCAATTTGCACCACCTCCTGCATAACCTGTGAAGGCTCAACCTGCATAGGCTCGGAAAGGGAAGGGGGATCAAGAAATAAAAGGGAAGAATGACATAAACAATCAAAAATTAGGGGAGTGGTCCCGGTCTCACTCCCATTAGATTGGGGAAGTAAAATAATGTCGGCATTGTTGACAATGCCGCAAGTTTCAGTGGGATCAATGGTGACCTTCCCCAGGAGTTGGACTTCCTCCACCGGTGCTGAGGAAAAATCCTCTTCACCTAGAAGGTTGTCCTCCTCCATAGGAATAGGCACAACACAAAGATCGCCCACCTCCTCTTGCGATGCATCTTCAACAATGTTATCAGAAATAAATGTAATAGAATGCACAATAGGTGGAGGAATAGGGCTTGGAAAAAAGTCAAGCACCGATTCCTCACAAAGAATCGAATCTATGCATGGTGATATATGTTAAAATTTTTGAAAGACCATTTAGGAGTAAGCAGGAGTTGTATGAACAAGAGTTATAGCCAAACAACCACAATGCCAAAACAGCAACACAAGAAATCTTTATTGAAACAGAACTGCTTTACACTTCGAGGTATACATGGCGAGACATGATTCATAAGAATCACGGAGATTAGAAGAATAAAAAACACACCAAAACTGAAACTGGCGGTCTGCCAAAGCAGAGACCGCACAGACCGCAAAAAAGGCTCAGGTCGCCCCGCTTGCTCTGCTGTACTCCCAGACCGCTTGCACAGTCAGACTGCGGAAACACCTTGAGACCGCGCGAACATAAGCAGACAACCTGCACTGCCAGCCGCAATCCCAGACCGCACGAACTGAAGCTTTATTGAACTTCAAAGAACTGAAGCTGTCGCCAGACCGCAACTCTGATCGCCTAATCGCTGAAGGTCGCCTGATCGCTGAGCTCGCTGCGAACAGCACAAGAACACAATAAACCAGTTCGCTGACAGACTGCAGACGAACTGTTTATTCAAGCCACCGGAAATCACCAAGGAAGGAGACCGCACCCTGCTGACCGCAAACCTGCGAACACAACAACGGTTAACTCGCATCCAAGTCGCGCGACCTCAAAACTTGAGTCCGCAAGAAACAATCCGGGCTCTTATTCTTACAGTTCTTGTTAGGAATGACGGGCCCGGCACCCCTATTTATAGGTGGATAGACGGATGTCGTCACAGCACAAACCAGGATACAATAACCGCCCATCAGATCACGAGCGGTCTTATAGAACAGACCGCGCGGACACAACACTTGGACAAGATCCAGCACAAGTCCTCAAGACAGCAGCAGCCCGCGCACAAGCCGCGCGGACACAGCGACCACCCTTCCTGAGATCGCCTATGCAGAGACAAACATATGGCCGACTTGAACCAAGTCGCCAGAACAGCCCAAACAAGCCGCCCGGTCACTGCGGTCAACCAAGAATAGGCCGCCCAGAACAAGACCGGAAGAACTCGCAACAGGTCGCTAGAACCAACGACCAAACCAAGAAGCAAACTGGCCGATCACAGCAGATCGCCAGAACAACAGGGAGAGATCGCAGAACCAAACTGCCAGAGCACCAGCGCAGGCCGCGCAGTCTCTGCGGTCTCTAGCCTTCAGACCGGCCGGACTCCCTTCCACTTCACTTCAACAATTTCAACACTCCCCCTTGAAGTGGGAAGTGGAAACTAGCCCGAGCAACACCCTTAACTGTGTAAACGGTCCCTTCGCCAGCGGCTTTGTGAAGATGTCTGCGACATTGTCCGCACTCCGAACATGCTCGACCATAAGAGATCCTCCCAACACCTTTTCACGAATGAAATGGTGCTCAATCTATATATGTTTGGTCCTCGCGTGATAGACTGGATTGTTAACCAGCTTGAGAGCACTCTCATTGTCTCCGCGTAGCAAGGTGGGACCTCGAACCTCCTGATGAACGTCCTCCAACAACCTCCTCAGCCAAACGGCTTCCTGAGCTGCCAAGGCCGAAGCCTTGTACTCCGCTTCCGTGGTAGATACAGACACCGAGTCTTGCTTCTTGCTGCACCAAGAGATAGCTGTGGAGCCCGTCATAAAGACATAACCAGACGTTGATCTCCGATCATCCACGTCTCCCCCATAATCAGCATCCATGAAACCATACAACTCCAAGCTTGACCCTCTCCTATATAGGAGACCCAAATCAGAGGTCGACTTCACATACTTCAAAATGCCTTTTGCCGCCAGAAGATGAGGTTTCCGTGGTTCCGCCATGTACCGACTCACTTTGCCAACTGCATAAGAAATATCAGGCCTCGTGATGGTCAAGTAAATCAAGCTCCCAACCAGAGCTCGGAATACCAACGGATCAGATAGAACTCTTCCTTCATCCTTCCGAAGTTTATGATGATGTTCCAGAGGTGTAGAGCCGCTCTTCCCTTCCTCCATGCCGAATCGCTGAACAATCCGTTCTGCATAGCCTGCCTAAGAAATGAGCACTCCGCTCTCCCGCCTCTGCACCTCGAGTCCAAGGAAATGGTGAAGCTCCCCCAGATCCTTCATCTCGAACCTGATAGCAAGCTCAGCCCTGAGTCTTGCAACAGCTTCCTTCGAGTTCCCGGTGACAATCATGTCATCCACATACAACAGCACAATCACCCGAAGCACCCCCTCCTTCTTGATGAACAAGCTAGAATCAGAGTCTGAAGCAAAGAATCCGCAGAATAAGAGATACTCTGCAATTTTCCCGTACCACGCTCGAGGCGCTTGCTTCAACCCATACAGGGCCTTCTTCAACTTACAAACGTAGTCCGGATACTCCTTCGAGATGAAGCCCTGTGGTTGGAGCATGAAGATATCCTTGTCAATTTCGCCGTATAAGAAAGCATTCTTCACGTTGAGTTGCCAAATCTCCCAACCACTCGAAGCCGCCAAGGCAATAACAAATCGAACCGAAGTCATCTTTGCCACTGGACTGAACGTCTCATCATAATCTTCTCCGTAATACTGTGAGAACCCGCGAGCTACAAGGCGAGCCTTGTAATGCTCGATACTATCGTCAGCTTTCTTCTTCAGCTTGAAGACCCACTTGCAAGTGACAGGAGTGGTGCCCTTGGGCTTGGGCACCAGAGACCAAGTCTCATTCTTCTCGAGAGCTGACATCTCTTCTTGCATCGCAACGTCCCACTCCTTCACGCCTCTGGACTTTTCAAAGCTCGACGGCTCCCTTTCATCCAAGGGACCAGCAAAGAAACGTGAAACAAAGTTCACCATGTTTCCTCCTGTGTATCGATCTGGTGGTTGAATAGTCCTCTTCGACCTCCTAAGAGGTTTCCCCTGACTAACCACCTCCTCAGCTGCTTCTTCAGAACTAGCTTCTCTTCCAGGCGAATTTGGAGCATCGCTCCCCCTGCTTCCAGAACCAGAAGCTTCCGCCTCTGAGCTAGACACAGCTGGAGCTCCTGGTGAAACAGGCAACTCCACTTGAAGATCTTCAGCAGCCTTCCCTCTTATATCAACCCTGCTTTCCGGTAATTCAACTCCTGAACTCCCCTTGTAGGAAGTCACTTCATCGAACACCACATCCCGAGAAACAATTGACCTCCGTGTCTCAGGATCCATGCATCTCCATCCCTTCTTCCGCTCATCATACCCGACAAAGACTAGCTTCCTTGCTTTCGCATCTAGCTTTGTCCGAAGAGCATCAGGAATATGCACATAGCAGGTTGATCCAAACACCTGAAGGTGTGCAACACTCGGCTTCTCCTTGAACATTAGTTCGTGAGGGGTTTTCATGTTGATAGGACTCAGAGGCAATCTGTTGATGACATAAGCTGCACAAGACATTCCTTCCGCCCAGAAGGACTTTGGGATATTCTTGGCATGAAGCTAGCATTTGCAAATTTCCGTCAGATGACAGATCTTCCTCTCGGCAACGCCATTCTGTTGTGGAGTATGGGCACAAGTGAGCTCTCTCCGGATGCCATGCTTCCTGCAAAAACGTGAGAACTCACCAGAGGTGAACTCCCCACCATTGTCAGTTCTAAGTTTTTTAACCCGCAGGCCTAGCTGGCCTTCAACCAGCTCCTTGAACTCCACAAATTTTGCAAATGCGTCCGACTTCTCCTTCAAAAAATACACCCAAACATATCTGGTGTAATCGTCCATCAACACCAACATGTATCTGTTGCCTCCAAGGCTTGGGGTGGCAGTCGGTCCCATCAAATCACCGTGGATGCACTCCAACGGCACTTTGCACCTTGTTTGTGATTTGTCAAATGGAAGTCGATGAGACTTACCAAACTGACATCCTTCGCAGACATGACCGCCTCCATAGGAAGACAAGCTAGGCAAGCCATTGACAAGGCCCCTTACCGCCATAGCCTTCAATTTGTCCATGCCTACATGCCCCAACCTTTCATGCCAGATGGCAGCGTCATCATTGGTCCTCATCTTATCAACATAGGTACTTGTCGATAAAACGAACAAGTCCTTCACCCTCTTGCCGACGTGAATAACATCTCCTTTTATCTCCGGTGGAGTTTTAAGAAACTTCACTTCTGTTGGGCCAAACAGAACGTGATAACCGGCATCGACCGCATTGGTCATAGAGAAGAGATTCTTCTTCACACCAGGCACGTGATAAACACTCCTCAACGTGAGTGGACCCTTATCACTACTCAGAGAGACGACACCTTCATGTTCTACTGGATGAATAGAATTATCAGCCGTAATTATAGCATTGTTACTTGAGTAAGGTGCCAAAGAAGAGAACTTTGATCCATCCCCGGTGAGGTGATGCCCACACCCTGAATCAACAATCCAGTCCTCATCATAGTTGATGGAAGCCAAGGCCTTAACGGGCATCGCCGTTATATTAGACACAAAGGCTCCTCCCCATACAACTTCATGAGACTTTGGCATCTCCTTCTCCACTGCATGTCCCGGCTGAAGATTCACCCGGCAATCTTTCTTGAAGTGCCCGGTCTTATTGCATCTAAAGCACCCCGGTCCCTCTCCTTTCTTCTTCCCATCAGACTTAGGGGCATAGCCTCTATCTTACTGACCTGAAGTGGAGGGTCCATCATGACCCGACTTCTTCTTCTCCCATTTCTTCTTCTTCTTCCCAGAGAACATTACATCACTTTCTCCCCCGGAGATAGAACCCCCGCCATATGTCTTGCTAAACTTTCTTGCGAAGCAAGAAGGTTCTCCAGCTCCAACAACAACAGTTGATTTGCCCAACCCTGAACTGAAGTCACAAAGGCAAGATACTCGTTCCATAACCCGCGGATGATATGCCTCTTCAGTTTTGCCTCAGAGATAGGCTCATCAGGGTCCAACGCAGAAATCTCTGCTGTGAGGTTCTTCATTTTGAGAAAGAAGGTGGAAATAGAAAGATCACCTTGAGAGGCTTTCGCCAGCTCATTTTCAAGATATTGTAGCCTCGCTACATTCTTCTTATTGAACAACCCATCCAAGGATGTCCAAATCTCAGCAGCAGGTTTACATCCAATGATGTGATCAAACAACTCCAGTGAGATAGACTTTTTGAGAGTGAACTCTTCCTTAGCATTCGTCCTCCTCCAAAGTCTCACCTCTGCCATATTATCTCCTGCTAGAAACACCTCTTGTGTGTCTTCTCCTCCAACTACCTCCCATAGATCCTCGCCAAGCAAGTAACTCTCCATACACGACTTCCACTTTTTAAAGTTAGTCGATGTGAGGAGTTTAATACCAAGACCTCTTGCGTATCCACCTTCCATGGCAATCTATGTGGTCTCTTCTTCACAAAGACGATGGCAACTCTAGTTGATCACTGCTTATCCACTCCAGAAACCTACCTCTGATACCATGTTAAAATTTTTGAAAGACCGTTTAGGAGTAAGCAGGAGTTGTATCAACAAGAGTTATAGCCAAACAACCACAATGCCAAAACAGCAACAGAAGAAATCTTTATTGAAACAGAACTGCTTTACACTTCGAGGTATACATGGCGAGACATGATTCATAAGAATCACGGAGATGAGAAGAACAAAAAACACACCAAAACTGAAACTGGCGGTCTGCCAAAGCAGAGACCGCACAGACCGCAAAAAAGGCTCAGGTTGCCCGGCTTGCTCTACTGTACTCCCAGACCGCTTGCACAGTCAGACCGCAGAAACACCTTGAGACCGCGCGAACAGAAGCAGACAACCTGCACTGCCAGACCGCAATCCAAGACCGCACGAACTGAAGCTTTATTGAACTTCAAAGAACTGAAGCTGTCGCCAGACCGCAACTCTGATCGCCTAACCGCTGAAGGTCGCCTGATCGCTGAGCTCGCTGCGAACAGCACAAGAACACAATAAACCAGTTCGCGGAAAGACCGCAGACGAACTATTTATTCAAGCCACCGGATATCACCAAGGAAGGAGACCGCACCCTGCAAACCTGCGAACACAACAACGGTTAACTCACATCCAAGTCGCGCGACCTCAAAACTTGAGTCCGCAAGAAACAATCTGGGCTCTTGTTCTTACAGTTCTTGTTAGGAATGACGGGCCCTGCACCCCTATTTATAGGCGGATAGACGGAAGTCGTCACCGCACAAACTGGGATACAATAACCGCCCATCAGATCGCGAGCGGTCTTATAAAATAGACTGCGCGGACACAACACTTGGATCGTGTCCGCAAGACAGCAGCAGCCCGCGCACAAGCCGCGCGGACACAGAGACCACCCTTCCTGAGATCGCCTAAGCAGAGACAAACATCTGGCCGACTTGAACCAAGTTGCCAGAACAGCCCAAACAAGCCTCCCGTTCACTGCGGTCAACCAAGAACATGCCGCCCAGAACAAGACCGGAAGAACTCGCAACAGGTCGCCAGAACCAATGACCAAACCAAGAAGCAAACTGGCCAATCACAGCAGATCGCCAGAACATCAGGGAGAGATCGCAGAACCAAACCGCCAGAGCACCAGCGCAGGCCGCGCGGTCTCTGCGGTCTCCAGCCTTCAGACCGGCCGGACTCCCTTCCACTTCACTTCAACAATTTCAACAATATATGTACAGTGGAGATGGGCTCCAAAATGTCAGAGTCTAGATCAGCCACACATCTGGTGATTGTGTCCACATCTTCCCCTTCAAAACTTGAAGGTTAAATGGGCACATAACCAGATGTTGAAGGTGTGCTGCCAGAAGTAGGATTCGGGACGATCTAGATATCCGGCTCGTCATCCTCGTCCATTTGGCGAAGGAATGCAGCACAATCCTTCAAAGCATGATCCATGCTCCGACAAAACAAGCACTGTTTTGCATTTTTCTTCGGCTCAAATTGAACCGGAGATGAATGCGAAAAGGGCATGTGCGGAGCGGCTGAGTAGCCATAGGAATTATGCACACCATATGGAGTACCAGACGAATTCGGCGCTCCATGTACTGGGCATTGAGTGGTAGGGTTATAATCTCCCTGTGGACATCTATCACTAGCATGAGATATATCTCCACAAAAGCGGCAACGAATATTAAACGAAGCCCACATAGTGTGAAGATGAAAAGATTCAAAATAAACACGCTATTGTGCAAAATAATACACCCAACAAAAATTTACTAAGCAACCTAATAAAGGCAGGAAAAACAGACTAAGAAGAAATAAAGCAGAAGAACGCAATACACAAATGGAACGGCTTTAATCTCAGATTCTCCCTCTCCAGAAAACTCACACGACCGTGTTCCCCGGTAATGGCGCCAAAAACATGATGGCAAATCTTAGCACACCGCTATAGGCGGTAGCAAGACTGCGGCACGAAACGGCAGTGTACCAATCGTTCAAGTAATATAAAATGTGGGAGTGAATCCCCAAGTATCAATCTCGAAGGAACACAGTAATGTGGAGTTTATTATTGAGGAAGCACTTGAGATTGAAGTCCTTAAGTCGGATGGGTTGCGGAAACGGGGGGTTTTGGTTGTGGAAATAAAAGAAAAGAACTAAACTACTCTTATGCATTGCCGCTATGCAATACTTCGCTTGGCGGGATGGAGACTAGGCAGGCCTTTAGCGCGCTGCTTCGCAAGGGCGAATGAATGAGTAGGCAAGCGGAATCGAACTGTGCAGGCCTTGAGCGCGATGCTTCGTTAAGCGAATGGATTACACTGGCTTCTATGCCACGCTTCACTAGGCGGATGAATGAGTAGGCTAGCGGAATGAGGGTCGCAAGCACCTCGTCGAAAAGCATGCCACTAGCAATTGCTAGTGCGGCACATGAACATGATGATGGAATGAAAAATGGATGGCGGCGCACCTCATACACACATCTATATTATATAAAGTAAAACTTTCAGGCCCATCTGAAGCTTAAAATTGTCCATTCATTGATTAATAACCGTGCGATCAAATCACATACTTTCTTCTCCACCGTCAGATCATAACGAGCAGAATCACGCTATTAAAGACCCCAAAAGCCACGACGCCCAAACCCTCATGCACCCGCCCTTCTCGCGAGGGGAACTCCCGCTTCGTTCCCCCATTACCCACTCGCCGACGATTTTCGGAGCCCTATTCCTCACTCGAGAACCCTTCTCGCGATACACTCCCGCTCCTCCATTACCCAGTCATCGACGCCTCCCGGAGCCCTAATCCAAAGTAAGGATTTCCCCTTCTCGCGATACACGTACGCGACGTTCCCCCATTAACCAGACGTCGCTCCTATGCATCCCCCCAACACATTCCAAAACCCCACTACTCCAGTCATCGAACGCCACTCCAGTCATCGAACGCCACTCCTCTGGCAACATTCCGTTATAGATCTTAAGGAATTCCTGCGGATCTCAACCAGTCCACTGCAGATTTCAACAGCGCTCTGACAAACAATGAGTTCTTCTCCCTTCAAAATGTTGCATAGTGAGGTTCGTCCAAAATGTTGCAGCATTCCATTACAAATCTGCGGATTTCCTCAAGATTTTCTTGCAAATTTCTTACAAATTTCTTGCAACTCTTAACCGTAATCGTTCGCCATTTAATACCACTTCTACAGTTTTTTCTGTTGTTTGATTTGTTGACTTTATCACAGATTTCTTAAAATCTGCAAAGGAATGTTTGAGATCTTAAGAAATGGAGGAACTATAACGGATTTCTTCCACAGATTTCTTTAACGGAATTTTCACAGATTTCATTATAGCTCATAGATTTCTTCCAAATACTTTCCACGAATTGTTTCCACAGAAATTTCCACAGATTTTTTCACAGTTTACTCCAGATTTTTTAACAGATTTTCTTAAGGATTTTCTAACAGAATTTTAACCCTTTTTTTACAGGTTTTTTCATATTTCAGATTTCAGATTTTCTGTTTTACAAGTCCAAGCAGTCATTCCGGATACCAATACTCTATAGTCTCAACAATCCAACATACCCGGCCCAAAAATTCGGTACAAACTACTCAATCTCTTTCGTTCCTTCGTTGCCATGTGTTTCACAATGTTTGTAACCTCATTTCTTTTTTATTAGTAGTTAGTGTTAATTTTAGTGTTAAGGGTTTAAGGATTTTTCACAAAGTTTACCACCAAACATTCTCCCATTCATGATCGGTTAGACGGGATTAATTGGGAATAAATTACCTTGATCGTTAGACATGTTAAATTGCAAGTGACCCCATTTTTTTGGTTAGAACACAATGCCTGACCGCCACATGATTAATTGCAAGTGACCCCATTTCTCCTTTATGAATTAAGAGTTGGGTTGCAACGCCATTTTTTTTATTAGTAGTTATTATTAATTTTTGTGTTAATTAGTTAGAACCCAATGCCTGACCAAGCTTTATAAAGAATTTTTGTGTGTGTGTGTGGGGGGGGGGGGGGGGGGGGGTAGGGTTCTTTCCTTTCAAACTTCATTCAACTTTCTTGACTTATGTTTAGAGAGTGAGACATGATATACATCTCCTTTTCGATTTTCTGCAACTTCAACATTACAATGGTGAGAGGTGGAGTACTATTCTTAGAAGTTTATCACCATTCCTAGCAAATAGAATTAACCTACACCCATCTTCCAAACCAGTTCAATAGAAAATGATCCATAGACCAGCAGATGTTAATACATGCAGTTAGGTAGCTTGGATAAGTTAATTTGAAAAAGTCCTTTATCCATGTGCCACTGATTCTTGAACGATTAGGCACCATGAACTCCGTCATCTACCGGAGGATGCCATACGCAACCAACAAGATGGGTGCGTGTCGGTTGCGGGCGAAGCCCGCCGGGTGCAGGCGAAGCCCGACTGGTGCGCGTATACTGTCGCGTGGGGCACGGGGGGCCCACCGTGCACTGTCACTCGTATAAACAAAAGATAATTTCACATAGACATGAAATAACTTATATAACAAGGTTTTAGTGCTCATCATCAAAATACAAGAGATCTACTAACTACAACTACCAATACAAAGATAGGGAAAGCAAGAAATTGACCGAATCCGAAGTATTGTTGAAGATTCATGGTTGGAATCGCTGGGTTGTCAATCCGCGTCCAAGCTCGGTCCTCAACTGTGTCCGGGGTAGAGAAGGCTGTCACTACCCTCCAATGGCCCGCCTTCTTCGTGTCACGATCCGAAACCGACCTAGCTTCCTTCTCCTTGGATCCTGGTGAATGTAGGTTGAATCTCTCTCCTTAGAGCTTGAGGATGATGGAGGAGGCCCAAAGGGACGAAACCTCAGTGGAAATGGCAAAAATGGCACAGATGTATGGTGTGTACGGTCTCTCTCGGTTTAGGTCGAAAGCTACAACTTTTATAGAAAAAGATCAGAAAATAGATCACGCACGGTCGAACGCACGACCGTGCGTTGCCCGTGCGTTATTTAATGAATAAACTGTCGTGACGAAGAAGCAGCAGCGCCCGTGCATTTCCTTCGCGCATGACCGAATCCGCCCGTACGTCAAAATGCACGGGTAAATTCAGAAAAGCTAAAAACAAGGCTGAACAGGTCGATCGTGTGATTCCTTCGCGCACTGGCAACTGCCCGTGCGTAAAGACGCACGATCAAAATCAGATCATCGTTTTCTACCCAGATTAAGGCGCACGACCGCATCTATCCGTGCATCAATAAAACGCACGACCTGTGTGTTGTACACAATCATGATTTCTGGGCAAATGGGGATGGATCAGCCACCTGCGAGCATAACAATCCAGCTGGGAATACACCTCCAGCACTAGCATAAAAATAGAAACAAAACGATGGGGAGCACAGTGTGCTTACCCCCAGCAACGTAGTGTGCAATTGCACACTACAACAGGCACTTCAAGCACAAGTATGAACAAGGTGAAAATAAACAAATACGAACAAAAAATGAAGTACAAAAGCAAGAAAAGCAGCCTGTATGAGTCCAAAATATAGTATATAAATTGGACTCACTAGAAGTTGAGCGGGGGAGGATTGATGCCGCGGCATCTCCACCACCAGTGGATGATAGACCAGAACTGGATGCGCTGCAACATAAAGATTTCAGGTGGCATGAAGACTCAATGGCTGCTAACGGAAAGCAACGTTACAACCTCTGTCCGCGGCGCGCAAAGCATATTTAAGATCTCTCAAAAGCATATTTCTATGTTTCTAATTATTTCATTTAAATGCGAGACTTGTAATATTTTATTTTTATGCTTTTTATTTTTGGTGTGCTATTAGACATTTTGGTGTGTTATTAGCCATCCGGATTGATGAAATTATCATCTCAATCTTGGATGGTTGGAACTATTTTGTAACTCCTATATATAGGAGTGTTATAAGAGAATGAAGCAAGTATTGAAAACCCTAAAACCAGCCCCCTCTCTCTTGAGAATTTCGGCCAAGCTTGTGAGAAGCCGCCCACCCCCCTTGTCTCCCTCTTCCCCTATTTCGGCCTCTCCTCTTGTGGAGATTCCAGCGCAGTTTCTTGGTGCGACTCCAAGGAAGAAGGACGACAACCCCACTCAGTGCGACGCCGGTGGACCATTCTGTGCGACGCCAGTGGAAATTGTGGAGAGAGTGATTCTCCCACAAGTTATCAAGTGTGCTATCCTCAAACGGTTGAGTAAAATCTTCCCCATCTTCTAGTGATTCTTTCTTTTGATTTTTGGAGGTTGAACCATCGTGTTCTCCGCGGCTTTAAATCGCTATCGCTTTCAAATCTCTGAATAAAGTTGTTATTTTCCGAGTTTCTATTTTCCGGATTGGGTAGGTCCACTTTGCTTGAGCGGATCTTGGCCTATAGACTTGATCTTGCCCTCAAAAAGGATTGGCAACCTTTGCGTTAATTTTGGGAATACGTTGGCTCATTTTTTGACCACTGTTTTAGAGTCAACGATTCTCCGAATGGATTGGTGTATGTATGCGAGAGAATACCATATTTGTGGGCGATAGATGCTTGCGTAGGTGCGACCGATCAAGAGTGCGTTGTTAGGCAGAATAGAGTTTGCTTGTGGTGATCTCCTTAGCGAGGTACGCTGCATCAATCTGGCTCACCCAGCGGGGCCCTTGCAAGAGGCATTGACGTTATCCTGCCTTGCTCGCCCGCCTCCTGCATGCAACCAGCATTGCTTGTAAACCACCATGCCGGTGGACCTCCCAAACTCACTAGTGCCAGGCATCGCTTATGAATTCTCCAGGTGTTTTTCACGAGATAGGACCCGACCCGACGTTCCGTGCGACCAGCGTATCCAGCCGTCTCTCCATTACCCTTAGACTTAGCGCTTTTTATCAATTGTTGTCTTTCATTTCTCGCGTATGACCCCCACGACTCGCCCTATCAGGCCTTGAGAGATTTGGCAAACTGAGCCCCTCGACATGAATAACTTACTCGCCAGCCTCTCCAGAGATCAACCTGACCCACCGTCTATGAGAGCACGACAGCGGAATCGATCTGCGGAACTCTGGCACCAAAACATGTAAGATCCCCCTCCCGGAACACACAACACGGCCGAGGGGAGTTTTATGCCCAGGACAGCCGCCTTGCGGAAGCGCCAGCACACGAGCTGGCCTCCCCCACAAGACTCCTATCCTGCCGGCCAAACCAACTACACAGCGTCAACCCATCAATAATCGAAAACATTAAAAGCCAAAGATTCACAATAAGTAACAATGTCTGAATCAAAGTACAGAGAAAAGCAGAAAGCTACACAAGCTCCTGCAAATCATCAGAGTAACCAGCTAAATGCCCCAAGGGCTACATCTCAAAACACTCACCCGCCTCTGTCACTGACGGCAGCTAAGGTACTACAACCCCAACCCTGCACACCTGACCTGGCTGGCCTCCGGTGTTGAACGTTGCTATACCACTGAATGCGCTCCTAAAAAGAGGGACGTAGCAACCGTTAGTCATAAAGACTAAGTGGCTTCCCATCCGCTCCCCCGGCGACTCCAAGGCACCGGGCGGAAGGAAAGGAAGAAAAGCTGCAATATAACAGTAATATACAAAGCAGGTGACGGGTAAAGTAAACTAGTGTATACACATCCTAAGCTACACAAGTGTAAAAGGGCTAATCTAATCATGTATAAGCAGGAGTATAATAAAGGTGTACAACATTAAATAAACAGCAAGTAAAGCAGGTAAAGCAAGGCAGTAAGAACAGTAGCGACAAGTAATCAATCTCGTACCCTAACTTATATGAATGCCCATACAAACTTATAAGTTAGGATTTCCAGGAATTATAACTCATCATATAAAATAGCCCATACTAATTTATATGATGAGGATCCGCAAGTGCGTATGCTATACTATGCCATGAATGTTTTATGCAATGAAACTCACACACACGACTCTATGCGCATAGACCTTTGTAGTTCCCTCTGTTTGAAAGGAAGCCAACCTCTCGGGTACCAACCGCTGTGACACACGGTGGTAGCGGACCGGGCTGTCCACTCCTAGGCGGGTATACACTCTACCAGGCCTAGACCGCACGTACGCCTCGACGCTAAACAACCGCGGAGCTCTGCATACTCTTTGCTGGAGTCCACCAGACTGTGAGCTAAGTGAGAGGTGTCTTCGGGGAACTGTCGTCCAGACACGCAGCCAAGCTGGCCCCTTAGACCCCTACACACTCGCTAAGTCAACGTACCGCGGTCGGAGTGACGACCTGCCTAGTACCGAAGACCTGCCACATTTCTGAGAAAGTTACCGGGATAATCATCCCCTCGAGATTCCCGCTCGTCTACCCAAGCACCACAATCCTGCCACTCCCGCAACTGGGAGGAGATACATAAATCCAATCTTACCCTACTATGGCTACTCTTGCCTACTATAAATGTTATTGCAATTTAGGGTTAATCTTGGACTTCCCGAGGGTTACCCTATAAGGGGCTCGCTACGGTACTAGGAACTACAATGGGATGACACCCCAAAGTTCCCTTTCTCACTTGAATTAAACCTCAGTGCTTTATGACCCTCTAAGGGGAAAGACGATCTTTCGTCAATGCCGAGCATAGCCGTACCCATAGCTCACCAAGCACTCTCTCGCCACCTAAGCTCATTTTTGGTGACCTCGACCTTTTCATCCAAATCAGGTACACCAACTACCTCCCATTCCCACCTAATGGTCTACAAGTTATCTCCATTCTACCGTTTTACTATTCGCAGACCAAATGAGTTATATGAACCACATAAGGGGAGGTACTACAAATATTCATCCAATTGGCTCAAGATTATTACCAGAAGACTATCATGATATTATAAGACTAAGCTCGGCTTTTACTCAAGGGTTGTTTCTCATCCAACCCTGTTAGATTCAAGCTCCTCCACTACTATGAGGGTATGAACACTACCAGTCCTAGGCCTCTGTACGCCTCGACGCTAAGAACACACTGCGGAGACCCTGCGTACTGCTCGACGCTAAGAACACACGGCGGAGCCTTCAAGGACACAGAAGGGGACTTGGGTAGGTGAGCGCCAAAAGTCCAACCCAACCGGTCTAGAATCTAACTGCCGGCTTCTGTCGGTGTCACGACTAGCAAGCCCGTAGACCCGCCATAAGTAATCCTCCAACCAGGTTCCATACACCACCAGGTGTAAGCCATGCAACCCATGTGCTCCCCATGCACAACCCGTGCTCATAAGCACCCAAGGACTCCCAAGCGGAGTCTTATTACATTTCACTTCTTGCACGCTTAGCCGATGTTACCCATCCCGAGTTGTCATAACTCTCGTAAGGTGGTGTGCATATATTATGACAATCATTCTATACGACCCTGTAGAACTACTTGCGGGAATGACGTCATATTCCCCCTTTTTACAAATTGTGTGCAAGACCCAACATAACTTCTCATCTCACCCTCATACTCAATTCACAAGTATTACGAAAAACTCAAACTATTAACCTCGTTGAGGGTTCAGCACCATTATTCATGCATCATGATAACTTATAACCGAATATTTGATCAAGGGCTTATATCAACCCGACTCCTATGAGATCCCCCGTGTTATCTCATAATCATTACCTTGAATATTTCCCCAATTTCAAGTCTTGTCTATATTTACCAATGTTATTTGCAACACAACAAATTTATGGGAAGAGTCTAACAATATTATCGTATGTATATATCCAACATTCATAATTCTGATCGGGGGTGGTCTCAATACCATTAGGCACATGTCCACCAAATTTTATGAACATCCGATAAGTAATTTGAGAGAAATCCAAACAACATTATAAATTTTACGTGTGTATCGCTGTTTGTCGAAACTTGATTTCTGGGAGTTACGCTCCACCACCAATAACGTGCCACCCCCATTATGGAAAGGTATTTCCAAGGGTTACAACTTTCGTGTTGGGCCCGAGGTCCAGATTCAAGTTAGTCACACCCATAAATGGGTTTGAACCCGGCTGTGCACCACAGGACAGAATCTGTCCATCTACTTTATAATTTCAGACACGGACTATTTCGACCAGACTTTGAGGGAGCTATCTGGCTCCTCGCAAATCGTACAACCAGTCGTTGGAAAGGTATCTCCGACGACTACAACTTCCATCATAAGCTCAGGGACCAGCTCCGACTGTATCAAGCCCAAACAGCGACTCAAACACAACCGGTCTAGTTTGACAGATTTCATTATTATATAATAATAATCTTAATAAAACCCATTACTTCCAACAGCTTTATAGAACTCTACAGTTCACCAAAAATTATGTGCAACCATTCATTAGAAAGGTGTTACCAAGGGCTACAACTTTCTAGTTGAGTCCAAAGCCTGGATCTTGCTGGAACATGTCCAAAACTGGACTTGAACTCAGCAGCGCGCAGAAAATAGATTTCTGCATCGGTCTGCAAATATAATTTCTGCACGTATCTTAAAGTGAATCTAATGACATTTGTTCATCTTCTTCCTCCAGCAAGGGGGTAAAATTAACAGCGCTATTTCCTCAAATACTCCCTCAAAAGACCACCAATCTTCACGAGATCAAGTACTCTCTCTTCGTATTGAAGAGAGGGGTTGATTGAAGCAAATCTCACGGCGATCGTCGCCCTAGAACGGAAGTTCTAGCGTGGTCTTCTCCTTTGGAAACACCATAACTCACAAGGTTGGGTCCTCTTGGCCCAACATCTCTCTTATATGATCTAAAGATCTAGCACCAAGGGAGAGGGGAGGAAGCTCACCGAGTCTCCATGCATGCTACCCAATAGCCGCTTATGCGGCATTGTCCGTCGCTTCCGGTCATGGTCGAATCTCGCCGATCCAGATCTTGTCGGACGCCTTCGAAGAGGCGGCCCTGGATCTCGTCGGAGAACTCGCCGACGAGTTTGAAACTTGATCGGAGAATTATTTCGGGTCGGCCCACAGTAAATGGAGGAGTTCGAGTTGGCTTGCCGACGATTTGATGAAATGGTTGCCAGATCTTAAAGTAATCAGCTTTGTTGAAGCTGGAGGCGGTCGGAGCTTGGATCGGCCATGGAGGATAGTGTTTTGGTGTTGGCTTGCCAGAAAATGAGAAGAGAGCTAGGGAGAGAGAGATCTGGAGAGAAACAGAGAGATCTAGAGAGTGAGTGGAGAAATGGAGTGGCTGGAGGAGGAGGCTCACGGAAGGGGGGAGTTGCTGGAGTTGCTCGCCGTGAGGAGCTTGTCCGAGGAGGAAGACTCATCGGAGGAGGAAATCGCTGGCCGGCCATGGAGGAGAGCAGCGGGCTGCCATGGGAGAGAAGACGGAGCTTCGGCCATGGTGGTGGTTTAGAGCTCGCCGGAGATGAAGAGGGAAGAGGTGGAGGTGCTTCGACCATGGTTGCTGGGAGGGGGAGCTTGGTACTCGACTTGGAGAGCTGCTCGGAGATGCTCGGAGATGCTCGACCATGGAGGGTTGCCGGAGTAGGCTCGCCGTGAGGAGCGGCGCCGGAGGAGAGGAAGAGGGATCGGGGGAGATCGGGCTGGAGGGGAGAGCTAGGCGGCGGGCTGCTGGGAGGGGATCGGGTAAGGTTCTAACCTAATGTTTACATATATATATAATATATATTATAAAATGAAAATGAAAATAATAATTATAATAATAATTGTAATGTTATCATTATTATTGACTAACATGCTCGCACAATGCAGTAGAGAACGCGGAATTTGGCCCAAAAGGGCTCGTTACGACCGTCTCACTGACACGCATCCACAGGGACGATCAGAGATTAATTCCGAGTTCGTTAGCTCATTTTATGCTTGTCGGAGCGTGTACGGCCTAATTTTGCGTCGCGCCAAAACTCGCCGAACGACGTCGGAATTTCAAACGGACGACTCTGTTGGATTTGTATCACCATTACGAGTCCAACAAAACTGACTGGGGTCCATTCCGGGGTCGTTTGATCGATTGCACATTTTTGGGTAAATAAGCTATTTGCAAATCACGTTATAATTTCGCCGATTCTTATCAGAATCGAGCGCGGACAGTTTCGCTGGCCTCGTATGGGTTTCACGAGTCTAACAAAATTGACTGAGGTGAATTCCGAGATCGTTTGGTCAATTTCACCCATTTGGATAAATATGTTATTTGCAGACCACGTTATTTAAGCTAACGTACGTACTATAATTCCTTCGAGGCGGTACGCCTCCATCGAGTTTTATCGCTCAAGTTATGCTCTCCGGACGGCTCGGATCCCGATACAGCAAACATCGGGACAAAGAATAGAACTGGTACTCGCCGCATTCGTCGAGTGCACTTCCCCGACTCAGGTGCAAGGCTGGCCCTCAGTACACCTCGAGCCCGAGTCAACTCGCGTGACTCAAAAAATGCGCGCAAGGGGTCTAGCTCGAAACGGGATGTTACAAAACATTCCTCCTTTCCAGCCTCTCCAGCGATTAACCTGACCCACCTCTATGAGAGCCCGACAGCGGAATTGATCTGGGGCACTCCGGCACCAAAACATTCCACCTTGCCAGCCTCTCCAAAGATCAACCTGACCCACCGTCTATTAGAGCCCGATAGGGAAATCAATATGGGGCACTCCAGCACCAAAACTTTCCACCTTGCCAGCCTCTCCAGAGATCAACCTGACCCAACGTCTATGAGAGCCCGGTAGTGGAATCGATCTGGGGCACTCTGGCACCAAAACATTCCACCTTGCCAGCCTCTCCAGAGATCAATCTGACGCACTGTCTATGAGAGCCCGATAGCGGAATCGATCTAGGGCACTCCGGCACCAAAACTTTCCACCTTGCTAGCATCTCTAGAGATCAGCCTGACCCACCGTCTATGAGAGCCCGGCAGCGGAATCGATCTGGGGCACTCTGGCACCAAAACTTGGGGACTCCTGCTTAGAAAAAATTTCCAAACCAATATATTGAGATTAGGACATATGATAAGTCAATTACAAAAATCTTCGAGGGTAGAATTGTTGTAGGTCATCCCTGCTCCTGGCTAGGCCAAGGAGTACCCCATCCACATCTCAGAGGTGGTGTCATCCTGACTTGAGTGCCTCGTCTACAATATACAACCCTTCCCAGTTTGGATTGAGCTTTCCCACAGTGGCTCCTCTACCGGCCGCATCAACCTTCTTCAGCACCAGGTCTCCTTTCTCAAACTATTTCACTCGGATATGCTTGTCGAAGTACCGATCCATCCGTTGCTTGACCTCTTCTTGCCGGATGGTGGCTAAGTCCCGGAGCTCTTCCACCAGGTCCTAAGATAGCCTTTGCTTCTCCCCATTCTCCACCAGCCATTCTTGATCCCCCCTCGCCCGTGGCAACCACCCTGGGGGATTTCACTTCGAACTCTATTGGGTGGACGGCATCAGACCCATAGGAGAGCTTGAACGGAGTCTCACCCGTGGCCATGTTCGGAGTAGTCCTCAGTGCCCAGAGGACCGAGGGAAACTGCTCTACCCAGTTCCCCCTGAGGTTCTCGACCTTCTTCTTCAGCAAGTTCACGATAATTTTTTTTGCCGCCTCCACCCGCCCATTGCTCCTCGAGTGGTGGACTGACGCAAACCGAAGGTCTATGCCAAGCTGGGTGCAGAAGCTGACGAACTCGTCACTGGTAAAATGCGGTCCATTATTTGTAACTTGGCTAGTGGGAGCTCATGCTTGCATATTATATCACCCCATATGAAATTTCTAACGACTTGAGACATTACCTTGGGCAGTGCCTTAACCTTCAGCCACTTGGAGAAATAATCGATCATTACCAATAAAAACCTTATTTGGCCACTCGCTTGTGGGAAAGGACCTACAAGGTCCAAACCCCATATAGCAAAGGGCCAGGGTGCTGTAATGGATTGAATCCTTTGGGCTGGCAGGAGCTGGAGAAGAGAGAACAACTGGCACTTTGAACATTTCCTTGCAAACTCTGCCGCATCCTTGCTGAGGGTAGGCCAAAAGTAGCCCTCCCTCCACACTCTCCCCTCCAATATTCGGCTCCCAGAGTGGCTGCCACATTCTCCTTAGTGGATCTCCTCCAGGACCCTTGGGACCTCCTCTTCTGCCAAGCACTGGTCTAGGTGCCCCGAGAGTGTTTTCTTGTATAGTCCTCCTGCATGCCAGGAATAATATGCCGATTTATACCTGAAGCGTTGCTTATCCACATCCCCTTCGGGGAACTTCCCTGATGTCAATAAGGTGATGAAGTGATCCATCCATGATGCCCACTAGTCCACCTCCATCAGCTCACCCTCCTTGATGGATGGCCTAAAAAGGTCTGACACCGCCCCCCCTGCCCTGGGACCAAATTTGGCCAGGAGGTCCTCCGCGACACTCTCCTCCCTTGGCACGTGATGGATTGAGAAGATCCAGAACTGCCCTATAGGCCCCTTGACTTTTTCCAAGTACCAATGAAGAGTTTACTCCTTTACCTCGAACAAACCCCTGACTTGACAAGCTACCACCATGGAGTCCGTCGAGACCTCCACATCTTGCACTCCCAACTCTCAGGCTAGGCGGAGCCCTTCTATCATGACCTCGTACTCAACCTGATTGTTTGTGAGGGGGAAGTGAACATTGACTGCCTGGTCGATCCTCGTCCCTTGGGGGCTTACCAAAACAACCCCTCCCCCAAAGGAATGCTTTCCTGAAGCTCCATCGACCAACATCCTCCAGGCCATCGGGTTGGGTAGATCGTACTCCTCCACCTTGGCCATATCGGCCGCCAAGAAGTCCGCCACCGCTTGGGCCTTTATGGACAACCTGGGCACATACGAAATATTGAACTCACTTAGCTCCACCAACCACTTAGCCAACCTCCCCGATTGCTCTATCCCCTCCATGATGTTGCGAAGGGGGTGGTCAGTCACCACCTTGATCAAATGCACTTGAAAATAAGGTCAGAGATTCCGGGCCAACACAACCAAGGCGAAGGCCAACTTCTCAAGGATGGGGTACCAAAGCTCTGCCTTTCTCAGTACTCGGCTAACATAGTAGATTGGGAGCAGCCTTCGGCCCTCTTCTCAGACCAGTACTGAACTTACTACCTTGGGTCCTACCCCCAGGTACCGGGACAGGTCCTCTCCTTGTCTTGGCCCTTGCAACAAGGGGGCTTGGGTCAATTATTCCTATTGTTGGAACATGGTCTTCGCATCTTTTAGGTTTGGGAATAACAAATCCTATGTGTATTTGATCTTGTGTGTTTAAGTGTGCAGGATAACAAAGTCCACATGACTCAAGGATTACATAAGAAGGTTGCCCCCAAAGTTGAGCCATCAAGTCAAAAACACCTACTAGCGCTGGCGGTAGTACTAGCGCAGGCTCAAGCTGCCGTTCGACGAACTGTTAGCGGCGCTCGACGAAATTCTCATAACGGCATTCGATGAAAATTTTGTTCGACAAACTCCTAGCGGCGTTCGATGAATTCTCGTTCGACGAAATCTTCGCTCGACAAACTCTTAGCGGCGTTCGATGAATTCTCGTTCGATGAAATATTGGATCAAGCGCAATTACCGGGAGAACTTATAGAAGGAGATAGCTCCAGGCGATATCTGATAGCGCTGGCGATAGCGAGGAGCCAGTTGGCAAGGGAAAATTGTTTCCTCCGATTGAAGATTCTGCCGCGCAAAATATGTCCTATTATAGGATAGCGCCGACGGTAGGACTAGCGCAGGCGCTAGCGCTAAGTCTATTAAAAGGACATCTTGTCTCCGACTTCCTAAGCCTCTAGTGATCCAGAATTCCAGAGCTTCGTGCCACAGCATAGAGTGGAAGGTTCAAAGAGATATTCCCACAAATCCATAAAGACTAAAGGAGATCCGTGGAGAAGATTTCAACACACATCATCATCGTGATGAAAGACCGCATCGACTACGATCATACTCTGCGACTTTGTCTACTTCTCCAAGAGATCTACATAGAGGGAGTTTTTATATTATTGTCATTTTATTTCACATCTTTTCTTGTAATCGTGTAGTAAATTTGCCTCGTGTTGGCGACTAGGTCTGGGTAGGACTTAGGGCTGAAATTCGCCTCGTGTTGGCGACTAGCTCTCGAGTGTAGGTCTAGGGGGTGCTCGAGGCCATATCCGGGGAAGGGTTGGCTAGAGCGGCTTGAGGCCGTATCCGGGGAAGGATCGGCTAAAGCCAACCGGTTCGTGGGGATACGAGTCGGTATAGAAAACAAAAAGAGTCTTTCTATTAGATTTGATTTCTAGCTTCGATAAGAGATCAAGTTTTGTAATCATGCTTCTCAAGTTAATAAAACCATGTCTTTACTTTTACTTCACTTGATTTGTCTTGATCTTCTCTAGTTTAATAATCAAAGCTTTTTCAAAGTTATTCAAACTATATCTAAAGTTTTTAAAACCCTAATTCACCCCCCCCCCCCACCTCTAAGGGCGCCTACCGAACCAACAAGTGGTATCAGAGCGAGGTTATTCCAAATCGGCTTAACAACCAGGAATAATGGCGTCTCATGATCTCACTTCTACTAGTGGGGTAAATTTTTATGAAGAAGAAAAATCTCCTAAACCACCTTTATTCGAAGGGAGAAATTATAAAGGGTGGAAATTATTAATGGAAAAATTTATTAAAAGTTTAGATATCAATGCATGGGATATAGCAATAGTTAGACCAACGGACGAATCAAATAAATAAGAGTGTCACCTAAATGCAAAAGCTATGCATTATATTTTTTGTGCTTTATCTCAAGATATTTTTAAATTAATATATTGTTTTTTCAGTGCATACAAAGTATGGAAATTTCTTGAAGAAATGTATGATTCTCCTTCTACAGGTATGGAACAATCGCAAGAACCGGAGAATATGCAATCTTGCACAAGTCTTCAAGAATGCTCCTCTCATGACGGATCAATGGAGCACACATTAAATGGAAAAGAAGAAGAAGTACTGTCTTCGGAAGAGGAGTGCCAAAAAGATGTAAAAGAAACGATATGCTCAAATCGTGCCTCTCCCGAAAGAAATGTAAGGAAATCAAATCCCATTTTCTGTACTTCTATTTCTACATTACAATTGCTTCAAACTACAAAGCGCAAAATTAAGAAATTAAAAAATGCTAATAAACATTTGTGCTTAGAAAATAAATATTTAAAGGCAAAAATTAATGAACAATCAAATTCAAATTTATCTAGTTCTATCTATGGTTCCTTAGTTGAAAACACTACACCTTGTATGGAATTTGATGACTTAAAAGAAAAATGCAAGGAACTTGAAAAGGAACTTCTTTTGATAAAAGAACAAAATAAAAAATTATGTTTAGAAAATTCATCTTTGGAAAATGATTGTGCTAAGTGTAAAGAATATAAAATTGAAATTAAAGAGAGGGATGAAACATTTGATGAATGTAGAAATAACTATCAAGATCATATAGATTCAATTGTTTCCACTCTTAAAAATAGCACAATCGCTTATAATAAAGCTAGACATAATTTAAAGATTAAAAATGATGAATTAAAATCAAAAATCAACTTGCTTATGAAAATTGTAAATACAAATTCACAATATCAAACTATATCTAAAAACAAGTTGAATATGAATTTGAACATCTTACCTATGTTTAAAAATGGGAGTAAGGAACATAAAGGATTTGTAAATCAAAATCACCTTAATTTACAAAATCATGTTTCTCCCAACCTAAAATTAAATGCAAACAAATTTCCTTCAAATTATAAATTCAAAAACCTTTTTGATCCAAATGTTCAAGTAAATGATTATGGAAATTTAAAACTAAAAATAATGTTAAACCAAGATTTGAATGGAGACCCAAAGTTAAAGATGAAACACAAACTCCACTCAAAAGAACTCATTCACTTCCATCTCCTCAAAAACAAACACGATGTATTTGGGTACCCAAAGGAACCGTCACACCCGGTCCTCTTTGGATACCTAATCTCTTATTCATTAGGTATCATCAATTGCATGAAGTAGAATCCTTTCAAAATGAAATATACAAAGTTCTACTACATTATATGCTTTCATGTCTTTTATTTTTTCTTGTTTTCTTATTTCTTTTGAACTATCATGTCATGGTCATCCTATACAGTATTAAAAATATGATTTTATCTCTTAAAAGCTTAATATGTTTATAAAATCAAATTGATCAAAATTCAAAATCATATTTTATTTTGATGACCTATCTTTTATTCTCATATTCATTATCTATAAATATCTTTTATCATTCATATAAATCAAATTCTAAATTTGATATAAGATATTTTAAAATTAAATCAAGTCATTAGGCTATTAAGCTTTTTAGCCTTCACCAACAAGTGGTTTAGAGAAATAACATAATCTACAAGAAAGGTCAAGATCTAAATAAAAACTTAACTTTCAATATGGTTGTCTTTGTTCACAACAAAAGATTATATTGTGTTCACTCCTTGATGTCAAACATAATCTAAACCATCACTATTATTCACCTATCAAAAATCATATATATATATATATATATATATATATTCAAAATTCTTAATTAAAAGAAAATCACTAAAATGTATTGAAAGAATTTATCTTCATAATTTATTGATGTCCGTTGCTAAAATTCTCTAAAATCATATATCATAACTCACATCAAATATCTTCTAAAAACAACTATTTCTATCACATCCATATAAATTATATGATGATAATTGATATTATAATTGTTTTACCATGGTTGGTGTATTATGTGTGTATTGTGATTTATTTCTAGTTTAGACCTTTGAATCATCTTGATATCAAATCAAATAGAATTGTCACTCCTTTCTAGGTCTATAAGATGAAACACTATCAAACCTTGGTATAACATTAATCTCAAACTTATCATACTAACAATGTCGCCTAAAGAATATTTGTGTCTATGTTAGGCTTTATATGTTTACCAAGACATACAGGCTGGGTATTCTCATCTAGGGCTTATCCATGGTATTTCTGTGCATGAACATTATGGTTAATCACTAAAATCATGCATATTTGATTTGTTCATTTATGTCATCTCATGCAAAGTTTAGTTGGTAAAGTCGTATACAAAATCGCTAATGTTTCATGAAATTTGCACTATCTAGACATTTCCTAAAAATCCGAAATTTCAGCATGAAACTACTATTATGACACTTAATCAAGATCAACAATTAAAAATTTCAAAATCATCAAAAAGCGGGTACTGTTTCCCGCGCTAGCGCTAATGCCGACGCTAGTGCACCTATGTGTTTTTCTGTATTTTTAAAATTTTGAAAAATCCCTAAAAATATATTAATCTATATGTACTATTCATTTCTGCATTTTTGTTTTTATTACTTTTTTGAAAAATCATATACAAAAATAGAAAAGCCAAATTACAAAAAATATATATGTTTTGCCTTTGTGTTTTTTGTCATTTGTTTAAATTCTATTTCTAAAAGCAAAAATCAAATACAAAAATATAAAACAAAAAAACATTTATCAAAAATTGTTATTTTTGAACTTAACTCTTTACTTGTATCTTGCGAAAGGGTGATTTGTGCTATCATCCCATCATATCAACTAGTACCGGGCGAACCTCTCACAAGGTAGTCCTCGGGAAGTCCAAGATCAATTTTATGAGTTCAAACTTTAAATAAAAATTATTCTTCAAAAATATCAAAAATATTTTATGGACTTCATTGAAAATCAAGCATGAATTAATCTATTATTTAGAACTTCTGTAATGTTGCAATTTATCTTTTCAAACTACTTTGAACATTGCTTTCATCATGCTTTGATATATCTATTAATATGTGCATCAATTATATTGTAAAAGTTGTGTAGAACTAAGCTTAGCATGCCTCTAAGTATGAGAAAATGTTTTATGTTTGATAATGATCGCTATTCACTCACATATTTTGGCATTGTCTACTTATGTGTTTAATTTAAGAATGCTTGTGTATGCTTTGTAATAGTACAATGAATTAAAATTGCACAAGTATCTTACCTACATTACTTTTATTTGCACTTTTTAAAAGTTAAGAAAAGTTGTTATCTTTTTCATAAATTATATTGGTTTGCAAAACAAGTGTATTCGGAGAACTTTGTACAAAACAAAAATCATAAGATAAAGTGACAAAGATAACTCCACCAAGCACTACTTGAACCTCCAAATAAGTCTTAATAAGCATTGTGAGGTTGAGCACCTGGAAAGAATAGTAAAGTATCTTGTGCAAACCAAATCTTTCTTTCAAAATAAAAACAACTTACTCTTAAGTACACCCGATCACTAGTCTCAACATTAAAAGTAAAATAGGTGATCACCCAAGCACTACTTTTCACCCTGATAAGTCTTAATGAGCATTGTGTGTGCAAAGCACCTTGGTAGTTGTACATTTTTTGTGCATTGAAGTTTGTGGAAGTAAAATTATTTGTGTTTTAATGTGCTCTTACTTTACATATTACTTGTATTCTTGATTAAATCATTTGTTTACTCTATTCAAAATACACTTATGTGCACATCATTATCTTCCATAACACTTCTTCTCATGAGTATTGGATCCTAATGCTAATTCTTTTCAACTCTTTACTTATGAAATGCACTAGATAACCTAGCATGCTTTCTACAATGTTTGGTATGTTTTGAAATTGTGAATTAAAGTAACATTGTAGTAATCTCTTTTTGATAACATTATTTCATGCTTGGTTACTATCAAACTTTAAGATTTTAATTGAAAAATGATTTACAAAAACATCTTCTTTATGAAATTTAACTTATATATCTTTTTGTGGATCATCATTACAATAAGATGTTTCTTGTATTTCTATAAGTCTTCCGCATCATCACCATATATTTCTTCCTTGCGCTTTCATGCTTATATCAAAGTCTTAAATACCAAAATTCCTTTCTTTCAACAAATGGTAGACTTGCTTGGTAGAATTTATATTGGTTATTCTAACACAAATATTGTAATGCTAAAACTCTGATTTATTAATGGATTTCAAATTAGCTCTGAAACTTTCTTTAAGAATTCAAATATTAAAACCCATTGGCTATGAAATTATAGTTTGATTTAAAACTCTTAATATTTCCAATAAATATTATCCATGACTTCATTTCTCACCATAGCAGGGGTGTAGGGTTGTAGACATTAGATAACCTTTATCTCTAGTCATGTCTTGTCCTTAACTGGGGAGGGTTCCAGTGGGGCCTTGCGAGGCACTGGGGGGAAAGAGTGCTAGGTTGAGTTGTGTCTAGTGTTTGCATATGAGACTAACACCCCAACCTCGGCATGTATGCAGCTCCTCATGCCCATCCATCACTTAGTACGGGGCTAGGGTGTAGACATATTGTCTGGGTAGTTTAGTTACATGGAAATCATTACATTTTGTTTATGCTACAAACTGTGATTTATGAAAATGTTGTAACACTCAAACTCTGATCTATTTAAATGAAAAGTATTCTAAAATTCCTTATCATTTCCTTCTCTACAAGCTCGATCATGCTTTTATCTTATTATCAATTTTTAAGTGGTGTCTCCTTACCCGCTTTTGCTAATAACAAAAGTGGGAGAACTAACATGATAAATATAATATGCTATCAAAATATAATGCTTAATTAAGATGATAGCTTACATATTAGGGGATCATTCACTTAGGGGGAACATGTATTTAGGGGGAGAAATTATAAATGCTAAAATCATAAATTATCATAAGTCATCACTCTCACACACACACAAGTATGTTTCTTCATGCTTATATATTAATGCTCTGATTTATCATTAATGGATTTGTTATTATCAAAAGGGGGAGTTTGTTGGAACATGGTCTTCCGCATCTCCTAGGTTTGAGAATAACAAATCCTATGTGTATTTGATCTTGTGCGTTTAAGTGTGCAGGATAACAAAGTCTACATGACTCAAGGATTACATAAGAAGGTTGCCCCCAAAGTTGAGCCATCAAATCCAAAACACCTACTAGCGCTGGCGGTAGTATTAGCGCAGGCGCTAGCTGCCGTTCGACGAACTGTTAGCGGCGCTCGACGAAATGCTCATAACGGCGTTCGATGAAAATTTCGTTCGACAAACTCCTAGCGGTGTTTGACGAATTCTCGTTCGATGAAATCTTCGCTCGACAAACTCTTAGCGGCGTTCGACGAATTCTCGTTCGACAAAATATTGGATTAAGCGTAATTGCTGGGAGAACTTATAGAAGGAGATAGCGCCAGGCGATATCCGATAGCGCTAGCGATAGCGAGGAGCACGATTGGCAAGGGAAAATTGTTTCCTCCGATTGAAGATTCTGCCGCGCAGAATATGTCCTAATATAGGATAGCGCCGGTGGTAGGACTAGCGCAGGCGCTAGCGCTAAGTCTATTATAAGGACATCTTGGCTTCGACTTCTTAAGCCTCTAGAGATCCAGAATTCCAGAGCTTCGTGCCACAGCATAGAGAGGAAGGTTCATAGAGATACTCCCATAAATCCATAAAGACTAAAGGTGATCCGTGGAGAAGATTTCAACACGAATCATCATCGTGATGAAAGACCGCATCGACTACGATCATACTCTGCGTCTTCGTCTACTTCTCCAAGAGATCTACATAGATGGAGTTTTATATTATTGTCTTTTTATTTCACATCTTTTCTTGTAATCGTGTAGTAAATTAGCCTCGTGTTGGCGACTAGGTCTGGGTAGGACTTAGGGCTGAAATTCGCCTCTTGTTGGCGACTAGGTCTCGGGTGTAGGTCTAGGGGGTGTTCGAGGCCATATCTGGGGAAGGGTTGGCTAGAGCGGCTTGAGGCCGTATCCGGGGAAGAATCGGCTAAAGCCAACCGGTTCGTGGGGATACGTGTCGGTATAGAAAACAAAAAGAGTCTTTCTATTAGCTTTGATTCCTAGCTTCGATAAGAGATCAAGTTTTGTAATCATGCGTCTCAAGTTAATAAAATCATGTCTTTACTTTTACTTCACTCGATTTGTCTTGATCTTCTCTAGTTTAATAATCAAAGCTTTTTCAAAGTTATTCAAAATATATCTAAAGTTTTTAAAACCCTTATTCACCCCCCTCTAAGGCCGCATACCGAACCAACACCTTTAGCGCTTGAAAAGCCCTCTCACACACAAGGGTCCATTTAAAGTTTTGATTGCCCCACAACACCTTGAAGAAGGGTACACACTTTTCTCCCGCCTGGGAGAGGAATTTACTGAGACCGGCCAACTTCCCCGTGAGGCGCTGAATCTCCTTCGTGTTCCCAGTCTAGCACTCACCGAGGGGACAATAACTTGGATCCCACTAGCCGGGATCCCTCCTCCTGGGACGACGCTCGCCTGAACCCCACCCGCACTCGCCTGGCTAGGGAAAATCTCCCGCCCCGTGAGGTCTCGCTCCAGAATCTAGTACATCGCCTCCTTCCAAGGCCTCTATCCTGTGGCGTGCTCGCCTACTCCAGCTAGAGGGGCCACTTAGGGCGCAGGGGTGGCGAGACCCCCAAGGGTTGTGGCGAGGGCACAATGGAAATCCCTGAGTAGATCCCTCTTGAGGTCGGCCAACATCTCCACCATTGCTGGTGTTGGAACATGCTTTCCGCATCTCTTGGTTTGACAATAACAAATCCTATTGTATTTGATCATACTTGCATTGTGTTTATAGTGTGCAGGATCTTCAACATTCAATCCCCAAAGGAGTGTGAAAAAGAAAGACGGCGAAGCAACATCCAGATGATTCTCTGTTGATACCGCGACGTGGTAACACTACCGCTGGCGCTAGTTGTTCGACAAAATGAGATACGCTCGACGAAATGGTATTCAACGAAAGTAGATGTCGTTCGACGAACTGGCGTTCGACATAATTGAGTTCGACGAAATGAAAATAGCGTTCGACGAAATGTGAGGCCGTTCGACGAAGATGAGTTCGACAAAAAGAGATGTGCTCTACCGCGGAGCGTTAGCACTACCGTTGGCGCTAGCATAAATGGAAATAATTAACGGGAAGGAAATAGTGGAGAAAAAGGAATGATTGGTGGGATGCATATTTAGCGTGATCTACCACGGCGCGGCTTGTGTACCGCCCGGCGGTAGCTTTTGGAATCCTCCCGTCTGCATATGATTGAGGAGCAAATGAGGAAGAAGATATTGGCTGAAGGAAGGTTATCTCACTATCGCGGAGCGTTAGCGTTACCGCGGCGTGCTAGGCATAGCTCAAAGTTTGGCGCTCAATAGTTGCCTAAACTACCACGATCGGTGTGCTTGATCAATGTATAATTTGTCTACCGCGGGGAGGTAGTACTACCGCAGGCGGTAGCATCTGACTCTATTTAAAGATGCATGCTTCCTCCGTTGTGGCTTGCTGTTACAAAAAAATTGAAGCCATATATTCAGAGCACTCGTGAGAGCCTTCCCCAAGCAGCCCGAAGAACTCCGTCAACGTTCGTTAATGAAAAGAACTTGAAGTCCGATCCGATCGCATCTACATCGACATCAAGTTCTTCTTTTGAGGGAGTTTTTAGTTTTTGTTTTTGTTTAGTTTCTAATTGTAACCTTTATATCTTTTGTTTGGTAGAGGAATTCGCCACACGGCGACTAGGGCCTTGCGGGGACTAGGGGGAAATTCGCCTCGCTTTGGCGACTAGGTCTAGGGTGTAGATCTAGGGAGTGCTCGAGGCCTTTCCGGTGAGGGAAGGGCTAGAGCGGCTTGAGGCCATATCTGGGCAGAGATAGGCTAAGGCCAACCGGTCCTTGGAAGAAGGGTCGGTATAGAAAACCAAAAGTTTTTTCATTGGTCGCCTCTTTCCAAGCATCATTGGGAATATGTTTGTTTCTTCATCTTTGATTCGTGCACTATGATTTTCACTATTCTAACCTAAAAGTATTTTCACTGTCGCTAACGCAGAGCGGTAACTCTACCGCTGGCGGTAGCAACAGAGAATTAATTTCTCTAAATAATCTCGAAAATCTTAAAACCCTTATTCACTCCCCCCCCCCTAAGGGAGCCTATAGATCCAACAAGTGGTATTAGAGCTAGGTTATTCCAATTCGGTCTAACAACCAGGAATAATGGCGCTCCGTGACCTCGCTTTCTTTGAGGGTCAGGGAATAAGTAGACATCCATTGTTTACCAGAACTGATTATAATTACTGGAGAACGCGTATGCGTTGTTTTTTGATAAACTTAGATCTAGATGTATGGGCATGTGTTGAAACTCCATACACTTCACCTACATATATTGTTGGAGAAGTAACCATGAAAAAACCTAGGGATAAATGGGATGATGGAGATAAGGCTAGGTGTAAGAATAATGCGAAAGCGATGAATGCTTTGTTATGTGCTCTTGATATGACTAAATTTAATAGAGTAAGTGCATGTGAAACTGCTTATAATATTTGGAACTTATTAGAAATAACGCATGAAGGTACCTCGTAGGTCAAAGATTCAAAACTATTCCAACTGGAATCTGAATTCGAGAGGTTCAGGAAGGATCCAAATGAGGATGTCGACGTCATGTACACTCGATTCACCAAGAACGTTAATGCCACAAAAATTCTTGAAAAAACTTTTTCAAACGACGACTTGGTGAGAAAGCTTCTTCGATCACTCCCACCAAAGTTCAATCCAAAGGTGACGGCGATTTCCAAATCGCATGATCTTAGGCGGCTCCAAATTGAGAGACTCATTGGGAACCTCAAAACCCATGAAGTAGAACTCAAGATTCAAGAAGAAGAGTACAACAAGGATCCAAAGAAGAAATCCTTGGCACTAAAGTCAAGAAAAGAAGATGGCGAAGAGGAAGATGACGAGGAGAGTCTCTTTGTGAAGAACTTCACTAAGTTCATGAAGAATCCGGAAGGAGGAACACCTTCCGGAAATTTTTCTGAAAGGGCTCCTCATCCAAAAGAGAGAAGAAGGAGAAGTCTAGGGATGACGACGAAGAGCGGCCACCTCCTGAGTGCTTCCACTGTAGGAAGACCGAGCATATTAGAAGTTAATGCCCAAAATTCTTAAAGGAGCAAAAAAAATAGCTTAAAGGAAAGGAGAAGAAGAAGGTCTTAAAAGCTGCAACATGGGATGACTCTTCCTCCGGGTGCTCAAGTAAATCAAGCTCAAGCGATGATGATGAGGCAAACTTGTGCCTTATGGGGAAAAGCAATGAATCAACCGACGATGAGTGCAGTGTCCAAATCGACACTGAGGTAATCCCTTCTAACTATGATGATCTTTATTTTGAATACTTACAAACTTGTAAATCTTTTGGTAAAACTTTAAAAGATCTTGATCTAGTTAAAACTGAAAATAAAATCCTCTTAAAATAAAATAAAATATTAAATAAGGAAGTAAATGCCTTGGGAAAGGAGATGGAGTCTTGCCAAAGGAATGATGATCTTTTGGCAAGTACTAGAGAACTTGAAATTGATCTTTCTAACGCTCTCTCAAATATCGAATCACTCTCGAAACAAAATAGAGACTTAGAATTAAATTTGAAACTCTCACTTTCTAATGCTGAAAATGAAAAGAAAAACTTTGCAAATAGATGCGGAAATTTAGTAAGTGAAAATTTTGCATTAAAAGCCCAAATCCATGACCTTAACTAAGCCATAAAAAAATTTGGTGTTGGCCAGAAAAGTCTTGATATGATTTTGGCCAACCAAAGGCATGGTAGTGCAAAAACTGGGCTAGGTTATGTCTCTGCTAACTACAGCCCGGTGGTAACAGTTAATGCTGGCGAAAGTAACAGAACTCATAATTCATGTAATAATCATAAATCTGAAATTTTTTCTGCTGATTCCCCATCCTCCAGCAAGAGTCCACAACAAAAACTGAAAAAGGTCTCAACCCCTTTTGTATTATGTGCCAAGTGTCATCACTTTAGGCATACCTTGGACTCTTGTAGGATGAAGGGTCGATGTACTTTCAAGCAAATCTGAGTGACTAAGGTTTCCACCTATTCTATGGGAGGAACCACTTGGGTATCCAGATCTTTAGTCTCATCTTCTTGTTAGGTATGTTGGCAGGCTAAGGAAAAGGAAGACATGTGGTACTTGGACTCAGGGTGCTCCAAACACAAGACGGGTGATAAATCAAAATTCCTTAGACTCACTAAGAAGAAAGGAGGAATAGTGACATTTGGGGACAATAGAAAGGGAAGGATTTTAGGCCCTGGTACTGTGGGTAACAATTCTTTCTCTCTTACTAATGTCTTATATGTAGAAGGTTTGAAACATAACTTGATTACTATTAGTCAACTTTGCGATAAAGGTCTAAATGTCTTATTTGAGTCTTCTACTGATTTATGTAAAATTATAGATCATAAAACAAATAGTATTGTACTCACTGCACCACGAATTCACAATGTGTATCTAATTGCCTTTCATGATCTATCACGTGCGCAACTCAAATGTCTTATATCAAAAAATGAAGAACTTGAATTATGGCATAGGCGTCTCGGTCACTCTAGCACCAAGTTAATCTTAAAACTATCAAGGAATAAACTCATTAAAGGTTTGCCTATGCTAAATGGAAATCTATCTTCCTTATGCTCGCCATGCCAAAAAGGAAAATTTTCAAAAACATCATTTAAGAGTAAATAAGAAATATGCACCTCAAGAACCTTACAACTAATTCACATGGATCTTTTTGGACCTATTAGCATGTGTAGTCTTAGTGGTAAAAAGTACACTTTTGTATTAATTGATGATTATTCAAGATTTACTTGGACCTTATTTCTTACCTCCAAATCCGATGCGTTTTCTGAATTTACAAAGCTTTACAATCGTATTCAAAATTGAATTGGATCTAAAAATCAAGTGTATACGATCAGATCATGGAGGGGAATTTGAAAATGATAGCTTCACCTCTTTCTGTAATAATCTAGGTATTAAGCATGAATTTTCCACTCCACGCACCCCCCAACAAAATGGTGTGGTGAAGAGGAAAAATAGAACTCTTCAAGAACTCGCACAAACTATGCTATCCGAGTATGGGTTGCCTAGATATTTTTGGGCCGAAGCCGTAAATACATCATGTTATGTCATAAATCGTGTCAGGCTTCGCCCTATTTTTAAATTAACTCCATATGAATTGTATTTTCAAAAGAATCCTAATGTATCGTATTTTCATGTTTTTGGTGGTAAATGTTTTATCCTAAACACCAAGGATGCATTAGATAAATTTGATGAAAAATGTGATGACGGTATTTTTCTTGGTTACTCTTCCACTAGCAAAGCATATAGAATATATAATAAAAAATCAAAAAATCTTGAAGAGTCTATTCATGTGAAGTTTGATGAACTTGTGCCTTGTGTAGATTCTAATTGTGCAGGTAATGAAGATGAACCTCTTTCACCATTGGAGCATGATAATGATGAACCACTTGGAGAGGAAAAAGAAGTAGAGACGGTGCAAGAGGAGTTCGTGCCTCCAAGTGTGCTTCGATTTACAAGAGATCATCCAAGGGAGCTTATCATTGGAGAACCATCAAGGGGGGTAACGACACATTCTTCTTTTAATGAATCCTTTTCAAACTTATGCTTTGTTTTCGAAATAGAACCGAAAATTGTTTCCACCGTTTTGAATGATGAATTTTGGTTTATTGCTATGAATGACGAATTGAATCAATTTGAATGCAATAGGGTTTGGAAACTAGTTGAAAGACCATCTAATCACCCAGTTATTGGTGTCAAATGGATATTTAAAAATAAATTAGATGGAGAGTCTAGAATAACTAGGAACAAAGCTCGATTAGTGGCACAAGGTTACTCTCAAATCGAGGGGGTAGATTTTGATGAAACATTTGCACCCGTTGCTCGCCTTGAATTGATTAGAATTTTTCTAGCTTTTGCGAGTTATAAGAAGTTTAAATTATTTCAAATGGATGTTAAAAGTGCTTTCTTAAACGGGATAATTAAAGAAGAAGTCTATGTTGAACAACCCCCCGACTTTATTGATGAAAAATTTCCAAATCATGTATATAGATTAGAAAAAGCGCTTTATGGTCTAAAACAAGCGCCCCGTGCTTGGTATGAATGCTTAACATCTTTTTTATTAAAGCACAGTTATAAAATGGGTAGTGCCGATAACACGCTCTTCATTAAGCATTTTGATAATGATTTGATTATTTTACAAATATATGTTGATGATATTATTTTTGGAGCCACTAATGAAGAGTTGTGTAATGAAGTTGTTTTAGTGATGTAAAATGAATTTGAGATGAGTCTAGTGGGTGAACTAACATATTTTATAGGATTTCAAATAACCCAAAGAAATTATGGATTTTTTATATGTCAATCCAAATATGTCCATGATATGCTAAAATGTTTTGGTTTTGAAAACTTAAAACAAGCTAGTACTCCAATGAGCGCATCACTAAAATTAGGAAAAGATGAAGCCAGAATTTCAATTGACCAAATGTTATATAGAGGCATGATTGGATCCATATTATACCTTAGTGCATTTAGACCCGATATTATGTTTGTTGTATGCTTATGCACTAGATTTCAAGCAAACCAAAAGAATCTCATTTAAAAGCTGTGAAACGAATTTTTCGATATCTAATCGGCACATCTAAATTAGGACTTTGGTATCCAAATAATGATTCTTTTCTCTTGCATGGGTATTCAGATTCTAATTATGCGGGTTGTTCATTAGATAGGAAAAGCACTATTGGTACCTGTCATTTCTTAAGTCCTTCTCTAGTTGCATCGTCAAGTAAAAAACAAAATTCTGTTGCCCTCTCCACCACCGAGGCAGAATATATTGCACTAGGAAGTTGTTGTGCCCAAGCATTATGGATGACTCAAACCTTATAAGACTTTGGTGTTCATTTAACTAATATTGAACTTAAGTGTGACAACAAGAGTGCTATTGACATAACAAACAACCCCGTTCATCACTCACGATCTAAACACATAGACGTAAGACACCACTTCATTAGGGATCACACAAAAAGGAACATGTTCATGTAAACTTCGTTGGAACTGAATCGCAACTTGCAGACATCTTTACTAAGCCTCTACCCGATTCTAAATTTGCTCTACTTAGACTAGAACTAGGGGTCTTGGACATTCATACTTAATCGTGCAAAATCTGGGTTTTTATGACCTCGCATATCTGATTTCTGTACTGAATCACCTTGTAACCAACCTGTACAAACCTTCTGCAACAAAAAATTCTGAAAACTTTCACGATTCCTAAGTTTTTGGTGTTCTTCCACTACCGCCCCGCGATTGCTTCTAGCGCTGGCGTTAGTGAATCTATTTCGTTCCTTCTTTTTTTTGTCTTTCATGTTTTTTGCTGCTTTCTTTTTATTTACCTTTATGCATTTATTTATTTTCTATTATTTTCTTTACGAAAACCTCAAATAAAAAAACTAGAAAATAAATCAAAATCCAACCAAAAGCATGCTTTGCTTTTCTATATATCTAAACAACTACAAAATTGAAAAACCAATTAAATCAACAAAAACATGTTTTTTTTGCTTTTGAAAACCATAAAATTTATAAAAACTGATGTAATTTTCAATGTTTCAAGGATGATGTGGTTTATCTCGCCAAGTTTAGAATACAATATTTCATTCTCTATTTCAAGTATCTTAATAACATTGTTTTGTATCATGTCTTGATCATTATCTTATGTGTGCTTTGAAATTGATTATAGAAATCATGTGTAGTATTGCATAGCATGCCTCTATGTATGAGTAAATGGTTTATATTTGATAATGATTTATTCACTCACATTTTTGATAAACTACATATGAATTTAATCTACTCTTACATGATTGTGTAGTGTAACAACCTAATATTATTATTATGCATGCTTAGTTTTACCTACACCATAATTGAGAATCTTTTTCATGCACCTATTTTTGAAGAAGTGTGTCTTTTCCAAAAATTTTGTTTGCACATACAAGTGAATTCGGAGACCTTTGTCATTAAGCAAAAATTCAAATGAATAATTGACAAAGATAACTCCACCAAGCACTACTCACCCTCTTCATAAGTCTTAATGAGCATTGTGAGGTTGAGCACCTTGGAGAGAATTATAAAGTGCCTTGTTGCAAACACTTTTTTTTCACTACTTCTTCTTGTACATTGGATCACAAATAACTAAAATTCAAAATAATAATTGTGATTCCCCAAGCACTACTTTGTACCCTGATAAGTCTTAATAAGCATTGTGTGTGCAGAGCACCTTGGTATTTGTACAACTTTTCTGTGTGCATTGAAAAATTTATATAGCTTTGTGGGTAGTGGTAACTCTAAAAATGCATTTTCAATAATGTTGTATTTATTCTATCATACATGTCATGTGTTTTGATTAACTCATATGTATACTTTTATCAAAAACACTATTTTGTACACATCATTATCACCTGTAAGCCTTCTACTCATGAGAATTGGAGTCTATTGCATATCTACATGTATTCTCTAAATTCTTAAGTAAATGCACTAGATAGCTTTGCATGATCAATACAATGTATAAGTGTACTTAATTTCTCAATTTAAGACATTGTATTCTTCTATCTTGACTTGATATTTTGTATCATGCTTACATGTTTTCTTTTCCGCTACGCCATGTGTACTCTTTATTGCTTACCTTTCAAAACAAGTGTATGGTTATGTTGCAACTAAAATCATTTTGTATACATAAATTGCTACAACATCTATTTTTTCATCTAAAACTCTTAATCATCTACTATGCTTCACCATTCCTATATAGATGTTCACTTCAAATATATATTTCTTCATGCTTTCCACCTCTTTACTACTTGTACGCTCGATCATGAATACGTTTTCCCAACAAGTGGTTTCGTTATTCACTCCTATGTATTATATTTTTCCTAAGCATTTATCTCTTTATCATGTTCATTCCCTCTCTACACATTTATTGCACACGTTCCTGTTTGACTTTCTCTCCACCCTCTTTTGATAATACCAAAAGGGGGAGAATAAATTTGAATGAAATTCACATGTTTGGGGAAGTCAAGTTCATAGGAAGTTTTGTTGTAGGGGGAGCATTCACTTAGGGGGAGCATTCATTTAGGGGGAGCATATGCAAATGTCTTATATTTTATGCTTATCCTTTTTAACAAACACAATTCCTTTTTAACAAACACAATTCCTATCGTGCGCACGACTACTGGTCGTGCGCTAGTGATCGTGCATTAATTCCCGCGTAAAAAGTGGCCTGACTGGCTTATCGCACGACCACTGGCCATAGTGCGCACGACCACTGGTCGTGCGCCACTGATCGTGTGCATTGAAAACCTGCACCTGTCTATAAATAGCTGCTCCGCGAAAACAGCCGTAACTTCTTCGTTTCTAGGTCTTTTTGAGCGCCGTTTTTTGCGTTTTTTCGTTCTAAGCCTCCTCTATTCATCTAGGGACTTCAAGGAAGAGATTGGATCTTACTTTCATCATCAAGGAAGGTTTAAAGAGCATTTGGACATCGCCGGGTCTTGACACGAAGAAGACGGGCCATTGGGAGGAAGTGACAGCCCTCCTTTACCCCGGACGCAGTTGAGGACCGAGCTTGGACGCGGATTGACAACCCAGCGATTCCAACCGTGAATCCCAGCAAGGCTTCGGAGTCGGTCGAATCTCTTACTCTTTATTCTTTTGAAATGATGTTTGTATGCTAAACTCTCTATTTTTTGGATGAAGAGCTTGATAAATCCATATATGTAACTTTTATTTCATATTTATGAAATTACTTTTGATTTATTCAAGTGTATGAGGTGCGCTATTGTCATTCATCTTCCATCCTCCATTACCCTCCATTCCATTCTGCTTAACTTCTCTTCCACTACGTGAGCCTACTCTTCCATTCGCCAAGCTAAGCGGTGCTAACGGCCCGTGTAATCCACTTCATTTCCGCTAGTGCGAACCACCTCATCCGCTTGCCTACTCGCCCATCCGCCTACCGAAGCAGTGCATCGCGGCCTGCATAGTTTCCATCCGCCCGGCGAAGCAGCGCATAGCGGCCTGCATAGGAGTAGTGATTTAGTTGTTTTATTTTGTTTTCCGCAAATCAAACCAACCATAGCCTTTCGCATCCATCCGACTTATGGACTTCAATCTCAAGTCCTCCTCAATAGTCAACTCCACCTTACTGTGTTCCTTCCGAGATCGATACTCGGGGATTTACTCCTCGTTTTATATTACTTGAACGATCGGTACACTGCCGTGTCGTGCCGCAGTCTAGCCACCATTTATAGTGGTGTGTAGGATTTGCGCATCAAGTTATTGGCGTCGTTGCCGGGGAACACAGTCGTGTGAGTTTTCTGGAGAGGGAGAATCTGAGAGAGAAGCCCTTCCATTTGTTTATCGCATCTTTTATTTTATTTCTGTTCTCTTTTTTCCATTTTCTTGTTTTATAGTAGGTTGCTTTAGTAAATTTTTGTTAGGTGTAGTATTTTGCACAATAGTGTTCTTCTTTTTGAATCGTTTTATCTTCACACTATGTGGGCACATCTCAATTTCCGTTGCCGTTGGTGTGGAGCTACCTCCCACTCTAGTGATGAATGCCCTACGGAGAATAATAGGCATAATTCTTATAGCCCAGCATATGGAGCACCGACTTTGTCTGGTACTCCATATGGTGCGCGTAAGTCTTATGGCTACTCTACTGAGCCTTTACCGTCGTACTTCTTTTCGGCTCCAGCTCCCGCTGTGCCAAAGAAGCCCGCAAGGCAGTGCCGGTTTTGTCAGAGCACTGATCATGTCCGGAAGGACTGTGCCGAGTATCTTCGCCAATTGGACGAGGATGACGAGCCGGATATCCGGATCGTCCCAACTCCTAACTCTGGCGGCACACCTTCAACATCCGGTTATGTGTCTTTGTCACCTTCACATCTTGAAGGGAATGGCATGGATACGGTCACTGGATGTGCGGCTGATCTATGCACTGACATTGCTGAGCCTATTCTCCATGTGCATCCACCACCTCTAGTGGATTCGATTCTTTGTGAGGAATCGGTGCTCGACTTTTATCCGAGCACTATTCTTCCCCCTGTTGTGCATACTACATTCGTCTCTGACGACATTGTCGATGATGTGTCACAAGAGGAGGCGGTTGATCTTAGTATTATGCCTACTCTTATGGAGGAGGACAACCTTCTAGGTGCGGAGGAGTTTTCCTCAGCACCGGTGGAGGAAGTCCAAATCTTAGGTATGGCCACTGTTGATCCCGCCGAACCTTGTAGCATTGATGACAATGCAAACATTATTTTACTTACCCAACCTGATGGGAGTGAGACCGGGATCACTCCCCCGATTGATTTTTATTCATGTTCTTCTTCTTTTTTATTTCTTGATCCCCTTTCTCTATCTGAGCCTGTGCAGGTTGAGTCTTCACAGGTACCTCAGGAGGACTTGGAGCATGATGCTCAAGTCAATGATGAGAGCATCCTCTTATGTGAGGAGGTTGATTCCCCTCCGTAGAGGAAGCTCCACTCATTTCCTTCTCCTCCTGCTGCCTCCCTGGAGATGATACCTTGCTGGGCAAGGATAGTTTTGGTGAGTTGAGTGAGGATTCCTCCTCTTCTTATTTTTTATTCCCTCTACCTGTGACGAGGAGGTATTATTTATATTCGGGTAGAGGCGTGACTGTTCTGTTGCCGTATCGGTACCCGCTACCGACACGCATATTAGAACAGTTACCTGTGCACTTCTCTTTTCATAGACCCATTAGCTAGAACTGTTTTCAATTTGAATAAGTCGTGCTGGGAGGACAATAACCCCAGTAGTTATCTTATTTTTCCTGCATTTTTATTTCTTCTAATCATGTTTAGTTAGCTGTAGTTTATTTTAGTTTGTCTTTTTCTTTTGTTTTTGTGGAGCTCACCCCTGCAGGTACTCATTGCAAATTCTGAATGGCGGGTTTGCTTCAGATTTCCACGCACCTTCTGGTATGCTCACTTGCTGAGCATTGGGTAACTTCTTCCCTAGCTTTCGATTTTGATTTTCACTGTCATATCATTATGTTATATTGTTTAGATTAAGTCTGGGGGAGAGCTGTTATATGTTACCCACTGCACGTGCACATCTCATTTGCATACTAGAAGTATTTTAATTTCAGTTATTTAGTATTGTTCATCTTCACTGTACACCACTGCACCCACTTTAGCGCGCACTCGCTTGTTTGTATGCTTCCGTATATTCAATTCTTGGATATGATGTAGGAAGTGTTGTATTAGCCAAAATAATTGCAAGATGGAGTGGAATGTTGACTCTTGTAGTGCTCTAGTTGAATACTCGTGTTTGCATAGAGATTTGAGTAGAATTAGTTTTTGTTTATGCTTCTAATTTATAATTTGTAGATTTGCGTAGATTTTAATTTATTTTACTCAAAATGGTGAATGTGGTTGAATCTTGCGGTAGCGTGGTATTGTGTGTAGGCGAATGTGAGGTTCGTGTTGCTTGAGTCGGGAGGAAGGATTACCTTTCTCGGGGGTTAAGAACTTGCCCCAAGCGACTCTCGAAGCATGGGCGCAAATGACTTGCAAGTTGAGCGTGACATAGGCCATCTATTTGGCAAGCTTGAGCTTTGTTCTACCACTCCTATACACTAACCGTTGCTAGCCTATTTTGTGCCTACCCGATCTTTTGATTCAGCCCCACCATACTTCACCAAAGCCTAAAAGCTAATCCTATTATCGCAACCACAAATTAAGCTAAGAGCATTTATGAATTGTAATTTTTCAATGCGGTGCGGTGATGCGTAACTTCAGTGTTGATGTGGAAGTTTTAAAAAAAAATTGTCTTCGTGCTAAGAATTGTGCTAATTAATTTGGGGATAAAAAGAAAAGAAAAAGAAAAAAAAATATATATATATTTATCCCTAGCGCTTTAATTGAAGCATATTTTAGTATTGATTGTTGTAGGCCGTGTGCACACCCGGTTTCAAAGTCATGTCTGGGGGTGTGTTACACGTGTATTATTGGGGCTGCTATGATTTAGCACTTTTGTGTGCTCATTTGGGTTTCGATTAGCCTTCACGTTTATCTTTGCATTCCAAACCGTAACCCAAGCCTCATGTATACCTAAAGTCCTATCGATTCGTCTTGTGAGTTCACTAGCGCCATGGAGAGAGTGTGACCGGGAGAGCATATGGTTCTCGACGTTGATGGATTTCAACGGAGATAATTCCGAGTTACGGTCTTGGGTAACATTCACCTGCGCGTCTAGCTTACTTTCGTACTACGCGAGACCACGAGATTCACCAACATTCCATTTTTGAGTAAAAATAAATTCCTTTTTACGCATTTACACTTTTATAAAGTAGCTAGCCTATGTAAAAACTTCTTCTAATGAACTTCTATGCACACTAGTAGGAAACTTCGCATTCTATTCCATGTTTGCAATTTTTTTTTGGTTAGCTATGCTTTTCCTACTCCGCCGGATATGTTTGCTCGGGACGCGCAAACAGGTAAGTCTGGGGGTGTGATGAGTCCCAATTATATACATATTTTCGGACTCATTTGGGCCGATTTTCTAGTCTTTGCACTACACTTTAGGCATGTTTTCATGCATATTTGACATTCCATGTTATGTGCACTTCTAGGCCCGTTTCGGTGTATTTTCATGTCTATCTTACTCATGCTTTATGTTGCAATTTAATTTCTATATTTGAGAATGTGTGGAATGCCCATTTCAGTGGCTCGATGATCTTTCATGTTGATACGGGGGTTGTGCGAGTGTTCCGGGGAGCAAAAACTACACAGGAACACTACGCACGACCACTGGACATAGTGCGCACGACCACTGGACATAGTGCGCACGACCACTGGTCGTGCGCTAGTGATCGTGCATTAATTCCCACCTAAAAAGTGGCCTGACTGGCTTATCGCACGACCACTGGCCATAGTGCGCACGACCACTGGTCGTGCACCACTGATCGTGTGCATTGAAAACCTGCACCTGTCTATAAATAGCTGCTCCGCGAAAACAGCCGTAACTTCTTCGTTTCTAGGTCTTTTTGAGCGCCGTTTTTTGCGTTTTTCATTCTAAGCCTCCTCTATTCATCTAGGGACTTCAAGGAAGAGATTGGATCTTACTTTCATCATCAATGAAGGTTTAAAGAGCATTTGGACATCGCCGGGTCTTGACACGAAGAAGACGGGCCATTGGGAGGAAGTGACAGCCCTCCTTTACCCCGGACGCAGTTGAGGACCGAGCTTGGACGCGGATTGACAACCCAGCGATTCCAACCGTGAATCCCAGCAAGGCTTCGGAGTCGGTCGAATCTCTTACTCTTTATTCTTTTGAAATGATGTTTGTATGCTAAACTCTCTATTTTTTGGATGAAGAGCTTGATAAATCCATATATGTAACTTTTATTTCATGTTTATGAAATTACTTTTGATTATTCAAGTGTATGAGGTGCGCTATTGTCATTCATCTTCCATCCTCCATTACCCTCCATTTCATTCCGCTTAACTTCTCTTCCACTACGTGAGCCTACTCTTCCATTCGCCAAGCTAAGCGGTGCTAACGGCCCGTGTAATCCACTTCATTTCCACTAGTGCGAACCACCTCATCCGCTTGCCTACTCGCCCATCCGCCTACCGAAGCAGTGCATCGCGGCCTGCATAGTTTCCATCCGCCCGGCGAAGCAGCGCATAGCGGCCTGCATAGGAGTAGTGATTTAGTTGTTTTATTTTGTTTTCCGCAAATCAAACCAACCATAGCCTTTCGCATCCATCCGACTTAAGGACTTCAATCTCAAGTCCTCCTCAATAGTCAACTCCACCTTACTGTGTTCCTTCCGAGATCGATACTCGGGGATTTACTCCTCGTTTTATATTACTTGAACGATCGGTACACTGCCGTGTCGTGCCGCAGTCTAGCCACCATTTATAGTGGTGTGTAGGATTTGCGCATCAAGTAACAGAGAATGAATTTCTATAAATAATCTCGAAAATCTTAAAACCCTTATTCACCCCCCCCCTCTAAGGGCGCCTACAGATCCAATAGCTGGCACACTGGGTGATGGCGAGCTGCCGAAGTCCTCCTCTCGCTCGCTACCTCCTTCCATCTCTTCCTTGGAGTTTTCTTGAACTAACTGCACTCCACGCTCACCGCACCAAAAATGTTGAAACCAGGACTTGGCTTTTTAGTGGAGCTCGGGCCCTCAACGAATTGAGGGGCAGTTAGCACTTACTGATTCCTTGGAAGGAACCGACCGGAGACTCGAAACTAGACACAGACCCTTGGTCACAGAGAGGAGGTCCCACCACACACCCGGAAGATCGTTGAGCGCTTCCCCTCCCAAGCCAAAGCTGAGAATGGGCACCTTTGAGAGCCTGAGAGCTTAGCCAAGATCACCTAGGGAGGAAGAAGCTCAGAAAACTGAGATCGGTATCCTCTCCAAAGGTTCCCTTCAAGGTCAATATATAGTTTTTCAAGTCTGGTCTGCTAATAGTGGGAATCCGCCATACTCTTTTGCTAAACACAGCCCAAATTGGTCTGCCAACAACCAAACTCCACTGTTCGGAAGGGCTATCTGCAGACCACAGGGGTTTTTAGGTAAAAGGGTTCATGAGCTCTTCCTGGGCGAGCCACCCATAAGGGGTTCTCTCGCGAACCGAGAGGCTCGGCTTACTCATCTTCCTGCGAGCGACCGATGAGGATCTGGCCCGCTCGCCCTCACGCGAGCGGCCAACGAGATCCTGGCTCGCCCGGCCTCCTGGCTCGCTCGCCTACTTAGTCTTTTCTTCTGTTTGTTCCTTTGTCTCTGCTCACCCCCTAGCGGATACCAAAGTTGTACATTTCTAGTTCGCTTATACCATACCCTTCTAAAATTATTGACGAGCGGAAAGACGAGCAATATAAAAAATTCTATCAAATTTTAGAACAAATTCAAATTAATGTCCCCTTCTGTGAGGCACTCTACCAAATGCCGAAATTATAACAAAAGGAAACTCAAGGATGTTTCACATGTTTCCCTTAACGTGGAATGTTCGACGGTTCTCCATAACAAATTGCCACCAAAGTCGAACAACCCAGGACGGTTCTCCATCCCGTATCTCTTTGGCAATTTGTTAATAAAATATGCACTAGCAAATTTGGGTGTCAGCATCAAATAAATGCCCTTCTCCCTTTTAAAAAAACTCAGTTTGGGAGTTCCTACCCCAACAAAAATGAGCATCCAACTCACGGATCGCTCGATAAAATATCTGATAGGGGTAGTGGAGGATGTACTTGTACAACCCTGTATTAGCCGAGAGGGTCCCACGGACCTAGTGTTTACAACCCCGTATTCGCCGAGTGGGTCCCAAGGTCCTAATGGGTCAAGAGGCAAGATATAGGTCAAGAAGAGCACCAGCCCAGCTCAGGAGAGGCAGAGGAGCTTCTGGGCGAGTGCGAGCCCCATCTGAAGGCATTCGGTCGCTTAGGAGGGTGAGTTTGTCGGAGGCCAGATGAGTGAGGGAGGAGCCCCACTCGCTAAGCGAGCTAGGTATCAGGTGAGTGGTGCCCCCACGGACCACTCGCCCAGTGGAATCTAGCGTGCAAGAAGCCTGGCGAGTGGTACCTCCATGGACCACTCACTCGAAAGGTTTTAGTGGAGAAATTACCTAGATACCTTTTATGGGCTGCCAATAGCCCTTCAGAACAGCGGAGTTAGGCTGTTAGCAGACCAATTTGGGGAACGATTAGTAAAACTAAAAGGCGGATTTATGTTGTTTGCAGGCCAGACTAGAAAACCTATAAATAGACCCTTAAGGGCACCTTGGAGGGGATCCGATCTTTTAGGCTCTATCCTTCTAGGCATGTTTTCGTTGGCTGTTAGTGCCCTCCAAGGTGCCCAGCTGAGCATTGGTTTGGGAGGGGAATCTCTCTAAGATCTTTCGGGTGTGTGGCGGGACCTCCTTTCTACAACCTTGGATCTGTTCTTGGTTTTCCATCAACCGTCAAGTGGGCTTGTGAGAGAAAAGTAGGTGCGGGCTACACCCCCCAGTGGGTCTGAACTTAAGAGACCAGTTGCTGGTTTCAACATTTTTGGTATGGTGAGCGTGGACCATAGACTGTGCAAGAAAATCTCAAGCTGAGCTCCATGGATGGAGATGGGGGAGATGGATCTGACCCAGGCCACTTGCAACCTCCTGCGAGTGGGGTGACGGTTGGAATGTTCGAAGACTTCAGGCGAGTGGTCATGCAAACCTTGCATCTGGCTTTAGCCACGAGAAGCAAATGCGAGACTCTCGTAATTCCGATGGTCCCTCCCTAGCAGATAGGCGAGAATGCTCCCGGCTAGCGGCCCGGGAAGGAGGTTGCGGCGGAAACGAGTGGGCGAGATCTCCCTGTGCGACATCTATTTAGTAGCCCAGCTAGTGCAGAGGCCTACGAACTGACTCCGCAAGAGAGAACCACTCACCGAGCAGGGAGGAAAGTCCCTTTTGTGAGCTGATCCTCTCGGCCTCGGTTCCGGAGGGGTTCAAAGGGCCGGAAATGTCTTACTATACCGACAAGGTTTACCCTGTCCTACACCTGTAGTGGGTCGAGGACATGGTCTCGATCCTGCCTATGACGGATGCCTTCCAGTGCCGCTCTTTGCCACCACCCTGAAGGATAAGGCGAGGGACTGGTTCCACCAGCTCCCCGAGGGATCCATTTACGCGTTTGAGGATCTGCGTCAGAGCTTTCAGCTGCGCTTCTCAACATCGAAGAAGAGGAAGAAGGATGATGAGGCACTCTTCAATATTAAGCAAGGGCCAGGGGAGTCGCTGGCCAATTATGTGGATAGGTTCCAGGAAGAGGTCCTGCTCATCTAGGAGGTGCCAAGGTTCACCCTCTAGATGGCCTTTATAGTAGGGCTGCGGGGGGGGGGGGGGGGGGGGGGGGGGGTCTTCAAAATGAACCTGAATCGAAAGGCCCCTCTATCCTTTGAGGAATTGATGGAGAGGGCTGGGGAAGAGTTTGAAGTGGAGGCCGCCAACCCAGAGTTTGCAAAAAGGTTGGCATGGCTGAGTGAGCCCGAGACGAGGCAGCAAGAAGGTAGAAGGATAGATGAACCCAGAGGTCATGGATTTTATGGGAAACAACGGGATTGGGAATATCAGGAGACCAATAATCGACTAGCATGGAGACCAATGGAGGGACCAACGCGAGGTTAAGAAAGAGATTATCAGGAGGGGGGAACATTCAGGGAAGGGGAAAGGAAGGGTCAACCATCCAGGATGGAGGCAAGGACCGTGTCAGTAGGCTGAGGAAGAGGAGGAAGAAGAAGAGGAAATGGAAGAGGGGGCGGAGGAGGAGGCAGGGTGGTGTTGCCATATTATGAGTTCCATCAGGTGGGAGGCCATGTGACGGCCACCTTCCCGGTGTTTCTGGAGATGAGGGATAGAGGTCAGTAGTAGTAGCGACCATTAAGGATCGAAGAAGTGCTACCCAGAGAGCGAGAGGACATATGTGAAGACCGAGCTGACGTAGGGGCTCGAGGGGGGATCAGGGTGATCCATGGTTGGATAGGGATCGAGGATTCTCGCAAGAGGATCTTCCAAACAATGTACAAGAGGAGCATCACGTCGACATCCCGAACCCCACCCCCTTTGGAGAAGATCACATTTTCCTCGGAGGATATGCAAGATTATGAAGACCCATTCTGCTATGCCTTGGTGATCCATACGGCTATCGAGAATTTCACGGTCTCTCGGATCTTGGTCGACAACGGGAGTACCATGAATGTGATCTTCAAGAAGGCCTTCGACGTGTTGTAGGTGGAGGCGAAGAGGGTGCAGGCATTGGACGGGACATTATTTGGATTTTCACGGGAGAGGAAGGAGGTCGAGGGAGGAGTCGGTGATGAGTCCCATTTAGATACACATTTATGGGTTCATCTGGGCCAATTATTGAGTCTATGCACAACACTTTAGGCATGTTTTCATTCATATTCGTTATTCCATGATAAGTGCACTCTTAGGCCCGTTTTGGTGTGCATTTGCGCTCCTTGTCATTGGGTGTAAGAACATGGTGCTCCCCAATCCTTTTTCTGTGTTTGATTGGTGCTGGAGGTGTAATCCCAGCTAATTTTCTTTGCTTGCAGGTGGTTGAATCACCCCGTTCTCCAGAAATTATGACTGTGTACAATGCACGGTCGTGCATTTTATTGACGCACGATCGGATGCGATCGTGCGCTCTCATCTAGGAAGGAATCCGATGATCTGACTTTGTTCATGCGTTTTAACACAAGGGCGGTTTGCCCGTGCGTGAGTAAAACACATGATCGCCTGTTTCTTCTTGATTTTAGCTATTTTGAGTTTGTCCGTGCGTTCTTACGCACGGGCGGATTTGCCCGTGCGTGAGTAAGATGCACGGGCACTTCTGCTTCTTCCTCAAGTCAAGTTTAATCGTTTATTAACGCATGGGAAGCACACGACCGTGCGTTCTCCCGTGCGTGACAAAAATTCCGCCTGTTTATTATTTAACGTAGGAAATCTGCAGCATTTACGACGGATTCCAGGAAGGACGATCCCTCTCGCGGGAAAAGCCAGAGAAGCCCGCCATTTTCACCTTTTCCACCCTAGGAGACCACCTCCGGTGATCTCTTCAACCACACTTCCATCCGGGATCGTTTGCAAACTTTCTCCACCACGAGTTCAAGCATTCTTCATCTTGGAGGCCATAGAAGTGCTGAAGATCGCTGGAGAAGTGACAGCCTCCTTCTAGTCCGCACACCATCTGAGGGCCGAGCCCGGAGAGAGACCGACAACCTCTCATTCCGACCGAGAACCCAGGATACGGTGACATCTTTTGTTGGGTCCTTTCTAAACCTTGAGCTTGTGCTTATTTTAGTGTTGATTGTAATGAACTCTTACTAGTCTATTGTTATAGATCCTTTGTGTGATGTTCATGTGCAATGATGCTATGGTTGTGAGAAGCGCTTTGCTTTTTGTTGAGATATTCTGAGTTGTTTGCGTGTGAAGCCATCTAGCAATTGCTAGTGGTGATGTTGGCGAAGAGGTGAATACGACCCTCGCAAAACCCCGCACTGTGGCCATTTCACCCACTTACCGAAGCGCGGCATCGCGGCCGCTGCACTCACCCCCACTTTGCAAAGCGGTGCTTTCGAGCCACATTTCTCTTTTTCGCTCGTGTAACAATTGGCTCACAATGCAATTCATTCACCACATCTGGTGTTCCTTAAGAGATCAACATTCGGGGAAACTATTCCCATAATTATTACTTGACAGTGACCGGTGCACTTGCCGAATGCGCAACAAATTTTTGGCGCCGTTGCCGGGGAGTGCAGGCGTGATGATATTTTGGTTGTGAATCGATTATTTGCGATTGAGTCTTTTATTCCTTTTTTAATGTATTCTTTATCATGCTATTTTCTTCTTCTATATCATGTGGGCATAGTTGAATAACCGATATCGTTGGTGTGGGGACACGTCCCACGCTAGTGATAGGTGCCCCAAAGAGTATGGTGTTGTTCAGAAACCGTACGGAGCCCATAAATTTTTTGGCTCCTCTACTGCGCCTCCGTTGTCACACTATTACGCGGCTACCGCACCTTAGGTGCCGGCAAAGCCGGTAAAGCAGTGTTTATTTTGCAAAAGTAGAGAGCTTGCCTTGAAGGACTGTGCGGATTATCTTCGCCAATTGGCAGATGACGATGAGCCGGATATCCGGATCGTCCCATCCTCCGATTCAGTGAACACAGCACCTTCCTCTTGTTACATGTCCCTTCCACCTACACTGCTTGAAGTTTATGGAATCGACTCGTGCATCAGTGCCCCTCATGACTCTGTTTCTGATGCGACCCCCCATACCTCTTCGGTTCACGTACCACTTTGCATGGATTTGTGCCCTTGTGTGGAGAGTGAG